>CM068367.1:938222258-939662031 GCA_034769895.1 Magicicada septendecula | reverse complement strand
GTTAGGCCACAAAGGCAATGTCAATGTAAGTAAAAGATTATTTTGTTTATGTTTGTAGGATCCAGGGTTATATAAGAAATTAATAATTGCTAATTAGAATAAAGTAAAGAGGTGGTGGAAAATAAAATAGTGCCTAGGGCAGTAATACATTTACAGAAGTAAAGGTCAGAAATAAACTAAGTTAAAAACCACTAAATTATAAAAGACAAGTATCTAAGTTTATGTAATCATATGAAGAAAGACATTGTATAAATTAAATGTAATTATAGTTAAACATTATAAAGGAGTATTTTTCCTAAAAAAGGGAAGAACTAATAATATATTAATACTAGCCTATTTACTAAAACTGTACCTAGGTTAGCCAATAAAAACTCATCAATGACTTGGTTACTAAGAGTAACCGAATTAACAAGATGGGTAATTGTTAAATTGGATTTCAAGAGTGTAGATGACCAAAATAATATCCAGCAAATTTTAAAAAATTAGTAACTAGAATTCGAACAAAACACTATTCTAAATTAATTCAGCACAAGCAACTACGTGTGAGACATCCGTTGAACCACAATAATTGGTGCAAGAATATCGAAGAACATTGAAAAATAATCCAACCATCAGATTGCTGGAAAAATTTGAACTATCACTACATTGGTGAGAACGCCTACCTTAATAAACTAAAAAATTACACATCACCAACAAGTAACGAACACTAGAAACAGTACAACCTCATTCAATTTATAAGAAAATTTAGCGTGAACATTTTAAACTTTCTTTATTTAACCAAAAACAGTAAAAATGTGGGTTCATTAGAAATCCACAGCAGCCATATTTCTTTACATGACTTCAGTGCGAATACGAGTGGTCTGCGCTCTGGCGTTTAAAAAACAAACTTATTGAATCAGACTAAAAAAAAAATATATTAATTATTGTAAAGTATGATACTATTAACTAAGCATTTCTGACTTTCTTATAGCTCAAAGAATCCCCAAATAACCCTGAGATACATAATTTATTAATTTTACTAATAACTGTAATTGAATATATGTGTTGTGTTATATGAAAAAACTTATATCGAAAACTATTGTGATTTCGAAAAATAATCGATTTGTAAACCGATGAACTGGATGTAATAATTTCCAGAAAATAAACCAAATTCAACCAATAAATACCTTTCTTTTAGGGAATTGACTTTGTATTATTTCTTGTAGATAGCAGATTTGTTACAGGGAACAGGTGAATAGCAGAGAAGAGTAAGAAAGTTAGCTCAGACATCATAGCCTATGAAGTACGACGGACAACATAACCTGTAACTGGTTATCAAGTTGAAAACAGCTGATGCAACGCGTGTAAAAATCAAACGATCAAATCGTACTCAAAGAGAGGAATTCTCTCTCTCTCTCTCTCTCTCTCTCTCTCTCTCTCTCTCTCTCTCTCTCTCTCTCTCTCTCACTCTCTCTCTCTCTCTCTCTATCACAAACAACTGAATTGTAATACCTGTAAGGAGATATAATAAACAACAAAGGATACCGTGGTTTATTTTTCATTACTAAAGAATTACACACCAAAATAAAAATAACACGAACAGAGTATAAAAAAGACAAAATTACACATTTAGAAAAGTAATGCATAAGAAAGATGGAACAGATTAACAGATAGACGTAAACATCGAAAAAGCAAGACGTTACAAAATGACGCTAACAACGTAGGGCTAAACTAATGTAATTATTATACTGTAAAGGGCTCAATCAAAAACGCAAGACGTTACAAAATGGCGCTCAACTTAGAGGGCTTAAATTAGGAAAGAATTTTGAAATATACACAACTAATTAAGATAACGAAAAACCTAATTTTTGTCGGCAACTGTAAGAAGCCAAGAAATGCATACCAGAGGCAGGCCAAAGAAGAGGGCAGAAGACACGGAGAAGGAAGAAGGTGGACAGGAACAAGAAATAGAATTAGTCACAGACAGTGAAATGGACCAACAGACGGGCGATAAAGAAGAAACCGAAGTAGTTATGGACACGGAAAAGGAGCAACAGGCGGGCGACAAAGCAGAAGCCAGAGGGGACCAAATTGGCAAGAAATGATGAGGCTAATGATGGAGAAAATTGATAGCATTAAAGAAAGCAATAAGGAAAACTCAAGGAAACAAAACGAAACCTTGAGCGAAAAATTTGATAAAATAGATGAAAATTTTAGTAAACAGGAGCAAAAAACCAACAAAAATTTTAGGAAACAGGAGGAAAACTCAAGGGAACAAAACAAGCAAACCAATGAGAAAATATACAGTATTCAGGAAAGTTTAGTAAAACAAATAAACGAAAAAATTGAGACCATTCATGGAGATATAAGACAAACCATGAATGAACAATACCACGAATTGAGAGATGAACAAAAAATTTGAAGAAAATCATGAAAAATTAAAGCAAATTCATGAGAAGATTGAAATAGTCAATAACACACTTAGGCAAAGAGTAGATGGATATAAGGAGGAAACAGAAAAGCAAATAACAGAGACCAAACAGAGATTAGATAAAACCGAAGAAACCATCAGACAAATCAGAACAGAAATAGATGCCAGAATGGATCGAGATGAACAAAGTAATCAAGTCCGAATAATGGTAATACGACAGGAAACTAACGATCAAAACAGGGAACAAGTAAGTCCGAAAATAGAAGAGAGTAGTAAGGAAATAGAGAATAAAGTAGAGATAAATACATTGCTATCTGAGAAAAAAAGTAACAGAGAAAAAGAAAAGATGATGCACATAGAAATTAACATTAAGGGAGTAAAGAAACAAATAATTAAGAAAACGAAAGAAAGGAGAATAATACATCCTAAGAAACTCAGGAATACACAGGAAGGATTAGATATGATTAGGAGTGGTTTAATTAATGTATTTAATCTCACAATCGTTAATTACAGAGAAAGAACAGAGTTAAAAAATTATAGAAAAAACTTGACCAAATTAATATTTGAATTAAATATAACAGAACATGAAATGAATAATACCAGATCAGTGATGTCATCGATAATTGAGAGGTCATTAAAACATCTGTGCAATAAACAGAATGATAAAGTGATGGATCTAAGCTTCAACACCATTGAAAATGTTATAACGGAAATCTTGCAGTACAAGATACTGAGCGGTATCTCAAGAACTGAAATCGTTATGGACACTGTAGTAATCGGAACAACAAGGGTAAATGAAGTGATGGACCACGGACAAAGTGAGTACAGACACAGCTAGGAAAACGGGACTGAAATGTTGGATAAAGACAAAGGCAAATCAGGTGAAGAAAGAAAAATGATAATATACTAAATTCTAAAACAAAATAAGATCAACTTATATAAATAATTTACAGGAATTAATTTTGAAGTAAAAAATAATCAACAAAATTCAAAAAGAACGTAAGAGCAGCTTACGTAATTTACTTATAAATAACATGATTTAGAATGGAATAATAGAAAAAATAATATTTTGATGGGAACAATGAGAAGAAAAAAAATAAAATAAAAACAATTAATGGTGATGTGCTAAGACAAGATGGTAAAATAAGAAGGACAATGAATAATTTAATGACTATAATTACAATGAAACTAAAGAATAATAATATTTAACACAGCTACAATTTAGAATTTCTTGGAGTTGAAAATGAAAAATAACAAAATGATACGCAGAACATCTGTCACAAGAAGGAAAGTCAAAAGGATTTACAAATAATGCCTGTCAACAACGTTATCTAAAAATAGCTACAGAAAATAAGAAGGAATCAAGAAGAAAAAAGAAATATATAATCAAATGTAAACAGCAACAGTGTGAATAATCCCAAGAGTGTTTTTTATCAGTCGCCAATCGACTACTTGTAAGTTTTTTTTATATATAATGAATTGGCTGTAGAAATGTTCCAGCAATCATTTTCCTGAGCAGACGGTACGTCCCTCTGTACTCAGAAGGTGTAAGGATGGACAGCGGAGTAATGGACCCAAAAGTGGCCACCCGAACTGAACCACCGCACAGGATAGGGAAAAAATGTTAGGGAAATTAAATATTTAAGGGATAAAAAACCAGCTAAGAAGATATTATATCAGATTCCAGAATTATGAAGGAAGAAAATAGAAGGAATATAGCAGACAGACGCTCAATTGAGCAAGGACAGAAATATGGGAGCGTTAGAACACGTTTTTATTGACTATTGTGACCAGTCCTCATCAAGTGATGTTCGAAAAAACCACCACCACGAGAAATAATATCAATAGTTAATTTTCCTCCAGGAGAGAGAGTTGAGTATAACAGAATTGAAATGCATAATCGACTGCTCATAAGGCTGAACTTTTGTATAAAAAAGAAACAGGAAAGAAGAAAAGAATTATCCAATATAAAGTAGGGGATAAAGTACTAATTAAAAATAGACAACTACCTAGTTCTATAGAGGGTATAGCAAGGAAATTACTCTTACTTTATACTGGGCCATACCAAATAACCCAGGTAAAGGGTAACAATACCAATGAAATCAAGTCAATTACAAATAACAAAATAAAAGGTGTATATAACCAAACAGAGATGAAACTATATTATGAAGAATGATAAAAGAAGGTGAATGATTAGGACACAAACAATTAATTTTAATACTGAAATAAAAATAAATATGTTCTAGTGGGGGAACTTTATGTAACATTACATAATCAGTGCTTAATACTGATAAAAAATAAAGGAATACCTATTATTATTATTTGTAAAATAATAATAATAAAAAGTCAGTAGTTACCCCATTCCAAAAGTCAGAAATGAATGTTTAAGAATCATACTATGAAACATTTGTACAATCTTTACAACAAACAATAAAACAGTTTAGCAATTAAAAAACAGTGTACTAAGTGTTGCCATAGAAGTGCAGTGTGTACAAAGTGCAACATAGTATGATATATGTAAATTTTAAACTAAAAAAGACATCAATCACAAATAGTGAAGATACAGGACTATAGTAATAAACTATAAGTTTAGTAATAAGTTGTAGTTTTGTTTTGTTAGGCCACAAAGGCAATGTCAATGTAAGTAAAAGATTATTTTGTTTATGTTTGTAGGATCCAGGGTTATATAAGAAATTAATAATTGCTAATTAGAATAAAGTAAAGAGGTGGTGGAAAATAAAATAGTGCCTAGGGCAGTAATACATTTACAGAAGTAAAGGTCAGAAATAAACTAAGTTAAAAACCACTAAATTATAAAAGACAAGTATCTAAGTTTATGTAATCATATGAAGAAAGACATTGTATAAATTAAATGTAATTATAGTTAAACATTATAAAGGAGTATTTTTCCTAAAAAAGGGAAGAACTAATAATATATTAATACTAGCCTATTTACTAAAACTGTACCTAGGTTAGCCAATAAAAACTCATCAATGACTTGGTTACTAAGAGTAACCGAATTAACAAGATGGGTAATTGTTAAATTGGATTTCAAGAGTGTAGATGACCAAAATAATATCCAGCAAATTTTAAAAAATTAGTAACTAGAATTCGAACAAAACACTATTCTAAATTAATTCAGCACAAGCAACTACGTGTGAGACATCCGTTGAACCACAATAATTGGTGCAAGAATATCGAAGAACATTGAAAAATAATCCAACCATCAGATTGCTGGAAAAATTTGAACTATCACTACATTGGTGAGAACGCCTACCTTAATAAACTAAAAAATTACACATCACCAACAAGTAACGAACACTAGAAACAGTACAACCTCATTCAATTTATAAGAAAATTTAGCGTGAACATTTTAAACTTTCTTTATTTAACCAAAAACAGTAAAAATGTGGGTTCATTAGAAATCCACAGCAGCCATATTTCTTTACATGACTTCAGTGCGAATACGAGTGGTCTGCGCTCTGGCGTTTAAAAAACAAACTTATTGAATCAGACTAAAAAAAAAATATATTAATTATTGTAAAGTATGATACTATTAACTAAGCATTTCTGACTTTCTTATAGCTCAAAGAATCCCCAAATAACCCTGAGATACATAATTTATTAATTTTACTAATAACTGTAATTGAATATATGTGTTGTGTTATATGAAAAAACTTATATCGAAAACTATTGTGATTTCGAAAAATAATCGATTTGTAAACCGATGAACTGGATGTAATAATTTCCAGAAAATAAACCAAATTCAACCAATAAATACCTTTCTTTTAGGGAATTGACTTTGTATTATTTCTTGTAGATAGCAGATTTGTTACAGGGAACAGGTGAATAGCAGAGAAGAGTAAGAAAGTTAGCTCAGACATCATAGCCTATGAAGTACGACGGACAACATAACCTGTAACTGGTTATCAAGTTGAAAACAGCTGATGCAACGCGTGTAAAAATCAAACGATCAAATCGTACTCAAAGAGAGGAATTCTCTCTCTCTCTCTCTCTCTCTCTCTCTCTCTCTCTCTCCCTCTCTCTCTCTCTCTCTCTCTCTCTCTCTCTCTCACTCTCTCTCTCTCTCTCTCTATCACAAACAACTGAATTGTAATACCTGTAAGGAGATATAATAAACAACAAAGGATACCGTGGTTTATTTTTCATTACTAAAGAATTACACACCAAAATAAAAATAACACGAACAGAGTATAAAAAAGACAAAATTACACATTTAGAAAAGTAATGCATAAGAAAGATGGAACAGATTAACAGATAGACGTAAACATCGAAAAAGCAAGACGTTACAAAATGACGCTAACAACGTAGGGCTAAACTAATGTAATTATTATACTGTAAAGGGCTCAATCAAAAACGCAAGACGTTACAAAATGGCGCTCAACTTAGAGGGCTTAAATTAGGAAAGAATTTTGAAATATACACAACTAATTAAGATAACGAAAAACCTAATTTTTGTCGGCAACTGTAAGAAACCAAGAAATGCATACCAGAGGCAGGCCAAAGAAGAGGGCAGAAGACACGGAGAAGGAAGAAGGTGGACAGGAACAAGAAATAGAATTAGTCACAGACAGTGAAATGGACCAACAGACGGGCGATAAAGAAGAAACCGAAGTAGTTATGGACACGGAAAAGGAGCAACAGGCGGGCGACAAAGCAGAAGCCAGAGGGGACCAAATTGGCAAGAAATGATGAGGCTAATGATGGAGAAAATTGATAGCATTAAAGAAAGCAATAAGGAAAACTCAAGGAAACAAAACGAAACCTTGAGCGAAAAATTTGATAAAATAGATGAAAATTTTAGTAAACAGGAGCAAAAAACCAACAAAAATTTTAGGAAACAGGAGGAAAACTCAAGGGAACAAAACAAGCAAACCAATGAGAAAATATACAGTATTCAGGAAAGTTTAGTAAAACAAATAAACGAAAAAATTGAGACCATTCATGGAGATATAAGACAAACCATGAATGAACAATACCACGAATTGAGAGATGAACAAAAAATTTGAAGAAAATGATGAAAAATTAAAGCAAATTCATGAGAAGATTGAAATAGTCAATAACACACTTAGGCAAAGAGTAGATGGATATAAGGAGGAAACAGAAAAGCAAATAACAGAGACCAAAGAGAGATTAGATAAAACCGAAGAAACCATCAGACAAATCAGAACAGAAATAGATGCCAGAATGGATCGAGATGAACAAAGTAATCAAGTCCGAATAATGGTAATACGACAGGAAACTAACGATCAAAACACGGAACAAGTAAGTCCGAAAATAGAAGAGAGTAGTAAGGAAATAGAGAATAAAGTAGAGATAAATACATTGCTATCTGAGAAAAAAAGTAACAGAGAAAAAGAAAAGATGATGCACATAGAAATTAACATTAAGGGAGTAAAGAAACAAATAATTAAGAAAACGAAAGAAAGGAGAATAATACATCCTAAGAAACTCAGGAATACACAGGAAGGATTAGATATGATTAGGAGTGGTTTAATTAATGTATTTAATCTCACAATCGTTAATTACAGAGAAAGAACAGAGTTAAAAAATTATAGAAAAAACTTGACCAAATTAATATTTGAATTAAATATAACAGAACATGAAATGAATAATACCAGATCAGTGATGTCATCGATAATTGAGAGGTCATTAAAACATCTGTGCAATAAACAGAATGATAAAGTGATGGATCTAAGCTTCAACACCATTGAAAATGTTATAACGGAAATCTTGCAGTACAAAATACTGAGCGGTATCTCAAGAACTGAAATCATTATGGACACTGTAGTAATCGGAACAACAAGGGTAAATGAAGTGATGGACCACGGACAAAGTGAGTACAGACACAGCTAGGAAAACGGGACTGAAATGTTGGATAAAGACAAAGGCAAATCAGGTGAAGAAAGAAAAATGATAATATACTAAATTCTAAAACAAAATAAGATCAACTTATATAAATAATTTACAGGAATTAATTTTGAAGTAAAAAATAATCAACAAAATTCAAAAAGAACGTAAGAGCAGCTTACGTAATTTACTTATAAATAACATGATTTAGAATGGAATAATAGAAAAAATAATATTTTGATGGGAACAATGAGAAGAAAAAAAATAAAATAAAAACAATTAATGGTGATGTGCTAAGACAAGATGGTAAAATAAGAAGGACAATGAATAATTTAATGACTATAATTACAATGAAACTAAAGAATAATAATATTTAACACAGCTACAATTTAGAATTTCTTGGAGTTGAAAATGAAAAATAACAAAATGATACGCAGAACATCTGTCACAAGAAGGAAAGTCAAAAGGATTTACAAATAATGCCTGTCAACAACGTTATCTAAAAATAGCTACAGAAAATAAGAAGGAATCAAGAAGAAAAAAGAAATATATAATCAAATGTAAACAGCAACAGTGTGAATAATCCCAAGAGTGTTTTTTATCAGTCGCCAATCGACTACTTGTAAGTTTTTTTTATATATAATGAATTGGCTGTAGAAATGTTCCAGCAATCATTTTCCTGAGCAGACGGTACGTCCCTCTGTACTCAGAAGGTGTAAGGATGGACAGCGGAGTAATGGACCCAAAAGTGGCCACCCGAACTGAACCACCGCACAGGATAGGGAAAAAATGTTAGGGAAATTAAATATTTAAGGGATAAAAAACCAGCTAAGAAGATATTATATCAGATTCCAGAATTATGAAGGAAGAAAATAGAAGGAATATAGCAGACAGACGCTCAATTGAGCAAGGACAGAAATATGGGAGCGTTAGAACACGTTTTTATTGACTATTGTGACCAGTCCTCATCAAGTGATGTTCGAAAAAACCACCACCACGAGAAATAATATCAATAGTTAATTTTCCTCCAGGAGAGAGAGTTGAGTATAACAGAATTGAAATGCATAATCGACTGCTCATAAGGCTGAACTTTTGTATAAAAAAGAAACAGGAAAGAAGAAAAGAATTATCCAATATAAAGTAGGGGATAAAGTACTAATTAAAAATAGACAACTACCTAGTTCTATAGAGGGTATAGCAAGGAAATTACTCTTACTTTATACTGGGCCATACCAAATAACCCAGGTAAAGGGTAACAATACCAATGAAATCAAGTCAATTACAAATAACAAAATAAAAGGTGTATATAACCAAACAGAGATGAAACTATATTATGAAGAATGATAAAAGAAGGTGAATGATTAGGACACAAACAATTAATTTTAATACTGAAATAAAAATAAATATGTTCTAGTGGGGGAACTTTATGTAACATTACATAATCAGTGCTTAATACTGATAAAAAATAAAGGAATACCTATTATTATTATTTGTAAAATAATAATAATAAAAAGTCAGTAGTTACCCCATTCCAAAAGTCAGAAATGAATGTTTAAGAATCATACTATGAAACATTTGTACAATCTTTACAACAAACAATAAAACAGTTTAGCAATTAAAAAACAGTGTAC
This sequence comes from Magicicada septendecula, assembly GCA_034769895.1. Lineage (NCBI taxonomy): Eukaryota > Metazoa > Arthropoda > Insecta > Hemiptera > Cicadidae > Magicicada > Magicicada septendecula. The sequence continues at coordinate 939,652,119 of CM068367.1, read as the reverse complement.
TAAGTGTTGCCATAGAAGTGCAGTGTGTACAAAGTGCAACATAGTATGATATATGTAAATTTTAAACTAAAAAAGACATCAATCACAAATAGTGAAGATACAGGACTATAGTAATAAACTATAAGTTTAGTAATAAGTTGTAGTTTTGTTTTGTTAGGCCACAAAGGCAATGTCAATGTAAGTAAAAGATTATTTTGTTTATGTTTGTAGGATCCAGGGTTATATAAGAAATTAATAATTGCTAATTAGAATAAAGTAAAGAGGTGGTGGAAAATAAAATAGTGCCTAGGGCAGTAATACATTTACAGAAGTAAAGGTCAGAAATAAACTAAGTTAAAAACCACTAAATTATAAAAGACAAGTATCTAAGTTTATGTAATCATATGAAGAAAGACATTGTATAAATTAAATGTAATTATAGTTAAACATTATAAAGGAGTATTTTTCCTAAAAAAGGGAAGAACTAATAATATATTAATACTAGCCTATTTACTAAAACTGTACCTAGGTTAGCCAATAAAAACTCATCAATGACTTGGTTACTAAGAGTAACCGAATTAACAAGATGGGTAATTGTTAAATTGGATTTCAAGAGTGTAGATGACCAAAATAATATCCAGCAAATTTTAAAAAATTAGTAACTAGAATTCGAACAAAACACTATTCTAAATTAATTCAGCACAAGCAACTACGTGTGAGACATCCGTTGAACCACAATAATTGGTGCAAGAATATCGAAGAACATTGAAAAATAATCCAACCATCAGATTGCTGGAAAAATTGAACTATCACTACATTGGTGAGAACGCCTACCTTAATAAACTAAAAAATTACACATCACCAACAAGTAACGAACACTAGAAACAGTACAACCTCATTCAATTTATAAGAAAATTTAGCGTGAACATTTTAAACTTTCTTTATTTAACCAAAAACAGTAAAAATGTGGGTTCATTAGAAATCCACAGCAGCCATATTTCTTTACATGACTTCAGTGCGAATACGAGTGGTCTGCGCTCTGGCGTTTAAAAAACAAACTTATTGAATCAGACTAAAAAAAAAATATATTAATTATTGTAAAGTATGATACTATTAACTAAGCATTTCTGACTTTCTTATAGCTCAAAGAATCCCCAAATAACCCTGAGATACATAATTTATTAATTTTACTAATAACTGTAATTGAATATATGTGTTGTGTTATATGAAAAAACTTATATCGAAAACTATTGTGATTTCGAAAAATAATCGATTTGTAAACCGATGAACTGGATGTAATAATTTCCAGAAAATAAACCAAATTCAACCAATAAATACCTTTCTTTTAGGGAATTGACTTTGTATTATTTCTTGTAGATAGCAGATTTGTTACAGGGAACAGGTGAATAGCAGAGAAGAGTAAGAAAGTTAGCTCAGACATCATAGCCTATGAAGTACGACGGACAACATAACCTGTAACTGGTTATCAAGTTGAAAACAGCTGATGCAACGCGTGTAAAAATCAAACGATCAAATCGTACTCAAAGAGAGGAATTCTCTCTCTCTCTCTCTCTCTCTCTCTCTCTCTCTCTCTCTCCCTCTCTCTCTCTCTCTCTCTCTCTCTCTCTCTCTCACTCTCTCTCTCTCTCTCTCTATCACAAACAACTGAATTGTAATACCTGTAAGGAGATATAATAAACAACAAAGGATACCGTGGTTTATTTTTCATTACTAAAGAATTACACACCAAAATAAAAATAACACGAACAGAGTATAAAAAAGACAAAATTACACATTTAGAAAAGTAATGCATAAGAAAGATGGAACAGATTAACAGATAGACGTAAACATCGAAAAAGCAAGACGTTACAAAATGACGCTAACAACGTAGGGCTAAACTAATGTAATTATTATACTGTAAAGGGCTCAATCAAAAACGCAAGACGTTACAAAATGGCGCTCAACTTAGAGGGCTTAAATTAGGAAAGAATTTTGAAATATACACAACTAATTAAGATAACGAAAAACCTAATTTTTGTCGGCAACTGTAAGAAACCAAGAAATGCATACCAGAGGCAGGCCAAAGAAGAGGGCAGAAGACACGGAGAAGGAAGAAGGTGGACAGGAACAAGAAATAGAATTAGTCACAGACAGTGAAATGGACCAACAGACGGGCGATAAAGAAGAAACCGAAGTAGTTATGGACACGGAAAAGGAGCAACAGGCGGGCGACAAAGCAGAAGCCAGAGGGGACCAAATTGGCAAGAAATGATGAGGCTAATGATGGAGAAAATTGATAGCATTAAAGAAAGCAATAAGGAAAACTCAAGGAAACAAAACGAAACCTTGAGCGAAAAATTTGATAAAATAGATGAAAATTTTAGTAAACAGGAGCAAAAAACCAACAAAAATTTTAGGAAACAGGAGGAAAACTCAAGGGAACAAAACAAGCAAACCAATGAGAAAATATACAGTATTCAGGAAAGTTTAGTAAAACAAATAAACGAAAAAATTGAGACCATTCATGGAGATATAAGACAAACCATGAATGAACAATACCACGAATTGAGAGATGAACAAAAAATTTGAAGAAAATGATGAAAAATTAAAGCAAATTCATGAGAAGATTGAAATAGTCAATAACACACTTAGGCAAAGAGTAGATGGATATAAGGAGGAAACAGAAAAGCAAATAACAGAGACCAAAGAGAGATTAGATAAAACCGAAGAAACCATCAGACAAATCAGAACAGAAATAGATGCCAGAATGGATCGAGATGAACAAAGTAATCAAGTCCGAATAATGGTAATACGACAGGAAACTAACGATCAAAACACGGAACAAGTAAGTCCGAAAATAGAAGAGAGTAGTAAGGAAATAGAGAATAAAGTAGAGATAAATACATTGCTATCTGAGAAAAAAAGTAACAGAGAAAAAGAAAAGATGATGCACATAGAAATTAACATTAAGGGAGTAAAGAAACAAATAATTAAGAAAACGAAAGAAAGGAGAATAATACATCCTAAGAAACTCAGGAATACACAGGAAGGATTAGATATGATTAGGAGTGGTTTAATTAATGTATTTAATCTCACAATCGTTAATTACAGAGAAAGAACAGAGTTAAAAAATTATAGAAAAAACTTGACCAAATTAATATTTGAATTAAATATAACAGAACATGAAATGAATAATACCAGATCAGTGATGTCATCGATAATTGAGAGGTCATTAAAACATCTGTGCAATAAACAGAATGATAAAGTGATGGATCTAAGCTTCAACACCATTGAAAATGTTATAACGGAAATCTTGCAGTACAAAATACTGAGCGGTATCTCAAGAACTGAAATCATTATGGACACTGTAGTAATCGGAACAACAAGGGTAAATGAAGTGATGGACCACGGACAAAGTGAGTACAGACACAGCTAGGAAAACGGGACTGAAATGTTGGATAAAGACAAAGGCAAATCAGGTGAAGAAAGAAAAATGATAATATACTAAATTCTAAAACAAAATAAGATCAACTTATATAAATAATTTACAGGAATTAATTTTGAAGTAAAAAATAATCAACAAAATTCAAAAAGAACGTAAGAGCAGCTTACGTAATTTACTTATAAATAACATGATTTAGAATGGAATAATAGAAAAAATAATATTTTGATGGGAACAATGAGAAGAAAAAAAATAAAATAAAAACAATTAATGGTGATGTGCTAAGACAAGATGGTAAAATAAGAAGGACAATGAATAATTTAATGACTATAATTACAATGAAACTAAAGAATAATAATATTTAACACAGCTACAATTTAGAATTTCTTGGAGTTGAAAATGAAAAATAACAAAATGATACGCAGAACATCTGTCACAAGAAGGAAAGTCAAAAGGATTTACAAATAATGCCTGTCAACAACGTTATCTAAAAATAGCTACAGAAAATAAGAAGGAATCAAGAAGAAAAAAGAAATATATAATCAAATGTAAACAGCAACAGTGTGAATAATCCCAAGAGTGTTTTTTATCAGTCGCCAATCGACTACTTGTAAGTTTTTTTTATATATAATGAATTGGCTGTAGAAATGTTCCAGCAATCATTTTCCTGAGCAGACGGTACGTCCCTCTGTACTCAGAAGGTGTAAGGATGGACAGCGGAGTAATGGACCCAAAAGTGGCCACCCGAACTGAACCACCGCACAGGATAGGGAAAAAATGTTAGGGAAATTAAATATTTAAGGGATAAAAAACCAGCTAAGAAGATATTATATCAGATTCCAGAATTATGAAGGAAGAAAATAGAAGGAATATAGCAGACAGACGCTCAATTGAGCAAGGACAGAAATATGGGAGCGTTAGAACACGTTTTTATTGACTATTGTGACCAGTCCTCATCAAGTGATGTTCGAAAAAACCACCACCACGAGAAATAATATCAATAGTTAATTTTCCTCCAGGAGAGAGAGTTGAGTATAACAGAATTGAAATGCATAATCGACTGCTCATAAGGCTGAACTTTTGTATAAAAAAGAAACAGGAAAGAAGAAAAGAATTATCCAATATAAAGTAGGGGATAAAGTACTAATTAAAAATAGACAACTACCTAGTTCTATAGAGGGTATAGCAAGGAAATTACTCTTACTTTATACTGGGCCATACCAAATAACCCAGGTAAAGGGTAACAATACCTATAAAATCAAGTCAATTACAAATAACAAAATAAAAGGTGTATATAACCAAACAGAGATGAAACTATATTATGAAGAATGATAAAAGAAGGTGAATGATTAGGACACAAACAATTAATTTTAATACTGAAATAAAAATAAATATGTTCTAGTGGGGGAACTTTATGTAACATTACATAATCAGTGCTTAATACTGATAAAAAATAAAGGAATACCTATTATTATTATTTGTAAAATAATAATAATAAAAAGTCAGTAGTTACCCCATTCCAAAAGTCAGAAATGAATGATTAAGAATCATACTATGAAACATTTGTACAATCTTTACAACAAACAATAAAACAGTTTAGCAATTAAAAAACAGTGTACTAAGTGTTGCCATAGAAGTGCAGTGTGTACAAAGTGCAACATAGTATGATATATGTAAATTTTAAACTAAAAAAGACATCAATCACAAATAGTGAAGATACAGGACTATAGTAATAAACTATAAGTTTAGTAATAAGTTGTAGTTTTGTTTTGTTAGGCCACAAAGGCAATGTCAATGTAAGTAAAAGATTATTTTGTTTATGTTTGTAGGATCCAGGGTTATATAAGAAATTAATAATTGCTAATTAGAATAAAGTAAAGAGGTGGTGGAAAATAAAATAGTGCCTAGGGCAGTAATACATTTACAGAAGTAAAGGTCAGAAATAAACTAAGTTAAAAACCACTAAATTATAAAAGACAAGTATCTAAGTTTATGTAATCATATGAAGAAAGACATTGTATAAATTAAATGTAATTATAGTTAAACATTATAAAGGAGTATTTTTCCTAAAAAAGGGAAGAACTAATAATATATTAATACTAGCCTATTTACTAAAACTGTACCTAGGTTAGCCAATAAAAACTCATCAATGACTTGGTTACTAAGAGTAACCGAATTAACAAGATGGGTAATTGTTAAATTGGATTTCAAGAGTGTAGATGACCAAAATAATATCCAGCAAATTTTAAAAAATTAGTAACTAGAATTCGAACAAAACACTATTCTAAATTAATTCAGCACAAGCAACTACGTGTGAGACATCCGTTGAACCACAATAATTGATGCAAGAATATCGAAGAACATTGAAAAATAATCCAACCATCAGATTGCTGGAAAAATTTGAACTATCACTACATTGGTGAGAACGCCTACCTTAATAAACTAAAAAATTACACATCACCAACAAGTAACGAACACTAGAAACAGTACAACCTCATTCAATTTATAAGAAAATTTAGCGTGAACATTTTAAACTTTCTTTATTTAACCAAAAACAGTAAAAATGTGGGTTCATTAGAAATCCACAGCAGCCATATTTCTTTACATGACTTCAGTGCGAATACGAGTGGTCTGCGCTCTGGCGTTTAAAAAACGAACTTATTGAATCAGACTAAAAAAAAAATATATTAATTATTGTAAAGTATGATACTATTAACTAAGCATTTCTGACTTTCTTATAGCTCAAAGAATCCCCAAATAACCCTGAGATACATAATTTATTAATTTTACTAATAACTGTAATTGAATATATGTGTTGTGTTATATGAAAAAACTTATATCGAAAACTATTGTGATTTCGAAAAATAATCGATTTGTAAACCGATGAACTGGATGTAATAATTTCCAGAAAATAAACCAAATTCAACCAATAAATACCTTTCTTTTAGGGAATTGACTTTGTATTATTTCTTGTAGATAGCAGATTTGTTACAGGGAACAGGTGAATAGCAGAGAAGAGTAAGAAAGTTAGCTCAGACATCATAGCCTATGAAGTACGACGGACAACATAACCTGTAACTGGTTATCAAGTTGAAAACAGCTGATGCAACGCGTGTAAAAATCAAACGATCAAATCGTACTCAAAGAGAGGAATTCTCTCTCTCTCTCTCTCTCTCTCTCTCTCTCTCTCTCTCTCTCTCTCTCTCTCTCTCTCTCTATCACAAACAACTGAATTGTAATACCTGTAAGGAGATATAATAAACAACAAAGGATACCGTGGTTTATTTTTCATTACTAAAGAATTACACACCAAAATAAAAATAACACGAACAGAGTATAAAAAAGACAAAATTACACATTTAGAAAAGTAATGCATAAGAAAGATGGAACAGATTAACAGATAGACGTAAACATCGAAAACGCAAGACGTTACAAAATGACGCTAACAACGTAGGGCTAAACTAATGTAATTATTATACTGTAAAGGGCTCAATCAAAAACGCAAGACGTTACAAAATGGCGCTCAACTTAGAGGGCTTAAATTAGGAAAGAATTTTGAAATATACACAACTAATTAAGATAACGAAAAACCTAATTTTTGTCGGCAACTGTAAGAAGCCAAGAAATGCATACCAGAAGCAGGCCAAAGAAGAGGGCAGAAGACACGGAGAAGGAAGAAGGTGGACAGGAACAAGAAATAGAATTAGTCACAGACAGTGAAATGGACCAACAGACGGGCGATAAAGAAGAAACCGAAGTAGTTATGGACACGGAAAAGGAGCAACAGGCGGGCGACAAAGCAGAAGCCAGAGGGGACCAAATTGGCAAGAAATGATGAGGCTAATGATGGAGAAAATTGATAGCATTAAAGAAAGCAATAAGGAAAACTCAAGGAAACAAAACGAAACCTTGAGCGAAAAATTTGATAAAATAGATGAAAATTTTAGGAAACAGGAGGAAAAAACCAACAAAAATTTTAGGAAACAGGAGGAAAACTCAAGGGATCAAAACAAGCAAACCAATGAGAAAATATACAGTATTCAGGAAAGTTTAGTAAAACAAATAAACGAAAAAATTGAGACCATTCATGGAGATATAAGACAAACCATGAATGAACAATACCACGAATTGAGAGATGAACAAAAAATTTGAAGAAAATGATGAAAAATTAAGCAAATTCATGAGAAGATTGAAATAGTCAATAACACACTTAGGCAAAGAGTAGATGGATATAAGGAGGAAACAGAAAAGCAAATAACAGAGACCAAACAGAGATTAGATAAAACCGAAGAAACCATCAGACAAATCAGAACAGAAATAGATGCCAGAATGGATCGAGATGAACAAAGTAATCAAGTCCGAATAATGGTAATACGACAGGAAACTAACGATCAAAACAGGGAACAAGTAAGTCCGAAAATAGAAGAGAGTAGTAAGGAAATAGAGAATAAAGTAGAGATAAATACATTGCTATCTGAGAAAAAAAGTAACAGAGAAAAAGAAAAGATGATGCACATAGAAATTAACGTTAAGAGAGTAAAGAAACAAATAATTAAGAAAACGAAAGAAAGGAGAATAATACATCCTAAGAAACTCAGGAATACACAGGAAGGATTAGATATGATTAGGAGTGGTTTAATTAATGTATTTAATCTCACAATCGTTAATTACAGAGAAAGAACAGAGTAAAAAAATTATAGAAAAAACTTGACCAAATTAATATTTGAATTAAATATAACAGAACATGAAATGAATAATACCAGATCAGTGATGTCATCGATAATTGAGAGGTCATTAAAACATCTGTGCAATAAACAGAATGATAAAGTGATGGATCTAAGCTTCAACACCATTGAAAATGTTATAACGGAAATCTTGCAGTACAAGATACTGAGCGGTATCTCAAGAACTGAAATCGTTATGGACACTGTAGTAATCGGAACAACAAGGGTAAATGAAGTGATGGACCACGGATAAAGTGAGTACAGACACAGCTAGGAAAACGGGACGGAAATGTTGGATAAAGACAAAGGCAAATCAGATGAAGAAAGAAAAATGATAATATACTAAATTCTAAAACAAAATAAGATCAACTTATATAAATAATTTACAGGAATTAATTTTGAAGTAAAAAATAATCAACAAAATTCAAAAAGAACGTAAGAGCAGCTTACATAATTTACTTATAAATAACATAATTTAGAATGGAATAATAGAAAAAATAATATTTTGAAGGGAACAATGAGAAAAAAGAAAATAAAATGAAAACTTTTAATGGTGATGTGCTAAGACAAGACGGTAAAATAAGAAGGACAATGAATAATTTAATGACTATAATTACAATGAAACTAAAGAATAATAATATTTAATACAGCTACAATTTAGAATTTCTTGGAGTTGAAAATGAAAAATAACAAAATGATACGCAGAACATCTGTCACAAGAAGGAAAGTCAAAAGGATTTACAAATAATGCCTGTCAACAACGTTATCTAAAAATAGCTACAGAAAATAAGAAGGAATCAAGAAGAAAAAAGAAATATATAATCAAATGTAAACAGCAACAGTGTGAATAATCCCAAGAGTGTTTTTTATCAGTCGCCAATCGACTACTTGTAAGTTTTTTTTATATATAATGAATTGGCTGTAGAAATGTTCCAGCAATCATTTTCCTGAGCAGACGGTATGTCCCTCTGTACTCAGAAGGTGTAAGGATGGACAGCGGTGTAATGGACCCAAAAGTGGCCACCCGAACTGAACCACCGCACAGGATAGGGAAAAAATGTTAGGGAAATTAAATATTTAAGGGATAAAAAACCAGCTAAGAAGATATTATATCAGATTCCAGAATTATGAAGGAAGAAAATAGAAGGAATATAGCAGACAGACGCTCAATTGAGCAAGGACAGGTATAGAAGTAGATAAAAATATGGGAGCATTAGAACACGTTTTTATTGACTATTGTGACCAGTCCTCATCAAGTGATGTTCGAAAAAACCACCACCACGAGAAATAATATCAATAGTTAATTTTCCTCCAGGAGAGAGAGTTGAGTATAACAGAATTGAAATGCATAATCGACTGCTCATAAGGCTGAACTTTTGTATAAAAAAGAAACAGGAAAGAAGAAAAGAATTATCCAGTATAAAGTAGGGGATAAAGTACTAATTAAAAATAGACAACTACCTAGTTCTATAGAGGGTATAGCAAGGAAATTACTCTTATTTTATACTGGGCCATACCTAATAATCCAGGTAAAGGGTAACAATACCTATGAAATCAAGTCAATTACAAATAACAAAAAAAGGTGTATATAACCAAACAGAGATGAAACTATATTATGATATAAGAAGGTGAATGATTAGGACTCAAACAATTAATTTTAATACTGAAATAAAAATAAATATGTTCTAGTGGGGGAACTTTATGTAACATTACATAATCAGTGCTTAATACTGATAAAAAATAAAGGAATACCTATTATTATTATTTGTAAAATAATAATAATAAAAAGTCAGTAGTTACCCCATTCCAAAAGTCAGAAATGAATGATTAAGAATCATACTATGAAACATTTGTACAATCTTTATAACAAACAATAAAACAGTTTAGCAATTAAAAAACAGTGTACTAAGTGTTGCCATAGAAGTGCAGTGTGTACAAAGTGCAACATAGTATGATATATGTAAATTTTAAACTAAAAAAGACATCAATCACAAATAGTGAAGACACAGGACTATTGTAATAAACTATAAGTTTAGTAATAAGCTGTTGTAGTTTTGTTTTGTTAGGCCACAAAGGCAATATCAATGTAAGTAAAAGATTATTTTGTTTACGTTTGTAGGATCCAGGGTTATATAAGAAATTAATAATTGCTAATTAGAATAAAGTAAAGAGGTGGTGGAAAATAAAATAGTGCCTAGGGCAGTAATTCATTTAGAGAAGTAAAGGTCAGAAATAAACTGAGTTAAAAACCACTAAATTATAAAAGACAAGTATCTAAGTTTATGTAATCATATGAAGAAAGACATTGTTGTATAAATTAAATGTAATTATAGTTAAACATTATAAAGGAGTATTTTTCCTAAAAAAGGGAAGAACTAATAATATATTAATACTAGCCTATTTACTAAAACTGTACCTAGGTTAGCCAATAAAAACTCATCAATGATTTGGTTACTAAGAGTAACCGAATTAACAAGATGGGTAATTGTTAAATTGGATTTCAAGAGTGTAGATGACCAAAATAATATCCAGCAAATTTTAAAAATTAGTAACTACAATTCAAAAAAAAACACTATTCTAAATTAATTCAGCAAAAGCAACTACGTGTGAGACATCCGTTGAACCACAATAATTGATGCAAGAATATCGAAGAACATTGAAAAATAATCCAACCATCAGATTGCTGGAAAAATTTGAACTATCACTACATTGGTGAGAACGCCTACCTTAATAAACTAAAAATTACACATCACCAACAAGTAACGAACACTAGAAACAGTACAACCTCATTCAGTTTATAAGAAAACTTAGTGTGAACATTTTAAACTTTCTTTGTTTAACCAAAAACACTAAAAACGTGGGTTCATTGGAAATCCACAGCAGCCATATTTCTTTACATGACTTCAGTTCGAATACGAGTGGTCTGCGCTCTGGCGTTTAAAAAACGAACTTATTGAATCAGACTAAAAAAAAAATATATTAATTATTGTAAATATCACTATAATATTGACGACTCGGAACACAAAGTTTTTTATAAGTAAAAACGTAAAGTTTTACCTTACAGCCTAAACCGGCTTTCACCTATAGAAGGCTTCATCAGAGGCTGTCGTTAGTAGCGCTGCTCATCTTGTTGTTGGCGACGAGAAAGTGTTTCGAAAGATTGAAGCTGTGTGTGTGTGGTGAGATGTGTTCGAATAATGCGTGCGATTTGAATTGTGTCTGTTCGTTTAGGATGTCGTTTTTATTTGTTTTTGTGTGTTTGTATATTTGTAATTGTTCTAGAGTGTCTAGTTTTCGGCCTTTTGTGTGTACGTGTAGTATGTTCATGTTATTGTCGATGTTTTTATATATGTGGTTTTGCTTCAATGAGGTGGTTTGCGAAGGTAGATTCTGTAGTGGTGTGGAGTGCTTTAGTGTGTTCAATGTATCTCTGTTTGAAGCTACGTCCTGTCTGGCCTATGTAGAATTTACTGCAATTTGAACAATTTAGTTTATATACACCGGGTAGATTGAATTTGTTTTGTGCTTTGGGCATGCGTTTTGATAGTGTGTGTTCTGTTTTGTTAGTAGTTTTGTAAGCGATTCTGTATCCTGCTTTTTTGAATTTGTGGGCAATTTTTTCTGTTTGTTTGTTGATGTATGTTAGTGTTATGAATTTGTTGTTTTCTGTCTTTGTCTGTTGTTTGTTTTGTGTTTTATGTAGGAGTTTACTGACTATTGTTCTGTCATAACCGTTAGATTCTGCTAGATATTTTATCGTGTTTAGTTCGTCTTTGTAGTCTATTTCATCTAAGGGGATGTTGTTAAGTCTATGTATCATGGTTCTAAAAGCAGCTAGTTTGTGTTGTATTGGGTGATTGGAGGTGTTGTGTATTAGTGTGTCAGTTGTAGTTGGTTTTCTGTATATACTGAATTTGCGCCTGTGTTCTAGTTTTGTGATGGAGAGGTCTAAGAAGTTTATGGTATTGTTGTGTTCGTATTCGGCAGTGAAGGTTATGTTTTTATGTATTTTGTTTATGTGCGTTAGTAACTGTTCACATTGTCTTTTGTTTCCCCTGTATAGTATTAGAATGTCATCAACGTATCTATGCCAATATAGTATTTTATGTGAGTGTCTGTCATTGTTTGTGAGTATTTTTGTTTTTTCTAAGTGTTGGAGGAAGACTTCTGCTAGAATGCTGGATATGGGGGAGCCCATGGGTAGGCCGTCGTTCTGTGTGTAGTATTTATTGTTATAAGTAAAGTAGTTTTGTTTTGTGATAATGTTCAGAGTTTCTGTTATTTCATTGATAAGTTCGTCTGGTGTGTTGTTCTGTTTGAGTTTGTTTTGTAGGATGGTGATTGTTTCAGAGATGGGGATGTTTGTGTACAGGTTTTTAATGTCAAAGGAGGCTAATGTGGCGTTATGGGGGATGTGTATGTCTTTTATTTTTGTTACTAGGTCAGTGTTGTTTTTTACTGCAATGTTGTTGTCTATTTGTGTGTGTTGTCTAATAATTTTGTCTAGATATTTTGCCAGTTTGTGTGCAGGGGCATTACGGTAGTTGATAATGGGGCGGATCGGAATGTCTTCTTTATGGATTTTGGGAAGCGCTTGGAGTGTAGGTGCTGATGGTCGGATTTGTTTCATGTAGGGCTTTTGTTTATGTGTCATAATGTGTTTGGCTTTGTTGACTATTTGTTTTACTGAGTTTTGGTATCTGTCGGTGGGGTCGTGTTTTAGTTCTGTGATGTTGTTCTGTTCTATGAAGTCTTGTACTTTTTTGTGTAGGTTGTCTGTGGGGATAATTACAGTCGTGTTGCCTTTGTCAGCTTTTACAAATGTGATGTTGTGTTTGTGTGCCTTTTCCCTCAGTTTGATGGCTGTGTGTATTTCTGAGTTGTGGTTGTTGTTGTCTGGTGTCTTATGTACTCCTATTGTGTTGTTTATATTATGTCTTAATGTGTCTTGATGTTCTGGTGCTGTGTTTTGTATATTTGTTTCTGTGTCAATTATGAGCTTTGTTAGTGTTTGGTTGTTATGTTTGTAATGTATGTTATGTTTTAGGCCTAACCTGTAACTGATTATCAAGTTGAAAACAGCTGATGCAACGCGCGTAAAAATCAAATGATCAAATCGTACACAAAGAGAGGAATTCTCTCTCTCGCTCACTCTCTCTCTCTCTCTCTCTCTCTCTCTCTCTCTCTCTCTCTCTCTCTCTCTCTCTCTCTCTCTCTCTCTCTCTCTCTCTCACACACTCTATCACAAACAACTGAATTGTAATACCTGTAAGGAGATATAATAAACAACAAAGGATACCGTGGTTTATTTTTCATTACTAAAGAATTACACACCAAAATAAAAATAACACGAACAGAGTATAAAAAAGACAAAATTACACATTTAGAAAAGTAATGCATAAGAAAGATGGAACAGATTAACAGATAGACGTAAACATCGAAAACGGAAGACGTTACAAAATGACGCTAACAACGTAGGGCTAAACTAATGTAATTATTATACTGTAAAGGGCTCAATCAAAAATGCAAGACGTTAGAAAATGGCGCTCAACTTAGAGGGCTTAAATTAGGAACGAATTTTGAAATATACACAAATAATTAAGATAACGAAAAACCTAATTTTTGTCGGCAACTGTAAGAAGCCAAGAAATGCATACCAGAGGCAGGCCAAAGAAGAGGGCAGAAGACACGGAGAAGGAAGAAGGTGGACAGGAACAAGAAATAGAATTAGTCACGGACAGTGAAATGGACCAACAGACGGGCGATAAAGAAGAAACCGAAGTAGTTATGGACACGGAAAAGGAGCAACAGGCGGGCGACAAAGCAGAAGTCAGAGGAGACCAAATTGGCAAAAAATGATGAGGCTAATGATGGAGAAAATTGATAGCATTAAAGAAAGCAATAAGGAAAACTCAAGGAAACAAAACGAAACCTTGAGCGAAAAATTTGATAAAATAGATGAAAATTTTAGGAAACAAGAGGAAAAAACCAACAAAAATTTTAGGAAACAGGAGGAAAACTCAAGGGAACAAAACAAGCAAACCAATGAGAAAATATACAGTATTCAGGAAAGTTTAGTAAAACAAATAAACAAAAAAAATTAGACCATTCATGGAGATATAAGACAAACCATGAATGAGCAATACCACGAATTGAGAGAAACTATTAACGGACAAAGGGAAGATATGAACAAAAAATTTGAAGAAAATGATGAAAAATTAAAGCAAATTCATGAGAAGATTGAAATAGTCAATAACACACTTAGCCAAGAGTAGATGGATATAAGGAGGAAACAGAAAAGCAAATAACAAAGACCAAACAGAGATTAGATAAAACCGTAGAAACCATCAGACAAATCAGAACAGAAATAGATGCCAGAATGGATCGAGATGAACAAAGTAATCAAGTCCGAATAATGGTAATACGACAGGAAACTAACGATCAAAACAGGGAACAAGTAAGTCCGAAAATAGAAGAGAGTAGTAAGGAAATAGAGAATAAAGTAGAGATAAATACATTGCTATCTGAGAAAAAAAGTAACAGAGAAAAAGAAAAGATGATGCACATAGAAATTAACGTTAAGGGAGTAAAGAAACAAATAATTAAGAAAACGAAAGAAAGGAGAATAATACATCCTAAGAAACTCAGGAATACACAGGAAGGATTAGATAAGATTAGGAGTGGTTTAATTAATGTATTTAATCTCACAATCGTTAATTACAGAGAAAGAACAGAGTTAAAAATTATAGAAAAAACTTAACCAAATTAATATTTGAATCAAATATAACAGAACATGAAATGAATAATACCAGATCAGTGATGTCATCGATAATTGAGAGGTCATTGAAACATCTGTGTAATAAACAGAATGATAAAGTGATGGATCTAAGCTTCAACACCATTGAAAATGTTATAACGGAAATCTTGCAGTACAAGATACTGAGCGGTATCTCAAGAACCGAAATCGTTATGGACACTGTAGTAATCCGAACAACAAGGGTAAATGAAGTGATGGACCACGGATAAACTAAGCACAGACACTGCTAGGAAAACGGGACGGAAATGTTGGATAAAGACAAAGGCAAATCAAATGAAGAAAGAAAAATGTAAATATACTAAATTCTAAAACAAAATAAGATCAACTTATATCAATAATTTACAGGAATTAATTTTGAAGTAAAAAATAATCAACAAAATTCAAAAAGAACGTAAGAGCAGCTTACGTAATTTACTTATAAATAACATGATTTAGAATGGAATAATAGAAAAAATAATATTTTGATGGGAACAATGAGAAGAAAAAAAAAAATAAATAAAAACAATTAATGGTGATGTGCTAAGACAAGACGGTAAAATAAGAAGGACAATGAATAATTTAATGACTATAATTACAATGAAACTAAAGAATAATAATATTTAATACAGCTACAATTTAGAATTTCTTGGAGTTGAAAATGAAAAATAACAAAATGATACGCAGAACATCTGTCACAAGAAGGAAAGTCAAAAGGATTTACAAATAATGCCTGTCAACAACGTTATCTAAAAATAGCTACAGAAAATAAGAAGGAATCAAGAAGAAAAAAGAAATATATAATCAAATGTAAACAGCAACAGTGTGAATAATCCCAAGAGTGTTTTTTATCAGTCGCCAATCGACTACTTGTAAGTTTTTTTATATATAATGAATTGGCTGTAGAAATGTTCCAGCAATCATTTTCCTGAGCAGACGGTACGTCCCTCTGTACTCAGAAGGTGTAAGGATGGACAGAGGAGTAATGGACCCAAAAGTGGCCACCCGAACTGAACCACCGCACAGGATAGGGAAAAAATGTTAGGGAAATTAAATATTTAAGGGATAAAAAACCAGCTAAGAAGATATTATATCAGATTCCAGAATTATGAAGGAAGAAAATAGAAGGAATATAGCAGACAGACGCTCAATTGAGCAAGGACAGGTATAGAAGTAGATAGAAATATGGGAGCGTTAGAACACGTTATTATTGACTATTGTGACCAGTCCTCATCAAGTGATGTTCGAAAAAACCACCACCACGAGAAATAATATCAATAGTTAATTTTCCTCCAGGAGAGAGAGTTGAGTATAATAGAATTGAAATGCATAATCGGCTGCTCATAAGGCTGAACGTTTGTATAAAAAAGAAACAGGAAAGAAGAAAAGAATTATCCAATATAAAGTAGGGGATAAAGTACTAATTAAAAATAGACAACTACCTAGTTCTATAGAGGGTATAGCAAGGAAATTACTCTTACTTTATACTGGGCCATACCTAATAACCCAGGTAAAGGGTAACAATACCTATGAAATCAAGTCAATTACAAATAACAAAATAAAAGGTGTATATAACCAAACAGAGATGAAACTATATTATGAAGAATGATAAAAGAAGGTGAATGATTAGGACTCAAACAATTAATTTTAATACTGAAATAAAAATAAATATGTTCTAGTGGGGGAACTTTATGTAACATTACATAATCAGTGCTTAATACTGATAAAAAATAAAGGAATACCTATTATTATTATTATTTGTAAAATAATAATAATAAAAAGTCAGTAGTTACCCCATTCCAAAAGTCAGAAATGAATGATTAAGAATCATACTATGAAACATTTGTACAATCTTTACAACAAACAATAAAACAGTTTAGCAATTAAAAAACAGTGTACTAAGTGTTGCCATAGAAGTGCAGTGTGTACAAAGTGCAACATAGTATGATATATGTAAATTTTAAACTAAAAAAGACATCAATTACAAATAGTGAAGATACAGGACTATAGTAATAAACTATAAGTTTAGTAATAAGTTGTTGTAGTTTTGTTTTGTTAGGCCACAAAGGCAATATCAATGTAAGTAAAAGATTATTTTGTTTATGTTTCTAGGATCCATGGTTATATAAGAAATTAATAATTGCTAATTAGAATAAAGTAAAGAGGTGGTGGAAAATAAAATAGTGCCTAGGGCAGTAATACATTTACAGAAGTAAAGGTCAGAAATAAACTAAGTTAAAAACCACTAAATTATAAAAGACAAGTATCTAAGTTTATGTAATCATATGAAGAAAGACATTGTATAAATTAAATGTAATTATAGTTAAACATTATAAAGGAGTATTTTTCCTAAAAAAGGGAAGAACTAATAATATATTAATACTAGCCTATTTACTAAAACTGTACCTAGGTTAGCCAATAAAAACTCATCAATGACTTGGTTACCAAGAATAACCGAATTAACAAGATGGGTAATTGTTAAATTGGATTTCAAGAGTGTAGATGACCAAAATAATATCCAGCAAATTTTAAAAAATTAGTAACTACAATTCGAAAAAAAACACTATTCTAAATTAATTCAGCAAAAGCAACTACGTGTGAGACATCCGTTGAACCACAATAATTGATGCAAGAATATCGAAGAACATTGAAAAATAATCCAACCATCAGATTGGTGGAAAAATTTGAACTATCACTACATTGGTGAGAACGCCTACCTTAATAAACTAAAAAATTACACATCACCAACAAGTAACGAACACTAGAAACAGAACAACCTCATTCAGTTTATAAGAAAACTTAGTGTGAACATTTTAAACTTTCTTTATTTAACCAAAAACAGTAAAAACGTGGGTTCATTAGAAATCCACAGCAGCCATATTTCTTTACATGACTTCAGTGCGAATACGAGTGGTCTGCGCTCTGGCGTTTAAAAAACGAACTTATTGAATCAGACTAAAAAAAAAATATATTAATTATTGTAAAGTATGATACTATTAACTAAGCATTTCTGACTTTCTTATAGCTCAAAGAATCCCCAAATAACCCTGAGATAAATAATTTATTAATTTTACTAACAACTGTAATTGAATATATCTGTTGTGTTATATGAAAAAACTTATATCGAAAACTGTTGTGATTTCGAAAAATAATCGATTTGTAAACCGACGAACTGGATGTAATAATTTCCAAAAAAATAAACCAAATTCAATCAATAAATACCTTTCTTTTAGGGAATTGACTTTGTATTATTTCTTGTAGATAGCAGATTTGTTACAGGAAACAGGTGAATAGCAGAGAAGAGTAAGAAAGTTAGCTCAGACATCATAGCCTATGAAGTACGACGGACAACATAACCTGTAACTGGTTATCAAGTTGAAAACAGCTGATGCAACGCGCGTAAAAATCAAACGATCGAATCGTACTCAAAGAGAGGAATTCTCTCTCTCTCTCTCTCTCTCTCTCTCTCTCTCTCTCTCTCTCTCTCTCTCTCTCTCTCTCTCTCTCTCTCTCTCTCTCTCTCTCTATCACAAACAACTGAATTGTAATACCTGTAAGGAGATATAATAAACAACAAAGTATACCGTGGTTTATTTTTCATTACTAAAGAATTACACACCAAAATAAAAATAACACGAACAGAGTATAAAAAAGACAAAATTACACATTTAGAAAAGTAATGCATAAGAAAGATGGAACAGATTAACAGATAGACGTAAACATCGAAAACGCAAGACGTTACAAAATGACACTAACAACGTAGGGCTAAACTAATGTAATTATTATACTGTAAAGGGCTCAATCAAAAATGCAAGACGTTACAAAATGGCGCTCAACTTAGAGGGCTTAAATTAGGAACGAATTTTGAAATATACACAAATAATTAAGATAACGAAAAACCTAATTTTTGTCGGCAACTGTAAGAAGCCAAGAAATGCATACCAGAGGCAGGCCAAAGAAGAGGGCAGAAGACACGGAGAAGGAAGAAGGTGGACAGGAACAAGAAATAGAATTAGTCACGGACAGTGAAATGGACCAACAGACGGGCGATAAAGAAGAAACCGAAGTAGTTATGGACACGGAAAAGGAGCAACAGGCGGGCGACAAAGCAGAAGTCAGAGGGGACCAAATTGGCAAGAAATGATGAGGCTAATGATGGAGAAAATTGATAGCATTAAAGAAAGCAATAAGGAAACAAAACGAAACCTTGAGTGAAAAATTTGATAAAATAGATGAAAATTTTAGGAAACAGGAGGAAAAAACCAACAAAAATTTTAGGAAACAGGAGGAAAAGTCAAGGGAACAAAACAAGCAAACCAATGAGAAAATGTACAGTATTCAGGAAAGTTTAGTGAAACAAATAAACAAAAAAATTTAGACCATTCATGGAGATATAAGACAAACTATGAATGAGCAATACCATGAATTGAGAGAAACTATTAACGGACAAAGGGAAGATATGAACAAAAAATTTGAAGAAAATGAAAAATTAAAGCAAATTCATGAGAAGATTGAAATAGTCAATAACACACTTAGCCAAAGAGTAGATGGATATAAGGAGGAAACAGAAAAGCAAATAACAAAGACCAAACAGAGATTAGATAAAACCGAAGAAACCATCAGACAAATCAGAACAGAAATAGATGCCAGAATGGATCGAGATGAACAAAGTAATCAAGTCCGAATAATGGTAATACGACAGGAAACTAACGATCAAAACAGGGAACAAGTAAGTCCGAAAATAGAAGAGAGTAGTAAGGAAATAGAGAATAAAGTAGAGATAAATACATTGCTATCTGAGAAAAAAAGTAACAGAGAAAAAGAAAAGATGATGCACATAGAAATTAACATTAAGGGAGTAAAGAAACAAATAATTAAGAAAACGAAAGAAAGGAGAATAATACATCCTAAGAAACTCAGGAATACACAGGAAGGATTAGATAAGATTAGGAGTGGTTTAATTAATGTATTTAATCTCACAATCGTTAATTACAGAGAAAGAACAGAGTTAAAAATTATAGAAAAAACTTAACCAAATTAATATTTGAATCAAATATAACAGAACATGAAATGAATAATACCAGATCAGTGATGTCATCGATAATTGAGAGGTCATTGAAACATCTGTGTAATAAACAGAATGATAAAGTGATGGATCTAAGCTTCAACACCATTGAAAATGTTATAACGGAAATCTTGCAGTACAAGATACTGAGCGGTATCTCAAGAACCGAAATCGTTATGGACACTGTAGTAATCCGAACAACAAGGGTAAATGAAGTGATGGACCACGGATAAACTAAGCACAGACACTGCTAGGAAAACGGGACGGAAATGTTGGATAAAGACAAAGGCAAATCAAATGAAGAAAGAAAAATGATAATATACTAAATTCTAAAACAAAATAAGATGAACTTATATCAATAATTTACAGGAATTAATTTTGAAGTAAAAAATTATCAACAAAATTCAAAAAGAACGTAAGAGCAGCTTACATAATTTACTTATAAATAACATGATTTAGAATGGAATAATAGAAAAAATAATATTTTGATGGGAACAATGAGAAGAAAAAATAAATAAATAAAAACAATTAATGGTGATGTGCTAAGACAAGACGGTAAAATAAGAAGGACAATGAATAATTTAATGACTATAATTACAATGAAACTAAAGAATAATAATATTTAATACAGCTACAATTTAGAATTTCTTGGAGTTGAAAATGAAAAATAACAAAATGATACGCAGAACATCTGTCACAAGAAGGAAAGTCAAAAGGATTTACAAATAATGCCTGTCAACAACGTTATCTAAAAATAGCTACAGAAAATAAGAAGGAATCAAGAAGAAAAAAGAAATATATAATCAAATGTAAACAGCAACAGTGTGAATAATCCCAAGAGTGTTTTTTATCAGTCGCCAATCGACTACTTGTAAGTTTTTTTATATATAATGAATTGGCTGTAGAAATGTTCCAGCAATCATTTTCCTGAGCAGACGGTACGTCCCTCTGTACTCAGAAGGTGTAAGGATGGACAGAGGAGTAATGGACCCAAAAATGGCCACCCGAACTGAACCACCGCACAGGATAGGGAAAAAATGTTAGGGAAATTAAATATTTAAGGGATAAAAAACCAGCTAAGAAGATATTATATCAGATTCCAGAATTTTGAAGGAAGAAATTAGAAGGAATATAGCAGACAGACGCTCAATTGAGCAAGGACAGGTATAGAAGTAGATAGAAATATGGGAGCGTTAGAACACGTTTTTATTGACTATTGTGACCAGTCCTCATCAAGTGATGTTCGAAAAAACCACCACCACGAGAAATAATATCAATAGTTAATTTTCCTCCAGGAGAGAGAGTTGAGTATAATAGAATTGAAATGCATAATCGGCTGCTCATAAGGCTGAACGTTTGTATAAAAAAGAAACAGGAAAGAAGAAAAGAATTATCCAATATAAAGTAGGGGATAAAGTACTAATTAAAAATAGACAACTACCTAGTTCTATAGAGGGTATAGCAAGGAAATTACTCTTACTTTATACTGGGCCATACCTAATAACCCAGGTAAAGGGTAACAATACCTATGAAATCAAGTCAATTACAAATAACAAAATAAAAGGTGTATATAACCAAACAGAGATGAAACTATATTATGAAGAATGATAAAAGAAGGTGAATGATTAGGACTCAAACAATTAATTTTAATACTGAAATAAAAATAAATATGTTCTAGTGGGGGAACTTTATGTAACATTACATAATCAGTGCTTAATACTGATAAAAAATAAAGGAATACCTATTATTATTATTATTTGTAAAATAATAATAATAAAAAGTCAGTAGTTACCCCATTCCAAAAGTCAGAAATGAATGATTAAGAATCATACTATGAAACATTTGTACAATCTTTACAACAAACAATAAAACAGTTTAGCAATTAAAAAACAGTGTACTAAGTGTTGCCATAGAAGTGCAGTGTGTACAAAGTGCAACATAGTATGATATATGTAAATTTTAAACTAAAAAAGACATCAATTACAAATAGTGAAGATACAGGACTATAGTAATAAACTATAAGTTTAGTAATAAGTTGTTGTAGTTTTGTTTTGTTAGGCCACAAAGGCAATATCAATGTAAGTAAAAGATTATTTTGTTTATGTTTGTAGGATCCAGGGTTATATAAGAAATTAATAATTGCTAATTAGAATAAAGTAAAGAGGTGGTGGAAAATAAAATAGTGCCTAGGGCAGTAATACATTTACAGAAGTAAAGGTCAGAAATAAACTAAGTTAAAAACCACTAAATTATAAAAGACAAGTATCTAAGTTTATGTAATCATATGAAGAAAGACATTGTATAAATTAAATGTAATTATAGTTAAACATTATAAAGGAGTATTTTTCCTAAAAAAGGGAAGAACTAATAATATATTAATACTAGCCTATTTACTAAAACTGTACCTAGGTTAGCCAATAAAAACTCATCAATGACTTGGTTACCAAGAGTAACCGAATTAACAAGATGGGTAATTGTTAAATTGGATTTCAAGAGTGTAGATGACCAAAATAATATCCAGCAAATTTTAAAAAATTAGTAACTACAATTCGAAAAAAACACTATTCTAAATTAATTCAGCAAAAGCAACTACGTGTGAGACATCCGTTGAACCACAATAATTGATGCAAGAATATCGAAGAACATTGAAAAATAATCCAACCATCAGATTGGTGGAAAAATTTGAACTATCACTACATTGGTGAGAACGCCTACCTTAATAAACTAAAAAATTACACATCACCAACAAGTAACGAACACTAGAAACAGAACAACCTCATTCAGTTTATAAGAAAACTTAGTGTGAACATTTTAAACTTTCTTTATTTAACCAAAAACAGTAAAAACGTGGGTTCATTAGAAATCCACAGCAGCCATATTTCTTTACATGACTTCAGTGCGAATACGAGTGGTCTGCGCTCTGGCGTTTAAAAAACGAACTTATTGAATCAGACTAAAAAAAAAATATATTAATTATTGTAAAGTATGATACTATTAACTAAGCATTTCTGACTTTCTTATAGCTCAAAGAATCCCCAAATAACCCTGAGATAAATAATTTATTAATTTTACTAACAACTGTAATTGAATATATCTGTTGTGTTATATGAAAAAACTTATATCGAAAACTGTTGTGATTTCGAAAAATAATCGATTTGTAAACCGACAAACTGGATGTAATAATTTCCAAAAAAATAAACCAAATTCAATCAATAAATACCTTTCTTTTAGGGAATTGACTTTGTATTATTTCTTGTAGATAGCAGATTTGTTACAGGAAACAGGTGAATAGCAGAGAAGAGTAAGAAAGTTAGCTCAGACATCATAGCCTATGAAGTACGACGGACAACATAACCTGTAACTGGTTATCAAGTTGAAAACAGCTGATGCAACGCGCGTAAAAATCAAACGATCAAATCGTACTCAAAGAGAGGAATTCTCTCTCTCTCTCTCTCTCTCTCTCTCTCTCTCTCTCTCTCTCTCTCTCTCTCTCTCTCTCTCTCTCTCTCTCTCTCTCTCTCTCTCTCTCTCTCTCTATCACAAACAACTGAATTGTAATACCTGTAAGGAGATATAATAAACAACAAAGTATACCGTGGTTTATTTTTCATTACTAAAGAATTACACACCAAAATAAAAATAACACGAACAGAGTATAAAAAAGACAAAATTACACATTTAGAAAAGTAATGCATAAGAAAGATGGAACAGATTAACAGATAGACGTAAACATCGAAAACGCAATACGTTACAAAATGACGCTAACAACGTAGGGCTAAACTAATGTAATTATTATACTGTAAAGGGCTCAATCAAAAATGCAAGACGTTACAAAATGCGCTCAACTTAGAGGGCTTAAATTAGGAAAGAATTTTGAAATATACACAAATAATTAAGATAACGAAAAACCTAATTTTTGTCGGCAACTGTAAGAAGCCAAGAAATGCATACCAGAGGCAGGCCAAAGAAGAGGGCAGAAGACACGGAGAAGGAAGAAGGTGGACAGGAACAAGAAATAGAATTAGTCACGGACAGTGAAATGGACCAACAGACGGGCGATAAAGAAGAAACCGAAGTAGTTATGGACACGGAAAAGGAGCAACAGGCGGGCGACAAAGCAGAAGTCAGAGGGGACCAAATTGGCAAGAAATGATGAGGCTAATGATGGAGAAAATTGATAGCATTAAAGAAAGCAATAAGGAAACAAAACGAAACCTTGAGTGAAAAATTTGATAAAATAGATGAAAATTTAGGAAACAGGAGGAAAAAACCAACAAAAATTTTAGGAAACAGGAGGAAAAGTCAAGGGAACAAAACAAGCAAACCAATGAGAAAATATACAGTATTCAGGAAAGTTTAGTAAAACAAATAAACAAAAAAATTTAGACCATTCATGGAGATATAAGACAAACTATGAATGAGCAATACCATGAATTGAGAGAAACTATTAACGGACAAAGGGAAGATATGAACAAAAAATTTGAAGAAAATGAAAAATTAAAGCAAATTCATGAGAAGATTGAAATAGTCAATAACACACTTAGCCAAAGAGTAGATGGATATAAGGAGGAAAACAGAAAAGCAAATAACAAAGACCAAACAGAGATTAGATAAAACCGAAGAAAACCATCAGACAAATCAGAACAGAAATAGATGCCAGAATGGATCGAGATGAACAAAGTAATCAAGTCCGAATAATGGTAATACGACAGGAAACTAACGATCAAAACAGGGAACAAGTAAGTCCGAAAATAGAAGAGAGTAGTAAGGAAATAGAGAATAAAGTAGAGATAAATACATTGCTATCTGAGAAAAAAAGTAACAGAGAAAAAGAAAAGATGATGCACATAGAAATTAACATTAAGGGGAGTAAAGAAACAAATAATTAAGAAAACGAAAGAAAGGAGAATAATACATCCTAAGAAACTCAGGAATACACAGGAAGGATTAGATAAGATTAGGAGTGGTTTAATTAATGTATTTAATCTCACAATCGTTAATTACAGAGAAAGAACAGAGTTAAAAATTATAGAAAAAACTTAACCAAATTAATATTTGAATCAAATATAACAGAACATGAATGAATAATACCAGATCAGTGATGTCATCGATAATTGAGAGGTCATTGAAACATCTGTGTAATAAACAGAATGATAAAGTGATGGATCTAAGCTTCAACACCATTGAAAATGTTATAACGGAAATCTTGCAGTACAAGATACTGAGCGGTATCTCAAGAACCGAAATCGTTATGGACACTGTAGTAATCCGAACAACAAGGGTAAATGAAGTGATGGACCACGGATAAACTAAGCACAGACACTGCTAGGAAAACGGGACGGAAATGTTGGATAAAGACAAAGGCAAATCAAATGAAGAAAGAAAAATGTAAATATACTAAATTCTAAAACAAAATAAGATCAACTTATATCAATAATTTACAGGAATTAATTTTGAAGTAAAAAATAATCAACAAAATTCAAAAAGAACGTAAGAGCAGCTTACGTAATTTACTTATAAATAACATGATTTAGAATGGAATAATAGAAAAAATAATATTTTGATGGGAACAATGAGAAGAAAAAAAAAATAAATAAAAACAATTAATGGTGATGTGCTAAGACAAGACGGTAAAATAAGAAGGACAATGAATAATTTAATGACTATAATTACAATGAAACTAAAGAATAATAATATTTAATACAGCTACAATTTAGAATTTCTTGGAGTTGAAAATGAAAAATAACAAAATGATACGCAGAACATCTGTCACAAGAAGGAAAGTCAAAAGGATTTACAAATAATGCCTGTCAACAACGTTATCTAAAAATAGCTACAGAAAATAAGAAGGAATCAAGAAGAAAAAAGAAATATATAATCAAATGTAAACAGCAACAGTGTGAATAATCCCAAGAGTGTTTTTTATCAGTCGCCAATCGACTACTTGTAAGTTTTTTTATATATAATGAATTGGCTGTAGAAATGTTCCAGCAATCATTTTCCTGAGCAGACGGTACGTCCCTCTGTACTCAGAAGGTGTAAGGATGGACAGAGGAGTAATGGACCCAAAAGTGGCCACCCGAACTGAACCACCGCACAGGATAGGGAAAAAATGTTAGGGAAATTAAATATTTAAGGGATAAAAAACCAGCTAAGAAGATATTATATCAGATTCCAGAATTATGAAGGAAGAAAATAGAAGGAATATAGCAGACAGACGCTCAATTGAGCAAGGACAGGTATAGAAGTAGATAGAAATATGGGAGCGTTAGAACACGTTATTATTGACTATTGTGACCAGTCCTCATCAAGTGATGTTCGAAAAAACCACCACCACGAGAAATAATATCAATAGTTAATTTTCCTCCAGGAGAGAGAGTTGAGTATAATAGAATTGAAATGCATAATCGGCTGCTCATAAGGCTGAACGTTTGTATAAAAAAGAAACAGGAAAGAAGAAAAGAATTATCCAATATAAAGTAGGGGATAAAGTACTAATTAAAAATAGACAACTACCTAGTTCTATAGAGGGTATAGCAAGGAAATTACTCTTACTTTATACTGGGCCATACCTAATAACCCAGGTAAAGGGTAACAATACCTATGAAATCAAGTCAATTACAAATAACAAAATAAAAGGTGTATATAACCAAACAGAGATGAAACTATATTATGAAGAATGATAAAAGAAGGTGAATGATTAGGACTCAAACAATTAATTTTAATACTGAAATAAAAATAAATATGTTCTAGTGGGGGAACTTTATGTAACATTACATAATCAGTGCTTAATACTGATAAAAAATAAAGGAATACCTATTATTATTATTATTTGTAAAATAATAATAATAAAAAGTCAGTAGTTACCCCATTCCAAAAGTCAGAAATGAATGATTAAGAATCATACTATGAAACATTTGTACAATCTTTACAACAAACAATAAAACAGTTTAGCAATTAAAAAACAGTGTACTAAGTGTTGCCATAGAAGTGCAGTGTGTACAAAGTGCAACATAGTATGATATATGTAAATTTTAAACTAAAAAAGACATCAATTACAAATAGTGAAGATACAGGACTATAGTAATAAACTATAAGTTTAGTAATAAGTTGTTGTAGTTTTGTTTTGTTAGGCCACAAAGGCAATATCAATGTAAGTAAAAGATTATTTTGTTTATGTTTCTAGGATCCATGGTTATATAAGAAATTAATAATTGCTAATTAGAATAAAGTAAAGAGGTGGTGGAAAATAAAATAGTGCCTAGGGCAGTAATACATTTACAGAAGTAAAGGTCAGAAATAAACTAAGTTAAAAACCACTAAATTATAAAAGACAAGTATCTAAGTTTATGTAATCATATGAAGAAAGACATTGTATAAATTAAATGTAATTATAGTTAAACATTATAAAGGAGTATTTTTCCTAAAAAAGGGAAGAACTAATAATATATTAATACTAGCCTATTTACTAAAACTGTACCTAGGTTAGCCAATAAAAACTCATCAATGACTTGGTTACCAAGAATAACCGAATTAACAAGATGGGTAATTGTTAAATTGGATTTCAAGAGTGTAGATGACCAAAATAATATCCAGCAAATTTTAAAAAATTAGTAACTACAATTCGAAAAAAAACACTATTCTAAATTAATTCAGCAAAAGCAACTACGTGTGAGACATCCGTTGAACCACAATAATTGATGCAAGAATATCGAAGAACATTGAAAAATAATCCAACCATCAGATTGGTGGAAAAATTTGAACTATCACTACATTGGTGAGAACGCCTACCTTAATAAACTAAAAAATTACACATCACCAACAAGTAACGAACACTAGAAACAGAACAACCTCATTCAGTTTATAAGAAAACTTAGTGTGAACATTTTAAACTTTCTTTATTTAACCAAAAACAGTAAAAACGTGGGTTCATTAGAAATCCACAGCAGCCATATTTCTTTACATGACTTCAGTGCGAATACGAGTGGTCTGCGCTCTGGCGTTTAAAAAACGAACTTATTGAATCAGACTAAAAAAAAAATATATTAATTATTGTAAAGTATGATACTATTAACTAAGCATTTCTGACTTTCTTATAGCTCAAAGAATCCCCAAATAACCCTGAGATAAATAATTTATTAATTTTACTAACAACTGTAATTGAATATATCTGTTGTGTTATATGAAAAAACTTATATCGAAAACTGTTGTGATTTCGAAAAATAATCGATTTGTAAACCGACGAACTGGATGTAATAATTTCCAAAAAAATAAACCAAATTCAATCAATAAATACCTTTCTTTTAGGGAATTGACTTTGTATTATTTCTTGTAGATAGCAGATTTGTTACAGGAAACAGGTGAATAGCAGAGAAGAGTAAGAAAGTTAGCTCAGACATCATAGCCTATGAAGTACGACGGACAACATAACCTGTAACTGGTTATCAAGTTGAAAACAGCTGATGCAACGCGCGTAAAAATCAAACGATCGAATCGTACTCAAAGAGAGGAATTCTCTCTCTCTCTCTCTCTCTCTCTCTCTCTCTCTCTCTCTCTCTCTCTCTCTCTCTCTCTCTCTCTCTCTCTCTCTCTATCACAAACAACTGAATTGTAATACCTGTAAGGAGATATAATAAACAACAAAGTATACCGTGGTTTATTTTTCATTACTAAAGAATTACACACCAAAATAAAAATAACACGAACAGAGTATAAAAAAGACAAAATTACACATTTAGAAAAGTAATGCATAAGAAAGATGGAACAGATTAACAGATAGACGTAAACATCGAAAACGCAAGACGTTACAAAATGACACTAACAACGTAGGGCTAAACTAATGTAATTATTATACTGTAAAGGGCTCAATCAAAAATGCAAGACGTTACAAAATGGCGCTCAACTTAGAGGGCTTAAATTAGGAACGAATTTTGAAATATACACAAATAATTAAGATAACGAAAAACCTAATTTTTGTCGGCAACTGTAAGAAGCCAAGAAATGCATACCAGAGGCAGGCCAAAGAAGAGGGCAGAAGACACGGAGAAGGAAGAAGGTGGACAGGAACAAGAAATAGAATTAGTCACGGACAGTGAAATGGACCAACAGACGGGCGATAAAGAAGAAACCGAAGTAGTTATGGACACGGAAAAGGAGCAACAGGCGGGCGACAAAGCAGAAGTCAGAGGGGACCAAATTGGCAAGAAATGATGAGGCTAATGATGGAGAAAATTGATAGCATTAAAGAAAGCAATAAGGAAACAAAACGAAACCTTGAGTGAAAAATTTGATAAAATAGATGAAAATTTTAGGAAACAGGAGGAAAAAACCAACAAAAATTTTAGGAAACAGGAGGAAAAGTCAAGGGAACAAAACAAGCAAACCAATGAGAAAATATACAGTATTCAGGAAAGTTTAGTGAAACAAATAAACAAAAAAATTTAGACCATTCATGGAGATATAAGACAAACTATGAATGAGCAATACCATGAATTGAGAGAAACTATTAACGGACAAAGGGAAGATATGAACAAAAAATTTGAAGAAAATGAAAAATTAAAGCAAATTCATGAGAAGATTGAAATAGTCAATAACACACTTAGCCAAAGAGTAGATGGATATAAGGAGGAAACAGAAAAGCAAATAACAAAGACCAAACAGAGATTAGATAAAACCGAAGAAACCATCAGACAAATCAGAACAGAAATAGATGCCAGAATGGATCGAGATGAACAAAGTAATCAAGTCCGAATAATGGTAATACGACAGGAAACTAACGATCAAAACAGGGAACAAGTAAGTCCGAAAATAGAAGAGAGTAGTAAGGAAATAGAGAATAAAGTAGAGATAAATACATTGCTATCTGAGAAAAAAAGTAACAGAGAAAAAGAAAAGATGATGCACATAGAAATTAACATTAAGGGAGTAAAGAAACAAATAATTAAGAAAACGAAAGAAAGGAGAATAATACATCCTAAGAAACTCAGGAATACACAGGAAGGATTAGATAAGATTAGGAGTGGTTTAATTAATGTATTTAATCTCACAATCGTTAATTACAGAGAAAGAACAGAGTTAAAAATTATAGAAAAAACTTAACCAAATTAATATTTGAATCAAATATAACAGAACATGAAATGAATAATACCAGATCAGTGATGTCATCGATAATTGAGAGGTCATTGAAACATCTGTGTAATAAACAGAATGATAAAGTGATGGATCTAAGCTTCAACACCATTGAAAATGTTATAACGGAAATCTTGCAGTACAAGATACTGAGCGGTATCTCAAGAACCGAAATCGTTATGGACACTGTAGTAATCCGAACAACAAGGGTAAATGAAGTGATGGACCACGGATAAACTAAGCACAGACACTGCTAGGAAAACGGGACGGAAATGTTGGATAAAGACAAAGGCAAATCAAATGAAGAAAGAAAAATGATAATATACTAAATTCTAAAACAAAATAAGATGAACTTATATCAATAATTTACAGGAATTAATTTTGAAGTAAAAAATTATCAACAAAATTCAAAAAGAACGTAAGAGCAGCTTACATAATTTACTTATAAATAACATGATTTAGAATGGAATAATAGAAAAAATAATATTTTGATGGGAACAATGAGAAGAAAAAATAAATAAATAAAAACAATTAATGGTGATGTGCTAAGACAAGACGGTAAAATAAGAAGGACAATGAATAATTTAATGACTATAATTACAATGAAACTAAAGAATAATAATATTTAATACAGCTACAATTTAGAATTTCTTGGAGTTGAAAATGAAAAATAACAAAATGATACGCAGAACATCTGTCACAAGAAGGAAAGTCAAAAGGATTTACAAATAATGCCTGTCAACAACGTTATCTAAAAATAGCTACAGAAAATAAGAAGGAATCAAGAAGAAAAAAGAAATATATAATCAAATGTAAACAGCAACAGTGTGAATAATCCCAAGAGTGTTTTTTATCAGTCGCCAATCGACTACTTGTAAGTTTTTTTATATATAATGAATTGGCTGTAGAAATGTTCCAGCAATCATTTTCCTGAGCAGACGGTACGTCCCTCTGTACTCAGAAGGTGTAAGGATGGACAGAGGAGTAATGGACCCAAAAATGGCCACCCGAACTGAACCACCGCACAGGATAGGGAAAAAATGTTAGGGAAATTAAATATTTAAGGGATAAAAAACCAGCTAAGAAGATATTATATCAGATTCCAGAATTTTGAAGGAAGAAATTAGAAGGAATATAGCAGACAGACGCTCAATTGAGCAAGGACAGGTATAGAAGTAGATAGAAATATGGGAGCGTTAGAACACGTTTTTATTGACTATTGTGACCAGTCCTCATCAAGTGATGTTCGAAAAAACCACCACCACGAGAAATAATATCAATAGTTAATTTTCCTCCAGGAGAGAGAGTTGAGTATAATAGAATTGAAATGCATAATCGGCTGCTCATAAGGCTGAACGTTTGTATAAAAAAGAAACAGGAAAGAAGAAAAGAATTATCCAATATAAAGTAGGGGATAAAGTACTAATTAAAAATAGACAACTACCTAGTTCTATAGAGGGTATAGCAAGGAAATTACTCTTACTTTATACTGGGCCATACCTAATAACCCAGGTAAAGGGTAACAATACCTATGAAATCAAGTCAATTACAAATAACAAAATAAAAGGTGTATATAACCAAACAGAGATGAAACTATATTATGAAGAATGATAAAAGAAGGTGAATGATTAGGACTCAAACAATTAATTTTAATACTGAAATAAAAATAAATATGTTCTAGTGGGGGAACTTTATGTAACATTACATAATCAGTGCTTAATACTGATAAAAAATAAAGGAATACCTATTATTATTATTATTTGTAAAATAATAATAATAAAAAGTCAGTAGTTACCCCATTCCAAAAGTCAGAAATGAATGATTAAGAATCATACTATGAAACATTTGTACAATCTTTACAACAAACAATAAAACAGTTTAGCAATTAAAAAACAGTGTACTAAGTGTTGCCATAGAAGTGCAGTGTGTACAAAGTGCAACATAGTATGATATATGTAAATTTTAAACTAAAAAAGACATCAATTACAAATAGTGAAGATACAGGACTATAGTAATAAACTATAAGTTTAGTAATAAGTTGTTGTAGTTTTGTTTTGTTAGGCCACAAAGGCAATATCAATGTAAGTAAAAGATTATTTTGTTTATGTTTGTAGGATCCAGGGTTATATAAGAAATTAATAATTGCTAATTAGAATAAAGTAAAGAGGTGGTGGAAAATAAAATAGTGCCTAGGGCAGTAATACATTTACAGAAGTAAAGGTCAGAAATAAACTAAGTTAAAAACCACTAAATTATAAAAGACAAGTATCTAAGTTTATGTAATCATATGAAGAAAGACATTGTATAAATTAAATGTAATTATAGTTAAACATTATAAAGGAGTATTTTTCCTAAAAAAGGGAAGAACTAATAATATATTAATACTAGCCTATTTACTAAAACTGTACCTAGGTTAGCCAATAAAAACTCATCAATGACTTGGTTACCAAGAGTAACCGAATTAACAAGATGGGTAATTGTTAAATTGGATTTCAAGAGTGTAGATGACCAAAATAATATCCAGCAAATTTTAAAAAATTAGTAACTACAATTCGAAAAAAACACTATTCTAAATTAATTCAGCAAAAGCAACTACGTGTGAGACATCCGTTGAACCACAATAATTGATGCAAGAATATCGAAGAACATTGAAAAATAATCCAACCATCAGATTGGTGGAAAAATTTGAACTATCACTACATTGGTGAGAACGCCTACCTTAATAAACTAAAAAATTACACATCACCAACAAGTAACGAACACTAGAAACAGAACAACCTCATTCAGTTTATAAGAAAACTTAGTGTGAACATTTTAAACTTTCTTTATTTAACCAAAAACAGTAAAAACGTGGGTTCATTAGAAATCCACAGCAGCCATATTTCTTTACATGACTTCAGTGCGAATACGAGTGGTCTGCGCTCTGGCGTTTAAAAAACGAACTTATTGAATCAGACTAAAAAAAAAATATATTAATTATTGTAAAGTATGATACTATTAACTAAGCATTTCTGACTTTCTTATAGCTCAAAGAATCCCCAAATAACCCTGAGATAAATAATTTATTAATTTTACTAACAACTGTAATTGAATATATCTGTTGTGTTATATGAAAAAACTTATATCGAAAACTGTTGTGATTTCGAAAAATAATCGATTTGTAAACCGACAAACTGGATGTAATAATTTCCAAAAAAATAAACCAAATTCAATCAATAAATACCTTTCTTTTAGGGAATTGACTTTGTATTATTTCTTGTAGATAGCAGATTTGTTACAGGAAACAGGTGAATAGCAGAGAAGAGTAAGAAAGTTAGCTCAGACATCATAGCCTATGAAGTACGACGGACAACATAACCTGTAACTGGTTATCAAGTTGAAAACAGCTGATGCAACGCGCGTAAAAATCAAACGATCAAATCGTACTCAAAGAGAGGAATTCTCTCTCTCTCTCTCTCTCTCTCTCTCTCTCTCTCTCTCTCTCTCTCTCTCTCTCTCTCTCTCTCTCTCTATCACAAACAACTGAATTGTAATACCTGTAAGGAGATATAATAAACAACAAAGTATACCGTGGTTTATTTTTCATTACTAAAGAATTACACACCAAAATAAAAATAACACGAACAGAGTATAAAAAAGACAAAATTACACATTTAGAAAAGTAATGCATAAGAAAGATGGAACAGATTAACAGATAGACGTAAACATCGAAAACGCAATACGTTACAAAATGACGCTAACAACGTAGGGCTAAACTAATGTAATTATTATACTGTAAAGGGCTCAATCAAAAATGCAAGACGTTACAAAATGGCGCTCAACTTAGAGGGCTTAAATTAGGAAAGAATTTTGAAATATACACAAATAATTAAGATAACGAAAAACCTAATTTTTGTCGGCAACTGTAAGAAGCCAAGAAATGCATACCAGAGGCAGGCCAAAGAAGAGGGCAGAAGACACGGAGAAGGAAGAAGGTGGACAGGAACAAGAAATAGAATTAGTCACGGACAGTGAAATGGACCAACAGACGGGCGATAAAGAAGAAACCGAAGTAGTTATGGACACGGAAAAGGAGCAACAGGCGGGCGACAAAGCAGAAGTCAGAGGGGACCAAATTGGCAAGAAATGATGAGGCTAATGATGGAGAAAATTGATAGCATTAAAGAAAGCAATAAGGAAACAAAACGAAACCTTGAGTGAAAAATTTGATAAAATAGATGAAAATTTTAGGAAACAGGAGGAAAAAACCAACAAAAATTTTAGGAAACAGGAGGAAAAGTCAAGGGAACAAAACAAGCAAACCAATGAGAAAATATACAGTATTCAGGAAAGTTTAGTAAAACAAATAAACAAAAAAATTTAGACCATTCATGGAGATATAAGACAAACTATGAATGAGCAATACCATGAATTGAGAGAAACTATTAACGGACAAAGGGAAGATATGAACAAAAAATTTGAAGAAAATGAAAAATTAAAGCAAATTCATGAGAAGATTGAAATAGTCAATAACACACTTAGCCAAAGAGTAGATGGATATAAGGAGGAAACAGAAAAGCAAATAACAAAGACCAAACAGAGATTAGATAAAACCGAAGAAACCATCAGACAAATCAGAACAGAAATAGATGCCAGAATGGATCGAGATGAACAAAGTAATCAAGTCCGAATAATGGTAATACGACAGGAAACTAACGATCAAAACAGGGAACAAGTAAGTCCGAAAATAGAAGAGAGTAGTAAGGAAATAGAGAATAAAGTAGAGATAAATACATTGCTATCTGAGAAAAAAAGTAACAGAGAAAAAGAAAAGATGATGCACATAGAAATTAACATTAAGGGAGTAAAGAAACAAATAATTAAGAAAACGAAAGAAAGGAGAATAATACATCCTAAGAAACTCAGGAATACACAGGAAGGATTAGATAAGATTAGGAGTGGTTTAATTAATGTATTTAATCTCACAATCGTTAATTACAGAGAAAGAACAGAGTTAAAAATTATAGAAAAAACTTAACCAAATTAATATTTGAATCAAATATAACAGAACATGAAATGAATAATACCAGATCAGTGATGTCATCGATAATTGAGAGGTCATTGAAACATCTGTGTAATAAACAGAATGATAAAGTGATGGATCTAAGCTTCAACACCATTGAAAATGTTATAACGGAAATCTTGCAGTACAAGATACTGAGCGGATCTCAAGAACCGAAATCGTTATGGACACTGTAGTAATCCGAACAACAAGGGTAAATGAAGTGATGGACCACAGATAAACTAAGCACAGACACTGCTAGGAAAACGGGACGGAAATGTTGGATAAAGACAAAGGCAAATCAAATGAAGAAAGAAAAATGATAATATACTAAATTCTAAAACAAAATAAGATCAACTTATATCAATAATTTACAGGAATTAATTTTGAAGTAAAAAATTATCAACAAAATTCAAAAAGAACGTAAGAGCAGCTTACATAATTTACTTATAAATAACATGATTTAGAATGGAATAATAGAAAAAATAATATTTTGATGGGAACAATGAGAAGAAAAAAAAAATAAATAAAAACAATTAATGGTGATGTGCTAAGACAAGACGGTAAAATAAGAAGGACAATGAATAATTTAATGACTATAATTACAATGAAACTAAAGAATAATAATATTTAATACAGCTACAATTTAGAATTTCTTGGAGTTGAAAATGAAAAATAACAAAATGATACGCAGAACATCTGTCACAAGAAGGAAAGTCAAAAGGATTTACAAATAATGCCTGTCAACAACGTTATCTAAAAATAGCTACAGAAAATAAGAAGGAATCAAGAAGAAAAAAGAAATATATAATCAAATGTAAACAGCAACAGTGTGAATAATCCCAAGAGTGTTTTTTATCAGTCGCCAATCGACTACTTGTAAGTTTTTTTATATATAATGAATTGGCTGTAGAAATGTTCCAGCAATCATTTTCCTGAGCAGACGGTACGTCCCTCTGTACTCAGAAGGTGTAAGGATGGACAGAGGAGTAATGGACCCAAAAGTGGCCACCCGAACTGAACCACCGCACAGGATAGGGAAAAAATGTTAGGGAAATTAAATATTTAAGGGATAAAAAACCAGCTAAGAAGATATTATATCAGATTCCAGAATTATGAAGGAAGAAAATAGAAGGAATATAGCAGACAGACGCTCAATTGAGCAAGGACAGGTATAGAAGTAGATAGAAATATGGGAGCGTTAGAACACGTTTTTATTGACTATTGTGACCAGTCCTCATCAAGTGATGTTCGAAAAAACCACCACCACGAGAAATAATATCAATAGTTAATTTTCCTCCAGGAGAGAGAGTTGAGTATAATAGAATTGAAATGCATAATCGGCTGCTCATAAGGCTGAACGTTTGTATAAAAAAGAAACAGGAAAGAAGAAAAGAATTATCCAATATAAAGTAGGGGATAAAGTACTAATTAAAAATAGACAACTACCTAGTTCTATAGAGGGTATAGCAAGGAAATTACTCTTACTTTATACTGGGCCATACCTAATAACCCAGGTAAAGGGTAACAATACCTATGAAATCAAGTCAATTACAAATAACAAAATAAAAGGTGTATATAACCAAACAGAGATGAAACTATATTATGAAGAATGATAAAAGAAGGTGAATGATTAGGACTCAAACAATTAATTTTAATACTGAAATAAAAATAAATATGTTCTAGTGGGGGAACTTTATGTAACATTACATAATCAGTGCTTAATACTGATAAAAAATAAAGGAATACCTATTATTATTATTATTTGTAAAATAATAATAATAAAAAGTCAGTAGTTACCCCATTCCAAAAGTCAGAAATGAATGATTAAGAATCATACTATGAAACATTTGTACAATCTTTACAACAAACAATAAAACAGTTTAGCAATTAAAAAACAGTGTACTAAGTGTTGCCATAGAAGTGCAGTGTGTACAAAGTGCAACATAGTATGATATATGTAAATTTTAAACTAAAAAAGACATCAATTACAAATAGTGAAGATACAGGACTATAGTAATAAACTATAAGTTTAGTAATAAGTTGTTGTAGTTTTGTTTTGTTAGGCCACAAAGGCAATATCAATGTAAGTAAAAGATTATTTTGTTTATGTTTGTAGGATCCAGGGTTATATAAGAAATTAATAATTGCTAATTAGAATAAAGTAAAGAGGTGGTGGAAAATAAAATAGTGCCTAGGGCAGTAATACATTTACAGAAGTAAAGGTCAGAAATAAACTAAGTTAAAAACCACTAAATTATAAAAGACAAGTATCTAAGTTTATGTAATCATATGAAGAAAGACATTGTATAAATTAAATGTAATTATAGTTAAACATTATAAAGGAGTATTTTTCCTAAAAAAGGGAAGAACTAATAATATATTAATACTAGCCTATTTACTAAAACTGTACCTAGGTTAGCCAATAAAAACTCATCAATGACTTGGTTACCAAGAGTAACCGAATTAACAAGATGGGTAATTGTTAAATTGGATTTCAAGAGTGTAGATGACCAAAATAATATCCAGCAAATTTTAAAAAATTAGTAACTACAATTCGAAAAAAAACACTATTCTAAATTAATTCAGCAAAAGCAACTACGTGTGAGACATCCGTTGAACCACAATAATTGATGCAAGAATATCGAAGAACATTGAAAAATAATCCAACCATCAGATTGGTGGAAAAATTTGAACTATCACTACATTGGTGAGAACGCCTACCTTAATAAACTAAAAAATTACACATCACCAACAAGTAACGAACACTAGAAACAGAACAACCTCATTCAGTTTATAAGAAAACTTAGTGTGAACATTTTAAACTTTCTTTATTTAACCAAAAACAGTAAAAACGTGGGTTCATTAGAAATCCACAGCAGCCATATTTCTTTACATGACTTCAGTGCGAATACGAGTGGTCTGCGCTCTGGCGTTTAAAAAACGAACTTATTGAATCAGACTAAAAAAAAAATATATTAATTATTGTAAAGTATGATACTATTAACTAAGCATTTCTGACTTTCTTATAGCTCAAAGAATCCCCAAATAACCCTGAGATAAATAATTTATTAATTTTACTAACAACTGTAATTGAATATATCTGTTGTGTTATATGAAAAAACTTATATCGAAAACTGTTGTGATTTCGAAAAATAATCGATTTGTAAACCGACGAACTGGATGTAATAATTTCCAAAAAAATAAACCAAATTCAATCAATAAATACCTTTCTTTTAGGGAATTGACTTTGTATTATTTCTTGTAGATAGCAGATTTGTTACAGGA
Organism: Magicicada septendecula; assembly: GCA_034769895.1. Classification (NCBI taxonomy): domain Eukaryota; kingdom Metazoa; phylum Arthropoda; class Insecta; order Hemiptera; family Cicadidae; genus Magicicada; species Magicicada septendecula. The sequence continues at coordinate 939,613,659 of CM068367.1, read as the reverse complement.
AACAGGTGAATAGCAGAGAAGAGTAAGAAAGTTAGCTCAGACATCATAGCCTATGAAGTACGACGGACAACATAACCTGTAACTGGTTATCAAGTTGAAAACAGCTGATGCAACGCGCGTAAAAATCAAACGATCAAATCGTACTCAAAGAGAGGAATTCTCTCTCTCTCTCTCTCTCTCTCTCTCTCTCTATCTCTCTCTCTCTCTCTCTCTCTCTCTCTCTCTCTCTCTATCACAAACAACTGAATTGTAATACCTGTAAGGAGATATAATAAACAACAAAGTATACCGTGGTTTATTTTTCATTACTAAAGAATTACACACCAAAATAAAAATAACACGAACAGAGTATAAAAAAGACAAAATTACACATTTAGAAAAGTAATGCATAAGAAAGATGGAACAGATTAACAGATAGACGTAAACATCGAAAACGCAAGACGTTACAAAATGACGCTAACAACGTAGGGCTAAACTAATGTAATTATTATACTGTAAAGGGCTCAATCAAAAATGCAAGACGTTACAAAATGGCGCTCAACTTAGAGGGCTTAAATTAGGAAAGAATTTTGAAATATACACAAATAATTAAGATAACGAAAAACCTAATTTTTGTCGGCAACTGTAAGAAGCCAAGAAATGCATACCAGAGGCAGGCCAAAGAAGAGGGCAGAAGACACGGAGAAGGAAGAAGGTGGACAGGAACAAGAAATAGAATTAGTCACACACAGTGAAATGGACCAACAGACGGGCGATAAAGAAGAAACCGAAGTAGTTATGGACACGGAAAAGGAGCAACAGGCGGGCGACAAAGCAGAAGTCAGAGGGGACCAAATTGGCAAGAAATGATGAGTCTAATGATGGAGAAAATTGATAGCATTAAAGAAAGCAATAAGGAAAACTCAAGGAAACAAAACGAAACCTTGAGCGAAAAATTTGATAAAATAGATGAAAATTTTAGGAAACAGGAGGAAAAAACCAACAAAAATTTTAGGAAACAGGAGGAAAACTCAAGGGAACAAAACAAGCAAACCAATGAGAAAATATACAGTATTCAGGAAAGTTTAGTAAAACAAATAAACAAAAAAATTTAGACCATTCATGGAGATATAAGACAAACCATGAATGAGCAATACCACGAATTGAGAGAAACTATTAACGGACAAAGGGAAGATATGAACAAAAAATTTGAAGAAAATGATGAAAAATTAAAGCAAATTCATGAGAAGATTGAAATAGTCAATAACACACTTAGCCAAAGAGTAGATGGATATAAGGAGGAAACAGAAAAGCAAATAACAAAGACCAAACAGAGATTAGATAAAACCGAAGAAACCATCAGACAAATCAGAACAGAAATAGATGCCAGAATGGATCGAGATGAACAAAGTAATCAAGTCCAAATAATGGTAATACGACAGGAAGCTAACGATCAAAACAGGGAACAAGTAAGTCCGAAAATAGAAGAGAGTAGTAAGGAAATAGAGAATAAAGTAAGAGATAAATAGATTGCTATCTGAGAAAAATAGTAACAGTGAAAAAGAAAAGATGATGCACATAGAAATTAACATTAAGGGAGTAAAGAAACAAATAATTAAGAAAACGAAAGAAAGGAGAATAATACATCCTAAGAAACTCAGGAATACACAGGAAGGATTAGATAAGTTTAGGAGTGGTTTAATTAATGTATTTAATCTCACAATCGTTAATTACAGAGAAAGAACAGAGTTAAAAATTATAGAAAAACTTAACCAAATTAATATTTGAATCAAATATAACAGAACATGAAATGAATAATACCAGATCAGTGATGTCATCGATAATTGAGAGGTCATTGAAACATCTGTGTAATAAACAGAATGATAAAGTGATGGATCTAAGCTTCAACACCATTGAAAATGTTATAACGGAAATCTTGCAGTACAAGATACTGAGCGGTATCTCAAGAACCGAAATCGTTATGGACACTGTAGTAATCCGAACAACAAGGGTAAATGAAGTGATGGACCACGGATAAACTAAGCACAGACACTGCTAGGAAAACGGGACGGAAATGTTGGATAAAGACAAAGGCAAATCAAATGAAGAAAGAAAAATGATAATATACTAAATTCTAAAACAAAATAAGATCAACTTATATCAATAATTTACAGGAATTAATTTTGAAGTAAAAAATAATCAACAAAATTCAAAAAGAACGTAAGAGCAGCTTACGTAATTTACTTATAAATAACATGATTTAGAATGGAATAATAGAAAAAATAATATTTTGATGGGAACAATGAGAAGAAAAAAAAAATAAATAAACACAATTAATGGTGATGTGCTAAGACAAGACGGTAAAATAAGAAGGACAATGAATAATTTAATGACTATAATTACAATGAAACTAAAGAATAATAATATTTAATACAGCTACAATTTAGAATTTCTTGGAGTTGAAAATGAAAAATAACAAAATGATACGCAGAACATCTGTCACAAGAAGGAAAGTCAAAAGGATTTACAAATAATGCCTGTCAACAACGTTATCTAAAAATAGCTACAGAAAATAAGAAGGAATCAAGAAGAAAAAAGAAATATATAATCAAATGTAAACAGCAACAGTGTGAATAATCCCAAGAGTGTTTTTTATCAGTCGCCAATCGACTACTTGTAAGTTTTTTTATATATAATGAATTGGCTGTAGAAATGTTCCAGCAATCATTTTCCTGAGCAGACGGTACGTCCCTCTGTACTCAGAAGGTGTAAGGATGGACAGAGGAGTAATGGACCCAAAAGTGGCCACCCGAACTGAACCACCGCACAGGATAGGGAAAAAATGTTAGGGAAATTAAATATTTAAGGGATAAAAAACCAGCTAAGAAGATATTATATCAGATTCCAGAATTATGAAGGAAGAAAATAGAAGGAATATAGCAGACAGACGCTCAATTGAGCAAGGACAGGTATAGAAGTAGATAGAAATATGGGAGCGTTAGAACACGTTTTTATTGACTATTGTGACCAGTCCTCATCAAGTGATGTTCGAAAAAACCACCACCACGAGAAATAATATCAATAGTTAATTTTCCTCCAGGAGAGAGAGTTGAGTATAATAGAATTGAAATGCATAATCGGCTGCTCATAAGGCTGAACGTTTGTATAAAAAAGAAACAGGAAAGAAGAAAAGAATTATCCAATATAAAGTAGGGGATAAAGCACTAATTAAAAATAGACAACTACCTAGTTCTATAGAGGGTATAGCAAGGAAATTACTCTTACTTTATACTGGGCCATACCTAATAACCCAGGTAAAGGGTAACAATACCTATGAAATCAAGTCAATTACAAATAACAAAATAAAAGGTGTATATAACCAAACAGAGATGAAACTATATTATGAAGAATGATAAAAGAAGGTGAATGATTAGGACTCAAACAATTAATTTTAATACTGAAATAAAAATAAATATGTTCTAGTGGGGGAACTTTATGTAACATTACATAATCAGTGCTTAATACTGATAAAAAATAAAGGAATACCTATTATTATTATTATTTGTAAAATAATAATAATAAAAAGTCAGTAGTTACCCCATTCCAAAAGTCAGAAATGAATGATTAAGAATCATACTATGAAACATTTGTACAATCTTTACAACAAACAATAAAACAGTTTAGCAATTAAAAAACAGTGTACTAAGTGTTGCCATAGAAGTGCAGTGTGTACAAAGTGCAACATAGTATGATATATGTAAATTTTAAACTAAAAAAGACATCAATTACAAATAGTGAAGATACAGGACTATAGTAATAAACTATAAGTTTAGTAATAAGTTGTTGTAGTTTTGTTTTGTTAGGCCACAAAGGCAATATCAATGTAAGTAAAAGATTATTTTGTTTATGTTTGTAGGATCCAGGGTTATATAAGAAATTAATAATTGTTAATTAGAATAAAGTAAAGAGGTGGTGGAAAATAAAATAGTGCCTAGGGCAGTAATACATTTACAGAAGTAAAGGTCAGAAATAAACTAAGTTAAAAACCACTAAATTATAAAAGACAAGTATCTAAGTTTATGTAATCATATGAAGAAAGACATTGTATAAATTAAATGTAATTATAGTTAAACATTATAAAGGAGTATTTTTCCTAAAAAAGGGAAGAACTAATAATATATTAATACTAGCCTATTTACTAAAACTGTACCTAGGTTAGCCAATAAAAACTCATCAATGACTTGGTTACCAAGAGTAACCGAATTAACAAGATGGGTAATTGTTAAATTGGATTTCAAGAGTGTAGATGACCAAAATAATATCCAGCAAATTTTAAAAAATTAGTAACTACAATTCGAAAAAAAACACTATTCTAAATTAATTCAGCAAAAGCAACTACGTGTGAGACATCCGTTGAACCACAATAATTGATGCAAGAATATCGAAGAACATTGAAAAATAATCCAACCATCAGATTGGTGGAAAAATTTGAACTATCACTACATTGGTGAGAACGCCTACCTTAATAAACTAAAAAATTACACATCACCAACAAGTAACGAACACTAGAAACAGAACAACCTCATTCAGTTTATAAGAAAACTTAGTGTGAACATTTTAAACTTTCTTTATTTAACCAAAAACAGTAAAAACGTGGGTTCATTAGAAATCCACAGCAGCCATATTTCTTTACATGACTTCAGTGCGAATACGAGTGGTCTGCGCTCTGGCGTTTAAAAAACGAACTTATTGAATCAGACTAAAAAAAAAATATATTAATTATTGTAAAGTATGATACTATTAACTAAGCATTTCTGACTTTCTTATAGCTCAAAGAATCCCCAAATAACCCTGAGATAAATAATTTATTAATTTTACTAACAACTGTAATTGAATATATCTGTTGTGTTATATGAAAAAACTTATATCGAAAACTGTTGTGATTTCGAAAAATAATCGATTTGTAAACCGACGAACTGGATGTAATAATTTCCAAAAAAATAAACCAAATTCAATCAATAAATACCTTTCTTTTAGGGAATTGACTTTGTATTATTTCTTGTAGATAGCAGATTTGTTACAGGAAACAGGTGAATAGCAGAGAAGAGTAAGAAAGTTAGCTCAGACATCATAGCCTATGAAGTACGACGGACAACATAACCTGTAACTGGTTATCAAGTTGAAAACAGCTGATGCAACGCGCGTAAAAATCAAACGATCAAATCGTACTCAAAGAGAGGAATTCTCTCTCTCTCTCTCTCTCTCTCTCTCTCTCTCTCTCTCTATCACAAACAACTGAATTGTAATACCTGTAAGGAGATATAATAAACAACAAAGTATACCGTGGTTTATTTTTCATTACTAAAGAATTACACACCAAAATAAAAATAACACGAACAGAGTATAAAAAAGACAAAATTACACATTTAGAAAAGTAATGCATAAGAAAGATGGAACAGATTAACAGATAGACGTAAACATCGAAAACGCAAGACATTCCAAAATGACGCTAACAACGTAGGGCTAAACTAATGTAATTATTATACTGTAAAGGGCTCAATCAAAAATGCAAGACGTTACAAAATGGCGCTCAACTTAGAGGGCTTAAATTAGGAAAGAATTTTGAAATATACACAAATAATTAAGATAACGAAAAACCTAATTTTTGTCGGCAACTGTAAGAAGCCAAGAAATGCATACCAGAGGCAGGCCAAAGAAGAGGGCAGAAGACACGGAGAAGGAAGAAGGTGGACAGGAACAAGAAATAGAATTAGTCACACACAGTGAAATGGACCAACAGACGGGCGATAAAGAAGAAACCGAAGTAGTTATGGACACGGAAAAGGAGCAACAGGCGGGCGACAAAGCAGAAGTCAGAGGGGACCAAATTGGCAAGAAATGATGAGGCTAATGATGGAGAAAATTGATAGCATTAAAGAAAGCAATAAGGAAAACTCAAGGAAACAAAACGAAACCTTGAGCGAAAAATTTGATAAAATAGATGAAAATTTTAGGAAACAGGAGGAAAAAACCAACAAAAATTTTAGGAAACAGGAGGAAAACTCAAGGGAACAAAACAAGCAAACCAATGAGAAAATATACAGTATTCAGGAAAGTTTAGTAAAACAAATAAACAAAAAAATTTAGACCATTCATGGAGATATAAGACAAACCATGAATGAGCAATACCACGAATTGAGAGAAACTATTAACGGACAAAGGGAAGATATGAACAAAAAATTTGAAGAAAATGATGAAAAATTAAAGCAAATTCATGAGAAGATTGAAATAGTCAATAACACACTTAGCCAAAGAGTAGATGGATATAAGGAGGAAACAGAAAAGCAAATAACAAAGACCAAACAGAGATTAGATAAAACCGAAGAAACCATCAGACAAATCAGAACAGAAATAGATGCCAGAATGGATCGAGATGAACAAAGTAATCAAGTCCAAATAATGGTAATACGACAGGAAGCTAACGATCAAAACAGGGAACAAGTAAGTCCGAAAATAGAAGAGAGTAGTAAGGAAATAGAGAATAAAGTAAGAGATAAATAGATTGCTATCTGAGAAAAATAGTAACAGAGAAAAAGAAAGGATTATGCACATAGAAATTAACATTAAGGGAGTAAAGAAACAAATAATTAAGAAAACGAAAGAAAGGAGAATAATACATCCTAAGAAACTCAGGAATACACAGGAAGGATTAGATAAGATTAGGAGTGGTTTAATTAATGTATTTAATCTCACAATCGTTAATTACAGAGAAAGAACAGAGTTAAAAATTATAGAAAAACTTAACCAAATTAATATTTGAATCAAATATAACAGAACATGAAATGAATAATACCAGATCAGTGATGTCATCGATAATTGAGAGGTCATTGAAACATCTGTGTAATAAACAGAATGATAAAGTGATGGATCTAAGCTTCAACACCATTGAAAATGTTATAACGGAAATCTTGCAGTACAAGATACTGAGCGGTATCTCAAGAACCGAAATCGTTATGGACACTGTAGTAATCCGAACAACAAGGGTAAATGAAGTGATGGACCACGGATAAACTAAGCACAGCCACTGCTAGGAAAACGGGACGGAAATGTTGGATAAAGACAAAGGCAAATCAAATGAAGAAAGAAAAATGATAATATACTAAATTCTAAAACAAAATAAGATCAACTTATATCAATAATTTACAGGAATTAATTTTGAAGTAAAAAATAATCAACAAAATTCAAAAAGAACGTAAGAGCAGCTTACATAATTTACTTATAAATAACATGATTTAGAATGGAATAATAGAAAAAATAATATTTTGATGGGAACAATGAGAAGAAAAAATAAATAAATAAACACAATTAATGGTGATGTGCTAAGACAAGACGGTAAAATAAGAAGGACAATGAATAATTTAATGACTATAATTACAATGAAACTAAAGAATAATAATATTTAATACAGCTACAATTTAGAATTTCTTGGAGTTGAAAATGAAAAATAACAAAATGATACGCAGAACATCTGTCACAAGAAGGAAAGTCAAAAGGATTTACAAATAATGCCTGTCAACAACGTTATCTAAAAATAGCTACAGAAAATAAGAAGGAATCAAGAAGAAAAAAGAAATATATAATCAAATGTAAACAGCAACAGTGTGAATAATCCCAAGAGTGTTTTTTATCAGTCGCCAATCGACTACTTGTAAGTTTTTTTATATATAATGAATTGGCTGTAGAAATGTTCCAGCAATCATTTTCCTGAGCAGACGGTACGTCCCTCTGTACTCAGAAGGTGTAAGGATGGACAGAGGAGTAATGGACCCAAAAGTGGCCACCCGAACTGAACCACCGCACAGGATAGGGAAAAAATGTTAGGGAAATTAAATATTTAAGGGATAAAAAACCAGCTAAGAAGATATTATATCAGATTCCAGAATTATGAAGGAAGAAAATAGAAGGAATATAGCAGACAGACGCTCAATTGAGCAAGGACAGGTATAGAAGTAGATAGAAATATGGGAGCGTTAGAACACGTTTTTATTGACTATTGTGACCAGTCCTCATCAAGTGATGTTCGAAAAAACCACCACCACGAGAAATAATATCAATAGTTAATTTTCCTCCAGGAGAGAGAGTTGAGTATAATAGAATTGAAATGCATAATCGGCTGCTCATAAGGCTGAACGTTTGTATAAAAAAGAAACAGGAAAGAAGAAAAGAATTATCCAATATAAAGTAGGGGATAAAGCACTAATTAAAAATAGACAACTACCTAGTTCTATAGAGGGTATAGCAAGGAAATTACTCTTACTTTATACTGGGCCATACCTAATAACCCAGCTAAAGGGTAACAATACCTATGAAATCAAGTCAATTACAAATAACAAAATAAAAGGTGTATATAACCAAACAGAGATGAAACTATATTATGAAGAATGATAAAAGAAGGTGAATGATTAGGACTCAAACAATTAATTTTAATACTGAAATAAAAATAAATATGTTCTAGTGGGGGAACTTTATGTAACATTACATAATCAGTGCTTAATACTGATAAAAAATAAAGGAATACCTATTATTATTATTATTTGTAAAATAATAATAATAAAAAGTCAGTAGTTACCCCATTCCAAAAGTCAGAAATGAATGATTAAGAATCATACTATGAAACATTTGTACAATCTTTACAACAAACAATAAAACAGTTTAGCAATTAAAAAACAGTGTACTAAGTGTTGCCATAGAAGTGCAGTGTGTACAAAGTGCAACATAGTATGATATATGTAAATTTTAAACTAAAAAAGACATCAATTACAAATAGTGAAGATACAGGACTATAGTAATAAACTATAAGTTTAGTAATAAGTTGTTGTAGTTTTGTTTTGTTAGGCCACAAAGGCAATATCAATGTAAGTAAAAGATTATTTTGTTTATGTTTGTAGGATCCAGGGTTATATAAGAAATTAATAATTGCTAATTAGAATAAAGTAAAGAGATGGTGGAAAATAAAATAGTGCCTAGGGCAGTAATTCATTTACAGAAGTAAAGGTCAGAAATAAACTAAGTTAAAAACCACTAAATTATAAAAGACAAGTATCTAAGTTTATGTAATCTAATGAAGAAAGACATTGTATAAATTAAATGTAATTATAGTTAAACATTATAAAGGAGTATTTTTCCTAAAAAAGGGAAGAACTAATAATATATTAATACTAGCCTATTTACTAAAACTGTACCTAGGTTAGCTAATAAAAACTCATCAATGACTTGGTTACCAAGAGTAACCGAATTAACAAGATGGGTAATTGTTAAATTGGATTTCAAGAGTGTAGATGACCAAAATAATATCCAGCAAATTTTAAAAAATTAGTAACTACAATTCGAACAAAACACTATTCTAAATTAATTCAGCAAAAGCAAGTACGTGTGAGACATCCGTTGAACCACAATAATTGATGCAAGAATATCGTAGAACATTGAAAAATAATCCAACCATCAGATTGCTGGAAAAATTTGAACTATCACTACATTGGTGAGAACGCCTACCTTAATAAACTAAAAAATTACACATCACCAACAAGTAACGAACACTAGAAACAGTACAACCTCATTCAATTTATAAGAAAACTTAGCGTGAACATTTTAAACTTTCTTTATTTAACCAAAAACAGTAAAAACGTGGGTTCATTAGAAATCCACAGCAGCCATATTTCTTACATGCCTTCAGTGCGAATACGATTGGTCTGCGCTCTGGCGTTTAAAAAACGAACTTATTGAATCCGACTAAAAAAAAATATATTAATTATTGTAAAGTATGATACTATTAACTAAGCATTTCTGACTTTCTTATAGCTCAAAGAATCCCCAAATAACCCTGAGATACATAATTTATTAATTTTACTAACAACTGTAATTGAATATATCTGTTGTGTTATATGAAAAAACTTATATCGAAAACTGTTGTGATTTCGAAAAATAATCGATTTGTAAACCGACGAACTGGATGTAATAATTTCCAAAAAAATAAACCAAATTCAATCAATAAATACCTTTCTTTTAGGGAATTGACTTTGTATTATTTCTTGTAGATAGCAGATTTGTTACAGGAAACAGGTGAATAGCAGAGAAGAGTAAGAAAGTTAGCTCAGACATCATAGCCTATGAAGTACGACGGACAACATAACCTGTAACTGGTTATCAAGTTGAAAACAGCTGATGCAACGCGCGTAAAAATCAAACGATCAAATCGTACTCAAAGAGAGGAATTCTCTCTCTCTCTCTCTCTCTCTCTCTCTCTCTCTCTCTCTCTCTCTCTCTCTCTCTCTCTCTCTCTCTCTTTCTCTCTCTCTCTCTCTCTCTCTCTATCACAAACAACTGAATTGTAATACCTGTAAGGAGATATAATAAACAACAAAGGATACCGTGGTTTATTTTTCAGTACTAAAGAATTATACACCAAAATAAAAATAACACGAACAGAGTATAAAAAAGACAAAATTACATATTTAGAAAAGTAACGCGTAAGAAAGATGGAACAGATTAACAGATAGACGTAAACATCGAAAACGCAAGACATTCCAAAATGACGCTAACAACGTAGGGCTAAACTATCGTAATTATTATACTGTAAAGGGCTCAATCGAAAACGCAAGATGTTACAATATATATATATATGTCAGATGTATAAAATATAATATTGCGGCTCGTTAACCGAAGAATACTTAAATAATAGTAATCTTAAAGAATAGTAATCAAATAATAATAATACTTTGAAATTAGTTGTAAAATGTGTATCAAGCATCTCAATGATATTATATTAGAAACCATAATGTTTATGATCAAATGTCAGATGCCATGTTTGTAATAAGAATGAAATAATATAGAATATTGGTATCTGAACGGAATGAGTTATTATTTATTAATAAATCCTGGGATACTCTGCTCTGGCGCCCAACCGAATTAATGATTGATATAATAATGAGTGGATGTATTTAGTAACAGATATAAAAATCTAAGTCATAAATATTATAAATCATTATAAGTACTGCCCAAACGAAGTGCTGTCTTCAAAATTGTTTAATTTAGCACTCCGAACAAAAGGGGTAATCAAGAAGTAAGTTATATTTGTCGCCCAACAACGTGGAGCTTAAATTCAGAATTAAATAAGCTCGGTACAATGAGATGCGGTAGATAATAAAAAGTATATTTATAAAATTTTACAAAATAATTAATGTTAACACGAAGTAAGAGTAAAAAGTTAAGGAATTTTAATCAAATTAAAAATAGTGAAGTAAAAATGGCGAGTAATTATGATATAAATGATAATGATGAAGGGGAGTTTGAAGTTAATAACCAAATGGGTGAGACGGGAATATTTGACGAACTAACCGATAACGGAACCGCGCCGGTTTCTTCAGAGGCCAGGTGACGAGCAGAAGGAAACGTAACCAGCGCAATTCAACATACAATAACAGACATAGACATAGCCACAATGCTACAACAATTAACACGACAAATGACGGAAAATAATAAACAAATAAGGAAACAAATGACGGAAAACAATAAACAAACGGAAAAAATGGCAGAAAAATTGACACAACAAATGACGGAAAAATGGCAGAAAAATTAACGCAACAAATGACGGAAAAACTGCCAGAAAATACCAAGCAGCTGGAAAAAAGAATTGAAGATGTTAAAGAGAGCATGCATGAAAACAATATACAATTAAAGAAAGATCTTGAACAATACATGACACAACAGTTAAGCGAGCACAGATTACAAGTAGAACAACAATTCAGTGAGATTAAGCGCGAGAACAGAGAATTATCGACAAAATTGAGATCGGAAGCAAGGGAAGTGGTGAATGAAGAAATGGAAACATTTCAAACGCACGTGAACGAACAACTGGAGAAAAAAGACCAGGAGATCCGGCACACGCGAGAAGAAGTCACACAAGAAATTAAAGCGATAACTAAAAAGGTAATGCATAATAATAAGAGACATGAAGACCAAATTCAGCAACACAGAGAAGAAGTTAACCGTGAAATAAATGATGTAAGAGAAATGAATACAGAACAGATACAAAAACTCACAGATCGATACGAAAACAATTGTGTAGAAGTAGATGGACGATTAACTCAAGTAAAGGAAGACGTGAGAGCGCGGTTTGCACAGTTAGGAGCAGTACCGATGCAACGCAGTATCACGGTGGAGCATCTGAAGAGTGTGTCGTTCAACGGGGAAGGGGAATACCCCATGGAATTCATAAAGGAGTTGGAGGAGATCCGGAAGGAGTATTACATGAACGAAGGGGTAAACTGGGTCGCAAGACATCTGGAAGGAGAAGCAGCGATATGGTGGCGGTTAATACGGAATGATATTAGGGCATAATACATTTCAAGAGTTCCAGGACGCATTTATTGCGAAATATTGGAACCAAATGGTACAGGAAGAGGTGCGTGATCGACTGGAATTCGGAAGATACAGATATGAAAGTGGATTGAGCATGATTCAATACATGGAAAGATGTATATTACAAAATCGCCAACTTATCCCACCCATATCCGATCAACACGTAATAAGGAAGCTAGCGCGTCATTACCACCACGATATAGCTGTCGCTACAATTACCAGAGGAGTTAGTAATATTGCCGAATTCCAGATGTTATTGATGGAGTTTACAGCAATGCGGAATGTGAATACAGTAGAGCGACCGCAGGTAAAACGAGAAGAAGAGAGTACAAATCGCCCGTGGCAGAACAGGAGAGCGGAAAAGCCGGCGGATAACCGTAATAACTCATGGCGAAACCGGGTGCAGAATAATAATGAGCACGGTAGAAGGGATGTAAACAAGGGGCCACAAAATCAAGTATACGAGACGCAGGTCAACGCCATTGCAAGTACTAGTCAAGCTCAAGGACAAATACCAAGTTCAAATACACAATGTCCTAATTCAAAAAACTAAGTAGGTTTCAACGTAGAGATAAGGTAGATTTAGTACGTAATTATAAGGAGATTAGACATTTGTAGACATAAGGGATGACCTATTAGAAGAGGATAAGGAAACTGTAAGAACACGGAAATTGAAATGTCGGGAGTTGGAATTATATCTAAATGGGGTACCGGTCATTACGCTAATTGACACTGGGAGCCAAATAAATGCAATTTCAGCAGAATGGTTTAATAAAAACAAAAACAAAATGGAAAAATTGAATCTATTAAGATTAACAAACACAATAGTGAAGGGTGCTGTTGGTAAGAAATCAAAGCAAATTACCCAACAAATATTAGTAGAAGTGAAATTTGGTGCGTACGTACAGGCCGTGAGGTGAGTGATGAAACTGTCTATGCGCGTAGGAGGGGAGGTAGCAGGTTTGGGAGGAAACTTCCCCTCCCGGAGCCGGTGGCTATTGTTGTACTAGCCACCCGCCGAACATCAGCCCGTACGATGCCACTGACATCCTATACTACAAAAACATTTGGAGATTTAATTTCATCCAGAGGACTTTTCTCGAAAGTTCAAGTGTTTTGTTGTATCTTTATTTATAAGTATCTAAATTTATTAAAAATGTATACAAAAATATTAGAATTAACCCACACACCACCGACAAACAGAGTTTCGATGGTTCTATTGTTTGTCCTTTTAGTGCCCCGTAGAGGCATTGAAGATAACAGAAGTGGACAACCGGTACTTAATACAGTTTTAAAATATTAAAACTGCTTTAAAAGGTATAGAAAGAAGACATTCTAAAGATTCATTTTCATGTATAAGCACTGAATGATAGTGATGATTTTATTTAATTTCTTTAATAAAAAACCGCGTTTTCGCAGATACCTTTTGTACAAACTTATAACTTTTTTTTTTTGACTTTCTGAACTAATTTTTTTACATATCCTTGTATGGTAATAAACTGGAAATATATGTTTATTACCAAATTTGTCATAAATATTTCTTAGAACTGATTAGTATGCCTTAAAATTTACGTCATTTTTGCAAAACTTGTTCAAGTGAAACTTTATTCATTGTAATTATTCACATAAGATTACGAAAATATAAGCTTAATAAAATTCTTATATTTGTTCTTAACATTAGGTTAAGAAAGGTTTTTATACAATAAATGGTAGCGACTAATTAAGTTGTTAAAAATATCAGGTGAAGCAGTAATAATAAGTAATTGTGTTACAAAAATAAAAAAAAAGTGTTTATTATTTACACAGAATATTTACACATTAAAATTTACTAATAGCATTGCGGAACATTTAAAAAGCAAAAACCATACAGTTTGTCATGTCATACACTTACACGGTCGAGTCAATTGGGCTTTAGTCTAGTTCTTCTATTCCACTCATATTTTCTTCGCTGGCAACTGAATCATTGTCACTGTTGTCACTGTCACTATCACTGCTATCATCCACATGTATAACAAAACGCTCTGTCGCTTGGTTGATAAAATGTTCACGGTTCAGATAGTCCTCTTCTATTTTCTTCACATGTTCACATCGCTTCTTCCAGTCTTCTGGTGTGACTTGGGCGAATTTCTCGGCTGCAAGCTGGAGGACGGTTTGCAGACAACTTGACATTTTTTTGTTTTATGTAGTCTTTCACTGTAGCCCATATTAACTCGATTGGATTCAGATCCGGATGGTAAGGGGGTAGTCTGAGTATGTATCGTCCATGGGGGTAGATGTTTCGTCCATGTATACGATCTGCCTCTTTTCTTTCCTATATCTGTCAACATTCACCAAGTAGTTTAACCTTAAATTTCGGATATCGCTTTTCTCAACAAGTAATTTTCTGTTGGATTCTGTTTTCTGCCAGCGGAAACCTAATTTTTTTACAACCTTCCGGACACAACAAACACTTCCTTTGAAATCTATTTTATCCTTTAATACACGTAGTATTCCTTTGAGAGTAAGCCTTTCACCCTCACTTAGATGAAATTCATGAATTGTCTTACGGATTAAAGATAAGTCGAAATCATCGAATGTAGTTTTCAAATTTTTTCTAGGCCTCTTTTTTCTTGGAGTACTGAACTTAGGCGATGATGTACCGGACTTTTTATTATGCTCATTGATAATTCTTCTAACACTACTAAAAGATACACCGCAAGCAGCGGCCACTTTAGTTTGTAAAGCTTTTTCACTTAAGCTGCCATTTTCTTTTTTCATATAATCGTAAACATTGTGAATAATCTGCCTGCTCTGGCTGTGGATCACTTTTCTCTCAACAGACTTACTTGCTGACGTTGTATGATGTGACGATGACGGCCCAGACATTCCTGGAGACAACAGCTACACAACACTGGAAATACACTGAAATGTTTTCAGAAAGGCAATAACACAATCACCACGCACGGAGACCTAAGCCAACTGATGGGTTGTTGTCCCTAGCCGCTGTCCCGCGCATGCGCATTCTTTCTCTTTGCCACTGCGCACCACCAAGACAGTTTCATCACTCGCCTCATGGCCTGTAATTGATAGTGTGTTTATTATAGTACCCGATTTAATAAGAGATTGCATAATGGGAAAAGAACTGCTACAAGAAGGTGGGTGTATCATCAATTTACATAACAACCAGATAACATTTAATAATCATATTACGGAAGGAGGAGTCCCTGAAAGTTCCGAAATGTTAACAATGGAAGTGTACCAAGGAGAGGAACATACCACGACAATGATCCGAGAAAAACTGGAGGAGGTTACAGGAATTAGCAATCAAACGAAGAAGGAGTTGGAAGATGTATTGTTAGATAACCATAGGATATTTAGGGAGCAACTAGGTAGAGTAAATGGATATGAACATAAGTTTGTCGTAACGGATAATACGCCTTATTGCATAAGGGGTTGGTCAATACCATTAAAATATCAGCATGCCGTTGACAAAGAGATAAGAAAAATGGAGGAATGCGGAGTGATAGAGCGAGCTGCCAGCCCATATATAAACCCTATCGTGACAGTCATCAAGAAGGATCAGTCTGTACGACTATGTCTGGACGCTCGGTGAGTTAATTCGGTGACTGTACCAGATTATGAAGGGGCTGTACCAATTAATGAAGTCTTAGCGAACTGCGGTGACATAAGGGTAATGAGCAGCATTGATCTGACGAGTAGTTTCTGGCAGATGCCACTAGCTGAAGAATGCCGTGACTTCACAAGTTTTTTATATAAGGGACGATGCTACCGCTACACCGTTACTCCGTTTGGACTCAAAACCAGCTTGGCGAACCTGACCCGAGGATTGGACCATATACTGACTGAAGAAGTGAAACGATTCACAAATATATATGTGGATGATTGTTTATGCGTATCCCGGAGCATCGAAGAACGCATAGTCCACTTGCGATTGCTACTTGAAAACCTGAAAGAGGCTAACCTCACCGTGAATCTACGGAAATCAAAGTTTTTCAGACAGAAGATAGATTATTTAGGGTACGAACTATCTACTAAAGGTATCAGTGCGTCACCAGAGAAAGTAGCCGCAATAATAAATTTCCCTAGACCAAAGAATCCGAAACAGCTAAAAGGGTTCTTAGGATTAACAAATTTTTATAATAAATTTACGAGTCGTTACGCCACTGCTACAACTGCTGAAGAAAGGAGTAAAGTTCAAATGGACGAAGGAGCAGGACGAACAGTTCGAGAAGGTAAAACAATTATTCGTAAACACGGTAATGCTCAGACATCCGAATCCTAACAAAAGATTCTACCTACAAACAGATGCAAGTAAATATGCGTTAGGAGGGCACTTGTATCAAATTGACGACGATAATCAGATAGGCGTAATTGCATTTACTAACCGCGTTTTCAGGGGAGCGGAACTGAATTATTTTACTACCGAATTAGAATTATTAAGTGTAGTACATTGCCTAAAGAAGTTCAGAACTTATGTGTTAGGGCGTCCACTTACAATCATAACGGACAACAAGGCGCTAACTTTCATGCAAAAATGTCAGCTAACAAATTCGCAAATTACACGATGGATACTCGCTATTCAGGAGTACGATTTCGATAGCATGCACTGTAAGGGTAGTGAGAACATAGGAGCGGACATACTCAGTAGGTATCCCGAAGATTCACAGATGGACAGGCCCATGGATTATGATTCGGAATTGGAGATCAATGCGATGGAAATAAAGCTAAACCCAAGGTTAAGGAAACAACTACAAAACATATCACAGTTCCAGAAAAACGATGAGAAACTGAATAAAATCATAAATCAATTACAAAGTAATCCGTGCAGTAAACTACACAAGATATATACGTGGTACAACCAAAAATTATACCGTCAGGAGAAGCGGAAATGGAGACTGGTACTTACGAAAGAGCTGGGTGAAGATTTAATTAAGGAGATCCACACAATCTATGGTCATATTGGTATGAAAAGAACGTATGAACTAGCCAAAGAATATTTCATGGGGGACCACTTATCCAAATTTACGAAACGATTGGTCCGAACCTGCGAAAGATGCCAAAAATGTAAGGATCACCACAGAAAGGGTATTGGGGAGACCAAGCCAATATTACCAAAGTCCCAAGGAGAGCTGGTCAGTATGGATTTTTACGGACCACTACCAACGTCAACGGGTGGAGTAAAATATTTATTAATAATCATAGATAACTTTACGAAATATGTAAGATTATATCCCATGAAAAAGGCAACGACTGCCACAACAATTAATAAGTTAAGGATATATATACAAGAAATGGGTAAACCAAAGGCTATATTAACAGATAATGGAGCCCAATTCACCAGTAAGTCGTGGGTGAAGAACTTAATCCACCTTGGGATTAAACCGAAGTTCACCGCTATTCGGAACCCATGTACAAACTTAGCGGAAAGAGTAAACCGACAGCTAGGGAATGTGTTTCGAATACTGGTGGGTGGACACCACACGAAATGGGCAAAATACATCAAGCTAGTAGAAAAATCTATAAATGAAACTTATCACGATACTACTGAGATGACGCTACACCAACCCCAGTGGGGTCAGCAACCGAGAAGAGTTTGGGAGCGACATATCGACAAGGAATTAATGAAGGAAGAGGAGAAGATCAATCATGGAGAGATCTACCAGAAGATAAGGAGGAAGGGTGAGAAGAGAGCACAAAGACATAATGGGGAGAAACAGCAGCTAAAGTTCAGTATCGGAGATCTAGTATTAATTCGAACCAACCCGATCTCCGACTTAACTAACAAGATTACTGCCAAGTTTTGTGAACTATATGAAGGCCCTTATAAGATCAAAGATGTTAAGGGAGGTGCAACATACGTGGTAGCCGAGGTCGACAACCTTGAATCGGTGCGGGGCATTTTCAACGTCAAGCAGATGAAGCCATACTACCATGGATGATTCACTGTATTAATAGGGAATTTGAAAATAAAGAATGTTAAAATTCCTTAACATGAAAAACTTTGTACGTAACTTAACGTAACATGAAAACATTTATCTGTAACTAAACTTAACATGAAATTTTTTGTACATAACCAAACTAATGAAAAAAAAGTTTGTGTAAATCCATGTGATGTACTAAGAATGTAAATTAAGGTAAATTAAAAGGGATAGTGATCGTTTAAGCTATATGTTAACGTAGTTGGTATGTGAGGGTGTGAAAAGGTAGTGTCATGTAATTTAGAATAGAGGGGTGACTGTATGGTGTCAACCAACCCTGGGAGAGAAAGTGAAAGTGACAAGCTAAGGGCACCGGTTTTGACCAAACTTGTGAAAGTGTGTCACACAAAATGTAAACAAACCCTTCATTGAATGTTTGTGCTGTAAGAGGCAAAATTATGTCCCAGATTCTATAAGACAATTATGGAGAAATCATTTTGGGGGACAAATGTAACGTTACTGTGGAACGTTATAAATTAATTCGATATGTGTACAATATAAATAAGAAACTTAATTATTAATAGTAATTATAGAGATATGGTAGTATAAGAATTTGTAATATACATATATGTAAGTAATGTGTAGAATAAGAATGGACAGGGTGAGGCCAGTGCGCCGACAGTCTGTCGCCAGCCGACATTAAAATATAATAGAAGCCTGTACCTGGTATGTCATAAACGCATAAAATGTTTTGTGTATGAGAAACAGCAAAAAAACGAGAAAGTACCGTTATGAAAGCAGGTCGGTATCCTTCAGAAGACAAAAGATGACACCCCAATATTTATTGCGATTTTAGAAAGTAGCGTCGTTTTAGCTAGTTAAGCGGCCACGCGGTAAAAAATACGTGCCCGAACTGATTGACCAATAAGCAATAGCGTCAGTCCAGCGCGCGAGAAAATAACGATACAGGAATGGAGAATTTCAAATTCACCGGGGAATATTTAAAACCCTGGCCAATGAAAGTGTCATCAACCAGGATGGTGGTGATGGAATCAGTAGACAAACTATAAAAAGAGAGAACCAAGCGAAAAAGGGTAGTTTTAAAGTTTAAATTTCAAGACAAGCACGGGAAATCTGCGTTACTCTGTACAAGCATTCAATAATATAATTATAACGGAACGTTATACTAGCTTTGTTTAAAATGTATAGATTAGCTCACTAAATAAAAGTCGAGAAGGAACAAGTTAAAGTATAAAGAAGAATATTTTATTAGTGCGCGTAAAGTACTTATTATGAAGATATTTCATAAGTGCGCGTAAAGTACGTATTATGAAGATAGTTCATATGTGCGCGTAAGGTTGAATCGAGAAAGTATATTTATTTTATGTGCGTGACGGTAAGTACAACGCGAGCGTGTGATACAAGTTTAAGAAGTGGTAATCAATTATGTTTGGTGGAAGTGAAGTGCAATGAGCAACGTAGAACGACTAATCAGAGTCTGGAATCCGGCAAACAAGTAACAATATAATATCTTAACCATTCACAATTCTAATATACAAACATAGAAATTAATATCTACCATAAGTATAACTCATCTCATTCTCAAAAAAACCACACTTGTTCAGATACTAACGATTCAGTTTATGTGATATGACATACTAGAAAGGGTATTTAGTAGAATTATTGTATAATCAAGTGAATGAAACGAAATATAATAAGAATAGCATTCTAGTACGAGTCGAATACTTACATATAATAATTATTAGGCTAAGAAAATTCATGTTAGTTAAGAAAATATTATGCTATATGTTAATTAAAGTATTGAATTTTGTAATAGTACTTTGTAGCTCCCGTGTTATTTTGCCACACGTTGGATGCGTCAATCTTGTAATACTGCTCTTTCGTCGTATTCTACAAAATGTAGAGTGTAATGTGTACTCTCGTGTCTTACCAATCCGTCGTCGCTCTGGACGTAACTCACGCAGATCGCGTCCGTCGCGAACGTACGAATAACCAGTATCGAAGTCTTTACCTATTCTATGTTGTATTTTTTAACTCCCGAAAGGCGCCAAATTGTTTTTTATAAAACAATTAAAATTTTCGCAGTTAGATTGTCTCCTGGATACTGTAAAGAATAATTCGAATTGCCTCGCTGACTGGCGGGAATTCGACTTTCGCTCGTTGTTGGGACGTGTTGCCAACATAAAATTTGCGTAAAGAAATCTACTCTCCGCTAAAGCACATAACATACATAATACTATTCAAATAAATACAAGACAGTTAGTAAAGGTTCATACTGATTTAATTGGTTCAATAATTAATTAATTTTTGATTAATAATAGTATAACAAATGTTATTATAACAAAGTTTATGCCTCGGCCACAAATTCGTTTTCACTCAGTGGATAGCAAAGGTGGCAGCGCTTCAGGCTTATGAAGCTATAATGTTTATCGTTTTTTTATTTATACAATTTATTCTGCCAGTGAATTCTTTTGAGTACGAAAAAGGTTTATTACAAGATGTGTTAAGCAAAGTACACCACCTTACAATTTTACAATTGTGGTACTTAAATACTAACAAGGTTTACAAGAAAATGCAACTCTATTGTGTTCAAAGTGTGTGTCAGTTTAGGACATAGGTTATATTTCATTTACATACAGTGTTATTAAATGTGATTTATTAATCCTTGAAAGAAATTTGTGAACCAAGTTTAGAGTGAGAGTTATTTATTCAGATAATGGTTAATCAATTTGGTTCGTAATTAGTTATAATATATTTTATACTTATCAAAATCACGTTGTTCGTGTTATGGATCGTCAAGTGTCTTCATCAATGAATTATTTCTTTTGAATAATTCCGACGATATGGATGCCGTCTAATTCTGGCGTCTGTTTCTTAATTCATCCAGTTTTTATTTATTGTAGTTTTAATATTCGGTTATTGTCCCTTCATGTGTTACAGGAACTATGGTACACATCAGTTAATCAATTGGGTTTCATTACTGTTTGCTATTCTTCGTTATTTTTCTTTAAAATGGTCAGCATCAATATAGCGTCTTCACCTCTGGATAGTTAATAATGGAACTCCCTTTTCGTAATGGTCAAAATTATAATAACGTTCTGTAGTCATGGTAACTTACTCAACTCTGATTGGCTAAGTACATTTGAAACTATTGTTATAAATCCTGGTTTTTTGTTCAAAATGAATACATATTTTATAATGACTATATTTACTTGGGGATAATTTCAATGCTTGAAATATTAACATAGATGTCCCTATTTTCTTTCAAAGATTAGTCTGACATCTCACAAGACTGGTCTAAGCCATGTATTAAAGTTTTTGTACAAAATTGATAATACTATGTTAATACATAATTTACTTATTTCTATGGTTTATCATAATTCTGACATGTTATTTTTGTTAGTTGATGGTAATTACATAATTTACTTTGTCTTGTTATTTAAATATAGTTTTCAGTTGTTTACAATTGGTTTTCTGAATTTAGACAGCTACGGTATGTCATTTATAGGCCTAAACTGTTACATCTTATAATTTCTTATTTTGTTCTATTTAAACGTTATTTATTGAGCATATCTTGTCTGCTTAATTTCCTTTAGTGTTTCTTGTCTCTTGAATTATTTTGGAACTGTTTTACAATCTATTGATGTTATTATATTTTTTACAAAACTATTTCTTATCTGATATTTTGCTTTCAATTTACATTATAGTTATTATTTTGCTGCTTTGTTTAAATTTATTTCATTACTATTTTTATATCTACTCCCAGTTCTCACACACCTCCTTAACACTTAAATCTATTAATAAAACATAACATATAAATAACTTAATGGTCTGTATATGTTTCAGCCATGTTTCTACTCATTAAAAATATAATTATTATATTGCCTGTTATTACTTATAAAGGTCCTGCCACTATTCTCTTTATAAACTTCATTGCTTACATAAAACATACTAACATATTACTGTAAAATTATTTCTTCTTGTATATACTCCCTTAAACACTAAACCAATAACTTTACTTTCTCTAAATTAAAAATAACAATTTTGGTGAGTGTTATTCCTACACCATCTCTTATATAAAGATAATCACCCTGGTGATTCTTATATTGACATAATATGTTTTTCTATTCTTTACACTCACAATTATTCTGTGTCTTACAGTCTAATACACTTAACTTAATTGCTCATTCATCATGTGATTATGTTTTGGTTTGTCACACTTGTTCACTATTCTTTTTTCTTAATATTATTAGTTGTTTATTTTAATACACTTATCACTTCACTGTTTATCTTTATCACTCCCTACCTAACTCTCACTCTTGGTTTCAAGGTTACTTTAGATGTACATTTACAACTATTCTTTAACATTATGTGCCTTATTTTCTTATTATTATAAGGTCATTAACAATATACTTTATTTAACAATAATTGTCTTATTTATTTTTTATGGTTAGTGTACTTTATTTACTACAGTTTTATTCATTATTAGTTACATATATTCTTTACTTATTTGTGTCTCTTTTCGTGGATTCGTCTTCTTAATCTCTGTGAATCTTTTCTCATCTTTTTCGGTCTTTATCTGGCCAATCTCTGGGGTTGGGTCAAAGTCATTTGTTTGTCAGTCTAGTCTATTCTTTTAATGATTACTTTTGTTTACCATTCTTGCTTCTTCTGTCTTAACTACTTTTTATATTTTTTCTTCATTATTTATTTATTAAATTATCTTACTTTTTTGCATTTCTATTATACTTATGGATATTTTATATGATCAGATTTCTGCAACGTTATATAATGCCCTTCCACCAAAATTGATCATTTTATAAAACGTGATTCTAAGTTTGATGAAATTATCAATTGTATTGTATCTTCTTCTTCTTCTTCTTAAATTCTACTGCTTTTGGTTCATTTTCATGTTCAATTCTGCATCTTTTACTTCCTTTCATTCTGAGTCTTTTCTTCATTATTTTCTCCTATTACGATCTGGCTTATTGATTTTTTATTATAAATTAGTCCCTATAAATCTTATTTTCCCTAACTATCCCTACTTTGTAGCTGAAATCGATTCAGATGGGCTCTATTGGCTTACCTAACTCCGTCGTTCAAAACTACACTTTTTCTAAGGTCAGGGGAACATCATCCCTGCTCAGTAAAATGATTGCTGGACTTATTCAACAGTCAATCTTAATTAATGAATCTTCAATACAGTCATCTTGTGACTAATAATAATAATAATATTATTATTAATTGTTGGGAATCTTTTATTTTTTATTTCATTATTGCTCAGTTCGAGTCATATTTATATCTCCTTTCTCTCTGTTGATATCATTTGATAATATTTGAAGCGTTGATATTTATTGATACAATTAACATTTTTTATTCATTTTCAATTACTCTTGATTCATCTCATTTTATATTATAACTCTTAGGATATTTATTTTATTTATTTCATTCTTGATCATTGGTTTGTTCATTTTATCTCACATATTTTTTCTAAATTGTAGTGGAAGTTGATCATTTCGTTTGTTTATTTTTATCTCATATATTTTCAGATAATGGCGTAAGTTTATCTTACTTTAATTTTTTTTTCTTTATTTCATTTGTTTTTTAAATATCATAGTAAGTTTGTTGTTATTACTATTTAGGAATTTTTGTAACTCATTCCTTTATTTTTCTTTTATATTTTACCTCATATGTTATTTAAATATTATTGTAAGTTGATCTTACTTTGTAGGAATTTTTGTAACTTATTCCTTTATTTTATTTTTTACAATTTGCCTCATATGTTGTCCAAACATTCTTGTAAGTTGATTTTACATAATTTCTTTATTATTATTTATCATTGATTTATTTATTTTATCTCATACTTTCCTATATAATGTTGTAAGTTGATCTTACATAATTTCTGAATTTTGGTAATTTATATACTTCATCAGCTATTATTCTTTGATTCACATCTGTTCGTAAACTTATTCGTTTGCTTTGTTATCTCTTTTTAATTCAATTTATTTTGGTTGTTTATTCACCTTTGGTTTTTTCAGTCAGTGCTGATGGTCATAATATTTTTTAATCGATGCCTGATTGTATACACCCTTTATTTTATTGGTGATGGGGTGAGTGATCTCATAAGTGTTATTGCCCTTATCTCTTATTATAGTGTATGGTCCCACGTATAATAATAGTAACTTCTTCTCCATTGGTTTGCTAGTTCAGTAATCAGGAAGTCAGTCCCATATTTCAGTGTTCATCTTGCACATGGTCCATGATTACATGAGTTCCCTCCATTGTTCGGATTGCTGTCGTTTTCAGAATGATTTCTGTTCTTGTCCACTTTCTTGCTACTATCTTGTACTTAAATGTTTCTGTCGTAAAATTTTCACTTGTTTCCAGTACTACTTCAATCACTTCATCATTTTGTTTATATAATACATAGGTCACTGGTATATCCATCATAGATGTTATCATTGATATTGGATTATGCATGTCTATTAAGTTTCTTCTCCGTCTTATTTTGTTACACATTGTTTTGTAGTGATTCCTTTCTAAAGTTTCTATTAAGTTCCTTCTGTTATTTTTAAAATTTATTATTTCATTCTGGTTGGTAATTGGTAGAGTAAACATCTCAAGTAGTCCATTCTTCATCATCTCCAATTCTTCTCGTGTTTTTATTAGTTTCTTCTTACATATTTTTCCTATATCTTTTGTTTTCTTAATCCTCTTAATTATTTGGTTCTTCTTTACTCCTCTACAGTTGGTTTCTATGTGTTTAATTTTCTCTTTGTTTTTGTTACTTTTATTCTGAGATAACATTGCACTTGGGTCTTCATTACTTTTTATTTTTTCATTACTACCTCCAGAAGTGCTGTCTAGTGTTTCATTCAGTTTCTTGAAACTCCTATCCATTGTTTCATTTAATCTTCTGAAACCTTCATCCATAAAATCCTTCATTTCTTTTCTATGTTCAGTCAATAACTCCCTGAATTTCTGTACCTCTTCTTGTGTGAGTACTATCATTTTCTTCCGTTGCTTCACTTCCACGTCTTTGACTATTTCTTCTGCTCTTTGAATACTCGATTGTTTCATATTTTCATTATTTGGTCCTTCTTGTATCTCGATTTTACTATCATTTTCTATTTCTTCCTTTATTACTTCCATCCTTTTGCGTCCTGATTGTTTATTGAATAATTCTGTATTTCGTTTGGTCCCTTCCCGCCGTTTTCTTATTTCCTGCGGGGTTTCTCTTGATGTTTCCCTCTTGTGCATCTTGTTGTCCTTTCGTAATCGCCGCTAGAACATCGTACTTACTTTTCTTCTAGCTTCACCAGTTGGTCGCCAATTTTGTAATAGTACTTTGTAGCTCCCGTGTTATTTTGCCACACGTTGGATGCGTCAATCTTGTAATACTGCTCTTTCGTCGTATTCTACAAAATGTAGAGTGTAATGTGTACTCTCGTGTCTTACCAATCCGTCGTCGCTCTGGAACGTAACTCACGCAGATCGCGTCCGTCGCGAACGTACGAATAACCAGTATCGAAGTCTTTACCTGTTCTATGTTGTATTTTTTAACTCCCGAAAGGCGCCAAATTGTTTTTTATAAAACAATTAAAATTTTCGCAGTTAGATTGTCTCTTGGATACTGTAAAGAATAATTCGAATTGCCTCGCTGACTGGCGGGAATTCGACTTTCGCTCGTTGTTGGGACGTGTTGCCAACATAAAATTTGCGTAAAGAAATCTACTCTCCGCTAAAGCACGTAACATACATAATACTATTCAAATAAATACAAGACAGTTAGTAAAGGTTCATACTGATTTAATTGGTTCAATAATTAATTAATTTTTGATTAATAATAGTATAACAAATGTTATTATAACAAAGTTTATGCCTCGGCCACAAATTCGTTTTCACTCAGTGGTTAGCAAAGGTGGCAGCGCTTCAGGCTTATGAAGCTATAATGTTTATTGTTTTTTTATTTATACGATTTATTCTGCCAGTGAATTCTTTTGAGTACGAAAAAGGTTTATTACAAGATGTGTTAAGCAAAGTACACCACCTTACAATTTTACAATTGTGGTACTTAAATACTAACAAGGTTTACAAGAAAATGCAACTCTATTGTGTTCAAAGTGTGTGTCAGTTTAGGACATAGGTTATATTTCATTTACATACAGTGTTATTAAATGTGATTTATTAATCCTTGAAAGAAATTTGTGGTCCAAGTTTAGAGTGAGAGTTATTTATTCAGAAAATGGTTAATCAATTTGGTTCGTAATTAGTTATAATGTATTTAATACTTAACAAAATCACGTTGTTCGTGTTATGGATCGTCAAGAGGAGGTAATTTTCAAAACCCCACATATCCATACCAACAAAATTTTCAGTACAGGCAAAAAAATGGTTTGTATTGTTTTTGTGGATGAAACATGTAAGAGCTAGGTTATTTTAATTCAAAAGCATAAAAGAAACTTAATAAAACCCGAAATTTCAATCAGTGAATAGTAAAACAGTTTAAATTTAATCAAAAAGATTGGACATGTGTTGTTCTGCATGAATCACCAAGTAGACGTGGGGTTTTGTTCAAACAACACTTGGATATGTGGGCGTTTGCTCAAACTATTCAGAAAGTGTAGGTTTGATAAAAATTCTGATGACCACACGTAATATTGTCTGTTTTAATATTATTATTTATTCTATTGTTACAATGTAACATGTGTACATCAAATAAAAAGATGAAATACGTCTGTATCCTTATAATGAATTGGTAGAAGGCCTAGACCTCGTGGAATGTCTTAGATGTGAATTGCACAGTCATGTTCCAAGCAGTCACAAAGCACTTCTTCTTCATCAGAATGTTCAACAGCTTCCACACAGTTTACAATGTAATTGTACCACTCAAACTTTTCATCTTCTTTCCACTGGTTTTCAAAAAGAATCGTTAACAGTTCGTTCACATCCTTCTTCTTTGCTGCACTTATTTGATGAACAAGTGGTATGACTTCTAGAGAAGATGTCAAAATATTCTCCCAATTACAATTTTTCTTCAATAGGGAGTGTTTTGTGAGATCACCTTCAAAGCGATAAAATTCATTTCCTGTCACATATATATTAATCTTCCTTCCTTGCTGTACTTTCTTGACTACTTTCTGGATGTATATTCTTTTCATGTCACTGATTTTGGGGAATGATTTTAATTTCTCAGCCAAGGACTTAACATTTATTAATAACCAATCAGAACCAAGTTTTTTCACTTCACCCACTTTCTGATATTCATCAAAGTATTCTTCCTTGAAGATCATTGTCGGTTTCTTTCTTAAAAGCTTTTCTGCTTGCCCAAACACCCTATCCGCAGGTAAAAATGAATGTCCCCTCACTGGGAAATTGATAGAAATTTTGTTCAAACTCCCTTCATGTTTTGCCAGTTAATACATTAGGGCATGAAGGACATGGTTATTTTTATTCTGTCCAGTGCACTCGTCACAGAATAGTCTTATATGCACGATATCACACAAGTTTTGTTCGTTTAAGAAAGCTAAGAGAGCTGAGGCCACTTCAACTGAGCCATGACCTGCTTGCTCCTCTGTCCAAATATAAAAGGAAGGCTTATTGCTCTGTACATCCATAACACAAATGTTGTACAATCCAAGTTGTCTTGCGTAAAAAGGTTGTTGTACAGGTGTTTTCAGTAATGGTTGTACCTGTTGCATGTCAAAACACAAGGTCTTTTCTCCTTCGTTGTTTCTCGTATGAGTTCATAAAAACACTTTGCCCTTTTTTTATGAATCCTTTTTTCAGTGAATAAAATCTGCTTTTCTGCGGGAGAGGCATTTTTTAGTTTATTGTCAAGCATCGTGCAGTATCCACAAATATCAGTTGCTGGAGACTTAAACCCAAGGTTAAATTCTCCACAGAAAATCTTACGGAACATTGAAGGTGTCACTTTCAGTAAGGGATTTTCCTGACAATCATTGTAAATTGTGTGTAGTTTTATAATGGACAGGTCACTGCGTAAGTAGACTCTTTTTGATTTGCTTCTGCTGTAATGACTTTCTGTTCCTTTTAAACTCCCAATAAATTTACAAACAGACTGCTTTTTAGCAAGGGACTTATGGCTAACTTGGATATCCTCCTCTAGTTCCCTCTAGGCCTTTATTATTGTTAAGCTTTGATAAAATAGTTCTTACTCCCTCTGGTTTGAATTTCATAAGGTGCAAAAAGAATTTTTTACATACAGTAACTTGCTTTCCAGAAACCAATGGAAACTTGTAAGAGGCTGAAAAAGTTTTCGGCTTTGCTTTTGTTTGTGGTAGGCCTATGCCTAAACAAGATTGCCGGGATCTACGGCGATTCACATTTGCAGTTGCAATAAATCTACTAACCATTTGGTCTTGGAAAAGTTTCTCTGATTTAGAGTAAAGAATTTTTCTAAACTGAATAGCATAATTAGGTCGTACTTTACAACACTGCAGCATTTTACCATTGTGTGTGCAGGGTATGAACACTGCAGAACCAGAAGGGGTAGAACACTTCTCTTGCTTTTTAATGTCTCGTTTGGAAACATTCTTTTGTTTCTTCCTCGATCCTACACTCACTTCACTTACTAGTACTTCACTTTCATTGAGCATTTCACTCATTTTCAATAATAATAATAATGTTACACACATAATAACCGAAAATCTCAGACACAGTGACACAATCCTGACTGCTGTTGTAAACAAAGGAAGCTGTGGTCACGTGACTTGAATACCTGCTTCGCATTGGTCACTGGGACATGTGGGGTTGTGCTAGAACCACAGTGCTGGACATGAGTTGTTTTGCTTTTAGACCCTACGTTTACAATTAATATTTCAAATGGTTTGGTGGGGTTTTGGTCGTATTAGACTACCAACGTAAATGTATTTAACCAATATGAATGTGCTGACATAGTCATCTCATTTTTTCATATGTTTGGAATGTGGGGTTTTGAAAATTACCTCCTCAAGTGTCTTCATCAATGAATTATTTCTTTCGAATAATTCCGACGATATGGATGCCGTCTAATTCTGGCGTCTGTTTCTTAATTCATCCAGTTTTTATTTAATTGTAGTTTTAATATTCGGTTATTGTCCCTTCATGTGTTACAGGAAGTATGGTAGACATCAGTTAATCAATTGGGTTTCATTACTGTTTGCTATTCTTCGTTATTTTTCTTTAAAATGGTCAGCATCAATATAGCGTCTTCACCTCTGGATAGTTAATAATGGAACTCCCTTTTTGTAGTAGTAAAAATTATAATAACGTTCTGTAGTCATGGTAACTTACTCAACTCTGATTGGCTAAGTACATTTGAAACTATTGTTATAAATCCTGGTTTTTTGTTCAAAATGAATACATATTTTATAATGACTATATTTACTTGGGGATAATTTCAATGCTTGAAATATTAACATAGATGTCCCTATTTTCTTTCAAAGATTAGTTTGACATCTCACAAGACTGGTCTAAGCCATGTATTAAAGTTTTTGTACAAAATTGATAATACTATGTAAATACATAATTTATTTATTTCTATGGTTTATCATAATTCTGACATGTTATTTTTGTTAGTTGATGGTAATTACATAATTTACTTTGTCTTGTTATTTAAATATAGTTTTCAGTTGTGTACAATTGGTTTTCTGAATTTAGACAGCTACGGTATGTCATTTATAGGCCTAAACTATTACATCTTATAATTTCTTATTTTGTTCTATTTAAACGTTATTTATTGAGCATATCTTGTCTGCTTAATTTCCTTTAGTGTTTCTTGTCTTTTGAATTATTTTGGAACTGTTTTACAATCTGTTGATGTTATTATATTGTTTACAAAACTATTTCTTACCTGATATTTTGCTTTCAATTTACATTATAGTTATTATTTTGCTGCTTTGTTTAAATTTATTTCATTACTATGTTTATACCTACTCCCATTTCTCACACACCTCCTTAAAACACTTAAATCTATTAATAAAACATAACATATAAATAACTTAATGGTCTGTATATGTTTCAGCCATGTTTCTACTCATTAAAAATATAATTATTATATTGCCTGTTATTACTTATAAAGGTCCTGCCACTATTCTCTTTATAAACTTCATTGCTTACATAAAACATACTAACATATTACTGTAAAATTATTTCTTCTTGGATATACTCCCTTAAACACTAAACCAATAACTTTACTTTCTCTAAATTAAAAATAACAATTTTGGTGAGTGTTATTCCTACACCATCTCTTATATAAAGATAATCACCCTGGTGATTCTTATATTGACATAATATGTTTTTCTATTCTTTACACTCACAATTATTCTGTGTCTTACAGTCTAATACACTTAACTTAATTGCTCATTCATCATGTGATTATGTTTTGGTTTGTCACACTTGTTCACTATTCTTTTTTCTTAATATTATTAGTTGTTTATTTTAATACACTTATCACTTCACTGTTTATCTTTATCACTCCCTACCTAACTCTCACTCTTGGTTTCAAGGTTACTTTAGATGTACATTTACAACTATTCTTTAACATTATGTGCCTTATTTTATTATTATTATAAGGTCATTAACAATATACTTTATTTAACAATAATTCTTATTTATTTTTTCTGGTTAGTCTACTTTATTTACTACAGTTTTATTCATTATTAGTTACATATATTCTTTACTTATTTGTGTCTCTTTTCGTGGATTCGTCTTCTTAATCTCTGTGAATCTTTTCTCATCTTTTTCGGTCTTTATCTGGCCAATCTCTGGGGTTGGGTCAAAGTCATTTGTTTGTCAGTCTAGTCTATTCTTTTAATGATTACTTTTGTTTACCATTCTTGCTTCTTCTTTCTTAACTACTTTTTATATTTTTTCTTCATTATTTATTTATTAAATTATCTTACTTTTTTGCATTTCTATTATACTTATGGATATTTTATATGATCAGATTTCTGCAACGTTATATAATGCCCTTCCACCAAAATTGATCATTTTATAAAACGTGATTCTAAGTTTGATGAAATTATCAATTGTATTGTATCTTCTTCTTCTTCTTCTTCTTCTTAAATTCTACTGCTTTTCGTTCATTTTCATGTTCAATTCTGCATCTTTTACTTCCTTTCATTCTGAGTCTTTTCTTCATTATTTTCTCCTATTACGATCCGGCTTATTGATTTTTTATTATAAATCATTCCCTATAAATCTTATTTGCCCTAACTATTCCTACTTTGTAGCTGAAATCGATTCGGATGGGCTCTATTGGCTTACCTAACTCCGTCGTTCAAAACTACACTTTTTCTAAGGTCAGGGGAACATCATCCCTGCTCAGTAAAATGATTGCTGGACTTATTCAACAGTCAATCTTAATTAATGAATCTTCAATACAGTCATCTTGTGACTAATAATAATAATAATAATAATATTATTATTAATTGTTGGGAATCTTTTATTTTTTATTTCATTATTGCTCAGTTCGAGTCATATTTATGTCTCCTTTCTCTCTGTTGATATCATTTGATAATACTTGAAGCGTTGCTATTTATTGATACAATTAACATTTTTTATTCATTTTCAATTACTCTTGATTCATCTCATTTTATATTATAACTCTTAGGATATTTATTTTATTTATTTCATTCTTGATCATTGGTTTGTTCATTTTATCTCACATATTTTTTCTAAATTGTAGTGGAAGTTGATCATTTCGTTTGTTTATTTTTATCTCATATATTTTCAGATAATGGCGTAAGTTTATCTTACTTTAATTTTTTTTCTTTATTTCATTTGTTTTTTAAATATCATAGTAAGTTTGTTGTTATTACTATTTAGGAATTTTTGTAACTCATTCCTTTATTTTTCTTTTATATTTTACCTCATATGTTATTTAAATATTATTGTAAGTTGATCTTACTTTGTAGGAATTTTTGTAACTTATTCCTTTATTTTATTTTTTACAATTTGCCTCATATGTTGTCCAAACATTCTTGTAAGTTGATTTTACATAATTTCTTTATTATTATTTATCATTGATTTATTTATTTTATCTCATACTTTCCTATATAATGTTGTAAGTTGATCTTACATAATTTCTGAATTTTGGTAATTTATATACTTCATCAGCTATTATTCTTTGATTCACATCTGTTCGTAAACTTATTCGTTTGCTTTGTTATCTCTTTTTAATTCAATTTATTTTGGTTGTTTATTCACCTTTGGGTTTTTCAGTCAGTGCTGATGGTCATAATATTTTTTAATCGATGCCTGATTGTATACACCCTTTATTTTATTGGTGATGGGGTGAGTGATCTCATAAGTGTTATTGCCCTTATCTCTTATTATAGTGTATGGTCCCACGTATAATAATAGTAACTTCTTCTCCATTGGTTTGCTAGTTCAGTAATCAGGAAGTCAGTCCCATATTTCAGTGTTCATCTTGCACATGGTCCATGATTACATGAGTTCCCTCCATTGTTCGGATTGCTGTCGTTTTCAGAATGATTTCTGTTCTTGTCCACTTTCTTGCTACTATCTTGTACTTAAATGTTTCTGTCGTAAAATTTTCACTTGTTTCCAGTACTACTTCAATCACTTCATCATTTTGTTTATATAATACATAGGTCACTGGTATATCCATCATAGATGTTATCATTGATATTGGATTATGCATGTCTATTAAGTTTCTTCTCCTTCTTAATTTGTTACACATTGTTTTGTAGTGATTCCTTTCTAAAGTTTCTATTAAGTTCCTTCTGTTATTTTTAAAATTTATTATTTCATTCTGGTTGGTAATTGGTAGAGTAAACATCTCAAGTAGTCCATTCTTCATCATCTCCAATTCTTCTCGTGTTTTTATTAGTTTCTTCTTACATATTTTTCCTATATCTTTTGTTTTCTTAATCCTCTTAATTATTTGGTTCTTCTTTACTCCTCTACAGTTGGTTTCTATGTGTTTAATTTTCTCTTTGTTTTTGTTACTTTTATTCTGAGATAACATTGCACTTGGGTCTTCATTACTTTTTATTTTTTCATTACTACCTCCAGAAGTGCTGTCTAGTGTTTCATTCAGTTTCTTGAAACTCCTATCCATTGTTTCATTTAATCTTCTGAAACCTTCATCCATAAAATCCTTCATTTCTTTTCTATGTTCAGTCAATAACTCCCTGAATTTCTGCACCTCTTCTTGTGTGAGTACTATCATTTTCTTCTGTTGCTTCACTTCCATGTCTTTGACTATTTCTTCTGCTCTTTGAATACTCGATTGTTTCATATTTTCATTATTTGGTCCTTCTTGTATCTCGATTTTACTATCATTTTCTATTTCTTCCTTTATTACTTCCATCCTTTTGCGTCCTGATTGTTTATTGAATAATTCTGTATTTCGTTTGGTCCCTTCCCGCCGTTTTCTTATTTCCTGCGGGGTTTCTCTTGATGTTTCCCTCTTGTGCATCTTGTTGTCCTTTCGTAATCGCCGCTAGAACATCGTACTTTCTTTTCTTCTTGCTTCACCAATTGGTCGCCAATTTTGTAATAGTACTTTGTAGCTCCCGTGTTATTTTGCCACACGTTGGATGCGTCAATCTTGTAATACTGCTCTTTCGTCGTATTCTATAAAATGTAGAGTGTAATGTGTACTCTCGTGTCTTACCAATCCGTCGTCGCTCTGGAACGTAACTCACGCAGATCGCGTCCGTCGCGAACGTACGAATAACCAGTATCGAAGTCTTTACCTGTTCTATGTTGTATTTTTTAACTCCCGAAAGGCGCCAAATTGTTTTTTATAAAACAATTAAAATTTTCGCAGTTAGATTGTCTCTTGGATACTGTAAAGAATAATTCGAATTGCCTCGCTGACTGGCGGGAATTCGACTTTCGCTCGTTGTTGGGACGTGTTGCCAACATAAAATTTGCGTAAAGAAATCTACTCTCCGCTAAAGCACGTAACATACATAATACTATTCAAATAAATACAAGACAGTTAGTAAAGGTTCATACTGATTTAATTGGTTCAATAATTAATTAGTTTTTGATTAATAATAGTATAACAAATGTTATTATAACAAAGTTTATGCCTCGGCCACAAATTCGTTTTCACTCAGTGGTTAGCAAAGGTGGCAGCGCTTCAGGCTTATGAAGCTATAATGTTTATCGTTTTTTTATTTATACGATTTATTCTGCCAGTGAATTCTTTTGAGTACGAAAAAAGTTTATTACAAGATGTGTTAAGCAAAGTACACCACCTTACAATTTTACAATTGTGGTACTTAAATACTAACAAGGTTTACAAGAAAATGCAACTCTATTGTGTTCAAAGTGTGTGTCAGTTTAGGACATAGGTTATATTTCATTTACATACAGTGTTATTAAATGTGATTTATTAATCCTTGAAAGAAATTTGTGGTCCAAGTTTAGAGTGAGAGTTATTTTTTCAGAAAATGGTTAATCAATTTGGTTCGTAATTAGTTATAATGTATTTAATACTTAACAAAATCACGTTGTTCGTGTTATGGATCGTCAAGAGGAGGTAATTTTCAAAACCCCACATGTCCATACCAACAAAATTTTCAGTACAGGCAAAAAAATGGTTTGTATTGTTTTTGTGGATGAAACATGTAAGAGCTAGGTTATTTTAATTCAAAAGCATAAAAGAAACTTAATAAAACCCGAAATTTCAATCAGTGAATAGTAAAACAGTTTAAATTTAATCAAAAAGATTGGACATGTGTTGTTCTGCATGAATCACCAAGTAGACGTGGGGTTTTGTTCAAACAACACTTGGATATGTGGTGTTTGCTCAAACTATTCAGAAAGTGTAGGGTTGATAAAAATTCTGATGACCACACGTTATATTGTCTGTTTTAATATTATTATTTATTCTATTGTTACAATGTAACATGTGTACATCAAATAAAAAGATGAAATACGTCTGTATCCTTATAATGAATTGGTAGAAGGCCTAGACCTCGTGGAATGTCTTAGATATGAATTGCACAGTCATGCTCCAAGCAGTCACAAAGCACTTCTTCTTCATCAGAATGTTCAACAGCTTCCACACAGTTTACAATGTAATTGTACCACTCAAACTTTTCATCTTCTTTCCACTGGTTTTCAAAAAGAATCGTTAACAGTTCGTTCACATCCTTCTTCTTTGCTGCACTTATTTGATGAACAAGTGGTATGACTTCTAGAGAAGATGTCAAAATATTCTCCCAATTACAATTTTTCTTCAATAGGGAGTGTTTTGTGAGATCACCTTCAAAGCGATAAAATTCATTTCCTGTCACATATATATTAATCTTCCTTCCTTGCTGTACTTTCTTGACTACTTTCTGGATGTATATTCTTTTCATGTCACTGATTTTGGGGAATGATTTTAATTTCTCAGCCAAGGACTTAACATTTATTAATAACCAATCAGAACCAAGTTTTTTCACTTCACCCACTTTCTGATATTCATCAAAGTATTCTTCCTTGAAGATCATTGTCGGTTTCTTTCTTAAAAGCTTTTCTGCTTGCCCAAACACCCTATCCGCAGGTAAAAATGAATGTCCCCTCACTGGGAAATTGATAGAAATTTTGTTCAAACTCCCTTCATGTTTTGCCAGTTAATACATTAGGGCATGAAGGACATGGTTATTTTTATTCTGTCCAGTGCACCCGTCACAG
Source organism: Magicicada septendecula (assembly GCA_034769895.1). Taxonomy (NCBI): domain Eukaryota; kingdom Metazoa; phylum Arthropoda; class Insecta; order Hemiptera; family Cicadidae; genus Magicicada; species Magicicada septendecula. Next base: position 939,577,660 of record CM068367.1, on the reverse strand, counting down.
AATAGTCTTATATGCACGATATCACACAAGTTTTGTTCGTTTAAGAAAGCTAAGAGAGCTGAGGCCACTTCAACTTAGCCATGACCTGCTTGCTCCTCTGTCCAAATATAAAAGGAAGGCTTATTGCTCTGTACATCCATAACACAAACGTTGTACAATCCAAGTTGTCTTGCGTAAAAAGCTTGTTGTACAGGTGTTTTCGGTAACGGTTGTACCTGTTGCATGTCAAAACACAAGGTCTTTTCTCCTTCGTTGTTTCTCGTATGAGTTCATAAAAACACTTTGCCCTTTTTTTATGAATCCTTTTTTCAGTGAATAAAATCTGCTTTTCTGCGGGAGAGGCATTTTTTAGTTTATTGTCAAGCATCGCGCAGTATCCACAAATATCAGTTGCTGGAGACTTAAACCCAAGGTTAAATTCTCCACAGAAAATCTTACGGAACATTGAAGGTGTCACTTTCAGTAAGGGATTTTCCTGACAATCATTGTAAATTGTGTGTAGTTTTATAATGGACAGGTCACTGCGTAAGTAGACTCTTTTTGATTTGCTTCTGCTGTAATGACTTTCTGTTCCTTTTAAACTCCCAATAAATTTACAAACAGACTGCTTTTTAGCAAGGGACTTATGGCTAACTTGGATATCCTCCTCTAGTTCCCTCTAGGCCTTTATTATTGTTAAGCTTTGATAAAATAGTTCTTACTCCCTCTGGTTTGAATTTCATAAGGTGCAAAAAGAATTTTTTACATACAGTAACTTGCTTTCCAGAAACCAATGGAAACTTGTAAGAGGCTGAAAAAGTTTTCGGCTTTGCTTTTGTTTGTGGTAGGCCTATGCCTAAACAAGATTGCCGGGATCTACGGCGATTCACATTTGCAGTTGCAATAAATCTACTAACCATTTGGTCTTGGAAAAGTTTCTCTGATTTAGAGTAAAGAATTTTTCTAAACTGAATAGCATAATTAGGTCGTACTTTACAACACTGCAGCATTTTACCATTGTGTGTGCAGGGTATGAACACTGCAGAACCAGAAGGGGTAGAACACTTCTCTTGCTTTTTAATGTCTCGTTTGGAAACATTCTTTTGTTTCTTCCTCGATCCTACACTCACTTCACTTACTAGTACTTCACTTTCATTGAGCATTTCACTCATTTTCAATAATAATAATAATGTTACACACATAATAACCGAAAATCTCAGACACAGTGACACAATCCTGACTGCTGTTGTAAACAAAGGAAGCTGTGGTCACGTGACTTGAATACCTGCTTCGCATTGGTCACTGGGACATGTGGGGTTGTGCTAGAACCACAGTGCTGGACATGAGTTGTTTTGCTTTTAGACCCTACGTTTACAATTAATATTTCAAATGGTTTGGTGGGGTTTTGGTCGTATTAGACTACCAACGTAAATGTATTTAACCAATATGAATGTGCTGACATAGTCATCTCATTTTTTCATATGTTTGGAATGTGGGGTTTTGAAAATTACCTCCTCAAGTGTCTTCATCAATGAATTATTTCTTTCGAATAATTCCGACGATATGGATGCCGTCTAATTCTGGCGTCTGTTTCTTAATTCATCCAGTTTTTATTTAATTGTAGTTTTAATATTCGGTTATTGTCCCTTCATGTGTTACAGGAAATATGGTAGACATCAGTTAATCAATTGGGTTTCATTACTGTTTGCTATTCTTCGTTATTTTTCTTTAAAATGGTCAGCATCAATATAGTGTCTTCACCTCTGGATAGTTAATAATGGAACTCCCTTTTTGTAGTGGTCAAAATTATAATAACGTTCTGTAGTCATGGTAACTTACTCAACTCTGATTGGCTAAGTACATTTGAAACTATTGTTGTAAATCCTGGTTTTTTGTTCAAAATGAATACATATTTTATAATGACTATATTTACTTGGGGATAATTTCAATGCTTGAAATATTAACATAGATGTCCCTATTTTCTTTCAAAGATTAGTTTGACATCTCACAAGACTGGTCTAAGCCATGTATTAAAGTTTTTGTACAAAATTGATAATACTATGTAAATACATAATTTATTTATTTCTATGGTTTATCATAATTCTGACATGTTATTTTTGTTAGTTGATGGTAATTACATAATTCACTTTGTCTTGTTATTTAAATATAGTTTTCAGTTGTTTACAATTGGTTTTCTGAATTTAGACAGCTACGGTATGTCATTTATAGGCCTAAACTATTACATCTTATAATTTCTTATTTTGTTCTATTTAAACGTTATTTATTGAGCATATCTTGTCTGCTTAATTTCCTTTAGTGTTTCTTGTCTTTTGAATTATTTTGGAACTGTTTTACGATCTGTTGATGTTATTATATTGTTTACAAAACTATTTCTTACCTGATATTTTGCTTTCAATTTACATTATAGTTATTATTTTGCTGCTTTGTTTAAATTTATTTCATTACTATTTTTATACCTACTCCCATTTCTCACACACCTCCTTAAAACACTTAAATCTATTAATAAAACATAACATATAAATAACTTAATGGTCTGTATATGTTTCAGCCATGTTTCTACTCATTAAAAATATAATTATTATATTGCCTGTTATTACTTATAAAGGTCCTGCCACTATTCTCTTTATAAACTTCATTGCTTACATAAAACATACTAACATATTACTGTAAAATTATTTCTTCTTGTATATACTCCCTTAAACACTAAACCAATAACTTTACTTTCTCTAAATTAAAAATAACAATTTTGGTGAGTGTTATTCCTACACCATCTCTTATATAAAGATAATCACCCTGGTGATTCTTATATTGACATAATATGTTTTTCTATTCTTTACACTCACAATTATTCTGTGTCTTACAGTCTAATACACTTAACTTAATTGCTCATTCATCATGTGATTATGTTTTGGTTTGTCACACTTGTTCACTATTCTTTTTTCTTAATATTATTAGTTGTTTATTTTAATACACTTATCACTTCACTGTTTATCTTTATCACTCCCTACCTAACTCTCACTCTTGGTTTCAAGGTTACTTTAGATGTACATTTTCAACTATTCTTTAACATTATGGGCCTTATTTTCTTATTATTATAAGGTCATTAACAGTATACTTTATTTAACAATAATTGTCTTCTTTATTTTTTATGGTTAGTGTACTTTATTTACTACAGTTTTATTCATTATTAGTTACATATATTCTTTACTTATTTGTGTCTCTTTTTTTCGTGGATTCGTCTTCTTAATCTCTGTGAATCTTTTCTCATCTTTTTCGGTCTTTATCTGGCCAATCTCTGGGGTTGGGTCAAAGTCATTTGTTTGTCAGTCTAGTCTATTCTTTTAATGATTACTTTTGTTTACCATTCTTGCTTCTTCTTTCTTAACTACTTTTTATATTTTTTCTTCATTATTTATTTATTAAATTATCTTACTTTTTTGCATTTCTATTATACTTATGGATATTTTATATGATCAGATTTCTGCAACATTATAATATATATATATAGTAACGTAACGGAAATACGGTCCTCGACGTTACATAAATCAAATTATAAGATTTAGAATAGAGAAGAAAATTTATTAATTACCCACACTTGTAAAAGGTCAGAACCCAACCCATGATTGTTTAAATAAAATAAGAATACAAGGTAAAAAGATAAGCAAGTGATAATGTTAATAATAATAAACCTCAAGGTTCAGTGAGAGGTAAATAACAGACATTGACACATATTGTAAAAACTGTTTTTGACTATTTCATAATAATTGATGTTTTAAAGTAGATGAGAATGAGTAAATGGTGTATGACTTAAGTTACTCAAAGGTACTTATTATTAATTGTATCATGTTAAAGTGTATCATGATAATGATGTTATATTTTGTGTTAGCAAGTGAAAGTTTTCTGTTAATAGAATACCAGGTAATTAAGTATTATGTGTTATTAATTTACCATTATAGAGCTGTTGTTGAAGTCAGTAATTGATTACTAATTAATTTCATTTTATGTGTTATCCATAGGTCACGATAAAGCTTTTGTAATTTTATAGAGTTAATTATTTGTATACATGTACTTAGATAATAAGATGATTATAATTGTAAACTTGGCCAAAAAGGCTATAATTGTTAACGAGATACAAAAGAATTTAATACAACCATGTCATAAATAGATAAAAGATGCTATAATATTGCAGATAGTAACAAGTTAAATTCAGAAGTAGATCAAGGCCTAACAAATGATAGGCCTAACAACCAGTAACATTATATAGTAAGTCAGATCAGAAAGGTTAGGTAAAGAAATTAGTAACAAATACTAAATAAAATCTAATGAGTTAGGAGAAGTTAATAATAATTAATAATAACAAATAAATAAACTCAAATTAAATAAATTCGTATAATGCCATAGTGCAATGATACCGACAGATAATGTTTAGTAACAGAAAAATAATATTTGTTAAAATAAACAGACTAAGAGGAAAAGACAGCAAAATATATAAGAATTAGTAAATAAGCCATAAGTAAAATTATATTCGGATATAATGGAAATTTAGAAAGGGATTATTTTGATGAGTGGAAGAACATTGTATGAAATGATTATAATATAACATAATATCGAATAAGAATAAAAAAGATGGTTGCTAGGGACGACAAAGTAGATAGAATTTGTTGATTTGATTATTAAATAAATTTACATGAACGAAGACGGTTTAGTTAAAAAAACGCTCAGAAAAGATTTAATTTAATTTAAATACAAAGTCCATAGAAATTTAAACAACTGAATAATAAATCACAATAGTATGGTACACTATCATTTAACCATATTATATAATTGGACAATCTAAAAACGATACACGAAAGTAACAAAAAATAAAGGAAGAACTCTGATTGCAAAATTCCAGATAATGAACAAATGTTAACTTAATCAATTAACAAAACCAGAGAAATAACTACCTGCATAAAGTGTTATAATCCTATAATGTAAACGAAACGAAAATAAACACCAAAATTATATCGGAACTTCAGTTTACACAATTCAATAGAAAAAACGTAGTTGGATTCGAATTTCGTCGAAGCACGTAACCACAAAACTCGGACATTGGTGAATGAAAGGAGCGGTATTTCTGCATCATCCCAGGACCAAGAATTAAACTTTATTTTCAACTTGGAACAAGACTGACGAGAGCAAATATATCTGCATGCTGATCAGTTGCTGTCAAGATGAATAGGTTATCTGTACACGGCCTCATCGAGTCACGATGCCGAGCGGACGGTAAACTACAATTATTTTAAATATTATTTAATAAAAACTCAACTCTATTGTAATACCTTGTATTCCTATTTAGGCATTTTCTGATCTTACTAACAGTTGAAAGAACCTTCACGCCATGTATTTAATGAAATATAAAATCATAACTAAAAATAATATAAAACCTTGTATCCGATCGATAATCGATTACTTCTGACGTATAGCCTTTTGTATCTAACGTAAAAGAAACAACTTTGTTGGACAAGAAATATTAAATATTAATAAAGAATCCTTTCAGAATTCCGATATCTTCTCATTTATATAAGATTTAGTGTAGTGTGAACAAGATATAAGATAAATAAAGAGAGTAACCGATAATCACCGTACGCGGTGGGTTAACCTACAAATTTCCGTTGTCTGGGAACCACAGCGCTATTCGCGGACTGCTTAGGTATTAAAGAGAGGAGAATACAATAAAAATTTCTTCTCTTCTCTCCAACGCAGAATAGATTTGAGCGAAAAATTCGAATTATACCCTATACACATAATTTTCACCCACAATAACACAATTATATTAAATAGAGAGGAAAGGAGATATATTTAACATTATTATAACACATATTAAAATAAGATACATAATAAATTGGCACTAAACGGAGAGAGGTTTTAACGAGGAAACAACCGTGACAGTTATAAATTGGCGAACCCAACAGTGGGACTTTAGAAGATAGTGATACGAGTTAAAAGACACTACACCCGTTAAGTTATAATATATATATATATATATATATATATATATATCCACAGAAGCAAGATGGCGAAGGTTGAAGATGGGAGAACAGAATCTCCCGAAACATGTCCCTAAAGGAAAAAATACATCTTGAGGTAAAATAGTTATAAGTATTATAGTTATATATATATATATATATATATATATATATATATATGTCAGATGAATAAAATATAATATTGCGGCTTGTTAACTGAAGAATACTTAAATAATAGTAATCTTGAAGAATAGTAATCAAATAATAATAATACTTTGAAATTAGTTGTAAAATGTGTATCAAGCATCTCAATGATATTATATTAGAAACCATAATGTTTATGATCAAATGTCAGATGGCATGTTTGTAATAAGAATGAAATAATATAGAATATTAGTATCTGAACGGAATGAGTTATTATTTATTAATGAACCCTGGGATACTCTGCTCTGGCGCCCAACCGAATTAATGATTAATATAATAATGTGTGGATGTATTTAGTAACAGATATAAAAATCTAAGTCTTAAATAGTATAAATCATTATAAGTACTGCCCAAACGAAGTGCTGTCTTCAAAATTGTTTAATTTAGCACTCCGAACAAAAGGGGTAATCAAGAAGTAAGTTATAGCGGATCACTTACAAGGTTACAAAACAAACGAGGAGCTGGTGTCATGTCGAACCCGCTTGCACAAGTATAATGTGTGAAAACGGGTGGTTTGACTTATTGTGTGCATCTTGTCACCGGCTATCCCTTCATGATCACCACAAATATAGATGTCGAGAACGGATTAGTCAATGGCACAGTTGGCATTTTGGAATATATTGAGTCTGGCCAGCTAAACGACAACACACCAACTTGTCTTTGGTGTCGCTTTCAGAACGAGACCATGGGAGCTAAACACCGTATAAAATCAAAGCCACACGTACTCTCCAAGCATGGTGAACTGGATCTGAGTTGGACGCCGGTGACAAGGCGTACTTGTAACATCTCGCTCGGAGGCAACGTCAAGTGTAAGCGCACATAATTTCCACTTGTGTTGGCGTGTGCTCTGACCATTCGCAAGACCCAGGGCGGTACATTCGACAGAATGATTACGGTAAGAGCCAACATACCAACAGATGTCCTTGGTCTACGTAGGCCTGAGCAGAGTGACGAGCATCGACGGATTATATTTAACTAATGCAAACAACGACTTCACCTTCTATTACGGCAGAGGTAACAACGCTCCAGGGCTTAAGGAAATAACTGACGAAAACTTGCGCCTTGAGAGACTTTGCCTGTACACGCTAACAAGAGACGTTGAGAAATTCTGTGATTTCAATCAATACAACAAAACTACTGACGACGACCATACCAACGACGAAAGAGAGTATTTCATAGTGTGCACGTTTAACATTCAAAGTTCGGTGGCACACAACTTGGACTTGAGCAGTGACCCAGTCACTTCACGCTCCGACTACTTGGCACTCACGGAGACTTGGATGGATAAAGACAAAACCGTCGACATACCCGACTTCAAACACATTGAATCCAAAGAGTGCGAAAGACATGACGATGACAATGACCAATAGCCCAGTACTAGTCACGGGACTAACGAGAAGAAGCGTAGTGGGACTCTACAGTGGCACAGCAATATGCAATAATCAGAAAACGTGCAGGGCTCATGTCGCTAGACGCGTTCCACAACGGCCATTACCCAAGTATTCTGGATTCAATTGTTTACAAGACGTTCATGTCGGCGAAGGCGAATTAGTGGAAGCTGCGATGCCCAACCAATTCAAATTCATTCTAGTGTCAGAGTATATTCAGAGGCGGATTTATGCATAGGCAAAGTAGCCAATTGCCTACGGGCGGCAAAATTTGAGGGGCAGCAAATTTTGGAAAGGTAAATTTTGACGGCTGTTATGTTGTTTTGTATACCTAAGAGATGTTTCAAATGCCGCTCCATTTCGTTCCACTATGATAAGAAACTTTATATGAAAAGTATATACTGTTTAGTAACTAGGCTTATTACATAAAGAGAATAATAATATATATATACTTTCACTTATGAACTTACTATTGTCACTTCCCAAACGTTTCAAGATGTTGTTTCTCTTCTTCAGTGGGTTGAGTACTAACTGTCGATTACAGAATAACCGTTACGGAATGGAGTGTGTGGTGGGGGTTGATGGTGGGAAGGGGTTGGCGCTGAGGTTCGAATTATGTGTGTGGATCAGTGTGTCAAATAGTGTATGTGATTTGTAATGTATCTGTTCATTTAATATGTTGTTTGGTTGTAGTGTGTGATATCTGTATATTTCAAATTGTTCAGCTGTGTTTAGTTTTCTACTTTTTGGTAAGTAGTGTAATATTTCCATGTTGTGTTCTATGTTTGTGTAGCTGTGGTTTTCGTTATGTAAATGTGTGGCAAATGTGGAATGTATGTAGTTTGTGGTGAGGGCTTTTAAATGTTCAGAAAACCTGGAAGAAAAAGATCTTCCCGTCTGGCCGATGTAGAATTGTTGACAATCATTGCAATTTAATTTGTAAACCCCTGTTTTGCTGTATGTGTCAATGTCTTTGTTATTATTGTTTATGTGTTTTCTAATGGTGGTGTTGGTTCTGTAAGCTACTTTATAATTTTGTTTCCTAAATGTGTTTGCAATTTTATGTGTATTGGAATTGTAGTATGTAAGTGTTATGTATTTACTGGGTTGTGTGCTGTTGGTCAGATGTGTTTTACTTTTTGTGTTGAGGATTCGTTTATGTAGTTTATTTATTAATTCAGGGTTGTATCCGTTTTTGACTGCTATGTATTTAATTGTGTTTAATTCATCTTGGTGGTCATGTTCATTTAGGGGTATTGACGTGAGCCTATGGAGCATGTAGTTGAAAGCTGCATGTTTGTGTTGAGTTGGGTGGTTGGATGTGTTGTGTATGACCATGTCTGATGTGGTGAGTTTTCTGTATATTTTGTATGTGTGTGTGTTGTTTGTTTTGGTGATTGTAAGGTCTAAAAAGTTTATGCTGTTGTTTAATTCTATTTCAAGTGTGAATTTTAATTTATGGTGTAAAGTGTTAATGTATTTATGGAAATTTTCTATTTGTCTTTTGTTGCCGTTGTAAAGGAGTAAAATGTCGTCGACATACCTGTGCCAATATATTATTTTATCGGTGTATTTGTTTTTGTTCAGTATGTGTTTCTGTTCTATGGTGTGTATGAATATTTCTGCTAGTATACCTGATATAGGGGAGCCCATGGGTAGTCCATCTGTTTGTGTGTAATACATGCTATTGTGTGCGAAATAATTTTGATCTGTGATAATTTTAGTTAGATGGATGATCTCGTTTATGTGTGTTTCGGGTGTGTTATTTATTTTTAGTAATTGTTCTAATGTAATTATGGTTTCTTTTATGGGAACATTGGTGTATAGGTTTGTTATGTCGAATGAAGCGAGTGTGGAATTGTGGGGAATGTGTACATGTTGAGTTTTATTCACTAGATCTATATTATTTTTGACAGTGGTGTTGTTTGTTAAATTTATGCTATTTCTGATCAATTTATCTAAATGTCTAGCTATTTTGTGTGCAGGTGCTTGTGTGTTGTTTATAAGTGGTCTGATGGGAATGTTGGGTTTGTGTAATTTCGGTAGTGCATTTAGTGTAGGGGCTTTTGGTTTAATTTGTTTTAGATATTTGATGTTGTCAGGTGATACTATGTGTTTTGTGTTATTTAGGGTTTTGTTTATTTGTTTGTGATATTTAGGGGTGGGGTCTTTATTTAATTTAGTGATGTTGTTTTCCTTAAAAAATGTTTCAATTTTGTTATTTAAAGCCTGTTTTTCTATTATGACATTAATATTACCTTTGTCTGCTTTAAGTATTGTTAGGTTATGTTCGTGTAATTTGTGTTTTATGTTTTTTAGTGTTTGGATTTCATTATTGTGTTGTTTATTTTCGTATTGTTGTGTGTGTTGTAATTTACGCTTTATTTCATAACGTATTGTATCATGGTCTTGGTTTAGTGTGTGTTGTATGGCTGTTTCAGCGTCTAGGACTATGTCACGTGTATGTTTACTATTACCGTTATTATTTGTATTGGTACCTAAATTGTGTTTTAGACCTTTATCTAAGAGGTTTATTTCTGCGTTAGTGAAATTGGTAGTCGTATTTACAGTGCGTGTGTGAAATTTATGTGTCGGTGTCGGGACAGTTACGTTTCTGCGTGTTAATATGTTATTGATTTTTCTGTTATGTACTTCCTGTATTTTTATTTGGATTTTCTCTATGATATTTCGTGTATGTTGTATTACGTGTTCGAATTCAATGTAGTGTAATATTTGTGTGAGTTTTACGTGTAGGTTATATGCCGTTTTGTTTAGTGTATCTTTTTTATGGTATAAATCATTGATGATATTGTCTAGGTGTATTATTTCGGCTTTACGTTTTGTTTTTGTTGCTGCATATGTATTATTTTTTATTGTGATTTGTGCATGTGTGGGTATAATGTTGTGTTTTCGGCAAGTTTTGTTGTAAGCGATGTTCAAGGAGGTTTTCGTTATCTGTAATCTAACATTTCTGTACTTGTGGATGTAATACGCTGTGTTGGCGGTATAAAAATTATCTTGTTATTGCATCCTCTTCGTTCACTTATTAATTTAATAATATATATATACTTTCACTTATGAACTTACTATTGTCACTTCCCAAACGTTTCATAAACATAAACGAGATCATCCATCTAACTAAAATTATCACAGATCAAAATTATTTCGCACACAATAGCATGTATTACACACAAACAGATGGACTACCCATGGGCTCCCCTATATCAGGTATACTAGCAGAAATATTCATACACACCATAGAACAGAAACACATACTGAACAACAACAAATACACCGATAAAATAATATATTGGCACAGGTATGTCGACGACATTTTACTCCTTTACAACGGCAACAAAAGACAAATAGAAAATTTCCATAAATACATTAACACTTTACACCATAAATTAAAATTCACACTTGAAATAGAATTAAACAACAGCATAAACTTTTTAGACCTTACAATCACCAAAACAAACAACACACACACATACAAAATATACAGAAAACCCACCACATCAGACATGGTCATACACAACACATCCAACCACCCAACTCAACACAAACATGCAGCTTTCAACTACATGCTCCATAGGCTCACGTCAATACCCCTAAATGCACATGACCACCAAGATGAATTAAACACAATTAAATACATAGCAGTCAAAAACGGATACAACCCTGAATTAATAAATAAACTACATAAACGAATCCTCAACACAAAAAGTAAAACACATCTGACCAACAGCACACAACCCAGTAAATACATAACACTTACATACTACAATTCCAATACACATAAAATTGCAAACACATTTAGGAAACAAAATTATAAAGTAGCTTACAGAACCAACAACACCATTAGAAAACACATAAACAATAATAACAAAGACATTGACACATACAGCAAAACAGGGGTTTACAAATTAAATTGCAATGATTGTCAACAATTCTACATCGGCCAGACGGGAAGATCTTTTTCTTCCAGGTTTTCTGAACATTTAAAAGCCCTCACCACAAACTACATACATTCCACATTTGCCACACATTTACATAACGAAAACCACAGCTAGACAAACATAGAACACAACATGGAAATATTACACTACTTACCAAAAAGTAGAAAACTAAACACAGCTGAATAATTTGAAATATACAGATATCACACACTACAACCAAACAACATATTAAATGAACAGATACATTACAAATCACATACACCATTTGACACACTGATCCACACACATAATTCGAACCTCAGCGCCAACCCCTTCCCACCATCAACCCCCACCACACACTCCATTCCGTAACGGTTATTCTGTAATCGACAGTTAGTACTCAACCCACTGAAGAAGAGAAACAACATCTTGAAACGTTTGGGAAGTGACAATAGTAAGTTCATAAGTGAAAGTATATATATATTATTAAATTAATAAGTGAACGAAGAGGATGCAACAACAAGATAATTTTTAATAAAGAGAATAGTTCGTCATTTTACATTTACTTCTGATAGCCTATGTATACGAAGTACATCGTTTTTTCATAATTACATTTACATGCATTATCCATGTGATACTTCCATTATATTAATTAATTACTTAACTATTAATTTGTTGTTCCTTGTGTACCGGTGATACCCCTAGTATTTGAAATACTCGATTACTTGTTGTTCCTTGTTTATCAGTGATACGCCTAGTATTTGGCCTTGACGTATTCGTTTACTTGTTAGAGCCCTTTCACACGAGGCACACAGTGCGGCAGACCTCTTCTAGGGACAAAAATCCTATTTAAACAATGCATAGCTTTTCACACGAGGGTGTGAGTGAGCCCACGAAAGGCAGACGTCTGCCGGCTCGTTCTCTCCCCGACAGTTGAATTCAACTCGTCGGGCAGCCCAGTTGCTAGTTAACAAGTGCAAATCCTTAGAACCTTTTCACACGAGGCAGACGTCTGCCTCTTCCGAATGGAAAAGTTTTCATACTTTCGATGTCGAATCCTTTATTGAAGAAATTTGCAATCATCCAGCTATATGGGATGTTCTTGAAAAGATAATAGTAATAAAATAAGAAAACAACAGTCCTGGAACGAAATATTTTTAATTTCCTGTGAAGATTACGAAGCAATGTCAAGAAAAAACAAAATTGCATTAGATAAGTAAAAAGTCACTCCAGTTTTGTCTTATTAATGTACTTAAAAAATGTACTAATAAAAATACAAATTGAATAAAAAACAATGTGTATTGTAAATTTAAAGTGTATACATTTTTTAATGTAATCGCTAACTTTTCAACTGTTGCAACGGAATTCCTCATGTTGGTGTTCTGTTTTTGAATGTTATTCTCCAAAAACTATGCAATTCATCGAAAGAAGAAATCGACATACGAAAATAATTAAAAAACTTTTCATTGTCATTTCTTAGTTCATATTTCTCATATCTCCGGTGGACATCAAGGAGACATTTACTGTGTACACATGTATTTATGTGAACCTACCGATTTGATTAAACCTTAAAGAATATTAGCCTAGGAAAAATGTAAATTGACAGCTGCAGTCGATTATGTTAAGGAACGAATTCGTCATCATCGTCATCATTCGTGAGACTATTTTCTACTCGTATCATCTACATTTGTTCTACTGTTGGTCCGCTTAACGTTTGATTGAACTTCCGATAGTTCGTTATCCCAATAATCCGTAATGTTTAAAAATTTAGGTCAGTCTTTCTGGTTTCTTTGTCTTTAAGTGGGATATCCGTTTGTTAAATTCTTTTAATTTTTCTCGGATATCTGTGTTTTTTCGTCAATTTCATATAGCCTATTACAATTCTTAAAAAATTTTATTTCATTCGCTTGTATTTTGGCGGACATCTTCAAAGAAATTGCAAAAACTGAGACGTGGAGAAAAGGATAGATACTGAAATGGAGGAAGAGAAAATGCCCTGCAGGTGCTCTGAAGCGCTTAATAATAATCTTACATTACCGATCCTTAGTTTTAAGGATCGTATTAAACATACTATAAAAATTTATTTTAAAGACATATATTAACAACTTACTTTTGTTAATATGGCAGGCTAAACTGTTAATATATTCACACTTGACAGTTTCAGGCAGAAGCACATCTCTTTTACTTTGCACGTTAATTGTGCACCTTATATTATCTTATAAGATACGTTACCTTACCTTGTAAGGTATATTACCTTAATATTGCCTCATTTCTAAGTTTAATTTTTGGAGGCTCTCAAAACATAATTGAATCTCTCTATTTTTACCTACTTGATCAAAATTTCATAGCGGTGTTACTTATTCCGTATAGTGATCCCTAAAAATTTGAGACCGTCATTTGGTCATCATCAAAGATATGTCATTACAAAATTCCGCTGATTGAAATTAAGTATGTAAAATTTTGAAGTTACTGTCCATTGTCTGTAATTTCGTCAGTATATATTAAAAAGAAATGGCGACACGCCCCAGCCTTGTCTTACACCTAAATTTATTTCTTCAATCCTATTATTGTCATTTGGAGTTATCGTTTATATTTGTAAGTAATTGGTTTAAAAGAAGCGGGATGCCTCTTTTAATTATAATTTCACACATCTGATGTCTGCTTAATCTATCAAAATCCGTATGTTTGTCAGTTAAATTATCTATGATATTCAATAATTTGTTGCACTATAAAAGTATTATCTTCGCCGAACCTCCAACTCTATAACCTTCTTGACCTTCAAGCAATAGTGTTCTAATATTGTTTTCAGTCTTGCTATTATGACTTTAGAGTATTTTCTTTACACTATTCAGTATTCATATACTTATATAACTTCCACATTTTGATCCGTTGCCTTTTTTGAATATTAGTTTTACGATAGATTGGGTACATTTTTGTTAAGCCAACATTGATTCAGTAAATCGAAAAAAGCTCAGTTTCAACCCTTTGGACTAGCGTTTTATAAGTTCATTGTTGATGCCATCACAAACAAATTACAACAATTATGTTTACTAATTATTATCGTTGATACTATCTGGTCAGCTGAGAAACAATTCACAGCTAATTCATAGCTATGAATCGAAGGGCTAGGGCCTTCGACGGAAATTCAGGAAAGCTTTTAAATAGACACAGGGCCACAACTACAAATGAAGAAAATTAAGATCAGTAAAACTCATCAATACTGTTTTGTATTAAAAACACGCAGACACATATTTTTCGAGTTTTGGAGTAACAAATATGTGCAAAACTACTAGTGGTAAGTCTGTTGTTTATTAGTGGGTCAATCAACATTTTCCTGTTCCTTCTTTTTCTATTTTCAATTAGTGCTAGAGCCATTATTACAACTACTTCTTCCTGTTCATTCATAATTTTGGAATACTGTATAAAAAAGCATTTTAAAAAAATTTGTTGAATTAGCGTATTTAATCTGCACTGACTGAACTGAGGCTGGACCGTTTGGTGCGAGGCACCCAGGCACAGTGTGCCGAGAGCAAGCTTGCGTGAGACTACTACGGCAGACGTCTGAAAGCATCTACGGAACCAACATCCAAGCTGATGACGACCAATCTGGCGACGTGGTGGGGGCACTGGAGGGGCGAGCGAAGGTGCGTCCCATCACATCTGTTAACTGTACGGGCAGACGCTGCTTGTTTGATACATTTGCATTCTGGGCTGACAAGCGTCTGCCCGTACGATTAATAGATGGGATGGGATGCGGCTGCTTTCTATCTGAGTCTTTATAGACTTGACGATAAACCTGTAGCTTATTTTCGGTTTGTTTAGCTGTGTACGGTCTTCCTACGTGTGTTCTCTCGTAAGCAGAAATACTTACAATATTTTATGTAATCGTTCAGCGCTACAGAATGCGAATGTTTCATACTTTTGTCTGACATAACCTCAGTAACAGCGTGTTACTTGAAATTTGAGGATTACTAATTAACTGTCTTCACACATCTGTTCCAAATTACACACTTATCTAAATCACAAGTTAAATTAATCACACAGAATCTGGCCATGGTTGGATTGTACTTAATTAAGCTCTGTTCAATTGCTATTACAATTATTAGTACGCATAGCGAATAATTATTTGTTTTAAATAAATAACAAATGTGGAGGCCAAATTATGCACATAAGGTGATAAAAATACTTTACTGTATTAAATGTACAATTTATTGGTTTTACAGAAAATACCAGTACTTGCACATGAATGGAGAAAATACCAGTACTTACTCAGACTGCATTATCAAATATATGAATATATATCGTTCTTTATAACATATTTTAAAACTTTTGATATTAATATTTTCAATTATACGTTTTAAGCACCTAAATTTTTTATAATACATTTTAGGTTACCTTTTACTGAGTAAAAATTAAACGAATTCATGTAGTATTCATGTTCATCTCTTAAACATTCAAATACCTATAGCTGGTCTTGGCAAGTAGGTAGCATGCATAAGACAGTAACTCTTCACAGTTATGGAACAGTGGTGATATTTCAGTTTGACACATTCAGCACTCTGCTGTCTGTAACTAAATTGTAAAATAATTGTGCTCCAAGTATAGACAGCATAGTGATTTCTGAAACCACTTATTTCAGACTTATGGTGTGCTATACACGACAGCAAATTTAGAAACACATTAAAGCTTGAAGGTTTTCATCCTAGAAGTTACACAAATATGTTTTGATGTCTGCTGTTGAATGACATGGTTTCTAAGTCCAGCATTTTTATCGTCATATAACTAAGCAGTGTTACATGTGGTAACTGTTATCAAAAGTGTTTGTATTACATTTTTTTTTTGTTTACTTTTATACTTGTCTATAACTGCAACTGAAATTTAAAATTTTTATGATTTTCCATTTTGAATTAGAGTTATAGCAGATAAATTCAGTATTCCTGCTGACACACTTAAAAACTGTTTATAAAAATTGCGAACAATTTTACAAAACAGTATTTTTTCTAACTTGCATGTTATAAAATGATTAAAAACTGTCAGGTATCCTGACATTAAATCCTGGATATCAAGTATCATGATATTACATCCTGGATATCAACTATCCTGAAAAAGCAAAATATTTTCTAAGACAATTGCACCCATTGACAGCCAATTAGACTCTCCAAAAGGTGGGAAAATAATTATTTTCTTAATTTAAATTTATATTTGTAACATTTTTTAAATATCGGTATGGAGAACCATACATTACTTCCATGTTCTAAGATTTATATTTAAAATCATAATGAAAATAAAATATTTCCATAGAAACTACTTCTTTCTACTTATTGATTCAGCCTTAAGCACAGTACTGTGCATGTGGTCACTAACTTTATACCACCTCACATTATCGCACTCGATTTTCACTGATGATGACAGTCGATGGCACTGCCGAAACGTCTGGTTTTGCAGAAAACATTGTAGGCCTACTGTGCCCAAACAGCCCGGGAAGAAATTTTCACACTAAACTACTTCATTGTTGCCGATAACGTACTACACATATAAAAACATGAAACGTTGCAGGTAAACTACCCATTTCCCTTAACTGATCTTCACCAAAAACAATAATTCACGACTACTCTGCAAATCAGGCTGCATGCAAAAAATTATTTGATTCTGTTTGAATTTGCAGCTTTTATTGTTTGCCATAGAAAAAAATCTTCACACACACACTTTTCGAAAAATGACTTTTTTCATGTTTTGAAGATAGTACAATCAAAATCTGCAAAAATCTCAAGCACGATTTTTTTTGCCATCACCAAACTTCCATTTCTTTAAGGAACATGGAAGTAAAAATCATTAATATTTAGTTTGAAATTAGTCGTAATAATTGTCTTAATTTCTTGCATTATTTTTTTAATAGTTTTAGCAAAACTAAATAAAAGATCAATCTGTTTCACTAACTAAAGGACCTTGTCAAGGGATAACAGAATGAATGAATACTCAAACATTATGTGTTATTTAAAAACCATGTATATTCTTTATTTATACTGTACATTCACTTACAAAACAACTTTGTTTATATCTTCTACATAACAAGCAGTTTATTTTCAACATTTCAGCACCAACCCGTTAACTTATAAATTTCTTAATATACTAATAAATAGATCACAATACACTTTTCTTAACAATTAAGTACAAATTAAGAGGCACGCAAAATTCTGGGTTACCAGTATATGTTGGACTAACAAGTTAAATTCGGTATTTGTGTATGTAAATCTCCCTTTTAATGGCTAAGTTAAGTGATGGGCTAGAAATTTTATATATATATTTTATAATATATATATTATTATATTATTTTATAATCGGCTACATTAATAAACAATTAATTAATTTACATCTTCTTTTAGCCAACACACTTGATTATCATACATGGAATAATAAATATATTAATATGCTTAAAATACTAAATAAACACAAAACAATTAAATTTAACACAATCAATAAAAAACTTAAAAATCTACTAATAAATAGTACACCTAAAGAAGATAACCAAAATTTACACACATTAAATAATAACCACACTTTTTACCCAAAATTCGTAAATTTATCTAATATTAAATTCACGGAAAACGAAATAGCTACCCTAGAATCATCAAACAAAACAAATCTTAAAAATGTAAACAAATATGTAATAGATAATATCATAGTCGAAACTGAAAACGCAATTAATAATGTAGAACAAGAAAAACAAGATAAAATAAGAACAGAAGCCTCAATGGAAATAATAAAATTTGTTATTTTAGATACGTTGATGACACTCTGTACATTTCCCAAAACAATGGTATAAATATAAATAAAATATTCAACTCCATAAATAATTTACATTCTAAAATAAAATTCACGTTAAAAGAACAATGTAATAATAAATTCAAGTATTTAGACTTAACAATAAAGAAAAATGAAACAAATTTTGAATACGCAATATACAGGAAACCTCAAACTGACTTAGTAATACCAAATACTTCTAATCATCCTCCCCAACACAAAATGGCAGTATTTAATTCCATGATTTACCGAATGCTTAGGATCCCATTAAATAACACAGAAAGAAACAAAGAAAGAAAAATTATCCAACAAATAGCAGTTAAAAATGGATACAAAATAAAAACTATTAATAAATTAGAAAATAAAATTAAACATAAAATCACTAATAAAATTCCTAAAAACACTACATTTAAAAATTCATCTATTAATAATAATATAAAATATACAACCTTCACTTATTACGGAAATATAACTCAAAAACTAAATAAAATATTTAAAGATACTAATTTAAAAATATCTTATAATACAGATAATATAATTTGTAATAAAATAAAACCTAAAACTAAATCCAATACTCACAATAAAAATGGAATATATAAAATAGAATGTCCAGATTGTAATAAATTTTACATGGGCCAGACGAAGAAAATAACTATGAGATAGATTCGTTCAACACCGCAATGCATATATAAAACCAAATATTTATAAATCTAATTTAGCCACACATTGTCTAAATAATAACCACCAGTTTCCAAACATTGAAAATATAAAATTAATTAAAAACATACAAAAAGGTCAAAAATTGAATATTTGGGAAAATCTTAACATTTACAAACACAATAACAATAATTTATTAATTAAAGAACAAACCCAAATAAAAACAAAACAAGACGATCTATTTAAAATTATAAATTTACTAAAAAATAAAAATAAAAATGAATAAAATATAAACAAAATTTCAAATATAACAGAGAAAACAGCTGCTGAAGAAAATAAACATTAAAACAATCGTTAACTAATCGACCTAAATCGATTATCAGTTATTTTATTTTACATTAAAATCAATACAAATTCGATTATTCATTAATTTTATATTAATAGAATTATTTCGATTGTTATTAATTCACTTAGAAACCTCTGATGATACTGATATTTTTCAGTGAAACGTGCGTCAGGTGTTAAAAAGAATATACAATATTATCTACTTGCAGAAGAACAAATTGAAAACATCACAAATTATATATATTTTAATATGTTAATTTTTACAGAAGTCATATTTTACATTTTATATATTTACTCTAAACCTCAGACATTAGACACATATGGAAATATTCTGGCATAAGTTTGTGTAGCACGAAGAATGTTTATTAAAGATTAATGACATATGTGTCAAAGTCGAAAAAATAAAAAGTTACATAACTTATAAACAAATAAAAAGTGTGTGTGTGTGTGTGTGTGGTGAGAAATAGGAAGAGGTAAATACAGCATGTTTTACATAATAAATTACTTTTTATAATGACCTATATAATATTTTCTGCTTCCATATACTTAACCAGTACACAAGATGTTAGTAGAATAAATCGTACTAAAATCTATTGTTTCTTAATGCACAAGTTTGATAATAATACTGTGATTACAAAGTGTATAAAGTTCAGTTCAGTTGTCTGCACTGATGGAGTTTACCAAATTATAAATATAAGTATGAACTTTCAAAAATTGTTTATTGTTTTATATTGATATTGTTACAACACAAATAAGCTACCCCAGTACCAGGGATGAAAAAGATAATTTTTAATGTAAATATACTTCATACTAAATAAAATGTTTAAATATAAATAAAATATAAAAAACTATGACACATATTTTTGTCAAATTGATTAATGACCAAACCATAATTAAAATCACAGTACAGAGCATTACCATTGTTTTATTTCATAGGAAGTTGTATAATATATGTGTGTGTTAGCAATTTCACTGAGCAGACAACTAGCGCCCTTGCCAAGTGGGCAATACAATAAGCTGTACAGAGCCGGGAATCATTTGAACGCTCCAGCTGTCAACGCTGATAACACCAATCTAACTAGTTAATTCACAAATTTAATTGTTTTAAAATAAAGAATTTGCCGCCACCTGGGACTCGCAACCCCTATGAATAAACAGGTAGGTTGTACTGATAGTTGAGACCACGCTACGGACTTCGGTAGCAACAACCATTAATGTAACGACAGGTGTGAGACGAACACACCACACTAACACTTTCTACACATAAAAAACACGTGTACACATTTTACAGATACGACCAGAATTTAACGTTACAGATTGACGAATCCAACGTGAGATAAGAAACGAGTGGTTATAATATTTATTAAAGATCTTTGTATGACAAGCACTGACAAAGAATGCTAAAGCTAAAGAGTGTTTTACAACTTGCTTGTACTTCACAAGCACATCTGACAGTCTAGTTTATCATATTTACTAAACCTAAATTTAAATTAATTTCTTAAAACTGGTACACATACATAACAGGAACAATGAGTACATTTTGCCTTTAGCCCAATGAAATATACTGATTAATCTTTCAGTATTTGCAGTACTCATATACACAAACATAATTGTTAATGAGATCTTGATGAAAAATATGTTGCCAAGAAAATGTTTCCTAGTTGTCAGTTGATTCCATATACTTCGCCTCCCTTTCGGTAATCCGCATTTGCATAAATTTTGTTGTTTTTAATTGCAAGAGCACAAATTATTGAGCCTCTGTCTGTGTACCTTGATGTTTTATGTCCTAGTTTTTAAAAATTCTTTATTATTTCCTGTAAAATAAAATTAGGCATATTAATTAGTAAATCACAATTAGTAAATTAACAACAAAAATCACAATTTACAATTAGATAATTATATTCCATATAATGTAGCAGCGTGAAGAAAGTATCAAATCAGTTTCATCCACTTCAGGGAGAGACATATTAATAAGGAATAAAAGGAATGTATAAATATATGTGTTGCATATTGTAATATTTATTTTTATTTGTTGATGTAGAAATGTTCTAAGTCCCACTAGTTTGGGGGTCAATTAATATGTAAAGTAATACCAGAAAAATTAGTTTTGTTTTGTTACTAAATTAATTAGTAAAATAATATCCTTTTATTTCCTTTCTTAAAATTTTAATTATAATAGTAAGTTTATTATAATAGAATCAAACTCCTCACTAATTAATTCAAATTTTTGCCACACCAGTTTCAGCGGCAGGCTCGCCAACTTACGCCTTCTGTGATACTTCGGTACTCTGTTATATGAATGAGGAATGACCACTTATATTATTATCTTTGCAGCTAAAATAAAGGAAAACTTGCAATGATATTATTATTAAATAATATATTTTATTTTTCTTGGTTTATATTCAAAATCTTATAAAGTTATATTATTGAATACAATTCGTTAATTATTTCCGGCTGCTCAGTTGGTAATGTCAGCGGTTTGTTGTCAGGGATCGCTAATTATATACTTCAGTAATAAATATAATTATTTATTGTGCATTCGTTTGACCACGGAATAAACACAAAGAAAAAAACCGGAAAAGTACCAAAATACCTTTGTGGAATATAATCACAGAGTGCTTTATAAAATTAGTGCACAGTGTGTAGGTTATAAAAGTACAATGCGCTTAGGTTAAGACTAAAACTGAGAATGTTAATAGTTTATATCTTTTTACTGTCCACTCTTAAATCGTGGTTTAGATATAATAAAGAATAGAGTTTCTTTTATAATATAGATAGTTGTATAATGTGCTATAATTTTATTTTATGTGCTATAAGGAATGTTGCAACCCCATCTATTTTGGTACTTTTCTGTGTTTTACAACATTTACCTTATTAATTCACAATATACTATAATCATTCAGTATACTATAATATTATTCAGTAATCATGTAACATTAAAATATTAACATAATCAACTCAATATTGAACATCCTTGAATTTCATTAACTCTGATATCCTATATCTAATGTAATCATAACATAGTCATTCAAGGTAAGTGAACCCATAACATTGGTTTTATTTAACATAGTAATCATAACAGTGATCAATAATATATTATAGTTTATCTAAGGTCCATTTTATACTATTTGGTACTTTTCTCTACAATTATATATTCTTTGGGCTATAATGGGAGGTACAAAAATACAATGTTACAATATATACATACTGTATACATTTTTTCCTCTATTGCAGACATCAAACTTATCTGTGACTTTTGTATTACACAGTAACAGCTGATCTGATTTTTAAAATTCTTTCACCACCGTGTTTATTGAAGTTTGTGGATGGTTTTAGCATAAATTTTAACCGATAGTTTTAACAATTTTCAAAAACAGAGTCTTCAGATGGTTCCACGTCATGAAGATTCTTTTTTAATTTTCATGTAGTAAAATTTTCGGCATGCGATAAACTTTCGTTTTATGAGAGATAGCTATATGGTGTCAGCGAGTGAAAATTATAGAAAATTCCAAATATTATTTTGGTTTTGTTTCAATAAAATCGGCTTTTTCGTTTTCGTGATATTGGCGTTTTTGTAAGAAATTTAGTTGGCGGTTTTATAAGAAATTAATTGGTTGGCACATGCAGCGATTTTTCTTGTAACGATTTTTCTTAATAATAAATATTACCTTAATGTAAGCATATTTTAACATTTATTATATTATTCTATTTAATAATAAAAATTTCAATTTTCATGTAGTACCTTAATGTAATTTCATTATTAACAAGCAAATCCAAAGCAATTGCCTGGATTTGCTTCTTGGAGTTAGTGTCCTGTACCCGTTTAGGTTTTGTTTTAAATTTTCTCTGTTTGATAATGTTGCCATACTGGTGTGCAGTATTTTCGGTGACCTGCAACGCAAAAAAAAAGTATCAAACACTACAAGAAAAAATCTAACTACATCTAGTTCTCGTTGTGTAGTTTAAAGTAAACATGTCCCGCTTGTAGTACACTTAAAACTAATTGTATTAAATTTGTCGACTGGTAAGGGTGGATTTACTTTTGGTAACATGAGTTCACTTAATGATACCTACTTAACTGTTATTTTTTTGTAATTAATAAAATTAGTAAAAAAAGTTTTCAAAACTTATTTAGCAAAAAACTGACACAGTAAAAATACAATCAAAAACATATTTATCTTTATGCCCAGATTTAGTTTTGTGGCTGGTGTTAAGAGAAATTTATTTATTTATTTTAATCTACTGCTATAAGAACAATTTGGAAAAAATACGTACGATAAGATTTTAGAATTATTTCAGTGAACTTAATAATTATAAATCTAATGTAAACACACAAACAATCAGTACTGACTAGCAATTAAAGGATGGGTAGATGGATGGATAGATAAATAATTCAGTAAGTAGGCTACATGAGTAGATGATTAGATAAACCGGTATGTGAGTGTCTATCTGAATAGAAGAGTAGGTGGATAGATATCCTAAGTAAAGCTATAGACTAAAATTTGGATAGATGGGTGGGTGGATGGTTTGTGTAGGTGGGTGAGAAGACAGATAAGTTGATGAGTAGGTAGTTTGGATTAGACTGTACTACAAAATAAAGTGGATAATCTGACTGAAAATTATACATACCTTTAAGCTCCTTTCAGCAGATGACTTCATAGCTTTCATTGTCAGTATTAACTGTCTCATCTGTTTGTTTGCGTATTGAAACTGTTCAACAGTTTGTAGGTTTTTCTGAATCTCTTGAATGTGTTCAAACAGTTTCATTCTTTCATTATTTAAAGATATGCTCTTTTCTGTGTCTTTACTTTTAGGCCTGCTTGCTTCACTTACAACGGTTTCTTCTAACATAATATCTCCGTCCTTTGGAAGATCTATAATAAGCATATCTTCTTCATTCTCCCTTTCCACAGGGATCCTATTGGTTAGTGTTCTACAAACAAGGTGAATATGTTTGCACATATTGTTTCGTATGGCACTGTCCATACACAAACACACAAACTCATGGAAGCAAGAGTTACAGTGTATGCACTGTAAAAGGCATGATTTGCAGTGTTTAATCCGTTTAACAGTATAAAATTCTGTTTGTGTGGATGACAAGACCTGCCACTTGTCATCTAAAGTTGTCAACACTTTCTCTGCGTCCAACAACATACTAGCTTTGTGTCTATTTCTTAAAACTTGCAATTTTTTCACAAGTTTTCCTTTTTTCATTTTAATTATCAAATCAAACATTTTATCTTTCAGTAGATGTAAAATGGCACAAATTGTCTTGTCCAGTCGTTTGATGTGTTTTCCCTTTAGGTAAAAATATTTTAATATTTTATTAAAATTTTCTACTGCCATGTTTGTATTTATTCCTAAATGAACCCAATAACAGTAGGCCCATGACCTGTATTGTTCTTTGTTAATGTATTGTTTTTTAAAATATTCATAAAATGAATGTGTTTGTTCATCACCATGAAGTCTCCTTAACACTTCATGGAGCATTTTTTGGAAAGTGTCTGTATCGAGTTCATATAACAATGTCTGTAAAGTTTTAAATGCACTGTCACGTTTTTCTTTTATTTTAATTTTTGTGTTTGCATTGGTCCTCCAAGCTTTTAGCACATGCCACGTACAATAAATACGGTTGTCTGAAGGCCCCATTGTTTTACACCATGCGGAATAGAATGTGTCTTCCATGTCGGACATAAATGTACGAGTTTTAACACAGCCCAATATATTCTTTATTTGATCAAAAAAAAATCTTTAGAATAGTTTCATCCCCTCTGTTAGTAAACATGAAGGCTGCAGGAAA
The DNA here is from genome assembly GCA_034769895.1 of Magicicada septendecula. Classification (NCBI taxonomy): domain Eukaryota; kingdom Metazoa; phylum Arthropoda; class Insecta; order Hemiptera; family Cicadidae; genus Magicicada; species Magicicada septendecula. The sequence continues at coordinate 939,552,519 of CM068367.1, read as the reverse complement.
TCCCTCTCTTGTTTCATCCATTGTCAGTAGTGTATATAGCTGAAAGTTATAATTGTTCAGCCCATGGGTTCCATCAATACACACTATATCATTACTGTACTTTTTAAAAATAACTTTTTGCGCTTCAGACATGTATAGCAATAAGAAGTCTTCTTCTTTCAGTTGAGGAAACTCAAAACTATTTACACCTTGTGGTTTATAAACCACTAAGGCAGTGTCCTTAGATGTTTTAAGATCTTCAACCCAAGCCTCGATGCTTACAGGGTCAAATGGATGTTTTATGGCTTCATCATTTAGATTGAAGCCTTTTTCAATATTTATAATATCTTTTTTGTTCACTAGGTGAATTCTTTGTAATTCACAATTTGATATAGAACACCTGATATCTTTTAAAATTTCCTCATGGGGTATTTTACTTGCTAAGTGAGTTGCAATTTGGTTTCTCTCTTTCTTTGTCAAGTGAATATGTTTTAACTCATTTTTATGGCCAACATGTGTTAAAAGAAATGAGACATGTACAGTGCCATTTTTTAATTTTTTCATCTTGATCATTGCTGGACAAAACCCATTTATTTTGCAGCTTCCCATAATTTTTAAGTGGCGTTTGTTTAGTCCTCGTTTCCTGTAAAAACCACTTCTGTGGCATCGGTAAATGTCAGATACATTTCCATTTGACGTTTGTTTAAAAAAACATGTCGTTTTCTTTTCAATTTCTTGTTTCCACGCATTAAATTCATCGACAGAATCAAAACTGTGATGTTCAAACTTCATAAAAATGCCATGTACATTTTCAAAATGACTGTCAATTTTCTGTTCATTATGTCCCCGTGGTCTCCTTGTTATGAATTTACAAATAGGACATTGTCTTTCAACCAGAAGTGGTTTTCCAATGTTATGATATTTTCTTTCATGGTTTGTGAGGTGATGTTTATGCTTGTATTTTGCATTACATAGAGTACACATGAAAGATCGTGCTAAGGATCCACTGTTATGTATTTTTAAACTTAATATGTGACGTTTTAAATTATACTGGTGAATTGTTGTATAAGTGCACATATCACATTTATAAATTTGTTTTGGCTCAGTAGAATGGGTTGATTTGATGTGTCGCTGCAAATAATGTTTTTGGGAATACTGTTTGTTACACAAAGTGCAAGTAAATGTAGCTGTTTCAATTTGCTCCCCTTTGGCATTTCTTTTGTGAACAATTTTAATATGCCGTTTACAATAAGAACTCTTACTGAACTCTTTGCTGCATAAATCACATTTTACGGCAGTAGTACTCATCTGAAAATAAACATAGCATTGTTTTCATTGAACTTAAATTTAATAAGCAAATTTCAGATGAAATGGTAACAACTAAACTTTATTTATTCTTCCCATAATGGTCCTGTATTTTGTTTAATATACTTTCTGAAGTGACAGTTTGGGAATACAGTACTGCTGCATTGTGCCATTATTCTACCACATGTTCCACTTCTGGCAGCTGGGTTCTAACAGCAGATTATTGTTCAGATTAAAAGTTGTGCACGCGTGCGCACACACGCATGCACATACACACTAGTATTCTTAACTGCCCATTAAACAAAACATTAAATTTTGTTTCTAAAAATAACTAAAAATTACAAATGTCTACAAGATAATTCTTCTTATTCTCTTTTCTTTCAAACATTAGGCCTGCTGCCTGTTATGCTTTTGACCATGGCAGAACTGACATTTCACCACTGCCAGAGAGAAATCAGCTACATAGCAACTGTGTGTGTGTATGGGGGGGGGCCCAGAGACGCCAGACAAGACTGCTGTATTATTACTCAGCAATATGGGTGTGCAGGCAGACTGACTAATTTTTGTTTAGTAAAGTAACAGTATTATAGAGCGATCATACAATAAATAGTATAAATTCCACACAGTTAAATGTGTGTTATAATTTCTTTTAGTCTAACAGCTAGATGGATTTTTACACTTTTTTCAAATTATTGATTCCATTTTTGAGCCATGGGGTCAAAGAATTTTGAAATTTCTAAAACTGTACAGTATATTGTAACGCTTACTAATATCGAAAGGTTTTAATTATTTTTAAAATAAAGTTTAAATTACGTTTAATAGCCACACTGTTGGGCCAGCCAATTTATAACACTAACGAATTCGGTGTGTTTATTATTAAGGTTTATACTGTAAATAAATCTACCGAACGCGGTGTTTACGTTACCTTCCAATAAAATAAAAGTGTTGCTGCTGTTATTTAAAATTATGTTCGTATTTAAAATATTAAAGATCTTGTTTAAACAAAGTTCAATTATGCGTGAAATATTCTTTTGAAATAAATCAAAGTTTGAAATAGTTGTTTCTAATTGAAGGTTACTAACGTGATAAAGTAATTTACAATGTAACATTCGAGGTTACACTCAGTGTGTTTACAATGGTTTAATTATACTTGTTTGAAACAAATTCCCTTATATGAAACAAACAAAAATAGTTAAGTTGATAATAATTAAATGCTAAATTTGCTTAATTTGAAATGTAAAATACAATAGTTGGTTGCTTGATATTGATGAACGTCTGGTTGATATTGGCTGTAAAACTTCTTCTCCAGGTCGCTGATAGTCTTAGTATGTTCCGTCTCGTAATGTCTGGACAATATCATAAACAAAAATATACTTTTACGTACCTGGTTGTGTTTACTAGAAGTTCACTAAGCTGTCAACTCAGTTTACAAACACCAACTCACTTTGGTTGCAAGGTTAGATTACCTTGTTTATTAATTAGTGGGCGCCACACGGATTTATTCAGGGAAAATCCCGTGTAAAACCCACACATAGAATTACTGAATGATTAGAAAATTTAAAATAATTGTGTATCACCTTTTAGCAATGCTATTCCAAAATACTAAACACAACTGAAGGTTGTTTAAGTTTCTTAAATAAAATATTTAGTTATCCTGTAGAAATAAATCAAATCAAGTGATGCTGTTAATAATGGGTTTTATTTACACCCTTATAGAGAATTCAAAAACAAATATAATGCAAACATACAAAGTTGTACAATTATAAATCAGTTATTATATGCCTTATACGGCTTGCTCAGAACATGAATTATAAATCTGGCTAAGTCCAGATGTTATTTATTTTTACCATTAAAATTATGAAAATCTCAGATGTGAATTCTTTGAGACACGAAAAAGAATATTATGCCTACACAATATCCAATAATCTTTTGATATAAAATTGATCAACAACGTTTTTTGAGGTTACTTTCGTAAAGTAAACAAAATAAAAATGACCTGTTGAGAGGTCGCGCGTTCGTCAACGCTTGCTTTTTTATTGACAAAATTTATCATGTGAGAACCCTTACAACTAACATACAGCTTAATTCATAATAATAAATTCATATAATAAATTGAGACGTGGTGTAATCTTGATATGTTTCTGTGTGTTTGCGTCAGTACAGACCAGTGTTGAAAAATGTACAGGTTATGGCGCTCAGATAAAAATTAATAATAATTGCACTGTTACCTTCTGGTTTTAATTATTTAATTAAAACTTATTAACCACTTTTGGTAATCGGATTATAATGATTACCAAGCTTTGCACAACACACGCACAAGAACAGAATAATGCGATCTTCTTCTAACTAAATGGATCGTGAATGATGACAATTAATTATTTTTCTGCTCATTATTTCCCGCACAAAATTGAAATGATACTGCACATAATCACTGTTGTTTTCTGTAGATAAACTTGAAGTAGTTGTTTCTTGGTGTTGAACTATTTGTTTCGATGTAATATGTAGATGACGCTAATAGTTATTAAGAATGTAGAGATCGCGAGCGCACGTCTGTGCTATATGAAGTTTGGTAAGAGTCTGTCTGAAATCACAACTGGGGGTCGCGAGTAGTGCAGTGTCCCGAGTCTCAGAAAGGACTCCTGCCACTGGGTCTGTTGGAGTTCATTATATACTTTTTATCTACTTATGGGGGGGGGGTCTGAAGCGACCTGCGATTGGTGGATTATACCACCGGGACTAGCAAACGAGGTCGCTTCCAGGACTCACCTGGTCGCGGGGTGTATTTACCAAGTCCGGCAATGAGGGAATTGTGGGTCACTCTGTCGGAACGAACATAGAATCGTCGCGCCAGGCGTCTCACGGTGTCATCAAGAGAGCGGACACCGAGTCCTCTCCTCAAAAGACGAGAAGAGTACCTCCGGGGGACTTTGCACGCGAGCTTCAGTCCCCGGTCGAGTACGCGCTGGAGCGTGATTCTATGACCACGAGCCAGGTATCCCCAAACAGGACAGGCGTAGGTAATCACGGGCAACACGTACGTGTTGACTATGAGCTTACCTAGCCGGGGGGTCATTGCCGGATTAGATAGCACGGGTCAGAGTCTACTGAGTTGCGCCGAAGCGCGTTGTCTGATGTAGTTTGTATGGGTTCGCCAGGTGAGTCGGGAATCCACGTGGAGCCCGAGGTACTTGACGCTGTTGGTCCAGGGCACCTCGACGGGGCCTACTTTAAGCGGCCGAGGCCGCTTACGTTTGCGCGAGAATATTACCGCGGCGCTTTTGGAAGCGTTAACGGCAACTCTCCAGTCATCGGTCCACCCGACATACGCGTCAAGTTGGCGCTGGAGCTTAACTGCCGCATAACTCGCGTTCGGCTCTGAGGCAAAAGCCGCAGTGTCGTCCGCGAACAGCGACAATTTCACTCCAGGAACTCGGGGCGTGTCGTTGACAAACAACGAGAACAGGAGAGGCCCAAGGACGCTTCCCTGAGGGACGCCAGCGGTAATACGCCTCTCCGAAGAGAGAGCGTGGTCTACTCTCACTCGGAAGCTACGGTCTCGCAGAAAGCTGCCGATCAAGTGAACGTAGCAGTCTGGGAGAAGGACTTCCGTTAGTTTGTAAAGAACACCCTCGTGCCACACGCGGTCAAAGGCTTTCTCTACGTCTAGGAAGATCGCAGCCGTCTGTTTGCCCTGGCAGCCAGCCTCGGTTATGCATTCCACGAGTCTCATCAACTGATGAGTCGAGGAGTGCAGCTCACGAAAGCCGAACTGTTCGGGGACCAGCACGTCTAGTCTTTCTAGATGGTCGCGGATCCTACGCTGGATCAGACGCTCAAAAACCTTGGACGTCGCGGACAAGAGGCTGATGGGCCTGAGGTTTTCCACGCGAGAAGAATTCTTTCCCGGCTTAGGTATCACAATGACGGTAGCCGTTTTCCATTTCACCGGAAAATAGGCCAGTCTGAGGCATGAATTGAACAGGTCAGTGTGGAACTGGGTTCCTCGCTCCGGAAGGCGATGGAGGGCGGAATTCACGACTCCGTCCGGGCCAGGCGCCTTCCGGGGCTTGAGCTGAACAATCCTCTCAGAGACCTCCTCCGGGGAGATGGGCTCCGGCTGGACTATGATATCGGCCGATAGAAAGCGCTCTACCTCGCGGCAGATTTGCTCAGTGAAGGCCGGGTTCTTGGATGGGTTGGGAGCGAACTGACGCTCTAAACTGTCAGCCAAGAACTCTGCCTTTTTGAGGGGCAGGCAAGGGGTTGACCGCCGGGTCCGGCCAGTGCGGGGAGAGGCGCGCGTTTGCGCTTTCCCGTTAGGGCACTGGGAATCCGCCAGACATTACGGTCCTCGGCAGGGCCATCCATCTGTGTAACAGCTAGCTCCCAGTTGCGTCTACGGAACGCCAGCATGTCGCGACGCAACTTGCCGGACGCTCTGTTGAACGCAGCCTTGTCAGCCGGGTCACGAGTCCTCTGCCAGCGTCTCCGGAGGCGATTCCTCTCGCAAGCGAGCTGAGACACCTCTTCGGGGATCCGCTGATAGTCGGGCGTGAGCCCCGGCTTCATCCGGGAGGACACGTCAACCGCCGAGACTACGGCTGTGTCGAATAAGGCAACTGCCTCATCGACATGCTGGGTAGTGTCGAGCGGGATATGCTCTGGTAGGCGGCGACTGAACGCCGGGCCAAAGCGGTCCCACTCGATTACCCGCCGCTCGTCGCGGACGGTGGCGTGCTGGGTAGCTATATGCACACTGATAGGGCAATGGTCCGAGGACAGTTCCGAAATGACGGAGACGTGGACCGGGCAATAAACGCCCCTGACCGCGGCAATGTCCAGTACGTCAGGGCGGGAGTTAGCCCTCGAGGGATAGTACGTAGGCCCGGTAGGACCCATGACTGTGACCCGAGCCGTATCAGCATACCTGCGTAAGCGGGTCCCGTTTGGGTTCGCCAAGCGGCTCCCCCAATCGGGGTGCTTACAGTTCAGGTCGCCCGCCAGGACTACCCTTCTGTGTGCTCCAAAGACGGCCTCCAGATCGTTCGACAGGAGCTCCGTTTGTGGAGGCTTGTAAGCGGAAACCACGAGTAGACCGCCGAGAGCACCATGGAGCTCGACCGCGGTGCACTCGAGGTTCCGCCGCTGAGGCAGGACAACGCGGTGATGGCGAAGACTCGCCTTCACCGCGATGGCTGTGCCCCCTCCTGCGTGACCCGACCGGTCGTCCCGGTGGCACACGTAGTTGGGTAGTCGGAAACGACGATGCGGGGTCAGGTGCGTCTCGCCAAGAAGAAGCACGTCGGGCTTGTGACGGGCAACGAACTCTAAGAGCTCAGAATGCCGGGAAGCGAGGCCGTTGGCGTTCCACGCCACGAGCTCGAGGTCTCGCTTGAGGGATTGCCGTGGTTGTCCGTTCATAACAGACCGGTAACACGGCATGCTTCCACCAAGAGGAGGAACTTATCTTGTGGAGAGGCTGTTGCCAAGCGTTCCTTGATTTTAAGGAAAGTCTGGGCCACTTTCTGCAAGTCGTAGCTTGCCAGAAAGTCTGATACAACGGCGAGGTCATCGGAAGATGAGGCCGGGGGAGAACGCTTGGCGGCAGCTGCATAGCTGCGGCGGGGCGAGACGGTGGAAGCCTTGGGGGCAGGTACTGGAGCAGGTGGCCGCTCTGGCTTTTGGTGGACGGGCTTGGGTCCAGTGGCAGGTGGTTTAGGCTGGCCCGTGTTCTTGGCCTGGTTCCTAACTTTCTTGCCCGATCTGGGGTATCGTGGCTTGGGTGGCGGCGGCCGTGGAGGATCAATTTCCTCGTCGTCCGGCAGCGGGACTTGGGTATAGTGGGGGACTTCGCGTTCCGGTTCCGGGGGCGCGATGGTTGGCTTGGCCTTTGGAGCTTCCCTCGGGCTCACTGCACTGCTGGGTTTCGGAACCGGAGCAGACCTAGGGGCTGGTTTCCGGACCACAGGTTCAGCGGCTTTGGCCGGTTTTACTGGTTGGCTAGCAACAACATGTCGAGGCTTAGGCTGGACGGGTTTCTTAAGCTTGTCCAGCTGCTCGCTATAGACTGGGCAGCGCCTGTTATTAGCAGCATGGGCGCCGCCACAGTTGATGCAATATCGGTGGTTGTCAGGGACAGCGCAGGCCTGCGTCAAGTGGTCATTTCCACAGCGGACGCAGGTCGGCGCGTTCCGACAGCCGAAGCTGCTGTGGCCAAACCGCTGGCACCTGTGGCACTGGGAAAGTCGCCCGGTCTGGCGGCAGGGCTCTACGCTCACGCAGAGCCCGAAAAGCCGTTTTAAATCTAACAGGGCCTGGGAGGAGTCGCCCTTCTCCACCAGGAGTCTGATTAGCGGGAGTGGTCGACGCGAGCCATAAGTAGTGTACAGCCGTGAGGCTCCCACAACCTTATAGCCCGCGTCGCGCAGTTCGTCCAGGACGACCTGCGGATCCGCCTGTATGTCCAGGCCCCGAAGGACGAGGGCTACAGGCTTGACTCTGTTCAGAGTGTAGGTATGGAACTGGAACGATTCACGTTCCAGCCACTGGACTACTCCGAAGTGCTCCGATGCGCTGCGGCAGGTAACGCGCACAGTCTCGCTCGCAAGGAGCTTGACCGAAGCGCTATCTGCCAGCGCAACGACCTTGCGGAGCCGGCGAACAAAGCCGATTACGTCCCTGACGTTCGTAACGAACACCGGCGGGATCCTTCCTTCGGAGGTGCGACTAGGCGCAACCTCGGCGGAGGCTTGGAATGCCGCCGAGTCCGTGGCCGAACTCAAGGAGGTCAGGGAGGGAGACTTTCTCGGCTTGCCACCGTGGCCTACTACCACCCAGTCGGTGGAAGCCGAGGTCTCCATGTCTGGGGAGTCAGACTCCGGCAGAGGATTTGGGCTGCTTGGCCTACTAGCGGCCGTGCAGCCGGAAGGTCCGGCCTTAGCGGGCTTGGTCGGCCCTAATAAGGACCGATTTTGCTCACGAACTTGCGCGGGTTCAGCAGGGCTTCCCGCGCGAGTCGTAGGGTTCCCGACTGGCCCAAGTGGCCGGCCGGGGGGCTCGTTGCTGCCGCACAGTGCTTTGGGGACACTAGCAGCTGGGCTAATGCCGACTAACTCGGCTCTTTGTCCAGCGGGTACCCGGGGGCCGAACTGTGACACCGTCACAGTGGCGGCGCAATGCGCATCTCTATTGGTGAGTCCTACTCTCGGACTCCCCGGGTTTCGCTGGACAGCGCTACCTAACACACTTACCGGCACTGTGCGGCAGGTCCCAGTTGTGTGCTGCTGCTTCTTGTCTTCGTCTTGCTGGCAAGGCGGCTGGTCCACTTCCATCGCAGCTTGGTGTTGTCGCTGGCGATGTGGCGAGTGTTTTTCTTTCCCCGGCGGCTTCTTCTTAACCGCCTCCGTTGGCTGTTGTGAAAGCCTCTTCATGGCAGTAGAGTAGAGGACGAGGCGTTCCTCTTCTGCGTTGTTCTGATGCTGTTGTTGTTGTGTCCACTTCGAGAGCTAGCAGTCGAATCGTCACCTCACCTCGGTGTCACGCACAAGTCACACACCTCCGATTCTCGATTCTTCTGTCTGAAATTGGCTGCTTCCTCCTTTATATACCCCGTTCTTTGATCGGCGTTAGGTAAAAATGTTAATTACTAACTAATTTTCTGATTGGTCCTTGCCGGTGTGACAGGTATGACGTATTATTATTTTGGCCGTTGATAACGGTTTTTTAACCGTCAAACGTTGATGTGACAGATAGCTTTCATTGTTGTTGTTATTCATAAACAAATTTCTGATGCATATTTTGAAAATGATGCTAACATCTTTCCCGCACTAAATACAGTTGCGATTGGGTTGATATCATTATCAAATTAAAGATCATTTTTTCTTCTTTAATTTGATATCACTCGATATCGAATTACTTTCACTTTGACCGACATTGTTATAAAATCAATGTTCGGGTACACCATTTTCACTGTCGTCTGCTTTTTCTGAATCGCCGATTTTACACTTTTGGTTAATATTGTTTGTGTTCACATATCATTTTATTATTCAAACGTTTATGTGGGAACACCATTAACTCTGTACTGACATTTTTACTGAACATTATGTGTACACCTAAACTCTATACATTGTAATGAATGATCCTACTTACTATGACATTTCGTTTTATGCTAACTCGTTCTAATCTACTATTTAACAATTAAAATTATGATTAAACATATTATTTTAATAATGTTTTTTGTTATGTCAGGGCATAACCATTGTTCGGTGTATTTTAATTTACACTTATGTTAACTCCCAATAGTCAATTTACTGACTAATGCTTGGTCTAGGCGTTGTTAAGACATATCGCTTATATTGGAATTTTGCCTTAACAACGTTCATTGGTTCTCAATTCGGTGATTTGTGGAGGTATCTTATTTGTATAAGATTCCCTCTTATAAATAGTTTTTCTTTCTCACAGGTATATTTGATACTGAAATACATCTTTGTTCTCACTATGTAGCCATTGCTAATTTTAGTTTTGGCATTCATAATTTACTAGTCATGGTCAAATTTATTATCAGCAGAATGCTAATTCTGATTTCACAGTATTGAAATGCTTATTAATTCATTTTTTATTTACATATAATATTCGGTTTACATTAACTACTGACTTGATTGACAGCTGAATGTAAATTTACTCTGTCCATCAGTTTGTCTTAGTCTTAGTCTAGTTGTAGTGTCAAACAGTCTTTGGGTTACTGTTTCATGTGGCACTTCTGCTTCATTCTTCTTTCTTGATTTCTCCTTTCTTGGTTATTTTTACTACTATATTCCTATTTACATTGTGGTTTTGTCCTTATAAAATCTGATAACATACATTTAGGTTAGGTAACATTTTGTTATGTTACAATATTCAGATTTTCGTTAAAATTCTCTTTAATCGATGTCCCACATGGAATTTGTGATTTTGTCAAACTTTTGCCCCACTTTTTGAAACCTGGTGTCCCAAAATTTGAAATGTACAAAAAATAATACTATATTTGTATACACTAATTTTAGTTCTATTGGCAAACAAAAAATACTCAGATCATTCATTAGAAGGAATACTCAGATCTTTTGTTAGTCACTTTTTTTTTTTAAATAGTGTTTTGAGGAGGAAAGAGTGGTTAGACTTGTGAATTATATTGTTCATCTTGCTGTATAAGGAAAAGTCAAGAACTACTTTTACAAGAAATTGTGTGGTTGTAACAGGAATTTTACATTTCCCTGGAACGAATCCAATTGTTATCTCACTGAAATGTATTTCAATTGTGAAAGCATTACATATCAAGTAACTGAATGTAATGAGAACACCTGTGCACACACACACACACACACACACACAGTGTACTTATTTGTTACTTGTTTGTTCCATAACATTGATTACAATTGCAGCAAAATTGATCAAAATGACATCAAATACATGGACATGTATACATGTACTACCCTCAAAACACGAAAAAAGTCATTTTTCGAAAAGTGTCTGTGTGTAGATTTTTTTCTATGGCCAACGATAACAGCCGCAAATTCAAACAGAATCAAATAATTTTTTGCACACAGCCCTGAATTGTAGAGTTCTCAGGACCTATTGATTTTGGTGAAGATCAGTTAAGAGAAAGCGGTAGTTTACCTGCAACATTTAATGTTTTAATAAGGGTAATTTTTTCTATGACGAACGATAACTGCCGTAAAGTCAAACAGAATCAAATAATTTTTTGCATGCAGCCTGATTTGCAGAGTAGTCGTGAATTATTGTTTTTGGTGAAGATCAGTTAAGGGAAATGGGTAGTTTACCTGCAACGTTTCATGTTTTTATATGTGTAGTACCTTATCGGCAACAAAGAAGTAGTTTAGTGTAAAAATTTCTTCCCGGGCTGTTTGAGCAAAGTACAATGTTATCTGCAAAACCAGACGTTTCGGCAGTGCCATCGACTGTCATCATGAGTGAAAATAGAGTGCGATAATGTAAGGTGGTATACGTTAGTGACCACACAGTACTGTGGTCAGGCTGAATCTATAAGTAGAAAGAAGTAGTTTCTGTGGAAATATTTCATTTCCATTATGATTTTAAATATAAACCTTTGAACATGGAAGTAATGTATGGTTCTCCATACAGATATTTTAATTGCTTTTAGTTTTACATTTGATATGTAAACGCATCAAGACAGAAATAATCGCTGCTGATATTGAGTTTAGCAATTTAACATGATAATGTTTGTTATATAGTAAATATATTTGTAATATAATTATTTAGAAAACATGATAGAAGACAATTCTTACCTTTAACTTGGTTACACAAGCACGCATCCAAAATAGATACAAAAGCGCGCGCGGTAAAAACTTACCAAAATCAGCTGACAAGTATCAGCTGAGCCCGCCAGGTGACACGTGTGTCGGTGTCACGGTCGGTTAGGCACTTCCCCTCCAGTGCCCCCACCACGTCGCCAGATTGGTCGTCATCAGCTTGGATGCAGGGGGGGGGCCATTCCGGCTTCCCGCGCTAATCTAGCGATCAGCTGTTTTTGCCGCGTGACGTGAAATGGTGGAAGACATACGCGCGAGTCTTGATTTACCATGCAATCTTAGCTGAGACAATGTCCTACTTAGCATCTCTCTGCTGTTTACACGAAATATTAACAATAATTGTAATGAGCTATTCATATAGAAAAAGGATCAAACAACAAGATAAAATGGTTTGCGGTAAAAAATAATGGTAAAATCTATTTCTACATTTAATAGAAAAGTAAGCAAGTCTGTCCACATACAACATTGACAAAATGGCACAAGATGTAAAATTAAGTCGGAAAGGAGGCGATATTATATATATATATATATATATATATATATATATATATCATTTTTTATTATTCGTTAATTTTATATTAATAGAATTATTTCGATTGTTATTAATTTACTTAGAAACCTCTGATGATACTGATATTTTTCAGTGAAACGTGCGTCAGGTGTTAAAAAGAATATACGAAATTATACTACTAGCAGAAGAAACAAATTGAAAACATCACAAATTTTATATATATATATAATATTATATATAATAACAGTAATATATAATATTATATATATAATATGCCTGCCTGGGTGGGTGCGCGTACGTGCACACGCGTGCGTGTATAAACATTTCTATGTAGTATAATATATTTGAAACAAGCTTCCAATTATTATAATTATAATCAATATCATAATCATTTTCTTTATCTACATTTTCATTGTTATAACGTTAAAAACTGAAGCTAGTACGTTTAGTTGTAAACATAAATACTTTTATCAACGAAATGAAAATGGTTATTTAGTTGATACATACCTTCATAGGTGACTTAAATTTTTGAAGACGAAGCTACCCAGAGCCGACTCTTTGTTGCTGCATACTTTTCAAGTGACTTGAGTTTGAGCTGTTTGTTCAGATGGCGGATTCTGATGAATGTTCTTGTCCTGACGTACAGACAAATGACTTTCTCGTCCACCTCTGGAAATTTAGATTTGAGTAAGGTGGCCAAATAAGAGATAACTTTCACTTGTTTTGATACTGTACGTCCGTGGAAAGAAGTAAAAACTATCTCAAACTGAATCAGTTTTTGTAACCACTCGTCTGACGGATGGGTAAGCCCCCCCTTTGATATAATCGATATCCAGTCATGACTATGTTCCCCGGAAAGACACAATGTTTCGCCTCTCACACCTAGACTTTCATCAATGAAGCGGCACTTGAATGCGATGTACCCGGCCAGATATTTTAAGGCATCTTGAGGAACATCGTTGTCACTTGCAGACGGGGCCAAGTCCTCTGTTTTTAACAATTCTGCTTCGTCGGTGTCATTATTCGGAGAACTTGGTATTAACGTATGTTCAACTATGCCTATGCATAGTTCATTGGTAACAAACTGGATGAAATCCTCGTCAGAGTCATTTGATTCCATAACTTCGGTGGAATGAATGCTACCATCCTCAGCCACAGACGCACTTCCAGATAACGGTATATCGTCCGTGCTACCCGTTAAAAGTAAGAGCCGAATTCTGTTGCGCACTTCAAAGGGAGTGGGATTATTATAAAAGACGCCTAATCCCCGAACGTACTAGCTTCAGTTTTTAACGTTATAACAATGAAAATGTAAATAAAGAAAATGATTATGATATTGATTATAATTATAATAATTGGAAGCTTGTTTCAAATATATTATACTACATAGAAATGTTTATACACGCACGCGTGTGCACGTACGCGCACCCACCCAGGCAGGCATATTATATATATAATATTATATATTACTGTTATTATATATAATATTATATATATATATATATATATATAAAATTTGTGATGTTTTCAATTTGTTTCTTCTGCTAGTAGTATAATTTCGTATATTCTTTTTAACACCTGACGCACGTTTCACTGAAAAATATCAGTATCATCAGAGGTTTCTAAGTAAATTAATAACAATCGAAATAATTCTATTAATATAAAATTAACGAATAATAAAAAATGATATATATATATATATATATATATATAATAATAATATCGCCTCCTTTCCGACTTAATTTTACATCTTGTGCCATTTTGTCAATGTTGTATGTGGACAGACTTGCTTACTTTTCTATTAAATGTAGAAATAGATTTTACCATTATTTTTTGCCGCAAACCATTTTATCTTGTTGTTTGATCCTTTTTCTATATGAATAGCTCATTACAATTATTGTTAATATTTCGTGTAAACAGCAGAGAGATGCTAAGTAGGACATTGTCTCAGCTAAGATTGCATGGTAAATCAAGACTCGCGCGTATTTCTTCCACCATTTCACGTCACAGCGAAGCAACCAATGAGAGAGTAATTGGCCGGAGTGGCCTACCTTATATTCTAGTTACATTGGCTTGGATGTTGGTTCCGTAGACGCTTGTCAGACGTCTGTCGTAGGCAGATGCCGCAGACTGGTTTACCCACCCGTGTGAAAGGGCCCTTTTACTTGTGTATTCATTAGTTGCGTAGGAGCATGCCTAGACTCGGAACAGCAAGGCCGCGAATAACAGGTATTTAAACTTTTCAGTCACTGTTATTATACATCCGTTCCACAAAAATATCGTTCCAAAATACCTGTTACAGGTATATCGGCCCACCTCTGTGAGCTGTGAGCGTACCGAAACAATTTCGTACCCAATCTGACCGGCACCGCGTAAATTTTGGCGCGTGCACGTGGTTTATTATTGGCTGCTGTTTATACGTACTAATATTAATCGTAAAAAATGTATTTAAACATCCTTCGACACAACACGGTGTAGTGGTAAAGTTTTGAGGTTACTTGACGGTAGGCCTACTTATTTTCATTTTTATGCGACGCAGAAAATAACGCTAAATAATTCTAATTTATGTGTAATTTTGTTTCTCTAATGTACCTTCATACCCCATGTGTGTCTGTCGTTCATGTTCATCTATTAGACTGACCTTAGAATAGGTAAAAGTTTTCTGACTTAATTTGAATTAAAATTTAAGATGCAAACAAAGTTTCTCTCTTTATAATATCAGTGTAGATATTGAAGAATTTAAAAAATATTATAAGCATTGTTTTTAGTGAGAATCTTTGGAACATGGCTAACGGAAGAAAGCGACTAAGTGGCAGACAATATTTAAAATTGAAAAAAGAAAAAGAAGCTAAAGTGAAAACTATTATAAGTAAAACCCGCAAAGTTGATTGTTTATTCAAATCATGTAGTGTTTGTGATGCGCAACCCCAAGAATGTGGAAGTTCTGATTTGAAGTTTAGTTATGTAAGTACCACTAGTGTCATCATCGAGTGCTAGTAAAAGTGATCATTGAGAGATTTTAGATGTGGGCAACCCAGATACCGACAATAACTTTACTGTGATAGTAGTGAAAGTCTTCACACAGTTGAGGCAGAGAGGTCTGTTGTGGAGGAAACTCCATTTTTGAAGAATGAAGAGCTAGTTCACGTCAAAAATCGTGAAGCAATATCATCCAGATCAGGTAGGGAACCTGATCTTAGATTCTGATCCTAGTAATTGACAAATGAACGAAAGCACACGCGATTATGTGGCAAAGTTTGGATTTAAACAGAACACTAGGGCGACTTTAAAAACAAAAAGGGAATATAATGATGGCACCCCCTCCCAACAGAGATTTGTGGGAGGGCGGCAAAATGGTAAATCCGCCCCCGACTATATTCATCCACAAACACCACCAAAGTACGTCGAGATGTTTCTCTTTCAACTGATGCTTTACTATACAGATCATGTCAGAACAATAGGTACCGGTAGCGACTGTTTTGTTCACACTGTTATTTTTAAAACTAATTCTTTTTTTTTAACGATACGGACGTTGCGGCTGTGCACGCAGGGTTCCCAACTTAGGGGTTTTCCCCCCAAATTTAGGGGGTAAATAAGTGGGATGGGATTTTTTTAGGGATTTTTTTTACTCTTCATTATTTTTTTTTTATTGAGAAAAATAAATATGTAAAAGTATAGGCCCTGAGACAATTCCAAACTAGCCAATGATATTTATTTGTTGACCTAGCGACATCTATTACAAATATATTACAACTACTCTGTGGTGACTCGGTGACTGGTACTGGTGGTTATTGTGTCTATGCTTACTGGAAATTCATATGTACGTTGTTGTTTACTTGTTTAATTCAATCTTGTTATTGTACTGTTGTGTCGACAAGCAATTTGTTAATGATGCCTAAAGAAACTAAAAATAAGAAGTACAGTCAGAAGTACACGAAGACGATCTAATTTTCGGTTCTGTGCATCGCACGTTTTTTAACCAACAAAGTTTCCACTTACGTTTATTGCTCACTCTTTTCTCCATTAGAATTTTTTTAATAACAACCTTGATAGAAAGCATTGGCGTATGAACGGCGCATCCTTCAGATTTTGCTCACAATATAGAAAACCAGTTCATGAAATATGTCACGTACCTAATCAGTATAGTGTAGGTTATGTTTGGTCTTATGAAGTTGTGTGTTCTCTTTAGGTTTGTGCATTAATGTTATAGTATTCTGTTCACTTAATTGTCAGTTAGTAATATGTTATATATTTAATTATAATATTATGGAAATTATTCGTAAAACGTTCTCGTCAAGTCTTGAAATCAGAATGTAACACAAGTACCGGTATTTAAAAACGGAGTGTAACGTTTTTGCCACAGTTTAGCATCAGTATTACCTTTATATCTAGCTTTTCTGACTACATTTATCACTAATTTTGAGAAATCGTCAAACGTCTTAATCAACATTTCTGACAATAGTGCTTGTAAACGCAGTTATTGTAAATAACCGATTGATAAACTTTTTAAGTACTGTAGTAGGCCTAAGCCTAATTACCACTTTTACTACCAAACATTTAATAAATGATTTCACACTGAACAGCTACACATTAATTACCAGTCCTTTTAATGTTTCAAATCATCAAATGTTGACATATCTACAATAAGAGATTTATATCTATATATGTAGATTTATTAGCCTATTTAATTATTAAATTACTTTGTGGGATCAGTGTTTTGTTGTATGAAGTGAAGATGTGAGAATTCAGAGTCAGGTGACAAGTTATATAGTAAAGTTAAATTAAGATTTACTGGAACTAGTTAAGGTTTACATACATTATATTTCTCTTTGAAGCATATATACTATTTTTTATTAATTAATATACTAATACAAATTGGAAGACCAACTTAAAGTCATTTGAAAACTTTTTTTTTGTTTCAACAGTTTCTTCAGTTCTCATCTGTGACCTGCTTTTCAAGCCTATGTTTCAGTTGCTTGTGTCCTTCAAGCAGCCAGGCAATGATGTATTTTGATTAGTCAGAACTGATCTGAGTAGTAAGTTGAACAGTGTCCTCATTGAAATGGTTGTTCTTTTATTTAAAAGTTGTCTCGAATAACGGTCTTTTTTGTTCAGTTGTAAAGATTACTATGGCTTTAATAATAAATTCATTTCTGTTAAGTAAACACAGATATGATTACATTATAGGCCTACATGATTGCCTTATTGTGCAAGAGGCAGGCTACTCTCTGAAGCAGAATAATACTAGGCTAGAGCCTAATTTACTTCCTGTTCAAACTGGAAGATGATTGGACTTACAAGATTGGCTGGAAAGCCAATTAGTCACATTGTCTATAACAAAAATTATCACTTCATCCTTAGACCAAGGTTATTTTATGGCAGTTCTTATTTTTACAGTCTCATTTTAGGGATGGTGAGGCGTTATATTCTGAAGACATCAGGTCATGATATAACCATCTGATGGTTATTATAGAACCAACAGGCCATTGTGTAGGCCTAAACATATCTCTGTTTAAAGCTGCTGATCACTTTCAGACTCATTTGTGGTGACACTTGTTCTAAAGTGTTTTTGTCTTAGCCTTTCCCCAGTATATCTATTATCAGACTTTTTAAAAATAAGTCATTTAGCTATCATAGCAATTTCAGTGCCTCAATTATCAGTACTCACAGAGGAGAGTGTGGAACAACCTGAAGATATTTCATGTAGTAGTTTTTTCTTGCTGTCTGTGTTGTATACAGCCACTTTGACAAGTGGCTCATGTGGGGTAGTTTCTACTGTAAGGGCAAGAGAAAGTTTGCTTTGATTTTCTGCCTGCTGATCCGTGCTCTAAGATATCTACTGGCACATAACACAATAGGGTTCTCCTTATTCTGTGACTCATTTGGGCACCAATAACTTTTGTATGAACAAACTGCACCATTTGTTGGCATTTAAATAGAGGAGTATATAGCAAGAGTTAAATAATATTGGAATAGGAGTCCTATCCATTCCGCCTTTAGTAGGACATCTTACTATCATCTTACTAATCTTAGTTTCTTTCACTTGCCCTATTTCTTTCAACATGATAGAATTATACGAATTTAATGCTTATTGCTTTACCATTCCTCCATTTTATTGATTGTCAACAAATATGTAATAATCTGTTCTCAGACAAAATCCATTTCTGAAAGTCGTATGAAAATGGATAATGTAAACCATTTTCCTTGGCTTCCCAATTTTCTTCTTCAGGTCTTGCATCTTTGTAACTATAAAAACTAAGGCAGTAATTTACAGAGATATACATCACCCAGTTTAATTTCCAGTGATGGCGAATTTATTGGGCATATTCTATAAAATCTGAGTGTAATTCTTAGTGCTTATAAGGTTATAAAAATGAAGTAAGGTTGAAAGAGCCTATTTACATGAACATTTAGTGGCACCACTCATCAAGTCATATGTCAGGGTTGTCCATCTGAGGATGACTGTGACCATTATATTTATTTTGCCACTCCCAGATGGTGCTACTATGTCAACCTGTTTAATTCAGCTTGTCACATGACACCAGAAGAAGTGGCTACTTGCAGTGGAGCTTGATATGGAAGGCTTCTTTTATAA
Organism: Magicicada septendecula; assembly: GCA_034769895.1. Classification (NCBI taxonomy): domain Eukaryota; kingdom Metazoa; phylum Arthropoda; class Insecta; order Hemiptera; family Cicadidae; genus Magicicada; species Magicicada septendecula. The sequence continues at coordinate 939,533,804 of CM068367.1, read as the reverse complement.
AATTGAGTAACATAATATGGGATGTTGTCTCAGATGTTTAACCAAATATGAAAAAGAAAAATAATACATGGGAAGAGTTCTTTGAAGGGAATTGTTTCTACTTTATATTAATTTTATATGTTTTTGCACAGTGTTAACTGTATTTGATTTGGTATAGCCTAATTTAATTAGATTTATATTCCATGGTACCCTATATTATGTATATTTCTGTTTTATTTTAGCGTATAAATTAATTTTAAAAATTCTTGTTGACCCAGCATACAAATATTTTACAAAATGGAGGTTAATACAACAAACAGATGTTTAAAGATTTCAAAAATTTTCAGTTACTTTTTTTTCATAAAATGTTTACTATTTTCATATGTAATTGTTTGATTATTATTAAGGAATCATCAAAGTTTATAACTCATGATTCTAATGTACTCAGATAAATACTGTAAATAAATAAATATAATTATTTCACTACGACTCGGAACACAAAACTTTTTATGGGTAAAAACGTTAAAGTTTTACCTTATAACTTGAACCGGTTTTCACTTTTAAAAAGCTTCTTCAAAGGTTGCCGCTGGTACCACTGTCCGTCTTGTTGTTGGCAACGAAATCGATTTTCGAAAGATCGATGTCGTGTGTGTGGGGTGTGATATGTTCGAATAATGCATGTGATTTGAAGTGCGTCTGTTTGTTTAGGATGTCATTTTTATTTGTTTTTGTGTGTTTGTGTATTTCCAATTGTTCTAGAGTGTCTAGTTTTCGGCCTTTTGTGTGTACGTGTAGAATGTTCATGTTATTGTCGATGTTTTTGTATGTGTGGTTTGCTTCAATGAGGTGGTTTGCAAAGGTGGATTCTGTAGTGGAGTGGAGTGCATTTGTGTGTTCAATGTATCTTTGTTTGAAGCTATGTCCTGTCTGGCCTATGTAGAATTTGTTGCAATTTGAGCAATTTAGTTTGTAAACACCAGGTAGATCGAATTTGTTTTGTGCTTTGTGTGTGTGTTTTGATAGTGTGTGTTCTGTTTTGTTAGTAGTTTTGTAAACGATTCTGTATCCTGATTTTTTGAATTTGTGGGCTATTTTTTCAGTTTGTTTGTTGATGTATGTTAGTGTTATGAATTTGTTGTTTTCTGTCTTTGCCTGTTGTTTGTTTTGTGTTTTGTGTAGGAGTTTATTGACTATTGTTTTGTCGTATCCATTGGATTCTGCTAGATATTTTATCGTGTTTAGTTCGTCTTTGTAGTCTTTTTCATCTAGGGGGATGTTGTTAAGTCTATGTATCATAGAGCATTAGGAGGAAAACAGAATTAAGAATGTTAGAAACAAAATTGAAGACACTTGTGTTATACCTTTACCACATAGGAAGTGATAAAGGAAGACATGGTTGAACAGACTATAAGTAATTATTAACAGCTGTTTTAGAAGTCTTAAACATTCACAGCCAGACAGAATTTCTAATAAGAAATTGGTCCATGGCACTGAACTAGGAAAGAAGAAGTAAAACTGCAACTAAAACAAAGAAAACACAAATTGATAGGACATATGGTAAGAGAACATCATAATTACGCAGGCACATGGTTGGAACCTACAGGGGTCAAGGAAAGTAGGAAGACTAAGGAAGATGTGGCAAACAGTAGAAAAAGAATTAAGTACAAAGGAATTAAATCAAGTACTTAAGATGTTTGTAGGTAAAGTATGAGCTTTGGTTTTCTTTAGGTTGTAGCCTGTGTTTGAATTGTTCATTGATCATGACAGGAGCAGTTTTTCTGCACTATTTTGGCAGAGACTCTGTGTGTTATCTGCTGGCTCGTCTGACACCTGTCAGGAGTCCACACACAAATTTGCATTTGTCAGTGAAAATATGCTGTATTACAATTATTATTGTAGTGTTAATTATAACTGATATCATTACCTTCTGGTCCCTAGTCTTAATTTCCATACCCTTCCTGGTGTTAAACCTCTCTTCAACCTTTCTTTGGAATTCTTTCCATAAATTGCATGTTACTATAGGCTGCCCTCCCTTTTTCATTCTATGGATACCGATTCTAAGAATTGATAGGGAATCCTTTCTTCTGGCATTCTTTATATTACCTATACCACTATAGCTGCCTCTGATATAAATTATCTATTATAGTATTATGGTAACTGCAATCTTCATAATATATCTGATCATTTCATTTGCGACTTTCAATAATCTTGCTTCTAATCCATCTCTAGTGCAGTCAGTTTTCCTTCCAGGTGGGAGTTTAGTTGGCTGGATGCTGTTTTTGACCATACAGTGAAGCTGATGGCCTCTTATTATTTTTTTACTTGAACTATCCTCCTGTTTATCACTATTAACAATAATGACTAATTATAGACATTTGTGTTTCGGATGCATGTTTTTATTTATACATTTTCCAATATCATTTTATTTTATAAAGAGGATAGTAATTAAGTTACATTTAATTAAATACATGTTTATATATTATAAACAGTAAATATTGTGTTGTATTGTTACACTCAGTATAAAAGTATAACTGAATTATTCCATGGCAACTGATTTTGTAGTACCATCTGACATAAATCAAGTAGTGTACAAGAATAAGTGTTTCACATGCAGGAAGAAGAAGTGTGATTTTTGTGATGCTAGTTTAATTAGTAACAAGTAAAATTGAGCACTGTTATAGCACACATATTTACAATTGGATCTTATTTATATGGATTTATTTAATTGGTTCTGCCACAATTTCAAACTAAAAACATAAAATGTATAGTGGTTTAGATACAAAGGGGATTCTACTTTTTTTTTAAACCATGTTTATGCCTTCAACATAAATTTCCATTGTAACTAAAATTTTAGCTAAACAAATACAGTAGAGTCTCGGTAATTCGAGTTAATTGGGGCTGAGGCAACCTCGAATTTGGAAAAACTCGGATTATACGGATGAAGAAAAAAACAAAGAGTAATGTATAAACAAACGTTTATTGCTTACGGATAAGAAAACACAAACAATTTAGTACATACCTGAACTAGTTTAAACTCAAAAGATAAAAGGCACACAAATTTATTTTTTAAAGAAATTGTCCAGAGTCTTTTGTTTTAAAATAGAGCCTCGTTTTTTAGCAGCAATGTCACGCCATCTTCTAAGCAGCATCGTGTCGGTCGGTATAGCTTCTGCTTGCTGTTCGACATAACGCAATGCAGTATCTAGCGCTGCCAACCCCTCGGCGTGAGTCATCACGGGTACAGTCTCTGCAGTCACGTCTTCATCACTATTTTCTTCTGCCGCTTCATTCAGCATTTCAACGATTGAATCATCGGTCACTTCAAACTGTTCATCACTATTCAACCATTCTGAAACATCATTTTCATTTGACTGTTCACAACCAGGAAGTTTTTTTATCAGTCGTGCTAAGACCAAGTCATGTTCGTCTGTGGTGTTACAACTGTTATTTTCTTCTTTTAAAATCTTGTTCCAAGACTTCTTTAGTGTTTCTGTCTTTATGTCATCCCATGATTCCGCCACCCAGTAAACTACGTCTTTCATTGTTGTATTCTTTAGAAATTCCACTATGGTTCCCTCGCCTTCTGTAGTTTGTAGGAGCCTCTGCAGCAGACGACGATATTTCTTTTTCAAGCACTCAAAAACGCCTTGGTCCATCGGCTGTATTAAACTCGTCACGTTTGGGGGTAAGAACAATGCTCTAATTTCGCCACATTTCAGTTCTTCTTCGTCAGGGTGTGATCCAGCGTTGTCAAGGGTTAATATTGCTTTGGGAGGCAAGTTCTTTTCCTTTAGGTACTTTTTGGTCTCAGGAACAAAACTTTCAAAAAACCACTTCTTAAAAATATTTTTATCCATCCAAGCAGATTTCTGGTTAATGTATGTAACAGGAAGCGCAGACGGAGTGATGTTTTTTAAAGCTCTAGGCTTTGCAGACTTGCCTATTAACATTAGCTTCAGTTTATGTTCTCCACTTGCATTCGATGCAGCAAGAACTGTCACCCTTTCTTTAGATTTTTTGTGGCCTGGCACAGCATTTTCTTCCCTTGAAGCTAAAGTTTTAGTAGGCAGCATTTTAAAATTTAGTCCTGTCTCATCACAGTTGTACAACTGATCGAGAGTAAGTTTTTCTTCTACTATAATTTTTTTAAATCTCTCACAGAACTGTGTGACAGCCTCAGAATCCGCAGATAGCTTTTCACCACACATTTCAAGCTGCCTTACGCCACATCGTTTTTTCCATCTATCCAACCATCCTGAACTTGCTGTAAATTCATCCTCGCCTTCCTTAAACTAGTTCCTGAAAAACATTGCTTTTTCTTGCAACATTGGGCCTGAAATAGGACTTCCTTTTTGTCTCTGTTGACTAAACCAAGTGAACAAAGCTGCACTCGTTTTTTCATAATCAGATTTCTTCATCGATTTGCGTTCACAGGTTAAAATCCCCATACACTTTTTAGAAGAATAGTTGTCAATCTTGTCTCTGTTCCTACGCCAGTCACCAACAGTCACTTCGCCGACTCCATAATCAGCAGCAAGTTTTTTTAGCGTTTCACCTCTGTCTAATCTTTTTAAGGCTTCCAATTTAACACTTAGCGGCACAAACTTCTTCTTAGGCCTACTCTTGTAACTCATTATATATAGTATAAATAACAATTTACTGTAGTGAAAAACTAAACGTTGAATATACTGTACAGCAAAATAACTGAAACAACAAGCAAACACTAGTTACAAAGCTTAGTAGTACACGCACAGGTACAACACTTGTATCAGCTGAGGCGGTCAGTCCGCTACTGATTTATTTACGTATTTATTTTTAGCGTTTCATGCTGTAGACACTTGGTCTGGCATGAGTCACGATATGGCGGCAATGTTGTTTACATTTACTGACTGTATTTATTATTTTTTTTGCCAGCTCGAATTACACGGAACCTTGAAATACCGGGGCTCGAATTACCGAGACTCTACTGTATGCTGAAACTATTTAAAATAAAAAAATTAATATATTATGCTGTACTATACTATTATAGTATCTTACGTTCATGTCAGTATACACTAAAGATATGGAAGTGGTTCCATGTCTTATAGCACCTCTAATGGTAGCCAAACACAGTTACCATGCATGGCAGTCACTATGTGTACCATGTACTGACATGTCATTTACTAGACCTACACAGTGTGTATGGTATGCAGTCTATCCATTGGTTTTCAAGTTTTGTATTGACCGTAACGGCTAATGTATGATATTTATACATGTTGCTTCAACTATTGTGAAATGCGTATTTAGTGACATATTCAGTTCAGTGTCCTGAATTTTCGTACTGATGTAAGTGTAATTATCTCATTCTGACTAACACATAATTAATTCTTATAAAATATTTGTTACATTAGGTTGTGTTTGTGCTATTGTTACATCACTTTAAATAATAATAAAAAAAGCATAATGCTGTTGACAATCCCAGTTCAGGCGCTTTTGCTTTGATTGGATTCACCTCTGATGCAAAAAAGGCGTGTTAACGATCATTCAGTGTTATTTAGCATATAAGACCCCCTTTATATCTGACAATATGTCAGAATTTTCTAAATTCTGCATTGAATCTCAAGCAACAGTTGTGAGCAATTTGAGTGCTTACTAATCAATTACATTATACAGTCAATACATGTAATCTCACAAGTCTCATTAATTAAATATAAACTGTTCTCTCATGAAGCGTAAACATATTTAAATTGTTAGAAGGTTCAAAGAACAGACAAGCCGCTAATGTGCATATTGTACCTGATTGTGATTACTAACTTTTACTGTACAATTTACATATGTACAGATAGCATATTACTGTATGTAGTATAGAGTTTGCGGAGTATACACCTACTAAACTCTATCAGAAGGGTACATAAAAAATGTTTATGTTATTAGATAACACAAAAAATATAAACTTAAGATGATGCTGTAACATTAATAACTTATTTCTTGTCACTTTATAGTCTTAAAATAATACAATTTATTTTATATAACATAAAAATTACTCCACTGATTACTCCTGACTTTGTTTAGTGTTTTAAAATACAGTAAAATCTTGCTCATTAGGACACCACTAATTTGGAATTCTTGCTGTTTTGGACTACAAGTTCATCCCATTCATTTGGATTGCTGCCTAGATTAGTAAAACATTTAATATTGATTATTAAAGAAATTCTTGTGTATTTTATATTTAAATTCTTATCTATCATTAGTTTTATGCTAAACTACTTGTTCAGTATAAGGTAATGTGTCATGTGTGTGGTAATTAAATCGTGTTTTGATTACGTACAGTCCCATCAAATTGACTGTTTGTACAGCATATTTTTTTTAACTGGTCCTTTGTTTTTGCCTTGCTGTCTTTAAGACTGTAGATCTAAATGATATTTTTGTACATAACAAATAGAAGTACTGTTTATAAGCTTAAGTGATTTTTCTGTTTCACTATTATTGTAATTACATAGTACTGTTTCAAATGTCAGTTTAATTAAAACATTTTAGGATGTACAGTTATATTATTTATTTTAGTTTATCCTTTTGGGAAGTTTGTTTGTAATATTTTATTTTTTATTGTTAGAATAAACATCTTACGTAAAGGTTGTTTGGACTCATCAATCATAATAAACAAATTAAGATAAAATGTCAAATAAAAAGGGTTAGCCTAACTGTGTTATAGTGTATAGGAAAGGAGCAGTTTCAATGTTATGTCCCCTAATTACAACTGACTTGTGCATTCCTTTACCAGTTGGACCAATTTGTTCAGTTAAGTTGATGTTTCACTAACTTGGAATTTCATTTATTCATAATAGTCTTCCTACCAAATAATCTGCTTTAGTGAGGTTTTACAGTACTGAGTTCATGAATACTTCTTAAACTTTGTTGTGTCAGAGGCTATGAGAATGGGCATGCATGTGTGTGTGTGTGTGTGTGTGTGTGTGTGTGTGTGTGTGTGTGTGTGTGTGTGTGTGTGTGGTAAATTATGTAAATATGTGATGTTGGTTTGTATAAATATGGATTCTTTTTGTAAGTATTATATACTGAAATTTCCTTTAAATTTTTTTTGTCATATCGGCCATCTAAGGACCACATGCCAATTTAAATTCTTTACTCTTTGTTCTTTCCTTTTTTTCCAATATTCTTTCATCTTCTCACTGTGTCTCTTCTTCCTGTCTTCAGTCTACTTTGAACCTGTTTTTCTCTCTCCTACCCTGGACTCCCTCCATTTTTAACACTTTTGCCCGAAAAACGTCTCCTTCAATTGCTTCTTCTGCATGTATATTATTTTTTTCTAAATCCTTTTGGACTTCTTTAATCCAACTTGATGTTGACATCCCTTAATTTTTATTTTTTTGAACTTTTATATATGCATATTTTTGTTTTTCAGTGAACTATAAACATCAGATGACAAATCTTTTAACAAAGTGTTGATCTGATAGTTAGGAATACAGAGAAATGGGTGGATGGCCAGTTATTTGGTGGCTGGTTGGGTCCTTGTGTATTCCAATCACCGTTCCATGGTTAATATTTAGATTGTTTCATTACAAAAAATTTAGGTCTAAGATGCAAGGAAAAGTAAGTGGTAATGTTATTATTATGTATGAAAATGTGTGTAACAATATTTGATAAGTTTTATTTTAAGCGAGAATTTTCCAAGTTATACACATAATTAACAATTTTATTAAACTTAATACTATACACAGAGATTTTTGTTTTAAATTATATTGTCAAATAAATAAATTAGCCTAGATAAATTCAAGAAAACCATAATTCAAGATAAAAATTCAAAAGAATAAAAATTAGATAATGTAAAGAAAATAAATTAGATTGTCAAAGTTAATGTAGCTTGGTTCGGTGGGTGTGCATTAGTTCAGAGGTGGGTACATAGTTGTAGATGGCAGAGTTGGCTTACTGTAGTGGTAGGCCACTGTTCACATGCTTCTGTTATCTATGGACAGTAATGTTGCTTGTGTGTGAGCGATCTGCTCATTTACCAACTGTAAATGCCTTCCACTACTACTGGAACCAAGTCAACTCCAAGCACCCCTCCTTATGCGAGAACTATGCCAACATAACTTGGACAGACTATACTTTATTAAGTATTCATACTGATAGTACTATATATTATTTAATTAGTAGTATATGAATGTGACTGACACTTTGGAGTGCTAACATAGCAAATTAAATATAATTAAACAAGATGTTTTCAGCTTTCCCTCTCTACATCTAGATTTTGCAAGGGAACAGTTTTAGCCAATCAAAATATTCAATTTGTCAGAGCTGAGAGACTTTCCTGGAGTCTGTTTAGTAATTTTCTGCAGAGTATTGATATTGTAGTGATGGTGGTGCTTTTTGTAGTTTTGAGATTCCAACTAACAAGTAGTCTTTGTAACTTTTGAAAAGAAATTATGATGGATCTGAGATTTTCAATGGTATGAGTATAATGTTTAAAACTTTCTGTGTCTCTCTCTGTGCCCTCCACACACGCACAAATATAAAACAATATTTATAGACTTTCTATCAGTCTAATTGTGCTGTTGAGTTAAAAGTTAGTGAAACTTAGTATTATATAACATTATTATGTGTATAATCAAATTAACAATCTTGAAAATGTGATAATTTTGTGTAATAACTCGAATTTGTTCATCTAATAACTTATTTCGTACTTTGTGTTTCTCTACTTTTAAATTTTCCTGAAGGATCATTTTTTGGCCTTTGGATATTTGTTTTAATAATGGGGACATTTTATAAATTGGGGAATATATAATTTTTATTAAGCAAATGGATGACTACAATTTGATGTTTTGTATGTGGATGGCTCTATATATATATTTATACATGGTTATCTAAACTCTATTGATATTTTATAATTTGGGGAAGTTTGTAATGTTATTAAGGGTCTAATAGGTTATTCTTTTATATAATTTAATCAGTGTGTTTAAGTTAGGTGGGCTAGGGTTGTCCATTATAAGTTTATATATATTACCTTTTTGTATTTTACAGTACAACCTCGTTTATCCAGACTAACTGGGACCAAAGGCAATCCGGACAATCGAAAATCTGGATAATCCGGGTAATATGGGTAATAAGCAAAACAAAATCTTTAAATAAGCAGACTTACCGTTTATTACGATAAAAAACTGTTTTGTAACAAAATTACGTAGTATTGTTTACAAGACATTAAAAAATATAAAAATAACTTTTCACATCATTTCTTAAGAAAGAATTGGTCCACTGTCTTCTGTTTGAAACACGTGTGGCGTTTGAATGAAGCACGGTCACGCAAACGCTTTATCATTAATAGTTCAGCTGGAGTGGTGTCGGGCTGACGCTCCAAGTACGCCATGATGTTTGTCAGCTGGTGCGCAGCATCTGCATGTGTCGTCCGCTGTTGCGGTGTGATTGTCCCTCCTCATCCACGTCATCTTCTTCCTCACTGTCTGCTGTAGATGTGCATGCCGCTACAATTTCTTCTTCCGTCATAGTGCCGTAGCCACCGTCATTGTTGTCTTTTAGCCACCCACTGATGTCTTGCATATCAACATCTGAGCACCCACTTATTGTTCCTAACATTTGCAGAAGGTCGTCTGCAGCCACTTGCACCAAATCTTCGCTAGCCATTTCGTTTGTAGCACAAATAGCTGGCCACAGTTTTTCCCATGACTTTTTCAAAGAGCTTTTTGTGATGCAATCCCAAGCGTCAGCAACCATGTAAATAACGTCTTTGATATTGATTGATTTCAACAAATCAGTCACACTTTTTTCCCCTTCCTCTTCAATTATTTTCCCAAGCAGTCCTTTTCGGTAAACTCTTTTGATGTTTTCAAGGACTGCATAGGCTGCAGCAGTGGGGTTACGTTTGATGGAAGAAATTTCACTTTAATTCCTCCACTCACGAGTTCTCGTTCTCCCGGATGAGACGGAGCATTGTCGATCAGTAAAATTGCTTTTTCTGGTAAACTATTTTCTTTCAGGAATTTTCGAACTTCAGGAACAAAGTTATCAAAAAACCAGTTCTTAAACAAAAAACTGTCCATCCACGCACTTTTTTGTGGTCGGTAAGCCACTGGCAGCGAATTGTGGTTCACATTTTTTAGTGCTCGGGGATTCTTGGATTTCCCTACAATGACAAGAGGAAACTTATGTTTCCCTGATGCATTGCTACAAGCCATAGCAGTTAGCCTATCTTTGCTTTTCTTATAGCCCTTAGCCGAATCTTCAAGCTTTGATGCTAACGTTTTGCTCGGAAGCATCCGGTAAAAAAGCCCAGTTTCGTCAGCATTATAAATTTGATCGGGTGTCAATTCCTCAGATAAAACAAATTGTTCGAAGTCCTTTTTAAATTTTTCAGCACCAGCAACATCAATAGACAAGCTCTCTCCAGTCAGAGTAAGTTGGCGAATACCGTGTCAGTTTTTCCAACGCTGTAGCCACCCCTGGCTAGCAGTGAATTTTAGGTCAGGATTCGGTAACTTTTTGTTTAAGCTCAAAGCTTTTTGAGCCAAGATCGGTCCAGATATAGGCAAACTACGTTCTCGCTGAGCACTGTACCACATGAATAGTGCGTCGTCTAATGTTTCATTTTTTGGTTTTTTTGCCGTTCCTCTGCCTTCCAAACTGTCTTTACATATCATTTTACAACAAAAATCTTCAATTTCTTTTCTTTGCTTCTTCCCATCGGACCATGTTGAAGTTCCAACTCCCAATTCAGCAGCTATTTTCTTCAATGCTTCTCCTTTATCAATTCGATGAATAGCGTCTAACTTTTTATCCATTGAAACCACGACCTTCTTTTGCTTCGATGCCATTTTAAACTTGTACACTGTAATACACTCCCAAACAGTTTGTTAAAAAACAAAAACAATATGTGTACATAAAATTAAATATGTAACCAGTAATCAAAGTTAAAATCAAAATTATAAATTGTAGCAATAAAGTTAAACAAAAACAATCCGGTTGAACCACACACGATAAACAAAATGACAAATGGAAAACTGAGGAGATTGAGGGAGGGGAAGTGATGGGTAAGGATCAAGGTCAACGCTCTCTCCCAGCGCTATTTATAGATGGTGAGTTAATCCACCTCAACGCCCTGTGACACTCTAGTAAAGCTTTCTTAAACTCAACAAAAAGCATTTTACTGTATTACCATAATTTATTGTACAATCTATGCAGGAACTGTACATTTAATCAAACTAAAAAGCGAATATTTGGCGTACTTATAGTTACGTTCTTGCTATCATAGTTAAAAATTATTATCTAATGTGAACATTGTGATGTACTAATCTATCAATCACATTTATTAGTGTCCAAGTCTCAAATTAACTTTTACTTACCGGCACGATCACTTCTACAAGGTCCAAGGGTTCGATCACATGTAGCTGGATACAAACATGGTCTATGGGTTACGCAAAGCACTGACACAACTCATGTTTGAAGAGAATTACTATTTATTATCATTTACTTTTGAATTGTTATAAAAATTAGGAAGATTCATTTAGATTCATGTTTTGAAGTTGTGCAACGCTAGCATAATCAAACTTATGACCTACAGCTTACCTTATATATCACACAAAACACAATTACCAACACAGATAAAAACAGAAACAGGCCAGCTTTGCCCGCTCACTCAAACACACACAATTTATTTACCCCTTAAACATTTTATAATGAAATTTCCCCCTCGCCGGCCACGCGGTCTCTGCGCACATTCATTGTTCCGTTACTGTCGATTCCCAATTAATTACTGTTCCAAAAAAAAATTTTATGCTGCTCGTTACTTTTCTTGACGCGGTCACATACTGTTTTTCAGTTGTTACAACTTTTTGGCTTGGTAAATAAAACTTTTATGGCGAGCCTACTTGGGACCAGCCCGGTACCGTGAACTGCTGCTTCTAGACTGACAACGGTAATGTAACAGGTACCGCTATTGTGATCTCATAGTTGTATGGAAGTCACGGCCTTATCCTTCGTCGCCGAAGTTTCGCTCCATGCCATGCATGTAGTTTTTTAGGTTAACATGGTCAATGATTTCAATTAGGCACAGGCTGATGTCATTGTAGGAACCGGACTTAAACAGCACTTCCTGCCGCTCAAAAGCACATTGCTGAATTTTACTCGTCCCAGGACATCCTGTTTTGTGGCTGGACGCGTCACTCGAGCTTGTGGTGGTACAGTTGCGTCTGTGTGCTGCTACACAAGTGCAAATTTCTGAGAAGTTTGAAGGAGGTAAATTCTTTGCTCGCCGCGTTACACAATAACAACTGCGTATCGCTCTGTTACCACTGTTTATTAACATCGTTCTGTTACACGGAAAATGACGTTGCACCATAATTTTCATACCTTCTGACAAGCCCGCCCAAAATGAAAGAAATAAAAGATATAAATGCCCCATCCTGTAAAAAATTAAAAACACCCAAAATTGACCCGCTACAATACCCCCTCGATGAGAATTCTGCTGTTCACAACAGAAGAAATCTCATCGACAAACCCCGAAGAGGACCGGTGAGGAACTGGTGCCAACAACCCCCTTGTTCTTGATACACATGGGTACACTACCCCCCTGGCTCAGCGGCTATGGACTCATCTGAACGAGATCACTGGACTTCTCCGTAAGAGATCCCAACACCGAGAAATCGAACAGCTAAGTACCACAGCGCACCTTGCCTTCTAACATGCTACCCCCGAAATCCTCAATCCCTGGCTCCAATTATGCCAGATCCTCAGCCGATATGGATCCCCTTTTATGCAAGCTGGGCTGCCTTTAGCAGATACTGGGCTCACACACACTCACATTACATGTTGCCATCACTCATTGAAAAATAAAAAAATTCTTTTAAAATTTATTAAAATTTTAAAAAAAAAAATTCAAAATTCAAAAAATAATATTTTATCAAAAAAATTCTCTTCCTTGTTTTTCTAATTTTTGTTTCAAATGACTTAACTTAGACATTTCTACTAATCTAAACACCCATCCTTACTCTAACATGAGAACCACTTATAGTCTACCAATACAATGCAATACAATGAAATAAACATGGTTAATACACAAATAATAAAATAATCATTATCTAAAATATTCATTCGCTGGCAGGCGAAAAATCAAGTTTTTTTTTTCCAAAAAATTAAAATTTCCAAAAATTTTAAAATTCAAAAAAATTTAAATTTATTTAAAGGTTTCCTCTATATGTAGAAATTATTAAAATTGGTTTAAATTGATTAAACAAACACATAAATTTGCCTTCCTACTATACAGGCTTAGTAGGTATATGCACTCATCAGCTGATCGAAAGTAGGTCAAGTCCCAGACCCCTGACCTACATGTGTTATATATAAGTTCTGAAAATACATTGAACATCTGTAATATCCTAACTTGAAATACAAAACATAATAAAACAAAATATTTACCATAAACAAAATATTATTATAAATAATAATCAAATTGACATTTGCATAATAAACAATCCTTGACTGTACATTATTTTCAATTTTATCAAGATTCTGTCACTGGTTTAAAAAAATGAAAATTTTATATCTTTATCATAAATCTCTCTCTTTATTTAACAATCTCGCTATACTTTACTGTGGGTGATGTAAATTATTTATTCTCATTTACTGTATTAGATCTGTATACATATATAATCTTTATCCCTATGGCTCTAATATTAATCAACTTCAATTATCATGACACCCATCTCTATCAGAATATCTATCCCAAAACACTCTAAACCCAACTTATCATGTAACTCAATTCACCACCTTCTCTACATATATAAAAAAATACTCTCTAACCCTTTGTACATAGGATATGTGTTTCCCCTACCCAAAACTCAATTCCCTTATTTGGCGCCTGGATTCTACCTAAGGCGGCCCCTCCTCACTAAAATCGATACCAATTCCCGTCCCAACCCTTGTTGCGGACTCCTACATTACACTATCCCCTAATACAAAATTGCCATCCCCAGAAATCTCAAACTCATTACCTTCCTTCAAATACAACAAAATAACATCATTAATTATAAACAACAATATATCATTAAAAACTCTACAATTATTCTCCGTAACTACTGTGTCAACATCAATACTTCACAAAATTCTGTTACATTACATTAACTCAAAAACATTACATCATATTCATCTCTACTATTTCAAATTCAACTTTGATTTTAACTTGGACAGATCTACATGTCCCACAACATATTTATCACCCACAAACTATCTTTTGTTAATTTGCATAAATTGTTACTTTATTTCTTATTGTAGCAAATTATTTTTATCATTACTTTAAAATATCTGTAATACATTAAAACATTACCTTGGACATTAATTCTTTGTAACATTTACAAACCAATATACCAGTGACATGGTATTGCTGATCAGCTGATACCCTAACATAATTACAATACACCTCTCAAAATTGAACAAATTACATGAAAGATATAGATATTTATTTATCATTATTCCTCACCTCCTTGTTTCCCCTTTCTCTGATTCTGGTCATTTATGTTAACCTGCCAGACGATCTAATTATTGGCTTTAAAAAAAATACACACACATAATGAAAATACATATTCTTATCAATGCTTATCTAACAGACAACAATAAAATAATACACTTAAAATTATAGCATGAACACCTTATTTTTAAATATCTAAGCAGCTAGTTACCTGAACAGAGCACAAGCAGTTTTATTTGATCAAACTTTGAATAAAAAAAAAAATGTTTGTTATAAAATTTACATTCGTGACTCCTTTGCGTCACCTCCCAGCCACACACACTATTTCAAATTATGTAAGACTGTGGCGCCTTTTCGCTTCCACAAAGACTGTATATTTTGGAGCAGGTTTTGCCTCTCCGTGTCTTTGCTTCCGCTATTAAGTTTCAAGCGTTACGAACATCATCATGTTCTTGTTATAATTATACACCCTTAAGGCGGGTCTACCACCTGTCTTGCTACCCCCAAGCGGGCAGAGTGGCAGCCGCTGTTTCATAGTTTCCGGAGATTTCCCCTAAGTGTCTCCCCCCATTGAATTTCAAATCTGTACCAATTTCAAGTCAGCTATGGTCAAGGGACTTGATATGACCATAGCTGGCCGCTAGCCAAATCCACGATTAGTGCTGGTAAGACAGTAACCGCCCGAAAAGTCGGGGAAATCTAAACTTCAATTTGACTGCCTGTTACACATCAATCTCATTATGTGCGACACGGTCGTTTAGCAGGGTGTAAACTTTAATTTACACGGAAAAAGGTGTGCCGCACATTTTCGCCATTTTGGCCTCCGATGGGGGTAACACTCGCTGTTACCCCCAACCCATTCCGCTATTTACGAGAGCACAGGCCACCCCCGCAATAGCCACTTAATAGCTAATGAATTAATTAACAATTGAAAACTAAACTTTTCTACCATTGCAGTTCCACACTCCATTGTTCTATCACTTCATTGAGGACCAATCTACCCCCCAAAATATCCCCACTTCTTGTATTGACAACAAGTTTTTATTTTGTTACACATTTTTTCAAAGCGTTCCCATACTCACTGATACTAAACTTGACAATTGTTTTTGGTCACTTAATTCTAGGATTTATTTAAAAATTAAAATTCAAAAAATTTAAGTTCATTGTTAAAAATCATTGTTTCTATTAACTTGAATACCCAATTAATTTAATGGTTTTTTAATTTCTCAAACTCTAAGTTACAATAATTACCTCATTATTATTTTAACAAAACATTTACTTTAATTCTTTTATGTCACAATAGAGTTTTGCTCGAGATACTGATTCAGCAGACTACAACATTTCTTGTTATGGTCACCAAGTATGTCTGTAGGCATTAGTCACAACATACCACTACAACACACCTGTTTACTGTTTACATAAACACAGTTGTGTGCCAGACTTGTTTTCATAAACGACAGTTATAAACATTCTCAGTTTCAGCATTCATAGTCTAAACACTCTGGTTACATCATATACTGCTATATCTGCTTACTACACTTTTCGAATTTTATAAATCTTTTAGATAACATATTTGTCTCTTACATTTTTTATTCCAATTCGGATCAGATATATTTTTGATTCATTAATAAATTTGGCCCTTTTGAATTATTTGTTTAGCTTGAAAATTCTTTAACAACCTCCACCCAAAACAGTTTGATTTTAATTACAGCTGTATGAAGTTAATGTATAAAATATGTAAAATTACAATTTCAATTTGAATCAAAATGAATTTACACAGCACTAGCATCTACAATATTAAGTTACTCCAGGGGCGTCTATACTTCAATTTCATCTCTTAGTACATTCAAAACAATTTCCAAAATGATTTTACGTGATTAACTGTTTGTTTTTTCTTAATATTTCAATAAATTTTACAAACATTCATCATTGGTTCTAATCTCTCTTTAAATTCCTCCACAATCACATTCTTAATACCATAATCCCCTACTCATAACCTAACATAGCAGGTACCACAAAATAATAATTAAACCTTTTGGTTACATAAGTTTACTTTAGAGTATTTTCCAAAATTATTTTTTCTTAATTACCTGTAAATAGGTTATATGTTACATTATCGTATATAGAGATGCGATTGAAAACAAACAGAACCCAACTCAAGTGAATATAATGAACTACCCTCTTTTTTTTTTTTTTTTTTTTTTTTTTCCAAAACAAACCACAACCACTAATCTACAGCCCCATTTCTATAAACGATAATTCTATTAACTTATACAGAAAATTTATTATTTAGTTTGTCTACTCAGCCACAAAACTTCTCCACTACCTACCTAATTAAGGGATGAGTTTACAAGTCATAAATAACGCCAGTTTATTTAATTTTGAGGATTACCCTAATGTAGTATTTAGAATTAAGGCAATCAAATGGTTCCAAAAAGTGTGCCAATTTGTGTAACTATTGTTATGTGCTTACTCTAAGGGGAGGGTAGGGAAATCGGGAAGATAAAAGGGATAAGGATTATTACAGGGTCAAGAACTAGGACTAAAGGTAGGGACAAAGCTTCCTCCGGAAATAAGGGTACATGGAGAAAACCAAGGCTCGCGTGGGCAGGGGCGCGTCCCTGAAATAGACGAACCCCACTGGGACAAGTGGGGTACCTCTATCCGCTACCACTTACTGTTTTATGTTAAATTCCTAATTTTGTAGTTTCTTTAGTTTATATTTAATTACAGGATTTAATGTATTATTTTATTTTAACCAATACCTTTTTAAATTGGTAGCGTTATGGGTACCCACTATTTCCCCCGTTGTTTGGTTTCGTAAAACATAAGCATTATCCATTTTAATGTCAAAAACTTCATATGGTCCTTCATACAACAAAAAGAATGTTTTGATCTCTTTATCTTGTGCACTTGATAAATCGTGCCTTCTCACTAATACTAACTGCCCTATCTCATATTTGACCCACTTACCTTTGCCATCATGCTTTTGCTTTCTCTTCTCTCCCTTGGTGAGCAGACTCTCATTGGCAAGTCGTATTTTTACATCTTTGTCCAAAACTCTTTCTTCCGGTGGATATTCAAAAAGTTGTTCCAATATTCTGGGTGGACGGCTTCCCTTGATTAGTTCGTACGGTGTAAATCCGGTAGAATCGTGGGTTGTGCCGTTTAACCAATCCTCCACTTTCTTCACATACAAAGGCCACTCTGTGTGTTTGGAGTGACAATACGCCCTGAATATTCTGCCGATTTCTCGCATCACCCGCTCTGCCTGGTTTGACTGTGGATGGTAAACTGCCGTGTGTTAGGTATGATGCCTTCCCAGCCAAGAGTCTGTCTCCACTTGCCGCTGATGAACTGCGGTCCATGATCAGATAAAATTACCTTCGGCTTCCCTACGTTGATCATGTAGTCCTTGGTGATCTTCTCGCTGAGTACTTTGCTAGTAGCTCTCTTTACACTGTATAACCTAACAAACTTGGTAAAAGTATCCAGAACAACAAAAATATATATCACACCTCCCCTACCTTTAGGCAATGGCCCATACAAATCTACTGCAACTAAATCAAAAGGTCTTTCTACTTTAATATACTTCATTTCACCTTCAACCCTGTAATTTACTACTTTAGACTTTTGACACAGATCACAAACTCTTAATACTCTTCTAACTCTCTTCTCCATATTTTTAAAGACACAAGATTCTTTCAATATATTTGCACATTTTTTCGCCCCAAAATGACCATATCTTATGTGACAATCCCAAATAATTCTATCTACTAATTCATCAGGTATCATTAACCTCCAATCCCGTTCACCCCCTTCTACTTTCTTAAACAAGATTCCCTTATGTATCTGGAAATGTGTATTATACTCTGAACCATTAATGTCTGCTTCTAAACTAGTTATTATCTTACCCAATTTATTTTCTGATCTTTGTCTATCTTTAATTTCCCTTAAGTCCTCCCCAAAAATTCTATCTTCCCTGGTCAATCGAAAAATTTCTATTTCTTTAAGATCTCTACCTGTCTTATTATCTATAATGTCTACCCTGGACAAAGTGTCCGGTACTTTATTATCTGACCCCTTAATATACTCCCAAGAAAAGTTGTACTCTTGTAAAGCTAGTACCCACCTGGTTAATCTGCTATGCGTCAGCTTACATGTATTTAGGAATGATAAGGCCTTATGATCGGTCCTGATGACGGTTTCGTTTCCTAGCAGGTAAGTGCGGAATTTCTTCACAGCAAAGACGATGCTCAGCAATTCCTTCTCGGTAGTAGTGTAATTTCTTTCTGCTGCCAATAAGGTTCTGCTGGCGAAAGCGATGGTCCTGTGCTCCTGATCCTCCCCCTCCTGGTAAAGCTCTGCGCCGAGGGCTATGTTGCTGGCATCCGTCTGTAAATAAAACTTTCTCTGAAAATCGGGGTGATTCATCATTATCGTGTCTATAAATTTCTCTTTAATTTCATTGAAAATAACTCTCCTCCTCTCCCCATTTCCATTGTTTATTCTTTTGTAGAACAACGCTCAACTTAGAGGTAATATGTGCATAATTCCTCTGGAATTTTCTATAAAAATTA
Organism: Magicicada septendecula; assembly: GCA_034769895.1. NCBI lineage: Eukaryota > Metazoa > Arthropoda > Insecta > Hemiptera > Cicadidae > Magicicada > Magicicada septendecula. The sequence continues at coordinate 939,514,778 of CM068367.1, read as the reverse complement.
CATAATCCCAGAAAACTCTGCAACTGTTTAATATTTTTCGGTTCTGGAAAACGTATGATAGCTTCTACTTTGTCTGGGTTTGCTAAAATTCCTTCAGGAGTTATGATGAAGCCCAAAAAATGTATTTTGGTTTGTAAAAATTTCGACTTATCCCAATTAACAGTTAATCCACCCTGTCGTAATTTATTTAAAACATACTCTATGTGTTCTACGTGTTCAGAGAATGTTCTTGATGCTATTAGTATGTCGTCAACATATACAGTCAAAAAATCTAAATCTTTTGGTTGTAATATCATGTCTAAACACTTAATAAAACTTGCTACACTAGTGTTAAGCCCAAATGGCAGGCGTTTAAATTGATAGTTTTTTCCATTGAAAAGGAATGCAGTAAACTTACGGCTTTCTGGCGCTAATGGGACTTGCCAGTAGCCCGCCGTTAAATCTAAGGACATCATATATCTGACCCCACTAAACTTTTGAAAAATTTCGTTCATGGCTTCCGGTGATTCCCTGTCAGGTATTATAATCTGATTAATTTTTCTAGCGTCTAAACACAATCTTACCTTTCCATTCTTTTTGATGACCACCACCAATGGATTCGAGTAAGGCGATATAGATCTTTCGATAATGTCCCCTTCCATCATGCGGTCCAATTCTTCTTGAACGGCTCTCCTCTTTGAAAATGGCACTGGATAACTTCTCTGCATGTAGGGTGAGTGCTCTCGAATCTTCAACTCGCATACATAGTCCCTGGCTTTTCCAGGCAACTCAGCAAATACATCTCTAAAACATTCAATAATCGCCCATAACTCCTGTCGTTGGGGACCCCCTACAACTCCACCCTCATTAAAAAATTTCTCTGCCCTATTTTCCCATACTCTCTCATCATTCTCCCTGCTCTCACTCTCCTGACACACATTCACTCTTGTTTCTATCATTCCCTCGCCTACTCGGTTTTGTATCATCTTTACTCCCACAACTCTAGCCTTATCTAACGCCCTCTTAAAATCTACCCTGATTAGTTCATGCCCCTTATTAAATTCCACTATTCTCTGATTAAAATCAATTACTGCTTTGTTTCTCTTCAAAAAATCATTTCCCAGAATTATGTCTAAATTCAAACCCTTAACTACTAGAAAAGTATTCTCAAATTCTATTCCATTAATATATATGTTTAATTGGACTTGTTTAGTGACTCGTTTACTTCGTACTCCCGTCACCCCCACTACTGTTACTCCCGCTACTGGTAATGATGGAATATTCTTATTTACCCTTTGTAATTCACCCAGTACATTCTCCGAAACTACTGATATCTCGCTACCCGTATCAATCAATGTTTTGTAATCCTTACCTTCTATGGTTATGAATACCTCCGTCAGTCCGGTTTTGGTTTCTGTCATTTGTGCAGCGTCCTCCTCCAGTAACTCCTCCGCCATGTCTCTGATAATTATGTTGCTGCGGTAGTTACGCTCCTCTTGGACCCCCAGGTTCTCCTCCGACAATGGATGGGCCCGGTTCTCCATTGTCTCCTCTAGTTTCCCGTGGATGGACCCGCTACCGCCTGGTTGTATCCACCTCTGCCTCTATTTCCGCTTCCATTTCCTCTCGGTGCTCCTCTGGCGTTCTCGCCTCCTCTCTGCGGTTGACTCTGTTGCTGGTACGTTCTCTCGCTGCGTTGACATTCTCTCGGTTTGTGACATCTAAAACAAGTTGTTCTTATAGCATAGTTTTCAACATTACAATCGGCACATCGCCAACCCTCACCTCGATTATCATTATTTCCCCCTCTCGCCCCTCGGTGAAAATTTGTTATTCCCCAAGATTGGTTATGATTAACATTCATATGTGTTGTTGGTGCGTTTATTCGCCTACTCATATCACGTTCCCGTATATTCTAAAAAATGTCCAATATTTTTTCTAGTTCCGTAATCTCTAAAATTTCACGCGTCATTAGCGTAATCTGTATTTCTCTGGGCAAATGCTTACTTATATGACGGACGAACGATCGAAATGGTAATGGTGGCTCTAAATATTTGGCCTCATTGTATAATCGCATCACATACATAGTTACGTTGCTCCCTTGGGGTCCAAAATTACCTGGTCCCATAATTTTACTTCATAATATTTCTTGTTCCTCCTCCGACCAATATTTTTCTCTAAATGCCGTCTCAAAACACGGATAATTTACCCAGTCTACTTTATGTACCTCCGCCCATACCGCGGAATTCCCTCTAAAACACTTCATTATTTTTAACAGTTGTACCTCCCAACTACTTCTACAAAACTGATGGAATTCTTTGACTCTATTTAAAAACTGCATAGGGTGTACCCCCCTGTTTTCACAATTAAACAACTCCAAATCAATATCGCTATTCACATCTTTAGTAATGACTATTTGTTCAGTAACGCTATTAAGTTTTTCGTTTATAGCTATATTCAATTCATCTTTAACATTCACTATACTCTGTTCAATTGATGCAAATATATTGTTATTTAAACTCTCAATTTGTACATGACGCTTATCTATAGTATTCACTGTATTTTGTATAGCTTGTATCTCTGTTTTGCAATTACTTTCTATTTCATTGATTTTGGCATTAGTACTGATTTCATGTGTTTCAATCTTATTAACTACACAATTCAACTTGTACTCATTACTAACATTACATTCATCTATTTTACGATCAAGAATTTCAGTTACTTTTGTTATATTAATAATTAATCGTCTTTTGTATTTAAATTTATTATTACACTTTGTAAAACTTTTTATACTTTAGGCTGGAGTAGCAGCCATATTGTTGAGTACCAACTTAAACTCATCATGTCCAGGATCTCGTTAGACGTGTTGGAAACCACATGGTTGTCTGAAATAACTATTACTTCACATTAAATGTTATAATCACTATTACTTTATTAATTTCAAAATAGAAAAGAAAACATCAAGTTATATTGTTGATACAAAACACCAAATTTCCTCTCTCCTTCATACATTTTGACTTTCGCAATTTTAGTATGTTTAAGTATTCGTAAAAATGATCATTTTGCTTAAGCCGTTTCAAACTAGAATATAACATAAAGATAACCCATTCTCTATAACTACGACATAACGAAAACCAGCGCTTTCACACACACACACTCACGCTATTTCATACAGTACATTTTTATTTTATTGAGCTCAATTTTAAAAGTGTCAGTATTTAAATAATTTTGAATGTCTACTTTCCTGCTGTTGTGTAGAACTGGGGCGTCAAATCGTGGTTCATTGTTTGCTGTTTCTCGTATTTCTCACTTTTACACTTCATGGCTGAACGGTTAATTTATCGCAACTTTTCTCACTGTCTCTACTTGTTTTGTAATAATACTGTTAGATCAAAATATATGTATTAAAATTTTCACATTTTACTTGCTTTGCGGGCCCGCACAAATATGTTCCGAAACTTAACAGGTGTTGCTCGCGCGAGCATTGAATTTAGACTGGGGCGAACTACTTGCGCTAATTTGTGAAGCGGCTGTTGTTCGTTCAATTCTGATTGGTGTACATTTTGTATCCTTGCGCCAGTGGACTGTTTTTGGCTTGTTGACAAAACTGGTGACACACATCGTTATATAATTTGCTGACGCAACACATCGCCTGATGTCTGGTTGTGTAACGGGTTTACTGTTACATAACGTGTTCGTCATTGTCCTTGAACTGAGTTTGGTACAGTTGCCGGTTATTAAAACTGTTTATAGGAATATTGTTGAATCATATGGTCTTCACCGTCTCAAACAATGCTGCCATCGTCTCGATCGCTCCAAATAATAAATTTACCGTTCTGTCATAACATTTTTCTATCACTTGACAAGTTATTTATTATTAAAAAATACAAATCCTGTTATTACCCCAGGTATGCCCAAAAATGCCCCGCTACAATACCCCCTCAATGAGATATTTTATGCCGAAGCATAAAAAATCTCATTGACACATTCATACTTGCTAAAGGGATCAGCCAGGATATGTCGCCACAACCCCCTGTACGGTTTCCAAAAAAAAAATATTAATAATCAACTCACCCTTGGTCCGGTGACTGTGACCGCATCTGCATGACAATACTGGACTTCTCTCTCGAGATCCCAACACCGTAGAGTCAGACAGATACTCAACGCCCCTGCTCTGACGCGTAGGCCAGCTCAGGTCCGCCGCCACAGCATCACCAAACACTGAAACAACAAATCAAAATATTAAATAGTGGCCTTATACAACACCATATCCCCAACTGATCTGTTTCCCCCTAGCGGTGCTGGTTTGCGCTAAGAAGCACTGGTTTTGTTTTTTCTCACTTATTACTAACATGTATATATATCAGAATACCTAACATAACTTAACATAAGAAAACACAGTACATTAATAATTCATTTTAAAATAAACAACTTACAATTAAAATGTTACACACTTTACATCATTAAATTGGCATATAAAATCAAAAAATTACTTTTAAACTTGATTTACTCTTATTAATTCGTTTCTCAAAATTACAAAAATTATTTTTTTTTTTTATTTATTTTTTCCAATTCTGGCCATCATTATTCCGTTTCATTACTTTGGGTGATTCTACGTTATTCATTATAATTTACTTTATCCACTTGGCATTTACTCATAAACTTCCCCTTTTATTACTCTAACGTTCCCTTACAAAATCTTTAACTAGTATGACACCCCACTATCAAAATTTTACTAACCCTTCTCTACCTCTAACTACTTACTACTTTAACTCCAATCTCCACCTTCTACTCTTATATAAAAAAAATACTCTCTAACCCTTTGTACATAGGATACGTGTTTCCTTCCCAAAACTCATTCCCTTATGTTGGTCCCTGGACTCACCCTAGGTAACCCTTTCCGGCGCCAATCGGTCCCTATCCCGTCCCAACCCTTGTTGCGGACTCCCCAAATACACTACCACTACTACAAAATTGCCATCCCCAAAAAATCTCACTCTCATAACTTCACTACAACTACAACAAATTAACATCAACAAAATAAACAATATATCGCTCAAAACTCTACATAAAATCTCCATAACTACTGTGTCTCCACTTATACTTCTCAAAATTCCATAACATATACTAACTCAAAACAACATGGCATTATTTTCATTTCCACTATTACTTTAACTTTTACTTCGATTTGGACAAATCTATGTCCCACAAAATTCAACTTGAACTGATTCAAACATTTTATTCAAACAATTACTATCACCCACTTCTATCTTTTACAACCTATTGAAAATTTTACTTATTACAACTATTTTTCATTTTATTTTAAAATCTATAAACACATTGAAAACATATTATTATATTTTTATAATACTTATTCCTAACATACTAATGCAATCAACACAATAAGACATAATAACACAATATAAGAAGTATTTAGTGCATCTATTTTTTAAATCCAAACAAAATTATTGAGTAGCAAATCATCATTATTAATTAAAATATATCAAATTTTTAATACGTTATCCCCTTGGATAACCTCCCAGCCACACACACTATTATAATACATTACATAACATAATACACAAATAGCAATAAACCTGGATTATTAGCATACATCAAACAAACAATTCTCTTTTACATCATTTATATAAAAATTTATAAACATTAATAATTAAAATTTTTCATTAACTGTTTTTATTTATCATCATTATTTATTTATCCTGTGTTGCAATCAGATTTTCAAACTTGCTTAAAGTTTATTATTAACATATATTTTTAATCATTATGTTCCACAAAATTCCACAAAATAAACCATTTAACATTTATTTATTTATTCATGATTATTAAATTAAAATCTCATCACACAATTTAAATTCAAACACATAACATTCAATCACAATATCTAAACATCTTAAATTATTTACTTCACTTGATTATTAAAATTAAATATTCATTTGATTATTAAAATAACATATTTCAATTATTATCAACATTCTACAAATCATTAACTATTGTCTTCATAATTATTTTGTTATTTAATTAGAGTGCTAAAATATTAATAATATTATTATTATTAATACAACATTTTCTAAAACATATACACATTACTTTTCTAACATTTCACAATACACACAAATGAATTCAATATTATTTACAAAATATGCGTCAAAACTGTTCAAGTGTATCTCACTTCAGATGTCCAAATCAGCAAGGTCATTACCAAAAATTTACAATATTTAAAAATGTCCCAACACTGATCTTTTAGCTCACCCACCATCGTCATATATATATCTAGTGTATTTGTAACATTCATCATTTTTATCAACACACAAATTATGATAATCATTACTATCATAATAATCTATCAACTCTATTTCATCCATTGTACCACTATAAATCTTGTCACCATAGGTTAGGATTGTCCCGTCTATATCAGGGTTATTTGTTAATGTCAGGTAAATTTTCTCATCTTTGTATTCCTCAACTACTACGTCAGGTAAGTCATTATAGTCAGGTAAGATATTATCAAAATTATTCTCTGCCTCTCTTTCAACAGGTACGTATTTCACATGATTCATCATCACCCCTTTTATTAATTTTCTCAATTCATCATACTTTCTTTCTAACTTATATATTTCTATTTCATTCTCAACATATAACTCTCTTTCTTCCCAGCACCACATCACACTCTCACAATTATTTCGGACAGAGGGTACAACATTATACAACATTACTTCATTTAACAATAAGGGTCTCTTGCCCTGAAAAAACAACATTAAATCATCATCATCATTATAAACAATAAGGGGAAAATTTGCCCTCTGTCCCCATTTAATTACTACATTATTCTTCCACTCTCTTTCTATTTCATAAACACTCATTAACATTTCATTATCGCATTCTAAAACTTCATCAGCACTATTTGTTATTATATTTTCATCATTATTCTTCACCCCCACTATACTCTCAAAATTGTCTACTATTTCGTCATTTTTACATTTTGTCTTACTTAAAACATTGTCACCTAATTTCTCGAACTTCTGTTCTAACTTATTTAAACTGTTTCTTATTATTTCGTGAGTGCTTTCTAAATGTTTATTCATTTCTTGTATCTCATGTTTCAATTCTTTATTCTGATTTTTTAATAACTCCTCAAAACTATTCTTTTGAATATCGAACTTTTCATTCTGTATATTAAATTTAACGTCAGAATCACTTTTTATTTCGTTAATTTGGTTTTTTAATTCTCTGAAATTACTATCTTGTTTTTTTACACTATTGTACATCATATCATACAATCTTGCTAACATAGTATCATTATCAGGTTTCTTATTTTGATTTCCTAAAATAGGGGTTGAATGAATCTCAACTGTCTGTATTATTTTTGACTCCTCAAGACTACTGTCAGTTGTTTGAATTCCGGAGTCGCTACTTATTTGATTTGCTATCTGACTATCAGATAAACTAATATCATTGTTATCTGCCATTTTTCTTAAAAATTTTTTAATATATATTTCTTTATTAAAATCCTATTATATGTAACATATACTTATTGAAAAATATTCTACTCACCCATCTTGAACATAACCTCTTACGTTTAATTTACGTACATACGTAAATACACATTCCAAACAACCATATCATTTCTTCAACAGGTCCACATTTGCATAATTTAATTTATGCAAACGGTCCAGCTGTAAGGGCGCCACTGTTATATTAATAATTAATCGTCTTTTGTATTTAAATTTATTATTACACTTTGTAAAACTTTTTATACTTTAGGCTGGAGTAGCAGCCATATTGTTGAGTACCAACTTAAACTCATCATGTCCAGGATCTCGTTAGACGTGTTGGAAACCACATGGTTGTCTGAAATAACTATTACTTCACATTAAATGTTATAATCACTATTACTTTATTAATTTCAAAATAGAAAAGAAAACATCATCAAGTTATATTGTTGATACAAAACACCAAATTTCCTCTCTCCTTCATACATTTTGACTTTCGCAATTTTAGTATGTTTAAGTATTCGTAAAAATGATCATTTTGCTTAAGCCGTTTCAAACTAGAATATAACATAAAGATAACCCATTCTCTATAACTACGACATAACGAAAACCAGCGCTTTCACACACACACACTCACGCTATTTCATACAGTACATTTTTATTTTATTGAGCTCAATTTTAAAAGTGTCAGTATTTAAATAATTTTGAATGTCTACTTTCCTGCTGTTGTGTAGAACTGGGGCGTCAAATCGTGGTTCATTGTTTGCTGTTTCTCGTATTTCTCACTTTTACACTTCATGGCTGAACGGTTAATTTATCGCAACTTTTCTCACTGTCTCTACTTGTTTTGTAATAATACTGTTAGATCAAAATATATGTATTAAAATTTTCACATTTTACTTGCTTTGCGGGCCCGCACAAATATGTTCCGAAACTTAACAGGTGTTGCTCGCGCGAGCATTGAATTTAGACTGGGGCAAACTACTTGCGCTAATTTGTGAAGCGGCTGTTGTTCGTTCAATTCTGATTGGTGTACATTTTGTATCCTTGCGCCAGTGGACTGTTTTTGGCTTGTTGACAAAACTGGTGACACACATCGTTATATAATTTGCTGACGCAACACATCGCCTGATGTCTGGTTGTGTAACGGGTTTACTGTTACATAACGTGTTCGTCATTGTCCTTGAACTGAGTTTGGTACAGTTGCCGGTTATTAAAACTGTTTATAGGAATATTGTTGAATCATATGGTCTTCACCGTCTCAAACAATGCTGCCATCGTCTCGATCGCTCCAAATAATAAATTTACCGTTCTGTCATAACATTTTTCTATCACTTGACAAGTTATTTATTATTAAAAAATACAAATCCTGTTATTACCCCAGGTATGCCCAAAAATGCCCCGCTACACTTTCTGTATTTGTTTATTGGTTTTTTCTACCACACTACTCTCTATTTCGTTAATTCTATTATTCATACTGTTTAATGAATTACTCAACTTCTCGTTTAATTCAAATTTTAATTCATGAAAATTATTTTCGCATTTCATTTTTACCTCATCAATATCAAATTTGAGTGCATCAAATTTAGCGTCGAATTTATTCAATTTTATATTGTTATTGTCGAAACGACTATTCATTACATTGAATTTGGTCTCAATTTCATCAAAACGATTATTTAATTCACTACTTTGTCTGTCTAATTTTATGTCATTATTGTCAAAACGACTATTTAATTCGTTAAATTTGTTATTCTGTGCATCTAATTTGTCATTCTGTACGTCAAATTTGGTGTCAAAATTACTATTTTGCTCTAGGATTAATTGCAACATATTCATTACATCATTATTAAATTGGCTGTTGCATTTTGTTGAAGTCGGGGTCAACTGCACACCCGAATCTTCAGTTACATTACTCTGGTCACTTAAATTTATCTCTCCTTTCTCTTGACTCGCACTTGGAGTCGAGTGTGCTTCAAAGTTACTAATGTTTGAGTCGTCGAAAACTTCGACACTCTCCGTCTCATTTGCGTTATTTTCTTTATCTGACATTTTGTATTATTGGTTAAATTAAATTACATAAATTGATTAAATAGATTAATTAAATGAATACTGTAATTACTTAAATTTTGTAATATACTGTTAGGTTCCTATGCTAACCTAGAACATGTTTGTATCTCTGTAGATGCGGAATTTAATTAACTAATTATAATTAACTATAATTCGTGCCTGTTCCATGGCGCCAATTGTGATGTACTAATCTATCAATCACATTTATTAGTGTCCAAGTCTCAAATTAACTTTTACTTACCGGCACGATCACTTCTACAAGGTCCAAGGGTTCGATCACATGTAGCTGGATACAAACATGGTCTATGGGTTACGCAAAGCACTGACACAACTCATGTTTGAAGAGAATTACTATTTATTATCATTTACTTTTGAATTGTTATAAAAATTAGGAAGATTCATTTAGATTCATGTTTTGAAGTTGTGCAACGCTAGCATAATCAAACTTATGACCTACAGCTTACCTTATATATCACACAAAACACAATTACCAACACAGATAAAAACAGAAACAGCCCAGCTTTGCCCGCTCACTCAAACACACACAATTTATTTACCCCTTAAACATTTTATAATGAAATTTCCCCCTCGCCGGCCACACGGTCTCTGCGCACATTCATTGTTCCGTTACTGTCGATTCCCGATTAATTACTGTTCCAAAAAAAAATTTTATGCTGCTCGTTACTTTTCTTGACGCGGTCACATACTGTTTTTCGGTTGTTACAACTTTTTGCCTTGGTAAATAAAACTTTTATGGCGAGCCTACTTGGGACCAGCCCGGTACCGTGAACTGCTGCTTCTAGACTGACAACGGTAATGTAACAGGTACCGCTATTGTGATCTCATAGTTGTATGGAAGTCACGGCCTTATCCTTTGTCGCCGAAGTTTCGCTCCATGCCATGCATGTAGTTTTTTAGGTTAACATGGTCAATGATTTCAATTAGGCACAGGCTGACGTCATTGTAGGAACCGGACTTAAACAGCACTTCCTGCCGCTCAAAAGCACATTGCTGAATTTTACTCGTCCCAGGACATCCTGTTTTGTGGCTGGACGCGTCACTCGAGCTTGTGGTGGTACAGTTGCGTCTGTGTGCTGCTACACAAGTGCAAATTTCTGAGAAGTTTGAAGGAGGTAAATTCTTTGCTCGCCGCGTTACACAATAACAACTGCGTATCGCTCTGTTACCACTGTTTATTAACATCGTTCTGTTACACGGAAAATGACGTTGCACCATAATTTTCATACCTTCTGACAAGCCCGCCCAAAATGAAAGAAATAAAAGATATAAATGCCCCATCCTGTAAAAAATTAAAAACACCCAAAATTGACCCGCTACAACATTAAATAACAAAAATGTCTACAAATCTGATCCAGATTATCCGGAGATCCGGATCAACGCGGGCCGGATAAACGAGGTTTTACTGTATTAATTTGTTCTGATTATTGTTTAGTTTCCGACTATCTGACTATTGTTAGTTTTACTATTAACTTATTGTTTTAGTTTCTGATACTTTATTATTAATAACTGTAGGAGTATTGCTTTTATCTGCTATGCTTATGGTTGCATTATTGTTTATTAATTTATCTTTTAACATTGTTTATTATGTGTGAATGTTTTTATTTTTATGTTCTTTTTTAGATTTATTATTGAAATATTAATACATTTGTATATTTTACTACATTTATTATTAATTTAAATAATTTCTGCAGTTGCTTTTGTTCTGAATTTCATCTTGTACATTCCTCTAAAAGCGTAGTAATATTTTCAGTTTCTATTAAGTTTTAATATTTTTTATTATTTTTATTAATAAATAATTTAGTTATTAAAATTATTTTTATGTGTAATAATTATTTTTATTGTTGAAATTTATGTTTTGGTTATTATATACTGTAGTATTTAATTTTGTCTTGAAAGGTTGTTAATTTTATGATTGAATGAGCATAGCAAGTACTCAGATTTAACTTGACCATTTGGAATTTATCTGTCTGACTGTCTGTCTGTTTGGGCACGTTTCAGAATAACTTTTGAATCATCAACTGTATCCATACCTGTACCACACAGCCCTATTGTTACCCAGTTCTTCCTCGTCAATGTCTTTAGTTCGGCTGATGTGATCCATTGTTTTTGTTCCTTTCCAATGTTTCCAGTGTCCTTATCTAGTACCAGTGTGTCGTCCAGATTCTCTTCAGCAATTTTTCACTAAGCTACTGTTCATGTAATCTTTATTCAATGTGACTTCTCACCACAATTGCAGGTGTTGATCTAGCCAGCAGTTTGCTCCATCTAAATGGGTCATTTTTCAATAATGATTTTCCCCCCTTTTCAGAATCTTCGGGGAAACTAGGTTGCCCAAACTGATGTCCAAAAGATTACAATTAACAAATGGACTTTTCTATCACTGGTAATGTTAAAAAAATTATTTTGGCTACCGGTACCTAAACAATTGGCAGCCATCTTCAAGGTAAACTGCAGTAAACAATACTTTATCAATCAAGTGATAGAGAATCAGTTTTTATAAAGTATCCATATAGTATATAAATTAATGCATTTAAATCTAAATATGAATAATGACTTAGCAGGAAAAATCCTGTATAGTCACAGGAATCAACATGACACATCCCCTTATACAGCAGAAGTGATAGGCATTGCCTAGCCAGTGGCGTCGCCAGGGGGGGGCGGTGGGGGCGGTCCGCCCCGGGTGCCACACTCAGGGGGGTGACAAAATTAGGGCGAAAAAAAATTTTAGAAATAAAAAAGAATTACTAGATCAACAAATTAATCACATCAACATTTCGATTGAAGTGTGCAATCCCAGGAAGAGGGGCGTATTATGTGGGTATCACTAGAGTAATACGAGTTTAAAACGTTTCGGTAAATACGTAATTTTTGTTCAGTTAAATTTGTATTGCAGTCTTTTAATTATCGTAAGTTTGATTGCTTGTACTTCGATTATAAAACGACCGAGTAATTTTTGCGTGAAAAATTTTCTCAGTGTATATAAAAAAATCAATTATGAGATTTTTGTAAGCACTCCTAACCTATCCTTGTTTTTGTAGAAGTTGCTTTTTAAAAGAATTGCGCATTTTTTAAATTAATAATTTATTTTAAAAAAATGCCTTTTTTGGCATTTTAGATAGAATCGCTAGCTCGCCTATCTGCACTTCCGAAGGTTTGACTTTCGCTAGCATAACGTCCTGTCCGTTTGAAGTTTAGATTTTTCGAGGGGTATTTACCAGTTACGCGGAAGCCGTTTGAATTTGACAAACACAGGTAACAGGTACGTTTTGTCGCGGTGTAAATTATTTAGGGATTACAAGGAGACACTTCGCAGATCGAACGTGGTACGTTATGTCGTGAAAAGTCAAGTGGTACGTTTTGTCGCTGGTACGTTCTGTCAGGACACCGGCGTTTAATGCCTACTGGACACTATTGGACACTCCGTTACTCGGACCGACTTTTCTTATGGTTTTATAATTTAATAGCATTTAACGTAACATTTTTTGATTCTGCGTTGAATTCCAAACAAAATTAGAGCAAACACGGTACGAATCTGACGAGAAATACTGTTCAACGGTTATATGATATGGCTATAGAACGTATGCAGGTTTGTTTATCTGACCCACGAACTTGTTTTCGTAAATGAATATTTAAATAGGAATTCTGCAAATACCGCCACGTTTTTACACACTCAAGCTAGGACAATATTGTGATGTATTTATTATTTCTTTATGTGATGTATTATTTCGAGGAGGAGGCCCTCTTCTTGACTCAAGAAGGTTATATGCAAAATAATGTAATGCAAGCAAGCAAACACGCTTAGCAATACAAAAAAACTCGGATAAAAATCCAACATTTTTAAATATTGTAAATGGTTTTGTAAATACCGTATGTAGGCCTTTTATATAAACAGTGACGAAGGTGTTATCGACCAAATAACTTTTAATGCGGCCTTCGGCAGTTTCAAAAGTACGAAACGAGCCTTTCAAGCTCGAAACGCAGAAAGCTCATTGGTCTACTGTAAAAGTAAATAAACAAATGTTAAAATAATATAATTATTAAATTAATAATTATGAAGCCCAAATGATTTGAAATAGTGAAAATAAGATGAAATTTTTAAATATTAAAATTGGTGGAATTTACACTAATGCAACATGTTGGCATTTCTGTAAAACGTCTGTCTGAGACTAGATGGAGTGCCCATCACGAAGCAATAAAACCCGTCATGGGTAACTTTGAAAAGCTAATCGAAGCTGTTGAAGAACTATGCCAGCCCGACGAGACAGTCGAAACTAGAGGAGCTGCACATATCCTACTGCCTGCAATCAGCGACTTCTCATTTTTATGGTACCTTTCATTGTGGGGGCAAGTGTTAGAGGAAGTAAACCACACACAAAAATATTTGCAATTGGAAGGAATCAACCTCGAAAAATGTGTAGTTACAATGAATGATCTTAAGCTGTTCTTGAAGGACAAACGTAGAGATATTGTTGAAGGTGCTCTTCAGTTTGCAAAAAATATGTGTCAAAAATTGGACATCCCCACAGAAAAAAGAAAAAGAGTGAAAAAGATGCTACCTGGTGAAAATTCCAGGGATGAAGGACTCACTTGGGCGCAAGAACTACAACGGGCAATGCTCGAATGCATAGATACGTTTTACCAGGAGATGGTGACACGCTGTGAGGGTCTGGAACAAGTCCTCTCCCACTTCGCTATTTTGCAGCCTAATACTTTGATGAATGCAAACGAACCAGACCTTCGGACTCTTCTCAAAAGTTTGACTAAGACATATGATGAATTTTCTCAAGAAGACGTAGACGTCCCCAAAGAAATCCTGCGGTTGAGAAGGCATCTTCAGGCAGCAGGCATTTCAAATGAAAAAACGAAGAAGTGGACCAGGTTGAACTTCTTAGAATTTATTACCGAATATGACTTTTCAGATTCTATACCAAATGTAATATTAGCTTTAAGGTTTTTCCTCACAATATGTGTATCAGTTGCTTCATGCGAGAGAAGTTTTTCGAAACTAAAATTAATCAAAAGTTACCTCAGATCCACAATGAGTCAGGTTAGATTGACGAACCTAGCTATGTTATCCATTGAACATGAAGTGGCAAAAAGTATTGATTTTGATAGTGTAATTTCAAAATTTGCTTCATATAAAGCACGTAAAAGCAGGTTTTAAGATATTGATGTGCTAATTCTTTTGAATTAGTAGGCCTAATTACCTGTATTTAGTTTGTAAAAATAAACAGTTCCATAAGTTATAAATGTTTTATTTAATTTAATTCAAATTCGTTCTTTGCAACACGTTAGCTAATTACAGTATTTTCAGCTTTTTATAGTAAAGTGTGTGGGGGGGGGGTGTAACGAGGACGGCCCGCCCCGGGTGCCACTACATCTGGCGACGCCACTGTGCCTAGCACCAAATAAATGCACATATTTAATTCCTCCCAAAGCCACTGAACTAATGCCTATCTATTTTCTGAATGGATCAAAGCTGGTATTAAGAATTTTACTGCTGACCAACTAATATAATTATTATTAGTAATTATTAAATTCCATTCAAACCATTTCTTTTCTTTACTAATAATAATCAGTCCATTGTGTATGCCATATTGTTATGGATACAAGCTGCACCCCTATAATTACCATAGGTTAAAAGTAAAAAATTTGACAAAAAGTGTAAAGTCAGCATTTGAATAAAAATTACTAAATTTTATTAATATGAAGAAAGAACTAGTTGGTAAAAGTCCATTATTGTTACTTAATTACTATTATTAAGTTACCATTTATAAAAATTATTTTGTTGTTTTTTTAACGTATTTTATAACAATGTACAGTAGTTTACATTTTGTTTGCTTTAAAATATTCTCAAACTTTAATCATGGTCGCTGACACTGTCTTCAAGTTTACTGTCGCTAGTCCCTAAGATGGTCACTTTGTACTCTTTATAAAAGAAATCATCTTCCATTCCATCCATGCAGTTTGGTATGCAGCACTTTTTGAAACCATGAATTACGAATTCTGGTGGGCCACTTTCCCACGCATTCTTGGTCCAGTTGCTGAGTTCTGTTACAGGTGGATTTTTTTATTTTTCCTACGAGAGTCAAATGATGATTTCCTACCACCAACCAATTATTATATAAACTCTGCAGGTTATCTTTAAAAGGTTTATTTACTACAGCATTGATCATCTGCACCTGACTTGTCATACTTCCAGGAATAACAGCAATGTCAGTGTTCATTTCTTCATAACAGAGTTTTTTTGTTTCATCCATAGTGTGACCACAAAATGAATCTAGCACTAACAAACTACATTATTTTAATAATGTACCTGGCCTTTATTTCATACACATATTAACCAATCTACCATAAGGTTGTTTGTCATCCAACCTTTTTCATGCCAGTGAAAAATTATGTTTGATGGTAGATTCTTTTTTAGCTTGTTTTTTTTTTAATATTATATAAGGTGGAAGTTTACTGCAGCAAGAATTATAGTGACACGTAATTTTTTATTTTCTTTAGTCTACATTTCAGCACACATACACTTCCAGTTCCAATTCGGGGTTCCGTTTGCTGTTAAAATGTAATTAAGGCTACAGTTATAAATCATAATGCCAGAGCTAACAACAGCCAGGCAAACTGCTGTTGCTTGAGCAGCAAAATTTCGAACAATACAGTAATTTTGTGTAGCATCTCCTTTGCTAAGCCAGCCTTTATTGCGAAGTATTGCTCCTCTGAACATTCAGTGTTTGCTCATTCACACAGACCTGCAAGAGTCAACATATTTTGCCTGTATATTTACACCTATATTTCGCACAGAATACTATAAATGTTTTATTGAATACAGGGTCAGAGGTGTTCTGATAATAATTTTTCACACCTATTGCGAATGAAACACGTTTTACACCCCAAAAGGTGTAAACTCACTCACTTTTTTATAAACCATACCCACCTTTGTTGTACTTACTCCGCGATCTATTCTTCGTACTTACCTTACACTTCATCAGCATATTACAGGGTCGCCAACATATTTTGAGGTTAACATATGTAAACCATTTAACTCTTTGCATTAAATAACACTTGCATAATTTAAATACTTTAGTTCCCTTGACTCAGAAGATCCTATAGGCTCGTTTAGGCGAGATTTTGATGCTGGAAACAGGTTATGTTTCGGCACAATAATTTATACTGAACACGTGGTCATGTTGACATTGAAATTTGCATTTTATTTGCAGTTAGAAATTAAAAGATTGCTAACTCTATTCACCCTGTGATTAACAAATCACTTAACAGTGAACACACATAATTATTATTTGAACAAAACTAACTTGCTTAATTCTATTAAGGGGAACCAGTCTCTCTCTCTCTCTCTCTCTCTCTCTCTCTCTCTCTCTCTCTCTCTCTCTCTCTCTCTCTCTCTCTCTCTCTCTCTCTCTCTCTCTCTCCGCACTGGCTGATTCATACCACTCAGATCTCTAAAGTCGTATTTTAGTATGGGTTACATAGATCGTATTATTGCATAGGCTAATATTAAAATGATTCTACCCCTTTTGTACCATCACAAAGGGATGATTATGCAGCCCCTCACTTCCACTTCATGATTATCAGACTAATTCATGTAATGTGACTAATTCACTTTTTAACCTTTTTTTTAGTAACCATTAGCCAGAAAGTCATTGAAAATTTTGTTAATTTCAGAATCTAAATTGATTTTGGAAAACAAAGGATAATGACTTAAGCATGTAAAGATTGAAATAATCCCTGTATTACATGATCCTGGTTGTTGGATGGCCTGTGAATGTACTGTCCTGTGTGAGTTGGTTTTCTGAATACCGATGTGTTGATATGTGTGTCCTCTTGCTTAACCAATACATCAAAGAATGATATTTTTTATTCTTTTCTATTTCAGGTTGTTCTTATAACAGGAGCAAGTTCAGGACTGGGTGAGGCTTTAGCACATACATTTTATAAAGCTGGTTGCAGGGTTGTTTTAGCGGCACGCAGAGAATCGGAGCTGAATAGAGTCAAGCAGGAGCTGTTGTCATTACATTCTGTAAGTCGTTCTGAATTATAATAAATATTGTTAGTTTTAAATTGTACACATTTCTCAAAAATGTGTTTGTTGTACTCTTTCAAAGAAATGAAAGATGCAACTTTAAAATGCATCATTTCCACAGTATTTAAGATAAACATTAAATAAGTACACAGTTGAAATCCTTGGTAGTTTCACTACTTGACTGTATAGGTAAAAATTTTTATGTTTTTCATTTATTTACCAGTTAAGTGAAGTATGTCAGAAGTAACTGATTTTCACTCTTCTACAGCAAAAAAGTAATTTATTAATGCAAAAAAATAATCATAGGAAAACATTTTCCCATGAAAGAATTGTTTATAATTTTTTGTATGAATTATATCAAATTTTTCATCTTCTTTATGTAATCTGTCCAAAATTATTAAATTTTTTGTAAACATTGGCTAATTTCATAGCAGTTACACTGTAAGAAGTGATTTTAGCACTGTAATTGTCAAAAAATTACATTAATACACTAAAAATTTGGTGAACGTCTATCTAATTTTATATAAATTAATATTGTAAGTGGACGAGATGCTCTCTCGTTAAAATTAAATAAGTATTATTATTATTATTGAATTTTTAATTTTGTATTGTTGTTAACTGTTGTGAGCTCGTTGTCGAATGGTTTCAGTTGACTCATCTGCTTGTTCAATGAGATGATTTGAACGGTGTGTGTTCCTTCACTGAAATTTACATAAGTATTACATTTATACAATACTTACTAGTGAAATGTTGTATGCTAGTAATGTGTGAGAATATTACTAGCGAGAATCATTAGATTCAAATTCTCGCCGCAGTCTCTGGTACCAACCGTTGCTGTCGCTCACCTAAGCTGCAAGTCTATTCATTTTCATTTAAGTCAACACTTTTGTCATTCGTGAAATAATGCTTTATTATTGAACTCATCTTTAATAATTGTTAGTATACAATTATTTTATTCGTTTGCTTTTAAAACAATTAATTTCGAGTATGGACTCTTTAAAAATAATTAAAATCTCAGGGTGGCCAGACTGAGTCTAAGAATCGACTAGACTGTATGTAAACAATTTCATTACTTTTCTTTATAAAAATAGCAGGTTCTTTTAGTCTGCAAGCTACACTTTAACTAAAGAAATGCACTATTGTAATAATGAGTAGGCGGAGAATAAAAAATATTATTTGGTTCTTTAACATAACATAAACTTTGAACGATGGTACATTACTTGAAATTGAGGTTAAATAGGGTTCATCGTAACCTCACTTATTTGATATTAATTGACTAATGATTCATTGAATGCGTTACTTATTTCATACAACATTGTTATAAATTAAATTCAGTGATATTTTCATTAATTATCTTCTAAAAGTGGATATAAACAAAGAACAGGTAATTAAAATTCATCCACTACTAGGGTTAACTCGTATGTTACATTTAGTTATGATTGTACAATTAAACACCATATTATTCTTAAAATACTATATGTTAGGGTTCATTGGATTCCCT
Organism: Magicicada septendecula; assembly: GCA_034769895.1. Taxonomy (NCBI): domain Eukaryota; kingdom Metazoa; phylum Arthropoda; class Insecta; order Hemiptera; family Cicadidae; genus Magicicada; species Magicicada septendecula. Next base: position 939,495,658 of record CM068367.1, on the reverse strand, counting down.
CATTGATGATTCAATGTCTCTTTACAAAATATTACAATTGATTTTATAAGCTAGAAAGTCAAAATTGTTAATAGTCAACTCTTTCGTTGGTGATTGTTTATTCAATTGTTAAAATCCCTGTTCTCATCGAAATAGGGTTATATTTGATTTAACTTGGATTTAATCAAATTCGCTGGTAGCGTTCTTTGTTTGTTTAATTATTTTTATATAACGTAATAATCATTGGCACTGATACTTGCGTGTACCGTCGATCTCGAAGTGTCACTATCACAAAACTTTTTATTTCTTAGAAATTATTTTAAACTTGAATTAATTTTTATTAATTCTTTTCAGTAACTGCCTATACGCATGTACTCTGATTAAGAACACTGGTTAAAATAAACTTCACTTTCCCTCTTATCCGACCTAACCTCAACTAGGAGTTTTGAGGTTATTATGCTTTATCAGCTGTCGGCTATCAATTCAATGGTTTTGTGGTCACTCTAACCCACGTGGAGTCTGCGTCGGTGCTCGAGATGAACTGTTGTTGTTACCTGTGTCGGGATTCCGCACTTTATATTTTTTAATGAGCTCTGATTGGCAATTGTCTTTATTTCGTGAACTCTTGGCGACATTCGGCAAAATAGACGCGCAAGTAAGCGTCAGTATGCTGGTTTCGAGATTATGATTTTCTGGTTACAAGGGCACGCCCATGGGCTTGCAATTAATTATTTTTTCTTACAAATCAAACAACAAACAATTTACTTATAATTACACTGATAACATTTTTATAACTACCATTGTTTCTATCTTTTGATTATGAGTATTTTGCATACCCTTATCATATAGTTCTGCTAAGGGGTTGATAAAAACACATTTAGTACAAACTAATAATATCTCTTATGTTACATAATACATTAAATACATTGTTTTTATACACTGTTTTTATGGTGATAACTTATTAGTACTGTATAATGAACTTTTCACACATTGTTTTTTAATTACAGTTATGAATTATTCATTTTCCTAGGATTAGACTGTAGGCCTATTGTCATATTAATTGTTTATCAGTTAATTCATAATATTAGTGGTTGATAATACAACTTTGTTGTGGCCTATGCATAATGCACTGGTCATTACCACTTCTGATAGTGTCAGCCTTATTTATTATTGGTTTTCATTACTTTAATTACAGTTTCTTTGATGAGTTTTTAGTACACTTGAGTGTTACATTTTTCATTAGTTGTAATTCTTTCACATTTATCTCTTTATTGTATTTTTATTTCATATCACTGTTCTGATAACACTGTTAGTACTGGTCAGTGGTTAATTCTGTCTTTAATTTTAAAGAATTAAAGAAAACTAAAAACTTGTTTTCGTGATTTTCACTCGTCATTTATTTAAAAAATAATACACCACGACAGCTGTTTCGGCACACAGTGTCTTCTTCAGATGGTAAGAGCTGACTAGTTACGTACAATAAAATATCACAAAAAGCCAGTGCTATGAGAACGATAATCGACTCAAGCTCGAACAATAAACAATACACGTTACATACACACAACTATATACAAATTAGAAAGGAACGTACATTTACTTATATAATTTCAAATTTAAAAGCGGAGAGCTATTTAAATCAGTTTGGTTGTTCAAAAGCAGACCTAAATTTTTACGCTTATTAATTTCAAGGGCTTCAAGTAAATCAAGTTTTTTACCTTTTTCCAATACATGTAAAATTTTAAAATTATCATTAAAATTATGATCTTTTTCCAACAAATGATTCGCATAATTAGACTTACCATCCTGATATATCAAACTGTAATTGTGATCATATATTCTTTTTGAAAACGACCTTCCAGACTGGCCAATATAAATTTTGTCACAAGACCCACACGATAACTCATATACTCCTGACTTTTGGAGTTTCTCTACTTTAATCTTATTATTCTTAATATATCTGCCAAGAGAAGATTTCGTCCTAAAAGCTATATTTACACATTTTTGAGTAAAGTATTTACCAATTTTATCCGATACAGTACCTATGTAATTAGGTGTGTGGAACTTTTCCTTATGTGTTGGAATAGGATACACCAATCTTAATGTTTGTAAATATAGTTTTTTATTCAACAACTGATCTATTAGACTTGACTGATAACCGTTGTTAACAGCTATTTGTTTTATAATGTTAAGTTCTTTTTGAAAATCTGAATCTAAAAGTGGGATACTAATAATTCTATGAATATAACTATGAAAAGCTGCTAACTTGTGTGAGTATGGATGTGCAGATGTGTTGTGTATAACCATATCCGTATGCGTAGGTTTATGGAAAATGCTAAAATGGAGTTTATTATTTTGTTTTGTAACTGAAAGATCTAAAAAGTTAATACTATCATTTACTTCAATTTCTATTGTAAAACTTATGTTTCTATGTAAATCGTTAATAAAATTAAGAAAATTCTGTAATTGCCTACGCGTACCAAGAAAGATTGCCAACACATCATCCACATATCTGTACCAAAACATGAACAATTTAAAATACGGATGAGCTCTTATTTTGGTTTCTAAATAATCCATAAATATTTCAGAAGCCAAGGGGCTGAGGGGGTTACCCATAGCAAGCCCTTCTTTACCCACACAAATTTTCCCATCAAATTCACAATAATTTTGATTAAAACAAACCTTCGATAAATTTAAAATATCCTCTCTCATCCTAGGATTATTACAATTCTTTTCCAATAATTTTTTCACAATGTCAACAACATCAGCCGGTGGGATACTAGGGAACAAATTTTTAACGTCAAAAGATAATAAAATCGCTTTATCTGGTATATACAATTCCTGAATTTTATTGACTAGGTCTAATGAATTTTTAATACTGTGTGTGGATATAAATTTACATTGGGTCTGGATAATTTTAATTAGTTTTTTGGATAATTTAACATTAGGTGCATTTACATATGACACGACTGGTCTAATAGGATGTTTATCTTTGTGCAATTTAATTAAAGAATAAAGTTTACGAGGTTGAGGGTTCATTACAGATAAAAAATTTAAATCAGAAACATTAAAAAATGAACACTCCTTGATAGCCTTTTTAACCTCTCTTTGAAATTTAAGCGTTGGATTAATGTCAATGGCTTCGTAAGCGTTCAAGAAATCTAGAGTTTTATAAATATGTCAATAAAACTCTAGATTTCTTAATTTTATTAACGATTTACATAGAAACATAAGTTTTACAATAGAAATTGAAGTAAATGATAGTATTAACTTTTTAGATCTTTCAGTTACAAAACAAAATAATAAACTCAATTTTAGCATTTTCCATAAACCTACGCATACGGATACACAACACGTCTGCACATCCATACTCACACAAGTTAGCAGCTTTTCATAGTTATATTCATAGACTTATTAGTATCCCACTTTTTTAGATTCAGATTTTCAAAAAGAACTTACATTATAAAACAAATAGCTGTTAACAACGGTTATCAGTCAAGTCTAATAGATCAGTTGTTGAATAAAAAACTATATTTACAAACATTAAGATTGGTGTATCCTATTCCAACACATAAGGAAAAGTTCCACTCACTTAATTACATAGGTACTGTATCGGATAAAATTGGTAAATACTTTACTCAAAAACGTGTAAATATAGCTTTTAGGACGAAATCTTCTCTTGGCAGATATATTAAGAATAATAAGAGTAAAGTAGAGACACTCCAAAAGTCAGGAGTATATGAGTTATTGTGTGGGTCTTGTGACAAAATTTATATTGGCCAGTCTGGAAGGTCGTTTTCAAAAAGAATATATGATCACAATTACAGTTTGATATATCAGGATGGTAAGTCTAATTATGCGAATCATTTGTTGGAAAAAGATCATAATTTTAATGATAATTTTAAAATTTTACATGTATTGGAAAAAGGTAAAAAACTTGATTTACTTGAAGCCCTTGAAATTAATAAGCGTAAAGATTTAGGTCTGCTTTTGAACAACCAAACTGATTTAAATAGCTCTCCGCTTTTAAATTTGAAATTATATAAGTAAATGTACGTTCCTTTCTAATTTGTATATAGTTGTGTATATGTAATGTGTATTGTTTATTGTTCGAGCTTGAGTCGATTATCGTTCTCATAGCACTGGCTTTTTGTGATATTTTATTGTACGTAACTAGTCAGCTCTTACCATCTGAAGAAGACACTGTGTGCCGAAACAGCTGTCGTGGTGTATTATTTTTTAAATAAATGACGAGTGAAAATCACGAAAACAAGTTTTTAGTTTTCTTTAATTCTTTAAAATTATAATGGATTTTCATCAAGTAAAGGCCTCCAGTATCAATTAATTCTGCCTTTATATTGACAATTACATTGGTTTGAAGTTACTCAGACTTCTTGCATCTAGTTATTGCTAGTGTTCACTTATTATTTGTTTTATTATTATTAATTAGGTGGACACAATCCTTGAATTGTATCATCTGAATGTTTTTCTGCATTATTCAGTATCATAGGTTGAGTCCCTATTCTTTTATTACAAGTTTAAGTGAAATTTTTGCTGTCCCAGGTACCCATTCTAGGTGGTACATTTGGTTATATTAAATTACATTTATTCAGCACTTATGTTTCTTTATAATATTATCTTTTGTACATTGAATGTTCCTTGTATTACCTAGTTATGTTATACTACAAAACATTTTGATTTACCATCACTTTAGTCATAGTTTTTTTACTGTTTTATTGAAAACTAGTTGGCCAGATTAGGTTATGTTCTAATTTGGTTTCTCAACAATGGTTGAATGTCAGTTTCTGTTTTCTACATAATGCATGATTTATTCTTATCTAACACTGGTATTTTATTGTTTATAGTGTAACGTGACATAAGATAGCACAAAAACTCACTAATAATTAATGGAAGAAAGGCTGAAAATTGAAGGAAAATAGAAGGTTATAACTTGAAGAATGATAGCACAACACTATTAACTAAAAAATGACTAAGACACTGACAAGGACTAAACCCAGTAGATAGGATAAGGAGAGACAAAAAACAATGATGCAACCCACAATATGACTACAATTATGAGAGCCCAAATAGTAACTAAAATAATGTATAAAATAAAGGTACAAAATCAGATAGGGCAGTAAATAATATGTAATCTATATGAAATACAAATGTAAACTAAAGGAAATATGTTATTTAAAGAAAAGAGAAAAGAAAGATAAAAGTAAAACCCAAGATATGAATAAAAAATACCCTGTTAAATAAATAAGCTAGCAAAAGTAAATAAAATAAAATAAACGTTAGCAAAAATAATTATGAGTACAGAGGTGATAAGTGAAAAAGTGATAATAAAGAAAACCCAGTGTATAGGACCCATTGATAGTTATTTTAAACACATAAACACTATTTCAATAAAGTGAAGTGTAGGTAACTATAGAATAAGAAACTATTAATAACAGAGTATATAAATAATATAGCAACCCAGTTAGATTAATTTGTTAGCATAGTAAGTAGGATATAAGATATATTGTATTATTATTTAAGGAGCGTTGTGGAGTTATATAATTAAAAAACACTTAGAAAATTAAAATAAAAAGTGATATGTTGGAGTGAAAACAGAGGGGAGTTAGAGACTATATCCTATTAAATGAGTTTGTATGTGAATAATAGTATATAGTTTAATGTTCAAGATTGTTATAAGAGTTCTTTGATAGTAAATAACCAAAGTAGTATTAGTAGTATTAAATGGCAAATCATGTTAAAACAAAACCATTAATGGGTAAAAAATTTAGATACAGGCATGGATGTATAAAGAAGAATTAAATAATTATATAATATGTGTGATGATTAAAAGCAATCAGATGTTATTAGTTAAGTTAGTTTGTTTCTTTAGTAATGTTAAGTAACCCAATAAATAACATAAATAACTATAAAATATTGTAAAGAGAATAGGGTAGAGGAATTATAAAATCTAGGCATTAGGCTTAGCATTGATGAGCAGAATTTTGTGAATTTTAAGATAAAACAATAGCCAAGAACAAAATAAAGTGTATAATCTGTTTAGGTATCAAAGTAAAAGTGTAAGGTACATAACTGGCTAGATAATGTTTAGTTTAAATCTAATTAACTAAAGAAATACCAAATTGGAAAAATTAGAAATCTGTTATAAATTGACCAAAGGTAACCATGGGTGGTATCAAATTAATCTGTAAGCAAAAAGCAAAACCATGGTGTTATTGTATTTAATATTATAAATAGCATAAGGACGTTATAATACTTTAAAAGATTTTGATAAATTATGAACAGAAAAAACGTTAGTTAATATAACAATGTTATAAGTTATTAGCCAATGGGAATTAGAGTTTCACAGAGAGTTGCCATGACAACAAAAGCTTGTTACATAGGGAACCGTTGAAAATTTATTATTCCATTATTGAAAGTTGAGTAGGGTGGATGCATGAAGCCCACGAAGATATAAAAAGTAAAGAAATCAACATGTTTTGTCTAAACATTGATTAAGTAGACCCAATTAATAACTGTAATACAACTAATGATGAGATTTACACCAATTCAAAACAAGAATTAAGAAATATTCTGTAAACAATTTGCTGAAGAAGACCCAGTTCAGAATTAACGACTTACCGAAGGAAGAATAGAAGAACACTTAACTGAACCTTGGAATCAACATTAACCAGCAGGACTGAGGGAATCTGAACACCATAACTGGACCATTAAGACAAATTGAACCTGGAACTCGCGGAACTATACCAGAAGGGACAAGCAGTTGGTACTCACTCTCCTTCTTAAATTCTGCTTTCAGTAGTTAATTTTATTGAGTTCTGTTTGTACTGTACTGTTATTGAATGTATTTGATTAATAAGTTTATGTCAGTGTCAAGTCACAGCTTAGGGATTTAAATCACGTTGGTTGACTCACTTTTATTTTCTTTTTCATTAATAATACTTTTATTTTCTTGTGTTAATTTATTCTCATTTATATTATCTCCCTTTGGCGTTTGACTTGATTAGGTTTTCTCCTTATTTGCACTGATTCCTTCCTCACTCTTAATAAGTTTCTTCTTGGTGTTGTTGTCATTGGTTTCTTTCTCACTGTTTGATCTATTGGGTAATTAGGTACGTTGTCTTGTCGTTAGTCTTGTCTTCTTTTCTTCAATTGTACATTTACTTGTAAATCATAGTTTATTTTATTCCCCTATTTTGGTTATAATACCTTCTCTGTTCATGATTGTAAGTTCAACCTTTGTAGGTAAATTTATTTAGAGTGGCTTTTAATCCATTTGTGATCAGTTGGTGTTGGGTGTGTTATATGTACCATTACAATATTTAAACTGTTATATAGCAGAATTTGAAAGTGACATTTGCATCCACTTGCACAGTCAGTTCTGTACTGGACTACTTTTTTCTGGCATCAAATGGGTTGTGCAACATCAGCTGTTGGAAACATAACATACTCTCCATATTTAACTTTACTTGTTAGTATGTAACAAATAAATTTAATGTGCATTGTGAATGCCCCCCCCCACACACAGCAAGCACAGATGCACACAGAGCATTAAATGCAGTGTGAACTTACTTGTTGTATTTCCTAATACGTTGTTTTGGAGTGGTGTTCTCCTTCTTCAGTGAGTTGGAATACGGAATGCACAAACTGTCAGTAGTTTTATGTATAACGGTTTTTAGTTAACAGGTTGTGTGTGGGTGTAGGTGGAGGGGATTGGTGCTGAAGTTTGAATTGTTTTGGTGTTGTTTATTACTGTGTCAAATAGTGTGTTTGATTTGAATTGTAATTGGTAACACCAAACAACTCCAAAACAATTCAAACTTCAGCGCCAATCCCCTCCGCCTCCACCCACACACAACCTGTTAACTAAAAACCGTTATACATAAAACTACCGACAGTTTGCGCATTCCGTATCCAAACTCACTGAAGAAGGAGAACACCACTCCGAAACGACGTATGAGAAAATACAACAAGTAAGTTCTCAGTGAAAGTACCAACAATACCAATAATTATTATAGTAGTGAACAAAGAAGTGATGAACATTCAAAATTGTATTAAATTCAGTTGTACAATTTTATAATGCTTGGAACGCTTACAACTGAAATAGTTAGTTGAATTTAAAAATACCATGATGAATGTTTATACATAGGCTTAAGGATACATTGAGCTCAATTTAAATTTATTAACGTCTTAATTTTTTTAAAAATATATATTAATAAGGAGACTTACTTCTTACACAAAAACTCGTTACTTAACCATGAATTAATACTTCATTGGCACAAGATCTTGGGAGAAGATACATCTGTAAAAATAGGAACATTACCTAACAATGCAAACTCTTATACATACATATATACATATTTATTCTTTATATAGTAATAAATGATAGGAAATTAATGTAGGATGGTTTGTAAAATGTAAGAGGAAGTCCAGTGTATTAATGAAGAATTGTATGTGATCAGTTTTGCCAAAGTAACATTTTATGCTTGATCGTAAAGTATATTGCTTCACAAGAAACATTTGGTATGGAAATAATAGAAAGTAACAATAATTAGTCACTAATTATGTACACGTATAAAAAATGCTACAAACTTGATAAAAGATCATCATGTTTAGAAATGCAGATATGAATGACAGTATTACTTGTTTATGTTCTAAATGACAAAATGTCAATGTTTTGTCTACCATGTACATCTACAGTAGACAAAACAAAGCCCCTCAATGATGTATTTTGGACTTACCTCTACATAGTTCTTGCCACAGTAAAGCCTGTGTCACACTATGCTATTTCACTAGCTGCTACTAAATAGCTGCTACTGCATTTTTTCTGGCTATTTCTTTGTCACACTGTTTCTATGTAGTCACTATTTGTAGTGGCTAGTACAGCAAAGTACATGGTTCCATAGATTGGTTTGATGTTAAAAAGTATTGTGCAAAATGTCATCTCTGGGTGTGTGACGTGAGGCTTTGAGATGCCTTTTGCTGATTAGTGTTAGAGAGCTTTCTAAGTAGTTGCTGAGTAACATAAGGAACAAAAAGAAACGCATGTGGGTTCGGGAATGGATAGGTAGAAGGGATAAACTGGTTACTTCGACAACACTAATAAGAGAGCTGGCAATTGAGGACCCCCAATCGTACCACAACATAATGCAGTTAGCCTTATCAAAGTTTAAGGAGTTGCTAGATTTAGTATCACTAGACTAAATTTTGTTTCTATACGTCTTTAGCATGGCATGGCACTACTCTTTTTAGATTTTTTAATTTTACTCAGTTCATTACGATAAGCACCAAGGAATGTTTTAATTTTCTTTTTTAAAGCATCTTCCTTTGCTGGTAATCAGGGAAGTTCCAGCTCATCTAGCAACCGAGTGAAAGCAGTTTTCTTTCGGGTCGCATCTCAAATACTCTAAGGACGTAGAGTACCACAGACAATCATATTTTCTATATATGTTAAGGAATATAATTATTTCATCACCTGACCACTTTAATAAATCACTCATTATAAATGTAGAAATAGAACACTCAAAAGACACAATACACCAACAAAACCAAAACAAATGCTGAGACAAGCACGTGGTAACATGGGATGCGCTACTTTACTGCTACTGCATTGTCACACTGGGCAACTAGGGCGCTACTCGGTAGTGGCTAGTGAGTCTGGGGTTCTCAAGGCCGGCTCCTGGCTACTTAGTAGCACCAAACGTTGAACACATCCAACTTCTCTAGTTACTGATTTTTCACTCGCTGGCGAGTGCTAGTAGCGGCTACTAACTATGTTACACTAGGCTACTTAGTAGCTGCTATGTGAGGTAGCATAGTATGACGCAGCCTTAAGGAATACATCTGAGATATAGTTTGATGACAGCTGGCATTACAATCGATTACTCCTTGTGATTCCATGTGAATTTTTATGTGCATATTGAGTGTGTTTGTAATGAATGTGGTAACTGAATTGCAGTCTTTCAGTAACTCTAAACTGATAACTTTTTAAAATAATTTATTTAAGTTAAAAAAAGTTTTATTAAAAGAGTGTAAGTAGTCAAAATAATTTATGTTGGGAGTGATGCATCAATCCAGGAGGAGAGTGGGTCGTTAGATTGCAGGTACATAAAAAAAAAATGTATTAAAAAATCATTCAGAATTTTTTGAACAATCTCATAACATAGTAATTACTTCGAAAATCCAGTCAACAATTTTTATAAAGAATAAAAAAACAATTATGTTTGGGGACTGTGATCACCTATTTTATATTTTTTGCCATCAATTTAAATGGTTTGTGACGTTGTTATAATGGGCCCTTTTTTAATTTTAAGAGTTAGTAAGTCTTATTGTAAGTACTAGTGTATGTTGTATTCTAATATTATAAATGTTGTACTGGGAGAAGGGGGCATTCTAATATTGTATGTACAGGTGTCCCATGAGGAATGGGGCATACTAAAGGAATGCATTCTGCAGGCTGAAATAAAGAAGAAGTTTCATATAAACACAGGTCCAAAAACACTTTGTTTTTGATTTATGGCTTACAAAAAATGTCACCTTGATTTCTGCTGCCAGGCTACAATTAAACCCTACTGAAATTCCTGGAACTCAAATTAAAGGGTAAATTTCATGGTTTCGTGTGGTTTCTGGCATGGACAATTGAAAAAAGAGGTCAAAATTGTATCTTGAATAGTTTTATAGAAAGATTTTGTAAATTTCAAAAAATTGGTGTTGAAAAACATACTTTTTTAGCTTTGATGTTAATGTACTTGTTTAAATCACCAATAAATAAATGTAAATTTGTAATACAATTTGTAAAGAATTTAATTCTGAGAAATCTGATATAAGAAAAGTAAACAAAAAACAAGTGAACCTTGTAAAAATTAAATTTTATTGAAGAAGAAACACAACAACAAAATGTAAGAAACTTCTTCTTCTGGTAATGTACTGCAAACCGTTTATTTATTTGTTAATAATAACAATTTATTAATAACAACAATTTATTCAGTTAATACAAAACATTAATTTCAGTTAATATTGATTAAAAATAATTTCAACAGTATTAACTAACTTGTTTTAATAAAGTTTATAAAAAACTGCAGTTGGCAATACTGTACCTGTTCAACCCCAAAATTGAATTCAAATAAGGAACTGTTTCATCCTCTGTGAACTGTCTGTATTAGGTAAATTCGGTTTTTGGACCCACCATTAATTGTCAATTAATGTTAAATTTTATTTGGCTAATTGTATTTGGCCCCAGCTTTTCTCACGTGCAACTTATATAAATAAAGGCCACAGCTTTTCTCTGCTCTGCCACAAGCATCAAAATTTGTTACATTTCAGAGAATAAGGTATATTGATATATTATAAGAGTTAATAAGGTACACAGATTTAATGCAAATGCAAACTGGTACAAAGATGTAATCTGTATGTTGGTAAATATTAAAAAGGGGAAATATTTTCATTTTCTAATTGATGAAATAAAGTTACTTTCATTGGTTCTAAACAAAAAGTTTATTCTGGAGTAACTTATTTGGATAAATTCACTCTTGTATGTACACTAGTATCATTTTTATTCTAAATATTAATTGATGACTTGGTTGGGCACTTGGTGAAACATATTAATACAAGGTTTTTTAAAAATATATAAACACTTGGTACATTTCACAGTTTTTATTTAACTCTGACAGCTGTTTCAGCTTCTCAAGCTATTGTCAAAGAGATCAGTAAACAACTAAAACAGAGGATGTTAGGGTGTTTTAGTTGTTTACTGATCTCTTTGACATTAGCTTGAGAAGCTGAAACAGCTGTCAGAGTTAAATAAAAACTCTGAAATGTACAAAGTGTTTATATATTTTTTAAAACCTTTGCATTTTTATTCTAAAAGATCAGACACAGTTGCTTCAAATTAGCAAATTAATTAATTCTAATTAGCAAGACCAAGCTAATTAATATCGTATATGTCACTACAGCTTCATCTGCAGCATGTAAACAATTAATACCAAGACAAAAGGTTTGTAAATGAACAAGTTTAGAAATATCTGGATTGACATGCTATTAACATGTGTATTAATTAGTCAATAATGTGAATGTGAGGATTAGATGATTATTGTTCTCTTTCTGTTACCCAACATCTAATTAATATGAAGAGTTGGCTTTACTGTTAATATTAAGCATAGTTTAAGAGTCATTTATCACAGTTTGTTTAAACATTAATTTCCAGCTAATGGGCAAGAATTATGGGCATAGTTATTGTTACAACACAAATAAGCCACCCCAGTGCCAGGGATAAAAAAGATAATTTTTAATGTAAATATACTTCATATCAAATAAAATGATTAAATATAAATAAAAATATAAAAACTATGACACGACAAACGACGACATTACCCAACCCAAGTGAATGACCCAACGACAACAAACAAAAAAAAAGAAGGGAACCACGAAAAATAAACAAGAAAAAAAAGGTGATTGACCAAACAAACAGGAACTAACAAAAGAAGGGAAGAAACCAGAACCAAAGAAGAATAAAGACAATTGAAGGAAGTGAACGAATTCCTATAACTAAATAAAATTAAACCAGACGAGAAGAGGAGAACGGAATTAAAATGAAGACAATTGAAAATGAAGAAGATGAAGGAGGAGGAGGAGGAGGAGGAGGAGGAGGAGGAGGAGGAGGAGGAGGAGAAGGAGGAGGAGGAGGAGGAGGAGGAGGAGGAGGAGGAGGAGGAGGAGGAGGAGGAGGAGGAGGAGGAGGAGGAGAAATAACAAACACCACATATAAAAGGGAGAAATGGTATACTCAAATATAGAATATTATAAATAAAACCAATAATTAGCCACTAATGGAAATAAATATTATGGTAAATGAGATAATTTATATACCTGTTTTAAACAAAAACAGTAAAAAGTAACTTAGTAAAGAAAAGTACACTAACCCAAATATTAAAGTTAGATATAGTGAAATAAATAACAAAATATCATTAATATTATGTATAATTTTATAATGAAAGAAATAGTGAGAAAGTGAGAAATAGAAAGAGAAATAATTATAGGGATTACCCACTAAGTAACACTTAATATAAACAGTGAAAAAAGTGCAATAGTGTATGTGTAAATACCCCAAAATAGTGAGTGTATCAGTGATAAACACCAATTAATTAAAGGTGAAAGTGATAAGTGGAAAAAGATATTATAAATAATAAAAAGAGTAGCAATAGATAAGAAAACACTTAGTAAATCATTGATGAACCAATAAATAATTTAAGTGAGCTTGTGGAAAATTATATAATTAAGGATAGTTAGAAATAGTATTTAAAATAGAGATAAGTAAAGGATGTAATGTTATTCAGGGAGAAAGCCCATGTAAAAACAGTTTGTGTTAACATGGAATGGAGAAAAGAAGTAGTAATGAAATAAGAATTTAAGTATATAATTAAAAAACACCCAATGTTAGAAGGGAAAATAAATTTAATAAGTTTGAAGGAAGTGATGATGTTTCTCACTCAAAATAATAGTCAAAGGAATGAAATGAATGTTAAACCAACAGTAATTAATGACTTATAAAGAATTGTTCGTTTTAATGTTATGAACAGGATATGGCTGAAAGAAACTTGCAGTCCATAGGCCTAATTGTTATGTTTTAAATATTAAGATATAGAAAATAATATTGACCTGTAACCAGAAAACAAACAGACTCAAAACACAGCACAAACAATTATAATAACAAAATAAAGCCCATCAGGCTGAAATGAAATGTAATTTAAATAAAATAAGTAAAATACCATAATGGCTACTTAGGCCTATGAAAATGCCTAACTGTCAGAAAAAACACAAATACAAATTATAACAAATTAACAAGGAAATGTACAAATCAAAGGCAAGTAACTAGCCAGTAATTATGTATAAATCATTTTTAAGGAGAAATGTTACTATAAAGGTTTAATTTAAAAGAGATATGTAATAATCAAATGTCAACATAATTAGACCAAAGTTAATATATAATACAACATGACCTTATAAGGTATTGTTTTAATCTTTGAAAGGAAAGAAATACAATAGTGATAATATTTAATACCCAAAAGGGATGACAGAAGAATAAAATCATTCAGAAAATATATAATAAATTTGAATAAAAATTTAAATATCTTAACAATGCTTTTAATCGAGGCCTTAACCAATCAAAGGATTTCTGTTACCATAGAAATGGGCCGTTGGATACCTATTTTCCGTTAAATTTTTTAGATTTGAAAAATGACGCTTAAGTAAGAGGTATACAAGATTGAGATGACCAAAATTTTCATTTAAACAGTTCAAAAAACGTTTAGAAGTCGACAGCAAGAACCAATAACGAGGAGATGAAGAGCTTCAAATATTAACAGATGTCCAGGAACCAAATAAATGAAATTAAATAGCAGAAATTCCCAAGACAAAATAGAAGAAGATGCCAGCAGCCTAAATCACCCCAAAATTGATGAATTTCCAAAAACCCAGGACGACGACACATCGTAACCTTCTGAACTGATAAGTATCAACTAAATTCAATAATCCCAGAAACCAAATCACTTTAAAATATTTCTCAAATCAATCAAAAATTCTTACTAAATATTTCTCAAATCAATCAAAAATTCTCACTATCAAATAAAATTAATTTTCTTTCAAAGATTTAACGATAATAAACATACGTAAACCAATTGTTAACTTAGAATTAACCTCGCATTAATGTGTGAATTTTGTAACAAATATTACGACACTACCGAACTATTTGTAAACACACTTTATACCATTTAAGTACGGATAAGGTACGGTAGTGTGCTTTTTTTAAGGTAACCATCTTTTATGTTTTATTTATAATCCAAAGAACCCCAGATTTTGAACAAGTTAATACATTGTGTACTAACAGACGCCATATCGGCATTAATATAACTCATTTCAAAATCAATTTCGCCAACCTAGAGATATATGTTTCATGTTCTAAGCCGGAGCAACTTTATTGAAAAATAATTTATAATACTTTTGTCACATTGAATAATTACTAAATCATAATTAAAATTACAGTACAGAGCATTACCATTGTTTTATTTCGTAGGGATTTGTATAATATATGTGTGTGTTAGCAATTCCACTGAGTAAACAACTAGCGCTCTTGCCAAGTGGTTAATACAACAAGTTGTACAGCGGCGGGAATCATTTGAACGCTCCAGCTGTCAATGCTGACAACACCAATATAACTAATAAATTAACAAATTTAATTGTTTTAAAATAAACAATTTGGCGCCACCCGGGATTCGCAACTCCTATGAATAAACAGGTAGGTTGTACTGATAATTGAGACCACGCTACAGACTTCAGTAGTAACAACTATTAATGTAACGACCGGTGTGAGGCGAACACACCATACTAACACTTTATACACATAGAAAACAAGTGTACACATTTTACAGATACGACAAGAGTTTAACGTTACAGATTGGCGACCAACATAGTGAGGCTAGGAAAGGACGACTAGCGGCGGTTATGAATAGACATAGTATGGTTACAAGGCTCAAAAGTAAGGAAGCATCAAACCAAGAAGAAATGGAAGAAATTGAGGAGATGATTGGAGGATTATTTGAAGAACATCCATAGGAGGACCAACTGGAAAATCCAAATCTACCGGAACCAGAAATGGAAGCCGAAGTAATAGTAAACAACCAACCAGTCAAACCAACTGAAGAGACAGAATGGGATAGCATGATGAGAATGATGATGGAGCAATTCGGACAAGCAAAAGAACAAAGAAAGGAAGACAGGGAATTTTTGAAGGAGAACATAGAGCTCCTGAATAATAAATTGGAAAGCAACCAGGAAGCGTTAAAGAGAAGCCAAGAGGCGCTAGAAAAGAGGAGTGAAGAGCTGAAGAAACAGATCAAGAAGGATCTGGAGATAATGAATAAGAAGATCGAAAATAGTAATGAACGCTCCAACAAAAATTGAAGGAAGACAGCGAAAAAACCAAGGAGGAATTGAAACAACAACTGGTAGAATGTCGGGAGGAGATTAAATAAACGGTAACCGAGACGTATGAGACCGTGATACAAGTCCGGGAAGAGTTAAGCAATAAAATCAGCAATGTTGAGGAGGAAGGCAAAATGAGAGCAACAGAATTTTGTCAAGTCACCACCGAAGAATGCCAGAGAAATAGACAGGAGGTGATTAAGAAGCTGGAGGAGGAGGCATCAAGAAATACAGATAGATGTAAATAATTGTGTGGAAAAGGTATATACCGCCATCAACAAAATAGACGGACAGACCAAAGAAAATAAGGAGAAGATACTGGGAATCAGCCTAAGGGAGAGACAAATGCAAGAAGAACTGGACGCACTGAGGGAGAAACCTTGTCATAATACACACATAGTAACCAGCGAGAATAGAGAGGTAATCAACTTCCGCAGTTACCGGCGGAATCCAATGGAATTCCTCAAAAGAGTAGAGGAGTTAATAGAGAAGAATAGGGAAACCAGGTGGACAAGCGTAAGAAGCCTCATAGATGAAATGTTTCGAGACACCCACGACAACTGGTGGACAGCAACTCGACCAGAAATAAATGATACTCAGGAATTTAAAAAACAATTGTGTGAAAAATATTGGTCAGAGTCCACCCAAAATGTAGTCCGTAATGACATTAGCAATGGGAGGTACGAACCACAAGCAGGACACACTCTAACGTCCTACTTTCTAGGAAAGGTATGTTTGGCCCAAAACTTAGAACCCAAGATACCTGAGGAATCTTTGGTGATACAGCTTGGGTACCACTATGAGGAAGCCGTGCAAAAAGCCAGGAGACAAGGGCAAATAAAGACGATCCAAGGAATGGCAAGTTTGCTGGAGGATCATGAGAACGATGGACAATATAAGAAAAATCAACTAGTGAATCAGCGGTATAACAAGTGGAGTGATAATAACAATGTACCCAATGTCAACCTACCATACAATCACACACAAAACGCCAACCGGAACTATGTGAACCGGAACAATAACAACTATAATAATGAACAGCCATTTAACAGGAATACACAGAATCATTCTCCGAATAACCAGCCATTTAACAGAGGCCCACCAAAGAATCATCCGGGAAACCAGAATAATAACAGGAACATCCCAAACAATAATCAACAAAACAATAACTACAGGGGAGCTGAACCGGATCAACGCACAAATGGTCACCCCAACAACAATAACTACTATGGCAACCGGTACAATCCTAATGATCAGTACAACCGGGAACCCGGGGGAAACCAAAATAGGGGCGATGGCAGACGCCAAGTAAATTTCGTTCATGGGCGTAGACAAAACAACCACAGGAGATATAGTCCGAACTGGCATACAAACCCATGGTACCACGAATCGAATGATAACCGCAATCAGTTCTCAGAGAGTAGGACTAACGAACCACCAAGGGAGGAAAATAATCATCAACAAGGACCGAGCAACGAGGCGGGTGACCAGTCGAATAGTCTGGCCACAAATCAACAACCACCTTTAAACTAAAGAGGTCAGTGGAAAAACCTAGATACCCTTCACATGACCAGTCACTTGGGTTAATACGTCGTGTAATGTCAAAAGATAAAAATAAAGTAATTACAATAATATATAACAACTATCTAAAGAATATCCGAGAGGAACTTCTCGAAGAAGAGGCCAACCAGTTACAACAAACTAATAGCGAAATTGTCCATATAAAGGCTACCATAAACGGGACTATAACCATAATCATGGTTGACACGGGGTCTAACATCTCTCTAATAAACCAGCCTGAATTAGAACGGATTCAAGCCAACTCTCGAACACCAATCCCCACACTGCCAATAAACAATATAATAATCATTGGTGCCACTGGCAAACAAAAAAGACGGTAAGAAAGCAAGTTTCACTAGAATTAGACAATCAAAAATCAACCATCCCTATTGTATTTCTTGTGGCCAATGGGCTACCATTCAGCATGCTCATAGGATGTGATGTATTAAGAAGATATTCGGCAGTTAACCTGCAGAAGGGAGTCGTATTGTTAACTTCAGAACAGGGAACCTGGTCTGCAAATATTATAAATTGTAATCCAACTCCAACCGCTCTGAATCAAGACCCAGGATTGAAGAGTTACTACTGTCAAACGCATGAACCGTCCATCATGATGGCAAACGAGGAGGAAGATAGAGGTTTGTGGGAACAAAAAATCGAAGAAATAAAAAATTTCCAAAGAGAACGGCCTAAACAAGAAGTCAGTAAACAACAGTCTGAAAACCTCATTGCAATTTATAACAAATATCAACATGTCTTCTCGAATACTCCTGGTAAAGTTAAGGGATACCAGTGTAAAATTAACTTCAGGAAACCTGTAGACTTCCACAGGAAATCATATCCCATAGCGTACTCCCTGAAAAATGAAGTCAGGACTGAGATAAACAGAATGATTGCAGAGGACATTATTGAGTATAGCCAATCTCAATACACAAGCCCAATAGTAGCTATACCCAAGAAGAATGGCAAAGTGCGGATTTGCTTGGACGCACGAGAAATCAATAAAATGATTGTCAATGACCGGACCTCACCGGGAGAAATTGAGGAAATTTTAAAAAGATTTCATGGAATAAAATACATTAGTACCTGGGATACTGTATGTGGGTACTGGCAGGTGGAGCTGCACCCACACAGTAGGCAATACATGGCCTTTATATTTGATGGTAGAAATTACCAATTTAAAAGATTACCATTTGGACTCATCAATTCCGTAGCAGTGTTCGTAAAGTGCATGGACCAAGTCTTAGGTCAAGAGGCACTGGAGTTCACCACAGTGTACGTTGACGACCTGCTCATAACGTCTTCAGACTGGGACGAACACTGCGAAAGAGTCAAACATGTACTAAAAAAGTTGTCCAATAATAATATTACACTTAAATTAGATAAGTCAAAATTTATTGCAAATGAAGTGAAGTTCCTAGGGTTCAACTTGACCGAAAAGGGAATCTCTCCATCCCAAGAGAAAGTTGAAGCAATCCAAAGATTCCCCTCACCAAAAAACAAGAAACAATTTCAGTCATTTTTGGGGATATGCAATTACTATAGGAAGTTTCAAACGAACTACTCCCATCTCACAGCGAAATATTCTAAGCAACTTTCATCAAAAGAAAAATGGACTTGGGGAACTGAACAAGAGGAAGTGCTCACCTTAATTAAACAAAAATTTTTCGAAACTCATGTTACACCACCCCAATTTCGAACAACCATTCTACCTAAACTGCGACGCTAGTGATGTAAGTCTAGGCGCAGAATTGTACCAGGAAGACAATGAAGGAAACCACCTGGTCATTAGCTTCGCCAGCCGAATACTAAATAGTTGCGAGCGTAACTACAATGTTACGGAAAAAGAGTTGCTCAGCATAGTATTCGCGTGTGGCAAGTTTAGAACCTACATACTAGGATATCCTATCACAGTCAGAAGCGATCATAAGTCTATATCGTTTCTCAAACAATGTAAATTGAGTCATGGTCGACTTACTCGATGGATACTTGTTCTGCAAGAATACACATTACATGGGAATATATTCCAGGCCGAAAAAACATAGTGGCCGACGTATTATCCAGAATAAATGTAGAAGATCAGACATTTGAAGGAGAAAAGGGGAAGATAGCAAAAGTGTATCATATATTGAAAGATAGGAAAGACCTGGAAAATATTGTAAACGAAATCGTGTTACAACAAGAGCAAGATACCAAAATATTAAACATGAAAAAGGCTGATGGAATCGGAAGCAGTTATAACTAAATTTTACTGTATATACAAAGACATATTATTCATAAAAACAAAAAAGAACCAAGACACATGGAAACTAGTAATTCCTCATTCATTAGAAAATCAGATCATCAAAGATTACCATGTAAGATATGGACACATGGGAACACTCAAATTAGTAAAAGCTTTAGAGGAAGATTTATTTATAAAAAATATCACAAGAAAGGTAAATAAAAAAATATAAAAACCTGCACGTTATGTCAGATGGTCAAAACCAATAATGAAAGGAAGAGTGGAACGATGATACCCATCACGTCAAATGCCAAACTAGAGAAGGTATTCCTCGACATATGTGGACCATTCCCACGTAGCGGAGGAAGACATGGATACAAGTTCATCGTAATTATACTTGACCATTACACAAAGTACACTAAACTATACGCTATAAACAGAGCCACAACAAACAAAATATTAGATATTATTAAAAATAAATACATGTCAGAGATTGGAAAACCGTACATGATAATAACCGATCATGGAACACAGTTTAAAAGGAAAAAGGTGGAGAGAAGAGTTAATGAAACTGAACATTAAAACATATAAAACTTCCATATACCACCCTAGTAGTAATCCAGCAGAAAGAATGTTGAGAGAGGTGGGACGCATTTTGAGAACTTATTGTCATAACAACCAGAGAGAATGGTACAATTATTTAACTTCAACCGAAGTATTTTTAAATATCAGCTATCACCAATTTACTGAAAATACACCATACTTAATGATGTTCGAGAGGAAGCCAAATAGAGAGATACAAGAGATAATAGAATTCCCAAAGAACCCAGAAGACCCGTATGATAAAAACAAATGGTACAGCCTAATAATGGAAAAGATTGAGAAACAAAAAGCCAAATATGCTAAAAACCAACCCAAAATAATCAAATATAAAGAGGGAGAAAAGATATTAATCAAAAATCGTGAACTGCCAAGTACACTGGAAGGTATAGCAAAGAAATTGTTATTGCTATATACCGGCCCATATATCATCACAAAAGATAATGGTAATAATACTTACCAAATAAGTAATATAAACACAAGAAAAATAAAAGGAGTTTGCAACCAAGCTTCAATTAAAAAGTTTTATGAAGAAGAATAAATCACTAGAAATGAAATAAACAAATTTCAAAATTCAAAAAATTTGTAAGAGCAACTTACTACCCTATTTAGATAATATATGCGGAATAGAAAAAATTAAAATAAATGAATAAAAATATAAAAACAAAGGAATAAGTTACACAAATTCCTACCAATTAAAATCAACTTACAGTCTATTAAAGTTGATATATGAAGTATAAAATAAAAAAGTACAATAATAAGGAATAAGTTACACAAATTCCTATATAAAAAAAGTAAGAGTCACAAACTTACGATAATATTTAAACAAAAAGTACTTAAAAAGGAATAAACTACAAAAATTCCTATAAAGTAAGAAAACTAACTTACAAAAAATTATCAAAAATGATGTTTAAAACAAAATAAACTAAACAAAAAGTAAAATCAAGCAAAAATTGGTAAGATAAATACCTGAAATGATAATGAATTTAAAATATTAAAAAAAAAAAAAAATCCGAACTGGTACAAGGAAAAAGAGAAGTTATGTATAAAACAAATATACAAGATATGGCTAAAGCAGAATATTGTTAAACAACCAAGAAAAAGAATAAAAATGTCTAAGATAACTAATATGATCACAACAAGAATAGAAAACAAAATAATGAAAAGTTAGATATGATGAAATTAACATATGAATAAATAAAAAACAATCAACTGTATGAGCAAATGACAGTATATAGCAAAGGTACAGCGGAAGGAAGAATGAGTAAAAGGCCAAAGTGATCTAAAAAACAAACCACAAGGTGGACAATCCCAAAGTATATTATTATTATTAATTTAAGTCACAAGTTGACAAAAAAGGTATTTAAGATTGACTGTTGAAAAGTCCAGCAATCAAAATAAACTGAGCAGAGATGATGTTCCTCTGGTCTCAGAAAAAATGAGTAGTAATGGGAGAAACCAGCTACTAAAAAGTTAGGGAAAAAATTGTGTATAAGGGAGAACACACTAATGGAAATAAATAAAAACAGATCCAAATAAAATGGAATGAATCAAGTAAGAAGAGAAAGAAAGAATGGAGAAACAAACAAGAGAGAAAAGGAAAAAGATTATATATAACTAATAATTTCATAAAAAACTATGTTAGTGTTTTATTAAAATGATCAATTTTGAAGGAGAGGCATTATGTCACAACACAAATAAGCCACCCCAGTACCAGGGATAAAAAAAGATAATTTTTAATGTAAATATACTTCATATCAAATAAAATGATTAAATATAAATAAAAATATAAAAACTATGACACGACAAACGACGACATTACCCAACCCAAGTGATTGACCCAACGACAACAAACAAAAAAAAGAAGGGAACCACGAAAAATAAACAAGAAAAAAAGGTGATTGACCAAACAAACAGGAACTAACAAAAGAAGGGAAGAAACCAGAACCAAAGAAGAATAAAGACAATTGAAGGAAGTGAACGAATTCCTATAACTAAATAAAATTAAACCAGACGAGAAGAGGAGAACGGAATTAAAATGAAGACAATTGAAAATGAAGAAGAAGAAGAAGAAGAAGAAGAAGAAGAAGAAGAAGAAGAAGAAGAAGAAGAAGAAGAAGAAGAGGAAGAATGAAGAGGAAACGAAGTAAAACCAAGAAATAACAAACACCACATATAAAAGGGAGAAATGGTATACTCAAATATAGAATATTGTAAATAAAACCAATAATTAGCCACTAATGGAAATAAATATTATGGTAAATGAGATAATTTATATACCTGTTTTAAACAAAAACAGTAAAAAGTAACTTAGTAAAGAAAAGTACACTAACCCAAATATTAAAGTTAGATATAGTGAAATAAATAACAAAATATCATTAATATTATGTATAATTTTATAATGAAAGAAATAGTGAGAAAGTGAGAAATAGAAAGAGAAATAATTATAGGGATTACCCACTAAGTAACACTTAATATAAACAGTGAAAAAAGTGCAATAGTGTATGTGTAAATACCCCAAAATAGTGAGTGTATCAGTGATAAACACCAATTAATTAAAGGTGAAAGTGATAAGTGGAAAAAGATATTATAAATAATAAAAAGAGTAGCAATAGATAAGAAAACACTTAGTAAATCATTGATGAACCAATAAATGATTTAAGTGAGCTTATGGAAAATTATATAATTAAGGATAGTTAGAAACAGTATTTAAAATAGAGATAAGTAAAGGATGTAATGTTATTCAGGGAGAAAGCCCATATAAAAACAGTTTGTGTTAACATGGAATGGAGAAAAGAAGTAGTAATGAAATAAGAATTTAAGTATATAATTAAAAAACACCACTGTTAGAAGGGAAAATAAATTTAATAAGTTTGAAGGAAGTGATGATGTTTCTCACTCAAAATAATAGTCAAAGGAATGAAATGAATGTTAAACCAACAGTAATTAATGACTTATAAAGAATTGTTCGTTTTAATGTTATGAACAGGATATGGCTGAAAGAAACTTGCAGTCCATAGGCCTAATTGTTATGTTTTAAATATTAAGATATAGAAAATAATATTGACCTGTAACCAGAAAACAAACAGACTCAAAACACAACACAAACAATTATAATAACAAAATAAAGCCCATCAGGCTGAAATGAAATGTAACTTAAATAAAATAAGTAAAATACCATAATGGCTACTTAGGCTTATGAAAATGCCTAACTGTCAGAAAAAACACAAATAAAAATTATAACAAATTAACAAGGAAATGTACAAATCAAAGGCAAGTAACTAGCCAGTAATTATGTATAAATCATTTTTAAGGAGAAATGTTACTATAAAGGTTTAATTTAAAAGAGATATGTAATAATCAAATGTCAACATAATTAGACCAAAGTTAATATATAATACAACATGACCTTATAAGGTATTGTTTTAATCTTTGAAAGGAAAGAAATACAATAGTGATAATATTTAATACCCAAAAGGGATGACAGAAGAATAAAATCATTCAGAAAATATATAATAAATTTGCATAAAAATTTCAAATATCTTAACATGCTTTTAATCGAGGCCTTAACCAATCAAAGGATTTCTGTTACCATGTTGGATACTAATTTTCCGTTAAATTTATTAGACTTGAAAAAATGACGCTTAAGTAAGAGGTACGCAAGATTGAGATGACCAAAATTTTCATTTAAACAGTTCAAAAAACGTTTAGAAGTCGACAGCAAGAACCAATAACGAGGAGATGAAGAGCTTCAAATATTAACAGATGTCCAGGAACCAAATAAATGAAATTAAATAGCAGAAATTCCCAAGACGAAATAGAAGAAGATGCCAGCAGCCTAAATCACCCCAAAATTGATGAATTTCCAAAAACCCAGGACGACGACACATCGTAACCTTCTGAACTGATAAGTATCAACTAAATTCAATAATCCCAGAAACCAAATCACTTTAAATATTTCTCAAATCAATCAAAAATTCTCACTATCAAATAAAATTAATTTTCTTTCAAAGATTTAACGATAATAAACTTACGTAAAACAATTGTTAACTTAGAATTAACCTCGCATTAATGTGCGAATTTTGTAACAAATATTACGACACTACTGAACTATTTGTAAACACACTTTATACCATTTAAGTACGGATAAGGTACGGTAGTGTGCTTTTTTTAATGTAACCATCTTTTGTTTTATTTATAATCCAAAGAACCCCAGATTTTGAACAAGTTAATACATTGTGTACTAACAGACGCCATATCGGCATTAATATAACTCATTTCAAAATCAATTTCGCCAACCTAGAGATATATGTTTCATGTTCTAAGCCGGAGCAACTTTATTGAAAAATAATTTATAATACTTTTGTCACATTGAATAATTACTAAATCATAATTAAAATTACAGTACAGAGCATTACCATTGTTTTATTTCGTAGGGATTTGTATAATATATGTGTGTGTTAGCAATTCCACTGAGTAAACAACTAGCACTCTTGCCAAGTGGTTAATACAACAAGTTGTACAGCGGTGGGAATCATTTGAACGCTCCAGCTGTCAATGCTGACAACACCAATATAACTAATAAATTAACAAATTTAATTGTTTTAAAATAAACAATTTGGCGCCACCCGGGATTCGCAACCCCTATGAATAAACAGGTAGGTTGTACTGATAATTGAGACCACGCTACAGACTTCAGTATTAACAACTATTAATGTAACGACCGGTGTGAGGCAAACACACCACACTAACACTTTATACACATAAAAAACAAGTGTACACATTTTACAGATACGAGAAGAGTTTAACGTTACATTATATATAAGAACTGTAATATTCTTCATATATAATTTTGTATTGATGCCTTGTACTTTAACCGTGTACACATTTCAGAATGTTACTGTTTTTTCAAGCCAGATTTCAAACCTTCATCCATTTCCCTCCTGAAGATTTCTACTTCTTCAAAGATTGCTGTATCCACTCCTTTATGTTAGTTACTTTATGTTGGATCTTTCTTCACCAACCTCAATCAAATAGTTCTTTATTCATTCCAATCTATATATATTCAGGTTCCAATTAAACATTAATGCATTCTGGTGATGTTGGACATTATTGTAGCATCGGATATAATTAAAATATAATTGTTGATAAATTTTATTAGGTTACTATATTATTTTTATATTTGCTCCTTAATTTCAGTTTCAAAAATTTCCATTTTTCAATTTTTCAGATAAGATATATAGTAGAGACAGATAATGTGTGTGTGTGTGTGTGTGTGTGTGTGTGTGTGTGATGAAAATTTTTTTCTTATAGAGGGCAGTTACTGAAAAATTGACAAGAATTATTGTTGTTTTTACAAACAAATTTTATATTTTGCAGACTGTACCAACATATCCCCCTGTTGTTTTACCTCTTGATTTGGCACAGATGAATGAAATGCCACAACATGTAGCTAAAGTGCTGGCTGTATTTGGTCATGTCGATATACTTATAAATAATGGTGGTATAAGTGTTCGTGGTGATGTACTTACAACTACTGTCGATGTAGATACTAGACTGATGCTTGTCAATTACTTTGGTCAGGTTGCTCTCACAAAAGGTAATTTCATATCAGTGTAGTGTAAGTGGTAATGTAGTCACACAAACATGTGTTAGTATATTAAATGTTTTAATTTATAATTTGTACCAGTACTAATCACTGCAATTGTTAACAGCTTTGTTACCCAGTATGGTTGAGAGGAAGAGCGGTCACATTGTTGCTGTGAGCAGTGTTCAAGGCAGAATTGCAATACCTTTCAGGCATGTATTACTCAGTTCTATTAATGTTTAATTATTGGTAGATTTTCTTTTTTAAAGATATGAGAATATATATCTAAATAAATATATATATATATATTCCCCTATTCATGCAGGTCAGCATATGCTGCATCAAAACATGCGCTTCAAGCATTTTGTGATACACTTCGTGCTGAAATGGCGGAACACAATGTAAAAGTAACAGTTGTTAGTCCTGGATACATTCAGACTAACTTATCTGTAAATGCGCTCACTGGCTCAGGGGAGAAATATGGAGGTATGACTAAAATTTCAATAGAACAGCACATTATTGTGATAGAATAATAATGTCCAAGTAGCACAAAACTGGTGGGTTAGTTCTAGCTAATTGTTTTGACTCATGAAATTGTGGGTAGTGTCTATTTATCGAAGTAACAATCTCAAACTCTATGAATCTCCAAATATAGGGTTCGGTGATTAAAAATCATTAATTCTTTTGCAATACGTATGCACACAATGATAGAACATGAAAATCTTAAATTTTTTGAGTACAGGAAATTGCACAAATTAACATGTTGTTTCATGTTTTTGTGTCTAAAATCATGTTGCATATTTTTTTTATTATATTTGGATTTGTTTGTACAGAAAAAATTGTACAAGTAAAAATTGTTAATGGATACCAGAATAAAAATAAAAATATGGATAAACAGGATTTGAAAAGTCTTGTATATGGAATTAACTCAGTCAAGAGTGATATCAGATAAGCCCTGTAATCTTAAGTACTCAGTAAAGTAAGTTTGAAATTAAGTAAAAATTATATTAAAGATAACTTCTCCTTTCATTGAGCCTTACAATGTCGTGGTATTGCGACCATCTTGTTGTGGTATTGTGGCCTTACAGTTTACCATATTTTATGAGCTTTTCTGTTTTCATCCATTGACAGATTTTGTTCTAAGAGCTTCAATTTTGTTCTGACTGCCTTTCTGATATATTTGAAATTTGATTTCTCCTTGGGCCTTATTCAGCATTTCTTGCATATATCTTCTTAGAATTGTCTGTTATTTTTATCCCGGGTGCACCTGTGTGGAGATGTTGTTCCTAATAATTCTGCTAATGGTGCTAATACTAGGTCTTAAAGAATACTTTTTTTTCTGACTGCCTCATTGTGTTTTACCAACTGGCTTCATAAAGGCGAGACCCTATAGGAATCCCACTGGCAAGACGAAGCATGTTCAAATAACTTTAATTTCGAAAACAAACAAACAAACAAATTTTGAAAGCTATCTTAAATTTTTGTTTTCAATGAGTAGTATATTTTTGATTATTTAATTAACATTTTCTGTTTTTTAAAATTGTACATTAAGAAATGTCATTTTATATTGCACTCGTAAAGAAAACATTAAATTAAATAATTAAGAGTTGCATCAAGTTAAAAATTAAAATACTATAGAGATTTTCCAAAGTAGTATTTCCAAAAGGACAGTACTGACAATGACTTGAGTAATGTGTCTAGCGCCACATTTGAGAAATAATAACCTTTCATCTGTTCTTATCTTTCTTGTTTAGTAAAACTGCATATGACAAGTTTCAACTGGACACTCCTTTTTTCTCAGTCCTCTGCATTTATCTTCATCTGACTAGCTCCTTCTGTTTTAGATGTCATTGAGCATTCCGTGCTTTCTTCTTAACTGTCCCCTTCCATTCACATTTCCTCTATGATCCTTAGATGCAGACAGTTTCTATGCAATGTATGCCCAATGCCCCAAGATGGTTTTCTCTTACTACTTTCAGCATTTTCTTTCCTCTCATATTCTCATCAATACATCATCATTTCTCGCTCACTCAACAGTTAATTTCATCTTAATTATTCTTTGCCACCAATTCTTGAAAGTTTGGTGAGAAATTTGAAACTAGTATTTCTTCAGCAGAATTACATTTAGTTAAGGGCAGTGTCAAACATTTCAGACGATCATTAATGATGATTAATTAATAGTTGAATTCCTCATACATTTTTTGGAAATGTGTGTCCATAATCTTATATGGTTTCAAGTATAGACAGTTATAAAACTGCTAAATTTCCTTCCTTGAACTTATCTTTAAGGCTGTATGTGGCCTGAATGAATGTTTCAAAAGATACCGTATGAAGATACCGTATGCCAATATCACTCTCAGTTTCTTTTAATCATTGTACTCCTTATATTTTATCATTTATTTATTTTATTTTATTTTATTATGAGCCCTCATAGAGTGAGGAGTAAGGTAGATTATAGCACATAGTTTTGAAATTATCTTTTTATTTTTGAACTAGAAAAAACCTCTTAAGTAAACATATTTCTTTTATTGAAGTTGCATGTACTTCAGTCAGTTTAGGCTGTAATTTCAGACTTTGTCAAGATCACAAAGAAAGCTAATTAGCTAATGTATAAAATCATTTATTGTCATCATTATTGAAGGTCAAGTTTTTTAATTTTAAAGAATTAAATTTTATTCTGCATTCAGTAAAACTTAATAATGTGATATGAAACTGCTGGTCCTGGTTCTGTAAGCAAGATTTGTCCTCATATTAGTCAAATTGATTTTTTTTAGCTGTTCATTTTTGTATATCAGTCATCAATGACTTTCCATCGTCATTGCCTAGATGCTCACTTTTGTTACAGATCACTTCTGTGTGTGTGTGTGTGTGTGTGTGTGTATATTGTAACATTACATAACCCATGCCCAGTACCGATAATAAATAAAGAAGTATTAGTATCATCATAAGAGTAATAAAATCAGTAATTACCCATTCAAAAAGTCAGAAATAGGGATTAAATATCATACTATAAAAACAATGTACAAAGTGTAACATAGTATAATATGTAGAAGTGTTAAAAACTTAAAAGGACATCAATCACAAATATGTGAAGATGCAGTGTTGTAGTAATAAACTGTAATACTAATGATAAGTTGTTGTAGTTTTGTGTTGTTAGGCCACAAAGGCAATACCACTGTAATTAATATATTATTTTTGTTTATGTTTAAAGGAATCCAGGGTTATATCAGATTAATGATGGCTAATTAATATAAAATAGAGAGATGGAGTGTAAATCAAAATAGTGTAGAGTAAGAATACATTAACTGAAATATAAGTCCGAAATAAACTAAGTAAAAAACCATTAAATTATAAAATACTGTTCGATATTTCGGATCGAACCGGTCATTATTTTCATTTTCCGAGGTTGGCACTATGGCTTTTGTAGAGCTCGTACATGCACGTGAACTTTTAGCTCTGTCGTACGCCAGCCATCTCAGTGTCAACGTCCACGAGTCGGGCCCTCCTCGGCAGGTAGAAATCCGTGCATTTCACCCATCCTTATCCCAACCAGTCTATCCTGCCTTGAGTGTCAGGATCAACCCAGTCGTGAGATACGGTAAGTCATTTTTATATTATTTATGTCTGATTAGCAATTCTGCATGCTGCTGCTTTGAGCTCACCAGAGGCTATTAAATTATCAAGTGTGAAAGCCGTCTTACTTTCAATCTTTAAAATATTATCTTACATCTATTTACTACCAGAGGAGTTCATGAGGTTGCTAGCTTTTCAATTAAATATTTTGCCGTCACGACTGGGAGCACGTGCTTCGTAATTTTGTGCATGACGCTGCTGGTGGGTTGAGTTTCAGTAATTGGGTTATAAGTCAGTTTTGGCTGCGTGATTTTCATTTTAATTACCAACGTGCCGTGCCGTTTCGTTTTTTGTGCCTGCTCGTGGGTGTTTTGCATGCGGTTAATTTTTTAAATTTCATGAATGTTTGTCATTTGCATGCTTGCACGGAAGCACGTTGGTATAATACGTAGGCATGTGAACTACGAGTTTGCGTTTATGGCTATTGCTTGTGGTCAGCAGTGTCGTCGTGAGTGCATCGCCAGGTGGGCAAATTTTGTATAAAAATTTTGCACCTTGTTTTTTGGGGTAGTCGTTTAATTATTGGGTCAAGTCTGGTGAAGTTTGTTTCCGTCCTGTTACGGTTTGCGTCCCACGTGAAATTGTGCGCTACGTGTTTGTGACTGTCAGGCGTAAAGGGAACGGTTTTAGGTTATCCGGATTTCGGAGTAGCCTGCCTTTGTATTTAATTTAATTTTTTGGCATGACTATTACCTTTAGGTGCGATTTATATTTTGCATATGCGATATCCTGTCCATACCCGACGCGTTGACCATCAATTTTGGCATTTAAGGTGTCCCAGTTATTTGTGTTTGGTTCGGTAACTGATGAATTGTTGTACATTGTACTTTGCTGTGTTTTGTGTGTATTTATTCTATTTGGTATTATACATGTTTGTTTTTGGGTGCACTTTTGTGTACCATTATTTTGCACCGTATGTGCTGTAATCTTGTGGAACTTGTGTTTTTGTTGTCGTGCTTTTGCACTGTGTAAATCAGTTTGTTGCGTGTTTAATTTATTGTGTTTGGCATTATTTGCCTGTTGGATTGTGCAAGTTGTATTTTGCCGTGCACTAATTTACTTTTGTATTTATCTTGCTCGGTATTGTTTATGCAAAGTAGTTGTGTGAGACGCCTAGTTATCTCGAGCACTGTTAGGCTAAGTCGGTGCGTGATTATTGTTCAGTTTCTAATTCTCTTATTAAGGGTGGTTGTTGGTTGCGCGATATTTTTTAATTCAATATGCCTGCTAAATTGTCGTTGGCAGCTTTTGACCGGACCACTTCGGTGGGAATACTTGCGTTGCAGCATTTGATAAATAAGTTGGAAGGGTTGCCGCAATTGAGAGCCGTGGATCAACATGAAGCCGGTATTTTGGCCTCCAGGTTGTCCGAAGAATATCAGGACCTTCTAGGTAAGGTCGATCCTTACTTATCGGCCGAGTCATTGCCCCAGGGATTGGACGAGGACCACATTTTTGTGGTGGTAGCTCAAATTAAGGATATTTATGTCCGGGGTAGCATTTTAGCGTCCAAACTAACAAAACCAGACATACCGGTTGGTTCCGGTCGATTTTCATCGGCAAGTGGCGGGCACTCAGTGTGCTTGTTCATGAGTTGCCGAAGCTTTCGTTACCTTGTTTTGATGGCCAGGCCAAATGTTGGTCCGAGTTTTGGTCAAAGTTCACCACATTGGTGGACGAAAGTCCTGCCCTCACCCCAAAACAAAAGTTGTTATATTTATTGACTCATCTTAAGGGTGAGGCGTATGAGAAGGTTGCCGCGCTTCCCATAGTTGATGATAGTTATTTACTTGCACTGTCAACTCTTAAAAGTCGTTATCACAATCCTCGTTTGGCCGCTCGGGTTTATTGTACCAATCTGCTTCAGTTACCAGCCGCTTCTATGCGATCAGCTGCGTCTATTAGAAAGTTGGTGGACAGCTTCAATGCTAACTTTTCAGCGTTGTCAGCTCTAAACATTGCTGATATATATCAAGCAATATATGCGTCTTTTATATTGTCTAGGCTGGATCTATCATTGCGTGAACGTTTTGAGGCGTCTGTTACGGACAAAGAGAATCTACCTGCCCTAACAGAAATTATGACATTTTTAACTGCTATGGCGGAACAGAAAGAACAGGCATCTTTGGAATCGGCTTTACCTGCTCTTCCCAGCACTAGCCACCAGAAAACCCAGAAGGTTTCTTTTTCTAAGGCTACTCCTCTTGCTGTGTCTACGTTATCTGCGGAGGTTACGCAACGGGATGCATCTGGTTCACGTTGCCTTCATTGCGATTCCCGGACCCATTTGCTTCTCAAGTGTCCGGCGTGGCTGAGTAAGGACCCTAGGGCTCGATTTCAGAGTCTTAAAAATAAAAAATGTTGTCTTTCGTGCCTCCAACATAAACATTCGGGCTGGTGCAAAAATAGGTGCAAAACGTGTGGCTCTAAGTACCACCACACTTTACTTCATTTCAAAAGTGCCCATCCATCTCCGTCTCGTTCACAGATTTCTGACACAGCTGAACTTAAGGCAGCGGAGTCATCGCTTGTTGATCTGTCGAGCACTACTCTGACCGTGTCTCTGCCCCATCCTGCAGGGGTTCTGTTAGCCACCTGTCTAGCAGTCTTGTCGTCTCCGAATGGTGGTTATATTGTAGTTAGGGCCATCCTGGATAGCGCGTCCCATGCTTCTTTCATCACTGAAGCATGTGCAGTTCGCTTAAAATGTGCTTGTTTTGACGCTTCGGTAAGTGTCAATGGGGTAGGTGATATTGCCACCAAAGCAAAAAAGGTGTGCCATCTGTCCTTGGAAACTTTAAAACACGAGGTTGTGGCATCTAACCATGCCTTTATAATTCTTTCTAAGATCTCGTCGGACTCACCTAGGTTCCAGGTGTTGCGTGAAGTTAAGCAGGCTACAAAAGATCTTTTGTTAGATGACCCTAACTTCGATGTAGCAGCCCCAATTGATGCGTTGTTTGGAGCCGATATTGTAGCGGCTATTCTTATGGGAGAGACTATTCCTTTGGGTGCAGGTTTGCCTGTTGCAGTTAGGACACGTTTTGGGTTTGTGATTATGGGTAGAGCCCCAATTTCACTTAATTGTGCATTGACTTGTGCTAGCGGTCTCACTGGCCTTCCTTTGGATCTGGTATCTGCACATCAGCTTCACTGTCATTTCCACCACTTTTATCCTTCCGTCACAACGTTATCTACGGAGACAACCAACCTAATTGAGCAAGTTCATCGTTTTTGGGAGGTCGAAGAGCCTCCAGCTGTACCCCACCAATTATCTGAAGAGGATCACTTTGCTGAAAGGTTTTACATGGAGTCAACAAGTCGGTTGCCGTCGGGTCGTTACCAGGTGTGCTTGCCGTTCTTCAAAAACTCTTCTCACATTTTGGGAAATTCCCTTAAGGGAGCCATGTCTCGGTTTTTTGCGTTAGAGAGGAAATTTGCGGCGAACAGTCAGTTTAAGAGCCAGTATGTACAATTTATAACGGATTATGTCGCTCAGGGGCATATGTCATTGGTGTCTGACCCCAATTTTCCAAAATATTTCATTCCTCATCATGGTATCTTTAAAGTTAGAGGTGATACTTCTAAAATAAGGGTGGTGTTTGACGCCAGTATGAAGATGTCCTCTGGGATTTCCTTAAATGATGTGTTATGTGTCGGCCCTAAGTTGCAGACCTTACTGTCCGACGTTTTGACTTTGTTTCGGCGGTTTAGCCATGTTTTTACGTGCGACATCGAACAGATGTACCGCCAAATTGCTATGCATCCTGATGACTCGGCGTACCTGTGTATTTTATGGCGTGAGGAGGTTACCGCCCCACTAAGGGTTTTCGCTTTGCGTACCGTTACTTACGGGCTGGCTTGCGCCCCTTTTCAGGCGTTGCGAACCTTGCAGCGGCTGGCTCAGGATGAGGCAGTTAATTTTCCTGCGGGAGCGGCGGTACTTAGCCGTAATATTTTTGTGGATGATATTGCTGCTGGCGCTGATTCAAAGTCAGAGCTTTGCAAACTACAACGGGAATTAATTCTGTTGTTGTCTTCAGGAGGGTTCAATTTGAAAAAAATGGTGCACTAATCAACCCGACTGCCTACCTGAATCAGCCGCTCCAAGTGTTTCCGTCGTTGCTAAGGATAAGGATATTCTGGGTTTAAGTTGGGACCATTTTACCGATTGCTTCTCATTTCCTCCTTTGGCCTGTTGCAGCAATGCTCAGGTTCAATTTACCAAACGTGTCGTGTTATCTCAGATGGCACAATTATTTGACCCATGTGGTTGGCTTTCGCCAGTAATTTTCAGGGCCAAGGCTTTTTTCCAAAAACTCTGGGCTGAGGGCTTGGACTGGGATGCTCCTCTAAGTGATGACTTAAACGATTATTGGAGTCAATTCCTGTCCTCTTTGAATCATCTTCCAGTAATTACTATTTCCCGGCCATTCTTCCCTAAAGGTGGGCATATTGAAAGGGTTATATTGCATGGTTTCTGTGATGCTTCCCAGTTGGGTTACGCGGCTGTCCTCTATCTGTCCATTTATACTGACTGGTCCTCTGGTGGTTTCGTTGGTGTCATCTAAAACTAAAGTGGCACCTCTTAAAACTTTATCAATCCCACGTTTGGAGTTGTTGGGAGCTTATCTTTTAGCCAAACTTGTTCGTCATTATGTTGGCTTATTCTCATCATGTATTCAATTGAGTCAAATTTCTTATGGACGGACTCGACGATTGTCTTGGATTGGCTGAATATGCCTACTTTTAAATTGAAGACATTTAGTGCAAATCGGGTGGCTGCCATTACCGAGTGGACCGATACTAAATCTTGGCGTCATGTTCATGGTGTTTCTAACCCCGCTGATTTAGCCTCTAGAGGCACGTCACTCTCCAGCCTCCGGTCGTCGACATTGTGGTGGTCAGGGCCAGACTGGTTAAAGCTTGATGCTCTGCACTGGCCCCCTATTAATTATCGCCCGAATCACGACGTGCAAGATGTTGCCTTGGAGACCAAGGTCTCTTCGTTTCTCACTCAGGAGCCCCGGGTGGAATTGTTTGAGCACTTGTCCTCGTGGCCCTTAGTGGTGGGGGTTACCTCAGTCATCTTAAGGTGGGCTATGCCTTCGCGGATTGAAGCTTCCACAGCCATGGATTGGAAGAAGTTGGCTGTTAAGTATATTTTACGCTACATTCAGCGCAGCGTGTTTGGACAGGAGCTCGCGGCTCTTCGTTTAGGTAAGCGGCTCCCGGTCCGCATTCAGCGCCTGGTCCCGTTTATAGATGATTTTGGCCTCATTCGAGTACGCGGTCGCTTGACCAACTCTGCGGTTACTAGAAATCGTTTTCTGATTTTACTGCCCAAGCATCACCACCTAGTAGGGTTGCTAATTTATCACACCCATGTGTGGTTAGGTTATGCTGGGCCCTTGCAAGTTCAATTTCAGCTTGCCCAAAATTATTGGATTTTGTCCGCACGTCAGGCAATAAGAACTATAATTTGGAAATGTCTTCCTTGTTTCAGGGCGCGTCCTCGCCCCACCAAACCGTTAATGGGGGATCTGCCAGTTCCTAGGGTTAATCCGGCACCTCCATTTTATTCTTCCGGCATGGATTATGCTGGCCCCTTTTTGGTACGGGCCTACGCTGTTCGGAAGGCACCTATAGTCAAAGCGTATCTCTGCATTTTCATCTGCTTAGCCACTAAAGCAGTTCACTTTGAAGTGGCTATGGATCTTTCATCGCCCCAGTTTATTGATGTGTTGAGGCGGTTTATTAGTCGCCGTGGGGCTCCGAAAACACTGTATTCGGATTGTGGTAGGAATTTTGTGGGGTCGCGCTCCGAACTGAAACGGGAGCTCCAAAATGTGCTTTCCAATCCTGACCAGTCAGCTCAGATAACAGCTTTTGCTGTTGACAATAACATTGAATTTAAATTTATCCTTCCGTCTGCCCCTCATCAGGGTGGCTTGTGGGAACGGGCTGTCCAGTCGGCCAAGTTTCACATGAAACGTATGATTGGGACCAGGTCGCTGACCATAGCAGAATTTTCGTCGTTATGGATTCGCATTGAGGGAATCTTAAATTCCCGTCCTTTGACTGCTCTATCTTCAGATCCGAGTGATTACCAGGCTCTAACGCCTGGTCATTTTTTGGTTGGCCGCCCCATTACCGCGCCCCTGGAAGCTGAAGTCTCATTAAATGAAGGGACCGTCCGTCATTACAAACAAATTGCCGCTTTGCTCCAAGCCTTTTGGAAAAGGTGGCGTTTGGAATACTTGACGGCACTTCATGCCCAGTGGCGTCGCCAGATGTAGTGGCACCCGGGGCGGGCCGTCCTCGTTACACCCCCCCCACACACTTTACTATAAAAAGCTGAAAATACTGTAATTAGCTAACGTGTTGCAAAGAACGAATTTGAATTAAATAAAATAAAACATTTATAACTTATGGAACTGTTTATTTTTACAAACTAAATACAGGTAATTAGGCCTACTAATTCAAAAGAATTAGCACATCAATATCTTAAAACCTGCTTTTACGTGCTTTATATGAAGCAAATTTTGAAATTACACTATCAAAATCAATACTTTTTGCCACTTCATGTTCAATGGATAACATAGCTAGGTTCGTCAATCTAACCTGACTCATTGTGGATCTGAGGTAACTTTTGATTAATTTTAGTTTCGAAAAACTTCTCTCGCATGAAGCAACTGATACACATATTGTGAGGAAAAACCTTAAAGCTAATATTACATTTGGTATAGAATCTGAAAAGTCATATTCGGTAATAAATTCTAAGAAGTTCAACCTGGTCCACTTCTTCGTTTTTTCATTTGAAATGCCTGCTGCCTGAAGATGCCTTCTCAACCGCAGGATTTCTTTGGGGACGTCTACGTCTTCTTGAGAAAATTCATCATATGTCTTAGTCAAACTTTTGAGAAGAGTCCGAAGGTCTGGTTCGTTTGCATTCATCAAAGTATTAGGCTGCAAAATAGCGAAGTGGGAGAGGACTTGTTCCAGACCCTCACAGCGTGTCACCATCTCCTGGTAAAACGTATCTATGCATTCGAGCATTGCCCGTTGTAGTTCTTGCGCCCAAGTGAGTCCTTCATCCCTGGAATTTTCACCAGGTAGCATCTTTTTCACTCTTTTTCTTTTTTCTGTGGGGATGTCCAATTTTTGACACATATTTTTTGCAAACTGAAGAGCACCTTCAACAATATCTCTACGTTTGTCCTTCAAGAACAGCTTAAGATCATTCATTGTAACTACACATTTTTCGAGGTTGATTCCTTCCAATTGCAAATATTTTTGTGTGTGGTTTACTTCCTCTAACACTTGCCCCCACAATGAAAGGTACCATAAAAATGAGAAGTCGCTGATTGCAGGCAGTAGGATATGTGCAGCTCCTCTAGTTTCGACTGTCTCGTCGGGCTGGCATAGTTCTTCAACAGCTTCGATTAGCTTTTCAAAGTTACCCATGACGGGTTTTATTGCTTCGTGATGGGCACTCCATCTAGTCTCAGACAGACGTTTTACAGAAATGCCAACATGTTGCATTAGTGTAAATTCCACCAATTTTAATATTTAAAAATTTCATCTTATTTTCACTATTTCAAATCATTTGGGCTTCATAATTATTAATTTAATAATTATATTATTTTAACATTTGTTTATTTACTTTTACAGTAGACCAATGAGCTTTCTGCGTTTCGAGCTTGAAAGGCTCGTTTCGTACTTTTGAAACTGCCGAAGGCCGCATTAAAAGTTATTTGGTCGATAACACCTTCGTCACTGTTTATATAAAAGGCCTACATACGGTATTTACAAAACCATTTACAATATTTAAAAATGTTGGATTTTTATCCGAGTTTTTTTGTATTGCTAAGCGTGTTTGCTTGCTTGCATTACATTATTTTGCATATAACCTTCTTGAGTCAAGAAGAAGGCCTCCTCCTCGAAATAATACATCACATAAAGAAATAATAAATACATCACAATATTGTCCTAGCTTGAGTGTGTAAAAACGTGGCGGTATTTGCAGAATTCCTATTTAAATATTCATTTACGAAAACAAGTTCGTGGGTCAGATAAACAAACCTGCATACGTTCTATAGCCATATCATATAACCGTTGAACAGTATTTCTCGTCAGATTCGTACCGTGTTTGCTCTAATTTTGTTTGGAATTCAACGCAGAATCAAAAAATGTTACGTTAAATGCTATTAAATTATAAAACCATAAGAAAAGTCGGTCCGAGTAACGGAGTGTCCAATAGTGTCCAGTAGGCATTAAACGCCGGTGTCCTGACAGAACGTACCAGCGACAAAACGTACCACTTGACTTTTCACGACATAACGTACCACGTTCGATCTGCGAAGTGTCTCCTTGTAATCCCTAAATAATTTACACCGCGACAAAACGTACCTGTTACCTGTGTTTGTCAAATTCAAACGGCTTCCGCGTAACTGGTAAATACCCCTCGAAAAATCTAAACTTCAAACGGACAGGACGTTATGCTAGCGAAAGTCAAACCTTCGGAAGTGCAGATAGGCGAGCTAGCGATTCTATCTAAAATGCCAAAAAAGGCATTTTTTTAAAATAAATTATTAATTTAAAAAATGCGCAATTCTTTTAAAAAGCAACTTCTACAAAAACAAGGATAGGTTAGGAGTGCTTACAAAAATCTCATAATTGATTTTTTTATATACACTGAGAAAATTTTTCACGCAAAAATTACTCGGTCGTTTTATAATCGAAGTACAAGCAATCAAACTTACGATAATTAAAAGACTGCAATACAAATTTAACTGAACAAAAATTACGTATTTACCGAAACGTTTTAAACTCGTATTACTCTAGTGATACCCACATAATACGCCCCTCTTCCTGGGATTGCACACTTCAATCGAAATGTTGATGTGATTAATTTGTTGATCTAGTAATTCTTTTTTATTTCTAAAATTTTTTTTCGCCCTAATTTTGTCACCCCCCTGAGTGTGGCACCCGGGGCGGACCGCCCCCACCGCCCCCCCTGGCGACGCCACTGTTCATGCCCGATCGAAGTGGTCGTCTAAGTCAAGAAATTTAACGGTTGGGGACCTGGTGGTTATGGAGGAACAGAATTCTCCCCCCCTGATGTGGCCTCTTGGCCGAGTTTCAGCTGTGTTTCCGGGGAGCGACGGGGTTGTTCGTCGCGCTTCAGTTAAAACATCCACAGGTTCTTTTGAACGACCGGCTATTAAATTATACCGGTTGCCCATATCTTCTTAATTGGGTATCTTGTTTTTTCGGGTGAGCAGAATTAGTTTCAATGATTGTTGTGGACTTGCTGGACACTTTGCTGGGACTTCCCAGGTGATTCCTTCCAGCTGTTGTCCGCAGTGAATTTTACATTGTCGAATGTTTCTGGCATGGCGTTGTGCCAGTTCATTGGGAGTTATGGATGCTCAACAAATCAACAACAACAAAAATAAGTAAAAAAAAAAAAAGAAAAAAGGAAAAAAAGGGGGGGAATAAAGGGAACAACAACAACAAAATAAAAAGGAAAAAAAATGTAAAAACTAGGGAACTAACTAAGTTGATTTGCTGAGTTTTACATTGTGTTTGGCTGGGCCATTGCTTATTGTATGTTATTGGGTTTTGTCTGCTCTACCCGAACCTTTCGGATTGCTCGCCTGGTCGATGCGCCCGCGGCGGAGTTGTTCGGCATGGTTTTCTGACTCATTGCATGTTTCCTGTATGTTTGTATTTTCTTGTGTTTGCGTGTAACCCCCTCCTAGGTTGGAGGGTAATTTTCAGAGAATGTTCCTGTTCACCAAAAGCCAAATTTTTGTACTGCATTTTTGGCCATGTCTTTTGGTGTAGATGGTGGTTGACCCATTGCGGTCAACGGGGGCCGGTGTTCGATATTTCGGATCGAACCGGTCATTCTTTTCATTTTCCGAGGTTGGCACTATGGCTTTTGTAGAGCTCGTACATGCACGTGAACTTTTAGCTCTGTCGTACGCCAGCCATCTCAGTGTCAACGTCCACGAGTCGGGCCCTCCTCGGCAGGTAGAAATCCGTGCATTTCACCCATCCTTATCCCAACCAGTCTATCCTGCCTTGAGTGTCAGGATCAACCCAGTCGTGAGATACGATAAGTCATTTTTATATTATTTATGTCTGATTAGCAATTCTGCATGCTGCTGCTTTGAGCTCACCAGAGGCTATTAAATTATCAAGTGTGAAAGCCGTCTTACTTTCAATCTTTAAAATATTATCTTACAAATACAAATAGCCAAACTTAAGTATAGATATGAAGAAAAACCTTATATAAATTAAATTTAATTATAGTTAAAATTTGTAAAGGAGTATTTTTTCTAAAAGAAGAAATGAAGTAATAATAATTAATACTAGCCTATTTACTAAAATGTACCTAGGTTAGCCAATAAAAAACCATCAATTTCTTGGTTACTAAGAGTAACTAACCAACAAGAAATTAGATTGATTGTTCAATGGTATTCAAAGTGATCAGATGAAAAAAAAGTAATGTCCTTTAAAATTAAAAAAAAAATAATAACTATCATTCATAAAAAAACCCCTACAGAATTAATGAAACGAGTCAGCAACATCCACTACATTAGAGACATCCTTGGAACACAATAATTCACGCCAGAAAATCGATGAAAACCGTAAATCCAGCTAAACATATCTCGGCCTAGACATCGGAATTACAAATCTTTGGGTGAGATCGCTTCCTTTCACAAATAAAAATTACAAATCACAAATAAGTATAGAACACTAGAAACAGCACCACCTCTTTCAATTCATAAGAAAACAAGGTGAACATAATAAACTTTATTTAATTAACCAAAAAACAGTAGAAATGTGCGGTCACTAGGAACGTTCCGGCAGCCATCTTTATTGGTGTTCGTTTTCTGTGAAGATACGTAGTCTGCGCTCTGGTGGTTTAAAACTTAATGAATCAGATTTTTAAAATAAACAAATATTATTTAATGTAAAGTATGATACTAATAATTATGCATTTCTGACTTTCTTAGAGTTCAAAGAACCTTAAATAACCCTGGGATATATATAATTAATTAATTTTCTTTCTAAAAAACTGTAATTGAAAATATTTGTTGTGTTATATGTAATGTAAAACTAATATTGAAAAATGTTGTGATA
This sequence comes from Magicicada septendecula, assembly GCA_034769895.1. Classification (NCBI taxonomy): domain Eukaryota; kingdom Metazoa; phylum Arthropoda; class Insecta; order Hemiptera; family Cicadidae; genus Magicicada; species Magicicada septendecula. Next base: position 939,454,928 of record CM068367.1, on the reverse strand, counting down.
TCGAAAAATAATTGATTGTAAACTAATGATTACAAGACAGTAATTTCCATTGAATTAAAATAAATTCAATATAGACCTTTCTTTTAGGTAATGGACAGTGTATTATTTCTGGTAGATAGTAGTTTGTTACAGGAAAAGAAGGAATAGCAGAGAAGAGTAAGAAGATTAGCCCAGTCATCAGAAATTATTAAGTACTGCAAAAATAACATAACCTTAAATGGGTTCGTAAATAGAAAACAGCTGATGCAACGCGCGGAAAAATTTTAAACGACTAGATCGTATACAAAGAGTAATTCTCTTTCTCTCTATCACTCTCTCTCCTACCTATTTTCAAACAACTGCCCTGATATAATACAGAATAAAGAGAACTTGGTCAATATTTTTCATAATCACATACTCTCGATTTAAAAAAGTAAATAACATTATCGGAATCCAAATAAATAATACCAACAGATAACAAGAATTGTAACCGACATAGACGTAAACCCGATACAGTGATGACTTGATACAATATATATATATATATATTGTAGCATGACAGATAATCCACTTAATAAAGATTACAATATGATCATAATTAAATATCAATTACATTAAATATCAAGAAAAATCCAAATGCAAACAAATAAATATCAAAATAAAATACCACCATAAATGGAAAAAGTAAAAATAAAGAACCACAATGCAACAAAAATGTATAAAGAAAAAAAAACCCAAAAAACTAAAATAAAATAAGTTATTTAGTACCCAGGTAGGATAGGAGTAGGTAAGGAAGATACCCTGAACAAACCAACGGACATGATAAAACAATGTTACCTTGAAGAAACCAAGAAAGAAGAATTTTGAAGAAACAAAATTGTAGGATGGGATGACTGCAAGATATACCCAAGGGAAACCTATTAAGAAAAATATAACAAACCCCAAAAGAGATTAAATGTCACCAAAGAAAGTATATAACACCCAAAACCTGATATTGTAACATCACAAGATGTTACCTAACCTAAGTGTATATTATCAGATTTTATAAGGACAAAACAACCATGTAAATAGGAATATAATAGTAGAAATAACCAAGAAAGAAGAATGAAGCAGAAGTGCCACATGAAACAGTAACCCAAGGGCTGTTTGACACTACAACTAGACTGAGACTAAAACGAACTGATGGACAGAGTAAATTTACATTCAGCTGTCAATCCAGTAAGTAGTTGATGTAAACCGAATGTCATATGTAAACAAAAAATGAACTAATGAGCAGTTAAATACTGTGAAAGCAGAATTAGCATTTTGCTGATAATAGATGTGACAATGACCAGTAAATTATGAATGCCAAAACTAATGTTAACAATGGCTACATAGTGAGAACAAAGATGTATTTCAGCATCAAATATACTTGTTAGAAAAGAGAACTATTTATAAGAGAGAATCTTATACAAATAAGATATCTCCACAATTTACCGAATTGAGAACCAGTAAGCATTATTAAGGCCAAATTCCAATGTAGGCGATATGTCTTAGCAAGCTTAGACAAAACATTAGTCAGTAAATTGGCTATTGAGAATTAACACAAGTGTAAATTAAAATACACAGAACCATGGTTATGCCTTGACATAACAAAAAACATTATTAAAACAATAGGTTTAATCATAATTTTAATTGTTAAATAGTAGTTTAAAACGAATTAGCATAAAACGAAATGTCATAGTCAGTAGGATCATTCATTACAATGTATAGAGTTTAGGTGTACAAGTAATGTTCAGTGAAAATGTCAGTACAGCATTAATGGTGTTCGCACATAAACATTTGATTAATAAAATGATATGTGAACACAAACAATATTAACCAAAAGTGTAAAACCGGCGACTCAGAAATAGCAGACGACAGTGAAAGTGATGTACCTGAACATTGGTTTTATAACAATGTCGGTCAAAGTGAAAGTAATTCGAGATCGAGTGATATCAAATTAAAGGAAAAAAAAACAATCTTTAATTTGATAGTAATATCAACCCAATCGCAACTGTATTTAGTGCGGGAGAGATGCTAGCATCATTCTAAAAATGTACATCGGGAAACTGTTTATGAATAATAACAAAAACGACAACTAGCTGTCACCGCAACATTTGACGGTTAGAAAAAACCGTTATCAACTGCCAAAAAGTGACACGTCATACCGACACACCTACCAAAGCCAATCAGAAAATTAGTTAGTAATTAACATTTTTACCTAAAGCCGATCAAAGAAGGGGGTATATAAAGACGAAACAGCGAATTTTGAGGCAGACTCTGACTGACTAGCGTGTAGCACAGACGTGTGCCCGCCATCTCTACATTTTTAATAACTCTTAGCGTCATTTACATATTACATTGAAACCAATAGTTCAACAACAAGAAACGACTACTTCAAGTTCATCTACAGCAAACAACAGTGATTAAGTGCAGTATCATTTTAATTTTGTGCGGGAATAACGAACAGAAAATAATTTATTGTTATTATTCACGATCCATTTTAATCAGAAGAGGATCGCATTATTCTGTTCTTGTGTGAGTTTAGTGCCGAAACCCAGTAATCATTATAATCCGATTACTGAAGTGATTAATAAGTTTTAATTAAATAATTAAAACTCAGAAGGTAACAGTGCAATCATTACTAATCTTGATCTGAGCGCCATAACCTGTACTTTTTTCAACAATAACCTGTACTGACGCAAAACACAAAAACATTTTAAGATTACACCACGTCTCAATTTATTATACAAATTTGTTATTATTAATTAAGCTATATATTAGTTGTAAGGGTTCTCACTTGATAAATGTTGTCACTAAAAAAGCAAGCGTTGATGAAACGCGCGATCTTTCAACAGATTATTTTTTAATTTTGTTTACTTTGCAAAAGTAACCTAAAAACTTTGTTGATCAATTTTATATCAAAAGGATTATTGGATATTGTGTAGGCATAATTGTTTTCTTTCGTGTCTCAAAGAATTCACAACTGAGATAATCATAATTTTAATGTTAAAAATAAATAGCATCTGGACTTAACCAGATTTATAATTCATGTTCTGAGCAAGCCGTATAAGGCATATAATAACTGACTTTTAATTGTACAACTTTGTACAACTGAGATAATCATAATTTTAATGTTAAAAATAAATAGCATCTGGACTTAACCAGATTTATAATTCATGTTCTGAGCAAGCCGTGTAAGGCATATAAAAACTGACTTTTAATTGGACAACTTTGTATGTTTGCATTATATTCGTTTTTGAATTCTCTATGAGGGTGTAAATAAACCCATTATTAACAGCATCACCTGATTTTGATTTATTTCTATAGGATAATTGAATATTTTCTTTTAACAAACCTAAACAACCTTCTGTTGTGTTTAACATATTGGAATAGCATTGCCAAAAGGTGACACACAATTATATTAAATTTTCTAATCATTCAGTAAATCTATGTGTGGGTTTTACACGGGATTTTCCCTGAATAAATCCGTGTGGCGCCCACTAATTAATAAACAAGGTAATCTAACCTTGCAACCAAAGTGAGTTGGTGTTTGTAAGCTGAGTTGACAGTTTAGTGAACTTCTAGTAAACACGATCAGGTACGTAAAAGTATATTTTTGTTGATGATATTGTCCAGACATTACGAGACGTGACATACTCGGACTACCTGCAATCTGGAGAAGAAGTTTTACTACCAGTTTCAACCAGACGAGAACTATTATCAAGCAACCAACTGCTCTACTTCACGTTTTAACTTAAGCTAATTTAGCATTTAATTATAATCCACATCACTATTTTATTTATTTAATATAAGGGAATTCTTTTTAAACAAGTATAATTAAACCATTGTAAACACACTGTGAGTAACTTTGAATGTTTCATTTTAAATTACTTTACTACATTAGTAACCTTCAATTAGAAACAACTATTCTAAACATTGAGTTATCTCAAAAGAATATTTCACACATAGTTGAACTTTGTTTTAACGAGACTTTTAATATTTTAACCACGAATATAAGTTTAAACAACAACACTTTTATTTTATTTCAAGTTAATTGTAAACACACACGTTTTCATTTTATTACAAATAGGTTAGACCAACTAGTGTGGCGTTTAAACGAAATCTAAACGGAATTTAAACATTATTTTAATATAATTACTATAAACAAATAAACATAATAATTTTAAAGTAACCCCAAATAACGTTACGTTATAAATAGACGCATACCGTGGGGCTTTACGAAAGGAGAACACACCCAATAATTTTCGTTTAGTTATAATATTAATATAAAATAGTTGTAAACAAAAGTGTTTAGTGTTGTAAGTAGAAGTGCACCCACTAAAGTTATTGTATAACGGAATATACAAATCTTCATAATCCCTTATAACTAAGATTTTGGTCTTGGAATATTGTAAAACTCAATTAGAGATAAGACCCAAAAATATAAGTGAACAGGTGCAAGTTATTTCAGTGTATTATATAAACTTCAAGTAGAAGTGTGACTAATACTTCAACTAAGTACATGTGTACCATGAAACAACTTTAAAGTTTTCAATGACTACAGAAATAAAATTTTATAAAATATTCTTATGAAAACAATCACTAATGTTTCTAAGAAGGTGCCACTTTTTATCTAAAAACCTTCATTAAAATGTAAAGGATAAAGTGAGAGCAGGGGGTGAATAAATAAAGTGACCGCGGATAAATCTTTAAATACCAAAATAAAAACAGATAAGACTGCTACCAAAATAAGTTTAAGAAATAAATAAAAAATAAAGGGCTTGTTATGTTTATGTTAAAGCCCATGAACTCCATAATTCAATGTGGTGAGTAGAATATAAGATTTTGTTAATATTATAAAAAATTTTAATATATCTTACAGTATTAATCCAGACTAAAATGTCTAAGTAGGGATACCATACTCTTTTTATAAAATGTTTATTATATGTTACTAGTAGTAGTTAAAACCAAAATGTCTGAATTTGAAGACCATATTGTTAATTTCAAATATTGTTTAAGTATTATGAGTATGAATACGATACTACATATTCTGTTAGTTAATTAAGGAGATTTTAATTAATATTGTATTAAAATAAGAAAGTCAGAAGGGGTATAAACACAGTATTATTCAAAAACATTATATGTAAAACCAGAAAAATCTAGGCCAAATAGGAAACTCCAACCACCTTATAATTGTTAATTAAGTTAAATAAAACAGCTAAACTGATGAAATTTATATAAGGTAAATCAGTCACCAAATACTATGACTAAAACTATACTTTAAAAGGATAGTGTAAAAAGATATATAAAATTATTGAAAAAATTGCAAATGTAATAACTAAAATTTCAGAGTAGGGAGTCATAGATTCATGAATTATATTTAAAAAGATAATCAATTGATAAAATTGCAAGAAATTAAGGAAAGATAAACATTTATGTCAATCTGAGATTTATTATAATCATAAGTATAATATATAAAATGGCTAATATTTGGAAAAGAACAGGAAATAAAAGGTTGAGCCTACTTTTCCAAAATGAAAGAAATATAGCAATTTTGATAAAAAACTTTGTAAAAATAGATTATTGGGTATCAAATTAAGCAGAAGGAATTAAAGAAACCGATTATGTATTTATTATTTCATGAAATTAATTAATAACCAAAATATATTCTGTGATATAATGTACTTTTTCTACATGTGTCGGATGCGATTAAAAATTGAAACAATACATTTATAATATTAAATAGGCTAAGATATTTAAGAAAACGAAGGAACTAAGACAGTTCTTTATTAACATTCGTAGTGTATGGTTGAGTGAGCTATAGATACATAACCACCTATATCGAAACATTAATGGCGTATAAAAATTGAACCTAGCATACAGTAAAATTTTGAGAATTTCAACAAAACAATTTTAAACCTTAAATTCAGTGAAAATTAACCACTACAAACATTGAATCAAGTGAATACACCACCGAAACTAGTTAATTAACCATATGAACATCTAACACTAATAATTCCGAATAACTGAAACGAACTTTACAACACCAGTAACTTAACAAAATCACACACATTTTACTTGAGTGAACAACAGAACATTGAACGAGAGATACTACAATAACACCAGAAATATTAATCACTACTGCGGAGACGAGGAAGCAGAGAAAAGGCAGCTTTATTGGAAGAAAATTTCAACAGACGATTCCTGTTTTACATCAGCAGCTACGAAGCGGCCATTTTGACTCCCAGCATGCAAAGCGCACACGAAGACTAGTATTCGTCAACTCTTCATTGGTATAAAGTTTTCATTTTATAAACGTTATATATTATCAATTAACGTTGTAATTTTTTACTATTAAACTTTTTAATTGTAAATGTTATACTTTCTGACATTACCCCTTCTCTGACTATTAACTATAACCGTTAAAAGAACCTGAAAAATTAATATTAAATAACACATGTACCAACAATCGATCGCCCTGTGAACGAGTCGAGCATTATATAATAATCGATTTTAATCGATACTTTTAAAACAATTGTCAATAAAATTTAGAAATTCTACAATTTGGTTGTAAATTTATTTATAAATTTAATAAATAGCGTATTAGTGAACAACAGGACTACAAGCAAGGCGGCCATTACTCAAGTGGAAGTGTTCCATACGGAGAAGAAGAAATACCGCTAATCGATCAGTGAATTAGACAATCCTGTTAACGCTGAATTTAATTACAGTGAACAATAAGCAATATTATTGACAAAATTAACTCAAAGGAACTTAATATTTTAACACCACACAATTACAAGAATTATTTTCTAAAATATTAAACATCAAATAAAACACAACTTAAATATTTTTTTTTATTTTTTCAAAACACAATTTTTTTATTTTGTAAACGAACAACAATTTTTTTAGTTTCGTTACAAATTGGCGTCCAACTAAGGGGCTTCAATTAGTGATTGGTAGGCTACTAATTTGCCTAATTCCTAATTCAAGCTTGGCAGCGGTTATACAGTCGGAGAAAGAAGCAAAATGCAAAGTCGTGCAACTTGAAAGAATAGGGCGGCAGAGGCCGAAAAAGAAATTAATATGGAGGACAAGGAGGCAACGCCGGTGGAAGACATAGAAATGTTATTACCCCCAACGGAACCTAAACAACCCGCACCACCAGAGGAACAACCTGAAAAACCCACGCAAACAGAGAACGTGGCAATACAAGAAATGTTCAGGCAGATGATGGAGAAAATTAATGAAACTAGTAAGAAGATGGATGCCACAAAAGAAGAATTAAGAAAGGACATAGGAGAAACTAGTAAGAAGATGGAGGAAAAAATGGATTCTACAAAAGAAGAATCGAGTAAAGAAAGGAAGGAAGACAACCGATCCTTAAGTAAAAAGATGGAAGAGAATAGTAAGAAGTTAGAAGATTTGAGGAAGGACAACCAATCCACAAAGGAAGAATTGGGTAGTAAAATTAAAAACACCAATAAGAGAATTGAGGAAACCAGTAGGAAGATGGAAGATGACAACCAACAGTTAAGGGAGAATAGTAGGAAGATGGTAAGCGACAACCTACAACTGAAGGAAGAATTAAGGGAAAATAACAAGAAAATGGAAGAGAAGATTGGGGAGAAGTTGGAAGAATTGAGAGAGGATAACCAACTATTAAGAGAAGAATTAAGGGAAGTCAACCAGGAAAACATGAACAAGGTAGACGAGAGAATAGAGTTGGCGAAGGAAGAGTTGAGCAGGAAAATCAACGACAATAAGAAATCTATAAATAAAAAATTGGAAGAAGAAACCATAATAATAAACCAACAAATCAGGGAAGTTGACGAAAGATGTCGCCAGACTGAGTGGGAAGTACAGGATGTCAAGGAAGTAGTAAATACCAAAATTACCAAGATCGAAGAACACCATTAGAAAAAGTTGGAAGAAAACCGAAAGGAAGCACAGGAGGAATTAAGTAAGGTACGTAACCAAGTTACGGAAAGGTGCGATGGAATGGAAGTAGCGATGACGAATATCACGGGTCAAGTGCGGCAGAGCCAGGAAGAGATGGAAGTGTTAAGAAACAGACCAACTAACTTCACGACTATCCCCATAAATGAGAATCGGGAATGGCTAAACTTTTGCCAATATAAAAGGAAGCCGATGGAGTTCTTGGCCCGAATAGAGGAGTACATTGCCAAACATAGGGGCAACAGATGGATCAACAACCGGGAGCTATTGGACGAATCATTCCGTGAGATGACGGACAATTGGTGGATGGCAAACCGGAGCGAGATCGATGATTACCAGCATTTCAAAAACTTGTTTAAGGCAAAGTACTGGTCGGAGACTACCCAGAACTTAATACGTGACAACATCTGTCACGGCCGATACAAACCACAGATGGGTAACTCGATGACTGCATACTTCCTCGGAAAGGTATGTCTGGCGAAGCATTTAGAACAGCCATACCAGAAGAATGCCTCGTCAATAAATTATCGTACCATTACGATGAAGAAGTAATCCGAGGAAGGAGAGGCAGCCAAATAAAAACAATACAGGCGATGACGGAACTGCTGAAAAACTATGAAAATGAAGAATACTATAGACAAAGCTGAAGGAGGAATGATCGGCCGGAACCAAGGAACCATCAGTACACCAATAACGGTAATAACAATAACAGCAATAGCTACCAAGGAAACCGTGCCAATCCCACTTGTAACACCAACAACAACAACAACAGTAATAATAATAATAACAACGTTCCGGGTAACCAATATACCAATAGAACTAATAATGGTTACCAAGGTAATAGAAATCAGTATTACCAAAATGCCAATATTAATAGTCAGAGAAACCCCAACCATAATAACACAGAACGGTATTATAACAATAATCGAGGGTACCCACCAAACAATAACAATGGTACCAATAGGTTTTCCTGACCAAGGGTAAACTTCATACGAGCTGAAGACGGTCGCCAACGAAGATACTACCATCAGCGGCGTAACAGCTTCCATGAGTATGAGGATTGGCGGAGAAGCAGAGAACGTAATGATCCAAGGTATAATCAGCCTAGATGAAGTACCAGTCTAGATGATCCAGAACGACAACCAAACCGAGAACAACCGTTGGAACATCGCACGGAGTGGCAGGGACCCACTCAAGGTCTCCTGACTGATGGATCGATCGGTACGAACAATACCCATAATGAAATCGAGAATTTAAACGGGAGGGGGCAGTGATAAATTATCATGACCCTTTACTGCTCCTATCTCCTGGGTATCAAAACAAGTTGCAAAGAGCAACTAACACAAATAAAATAACAATCATTGGTTGCAATTACTTAAAAAATATTAGACACGAACTATTGGAGGAGGATGACACTAGCCTGAAAATATAAGTAATGAAATCATATATGTCAATGCGGAAGTAGAAGGAATCCCTGCCCAATTAATGATCGATACTGGTTCGAATGTGTCTATAATTAGCACAACAGAGTTGGAGAGAATCCAAAGGGAATGTGGTAAGGTATTGCCGACACTGCCGATAAATAATATCGTTTTAGTAGGTGCCACCGGTCGCCAAAACAAAACGATCAGAAGACAAGTTTCGATAAATGTGATTAGCAGTGGTATAGCGATAAACATGATATTCTTAGTTGCGACCGGATTGCCTTTTAATATATTGGTGGGGTGCGATGTACTCGGAAGGAACTCCGCTATAATCGATTTACGCACGGAAAATATCACTGTTTGCAGACGGACTAACCTGGACGGTTGACGTGATAGTTAGCGAAACAGTAATTCCCAGCAATATCCACCAACAAATCCGGAACATAAATTATATCGACAATACTGTACTTCTATAATTAAATCCATAATATATGATAACTCGGATGAGGATTTATGGTCCCAAAAGATCCAGGAAATCAGGGATTTCCGGGGCGGAATCACTAAGGAAAGATTGCCAATATACCAAGCGAATCAGTTAATAAAAATCTATGAAAGATACCGCTCAGTATTTTCCGATGAACCCGGTAAGGTAAAAAATTACCAATGTACTCTGAAATTTAGAGAAACAGTGGATTTTAACTGGAAATCATATCCCATCGTGCATTCACGAAAGGAAGCTGTAAGAGCTGAAATAAATAAAATGATTAACCGTGACATTATAGAGAGTAGCCAATCCCCATTCACCAGCCCTATCGTGGCTATTCCTAAGAAAAACGGACAATTCCGGCTTTGCCTAGATGCGCGTGAAATAAATAAAATGATTGTCAATGACAGGACTTAGCCCTGTGAGATAGAAGAGATCTTGAAACGTTTCCACGGTACCAAGTACTTTAGTACCTGGGACACGGTGTGCGGCTACTGGCAGGTGGAATTGGACCCACAGAGTCGTCAGTATCTGGCATTCATATTCGAGGGGCGTAATTACCAATTCAAGAGACTGCCCTTCGGACTCGTGAATTCGGTCGCCATTTTTGTGGCCTGCATGGACCAGATACTTGGCCAGGAAGCACTACAATTTACCACCGTGTATGTAGATGATCTGCTGATTACCTCAGAAACATGGGAGGAACACTGCTACCGTGTGGAACACGTACTGTAGAAGTTGGCTGCGAATAACATCACGCTTAAACTAGAAAAATCCCAATTCATTGCAAAAGAAGTTCAGTTCTTGGGTTTTAACTTGGATGACCGAGGAATCTCACCGTCGGCAGAAAAGGTAGAAGCGATCCAGAAATTTCCTGCACCAAAGAATAGAAGGCAATTACAGTCATTCCTTGGACTCTGTAATTATTACCGCAAGTTCCAGGAACAATATTCTGAATTGACCGCAAGGTTTCAACCACAACTGTCATCTAAAAACAAATGGAGCTGGGGTCAAGAGCAGAACGAGACCTTACAACTCATTAAGAACAAATTTTTGGAACCCATAAGACTTCGCCACCCAGATTTTAAAAAAACCTTTCTTTCTAAATTGTGATGCCAGCGACATTAGCCTCGGAACGACACTGTATCAAGAAGATGAGGAGGGTGAACATCTAGTGATTAGCTTCGCTAGTAGATCTTTAAACCAGTGCGAAAAGAACTACAACGTCACTGAGAAGGAACTGCTGAGTGTAGTATTCGCGTGTGGCAAATTCCGCACCTACATCATAGGTTACCCAGTTACCGTCCGGACAGACCATAAATCCATATCGTTCCTGAGGAGATGCAAATTGAGTCACGGCAGGCTGACCAGGTGGATACTTGCCCTTCGAGAGTACAATCTAAAATGGGAATACATCCCAGGAAAAAAGAATGTCATTGCAGATGTGTTATCACGTGTTAATGTGGCAGAGCAAACATTCGAGGGAGAGAAAGAAGCGTACTCAAAATCTACCACATTATTAGCACCAGAGCTGATCTAGCCACATTATTAATGAACCTTAGCACACACCAACAAGCGGACCCAAAATTGAGGAATATAAAAACTTGATTGGAAGAAGGGGACGAAACTATCGCTCAATATTATCAGATAAATAACGAGATATTGTTCATTAAGGCAGGAGACCTGGAAGGTGATTATTCCAACCCATATTGAAAAGGAGATAATCATGAATTATCATATACGATATGGGCATATGGGCGCCTTAAAGGTGATTAAGGCTCTGGAGGAGAGCTGCCACATAAAAAACGTAAACCGGAAGGTCCGGATGTATATCAGATGTTGTCGGATCTGCCAACTAGTTAAATCAAATAACGAGAAGAAGGAAGGCATTATGATTCCTATAACATCCCAGGTAAAATTGGAGAAAGTATTCTTGGACATCTGTGGACCATTTCCCCGTAGTGGCGGTTGTCACAGATATAGGTACCTGATAATCATAATGGACCATTTCACTAAGTTTGTTAAGCTATACCCTGCTAATCGGGCAACTACTAGGAAAATTCTGGGAATATTAACAGAACAGTATTTCCCAAACATAGGAAAACCAGTTTCGATCATCACGGATCATGGAACCCAGTTTAAAGGGAGAAAATGGCGGGATACCCTACTATCAATGGATGTTCGTACATACAAAACCTCGCCCCGAGCAGTAATCCGGCAGAGAGGGTGTTACGAGAAGTGGAGAGGATATTAAGAACTTATTGTCACCATCAACAGAGAAGGTGGCAAGACTATCTAGAAGCCACGGAAGAATTTCTCAACTTGGCATACCACCCAGCCATCGGAGTTACCCCATACTCCGCCATGTACGAGAAACCACCCCCACGAGAGATCGAAGAAATCCTAGAGTTCCCTAGAGATAATATTTATACGTTCGACAAGGTAAAATTCTACAACAAGGTGGCCAAAGACCAGGAGAAACGGCAAAACAAGTATCAAAGGGCTAGTGGTAAAATAATAACTTATAAAATTGGAGAAAAAATGTTATTGAAAAATCGTGAACTACCCAGCACGTTGGAAGGAATAACAAAGCAATTATTATTACTGTACACTGGACCATATATAGTCTCCATAGTAAAAAACAATAATACGTATGAAATAAAGGAGATGGGTTCTGAGAGAATCAAAGGCGTATATAATCAGGCTTCCATGAAAAAATATTATGAGGAGTAGAAATTTAAATACAAGAAGGAGAATTTTGAGTTTAACAAAATAAAATAACTAAATTCTAAAAAATAGTAAGCACAACTTACTGACAATCATTTATGAAAAAACTTTATGGTAAATAAAAGAAAAAGAATTTGGAATTTATATAAAACCACTAAATTCTAAAATATCGTAAGATCACGTTACAAACAAACTATTTATGAAGACAATTTTGGAGTTAAAGGAAAGGAATTTTGAAATAAATAACAAAAGTCAAATATATCGTAAGATCACCTTACAACCGATTATTTATAAAAAACTTTATGGAAAATAAAAAGGAAAGAATTTGGTATTTAGAATAAAAGTCATCAAAATTTTAAAACATAGTAAGATCATCTTACCAACAATAATTTATGAACTAATTATGAAATTAAAGAAAAGAATTTGGAAGTTAAATAAAACAAACAAATTATAAAATATAACAAGAGCAACTTACCACAAACAATTTATGAAATAATTTTAAAGAGAAAGAAAAGGAAGTAAGAACCACTGATACAATTAAATGAATAAACTTGTGTTGAAATAAAAATAATAAAAACTTGACGATATACAAAGAGAAACAATGACCACATAAATATATAATTAAAGAATTCGTTTGGATAAAAAACAAGAGCGAAGTAATTTGTGAAAAAGAAAAAATAAATATATGTAAATAAATCATTAAAATGAATATGATCATAAAATAAATGTCGATTGTAATAAGGACAATTAGAAGAAAGTGCTAGAACATGGACTAGTGGAACAATTCATGATAACTAAGAAACAAACAAAAATATCATAAAATATATGCTACCAATGACCAGAAGCAGATTGCAATAACAACAAAAGAAGAATAGAGAATTAACACAAAAAACTTTATACTTAATAAATAGTGATAATTATATTAATAAAGGAGCTTCCCACCATAATAAGAAATAAGATAACAGTAGAGCTAACAAGTCAGAAGAATAACTGAGAAGGAAAATAACTGAGATAGAAATATTAACAGATCTGAGCAAATACGAAGTGAGGTATCCAAAGATATTTTTTAATAGTCGTAAAATAGACTAGTCTTATATAATTTTTATTAATAACTGTCTGTAGATAAGTCCAGCAGTATTATCATGTTTTTGAGCAGAGATGATTTGCCTCTGAACTCAATGAGAAGTGTAGCATGGCCAGCAGAGTATGTAGCCTACAGTGCCCCTCTGAACTGCCCCAGCTCACGTGTTAGGGAATGTTAGGGAATAAATATCCCAGGGATAAAACACCAAGTTAAGACAAAATGAAAATAAAATAATAAACCTCAGATGACTATTACTATCAAGGAAGATCGATTAAGAATAAAAATATGTAATTTATAAATATGTAAATTAGTATATGTAATTAATATATGTAATATTTATAAATATGTAAATTATTAAAATATGTAAATATGTTATTTACTCCCACTGAGGAAGAGGAACATCACCTCGAAACGTTTGGGGAAGTGTAAAGAAAGTAAGTTCATATTGTGAAAGTTTATATATATAATAAAAATATGTAAGCTCGAATATGAAGAAGCAAAAATAGAAATGGAAAGGAAGTCAAGAATAATAAAAATATAATAAGTATCATAAGCAATTATTTCAGACAAACGAAGTATGGTCTGAACTAATCACTTCTGGAGGAGAGCAATCTGTAGCATGACAAATAATCCACTTAATAAAGATTACAATATGATCATAATTAAATATCAATTACATTAAATATCAAGAAAAATCCAAATGCAAACAAATAAATATCAAAATAAAATACCACCATAAATGGAAAAAGTAAAAATAAAGAACCACAATGCAACAAAAATGTAGAAAGAAAAAAAAACTAAAATAAAATAAGGATAATACCCAGGTAGGATAGGAGTAGGTAAGGAAGATACCCCGAACAAACCAACGGACATGATAAAACAATGTTACCTTGAAGAAACCAAGAAAGAAGAATTTTGAAGAAACAAAATTGTAGGATGGGATGACTGCAAGATATACCCAAGGGAAACCTATTAAGAAAAATATAACAAACCCCGAAAGAGATTAAATGTCACCAAAGAAAGTATAACACCCAAAACCTGATATTAATGTAAAATAGTTGTAAACAAAAGTGTTTAGTGTTGTAAGTAGAAGTGCACCCACTAAAGTTATTGTATAACGGAATAAACAAATCTTCATAATCCCTTATAACTAAGATTTTGGTCTTGGAATATTGTAAAACTCAATTAGAGATAAGACCCAAAAATATAAGTGAACAGGTGCAAGTTATTTCAGTGTATTATATAAACTTCAAGTAGAAGTGTGGCTAATACTTCAACTAAGTACATGTGTACCATGAAACAACTTTAAAGTTTTCAATGACTACAGAAATAAAATTTTATAAAATATTCTTATGAAAACAATTACTAATGTTTCTAAGAAGGTGCCACTTTTTATCTAAAAACCTTCATTAAAATGTAAAGGATAAAGTGAGAGCAGGTGGTGAATAAATAAAGTGACCAGGGATAAATCTTTAAATACCAAAATAAAAACAGATAAGACTGCTACCAAAATAAGTTTAAGAAATAAATAAAAAATAAAGGGCTTGTTATGTTTATGTTAAAGCCCATGAACTCCATAATTCAATGTGGTGAGTAGAATATAAGATTTTGTTAATATTATAAAAATGTTTAATATGTCTAACAGTATTAATCCAGACTAAAATGTCTTAAGTAGGGATACCATACTCTTTTTATAAAATGTTTATTATATGTTACTAGTAGTAGTTAAAACTAAAATGTCTGAATTTGAAGACCATATTGTTAATTTCAAATATTGTTCAAGTATTATGAGTATGAATACGATACTACATATTCTATTAGTTAATTAAGGAGATTTTAATTAATATTGTATTAAAATAAGAAAGTCAGAAGGGGTATAAACACAGTATTATTCAAAAACATTATATGTAAAACCAGAAAAATCTAGGCCAAATAGGAAACTGCAACCACCTTATAATTATTAATTAAGTTAAATAAAACAGCTAAACTGATGGAATTTATATAAGGTAAATCAGTCACCAAATACTATGACTAAAACTATACTTTAAAAGGATAGTGTAAAAAGATATATAAAATTATTGAAAAAATTGCAAATGTAATAACTAAAATTTCAGAGTGGGGAGTCATAGATTCATGAATTATATTTAAAAAGATAATCAGTTGATAAAATTGCAAGAAATTAAGGAAAGATAAACATTTATGTCAATCTGAGATTTATTATAATCATAATTATAACATATAAAATGGCTAATATTTGGAGAAGAACAGGAAATAAAAGGTTGACCCTACTTTTCCAAAATGAAAGGAATATAGCAATTTTGATAAAAAACTTTGTAAAAATAGATTATTGGGTATCAAATTAAGCAGAAGGAATTAAAGAAACTGATTATGTATTTATTATTTCATGAAATTAATAATAACCAAAATATATTCTGTGATATAATGTACTTTTTCTACATGTATCGGAAGCTATTAAAAATTGAAACAATACATTTCTAATATTAAATAGGCTAAGATATTTAAGGAAATGAAGGAACTAAGACAGTTCTTTATTAACGTTCGTAGTGTACGGTTGAGTGAGCTATAGATACATAACCACCTATATCGAAACCATTAATGGCATATAAAAATTGAACCTAGCATACAGTAAAATTTTGAGAATTTCAACAAAACAATTTTAAACCTTAAATTCAGTGAAAATTAACCACTACAAACATTGAATCAAGTGAATACACCACCGAAACTAGTTAATTAACCATATGAACATCTAACACTAATAATTCCGAATAACTGAAACGAACTTTACAACACCAGTAACTTAACAAAATCACACACATTTTACTCGAGTGAACAACAGAACATTGAACGAGAGATACTACAATAACACCAGAAATATTAATCACTACTGCGGAGATGAGGAAGCAGAGAAACGGCAGCTTTATTGGAAGAAAATTTCAACAGACGATTCCTGTTTTACATCAGCAGCTACGAAGCGGCCATTTTGACTCCCAGCATGCAAAGCGCACACGAAGACTAGTATTCGTCAACTCTTCATTGGTATAAAGTTTTCATTTTATAAACATTATATATTATCAATTAACGTTGTAATTTTTTACTATTAAGCTTTTTAATTGTAAATGTTATACTTTATGACATTACCCCTTCTCTGACTATTAACTATAACCGTTAAAAGAACCTGAAAAATTAATATTAAATAACACATGTACCAACAATCGATCGCCCTGTGAACGAGTCGAGCATTATATAATAATCGAGTTTAATCGATACTTTTAAAACAATTGTCAATAAAATTTAGAAATTCTACAATTTGGTTGTAAATTTATTTATAAATTTAATAAATAGTGTATTAGTGAACAACAGGACTACAAGCAAGGCGGCCATTACTCAAGTGGAAGTGTTACATACGGAGAAGAAGAAATACCGCTAATCGATCAGTGAATTAGACAATCCTGTTAACGCTGAATTTAATTACAGTGAACAATAAGCGATATTATTGACAAAATTAACTCAAAGGAACTTAAAATTTTAACACCACACAATTACAAGAATTATTTTCTAAAATATTAAACATCAAATAAAACACAACTTAAATATTTGTTTTTATTTTTTCAAAACAACACAATTTTTTTATTTTGTAAACGAACAACAATTTTTTTAGTTTCGTTACAATATATATATATATATATATATATATATATATATATATATATATATATATATTGCGACAATACAAGCAAAGGCTGTAATGCGCATACATAATATATTATAAATATTTAAGTTAGTTTCAATAATATATAATAGATGAGCAGGTGTGAGATTGGAAGCTGGCTTTCAAGCAGGAACCAACAGGTAAACATCACGCGATTACCACTGCATGTGTGTATACAAGTAAATAATGTGTGTGCGTGAAGCCTGTCTGATCCTGAAAGTTGCAATCTCACCCCCCAAGTCAATGCTAAATTAAGAAAATAATCATTTTTAAGAAAACCATAAATGTTAGAAGGTAAAAACTTCTAAAAATATGTAAAAATCGGACACGAGTGTAGTGCGAATTTTACGTAATTCGGACAATCAGTGCGAGTCCAGTGCGATTTTTAATGCATCATAATTATACTAGTAGTATGAGCATCATGATAATTGCACATCTCATAAGTCATTAAAAGAGACACTATTTTATTGCCGTGAAATGTTAAACAGTGCGATTGGTGAAAAAGTGCAATTATGTGAAATGAGACGAGAGTGGGGGCTAACATGTGATGTTTCAAATGTCGACAGGCTGATTCCTGAATCGACATGTGGAGTTTTCTGGGTGGATATAAATAGAAGCCCAGGAGAGACGAACTTTCTGCTCTAACAAACCACAGTCGCGGAGGTACACTATGCCGGTCCGAGACGCGAATTTTTTAAACTATTTTGGACGAAGTTAGACGAGAAATCTAACATCAGTACGATTTTTGTAGCTGAACTTATAAAGTATTACGGTAATGTTTTTAATTTAAAGTAATAAAAACAATAATACAAAAAAAGTACTTTAACGAAGAAATCGTCGGACGTCTACCAGCAGTCGCCAGCTAAGAACATCAACTCCTGACAGAGTACGAGAGGACGACTAGCAGAGGAAGGAGATGCAGAGGACTAGAGACGTTTCTATAATAACGGCTACAGATCCAGAGCAACATGTCATCATAGTCTACAGCAGCCAATGTACCATGGAGGACGAGAGACGAGAGGACGAGCAGTGAGGACAAGAGGACATCCAGGAGGATCGAACCGAAGGAATCACTGGAGGACATGGGACAACTCTGCGGAATTTAAGGTGATGAAAAACCAATACATAATTTTCAAAGAGAAAGACATTAAAAGACTCTAATAAAAAAAAGAGAAAACAAAGACAAAACATTTTTGTAAGCGTAAATAATAAGTATGTAGATAGAGATAAAATTCAATGTAATTCATATGTAACCAGAAAATTATTTAATTATTTTTCGTAATGAACATAACGTAGAGTCATTGAAACTAGTAATTAAATTATGTAAATTTTTCTTAATAAAAGCACATAACGTAGAGTCATTGAAATTAATAAATTAAATGTGTTAAAATGATTTTAAAGCCATAGAAAGGTATGAAGAAAATATAGAATAAGAATGTAGTAACAATTTTTAAAGAAGCACACAGTTAGACTGAGCAAGCAAGAAATCTTAATATAATGAAGAAAAGTTTAAATAAATTAATAATATAATATCTAGAATTTAAGATATGTTTGTAATGTTAACACGACTAGTAAAGACACTTTGAAACCATAGATAATGGATATCATATGGCATATTGATCATGATTTTTATATTATTATTTTTTTATGTTTGTTTCAAGTAATAAATGAAGCATATTACGATTCATAAAAAGAGTTACTCTTATTATAATTACACCTGAACCCCAATTACACATACACGTTATTTATATTGTTATAATTTTATCACCCGTCAACGTGTGGCATGACACGCATACATCTAATAACATATCGTTGTAAAATATTATAACAACTAGACTCAGTATGTTCTTAAAGCCACACGTTGTTGACGTCAATTTATAACTAAACGTAGTCATATGTCTTCTTCTTTCTATCACTAACGATGACGATCGTGAACGCACTAATAACCAGTACTGAATATGTATCGTTCTTCTCCTTACCTGTCCTTATTTGAATGTACCTTACTTCCCGATAGGCGCCAAATTGTTTTACAAAAAACAATTAAAAAGTTCTACCTGCATCGTCTTCTTTTCCTTTGATGATAATTTAAACTTACTCAAACGGACTGGCGCGAATTCAAATCTCGAATGGAGTTTGACGTGTTGCCAACCTATAATTCTGGTAAAAAATATTCTTCACTACTAAAGTACACAATTATTAAGACATATATCAAATAAAACAAGGAACGATTATTAATGTTCAGTACTAATTTAATAGTGTCCAGATTCACTGATTATTTATAAGTTAATTACAAAATAAGGTTATTATAAAAAAGTTTGCTCGGGCTATAAAGAAATTACAACTCAGTGGTTGGCTATGTTGACTTGGTCGTTGACTGAAACTAGCGTCTATCTTGATGTTAATTTTTTCACAGTTTATTCAGCCAAAGAGTTCTTTTGATTACGAAAAAGTAAGATGTTTATGAAAGTACACAACCTTACATCAGTGTTAATTAAATACTATACAGTTTACTTACAACTCGCTTCTTAGTGTTTAAAAAGTGTGCTGACTTTTAGGCATCGCATATAGGTTAAGTTACAGTTTCACATACAGTTTTAATGTATAATTTCAACTAATCCTTGAAAGAATTTATTATACCAAGTTCGGAGTGAGAGTTATTGTGTTGTGGAAAAGTTATTTAATTTTATTCGCAATTATATAGAATTCATTTATACTTAACAAAATCTTGTTGTTTCTTCTGATGAGTCCCAGGTAATTCTTCCAAATTGTGTTGATATAGTAATTAGTTCTTCATCATTCGGGTTTTCTCTTTTTTCTATTTTCTATTTTATTTACTCAAGGTTTTTTAATTTTAATTATTGAAATTCGATTTATGGTTTCACCATTGGTTTAATGGATCCAGATTCAACTTCTGTTATTCATATTTGTTCATTTTGAGTACATTCCCTCTTATTATTTTTTAATTGGAGCGGATTCAGTATGGCATCTGCATACCTTGAGCGTTAATAATGGACTAACTAAAAATTCTAACGGTTTTCTCAATCCCAAGCATAATTCCCTGCTTCTGATTGGTTAAGAATTTTGTTTACATTGTTATGAAAACTTGGGTTTTTTTGTACCAAATTGACCTAATATTTTATAATTGCTATAATTCATTGGTGTTATTACCAATGTGTGAGATATTAACATCAGTTTCTTTATTTTCTTTCAAAGATTAATTTGATATCCCATAATGCTGGGCTTGGTCTTGTATTAACGTTTTGACCAATTTACTAATGTTATTTTATTACATATTTCACTTATTTTTTCTGTTTACTCTATTTCTGATATACTATTATGGTTAGATAATTGGAATTAACAAGTCACTTTGTCTTATTTCTTAAATACAATGGTTAATTGCTTATAAATTGCTTTTTCTGAAGTTTGACAGTTGGGCATTTTATAGGCCTAAGCTATAAATGTCTATAATTTCGTAGTTTACACAATTTAAACATTACCTATTACTTTCATAGGTTCTGCTTGCCATTACTTAGTTATAGTGTCTACTTTTGAATGACTTTGGGCCATTTTACAATAAAGAAATGTTATTATAATTTAAAAAAAATCATTCCTTGTCCAATATCCTTTTTCCCTATCTTATTACAATGGTGAGTAGTATTGTGATTATTAAACTTATACAATTGCTTGTCTGTATTTTCTAATATTTCTTACACAAACTTTTTATCACTTAATCTTTCTATAGTAACATATAACATTAAAATGGTTTATGGTCTTCTCATGATCCAGCCCCATTCCTTCTTTTAAAATACAACTCTTTTAGATAAACTAACAACAACGTTGGTGCATGGTGTCTTGACACCATTTACAATATTGTGATCACCATCCTTGTTACTATTTTGTAATATAAGATGTTTTACTATTATTTAAATCCTAAGTAATTTGTTACTTAGTTATTAACACAATAAAATTGGTTGACATACTAACTTTGTTGTCTACCATTTGTATGAACATTTAACCTTATTTCTTAATTGAACAAAAGAATTCCTTGAATTAAATCTTTCAATATTGTTTTTAAATTGATCTTATTTACTAATAAAACTTATCTTTTAATTATCGTCTAACATAATCCTTATACCATAGGTTCTACACACTACTAATGTTTCTTATTGTTTATCTATCAACATTTTATTATTGTTTATGGTTTATTACCACTGTTCTCTTCTTTTGTTAATACTATTAATTGTTTATATTAATTCATCCCTGTCCTATCTATCACTTTCACTGATTACACTGGTTAATCGTTTATTAAATTACAGTCACATTTGTAATACACTCTGTTTAAATTTACAGTAGTGATTCATCTTCAGTTCTTTAAGTTTTACAATCACTGTTGCTATCATATATTAGTTTGGTTCACTAGTTATCATTAATACTCCCTACCTACCTCTCACTCTTGGTTTACATTAGTTTTTTAAAACCTCATGTGTTTGTTTTTTATATTAGTAATGTTATTTTAAAATACATAATATTCTAACTCACAAAGTTAGTACTACAACTTTGTGTAAAGTTAATTTTTTGGGCTATTGACATTAGTCCCTTTAATTCCTTCATCAAGTCTTTATAATTCGAATCTATTCTACCCTTTCTTGGTAGTATTTTTATCCTCATAATATAATAACAATGGGTTTACATGTTTATTACTGGTGGTGTACTTTCTTTTACATAACTTGGGTAATACTTGTTACATAATTTGACATATTAGTTAAGTTTTTTATTAGTTTACATTTTATTTTATAGCCTTTATCTGGCCAATCCCTGGGGTTGGGTCACAGTCATTTGTCTGTCAGTCTAGTCTATTCACTCATTTATTATCTTTGTCTACTATTTTTCTTTTTATTCTCTCATTACCTTTGTAAATTTATTGATCTTTATGCTTTAAATTAGTTTATATTTTATCTCTTACAGCTATATTATATTTGTAGATCCCCTATAGGGTCTGACTTCTGCAACATTATAATATATATAAATATGTATGAAATGTATTTTTGGTGAGAGTCAGGTTAATCAGATCTGAGTCAGATTTGACATACAGATCAATATTTGAAGAGCTTTGTTGTACACTGTAAGCCTTTTCAACAACTGGCACTACTATATAAAAATGTCCTATTTCACTAAAAAAAATAATTTTTCTTTCAGAAAGTAATAAATCATTGATAAGTTTACTTAGTTTTTAATTTTATATAAATATTATACCTGAAGATACCTCATACGCTGTAATCTGGATGTAAACTAAAGACCAATATTAAAGAATCAGTAACAAAAACATTGAGGCCCCTGAAGATGTAGTTTCTCTGAAGGGTTCAAGATTGTAATAAATCAAGGCTACGGGATTGTAAGGGTTCAGGACTATACAATACAATAGTTATATGTAGGGTACAGTTTAACTGTACCAGTACTTGTACAGTTTGTTACAAGTATAGTTAGGTAGTAGTTATAAATATTTATATACTGGTATATAAATACACACACACACACACACAAATTTTCTTTTGTCAGTGAAGGCAGGAACAGACTGAATAGATGGCAGCAGCAGCAGCAGTGGCAGGAGAAAGCAGAGGAATGGTAGAAGGACATGGATCATACCATGAAGAAGACCCGTATAGTGTTCTGTATCATTAAAATAATCCTCTCCCCACTACTGCAATTTTTAATTCTATTCAATTAATGTCACTTTTTATTATGTCTTTCAGTTTACAATCTTGAACCCTTCAGAGATACTGTATCTTCAGAGGGCTCAGTGTTTTTGTTACTGATTCTTTTTTATATTGGTCGTTGGTTTACTACCAAACAGATTACAGCGTTTGACTATAAATCTTCAGGGCCAATACGTATAACAAATTAAAACTAAGTAAACGTATCAATCAGTTTTCTGGATGTAACATTATTTTTCTGAGGGAATATTTGTACAACACTGCATGAATATTCATCCATATTATCCATGTGAATGGATATTATTTGTGTGTGTGTGTGTGTGTGTGTGTGTGCACGCGCGCGTGCGGACATGTCAAATTCTGATAAGGAAAAGGCACTGGCGTAGTGTGCTTCATAATAGATGGTTTTGGTTAAAAAGTTTTCTTTTTAATTATTGTTGTTTGCAAATGTGATTTTTCACTAATAAACAGTTTGTTGATACAGAGTGAAAGACAACACCGTAGCAGTGAAGAATTATTTTTGTGGTATAAAAATTGACAGTTTGTTAACAGTTACTTACCTTGTTACATAATGTACTTGTAGTTATCATAATATGCTAGTTGTATGCATTTGTATACATTTGTACAGGGAACTTAACACTGCACTGCAACATATACAAACATTTGGCTTGTCTTTAAAAACTAATATTAAAACAACTAATTAGCTAAATTCCTATTATTAAAAAATAAATTAGTACATTTTAAATTTACTCGACATGAAAACTATTTTTCAATATTAATTTTAATTAATGAGTGTTATAAGCATAAGAGTGCTGAATTGTTTGCGATAGATCATACACAAATGTTCAGTACCTGGGGAACCAGTCTTCCAATCAAAATGATTTAAAAATTGTTATGAAGTACTAAAATTTTTCATTATAAAGCCCCTTCTTTTACACTCTAGACCCATCTCTTATAGACCAAAAGTTAGTCAGGTGATTAAAGTAATACAAGATTGTTCAATAAATTTAAAATTTCATACTGAAAGAATAAATTTTTGTAAATAATCTATAATAATTTTTGATCAAACTGATTGCTTGGTTGTTTATAAAGCTAGCAAAACACTTTGCTTTTATCAGTATTTCATACCAGCGAAGACAAACGTAAAAAAGTTATGGAGGGTGTTCTTCGAGATAACAGTTTTTTCAGAGTGGTTAGTATTATGTTTTGTCAAATTTAAAACACATGGACAATGCTTTCTAATGGTCTCATCTGACACCTGGAACAGCTTTAGGTTTGTGGAATAATTATATACATGAGGTATAGTTTTAAATAAATATATAAATTTTGTCACTGAATAAAAGAATTACGGAATAAGTTTATAAGGAAACAAAAAGCATGTATGCAAACAAGATATTTTCAGTAGAAGACATAAGACTTTTCTAAGAGAGAGACAGTGATCATGGAGTAAAAAATTTATGTAGTCTAAATATAGTGGAGATAGCGGTAGTTACTAGTGATTGTGTTTTTGTAATAATTTATGTTATTGAATAAACAGTTAATGACACATTTAATAATGTTTTTTTGTGGTGCAGTTAATGATGAATCTACTCTATCAGGGTACTCTCCAAGTGATGTTGCTGAAGATATTTTGGTTGCAGTTATGAAGGAAGATCCAGAATTAATATTGTCAGGCCCAACACCGCGTATTGCGATTTACTTACGTACACTGTTTCCATCTCTATATTTTTACATTATGCAGAATAGAGCACAAAGATTAAAACAAAAAGAAGCTTGAAAATGAATTTATTCCATTTTAAATCAAAATAGATTTTGCTTGAGATGTGTAGCTAAAACTAGATGAATTATTTCCAGGAGAGCTGGGCAAATGATAAGTGTGGTCAGTTGAATAATGCAATAGTTTATGTTTTTATTAGAATAATTAGTTCTAAAATGTAGTGTAGTAACAAATGAGAAGAGGTGTCATTACAGAAATATTTAAAGAATAACTACTGTCAAATAGCTTCAGTTATGGGTAGAATATTCATAGACATTTCTGCACATATATTGTTTAATCACAACTGTGCGCTACTGTCATTTTCAGCAATACTTGTGGTATATAAATGAAAGAAATTATGAATTGGGATAAGGGAGAGTTTTTTTTTTTGGAAATATTACAGCAAAGTATTGATTTTGCTTTACATGTTACTATAACAAAAATATCATACCAACCAAAAGTTGTTATGTTATCAAAACAGTTAGGTAGTATATCACAGTATGATATTATAACTAAATTTGTGTGACATTTATGATTTTAATTGTTGCAATACTACAGTTTACAGAGAATTATTTATATAAATTTATTAATAGTCATAATAGTAATTTGAAGTGCTAATTTAATTCACTGCAAATAATAAGTATATAATTAAAATAAAATAATAAACATGAAATGTTTTGAATAAAATACAATTAAGAAGCAGTACTGACTGGTATGTTTAGAGTTTTGTGGAAAGTTATTTTAAAAACTGTGACTCGTTAAAAATAATTTGATTTTACCTTGTCTCATTTTAGTTTACTGGAACAATGAATTTAATCTATAGGCCAGCACTGATTGATGTATTTCTGATATAAAAATCAATTTTTGATTTGCAAGTGTATGTAGTGGTTAGTATGCCTAGAAATCTGAGGGTAAAATGTATATAGTGGACCTCAATTAACTCACTATCATAGAACTTATTTTTTTTATAATATATATAAAACTTTCACATATGAACTTACTATTCGTTGTCACTTTCCCAAACGTTTCAAGGTGATGTACCTCTTCTTCAGTGGGAGTATACTGAATGTCGATTACAGAATAACCGTTACGGAATTAGGTGTGTGTGGTGGGGGTTGATGGTGGGAAGGGATTGGTGCTGAGGTTCGAATTGTGTGTATGGATCAGTGTATCGAATAGCGTATGTGATTTATAATGTAATTGTTCATTTAATATGTTGTTTGGTTGTAGTGTGTGATGTCTGTATATTTCAAATTACAGAGCACAAAGATTAAAACAAAAAGAAGCTTGAAAAATGAATTTATTCCATTTTAAATCAAAATAGATTTTGCTTTTTGATGAGCATCACACACTACAACCAAACAACATATTAAATAAACAATTACATTATAAATCACATACACTATTCGATACACTGATCCATACACACAATTCGAACCTCAGCGCCAATCCCTTCCCACCATCAACCCCCACCACACACACCTAATTCCGTAACGGTTATTCTGTAATCGACATTCAGTATACTCCCACTGAAGAAGAGGTACATCACCTTGAAACGTTTGGGAAAGTGACAACGAATAGTAAGTTCATATGTGAAAGTTTTATATATATTATAAATTAATAAGTGAACGAAGAGGATGAATCAACAAGATAATTATTTTTTTTTGTAACCTTTTAGGGCATCTCTAATTGTTTTACATCTATGAAAAAACAGATTTGCATTATTGCTCCCAAAAGTAAAGGTATTATTTTTGGTTGAAATTTTTTTCTTATATTTCTTTATATGGACTCTAAGTAATGGTAAAATTAATTTTATCTAAACATTTTTACTTGTCATTATGTGTGTGTGTGTGTGTGTGTGTGTGTGCGTACATATGGGTGCGTGCGTGCAGTTGACTCAGCTGAATGTCTTAGTAGTTTTTTCACTTGTCTCATTATCCTTCACTTTTTGTACTATTTTTAAGTTGTAACATAGAATTATACAGCAATGTTTTGTTTTACATATATGTAGTACCACAAAAGACAGTCATCATTGATAATACTATATCGAGAAAAATGTACAGTAATACAATACTTGTAGTTTTGTAATATTTTTCTCTTAAAATTTAAGTTGCATTAATTTTTTCACTGTTTTTGTATTTGCCATTGTGATATAAATGTAAAGAAAGTATAATAAAATCTATAATTTTAACAAAAGACAAATTAAAAATAATCATTATTAGAACAACACAATATGTTGTTATTAGCTACTGTATCGTGTGTTCATTAGAACCACCATGAAATATTATTTTTATGTCACAAGGGTGTGTCACTGTATACTGTGAATACAATTTAAAAAAAATTACACATAAAAACAAGCAAAATTAACAAATAAACAAAATCTGCTCTTTCAAAAACGTTGCTTATAAAGAAACATGTATAGATTTGATGAATGATGTGCTGGCTGATCAGCTGCCGGACATGGTAATTTGAGTATTTTGTAATATAGAGAGCAGATTTTGTATTAAGTTAAAAGTGTTTTTTCAGTCGATGCTAGTTGAATAAAGCAGTGTCTGGAAACAAAAATTGGACAACACAGAATAAAGTAATAAAACACGCAAGGGTATGATGTGCTATCAATTGGCTGTTCAGCACCAAAAGGGTTAACTGGGTTGTGTGTGTGTGTGTGTGTGTGTGTGTGTGTGTGTGTGTGTGTGTGTGTGTGTGTGTGTGTGTGTGTGTGTGTGGTACTGCTTTTATTTATGTATATACACTTTGAACACACATAAATTATACCTGAGTGTGATATCCTAGAAATGCTAGAAATGAAATGCTGGGATGGATAGAACTAAATCAAGTGAATTTATTTCTCAAGTTTAGGATGATAATAAACTTATTATAATTTAGGATGTTAATCTTATTGTAGGAGAGATATCCATGAAGACTGGAATGGGAAGATGAGTATATTGTGACAATTATAATACTGTTGAAAGCTCTTCAGTATTTGTAGTAAAAATTTCCAATTCCTTCATGTGATATACTACTTGTATAATGAACTGTATTACTTGATTAGTATAGAAAAGAGTGACAGCCTTGTTGACTTCCCTTCCACAAAAAATAAATAAATTCTTATGAACTTATTTCTGGACGAATTTTGGATGAATTTACTTTGATAATTTAATGATATATAGTAGAAGCCCTCTTGACTGGCCAAATGGTTTAACCAATTGGTCCTACCGGTTGATCCTGGTTTAACCCACCCAGTCCCTGTAACTCACATTGTTTCCTACACCAGTGACTAGTCACATCCTGTTTGTTTTTTGTTGATGTGATCTCAGTCTGTCTCATAGTTGATCTGTTCTAGTGAAGATGTGTGCATAGTTTGTATTGTATGTTTTAAAAGCTTACCCCCTTGTAATTTTATTATATATTGTTATTATATATTATTATGTAACATAAATTGTATTATATAAATTTTGTAAAAATGAGTGCTGTGAAGAGGAAATAAAAATCCTCACCATTGATCAAAAATTGAAAGTTGAAAGCTTTAGATTGGGTAGATAGTGGGAATCATTGCACATAAGTTGTGATAAATGAAATGTTTGAAGAAGTATTATGAATCACTGGTGGTAAAATAGGAAATCACTGCAGGATTTTCATATGTAAATTGGACCTGGGAAAGTACTCTTGTTTTAATACACACTTAAAAAAAACATTAATTGGGATTGTTGATATACTCTTTGATTGTGGTTTGTACAATAGTAGCAAAATATCCTTCTGTTATTATACTGTACTGAAGAAAAGGTGTTACTTTTTTAAAATTAAAATTGAAAATTGTGGAGAATTTTCTGCTTTTGATGGACACCACTTGTTGAAAGAAATGGCATGGAACTCATTATGCTCACATGTATGATAAAAAATTGTCCATGGATCTGGCTGAATTAGGTGAATTGATGGATAAAATTTTAACGATATTCACCCTGAGTAGTCTGCAATTTACAGGAAACAGGTATCAGTTTTAAACTCTTTTCTGAAAAATCTTAACTCTTTTGCTACTGTCTTAGAAAAATCAGCAGTAGGCTTTAAGTCAAATAATGAAAGAGTGACATTGCCCCTTGTTGGCATGTGTTAAGCTCTCCCTTTTGTAATTGAAAAGTCAAACTACAAGTGTTTAAACAACTAAACGTAATATGTCTCTCAGTCTTTTATAGGCCTCAAAATTCTGCCTGGATGAATTCACACCCGTTTAAGATTTTTTTTTTTTTATTCAAGGTTGTCCCGAAGGTTAGAACCTACTTGATTACCAAATATGTTGTGTGTAAAAAATCCTAGTAACTGATGATGCCCTGATGTCCCTGATGAACTGGTCTGCAAAGGGGATATCAGAGTTTTGTTTTTGTCTCCCATAATTTAAATCACGAATCGGGAGGAGGTCATTGAATATTTGAAAAGGTGGTATAAGTGAAAACTTGTCCAAAATTTTGGCTAAAGTTAAAATTGGAAACATGGAATATGGCAGCTATTTTAAAAATAACAAAATTGTGCATACAGCATTTAACATTCTGGGGTTTGTGCTTTAGAGAGCTTTTAGTGAAATACTAAGTGTGTATACAAAATCATGGAGAAAAGCTCTTGGCTAGATGTTCAGAAGCATGGTGAGAAAACTAAACACGACAATCCTTAACAGTGGCAAATTAGTGTTTTTGGAAATGTGCCCCACAGGTTGAACAAGTACCATACTCCATTAATTACAAAGCTACCAGAATGCAGTAATCTTGGAGAAGAAGACGTGCAAGGTTTTTTTTACTGGCTTAAATGGACTTTTTAGCCAAACTGGTCTATTAGCTCCATGTGCCAGGCAGCCAGTGAAGAAGGCTTTTTTACTGTAACTGATTTTAATCATAAAGCAGTTGTGTCAAATTGTAGTCAATTAACAGGTCACATTTTATTTTGATCAGTTCAGTATAAGAATTTATTTTAGAGAATTATAGTAGTAAGATATATATTAAAGAGTTCTTATTTTTCAAACTAGTGCAGATTTAATTCCAATTTAGTGACAGATTTCCTTTGTCTTCAGTACTGAAACAAACAACAGCTTCAGATCCTTTTAAATCTAAGTTCTACTAAAATATGATGTTTTGTTGTCTAGTATACAGGATCAGTTAGTTTCTCAAGGCTCATATGTGTAACTATATGAGTACTAGTAATTATATTTTAGTGTTAATTATTTATATTGTTACATGACTGTTAACATTTATATCATTTGTTGCTGAATTTCTTACATTAATGTTCCACCCTTTTTTATCAAGTGTTTTGTTATCACTCACTTTAAATGTACAACTAAACTTAATTTCTTGCACAAATATAATCTTTGAAACAGTCAGAATTATTCACAGTAGTATTAATGGTTTAAATATTTAATGTTTTATTACAGTAACAACATTTCTGAAATATACACTAAGAAGGTAATGTGAAGAAACTTTGAATTAGCAAAGTAATTGCTTTTAAAGTGTTAACAGAGTAGAACAGATTCTACTCTGTATAATCCTATGGTCTACTGTATACCTGTACCCTTAATGTAGTTCAATTTATATAAAAATCAGATTTGTCAACTTGATGCCCTTTGACAAAAGTTGCTGTCTTACAGATGGTTATGTAGTTCTGTTAACTATCCAAAGGTCATCAAGTGTATATGTCTTACATTCATAAATATACTGCCGATCAGAATTATGAACATCATTTTGAGAATTAAAAAAAAATTCTTGTTTGCAGTTGGCTCTTGCTTTCATTTTCTCAGAGCTTCTTATTTGTGAGTCTTTTTGGTATTTTGAGATATTGGAAGTTTGAGAACCAACTTACTAGGCATGGTTTGTCATATATCCATAAGAAAAACATTAGGTGAGTGGTGGCAATTGTGTTGGATCAGAGTGATCACAGATGAACTTTAATGTGTATGGACAATGAATACTCATGTAACACGTATACAGATTAGAATTTGCCTTTATAGTTAGGCTTTGTTCTAGGCTATCACGTCCACCAACTAGGCTATTGTTCAATATCTGGAATCCAAGTTGGAGAAATTGAATAATTTTAGGAGGCAGTAGTTAAAAGCTATGAACGTTAAATTCAGTAGTAAATTATAATACATTCCTTACTAACAGTGTGTTGTGTATTACTAATATTTTTGTTTCTTTGTATTAATAACAAGTCAAAATCAATTTTAAATGAACAGAATGTACCTTCTTAGGGTTTAGGATCAAAGATATATAATCTACAGAAACATGTTTTTTTTATAAAGCAAAACATTTAACATGTGGTATTTTGCAATATAAGAAATACCATATTATATATGGTATAATCCATATAAAAATACAGTATTGTATATTGTAAAATACCATAATCTTGTAGCTAGATAATTATTTTTATGTTTTGTATCCCAGTTGAACTTGAGAAAAAGTGTGTGTGTGTGGGTGGAGAAACATAATGTTTTAAAACAGTAAAATATTTTTGTAGATAATTATACATTATTATAATTTGTGTAAATGAGAGGATCAGTTGACAAGTTCGCGGAGCGACGTCTATAGCTTAGCGGTAGAACTCAAATTTCTCCTCTGTTGCAGGACTCATATTTCTTATAAACACGTGACAATTTTTAAATCTATACAATTTATTCATTGTTTATCAGATGTCCAAAATTTATGTGTCACGCACGTTTTGAAAGTGGACAAGATCAAACATAAAGGTGTGATTGAATTCTTTGTTAGAAATACAAATTCTAGCGCCAGTGGAAATACAAAGCCGAGAAGGTAAATGCATCAGGTGATGCTGGGCCTTCAAAAACTATAGTCTGTAAGCAGGCACTCGAGTTTCGATGTGGTCGCACGAGCACTAAAGATGATCCCTACAGTGGGCAACCAAAAAGCGCAACAACTCCAGATATCATTAAAAAAACTGTCGTACACAGTGTTGGAAGACCGGCGATTGAGAGTGAATGACATGCTGTTATCATGGGTATTTCACATTAATGTGTGTATCATATTTTCAGTCAAGAACTTGGTGTGAAAACATTTGTGCAACCTGGATGTTGCATTTGGAGTTCTTGCACTTTGTGGGTGTCCACGGGGGGGATCATCTTAAGAGCTTGTGTGACCACGTTTAAATTCGAAAGCTTACATACAAACTATTATTGTTTTTAAAGGTGCAGAATTTTCTAACACATTTTTCATTTTGTTGTGAATTTTCATTGGTGCTAGACCCTTTTTATAAAAGAATTTGTGATTTTGTCTATTTTTCAAAACACACATGACACGTAAATTTCAAACAGCCAGTAAACAATGAATAAATTGACAAATAGATTTGGAAATTAACAGGTGTTCAAAAAAAATACGAATCTTACAATTAAAAAATTATGGTAAAAAATAAAGTATTTCTTTAATTATTTTATCAAAAGCATTTGTTGTTTGCAGGTACACTTTTATTATATGACAAATTTCTCTTTTAGTCCAAGTAAAATCTTCATTATTTCAAAAATCTTCACAAAATTGGATATTTAAATGCTTTTGAAATTGAACAGAGTTATTTAAATATTCTGAGCCGTCCGTTATCCATTATGTCTTTACTTTGTCTTCTATTATGTGCAGTATTCCGGTTTGCATAATTCCGTCTACCTATTCTGCACAAGTTATTGTTGCTATTCAGGCTTTAGCTAATATTATTTTAATTACACTGAGAAACTTTGGTTGCAAGACATTAGTGAATGCAAATATATAAATTTGTTTACATCTTCACGTATTCTGTCTTGACTGATATTGGCTGAACCCGATTTCTTGTCTGAATTATAACTGCGATGATCGGTAATCATGACTTGTGTCTTAAAGTAATTCAAGTTCAAAAACTGTAATCTCTACCACAGTTGTCTGATCTTAACATTATTTCTACTCTTTTTTTATAACGTTTTTCTCCACTCGCTGTGGTGTCTGTCTGTCCGGGTGGAATCTTGCGATTGATTTTTAACTACCTTCCAGACTAGCTAGAGCTTTGAAATTTGGCACACTTATGTATCTCCGATGACAATACAATAATCCATTGAAAAAATTGTGAATTTTGCAAAATTGTGAAAATTTAAAATTTCGCACACTTATGTATCTCAGATGACAACAATACAATAATCCATTGATGAAAATGTAAAATCAATTTTAATAAAAAAATCAAGAAAATTGTCAATTTTGCAAAATTATGAAAATTTGAAAGTGTGCACACTTTGGCATTTTGAAACCACTTTCAAGAAAGTATTAATCTACTCACTGAAAACACAATTCAAAATGTAATATAAAACTTCACACATCAAAACAATAACAGTAAACAATATTTCTGCAGTAGTACACATGTTTTTCAGCTGTTTAACAAGTGTACCAACATTGGAAAGAAACATTATAGAGGTATAAATAAGCGTGAATGTATAAAAGACACTATTTACATTTTGCGTTACTATGGAAACAAAAATCAACGCTATATTGAGTCAAACAAAAAAATATTAAAAATACATATAGTTATCCGATTTTCATGATTTTTATACCATTTTATTCAGAAAAGTGTAAAGAAAAATATAAAAATAAAAACGCAATTTGCTAGCATATAAAAACAAAAGTGTATGCTAGTGTTTGTTAATTGAAACAAAAGTGTATGCTAGTGTAATATTAACGTATTCTGAAAGATGCCTAACTCGCGTGTTTGTGCACTTGTGTGGTTACAAAGGACAGTTGTGCTTTAAGTACTTCTTTGTAAGAGCCGCTTCTTTGTAATGATGAAGGAGACGGCGACTCAAAAGAAGCGAAGATTGGAGAAGAAGCGACAACACTATCGGCTCAAGCGTTCGCAAGAAACGGCTGAAGTTAAATTAAAGCGACTTGTAAATCGTAAAAAACGCTTGTCACAAGCTCGTGCTATTGAAACCGACGACCAACACGCTTTTCGTCTTGCTAAAGATCGAGAACGCAAATCGCAAGCTCGTACTATTAAAACTAAAGACCAACGCGCTTTTCGTCTTGCTAAAGATCGAGAATACACTTCTCAAGCTCGTGCGATGGAAAATCACGATCAACGCGCTTCTCGACGCGAAAGAGATAGAGTATACACCTCTCAAGCACGACTCTATGAGACAGAACAAAAGCGTAAGGATATACAGCAATGTCGCCGCGATGCTCGTGCTCAGCGTGCTGCTGATGCGCAAGAGTTCCATAAGGAAATCAACAACTTCTGCGATAGGACATGTGATATCTGCACAAAGCAGTGTTACGCTAATCAAGTGGTAAAATATCATATGATTGCTGCCAAATTATATCTACCTCCGGAACTCACGAACAAAAATGTATTGGAAGTTTGCCATCGATGTCATTGTCATTTGAAAAACAATTGCAAGACTAAACATTAGCGTGGAACGAAAATGGCCTTTTTTAATTTTTTTTTTTTTTTAGTTTTGTAATAGTGGGGAAAAGTTGCCTTTTAGGTTCAAAAAGAAGAAAAAAAATATTTGGTTGCTATACTACAACACCTTGAGGTGCCGCAAAGAGCTTAAAGTTTGTAAAAAAATTGAAAAATTATAAACTTTGATAAATTATTTTTTATGGTTTTCTCGTACATATAATGTTACAAAAGATAGTTGTAAATACATATATAAGCATTAGAATTGGAAAAAATTATTATTTACAAAATATAATAATAATAAAAAAATATTTTTTAATGTCAAAAAGTTTTTATTTTTGCTAATTTTGAAACTTTTGCGAACATTTTGGTTGTTACAAATAGTAGTAAATAAGGTTGAAATAAAAGCTCGTCAAATCAATTATATATTTTTTTTATTAGAGCACACATAAAAAAATATCATAATACACTTTTAAAGACATTGAAAGTTCATTTTTTTATGATTTAAAAAACCCTTAATAATTACAAATGTTACAGCTGCAAAATGTTTGTTTCTACTTCATTGAGACATTAAACTGTTTTTTTGTATCAAATTTTGGTATGTTCTCAGGTGAGTCAATTTTTGCTCATATATCCTTCTCTTGTGATTGAACCACAGACATTTTGAGCCGATTCGGTCACCAGTTTCACAGCTCTTTCCACTGCTTGCGTGTGACAAGGAAGCCGGGGAAAGTCGATAAGTGGGTTCACTTTACTATTTGGTTGAGCTTCAGATGTCTTCCGTATAAAGTCTTTGAGAGAGTCAATGGAAACATGTTTTACCAAGGGGGGTTCAGTTACGTCATTTTCAGCCCATGAGATCATGTCGATGTAATCCTTTGCGTCAAAGTTTATCTTTGGAACTTTAAACTTCCTGACTCCGCCTCTACTTTCTGTTCTTACTTTTAAAACACGTCGTAAACCAAGTTCTCTTACATTTTTGCGCTCATCACATAGCATGGACAAAAGGAGATTTTCTGCAGCAGCAAAGTACCCATTTCTTTGAATAACCGGGTCTAGAACGTTCTTGAAATCATCAGAGAGATAGCGTGAATATGAGATAAGCTTAAACAGATGTTTGGAACCATAAGTACATGAAGGTTTTAACTTAATGTTAAACCACACAGGTGCATACACTTTCACAATGTACTCAGCCAGAGTCTTAAGGTTTTCAGTTGCCACGTACAATCTAAGTATACGGTTTGCTAATGTAAGCCACCTGGAGTGAGCAAGTTTTCCAGGGTTTCTTAAAGATAAATCTAGTGAGCAATTTCCACTTGATACAGCGATACACATATCCAATAAATACTTCTGATCTGTACTTAAATCATTTATGTTCTCCAAAAGAGGAAGGTTATTTTCAATTGGCAAGAAAGTAACCACAGGAAGATTAGCACAGTTTTCCAGCTGCTGACCTATTTCGCCTTTAAACTCATTGGGTCCCTTCGTTTTACCATCTAAATGACAAAAAAGATGTCGCAAAGGTAGCTCATTTCCATGGAACAAACAAACTAACCATTGTAAAGGTCTTCCTATTTCATTTTCCATCAAAGAAATCACACCATTATTATGTCCAGTGTTTACAACGGTTCCATCACACCCAATAGCAGTAAAATTCAAAAGTTGTTCGTTGTGTTCTCTATCTTCAAGAAACTCCAGTATACTGTCTGCTATGTCTTTTCCAGTGCCAGATTTAGGTGTTACGTGGCCTAAAAACTTTGAGTTTGGTTCCTCTATTAGTGAAACGTGCTCTTCTGAAATAACTTTTTTGTACAACTTAATTCCTTTCTTTTCGTGAACAATTGTTTTGTCTCTTCTTCCATCAAAAAACAATCCTCTATTTTCGGTTATCTGATCATAAAGACTGTCATTAATGAGATCTCTTCGATTTTTTGATCTTGCTCGTCTAATTTTCATCCTGTCTATTACTTTGGTTTTGTCTTCCCCTGTGATTACACTCAAGTCCTGTAAAGCAGCACTAGCTATAGCTGCAGCAGCTCTATCTGATATTCCGGTACGGTCACAAATGGAAGCTACAGATGGCAATTTAATACGCATTTGAGTGCTTATCTTTTTCTCTTTTTTCAGTTTTGAAGGGCCTGGTAGATTTATCTCTTCTTGTATATTTGAAGGACCTGGTTGGTTTGCCTCTTCAGCGCTGTCATTGTCGTCAGTAACCGTTTCTGATACACTAGTATTTTTTGTCCGTTCTTGATTAAACTTAACTGTTCTCTGTAGTTCTTTACTTTTTCTTGCTTCTTTCTTCTTCAAAGCGCTTGTGGTAGCTATATCAACATTACCTATAACCATTTTCCTGGTAGAGCGTTGATCTTTTAGAAACTCTTGTTCTAAAACTGGTACTTTTTTTTTCTTTTATACAACTACAAGTATCAAAGTTTTGACACTTGCAGGCAGCAATATCAAATAAACGTTCAGCTTCTTCTCTAAATTTTGCGAGGTTCGAGTCAAACTTATCTGACCCTTTTCTACTTTTAGACCTTGATAAATTCCTATATTTAGCATGATAAACTTTTATCATTTGTGAAATTCTAAGGTTAGAAACAACGGGAATAGAAGCTATTGACCATATTTGTTCTATTTTTGGAACTAAAGTCTCAGATATTTCACTTACAGTAGGATCTTTCCCTGACGCAATTTTGTAACGTCTCCCTTGTTAAGACATTACAAAAGTCGGGAACCAGTTCAATTTGTTACCTGTTAATTAAACTAGCTGCCGTTGTTAGTAAACCTTACTCACTAACAAATTATAACACATCATTATTTAGGAATTAGTCAAGGATTGCATAAATTTATTCACTCGCTGGGTGTTAGCAAAAACATCTCTTTATTATTATATGTATATCTCCTAGTTTACTTTACTGTTAATGAAATACTCTAATAAATTCTGCATTTAATATTTTGAAAATTTTTTACTTATTCTTTTTTTATCTCAAAAGCATTCAGCTAGACATTGTTTTAAGTACCACGGATTCGGGTCTCAACTTTGTTATGTTTTAATTTATCACAACTTTAACCAAATTATTTGAAGAATAATTTTGGGTGTAAATTTTAGACTTACCTTACATCTAAACATCGTAATGTTATTACTACTTCATTACAGAGATTACAAATATATATATATACTAGCAAAATACCCGTGCTTCGCTACAGAGTTTCACGTTGTAAATAATTGTACAATTATTGCTCGCTTAATAGTATAGGATTAGATAGATTTTACAAATTCTCAACTCTTAGTTTGTTTATTTATATTCACAGCAACAGCTATAAATTCAAACTGAAGCAAGTGCATTTATATTGTCTGAGCTCTATGATCTGAATACATTCGCTATCAAAACTTTGTTTTTTGTACTCGCTTATAACTTACTTCGTTCTTAACTTATCCACTTTTAAATTCAAACTGAAACAACTCTGAATTCACACACTATTAAGGAGTTTCTTAAGATGCATACACCACCTTTGATATCATAACCTATATCTTTATTTATAAGAACCGTGGACTCTGCCCCCACCGTCTTTCGCGGGATCCGACCTAAGACTCCCCGGGTTCCGTGGATGAACTCCGGGGAAGGCCCGTCGGACGACACCTGCGCTATTTCCTACTCGGGAGACTTCCACCGATGCTATGGTAACAAGAATCTGTTCTGTTGGATTGCCATAGTAACCAGATCTAATAGTTGTTTAAGACCCAAAGGACCCCCCAGAGGATCGTATCGAAAAAAAACACCTGTCCTATGTTGGTTCTCCCGTTGCGTAAAATATTTGTGCCAAGTTTGGTTGAAATCGGTCCAGTGGTTTAGAGGGAGATGTGGAAGACCCCATAGGATCCCCCAAAGGATCGTACCGAAAAAACACGTCCTATGTTGGTTCTCCCGTTGCGTAAAATATTTGTGCCAAGTTTGGTTGAAATCGGTCCAATGGTTTAGGAGGAGATGTGGAAGACCCCGAAGGATCGTATCGAAAAAACACCTACCCTATGTTGGTTCCCCCGTTGAGTAAAATATTTGTGCCAAGTTTGGTTGAAATCGGTCCAGTGGTATAGGAGGAGATGTGGAAGACCCCAAAGGACCCCATTGAAGGAAACACCTATCCTATGTTGGTTCTCCTGTTGCGTAAAAAATATTTGTGCCAAGTGTGGTTGAAATCGGTCCAGTGGTTTAGGAGGAGATGTGGAAGACCCCAAAGAACCCCTCCCAAAGGACCCCATCGAAAAAAACACGTATCCTATGTTGGTTCTTCCGTCGCGTAAAATATTTGTGCCAAGTTTGGTTGAAATCGGTCCAGTGGTTTAGGAGGAGATGTGGAAGACCCCAAAGGACCCCATCGAAAAAAGCACCTCACCTATGTTGGTTCTCCCGTCGCGTAAAATATTTGTGCCAAGTTTGGTTGAAATCGGTCCAGTGGTATAGGAGGAGATGTGGAAGACCCCAAAGGACCCCTTCGAAGAAAACACCTATCCTATGTTGGTTCTCCCGTTACGTAAATATTTGTGCCAAGTTTGGTTGAAATCGGTCCAGTGGTTTAGGAGGAGATGTGGAAGACCCCAAAGGACCCCATCGAAAAAACACCTATCCTATGTTGGTTCTTCCGTCGCGTAAAATATTTGTGCCAAGTTTGGCTGAAATCGGTCCAGTGGTTTAGGAGGAGATGTGGAACATACATACATAGATACATACATACAATAGGGGGGGGTTTGCCCCTTAGGAGTGAAAGTT
Organism: Magicicada septendecula; assembly: GCA_034769895.1. Lineage (NCBI taxonomy): Eukaryota > Metazoa > Arthropoda > Insecta > Hemiptera > Cicadidae > Magicicada > Magicicada septendecula. Next base: position 939,415,879 of record CM068367.1, on the reverse strand, counting down.
TTTAAAACCGTTTCTTAGTGAGCACCTAAGACCTATGATGAAGCTATGTTCAAAGTTTCATTGATATCCATTCAGTAGTTTTTGCTCTACGTTGATTCTATGTCAGTTAGTCAGGCAAACGTCCCCCCCTTTTTCCCCCTTTAAAGGTCGAATTTCCAAAAATCCCTTCTTAGCGGATACCTACATCACATAAGGAACCTACATGCCAAATTTCAAGTTTCTAGGTGTTATAGTTTCGGAGATTTCGTGATGAATCTGTGAGTCAGTGGTATTTCTCTTTTATATATATAGACTAGCAGAATACCCGTGCTTCGCTACGGAGTTTCACGTTGTACGTAATTGTACAATTATTGCTCGCTTAATAGTATAGGATTAGATAGATTGTACAAATTCTCAACTCTTAGTTTGTTTATTTACATTCATAGCAACAGCTATTTATTATTTATTTCGAGAAAATCGTTAGAGCCGTTTCCGAGAAAAAATGGACATACATTTATTAATTAATTGAACTTCGAAATTTTCTCGACTATAAGAACCTGCAAACAACGAAGTTTTTTCAATTTAAAACAATGATTAAAAACTCAGTACTAAATGTATTCGGGGTTTCCAGTAAACTGAGATGTCAACCACTTCATTTACCAAGTATGCAATTCCCGCTATAAATTTCAGTATTTGGTTTTTTGCCCCTTAGGAGTGAAAGTTTTTAAAACAGTTTCTTAGTGAGCACCTAAGACCTATGATGAAGGTATGTTCAAAGTTTCATTGATATCCATTCAGTGGTTTCAGAGATATCGTGATCAGTGAGTCAGTCAGTGGTATTTGGCTTATATAGATATCTATATCTAGCCAACTTACCCAGCGTTGCTCGGGTTCATAGTTTATTCATAGGCACCTATTCTTGTTCTAACGTTATATTACTTGTATACTGTATAATCTTCCTTATATTGTTACGTTCGCATTCTCGCTGGAGGAATACTCTGTAGCGCACCTGTTTAAGAACATGTGATAAACTGTATTCTTATATCTGGAAAAGAATTCTGTTGCGCGTGATGCTCCTGCTCGATTTCCAACTCTGGGAGAGGGCGAACAGCTAAATTAGTTTTTAATAAAATGTCTACAGTACTTGCACACGCTGCGTATTTACTGTCTTTTATATTTCATTGTGTTAATGTTGAAATAAGGCATTTGTTAAATTAGTGTCTCCTAAACTTATTCTAACAATACAATACCTCTATAGATTTCAGCTTATCATTTTTTAAATTCAAATTGAAGCAAGTGCATTTATATTGTCTGAACACTATGATCTGAATACATTTGCTATAAAAACTTTGTTTTTTATACTCGCTTATAACATACTTAGTTCTTAACTTATCCACTTTCAAATTCAAACTGAAACAACTCTGAATTCACACACTATTAAGGAGTTTCTTAAGATGCATACACCACCTTTGATATCATAACCTATATCTTTATTTATAAGAACCGTGGACTCTGCCCCCACTGTCTTTCGCGGGATCCGACCTAAGACTCCCCGGGTTCCGTGGATGAACTCCGGGGAAGGCCCGTCGGACGACACCTGCGCTATTTCCTACGCGGGAGACTTCCACCGATGCTATGGTAACAAGAATCTATTCTGTTGGATTGCCATAGTAACCAGATCTAATAGTTGTTTAAGACCCAAAGGACCCCCCAGAGGATCGTATCGAAAAAAAAACACCTGTCCTATGTTGGTTCTCCCGTTGCGTAAAATATTTGTGCCAAGTTTGGTTGAAATCGGTCCAGTGGTTTAGAGGGAGATGTGGAAGACCCCATAGGATCCCCCAAAGGATCGTATCGAAAAAACACGTCCTATGTTGGTTCTCCCGTTGCGTAAAATATTTGTGCCAAGTTTGGTTGAAATCGGTCCAATGGTTTAGGAGGAGATGTGGAAGACCCCGAAGGATCGTATCGAAAAAACACCTACCCTATGTTGGTTCCCCCGTTGAGTAAAATATTTGTGCCAAGTTTGGCTGAAATCGGTCCAGTGGTATAGGAGGAGATGTGGAAGACCCCAAAGGACCCCATCGAAGAAAACACCTATCCTATGTTGGTTCTCCCGTTGCGTAAAAAATATTTGTGCCAAGTGTGGTTGAAATCGGTCCAGTGGTTTAGGAGGAGATGTGGAAGACCCCAAAGAACCCCTCCCAAAGGACCCCATCGAAAAAAACACCTATCCTATTTTGGTTCTTCCGTCGCGTAAAATATTTGTGCCAAGTTTGGTTGAAATCGGTCCAGTGGTTTAGGAGGAGATGTGGAAGACCCCAAAGGACCCCATCGAAAAAAGCACCTCACCTATGTTGGTTCTCCCGTCGCGTAAAATATTTGTGCCAAGTTTGGTTGAAATCGGTCCAGTGGTTTAGGAGGAGATGTGGAAGACCCCAAAGGACCCCATCGAAAAAACACCTATCCTATGTTGGTTCTTCCGTCGTGTAAAATATTTGTGCCAAGTTTGGTTGAAATCGGTCCAGTGGTTTAGGAGGAGATGTGGAACATACATACATAGATACATACATACAATACTGGGGGGTTTTCCCCTTAGGAGTGAAAGTTTTTAAAACCGTTTCTTAGTGAGCACCTAAGACCTATGATGAAGCTATGTTCAAAGTTTCATTGATATGCATTCAGTAGTTTTTGCTCTACGTTGATTCTATCAGTTAGTCAGGCAAACGTCCCCCCCTTTTTCCCCCTTTAAAGGTCGAATTTCCAAAAATCCCTTCTTAGCGGATAGCTACATCACATAAGGAACCTACATGCCAAATTTCAAGTTTCTAGGTGTTATAGTTTCGGAGATTTCGTGATGAATCTGTGAGTCAGTGGTATTTCTCTTTTATATATATAGACTAGCAGAATACCCGTGCTTCGCTACGGAGTTTCACGTTGTACGTAATTGTACAATTATTGCTCGCTTAATAGTATAGGATTAGATAGATTGTACAAATTCTCAACTCTTAGTTTGTTTATTTACATTCATAGCAACAGCTATTTATTATTTATTTCGAGAAAATCGTTAGAGCCGTTTCCGAGAAAAAATGGACATACATTTATTAATTAATTGAACTTCGAAATTTTCTCGACTATAAGAACCTGCAAACAACGAAGTTTTTTCAATTTAAAACAATGATTAAAAACTAAGTACTAAATGTATTCGGGGTTTCCAGTAAACTGAGATGTCAACCACTTCATTTACCAAGTATGCAATTCCCGCTATAAATTTCAGTATTTGGTTTTTTGCCCCTTAGGAGTGAAAGTTTTTAAAACCGTTTCTTAGTGAGCACCTAAGACCTATGATGAAGGTATGTTCAAAGTTTCATTGATATCCATTCAGTGGTTTCAGAGATATCGTGATCAGTGAGTCAGTCAGTGGTATTTGGCTTATATAGATATCTATATCTAGCCGACTTACCCAGCGTTGCTCGGGTTCATAGTTTATTCATAGGCACCTATTCTTGTTCTAACGTTATATTACTTGTATACTGTATAATCTTCCTTATATTGTTACGTTCGCATTCTCGCTGGAGGAATACTCTGTAGCGCACCTGTTTAAGAACATGTGATAAACTGTATTCTTATATCTGGAAAAGAATTCTGTTGCGCGTGATGCTCCTGCTCGATTTCCAACTCTGGGAGAGGGCGAACAGCTAAATTAGTTTTTAATAAAATGTCTACAGTACTTGCACGCGCTGCGTATTTACTGTCTTTTATATTTCATTGTGTTAATGTTGAAATAAGGCATTTGTTAAATTGGTGTCTCCTAAACTTATTCTAACAATACAATACCTCTATAGCTTTCAGCTTATCATTTTTTAAATTCAAATTGAAGCAAGTGCATTTATATTGTCTGAACACTATGATCTGAATACATTTGCTATAAAAACTTTGTTTTTTATACTCGCTTATAACTTACTTAGTTCTTAACTTATCCACTTTCAAATTCAAACTGAAACAACTCTGAATTCACACACTATTAAGGAGTTTCTTAAGATGCATACACCACCTTTGATATCATAACCTATATCTTTATTTATAAGAACCGTGGACTCTGGCCCCACCGTCTTTCGCGGGATCCGACCTAAGACTCCCCGGGTTCCGTGGATGAACTCCGGGGAAGGCCCGTCGGATGACACCTGCGCTATTTCCTACGCGGGAGACTTCCACCGATGCTATGGTAACAAGAATCTATTCTGTTGGATTGCCATAGTAACCAGATCTAATAGTTGTTTAAGACCCAAAGGACCCCCCAGAGGATCGTATCGAAAAAAAACACCTGTCCTATGTTGGTTCTCCCGTTGCGTAAAATATTTGTGCCAAGTTTGGTTGAAATCGGTCCAGTGGTTTAGAGGGAGATGTGGAAGACCCCATAGGATCCCCCAAAGGATCGTATCGAAAAAACACGTCCTATGTTGGTTCTCCCGTTGCGTAAAATATTTGTGCCAAGTTTGGTTGAAATCGGTCCAATGGTTTAGGAGGAGATGTGGAAGACCCCGAAGGATCGTATCGAAAAAACACCTACCCTATGTTGGTTCCCCCGTTGAGTAAAATATTTGTGCCAAGTTTGGTTGAAATCGGTCCAGTGGTATAGGAGGAGATGTGGAAGACCCCAAAGGACCCCATCGAAGAAAACACCTATCCTATGTTGGTTCTCCCGTTGCGTAAAAAATATTTGTGCCAAGTGTGGTTGAAATCGGTCCAGTGGTTTAGGAGGAGATGTGGAAGACCCCAAAGAACCCCTCCCAAAGGACCCCATCGAAAAAAACACCTATCCTATTTTGGTTCTTCCGTCGCGTAAAATATTTGTGCCAAGTTTGGTTGAAATCGGTCCAGTGTTTTAGGAGGAGATGTGGAAGACCCCAAAGAACCCCATCGAAAAAAGCACCTCACCTATGTTGGTTCTCCCGTCGCGTAAAATATTTGTGCCAAGTTTGGTTGAAATCGGTCCAGTGGTTTAGGAGGAGATGTGGAAGACCCCAAAGGACCCCATCGAAAAAACACCTATCCTATGTTGGTTCTTCCGTCGCGTAAAATATTTGTGCCAAGTTTGGTTGAAATCGGTCCAGTGGTTTAGGAGGAGATGTGGAACATACATACATAGATACATACATACAATACTGGGGGGTTTTCCCCTTAGGAGTGAAAGTTTTTAAAACCGTTTCTTAGTGAGCACCTAAGACCTATGATGAAGCTATGTTCAAAGTTTCATTGATATCCATTCAGTAGTTTTTGCTCTACGTTGATTCTATGTCAGTTAGTCAGGCAAACGTCCCCCCCTTTTTCCCCCTTTAAAGGTCGAATTTCCAAAAATCCCTTCTTAGCGGATACCTACATCACATAAGGAACCTACATGCCAAATTTCAAGTTTCTAGGTGTTATAGTTTCGGAGATTTCGTGATGAATCTGTGAGTCAGTGGTATTTCTCTTTTATATATATAGACTAGCAGAATACCCGTGCTTCGCTACGGAGTTTCACGTTGTACGTAATTGTACAATTATTGCTCGCTTAATAGTATAGGATTAGATAGATTGTACAAATTCTCAACTCTTAGTTTGTTTATTTACATTCATAGCAACAGCTATTTATTATTTATTTCGAGAAAATCGTTAGAGCCGTTTCCGAGAAAAAATGGACATACATTTATTAATTAATTGAACTTCGAAATTTTCTCGACTATAAGAACCTGCAAACAACGAAGTTTGTTCAATTTAAAACAATGATTAAAAACTCAGTACTAAATGTATTCGGGGTTTCCAGTAAACTGAGATGTCAACCACTTCATTTACCAAGTATGCAATTCCCGCTATAAATTTCAGTATTTGGTTTTTTGCCCCTTAGGAGTGAAAGTTTTTAAAACCGTTTCTTAGTGAGCACCTAAGACCTATGATGAAGGTATGTTCAAAGTTTCATTGATATCCATTCAGTGGTTTCAGAGATATCGTGATCAGTGAGTCAGTCAGTGGTATTTGGCTTATATAGATATCTATATCTAGCCGACTTACCCAGCGTTGCTCGGGTTCATAATTTATTCATAGGCACCTATTCTTGTTCTAACGTTATATTACTTGTATACTGTATAATCTTCCTTATATTGTTACGTTCGCATTCTCGCTGGAGGAATACTCTGTAGCGCACCTGTTTAAGAACATGTGATAAACTGTATTCTTATATCTGGAAAAGAATTCTGTTGCGCGTGATGCTCCTGCTCGATTTCTAACTCTGGGAGAGGGCGAACAGCTAAATTAGTTTTCAATAAAATGTCTACAGTACTTGCACGCGCTGCGTATTTACTGTCTTTTATATTTCATTGTGTTAATGTTGAAATAAGGCATTTGTTAAATTAGTGTCTCCTAAACTTATTCTAACAATACAATACCTCTATAGATTTCAGCTTATTTTTTAAATTCAAACTGAAGCAAGTGCATTTATATTGTCTGAACCCTATGATCTGAATACATTTGCTATAAAAACTTTGTTTTTTATACTCGCTTATAACTTACTTCGTTCTTAACTTATCCACTTTTAAATTCAAACTGAAACAACTCTGATTTCACACACTATTAAGGAGTTTCTTAAGATGCATACACCACCTTTGATATCATAACCTATATCTTTATTTATAAGAACCGTGGACTCTGCCCCCACCGTCTTTCACGGGATCCGACCTAAGACTCCCCGGGTTCCGTGGATGAACTCCGGGGAAGGCCCGTCGGACGACACCTGCGCTATTTCCTACTCGGGAGACTTCCACCGATGCTATGGTAACAAGAATCTATTCTGTTGGATTGCCATAGTAACCAGATCTAATAGTTGTTTAAGACGCAAAGGACCCCCCAGAGGATCGTATCGAAAAAAAAACACCTGACCTATGTTGGTTCTCCCGTTGCGTAAAATATTTGTGCCAAGTTGGTTGAAATCGGTCCAGTGGTTTAGAGGGAGATGTGGAAGACCCCATAGGATCCCCCAAAGGATCGTATCGAAAAAAACACGTCCTATGTTGGTTCTCCCGTTGCGTAAAATATTTGTGCCAAGTTTGGTTGAAATCGGTCCAAAGGTTTAGGAGGAGATGTGGAAGACCCCGAAGGATCGTATCGAAAAAACACCCCCCCGGGTTCCGTGGATGAACTCCGGGGAAGGCCCGTCGGACGACTCTTGCGCTATTTCCTACGCGGGATACTTCCACCGATGCTATGGTAACAAGAATCTATTCTATTGGGTTGCCATAGTAACCAGATCTAATAGTTTTTAAGACCCAAAGGATCGTATCGAAAAAACACTTGTCCTATGTTGGTTCTCCCGTTGCGAAAAATATTTGTGCCGAGTTTGGTTGAAATTTGTCCAATGGTTTAGGAGGAGATGTGGAAGACCCCGAAGGATCGTATCGAAAAAACACCTACCCTAGGTTGGTTCCCCCGTTGAGTAAAATATTGGTGCCAAGATTGGTTGAAATCGGTCCAATGGTTTAGGAGGAGATGTGGAAGACCCCAAAGAACCCCCCCCCAAAGGACCCCATCGAAAAAACACCTATCCTATGCTGGTTCTTCCGTTGCGTAAAATATTTGTGCCAAGTTTGGTTGAAATCGGTCCAGTGGTTTAGGAGGAGATGTGGAAGACCCCAAAGGACCCCATCGAAAAAAGCACCTCACCTATGTTGGTTCTCCCGTCGCGTAAAATATTTGTGCCAGTAAAATATTTGTGCCAAGTTTGGTTGAAATCGGTCCAGTGGTATAGGAGGAGATGTGGAAGACCCCAAAGGACCCCATCGAAGAAAACACCTATCCTATGTTGGTTCTCCCGTTGCGTAAATATTTGTGCCAAGTTTGGTTGAAATCGGTCCAGTGGTTTAGGAGGAGATGTGGAAGACCCCAAAGAACCCCCCCAAAGGACCCCATCGAAAAAAACACCTATCCTATATTGGTTCTTCCGTCACGTAAAATATTTGTGCCAAGTTTCGTTGAAATCCGTCCAGTGGTTTAGGAGGAGATGTGGAACATACATACATAGATACATACATACAATAGGGGGGGGGTTGCCCCTTAGGAGTGAAAGTTTTTAAAACCGTTTCTTAGTGAGCACCTAAGACCTACGATGAAGCTATGTTCAAAGTTTCATTGATATCCATTCAGTAGTTTTTGCTCTACGTTGATTCTATGTCATTAAGTCAGGCAAACGTCCCCCCTTTTTCCCCCTTTAAAGGTCGAATTTCCAAAAATCCCTTCTTAGCGGATACCTACATCACATAAGGAACCTACATGCCAAGTTTCAAGTTTCTAGGTGTTATAGTTTCGGAGATTTCGTGATGAATCAGTGAGTCAGTGGTATTTCTCTTTTATATATATAGACTAGCAGAATACCCGTGCTTCGCTACGGAGTTTCACGTTGTACGTAATTGTACAATTATTGCTCGCTTAATAGTATAGGATTAGATAGATTGTACAAATTCTCAACTCTTAGTTTGTTTATTTACATTCATAGCAACAGCTATTTATTATTTATTTCGAGAAAATCGTTAGAGCCGTTTCCGAGAAAAAATGGACATACATTTATTAATTAATTGAACTTCGAAATTTTCTCGACTATAAGAACCTGCAAACAACGAAGTTTGTTCAATTTAAAACAATGATTAAAAACTCAGTACTAAATGTATTCGGGGTTTCCAGTAAACTGAGATGTCAACCACTTCATTTACCAAGTATGCAATTCCCGCTATAAATTTCAGTATTTGGTTTTTTGCCCCTTAGGAGTGAAAGTTTTTAAAACCGTTTCTTAGTGAGCACCTAAGACCTATGATGAAGGTATGTTCAAAGTTTCATTGATATCCATTCAGTGGTTTCAGAGATATCGTGATCAGTGAGTCAGTCAGTGGTATTTGGCTTATATAGATATCTATATCTAGCCGACTTACCCAGCGTTGCTCGGGTTCATAATTTATTCATAGGCACCTATTCTTGTTCTAACGTTATATTACTTGTATACTGTATAATCTTCCTTATATTGTTACGTTCGCATTCTCGCTGGAGGAATACTCTGTAGCGCACCTGTTTAAGAACATGTGATAAACTGTATTCTTATATCTGGAAAAGAATTCTGTTGCGCGTGATGCTCCTGCTCGATTTCTAACTCTGGGAGAGGGCGAACAGCTAAATTAGTTTTAAATAAAATGTCTACAGTACTTGCACGCGCTGCGTATTTACTGTCTTTTATATTTCATTGTGTTAATGTTGAAATAAGGCATTTGTTAAATTAGTGTCTCCTAAACTTATTCTAACAATTCAATACCTCTATAGATTTCAGCTTATCATTTTTTAAATTCAAACTGAAGCAAGTGCATTTATATTGTCTGAACCCTATGATCTGAATACATTTGCTATAAAAACTTTGTTTTTTATACTCGCTTATAACTTACTTCGTTCTTAACTTATCCACTTTTAAATTCAAACTGAAACAGCTCTGAATTCACACACTATTAAGGAGTTTCTTAAGATGCATACACCACCTTTGATATCATAACCTATATCTTTATTTATAAGAACCGTGGACTCTGCCCCCACCGTCTTTCACGGGATCCGACCTAAGACTCCCCGGGTTCCGTGGATGAACTCCGGGGAAGGCCCGTCGGACGACACCTGCGCTATTTCCTACTCGGGAGACTTCCACCGATGCTATGGTAACAAGAATCTATTCTGTTGGATTGCCATAGTAACCAGATCTAATAGTTGTTTAAGACCCAAAGGACCCCCCAGAGGATCGTATCGAAAAAAAAACACCTGTCCTATGTTGGTTCTCCCGTTGCGTAAAATATTTGTGCCAAGTTTGGTTGAAATCGGTCCAGTGGTTTAGAGGGAGATGTGGAAGACCCCATAGGATCCCCCAAAGGATCGTATCGAAAAAAACACGTCCTATGTTGGTTCTCCCGTTGCGTAAAATATTTGTGCCAAGTTTGGTTGAAATCGGTCCAATGGTTTAGGAGGAGATGTGGAAGACCCCGAAGGATCGTATCGAAAAAACACCCCCCCGGGTTCCGTGGATGAACTCCGGGGAAGGCCCGTCGGACGACTCTTGCGCTATTTCCTACGCGGGATACTTCCACCGATGCTATGGTAACAAGAATCTATTCTATTGGGTTGCCATAGTAACCAGATCTAATAGTTTTTAAGACCCAAAGGATCGTATCGAAAAAACACTTGTCCTATGTTGGTTCTCCCGTTGCGAAAAATATTTGTGCCGAGTTTGGTTGAAATTTGTCCAATGGTTTAGGAGGAGATGTGGAAGACCCCGAAGGATCATATCGAAAAAACACCTACCCTAGGTTGGTTCCCCCGTTGAGTAAAATATTGGTGCCAAGATTGGTTGAAATCGGTCCAATGGTTTAGGAGGAGATGTGGAAGACCCCAAAGAACCCCCCCAAAGGACCCCATCGAAAAAAACACCTATCCTATGCTGGTTCTCCCGTCGCGTAAAATATTTGTGCCAAGTTTGGTTGAAATCGGTCCAGTGGTTTAGGAGGAGATGTGGAAGACCCCAAAGGACTCCATCGAAAAAAGCACCTCACCTATGTTGGTTCTCCCGTCGCGTAGAATATTTGTGCCAGTAAAATATTTGTGCCAAGTTTGGTTGAAATCGGTCCAGTGGTATAGGAGGAGATGTGGAAGACCCCAAAGGACCCCATCGAAGAAAACACCTATCCTATGTTGGTTCTCCCGTTGCGTAAATATTTGTGCCAAGTTTGGTTGAAATCGGTCCAGTGGTTTAGGAGGAGATGTGGAAGACCCCAAAGAACCCCCCAAAGGACCCCATCGAAAAAAACACCTATCCTATGTTGGTTCTTCCGTCGCGTAAAATATTTGTGCCAAGTTTCGTTGAAATCCGTCCAGTGGTTTAGGAGGAGATGTGGAACATACATACATAGATACATACATACAATACTGGGGGGTTTTCCCCTTAGGAGTGAAAGTTTTTAAAACCGTTTCTTAGTGAGCACCTAAGACCTATGATGAAGCTATGTTCAAAGTTTCATTGATATCCATTCAGTAGTTTTTGCTCTACGTTGATTCTATGTCAGTTAGTCAGGCAAACGTCCCCCCCTTTTTCCCCCTTTAAAGGTCGAATTTCCAAAAATCCCTTCTTAGCGGATACCTACATCACATAAGGAACCTACATGCCAAATTTCAAGTTTCTAGGTGTTATAGTTTCGGAGATTTCGTGATGAATCTGTGAGTCAGTGGTATTTCTCTTTTATATATATAGACTAGCAGAATACCCGTGCTTCGCTACGGAGTTTCACGTTGTACGTAATTGTACAATTATTGCTCGCTTAATAGTATAGGATTAGATAGATTGTACAAATTCTCAACTCTTAGTTTGTTTATTTACATTCATAGCAACAGCTATTTATTATTTATTTCGAGAAAATCGTTAGAGCCGTTTCCGAGAAAAAAAGGACATACATTTATTAATTAATTGAACTTCGAAATTTTCTCGACTATAAGAACCTGCAAACAACAAAGTTTTTTCAATTTAAAACAATGATTAAAAACTCAGTACTAAATGTATTCGGGGTTTCCAGTAAACTGAGATGTCAACCACTTCATTTACCAAGTATGCAATTCCCGCTATAAATTTCAGTATATGGTTTTTTGCCCCTTAGGAGTGAAAGTTTTTAAAACCGTTTCTTAGTGAGCACCTAAGACCTATGATGATGGTATGTTCAAAGTTTCATTGATATCCATTCAGTGGTTTCAGAGATATCGTGATCAGTGAGTCAGTCAGTGGTATTTGGCTTATATAGATATCTATATCTAGCCGATTTACCCAGCGTTGCTCGGGTTCATCATTTTTTCATAGGCTCATAGGCACCTATTCTTGTTCTAACGTTATATTACTTGTATACTGTATAATCTTCCTTATATTGTTACGTTCGCATTCTCGCTGGAGGAATACTCTGTAGCGCACCTGTTTAAGAACATGTGATAAACTGTATTCTTATATCTGGAAAAGAATTCTGTTGCACGTGATGCTCCTGCTCGATTTCTAACTCTGGGAGAGGGCGAACAGCTAAATTAGTTTTCAATAAAATGTCTACAGTACTTGCACGCGCTGCGTATTTACTGTCTTTTATATTTCATTGTGTTAATGTTGAAATAAGGCATTTGTTAAATTAGTGTCTCCTAAACTTATTCTAACAATACAATACCTCTATAGATTTCAGCTTATCATTTTTTAAATTCAAACTGAAGCAAGTGCATTTATATTGTCTGAACCCTATGATCTGAATACATTTGCTATAAAAACTTTGTTTTTTATACTCGCTTATAACTTACTTCGTTCTTAACTTATCCACTTTTAAATTCAAACTGAAACAGCTCTGAATTCACACACTATTAAGGAGTTTCTTAAGATGCATACACCACCTTTGATATCATAACCTATATCTTTATTTATAAGAACCGTGGACTCTGCCCCCACCGTCTTTCACGGGATCCGACCTAAGACTCCCCGGGTTCCGTGGATGAACTCCGGGGAAGGCCCGTCGGATGACACCTGCGCTATTTCCTACTCGGGAGACTTCCACCGATGCTATGGTAACAAGAATCTATTCTGTTGGATTGCCATAGTAACCAGATCTAATAGTTGTTTAAGACCCAAAGGACCCCCCAGAGGATCGTATCGAAAAAAAAAACACCTGTCCTATGTTGGTTCTCCCGTTGCGTAAAATATTTGTGCCAAGTTTGGTTGAAATCGGTCCAGTGGTTTAGAGGGAGATGTGGAAGACCCCATAGGATCCCCCAAAGGATCGTATCGAAAAAAACACGTCCTATGTTGGTTCTCCCGTTGCGTAAAATATTTGTGCCAAGTTTGGTTGAAATCGGTCCAATGGTTTAGGAGGAGATGTGGAAGACCCCGAAGGATCGTATCGAAAAAACACCCCCCCAGGTTCCGTGGATGAACTCCGGGGAAGGCCCGTCAGATGACTCTTGCGCTATTTCCTACGCGGGATACTTCCAGCGATGCTATGGTAACAAGAATCTATTCTATTGGGTTGCCATAGTAACCAGATCTAATAGTTTTTAAGACCCAAAGGATCGTATCGAAAAAACACTTGTCCTATGTTGGTTCTCCCGTTGCGAAAAATATTTGTGCCGAGTTTGGTTGAAATTTGTCCAATGGTTTAGGAGGAGATGTGGAAGACCCCGAAGGATCGTATCGAAAAAACACCTACCCTAGGTTGGTTCCCCCGTTGAGTAAAATATTGGTGCCAAGATTGGTTGAAATCGGTCCAATGGTTTAGGAGGAGATGTGGAAGACCCCAAAGAACCCCCCCAAAGGACCCCATCGAAAAAAACACCTATCCTATGCTGGTTCTTCCGTCGCGTAAAATATTTGTGCCAAGTTTGGTTGAAATCGGTCCAGTGGTTTAGGAGGAGATGTGGAAGACCCCAAAGGACCCCATCGAAAAAAGCACCTCACCTATATTGGTTCTCCCATCGCGTAAAATATTTGTGCCAGTAAAATATTTGTGCCAAGTTTGGTTGAAATCGGTCCAGTGGTATAGGAGGAGATGTGGAAGACCCCAAAGGACCCCATCGAAGAAAACACCTATCCTATGTTGGTTCTCCCGTTGCGTAAATATTTGTGCCAAGTTTGGTTGAAATCGGTCCAGTGGTTTAGGAGGAGATGTGGAAGACCCCAAAGAACCCCCCCAAAGGACCCCATCGAAAAAAACACCTATCCTATGTTGGTTCTTCCGTCGCGTAAAATATTTGTGCCAAGTTTCGTTGAAATCCGTCCAGTGGTTTAGGAGGAGATGTGGAACATACATACATAGATACATACATACAATAGGGGGGGGGTTGCCCCTTAGGAGTGAAAGTTTTTAAAACCGTTTCTTAGTGAGCACCTAAGACCTACGATGAAGCTATGTTCAAAGTTTCATTGATATCCATTCAGTAGTTTTTGCTCTACGTTGATTTTATGTCATTAAGTCAGGCAAACGTCCCCCCTTTTTCCCCCTTTAAAGGTCGAATTTCCAAAAATCCCTTCTTAGCTCATACCTACATCACATAAGGAACCTACATGCCAAGTTTCAAGTTTCTAGGTGTTATAGTTTCGGAGATTTCGTGATGAATCAGTGAGTCAGTGGTATTTCTCTTTTATATATTGTAATATAATTTACAAATATAACAATATAAAAAATAAAGAATAATAATTGAAATGATATTTGATGAACGTTTTAATAAGCTCCACGTTGGAAACGCCAATTTGTAATATAATGAAAATATTACAAATATAAAAATAAAAATTTATATTAAATAATGGAATTGTGTAGAAAGATATTGAGAGATACTGTGTGTGTATCTTTGGTGATAACAAAGGTATTGTGTTCTTCCTTTAGCCCCACTAGTTGGGCTAGTCAATTTGTAATATAAATAAAAATATTACAAATATAAAAATAAAGATATAAATTAAAAATATAATTGTATTGATATGTGTTGATACGTATTGATATTCTGTTTATCACTGGATCAGTCTGACTCCTTAAAGTCTCACTGTTAGGCTAGTCAAATTGTAATATAATTTCAAGTGTAATAATAAACAAAATATAAAGATATTGATGATAAGAATATGTTATAATTAGGTGTGTTTGATTGATAAATAATAAATACATCAAACTTTAAAAATTTTGCAAATATTTTTTCTTGTGCTTGTATCGAATTTGACTGAATGATTGAATTTAATTAATTAATTATTTGAGTTTGTAATTTCCTCCTATATCTATTCTCTCAATGTGAATTATGGTTTTGCTTAATAAAAAAATAATAATAACATTAATGGTAAGAATAAAAACAATGCTGGTAACTGAATACTGATTTGCGTTTATTCATTCAAAATTGTGCGCCAGTCAAACTGCGCATGTCCCAGGCACTGGCTAACATTCGCCACAGTCGGCAGTGAGAAAGATTAACAAATATATTTTTTACAAGTTTAAATTTATGGTTCTTTTAACGAGTCGAAATGGTCAGAGGGCAAGGAACAAGATACATTTAACAGGTATTCTTAAACTAAATGTTAATATCTGAAATAGAACAGAATTATTATTACAATTGTCAATTAGAAAGAAATTATTTAAATTTCGAACCAAGTCGAAGAAATGACGTCACTCTGCTCCAGGCAGCACTGGCCGGTCGTCTTTATAGAAATTCAGCAATGGCCGCCGTCTGCTCGTTTTAACTGCTATGACGCCGTTGGAATTGAAGATCTCCCACAGAAATAAAATGATGTTCCCTTTTTCTGCAAAGTGGTGTTGGTCCAAAATATCGTGTTGAATGTCCCCTCGTCGTCTGCGATGTCGAATTCTGGATGGATCTCTTGTGTAGTGTAGTGTTCAAATATGCGTGTTGGTTTTGTGTGAATTCGTTCCAAAAATTGTTCAAAAATGGCTGTCGATTTCTGGTGTTGCGTTTTTATGGTGTTATTCTGTGTTTTTGGAAACGTGTGAAGTGTTAGACATAGATAAATAAGATTATTTCACTTGTTAGTTCATCTCCGTTACACGCCACATAACCACACTTGGTTTTAATATAAATTATTTGGTTTTCAAAACTCCACTAATACATTTTTCAACTGTTCAGCTTTGCGATTAACAATAGACTAAACGACGCAACGTCGTCGTTTTAGGGCAATTTGTGGTATGTCTTTTTCCTCTTCATATTGTTTAATTATAAAATATCTGTCTAAGACTTGTTTCACTATCTAACTATACATAACAAGTTTTCTTATTTTTTACTGTATTTCCAATATTTCTTAATTTTACATGAATCTAACTATTCAGTAATATTGATTATTTAATTTTACATCTTTTGATATATAGCTGGGTTTGTTTCAAACTCATTTAAGCCCAAAAATTACAATTTTACATAATAATTGTATTCCCCATATTTTGTACAAATTCAGTGTTTTAAAGGTTTTTATTTGTTTTTTCGGTATAATATTTCCATGGAATACACCTAATAACTCCGTAATTACTTTGTTGTTAATAATTTGGTTATTAAAACATTTCAATATTGATTAATTTGCTGTTTAGTCTGATTTGATTACTATCATAAGCCTATTTTTGACTGTTTCCAAAAGAAGTTAGTTTTCTTTCTTTTGTCATTCTATTTGCTATTAACTGCATCTGTATTAATTATATTTTCAATTTCTGTATTGTATGTATTGAATTCTATTCCTATTACATAGATTAATTCTTTGATAGATAGTTTTTTTGGTTTATAGGCCATTCTGTGTTTACAAACATAGTGTCTTGGTGGGTCTGTTTGTACATTATACATGGTTTACTGATTTGAATAAAACTATTACATTTTTATGCCCTACTTGCCTCTCTGACTTACACAATGGAAAATTAAATGACATGATTTTAATTACAATAGAATATCTTGTATCTACTAAACTTTCTTTATACTAATAACATCATTGAACCATAACATGAACATCTTATGCCTAATTTTAACAAAAACATCTTATTATCAACTATTTTCCTGTATCATCAAATGATAACAACATAGCTTATCCTAGACATAATTTAATTAGAAAACATAAAAAACTCCTATTACTAGTAACACTGTCAGTCACTAACTGTCTTGTGTATGTATTATTCTTATGAAAACACTTTAACTGTGATAAAAAACCTCGTGTATCTATTTACACCTTACATCTAAAATATTATTTAATTAATAATAAATAATAAACATCTTAATATTAGGCATACCTTCAGTTATGAACTGTCCTTTGGTATTTTTGTCCTCACCATTTATTTAGTTATAATTAAAGAAAACATTTTATATGTAATAGTCCTTCTTATATCTAATTTAAAACTCTTATTACTAGTAATGTTGTCAGTCCTTAGACCGTCTTTCATTTCAATGGTTTTATTATTATTATTCTACACTCATGGTAGTCTTTTTATAATACTTAAACCTCATTGAAGATTTTTTCATAGATTTTTTAACTATGTTTCTCACTGTACACTCTGTAGTTCCTTAATTTTGTTATCTCACTTCACTTTATTGTATTCTACACTCTGGTAGTCTTTTTAGTGAGTTCTACTCTATGGTAGTCTCTTTTGACATATTTTTTGACATGTTACACTTACAACTAATATACAATTTGTTTTTATAGTATTGTATCTTGTAACTTGTTTGGGGTTTACCTATATCGGTTTCAATTTTGTCTCATGGTATTTATTATATGATTAACATTTTGTTTTGGCATATCTCTTCCTGTTTCTGGTCTCTTTGTTGGAATCTAGATATGTTTCGTCCCTTCTTCAAATATCACATTAGTAGTTTCCTTATTAAAATGGTTTCATGACAGATTATTTCCTTTTTTATGGTCCTTCCCTTTTTGTACTGCTTCCCCAATCTACTGGGTATACTGCTGGTTTAACTGGTTTTTTCATAGTAGGTTATTTTAATTAATGGTTTTCTTTATTATCTTCCATTTTTATTAACATTTTATAGACTTAATTATACAGTTTCTAGTGTAATCCTTAAACAATTTATTCTTCTCACTCACTATGGAACTTTCTCTTTTATTTATGTAACATTAATTCAAATGTTTAGTGTGATAATTTTGTTATGTTACAATATATAGACTAGCAAAATACCCGTGCTTCGCTACGGAGTTTCACGTTGTACGTAATTGTACAATTATTGCTCGCTTAATAGTATAGGATTAGATAGATTGTACAAATTCTCAACTCTTAGTTTGTTTATTTACATTCATAGCAACAGCTATTTATTATTTATTTCGAGAAAATCGTTAGAGCCGTTTCCGAGAAAAAAAGGACATACATTTATTAATTAATTGAACTTCGAAATTTTCTCGACTATAAGAACCTGCAAACAACGAAGTTTTTTCAATTTAAAACAATGATTAAAAACTCAGTACTAAATGTATTTGGGGTTTCCAGTAAACTGAGATGTCAACCACTTCATTTACCAAGTATGCAATTCCCGCTATAAATTTCAGTATTTGGTTTTTTGCCCCTTAGGAGTGAAAGTTTTTAAAACCGTTTCTTAGTGAGCACCTAAGACCTATGATGAAGGTATGTTCAAAGTTTCATTGATATCCATTCAGTGGTTTCAGAGATATCGTGATCAGTGAGTCAGTCAGTGGTATTTGGCTTATATAGATATCTATATCTAGCCGATTTACCCAGCGTTGCTCGGGTTCATCATTTTTTCATAGGCTCATAGGCACCTATTCTTGTTCTAACGTTATATTACTTGTATACTGTATAATCTTCCTTATATTGTTACGTTCGCATTCTCGCTGGAGGAATACTCTGTAGCGCACCTGTTTAAGAACATGTGATAAACTGTATTCTTATATCTGGAAAAGAATTCTGTTGCGCGTGATGCTCCTGCTCGATTTCTAACTCTGGGAGAGGGCGAACAGCTAAATTAGTTTTCAATAAAATGTCTACAGTACTTGCACGCGCTGCGTATTTACTGTCTTTTATATTTCATTGTGTTAATGTTGAAATAAGGCATTTGTTAAATTAGTGTCTCCTAAACTTATTCTAACAATACAATACCTCTATAGATTTCAGCTTATCATTTTTTAAATTCAAACTGAAGCAAGTGCATTTATATTGTCTGAACCCTATGATCTGAATATATTTGCTATAAAAACTTTGTTTTTTATACTCGCTTATAACTTACTTCGTTCTTAACTTATCCACTTTTAAATTCAAACTGAAACAACTCTGAATTCACACACTATTAAGGAGTTTCTTAAGATGCATACACCACCTTTGATATCATAACCTATATCTTTATTTATAAGAACCGTGGACTCTGCCCCCACCGTCTTTCGCGGGATCTGACCTAAGACTCCCCGGGTTCCGTGGATGAACTCCGGGGAAGGCCCGTCGGACGACATCTGCGCTATTTCCTACTCGGGAGACTTCCACCGATGCTATGGTAACAAGAATCTATTCTGTTGGATTGCCATAGTAACCAGATCTAATAGTTGTTTAAGACCCAAAGGACCCCCCAGAGGATCGTATCGAAAAAAAAACACCTGTCCTATGTTGGTTCTCCCGTTGCGTAAAATATTTGTGCCAAGTTTGGTTGAAATCGGTCCAGTGGTTTAGAGGGAGATGTGGAAGACCCCATAGGATCCCCCAAAGGATCGTATCGAAAAAAACACGTCCTATGTTGGTTCTCCCGTTGCGTAAAATATTTGTGCCAAGTTTGGTTGAAATCGGTCCAATGGTTTAGGAGGAGATGTGGAAGACCCCGAAGGATCGTATCGAAAAAACACCCCCCCGGGTTCCGTGGATGAACTCCGGGGAAGGCCCGTCGGACGACTCTTGCGCTATTTCCTACGCGGGATACTTCCAGCGATGCTATGGTAACAAGAATCTATTCTATTGGGTTGCCATAGTAACCAGATCTAATAGTTTTTAAGACCCAAAGGATCGTATCGAAAAAACACTTGTCCTATGTTGGTTCTCCCGTTGCGAAAAATATTTGTGCCGAGTTTGGTTGAAATTTGTCCAATGGTTTAGGAGGAGATGTGGAAGACCCCGAAGGATCGTATCGAAAAAACACCTACCCTAGGTTGGTTCCCCCGTTGAGTAAAATATTGGTGCCAAGATTGGTTGAAATCGGTCCAATGGTTTAGGAGGAGATGTGGAAGACCCCAAAGAACCCCCCCCAAAGGACCCCATCGAAAAAAACACCTATCCTATGCTGGTTCTTCCGTCGTGTAAAATATTTGTGCCAAGTTTGGTTGAAATCGGTCCAGTGGTTTAGGAGGAGATGTGGAAGACCCCAAAGGACCCCATCGAAAAAAGCACCTCACCTATATTGGTTCTCCCGTCGCGTAAAATATTTGTGCCAGTAAAATATTTGTGCCAAGTTTGGTTGAAATCGGTCCAGTGGTATAGGAGGAGATGTGGAAGACCCCAAAGGACCCCATCGAAGAAAACACCTATCCTATGTTGGTTCTCCCGTTGCGTAAATATTTGTGCCAAGTTTGGTTGAAATCGGTCCAGTGGTTTAGGAGGAGATGTGGAAGACCCCAAAGAACCCCCCCAAAGGACCCCATCGAAAAAAACACCTATCCTATGTTGGTTCTTCCGTCGCGTAAAATATTTGTGCCAAGTTTCGTTGAAATCCGTCCAGTGGTTTAGGAGGAGATGTGGAACATACATACATAGATACATACATACAATAGGGGGGGGGTTGCCCCTTAGGAGTGAAAGTTTTTAAAACCGTTTCTTAGTGAGCACCTAAGACCTACGATGAAGCTATGTTCAAAGTTTCATTGATATCCATTCAGTAGTTTTTGCTCTACGTTGATTTTATGTCATTAAGTCAGGCAAACGTCCCCCCTTTTTCCCCCTTTAAAGGTCGAATTTCCAAAAATCCCTTCTTAGCGGATACCTACATCACATAAGGAACCTACATGCCAAGTTTCAAGTTTCTAGGTGTTATAGTTTCGGAGATTTCGTGATGAATCAGTGAGTCAGTGGTATTTCTCTTTTATATATTGTAATATAATTTACAAATATAACAATATAAAAAATAAAGAATAATAATTGAAATGATATTTGATGAACGTTTTAATAAGCTCCACGTTGGAAACGCCAATTTGTAATATAATGAAAATATTACAAATATAAAAATAAAAATTTATATAAAATAATGGAATTGTGTAGAAAGATATTGAGAGATATTGTGTGTGTATCTTTGGTGATAACAAAGGTATTGTGTTCTTCCTTTAGCCCCACTAGTTGGGCTAGTCAATTTGTAATATAAATAAAAATATTACAAATATAAAAATAAAGATATAAATTAAAAATATAATTGTATTGATATGTGTTGATACGTATTGATATTCTGTTTATCACTGGATCAGTCTGACTCCTTAAAGTCTCACTGTTAGGCTAGTCAAATTGTAATATAATTTCAAGTGTAATAATAAACAAAATATAAAGATATTGATGATAAGAATATGTTATAATTAGGTGTGTTTGATTGATAAATAATAAATACATCAAACTTTAAAAATTTTGCAAATATTTTTTCTTGTGCTTGTATCGAATTTGACTGAATGATTGAATTTAATTAATTAATAATTAATTAATTATTTGAGTTTGTAATTTCCTCCTATATCTATTCTCTCAATGTGAATTATGGTTTTGCTTAATAAAAAAATAATAATAACATTAATGGTAAGAATAAAAACAATGCTGGTAACTGAATACTGATTTGCGTTTATTCATTCAAAATTGTGCGCCAGTCAAACTGCGCATGTCCCAGGCACTGGCTAACATTCGCCACAGTCGGCAGTGAGAAAGATTAACAAATATATTTTTTACAAGTTTAAATTTATGGTTCTTTTAACGAGTCGAAATGGTCAGAGGGCAAGGAACAAGATACATTTAACAGGTATTCTTAAACTAAATGTTAATATCTGAAATAGAACAGAATTATTATTACAATTGTCAATTAGAAAGAAATTATTTAAATTTCGAACCAAGTCGAAGAAATGACGTCACTCTGCTCCAGGCAGCACTGGCCGGTCGTCTTTATAGAAATTCAGCAATGGCCGCCGTCTGCTCGTTTTAACTGCTATGACGCCGTTGGAATTGAAGATCTTCTCCCACAGAAATAAAATGATGTTCCCTTTTTCTGCAAAGTGGTGTTGGTCCAAAATATCGTGTTGAATGTCCCCTCGTCGTCTGCGATGTCGAATTCTGGATGGATCTCTTGTGTAGTGTAGTGTTCAAATATGCGTGTTGGTTTTGTGTGAATTCGTTCCAAAAATTGTTCAAAAATGGCTGTCGATTTCTGGTGTTGCGTTTTTATGGTGTTATTCTGTGTTTTTGGAAACGTGTGAAGTGTTAGACATAGATAAATAAGATTATTTCACTTGTTAGTTCATCTCCGTTACACGCCACATAACCACACTTGGTTTTAATATAAATTATTTGGTTTTCAAAACTCCACTAATACATTTTTCAACTGTTCAGCTTTGCGATTAACAATAGACTAAACGACGCAACGTCGTCGTTTTAGGGCAATTTGTGGTATGTCTTTTTCCTCTTCATATTGTTTAATTATAAAATATCTGTCTAAGACTTGTTTCACTATCTAACTATACATAACAAGTTTTCTTATTTTTTACTGTATTTCCAATATTTCTTAATTTTACATGAATCTAACTATTCAGTAATATTGATTATTTAATTTTACATCTTTTGATATATAGCTGGGTTTGTTTCAAACTCATTTAAGCCCAAAAATTACAATTTTACATAATAATTGTATTCCCCATATTTTGTACAAATTCAGTGTTTTAAAGGTTTTTATTTGTTTTTTCGGTATAATATTTCCATGGAATACACCTAATAACTCCGTAATTACTTTGTTGTTAATAATTTGGTTATTAAAACATTTCAATATTGATTAATTTGCTGTTTAGTCTGATTTGATTACTATCATAAGCCTATTTTTGACTGTTTCCAAAAGAAGTTAGTTTTCTTTCTTTTGTCATTCTATTTGCTATTAACTGCATCTGTATTAATTATATTTTCAATTTCTGTATTGTATGTATTGAATTCTATTCCTATTACATAGATTAATTCTTTGATAGATAGTTTTTTTGGTTTATAGGCCATTCTGTGTTTACAAACATAGTGTCTTGGTGGGTCTGTTTGTACATTATACATGGTTTACTGATTTGAATAAAACTATTACATTTTTATGCCCTACTTGCCTCTCTGACTTACACAATGGAAAATTAAATGACATGATTTTAATTACAATAGAATATCTTGTATCTACTAAACTTTCTTTATACTAATAACATCATTGAACCATAACATGAACATCTTATGCCTAATTTTAACAAAAACATCTTATTATCAACTATTTTCCTGTATCATCAAATGATAACAACATAGCTTATCCTAGACATAATTTAATTAGAAAACATAAAAAACTCCTATTACTAGTAACACTGTCAGTCACTAACTGTCTTGTGTATGTATTATTCTTATGAAAACACTTTAACTGTGATAAAAAACCTCGTGTATCTATTTACACCTTACATCTAAAATATTATTTAATTAATAATAAATAATAAACATCTTAATATTAGGCATACCTTCAGTTATGAACTGTCCTTTGGTATTTTTGTCCTCACCATTTATTTAGTTATAATTAAAGAAAACATTTTATATGTAATAGTCCTTCTTATATCTAATTTAAAACTCTTATTACTAGTAATGTTGTCAGTCCTTAGACCGTCTTTCATTTCAATGGTTTTATTATTATTATTCTACACTCATGGTAGTCTTTTTATAATACTTAAACCTCATTGAAGATTTTTTCATAGATTTTTTAACTATGTTTCTCACTGTACACTCTGTAGTTCCTTAATTTTGTTATCTCACTTCACTTTATTGTATTCTACACTCTGGTAGTCTTTTTAGTGAGTTCTA
Organism: Magicicada septendecula; assembly: GCA_034769895.1. Taxonomy (NCBI): domain Eukaryota; kingdom Metazoa; phylum Arthropoda; class Insecta; order Hemiptera; family Cicadidae; genus Magicicada; species Magicicada septendecula. Next base: position 939,392,333 of record CM068367.1, on the reverse strand, counting down.
CTCTATGGTAGTCTCTTTTGACATATTTTTTGACATGTTACACTTACAACTAATATACAATTTGTTTTTATAGTATTGTATCTTGTAACTTGTTTGGGGTTTACCTATATCGGTTTCAATTTTGTCTCATGGTATTTATTATATGATTAACATTTTGTTTTGGCATATCTCTTCCTGTTTCTGGTCTCTTTGTTGGAATCTAGATATGTTTCGTCCCTTCTTCAAATATCACATTAGTAGTTTCCTTATTAAAATGGTTTCATGACAGATTATTTCCTTTTTTATGGTCCTTCCCTTTTTGTACTGCTTCCCCAATCTACTGGGTATACTGCTGGTTTAACTGGTTTTTTCATAGTAGGTTATTTTAATTAATGGTTTTCTTTATTATCTTCCATTTTTATTAACATTTTATAGACTTAATTATACAGTTTCTAGTGTAATCCTTAAACAATTTATTCTTCTCACTCACTATGGAACTTTCTCTTTTATTTATGTAACATTAATTCAAATGTTTAGTGTGATAATTTTGTTATGTTACAATATATAGACTAGCAAAATACCCGTGCTTCGCTACGGAGTTTCACGTTGTACGTAATTGTACAATTATTGCTCGCTTAATAGTATAGGATTAGATAGATTGTACAAATTCTCAACTCTTAGTTTGTTTATTTACATTCATAGCAACAGCTATTTATTATTTATTTCGAGAAAATCGTTAGAGCCGTTTCCGAGAAAAAAAGGACATACATTTATTAATTAATTGAACTTCGAAATTTTCTCGACTATAAGAACCTGCAAACAACGAAGTTTTTTCAATTTAAAACAATGATTAAAAACTCAGTACTAAATGTATTTGGGGTTTCCAGTAAACTGAGATGTCAACCACTTCATTTACCAAGTATGCAATTCCCGCTATAAATTTCAGTATTTGGTTTTTTGCCCCTTAGGAGTGAAAGTTTTTAAAACCGTTTCTTAGTGAGCACCTAAGACCTATGATGAAGGTATGTTCAAAGTTTCATTGATATCCATTCAGTGGTTTCAGAGATATCGTGATCAGTGAGTCAGTCAGTGGTATTTGGCTTATATAGATATCTATATCTAGCCGATTTACCCAGCGTTGCTCGGGTTCATCATTTTTTCATAGGCTCATAGGCACCTATTCTTGTTCTAACGTTATATTACTTGTATACTGTATAATCTTCCTTATATTGTTACGTTCGCATTCTCGCTGGAGGAATACTCTGTAGCGCACCTGTTTAAGAACATGTGATAAACTGTATTCTTATATCTGGAAAAGAATTCTGTTGCGCGTGATGCTCCTGCTCGATTTCTAACTCTGGGAGAGGGCGAACAGCTAAATTAGTTTTCAATAAAATGTCTACAGTACTTGCACGCGCTGCGTATTTACTGTCTTTTATATTTCATTGTGTTAATGTTGAAATAAGGCATTTGTTAAATTAGTGTCTCCTAAACTTATTCTAACAATACAATACCTCTATAGATTTCAGCTTATCATTTTTTAAATTCAAACTGAAGCAAGTGCATTTATATTGTCTGAACCCTATGATCTGAATATATTTGCTATAAAAACTTTGTTTTTTATACTCGCTTATAACTTACTTCGTTCTTAACTTATCCACTTTTAAATTCAAACTGAAACAACTCTGAATTCACACACTATTAAGGAGTTTCTTAAGATGCATACACCACCTTTGATATCATAACCTATATCTTTATTTATAAGAACCGTGGACTCTGCCCCCACCGTCTTTCGCGGGATCTGACCTAAGACTCCCCGGGTTCCGTGGATGAACTCCGGGGAAGGCCCGTCGGACGACATCTGCGCTATTTCCTACTCGGGAGACTTCCACCGATGCTATGGTAACAAGAATCTATTCTGTTGGATTGCCATAGTAACCAGATCTAATAGTTGTTTAAGACCCAAAGGACCCCCCAGAGGATCGTATCGAAAAAAAAACACCTGTCCTATGTTGGTTCTCCCGTTGCGTAAAATATTTGTGCCAAGTTTGGTTGAAATCGGTCCAGTGGTTTAGAGGGAGATGTGGAAGACCCCATAGGATCCCCCAAAGGATCGTATCGAAAAAAACACGTCCTATGTTGGTTCTCCCGTTGCGTAAAATATTTGTGCCAAGTTTGGTTGAAATCGGTCCAATGGTTTAGGAGGAGATGTGGAAGACCCCGAAGGATCGTATCGAAAAAACACCCCCCCGGGTTCCGTGGATGAACTCCGGGGAAGGCCCGTCGGACGACTCTTGCGCTATTTCCTACGCGGGATACTTCCAGCGATGCTATGGTAACAAGAATCTATTCTATTGGGTTGCCATAGTAACCAGATCTAATAGTTTTTAAGACCCAAAGGATCGTATCGAAAAAACACTTGTCCTATGTTGGTTCTCCCGTTGCGAAAAATATTTGTGCCGAGTTTGGTTGAAATTTGTCCAATGGTTTAGGAGGAGATGTGGAAGACCCCGAAGGATCGTATCGAAAAAACACCTACCCTAGGTTGGTTCCCCCGTTGAGTAAAATATTGGTGCCAAGATTGGTTGAAATCGGTCCAATGGTTTGAGGAGATGTGGAAGACCCCAAAGAACCCCCCCAAAGGACCCCATCGAAAAAAACACCTATCCTATGCTGGTTCTTCCGTCGTGTAAAATATTTGTGCCAAGTTTGGTTGAAATCGGTCCAGTGGTTTAGGAGGAGATGTGGAAGACCCCAAAGGACCCCATCGAAAAAAGCACCTCACCTATATTGGTTCTCCCGTCGCGTAAAATATTTGTGCCAGTAAAATATTTGTGCCAAGTTTGGTTGAAATCGGTCCAGTGGTATAGGAGGAGATGTGGAAGACCCCAAAGGACCCCATCGAAGAAAACACCTATCCTATGTTGGTTCTCCCGTTGCGTAAATATTTGTGCCAAGTTTGGTTGAAATCGGTCCAGTGGTTTAGGAGGAGATGTGGAAGACCCCAAAGAACCCCCCCAAAGGACCCCATCGAAAAAAACACCTATCCTATGTTGGTTCTTCCGTCGCGTAAAATATTTGTGCCAAGTTTCGTTGAAATCCGTCCAGTGGTTTAGGAGGAGATGTGGAACATACATACATAGATACATACATACAATAGGGGGGGGGGGTTGCCCCTTAGGAGTGAAAGTTTTTAAAACCGTTTCTTAGTGAGCACCTAAGACCTACGATGAAGCTATGTTCAAAGTTTCATTGATATCCATTCAGTAGTTTTTGCTCTACGTTGATTTTATGTCATTAAGTCAGGCAAACGTCCCCCCTTTTTCCCCCTTTAAAGGTCGAATTTCCAAAAATCCCTTCTTAGCGGATACCTACATCACATAAGGAACCTACATGCCAAGTTTCAAGTTTCTAGGTGTTATAGTTTCGGAGATTTCGTGATGAATCAGTGAGTCAGTGGTATTTCTCTTTTATATATTGTAATATAATTTACAAATATAACAATATAAAAAATAAAGAATAATAATTGAAATGATATTTGATGAACGTTTTAATAAGCTCCACGTTGGAAACGCCAATTTGTAATATAATGAAAATATTACAAATATAAAAATAAAAATTTATATAAAATAATGGAATTGTGTAGAAAGATATTGAGAGATATTGTGTGTGTATCTTTGGTGATAACAAAGGTATTGTGTTCTTCCTTTAGCCCCACTAGTTGGGCTAGTCAATTTGTAATATAAATAAAAATATTACAAATATAAAAATAAAGATATAAATTAAAAATATAATTGTATTGATATGTGTTGATACGTATTGATATTCTGTTTATCACTGGATCAGTCTGACTCCTTAAAGTCTCACTGTTAGGCTAGTCAAATTGTAATATAATTTCAAGTGTAATAATAAACAAAATATAAAGATATTGATGATAAGAATATGTTATAATTAGGTGTGTTTGATTGATAAATAATAAATACATCAAACTTTAAAAATTTTGCAAATATTTTTTCTTGTGCTTGTATCGAATTTGACTGAATGATTGAATTTAATTAATTAATAATTAATTAATTATTTGAGTTTGTAATTTCCTCCTATATCTATTCTCTCAATGTGAATTATGGTTTTGCTTAATAAAAAAATAATAATAACATTAATGGTAAGAATAAAAACAATGCTGGTAACTGAATACTGATTTGCGTTTATTCATTCAAAATTGTGCGCCAGTCAAACTGCGCATGTCCCAGGCACTGGCTAACATTCGCCACAGTCGGCAGTGAGAAAGATTAACAAATATATTTTTTACAAGTTTAAATTTATGGTTCTTTTAACGAGTCGAAATGGTCAGAGGGCAAGGAACAAGATACATTTAACAGGTATTCTTAAACTAAATGTTAATATCTGAAATAGAACAGAATTATTATTACAATTGTCAATTAGAAAGAAATTATTTAAATTTCGAACCAAGTCGAAGAAATGACGTCACTCTGCTCCAGGCAGCACTGGCCGGTCGTCTTTATAGAAATTCAGCAATGGCCGCCGTCTGCTCGTTTTAACTGCTATGACGCCGTTGGAATTGAAGATCTCCCACAGAAATAAAATGATGTTCCCTTTTTCTGCAAAGTGGTGTTGGTCCAAAATATCGTGTTGAATGTCCCCTCGTCGTCTGCGATGTCGAATTCTGGATGGATCTCTTGTGTAGTGTAGTGTTCAAATATGCGTGTTGGTTTTGTGTGAATTCGTTCCAAAAATTGTTCAAAAATGGCTGTCGATTTCTGGTGTTGCGTTTTTATGGTGTTATTCTGTGTTTTTGGAAACGTGTGAAGTGTTAGACATAGATAAATAAGATTATTTCACTTGTTAGTTCATCTCCGTTACACGCCACATAACCACACTTGGTTTTAATATAAATTATTTGGTTTTCAAAACTCCACTAATACATTTTTCAACTGTTCAGCTTTGCGATTAACAATAGACTAAACGACGCAACGTCGTCGTTTTAGGGCAATTTGTGGTATGTCTTTTTCCTCTTCATATTGTTTAATTATAAAATATCTGTCTAAGACTTGTTTCACTATCTAACTATACATAACAAGTTTTCTTATTTTTTACTGTATTTCCAATATTTCTTAATTTTACATGAATCTAACTATTCAGTAATATTGATTATTTAATTTTACATCTTTTGATATATAGCTGGGTTTGTTTCAAACTCATTTAAGCCCAAAAATTACAATTTTACATAATAATTGTATTCCCCATATTTTGTACAAATTCAGTGTTTTAAAGGTTTTTATTTGTTTTTTCGGTATAATATTTCCATGGAATACACCTAATAACTCCGTAATTACTTTGTTGTTAATAATTTGGTTATTAAAACATTTCAATATTGATTAATTTGCTGTTTAGTCTGATTTGATTACTATCATAAGCCTATTTTTGACTGTTTCCAAAAGAAGTTAGTTTTCTTTCTTTTGTCATTCTATTTGCTATTAACTGCATCTGTATTAATTATATTTTCAATTTGTGTATTGTATGTATTGAATTCTATTCCTATTACATAGATTAATTCTTTGATAGATAGTTTTTTTGGTTTATAGGCCATTCTGTGTTTACAAACATAGTGTCTTGGTGGGTCTGTTTGTACATTATACATGGTTTACTGATTTGAATAAAACTATTACATTTTTATGCCCTACTTGCCTCTCTGACTTACACAATGGAAAATTAAATGACATGATTTTAATTACAATAGAATATCTTGTATCTACTAAACTTTCTTTATACTAATAACATCATTGAACCATAACATGAACATCTTATGCCTAATTTTAACAAAAACATCTTATTATCAACTATTTTCCTGTATCATCAAATGATAACAACATAGCTTATCCTAGACATAATTTAATTAGAAAACATAAAAAACTCCTATTACTAGTAACACTGTCAGTCACTAACTGTCTTGTGTATGTATTATTCTTATGAAAACACTTTAACTGTGATAAAAAACCTCGTGTATCTATTTACACCTTACATCTAAAATATTATTTAATTAATAATAAATAATAAACATCTTAATATTAGGCATACCTTCAGTTATGAACTGTCCTTTGGTATTTTTGTCCTCACCATTTATTTAGTTATAATTAAAGAAAACATTTTATATGTAATAGTCCTTCTTATATCTAATTTAAAACTCTTATTACTAGTAATGTTGTCAGTCCTTAGACCGTCTTTCATTTCAATGGTTTTATTATTATTATTCTACACTCATGGTAGTCTTTTTATAATACTTAAACCTCATTGAAGATTTTTTCATAGATTTTTTAACTATGTTTCTCACTGTACACTCTGTAGTTCCTTAATTTTGTTATCTCACTTCACTTTATTGTATTCTACACTCTGGTAGTCTTTTTAGTGAGTTCTACTCTATGGTAGTCTCTTTTGACATATTTTTTGACATGTTACACTTACAACTAATATACAATTTGTTTTTATAGTATTGTATCTTGTAACTTGTTTGGGGTTTACCTATATCGGTTTCAATTTTGTCTCATGGTATTTATTATATGATTAACATTTTGTTTTGGCATATCTCTTCCTGTTTCTGGTCTCTTTGTTGGAATCTAGATATGTTTCGTCCCTTCTTCAAATATCACATTAGTAGTTTCCTTATTAAAATGGTTTCATGACAGATTATTTCCTTTTTTATGGTCCTTCCCTTTTTGTACTGCTTCCCCAATCTACTGGGTATACTGCTGGTTTAACTGGTTTTTTCATAGTAGGTTATTTTAATTAATGGTTTTCTTTATTATCTTCCATTTTTATTAACATTTTATAGACTTAATTATACAGTTTCTAGTGTAATCCTTAAACAATTTATTCTTCTCACTCACTATGGAACTTTCTCTTTTATTTATGTAACATTAATTCAAATGTTTAGTGTGATAATTTTGTTATGTTACAATATATAGACTAGCAAAATACCCGTGCTTCGCTACGGAGTTTCACGTTGTACGTAATTGTACAATTATTGCTCGCTTAATAGTATAGGATTAGATAGATTGTACAAATTCTCAACTCTTAGTTTGTTTATTTACATTCATAGCAACAGCTATTTATTATTTATTTCGAGAAAATCGTTAGAGCCGTTTCCGAGAAAAAAAGGACATACATTTATTAATTAATTGAACTTCGAAATTTTCTCGACTATAAGAACCTGCAAACAACGAAGTTTTTTCAATTTAAAACAATGATTAAAAACTCAGTACTAAATGTATTTGGGGTTTCCAGTAAACTGAGATGTCAACCACTTCATTTACCAAGTATGCAATTCCCGCTATAAATTTCAGTATTTGGTTTTTTGCCCCTTAGGAGTGAAAGTTTTTAAAACCGTTTCTTAGTGAGCACCTAAGACCTATGATGAAGGTATGTTCAAAGTTTCATTGATATCCATTCAGTGGTTTCAGAGATATCGTGATCAGTGAGTCAGTCAGTGGTATTTGGCTTATATAGATATCTATATCTAGCCGACTTACCCAGCGTTGCTCGGGTTCATAATTTATTCATAGGCACCTATTCTTGTTCTAACGTTATATTACTTGTATACTGTATAATCTTCCTTATATTGTTACGTTCGCATTCTCGCTGGAGGAATACTCTGTAGCGCACCTGTTTAAGAACATGTGATAAACTGTATTCTTATATCTGGAAAAGAATTCTGTTGCGCGTGATGCTCCTGCTCGATTTCTAACTCTGGGAGAGGGCGAACAGCTAAATTAGTTTTCAATAAAATGTCTACAGTACTTGCACGCGCTGCGTATTTACTGTCTTTTATATTTCATTGTGTTAATGTTGAAATAAGGCATTTGTTAAATTAGTGTCTCCTAAACTTATTCTAACAATACAATACCTCTATAGATTTCAGCTTATCATTTTTTAAATTCAAACTGAAGCAAGTGCATTTATATTGTCTGAACCCTATGATCTGAATATATTTGCTATAAAAACTTTGTTTTTTATACTCGCTTATAACTTACTTCGTTCTTAACTTATCCACTTTTAAATTCAAACTGAAACAACTCTGAATTCACACACTATTAAGGAGTTTCTTAAGATGCATACACCACCTTTGATATCATAACCTATATCTTTATTTATAAGAACCGTGGACTCTGCCCCCACCGTCTTTCGCGGGATCCGACCTAAGACTCCCCGGGTTCCGTGGATGAACTCCGGGGAAGGCCCGTCGGACGACATCTGCGCTATTTCCTACTCGGGAGACTTCCACCGATGCTATGGTAACAAGAATCTATTCTGTTGGATTGCCATAGTAACCAGATCTAATAGTTGTTTAAGACCCAAAGGACCCCCCAGAGGATCGTATCGAAAAAAAACACCTGTCCTATGTTGGTTCTCCCGTTGCGTAAAATATTTGTGCCAAGTTTGGTTGAAATCGGTCCAGTGGTTTAGAGGGAGATGTGGAAGACCCCATAGGATCCCCCAAAGGATCGTATCGAAAAAAACACGTCCTATGTTGGTTCTCCCGTTGCGTAAAATATTTGTGCCAAGTTTGGTTGAAATCGGTCCAATGGTTTAGGAGGAGATGTGGAAGACCCCGAAGGATCGTATCGAAAAAACACCCCCCCGGGTTCCATGGATGAACTCCGGGGAAGGCCCGTCGGACGACTCTTGCGCTATTTCCTACGCGGGAGACTTCCACCGATGCTATGGTAACAAGAATCTATTCTATTGGGTTGCCATAGTAACCAGATCTAATAGTTTTTAAGACCCAAAGGATCGTATCGAAAAAACACTTGTCCTATGTTGGTTCTCCCGTTGCGAAAAATATTTGTGCCGAGTTTGGTTGAAATTTGTCCAATGGTTTAGGAGGAGATGTGGAAGACCCCGAAGGATCGTATCGAAAAAACACCTACCCTAGGTTGGTTCCCCCGTTGAGTAAAATATTGGTTCCAAGATTGGTTGAAATCGGTCCAATGGTTTAGGAGGAGATGTGGAAGACCCCAAAGAACCCCCCCAAAGGACCCCATCGAAAAAAACACCTATCCTATGCTGGTTCTTCCGTCGCGTAAAATATTTGTGCCAAGTTTGGTTGAAATCGGTCCAGTAGTTTAGGAGGAGATGTGGAAGACCCCAAAGGACCCCATCGAAAAAAGCACCTCACCTATGTTGGTTCTCCCGTCGCGTAAAATATTTGTGCCAAGTTTGGTTGAAATCGGTCCAGTAGTATAGGAGGAGATGTGGAAGACCCCAAAGGACCCCATCGAAGAAAACACCTATCCTATGTTGGTTCTCCCGTTGCGTAAATATTTGTGCCAAGTTTGGTTGAAATCGGTCCAGTGGTTTAGGAGGAGATGTGGAAGACCCCAAAGAACCCCCCCAAAGGACCCCATCGAAAAAAACACCTATCCTATGTTGGTTCTTCCGTCGCGTAAAATATTTGTGCCAAGTTTCGTTGAAATTCGTCTAGTGGTTTAGGAGGAGATGTGGAACATACATACATAGATACATACATACAATAGGGGGGGGGTTGCCCCTTAGGAGTGAAAGTTTTTAAAACCGTTTCTTAGTGAGCACCTAAGACCTACGATGAAGCTATGTTCAAAGTTTCATTGATATCCATTCAGTAGTTTTTGCTCTACGTTGATTTTATGTCATTAAGTCAGGCAAACGTCCCCCCTTTAAAGGTCGAATTTCCAAAAATCCCTTCTTAGCGGATACCTACATCACATAAGGAACCTACATGCCAAGTTTCTAGGTGTTATAGTTTCGGAGATTTCGTGATGAATCAGTGAGTCAGTGGTATTTCTCTTTTATATATATAGACTAGCAAAATACCCGTGCTTCGCTACGGAGTTTCACGTTGTACGTAATTGTACAATTATTGCTCGCTTAATAGTATAGGATTAGATAGATTGTACAAATTCTCAACTCTTAGTTTGTTTATTTACATTCATAGCAACAGCTATTTATTATTTATTTCGAGAAAATCGTTAGAGCCGTTTCCGAGAAAAAAAGGACATACATTTATTAATTAATTGAACTTCGAAATTTTCTCGACTATAAGAACCTGCAAACAACGAAGTTTTTTCAATTTAAAACAATGATTAAAAACTCAGTACTAAATGTATTCGGGGTTTCCAGTAAACTGAGATGTCAACCACTTCATTTACCAAGTATGCAATTCCCGCTATAAATTTCAGTATTTGGTTTTTTGCCCCTTAGGAGTGAAAGTTTTTAAAACCGTTTCTTAGTGAGCACCTAAGACCTATGATGAAGGTATGTTCAAAGTTTCATTGATATCCATTCAGTGGTTTCAGAGATATCGTGATCAGTGAGTCAGTCAGTGGTATTTGGCTTATATAGATATCTATATCTAGCCGACTTACCCAGCGTTGCTCGGGTTCATAGTTTATTCATAGGCACCTATTCTTGTTCTAACGTTATATTACTTGTATACTGTATAATCTTCCTTATATTGTTACGTTCGCATTCTCGCTGGAGGAATACTCTGTAGCGCACCTGTTTAAGAACATGTGATAAACTGTATTCTTATATCTGGAAAAGAATTCTGTTGCGCGTGATGCTCCTGCTCGATTTCTAACTCTGGGAGAGGGCGAACAGCTAAATTAGTTTTTAATAAAATGTCTACAGTACTTGCACGCGCTGCGTATTTACTGTCTTTTATATTTCATTGTGTTAATGTTGAAGTAAGGCATTTGTTAAATTAGTGTCTCCTAAACTTATTCTAACAATACAATACCTCTATAGATTTCAGCTTATCATTTTTTAAATTCAAATTGAAGCAAGTGCATTTATATTGTCTGAACACTATGATCTGAATACATTTGCTATAAAAACTTTGTTTTTTATACTCGCTTATAACTTACTTCGTTCTTAACTTATCCACTTTTAAATTCAAACTGAAACAACTCTGAATTCACACACTATTAAGGAGTTTCTTAAGATGCATACACCACCTTTGATACCATAACCTATATCTTTATTTATAAGAACCGTGGACTCTGCCCCCACCGTCTTTCGCGGGATCCGACCTAAGACTCCCCGGGTTCCGTGGATGAACTCCGGGGAAGGCCCGTCGGACGACATCTGCGCTATTTCCTACTCGGGAGACTTCCACCGATGCTATGGTAACAAGAATCTATTCTGTTGGATTGCCATAGTAACCAGATCTAATAGTTGTTTAAGACCCAAAGGACCCCCCAGAGGATCGTATCGAAAAAAAACACCTGTCCTATGTTGGTTCTCCCGTTGCGTAAAATATTTGTGCCAAGTTTGGTTGAAATCGGTCCAGTGGTTTAGAGGGAGATGTGGAAGACCCCATAGGATCCCCCAAAGGATCGTATCGAAAAAACACGTCCTATGTTGGTTCTCCCGTTGCGTAAAATATTTGTGCCAAGTTTGGTTGAAATCGGTCCAATGGTTTAGGAGGAGATGTGGAAGACCCCGAAGAATCGTATCGAAAAAACACCTACCCTATGTTGGTTCCCCCGTTGAGTAAAATATTTGTGCCAAGTTTGGTTGAAATCGGTCCAGTGGTATAGGAGGAGATGTGGAAGACCCCAAAGGACCCCATCGAAGAAAACACCTATCCTATGTTGGTTCTCCCGTTGCGTAAAAAATATTTGTGCCAAGTGTGGTTGAAATCGTTCCAGTGGTTTAGGAGGAGATGTGGAAGACCCCAAAGAACCCCTCCCAAAGGACCCCATCGAAAAAAACACCTATCCTATTTTGGTTCTTCCGTCGCGTAAAATATTTGTGCCAAGTTTGGTTGAAATCGGTCCAGTGGTTTAGGAGGAGATGTGGAAGACCCCAAAGAACCCCATCGAAAAAAGCACCTCACCTATGTTGGTTCTCCCGTCGCGTAAAATATTTGTGCCAAGTTTGGTTGAAATCGGTCCAGTGGTTTAGGAGGAGATGTGGAAGACCCCAAAGGACCCCATCGAAAAAACACCTATCCTATGTTGGTTCTTCCGTCGCGTAAAATATTAGTGCCAAGTTTGGTTGAAATCGGTCCAGTGGTTTAGGAGGAGATGTGGAACATACATACATAGATACATACATACAATACTGGGGGGTTTTCCCCTTAGGAGTGAAAGTTTTTAAAACCGTTTCTTAGTGAGCACCTAAGACCTATGATGAAGCTATGTTCAAAGTTTCATTGATATCCATTCAGTAGTTTTTGCTCTACGTTGATTCTATGTCAGTTAGTCAGGCAAACGTCCCCCCCTTTTTCCCCCTTTAAAGGTCGAATTTCCAAAAATCCCTTCTTAGCGGATACCTACATCACATAAGGAACCTACATGCCAAATTTCAAGTTTCTAGGTGTTATAGTTTCGGAGATTTCGTGATGAATCTGTGAGTCAGTGGTATTTCTCTTTTATATATATAGACTAGCAGAATACCCGTGCTTCGCTACGGAGTTTCACGTTGTACGTAATTGTACAATTATTGCTCGCTTAATAGTATAGGATTAGATAGATTGTACAAATTCTCAACTCTTAGTTTGTTTATTTACATTCATAGCAACAGCTATTTATTATTTATTTCGAGAAAATCGTTAGAGCCGTTTCCGAGAAAAAAAGGACATACATTTATTAATTAATTGAACTTCGAAATTTTCTCGACTATAAGAACCTGCAAACAACGAAGTTTTTTCAATTTAAAACAATGATTAAAAACTCAGTACTAAATGTATTTGGGGTTTCCAGTAAACTGAGATGTCAACCACTTCATTTACCAAGTATGCAATTCCCGCTATAAATTTCAGTATTTGGTTTTTTGCCCCTTAGGAGTGAAAGTTTTTAAAACCGTTTCTTAGTGAGCACCTAAGACCTATGATGAAGGTATGTTCAAAGTTTCATTGATATCCATTCAGTGGTTTCAGAGATATCGTGATCAGTGAGTCAGTCAGTGGTATTTGGCTTATATAGATATCTATATCTAGCCGATTTACCCAGCGTTGCTCGGGTTCATCATTTTTTCATAGGCTCATAGGCACCTATTCTTGTTCTAACGTTATATTACTTGTATACTGTATAATCTTCCTTATATTGTTACGTTCGCATTCTCGCTGGAGGAATACTCTGTAGCGCACCTGTTTAAGAACATGTGATAAACTGTATTCTTATATCTGGAAAAGAATTCTGTTGCGCGTGATGCTCCTGCTCGATTTCTAACTCTGGGAGAGGGCGAACAGCTAAATTAGTTTTCAATAAAATGTCTACAGTACTTGCACGCGCTGCGTATTTACTGTCTTTTATATTTCATTGTGTTAATGTTGAAATAAGGCATTTGTTAAATTAGTGTCTCCTAAACTTATTCTAACAATACAATACCTCTATAGATTTCAGCTTATCATTTTTTAAATTCAAACTGAAGCAAGTGCATTTATATTGTCTGAACCCTATGATCTGAATATATTTGCTATAAAAACTTTGTTTTTTATACTCGCTTATAACTTACTTCGTTCTTAACTTATCCACTTTTAAATTCAAACTGAAACAACTCTGAATTCACACACTATTAAGGAGTTTCTTAAGATGCATACACCACCTTTGATATCATAACCTATATCTTTATTTATAAGAACCGTGGACTCTGCCCCCACCGTCTTTCGCGGGATCCGACCTAAGACTCCCCGGGTTCCGTGGATGAACTCCGGGGAAGGCCCGTCGGACGACATCTGCGCTATTTCCTACTCGGGAGACTTCCACCGATGCTATGGTAACAAGAATCTATTCTGTTGGATTGCCATAGTAACCAGATCTAATAGTTGTTTAAGACCCAAAGGACCCCCCAGAGGATCGTATCGAAAAAAAACACCTGTCCTATGTTGGTTCTCCCGTTGCGTAAAATATTTGTGCCAAGTTTGGTTGAAATCGGTCCAGTGGTTTAGAGGGAGATGTGGAAGACCCCATAGGATCCCCCAAAGGATCGTATCGAAAAAAACACGTCCTATGTTGGTTCTCCCGTTGCGTAAAATATTTGTGCCAAGTTTGGTTGAAATCGGTCCAATGGTTTAGGAGGAGATGTGGAAGACCCCGAAGGATCGTATCGAAAAAACACCCCCCCGGGTTCCATGGATGAACTCCGGGGAAGGCCCGTCGGACGACTCTTGCGCTATTTCCTACGCGGGAGACTTCCACCGATGCTATGGTAACAAGAATCTATTCTATTGGGTTGCCATAGTAACCAGATCTAATAGTTTTTAAGACCCAAAGGATCGTATCGAAAAAACACTTGTCCTATGTTGGTTCTCCCGTTGCGAAAAATATTTGTGCCGAGTTTGGTTGAAATTTGTCCAATGGTTTAGGAGGAGATGTGGAAGACCCCGAAGGATCGTATCGAAAAAACACCTACCCTAGGTTGGTTCCCCCGTTGAGTAAAATATTGGTTCCAAGATTGGTTGAAATCGGTCCAATGGTTTAGGAGGAGATGTGGAAGACCCCAAAGAACCCCCCCAAAGGACCCCATCGAAAAAAACACCTATCCTATGCTGGTTCTTCCGTCGCGTAAAATATTTGTGCCAAGTTTGGTTGAAATCGGTCCAGTAGTTTAGGAGGAGATGTGGAAGACCCCAAAGGACCCCATCGAAAAAAGCACCTCACCTATGTTGGTTCTCCCGTCGCGTAAAATATTTGTGCCAAGTTTGGTTGAAATCGGTCCAGTAGAATAGGAGGAGATGTGGAAGACCCCAAAGGACCCCATCGAAGAAAACACCTATCCTATGTTGGTTCTCCCGTTGCGTAAATATTTGTGCCAAGTTTGGTTGAAATCGGTCCAGTGGTTTAGGAGGAGATGTGGAAGACCCCAAAGAACCCCCCCAAAGGACCCCATCGAAAAAAACACCTATCCTATGTTGGTTCTTCCGTCGCGTAAAATATTTGTGCCAAGTTTCGTTGAAATTCGTCTAGTGGTTTAGGAGGAGATGTGGAACATACATACATAGATACATACATACAATAGGGGGGGGGTTGCCCCTTAGGAGTGAAAGTTTTTAAAACCGTTTCTTAGTGAGCACCTAAGACCTACGATGAAGCTATGTTCAAAGTTTCATTGATATCCATTCAGTAGTTTTTGCTCTACGTTGATTTTATGTCATTAAGTCAGGCAAACGTCCCCCCTTTAAAGGTCGAATTTCCAAAAATCCCTTCTTAGCGGATACCTACATCACATAAGGAACCTACATGCCAAGTTTCTAGGTGTTATAGTTTCGGAGATTTCGTGATGAATCAGTGAGTCAGTGGTATTTCTCTTTTATATATATAGACTAGCAAAATACCCGTGCTTCGCTACAGAGTTTCACGTTGTACGTAATTGTACAATTATTGCTCGCTTAATAGTATAGGATTAGATAGATTGTACAAATTCTCAACTCTTAGTTTGTTTATTTACATTCATAGCAACAGCTATTTATTATTTATTTCGAGAAAATCGTTAGAGCCGTTTCCGAGAAAAAAAGGACATACATTTATTAATTAATTGAACTTCGAAATTTTCTCGACTATAAGAACCTGCAAACAACGAAGTTTTTTCAATTTAAAACAATGATTAAAAACTCAGTACTAAATGTATTCGGGGTTTCCAGTAAACTGAGATGTCAACCACTTCATTTACCAAGTATGCAATTCCCGCTATAAATTTCAGTATTTGGTTTTTTGCCCCTTAGGAGTGAAAGTTTTTAAAACCGTTTCTTAGTGAGCACCTAAGACCTATGATGAAGGTATGTTCAAAGTTTCATTGATATCCATTCAGTGGTTTCAGAGATATCGTGATCAGTGAGTCAGTCAGTGGTATTTGGCTTATATAGATATCTATATCTAGCCGACTTACCCAGCGTTGCTCGGGTTCATAGTTTATTCATAGGCACCTATTCTTGTTCTAACGTTATATTACTTGTATACTGTATAATCTTCCTTATATTGTTACGTTCGCATTCTCGCTGGAGGAATACTCTGTAGCGCACCTGTTTAAGAACATGTGATAAACTGTATTCTTATATCTGGAAAAGAATTCTGTTGCGCGTGATGCTCCTGCTCGATTTCTAACTCTGGGAGAGGGCGAACAGGCGAACAGCTAAATTAGTTTTTAATAAAATGTCTACAGTACTTGCACGCGCTGCGTATTTACTGTCTTTTATATTTCATTGTGTTAATGTTGAAGTAAGGCATTTGTTAAATTAGTGTCTCCTAAACTTATTCTAACAATACAATACCTCTATAGATTTCAGCTTATCATTTTTTAAATTCAAATTGAAGCAAGTGCATTTATATTGTCTGAACACTATGATCTGAATACATTTGCTATAAAAACTTTGTTTTTTATACTCGCTTATAACTTACTTCGTTCTTAACTTATCCACTTTTAAATTCAAACTGAAACAACTCTGAATTCACACACTATTAAGGAGTTTCTTAAGATGCATACACCACCTTTGATATCATAACCTATATCTTTATTTATAAGAACCGTGGACTCTGCCCCCACCGTCTTTCGCGGGATCCGACCTAAGACTCCCCGGGTTCCGTGGATGAACTCCGGGGAAGGCCCGTCGGACGACATCTGCGCTATTTCCTACTCGGGAGACTTCCACCGATGCTATGGTAACAAGAATCTATTCTGTTGGATTGCCATAGTAACCAGATCTAATAGTTGTTTAAGACCCAAAGGACCCCCCAGAGGATCGTATCGAAAAAAAACACCTGTCCTATGTTGGTTCTCCCGTTGCGTAAAATATTTGTGCCAAGTTTGGTTGAAATCGGTCCAGTGGTTTAGAGGGAGATGTGGAAGACCCCATAGGATCCCCCAAAGGATCGTATCGAAAAAACACGTCCTATGTTGGTTCTCCCGTTGCGTAAAATATTTGTGCCAAGTTTGGTTGAAATCGGTCCAATGGTTTAGGAGGAGATGTGGAAGACCCCGAAGAATCGTATCGAAAAAACACCTACCCTATGTTGGTTCCCCCGTTGAGTAAAATATTTGTGCCAAGTTTGGTTGAAATCGGTCCAGTGGTATAGGAGGAGATGTGGAAGACCCCAAAGGACCCCATCGAAGAAAACACCTATCCTATGTTGGTTCTCCCGTTGCGTAAAAAATATTTGTGCCAAGTGTGGTTGAAATCGTTCCAGTGGTTTAGGAGGAGATGTGGAAGACCCCAAAGAACCCCTCCCAAAGGACCCCATCGAAAAAAACACCTATCCTATTTTGGTTCTTCCGTCGCGTAAAATATTTGTGCCAAGTTTGGTTGAAATCGGTCCAGTGGTTTAGGAGGAGATGTGGAAGACCCCAAAGAACCCCATCGAAAAAAGCACCTCACCTATGTTGGTTCTCCCGTCGCGTAAAATATTTGTGCCAAGTTTGGTTGAAATCGGTCCAGTGGTTTAGGAGGAGATGTGGAAGACCCCAAAGGACCCCATCGAAAAAACACCTATCCTATGTTGGTTCTTCCGTCGCGTAAAATATTAGTGCCAAGTTTGGTTGAAATCGGTCCAGTGGTTTAGGAGGAGATGTGGAACATACATACATAGATACATACATACAATACTGGGGGGTTTTCCCCTTAGGAGTGAAAGTTTTTAAAACCGTTTCTTAGTGAGCACCTAAGACCTATGATGAAGCTATGTTCAAAGTTTCATTGATATCCATTCAGTAGTTTTTGCTCTACGTTGATTCTATGTCAGTTAGTCAGGCAAACGTCCCCCCCTTTTTCCCCCTTTAAAGGTCGAATTTCCAAAAATCCCTTCTTAGCGGATACCTACATCACATAAGGAACCTACATGCCAAATTTCAAGTTTCTAGGTGTTATAGTTTCGGAGATTTCGTGATGAATCTGTGAGTCAGTGGTATTTCTCTTTTATATATATAGACTAGCAGAATACCCGTGCTTCGCTACGGAGTTTCACGTTGTACGTAATTGTACAATTATTGCTCGCTTAATAGTATAGGATTAGATAGATTGTACAAATTCTCAACTCTTAGTTTGTTTATTTACATTCATAGCAACAGCTATTTATTATTTATTTCGAGAAAATCGTTAGAGCCGTTTCCGAGAAAAAAAGGACATACATTTATTAATTAATTGAACTTCGAAATTTTCTCGACTATAAGAACCTGCAAACAACGAAGTTTTTTCAATTTAAAACAATGATTAAAAACTCAGTACTAAATGTATTCGGGGTTTCCAGTAAACTGAGATGTCAACCACTTCATTTACCAAGTATGCAATTCCCGCTATAAATTTCAGTATTTGGTTTTTTGCCCCTTAGGAGTGAAAGTTTTTAAAACCGTTTCTTAGTGAGCACCTAAGACCTATGATGAAGGTATGTTCAAAGTTTCATTGATATCCATTCAGTGGTTTCAGAGATATCGTGATCAGTGAGTCAGTCAGTGGTATTTGGCTTATATAGATATCTATATCTAGCCGATTTACCCAGCGTTGCTCGGGTTCATCATTTTTTCATAGGCTCATAGGCACCTATTCTTGTTCTAACGTTATATTACTTGTATACTGTATAATCTTCCTTATATTGTTACGTTCGCATTCTCGCTGGAGGAATACTCTGTAGCGCACCTGTTTAAGAACATGTGATAAACTGTATTCTTATATCTGGAAAAGAATTCTGTTGCGCGTGATGCTCCTGCTCGATTTCTAACTCTGGGAGAGGGCGAACAGCTAAATTAGTTTTCAATAAAATGTCTACAGTACTTGCACGCGCTGCGTATTTACTGTCTTTTATATTTCATTGTGTTAATGTTGAAATAAGGCATTTGTTAAATTAGTGTCTCCTAAACTTATTCTAACAATACAATACCTCTATAGATTTCAGCTTATCATTTTTTAAATTCAAACTGAAGCAAGTGCATTTATATTGTCTGAACCCTATGATCTGAATACATTTGCTATAAAAACTTTGTTTTTTATACTCGCTTATAACTTACTTCGTTCTTAACTTATCCACTTTTAAATTCAAACTGAAACAACTCTGAATTCACACACTATTAAGGAGTTTCTTAAGATGCATACACCACCTTTGATATCATAACCTATATCTTTATTTATAAGAACCGTGGACTCTGCCCCCACCGTCTTTCACGGGATCCGACCTAAGACTCCCCGGGTTCCATGGATGAACTCCGGGGAAGGCCCGTCGGACGACACCTGCGCTATTTCCTACTCGGGAGACTTCCACCGATGCTATGGTAACAAGAATCTATTCTGTTGGATTGCCATAGTAACCAGATCTAATAGTTGTTTAAGACCCAAAGGACCCCCCAGAGGATCGTATCGAAAAAAAAACACCTGTCCTATGTTGGTTCTCCCGTTGCGTAAAATATTTGTGCCAAGTTTGGTTGAAATCGGTCCAGTGGTTTAGAGGGAGATGTGGAAGACCCCATAGGATCCCCCAAAGGATCGTATCGAAAAAAACACGTCCTATGTTGGTTCTCCCGTTGCGTAAAATATTTGTGCCAAGTTTGGTTGAAATCGGTCCAATGGTTTAGGAGGAGATGTGGAAGACCCCGAAGGATCGTATCGAAAAAACACCCCCCCGGGTTCCGTGGATGAACTCCGGGGAAGGCCCGTCGGACGACTCTTGCGCTATTTCCTACGCGGGATACTTCCACCGATGCTATGGTAACAAGAATCTATTCTATTGGGTTGCCATAGTAACCAGATCTAATAGTTTTTAAGACCCAAAGGATCGTATCGAAAAAACACTTGTCCTATGTTGGTTCTCCCGTTGCGAAAAATATTTGTGCCGAGTTTGGTTGAAATTTGTCCAATGGTTTAGGAGGAGATGTGGAAGACCCCGAAGGATCGTATCGAAAAAACACCTACCCTAGGTTGGTTCCCCCCGTTGAGTAAAATATTGGTGCCAAGATTGGTTGAAATCGGTCCAATGGTTTAGGAGGAGATGTGGAAGACCCCAAAGAACCCCCCCCAAAGGACCCCATCGAAAAAAACACCTATCCTATGCTGGTTCTTCCGTCGCGTAAAATATTTGTGCCAAGTTTGGTTGAAATCGGTCCAGTGGTTTAGGAGGAGATGTGGAAGACCCCAAAGGACCCCATCGAAAAAAGCACCTCACCTATGTTGGTTCTCCCGTCGCGTAAAATATTTGTGCCAGTAAAATATTTGTGCCAAGTTTGGTTGAAATCGGTCCAGTGGTATAGGAGGAGATGTGGAAGACCCCAAAGGACCCCATCGAAGAAAACACCTATCCTATGTTGGTTCTCCCGTTGCGTAAATATTTGTGCCAAGTTTGGTTGAAATCGGTCCAGTGGTTTAGGAGGAGATGTGGAAGACCCCAAAGAACCCCCCCAAAGGACCCCATCGAAAAAAACACCTATCCTATGTTGGTTCTTCCGTCGCGTAAAATATTTGTGCCAAGTTTCGTTGAAATCCGTCCAGTGGTTTAGGAGGAGATGTGGAACATACATACATAGATACATACATACAATAGGGGGGGGGGTTGCCCCTTAGGAGTGAAAGTTTTTAAAACCGTTTCTTAGTGAGCACCTAAGACCTACGATGAAGCTATGTTCAAAGTTTCATTGATATCCATTCAGTAGTTTTTGCTCTACGTTGATTTTATGTCATTAAGTCAGGCAAACGTCCCCCCTTTTTCCCCCTTTAAAGGTCGAATTTCCAAAAATCCCTTCTTAGCGGATACCTACATCACATAAGGAACCTACATGCCAAGTTTCAAGTTTCTAGGTGTTATAGTTTCGGAGATTTCGTGATGAATCAGTGAGTCAGTGGTATTTCTCTTTTATATATTGTAATATAATTTACAAATATAACAATATAAAAAATAAAGAATAATAATTGAAATGATATTTGATGAACGTTTTAATAAGCTCCACGTTGGAAACGCCAATTTGTAATATAATGAAAATATTACAAATATAAAAATAAAAATTTATATAAAATAATGGAATTGTGTAGAAAGATATTGAGAGATATTGTGTGTGTATCTTTGGTGATAACAAAGGTATTGTGTTCTTCCTTTAGCCCCACTAGTTGGGCTAGTCAATTTGTAATATAAATAAAAATATTACAAATATAAAAATAAAGATATAAATTAAAAATATAATTGTATTGATATGTGTTGATACGTATTGATATTCTGTTTATCACTGGATCAGTCTGACTCCTTAAAGTCTCACTGTTAGGCTAGTCAAATTGTAATATAATTTCAAGTGTAATAATAAACAAAATATAAAGATATTGATGATAAGAATATGTTATAATTAGGTGTGTTTGATTGATAAATAATAAATACATCAAACTTTAAAAATTTTGCAAATATTTTTTCTTGTGCTTGTATCGAATTTGACTGAATGATTGAATTTAATTAATTAATAATTAATTAATTATTTGAGTTTGTAATTTCCTCCTATATCTATTCTCTCAATGTGAATTATGGTTTTGCTTAATAAAAAAATAATAATAACATTAATGGTAAGAATAAAAACAATGCTGGTAACTGAATACTGATTTGCGTTTATTCATTCAAAATTGTGCGCCAGTCAAACTGCGCATGTCCCAGGCACTGGCTAACATTCGCCACAGTCGGCAGTGAGAAAGATTAACAAATATATTTTTTACAAGTTTAAATTTATGGTTCTTTTAACGAGTCGAAATGGTCAGAGGGCAAGGAACAAGATACATTTAACAGGTATTCTTAAACTAAATGTTAATATCTGAAATAGAACAGAATTATTATTACAATTGTCAATTAGAAAGAAATTATTTAAATTTCGAACCAAGTCGAAGAAATGACGTCACTCTGCTCCAGGCAGCACTGGCCGGTCGTCTTTATAGAAATTCAGCAATGGCCGCCGTCTGCTCGTTTTAACTGCTATGACGCCGTTGGAATTGAAGATCTTCTCCCACAGAAATAAAATGATGTTCCCTTTTTCTGCAAAGTGGTGTTGGTCCAAAATATCGTGTTGAATGTCCCCTCGTCGTCTGCGATGTCGAATTCTGGATGGATCTCTTGTGTAGTGTAGTGTTCAAATATGCGTGTTGGTTTTGTGTGAATTCGTTCCAAAAATTGTTCAAAAATGGCTGTCGATTTCTGGTGTTGCGTTTTTATGGTGTTATTCTGTGTTTTTGGAAACGTGTGAAGTGTTAGACATAGATAAATAAGATTATTTCACTTGTTAGTTCATCTCCGTTACACGCCACATAACCACACTTGGTTTTAATATAAATTATTTGGTTTTCAAAACTCCACTAATACATTTTTCAACTGTTCAGCTTTGCGATTAACAATAGACTAAACGACGCAACGTCGTCGTTTTAGGGCAATTTGTGGTATGTCTTTTTCCTCTTCATATTGTTTAATTATAAAATATCTGTCTAAGACTTGTTTCACTATCTAACTATACATAACAAGTTTTCTTATTTTTTACTGTATTTCCAATATTTCTTAATTTTACATGAATCTAACTATTCAGTAATATTGATTATTTAATTTTACATCTTTTGATATATAGCTGGGTTTGTTTCAAACTCATTTAAGCCCAAAAATTACAATTTTACATAATAATTGTATTCCCCATATTTTGTACAAATTCAGTGTTTTAAAGGTTTTTATTTGTTTTTTCGGTATAATATTTCCATGGAATACACCTAATAACTCCGTAATTACTTTGTTGTTAATAATTTGGTTATTAAAACATTTCAATATTGATTAATTTGCTGTTTAGTCTGATTTGATTACTATCATAAGCCTATTTTTGACTGTTTCCAAAAGAAGTTAGTTTTCTTTCTTTTGTCATTCTATTTGCTATTAACTGCATCTGTATTAATTATATTTTCAATTTCTGTATTGTATGTATTGAATTCTATTCCTATTACATAGATTAATTCTTTGATAGATAGTTTTTTTGGTTTATAGGCCATTCTGTGTTTACAAACATAGTGTCTTGGTGGGTCTGTTTGTACATTATACATGGTTTACTGATTTGAATAAAACTATTACATTTTTATGCCCTACTTGCCTCTCTGACTTACACAATGGAAAATTAAATGACATGATTTTAATTACAATAGAATATCTTGTATCTACTAAACTTTCTTTATACTAATAACATCATTGAACCATAACATGAACATCTTATGCCTAATTTTAACAAAAACATCTTATTATCAACTATTTTCCTGTATCATCAAATGATAACAACATAGCTTATCCTAGACATAATTTAATTAGAAAACATAAAAAACTCCTATTACTAGTAACACTGTCAGTCACTAACTGTCTTGTGTATGTATTATTCTTATGAAAACACTTTAACTGTGATAAAAAACCTCGTGTATCTATTTACACCTTACATCTAAAATATTATTTAATTAATAATAAATAATAAACATCTTAATATTAGGCATACCTTCAGTTATGAACTGTCCTTTGGTATTTTTGTCCTCACCATTTATTTAGTTATAATTAAAGAAAACATTTTATATGTAATAGTCCTTCTTATATCTAATTTAAAACTCTTATTACTAGTAATGTTGTCAGTCCTTAGACCGTCTTTCATTTCAATGGTTTTATTATTATTATTCTACACTCATGGTAGTCTTTTTATAATACTTAAACCTCATTGAAGATTTTTTCATAGATTTTTTAACTATGTTTCTCACTGTACACTCTGTAGTTCCTTAATTTTGTTATCTCACTTCACTTTATTGTATTCTACACTCTGGTAGTCTTTTTAGTGAGTTCTACTCTATGGTAGTCTCTTTTGACATATTTTTTGACATGTTACACTTACAACTAATATACAATTTGTTTTTATAGTATTGTATCTTGTAACTTGTTTGGGGTTTACCTATATCGGTTTCAATTTTGTCTCATGGTATTTATTATATGATTAACATTTTGTTTTGGCATATCTCTTCCTGTTTCTGGTCTCTTTGTTGGAATCTTGATATGTTTCGTCCCTTCTTCAAATATCACATTAGTAGTTTCCTTATTAAAATGGTTTCATGACAGATTATTTCCTTTTTTATGGTCCTTCCCTTTTTGTACTGCTTCCCCAATCTACTGGGTATACTGCTGGTTTAACTGGTTTTTTCATAGTAGGTTATTTTAATTAATGGTTTTCTTTATTATCTTCCATTTTTATTAACATTTTATAGACTTAATTATACAGTTTCTAGTGTAATCCTTAAACAATTTATTCTTCTCACTCACTATGGAACTTTCTCTTTTATTTATGTAACATTAATTCAAATGTTTAGTGTGATAATTTTGTTATGTTACAATATATAGACTAGCAAAATACCCGTGCTTCGCTACGGAGTTTCACGTTGTGCGTAATTGTACAATTATTGCTCGCTTAATAGTATAGGATTAGATAGATTGTACAAATTCTCAACTCTTAGTTTGTTTATTTACATTCATAGCAACAGCTATTTATTATTTATTTCGAGAAAATCGTTAGAGCCGTTTCCGAGAAAAAAAGGACATACATTTATTAATTAATTGAACTTCGAAATTTTCTCGACTATAAGAACCTGCAAACAACGAAGTTTTTTCAATTTAAAACAATGATTAAAAACTCAGTACTAAATGTATTCGGGGTTTCCAGTAAACTGAGATGTCAACCACTTCATTTACCAAGTATGCAATTCCCGCTATAAATTTCAGTATTTGGTTTTTTGCCCCTTAGGAGTGAAAGTTTTTAAAACCGTTTCTTAGTGAGCACCTAAGACCTATGATGAAGGTATGTTCAAAGTTTCATTGATATCCATTCAGTGGTTTCAGAGATATCGTGATCAGTGAGTCAGTCAGTGGTATTTGGCTTATATAGATATCTATATCTAGCCGATTTACCCAGCGTTGCTCGGGTTCATCATTTTTTCATAGGCTCATAGGCACCTATTCTTGTTCTAACGTTATATTACTTGTATACTGTATAATCTTCCTTATATTGTTACGTTCGCATTCTCGCTGGAGGAATACTCTGTAGCGCACCTGTTTAAGAACATGTGATAAACTGTATTCTTATATCTGGAAAAGAATTCTGTTGCGCGTGATGCTCCTGCTCGATTTCTAACTCTGGGAGAGGGCGAACAGCTAAATTAGTTTTCAATAAAATGTCTACAGTACTTGCACGCGCTGCGTATTTACTGTCTTTTATATTTCATTGTGTTAATGTTGAAATAAGGCATTTGTTAAATTAGTGTCTCCTAAACTTATTCTAACAATACAATACCTCTATAGATTTCAGCTTATCATTTTTTAAATTCAAACTGAAGCAAGTGCATTTATATTGTCTGAACCCTATGATCTGAATATATTTGCTATAAAAACTTTGTTTTTTATACTCGCTTATAACTTACTTCGTTCTTAACTTATCCACTTTTAAATTCAAACTGAAACAACTCTGAATTCACACACTATTAAGGAGTTTCTTAAGATGCATACACCACCTTTGATATCATAACCTATATCTTTATTTATAAGAACCGTGGACTCTGCCCCCACCGTCTTTCGCGGGATCCGACCTAAGACTCCCCGGGTTCCGTGGATGAACTCCGGGGAAGGCCCGTCGGACGACATCTGCGCTATTTCCTACTCGGGAGACTTCCACCGATGCTATGGTAACAAGAATCTATTCTGTTGGATTGCCATAGTAACCAGATCTAATAGTTGTTTAAGACCCAAAGGACCCCCCAGAGGATCGTATCGAAAAAAAACACCTGTCCTATGTTGGTTCTCCCGTTGCGTAAAATATTTGTGCCAAGATTGGTTGAAATTGGTCCAGTGGTTTAGAGGGAGATGTGGAAGACCCCATAGGATCCCCCAAAGGATCGTATCGAAAAAAACACGTCCTATGTTGGTTCTCCCGTTGCGTAAAATATTTGTGCCAAGTTTGGTTGAAATCGGTCCAATGGTTTAGGAGGAGATGTGGAAGACCCCGAAGGATCGTATCGAAAAAACACCCCCCCGGGTTCCATGGATGAACTCCGGGGAAGGCCCGTCGGACGACTCTTGCGCTATTTCCTACGCGGGAGACTTCCACCGATGCTATGGTAACAAGAATCTATTCTATTGGGTTGCCATAGTAACCAGATCTAATAGTTTTTAAGACCCAAAGGATCGTATCGAAAAAACACTTGTCCTATGTTGGTTCTCCCGTTGCGAAAAATATTTGTGCCGAGTTTGGTTGAAATTTGTCCAATGGTTTAGGAGGAGATGTGGAAGACCCCGAAGGATCGTATCGAAAAAACACCTACCCTAGGTTGGTTCCCCCGTTGAGTAAAATATTGGTTCCAAGATTGGTTGAAATCGGTCCAATGGTTTAGGAGGAGATGTGGAAGACCCCAAAGAACCCCCCCAAAGGACCCCATCGAAAAAAACACCTATCCTATGCTGGTTCTTCCGTCGCGTAAAATATTTGTGCCAAGTTTGGTTGAAATCGGTCCAGTAGTTTAGGAGGAGATGTGGAAGACCCCAAAGGACCCCATCGAAAAAAGCACCTCACCTATGTTGGTTCACCCGTCGCGTAAAATATTTGTGCCAAGTTTGGTTGAAATCGGTCCAGTAGTATAGGAGGAGATGTGGAAGACCCCAAAGGACCCCCATCGAAGAAAACACCTATCCTATGTTGGTTCTCCCGTTGCGTAAATATTTGTGCCAAGTTTGGTTGAAATCGGTCCAGTGGTTTAGGAGGAGATGTGGAAGACCCCAAAGAACCCCCCCAAAGGACCCCATCGAAAAAAACACCTATCCTATGTTGGTTCTTCCGTCGCGTAAAATATTTGTGCCAACTTTCGTTGAAATCCGTCCAGTGGTTTAGGAGGAGATGTGGAACATACATACATAGATACATACATACAATAGGGGGGGGTTGCCCCTTAGGAGTGAAAGTTTTTAAAACCGTTTCTTAGTGAGCACCTAAGACCTACGATGAAGCTATGTTCAAAGTTTCATTGATATCCATTCAGTAGTTTTTGCTCTACGTTGATTTTATGTCATTAAGTCAGGCAAACGTCCCCCCTTTTCCCCCCTTTAAAGGTCGAATTTTTGCAAAAATCCCTTCTTAGCGGATACCTACATCACATAAGGAACCTACATGCCAAGTTTCTAGGTGTTATAGTTTCGGAGATTTCGTGATGAATCAGTGAGTCAGTGGTATTTCTCTTTTATATATATAGACTAGCAAAATACCCGTGCTTCCCTACGGAGTTTCACGTTGTACGTAATTGTACAATTATTGCTCGCTTAATAGTATAGGATTAGATAGATTGTACAAATTCTATTTGAAATTTATTTCGAGAAAATCGTTAGAGCCGTTTCCGAGAAAAAAAGGACATACATTTATTAATTAATTGAACTTCGAAATTTTCTCGACTATAAGAACCTGCAAACAACGAAGTTTTTTCAATTTAAAACAATGATTAAAAACTCAGTACTAAATGTATTCGGGGTTTCCAGTAAACTGAGATGTCAACCACTTCATTTACCAAGTATGCAATTCCCGCTATAAATTTCAGTATTTGGTTTTTTGCCCCTTAGGAGTGAAAGTTTTTAAAACCGTTTCTTAGTGAGCACCTAAGACCTATGATGAAGGTATGTTCAAAGTTTCATTGATATCCATTCAGTGGTTTCAGAGATATCGTGATCAGTGAGTCAGTCAGTGGTATTTGGCTTATATAGATATCTATATCTAGCCGATTTACCCAGCGTTGCTCGGGTTCATCATTTTTTCATAGGCTCATAGGCACCTATTCTTGTTCTAACGTTATATTACTTGTATACTGTATAATCTTCCTTATATTGTTACGTTCGCATTCTCGCTGGAGGAATACTCTGTAGCGCACCTGTTTAAGAACATGTGATAAACTGTATTCTTATATCTGGAAAAGAATTCTGTTGCGCGTGATGCTCCTGCTCGATTTCTAACTTTGGGAGAGGGCGAACAGCTAAATTAGTTTTCAATAAAATGTCTACAGTACTTGCACGCGCTGCGTATTTACTGTCTTTTATATTTCATTGTGTTAATGTTGAAATAAGGCATTTGTTAAATTAGTGTCTCCTAAACTTATTCTAACAATACAATACCTCTATAGATTTCAGCTTATCATTTTTTAAATTCAAACTGAAGCAAGTGCATTTATATTGTCTGAACCCTATGATCTGAATACATTTGCTATAAAAACTTTGTTTTTTATACTCGCTTATAACTTATTTCGTTCTTAACTTATCCACTTTTAAATTCAAACTGAAACAACTCTGAATTCACACACTATTAAGGAGTTTCTTAAAATGCATACACCACCTTTGATATCATAACCTATATCTTTATTTATAAGAACCGTGGACTCTGCCCCCACCGTCTTTCGCGGGATCCGACCTAAGACTCCCCGGGTTCCGTGGATGAACTCCGGGGAAGGCCCGTCGGACGACACCTGCGCTATTTCCTACTCGGGAGACTTCCACCGATGCTATGGTAACAAGAATCTATTCTGTTGGATTGCCATAGTAACCAGATCTAATAGTTGTTTAAGACTCAAAGGACCCCCCAGAGGATCGTATCGAAAAAAAGCACCTGTCCTATGTTGGTTCTCCCGTTGCGTAAAATATTTGTGCCAAGTTTGGTTGAAATCGGTCCAGTGGTTTAGAGGGAGATGTGGAAGACCCCATAGGATCCCCCAAAGGATCGTATCGAAAAAAACACGTCCTATGTTGGTTCTCCCGTTGCGTAAAATATTTGTGCCAAGTTTGGTTGAAATCGGTCCAATGGTTTAGGAGGAGATGTGGAAGACCCCGAAGGATCGTATCGAAAAAACACCCCCCCGGGTTCCGTGGATGAACTCCGGGGAAGGCCCGTCGGACGACTCTTGCGCTATTTCCTACGCGGGAGACTTCCACCGATGCTATGGTAACAAGAATCTATTCTATTGGGTTGCCATAGTAACCAGATCTAATAGTTTTTAAGACCCAAAGGATCGTATCGAAAAAACACTTGTCCTATGTTGGTTCTCCCGTTGCGAAAAATATTTGTGCCGAGTTTGGTTGAAATTTGTCCAATGGTTTAGGAGGAGATGTGGAAGACCCCGAAGGATGGTATCGAAAAAACACCTTACCTAGGTTGGTTCCCCCGTTGAGTAAAATATTGGTGCCAAGATTGGTTGAAATCGGTCCAATGGTTTAGGAGGAGATGTGGAAGACCCCAAAGAACCCCCCCAAAGGACTCCATCGAAAAAACACCTATCCTATGCTGGTTCTTCCGTCGCGTAAAATATTTGTGCCAAGTTTGGTTGAAATCGGTCCAGTGGTTTAGGAGGAGATGTGGAAGACCCCAAAGGACCCCATCGAAAAAAGCACCTCACTTATGTTGGTTCTCCCGTCGCGTAAAATATTTGTGCCAGTAAAATATTTGTGCCAAGTTTGGTTGAAATCGGTCCAGTGGTATAGGAGGAGATGTGGAAGACCCCAAAGGACCCCATCGAAGAAAACACCTATCCTATGTTGGTTCTCCCGTTGCGCAAATATTTGTGCCAAGTTTGGTTGATCGGTCCAGTGGTTTAGGAGGAGATGTGGAACATACATACATAGATACATACATACAATAATGGGGGGGTTGCCCCTTAGGAGTGAAAGTTTTTAAAACAGTTTCTTAGTGAGCACCTAAGACCTACGATGAAGCTATGTTCAAAGTTTCATTGATATCCATTCAGTAGTTTTTGCTCTACGTTGATTCTATGTCAGTTAGTCAGGCAAACGTCCCCCCTTTTTCCCCCTTTAAAGGTCGAATTTCCAAAAATCCCTTCTTAGCGGATACTTACATCACATAAGGAACCTACATGCCAAATTTCAAGTTTCTAGGTGTTATAGTTTCGGAGATTTCGTGATGAATCTGTGAGTCAGTGGTATTTCTCTTTTATATATATAGACTAGCAGAATACCCGTGCTTCGCTACGGAGTTTCACGTTGTACGTAATTGTACAATTATTGCTCGCTTAATAGTATAGGATTAGATAGATTGTACAAATTCTCAACTCTTAGTTTGTTTATTTACATTCATAGCAACAGCTATTTATTATTTATTTCGGGAAAATCGTTAGAGCCGTTTCCGAGAAAAAAAGGACATACATTTATTAATTAATTGAACTTCGAAATTTTCTCGACTATAAGAACCTGCAAACAACGAAGTTTTTCAATTTAAAACAATGATTAAAAACTCAGTACTAAATGTATTCGGGGTTTCCAGTAAACTGAGATGTCAACCACTTCATTTACCAAGTATGCAATTCCCGCTATAAATTTCAGTATTTGGTTTTTTGCCCCTTAGGAGTGAAAGTTTTTAAAACCGTTTCTTAGTGAGCACCTAAGACCTATGATGAAGGTATGTTCAAAGTTTCATTGATATCCATTCAGTGGTTTCAGAGATATCGTGATCAGTGAGTCAGTCAGTGGTATTTGGCTTATATAGATATCTATATCTAGCCGATTTACCCAGCGTTGCTCGGGTTCATCATCTTTTCATAGGCTCGTAGGCACCTATTCTTGTTCTAACGTTATATTACTTGTATACTGTATAATCTTCCTTATATTGTTACGTTCGCATTCTCGCTGGAGGAATACTCTGTAGCGCACCTGTTTAAGAACATGTGATAAACTATTCTTATATCTGGAAAAGAATTCTGTTGCGCGTGATGCTCCTGCTCGATTTCTAACTCTGGGAGAGGGCGAACAGCTAAATTAGTTTTTAATAAAATGTCTACAGTACTTGCACGCGCTGCGTATTTACTGTCTTTTATATTTCATTGTGTTAATGTTGAAGTAAGGCATTTGTTAAATTAGTGTCTCCTAAACTTATTCTAACAATACAATACCTCTATAGATTTCAGCTTATCATTTTTTAAATTCAAATTGAAGCAAGTGCATTTATATTGTCTGAACACTATGATCTGAATACATTTGCTATAAAAACTTTGTTTTTTATACTCGCGTATAACTTACTTCGTTCTTAACTTATCCACTTTTAAATTCAAACTGAAACAACTCTGAATTCACACACTATTAAGGAGTTTCTTAAGATGAATACACCACCTTTGATATCATAACCTATATCTTTATTTATAAGAACCGTGGACTCTGCCCCCACCGTCTTTCGCGGGATCCGACCTAAGACTCCCCGGGTTCCGTGGATGAACTCCGGGGAAGGCCCGTCGGACGACACCTGCGCTATTTCCTACTCGGGAGACTTCCACCGATGCTATGGTAACAAGAATCTATTCTGTTGGATTGCCATAGTAACCAGATCTAATAGTT
Source organism: Magicicada septendecula (assembly GCA_034769895.1). NCBI lineage: Eukaryota > Metazoa > Arthropoda > Insecta > Hemiptera > Cicadidae > Magicicada > Magicicada septendecula. The sequence goes on along the minus strand of CM068367.1, from coordinate 939,361,008 downwards.
GTTTAAGACCCAAAGGACCCCCCAGAGGATCGTATCGAAAAAAAACACCTGACCTATGTTGGTTCTCCCGTTGCGCAAAATATTTGTGCCAAGTTTGGTTGAAATCGGTCCAGTGGTTTAGAGGGATATGTGGAAGACCCCATAGGATCCCCCAAAGGATCGTATCGAAAAAACACGTCCTATGTTGGTTCTCCCGTTGCGTAAAATATTTGTGCCAAGTTTGGTTGAAATCGGTCCAATGGTTTAGGAGGAGATGTGGAAGACCCCGAAGGATCGTATCGAAAAAACACCTACCCTATGTTGGTTCCCCCGTTGAGTAAAATATTTGTGCCAAGTTTAGTTGAAATCGGTCCAGTGGTATAGGAGGAGATGTGGAAGTCCCCAAAGGACCCCATCGAAGAAAACACCTATCATATGTTGGTTCTCCCGTTGCGTAAAAAAATATTTGTGCCAAGTGTGGTTGAAATCGGTCCAGTGGTTTAGGAGGAGATGTGGAAGACCCCAAAGAATCCCTCCCAAAGGACCCCATCGAAAAAAACACCTATCCTCTGTTGGTTCTTCCGTCGCGTAAAATATGTGTGCCAAGTTTGGTTGAAATCGGTCCAGTGGTTTAGGAGGAGATGTGGAAGACCCCAAAGGACCCCATCGAAAAAAGCACCTCACCAATGTTGGTTCTCCCGTCGCGTAAAATATTTGTGCCAAGTTTGGTTGAAATCGGTCCAGTGGTATAGGAGGAGATGTGGAAGACCCCAAAGGACCCCTTCGAAGAAAACACCTATCCTATGTTGGTTCTCCCGTTGCGTAAATATTTGTGCCAAGTTTGGTTGGAATCGGACCAGTGGTTTAGGAGGAGATGTGGAAGACCCCAAAGGACCCCATCGAAAAAATACCTATCCTATGTTGGTTCTTCCGTCGCGTAAAATATTTGTGCCAAGTTTGGTTGAAATCGGTCCAGTGGTTTAGGAGGAGATGTGGAACATAGATACATACATACAATAGGGGGGGGTTTGCCCCTTAGGAGTGAAAGTTTTTAAAACCGTTTCTTAGTGAGCACCTAAGACCTATGATGAAGCTATGTTCAAAGTTTCATTGATATCCATTCATTAGTTTTTGCTCTACGTTGATTCTATGTCAGCTAGTCAGGCAAACGTCCCCCCCTTTTTCCCCCTTTAAAGGTCGAATTTCCAAAAATCCCTTCTTAGCGGATACCTACATCACATAAGGAACCTACATGCCAAATTTCAAGTTTCTAGGTGTTATAGTTTCGGAGATTTCGTGATGAATCTGTGAGTCAGTGGTATTTCTCTTTTATATATATAGACTAGCAGAATACCCGTGCTTCGCTACGGAGTTTCACGTTGTACGTAATTGTACAATTATTGCTCGCTTAATAGTATAGGATTAGATAGATTGTACAAATTCTCAACTCTTAGTTTGTTTATTTACATTCATAGCAACAGCTATTTATTATTTATTTCGAGAAAATCGTTAGAGCCGTTTCCGAGAAAAAAAGGACTTACATTTATTAATTAATTGAACTTCGAAATTTTGTCGACTATAAGAACCTGCAAACAACGAAGTTTTTTCAATTTAAAACAATGATTAAAAACTCAGTACTAAATGTATTCGGGGTTTCCAGTAAACTGAGATGTCAACCACTTCATTTACCAAGTATGCAATTCCCGCTATAAATTTCAGTATTTGGTTTTTTGCCCCTTAGGAGTGAAAGTTTTTAAAACCGTTTCTTAGTGAGCACCTAAGACCTATGATGAAGGTATGTTCAAAGTTTCATTGATATCCATTCAGTGGTTTCAGAGATATCGTGATCAGTGAGTCAGTCAGTGGTATTTGGCTTATATAGATATCTATATCTAGCCGACTTACCCAGCGTTGCTCGGGTTCATAGTTTATTCATAGGCACCTATTCTTGTTCTAACGTTATATTACTTGTATACTGTATAATCTTCCTTATATTGTTACGTTCGCATTCTCGCTGGAGGAATACTCTGTAGCGCACCTGTTTAAGAACATGTGATAAACTGTATTCTTATATCTGGAAAAGAATTCTGTTGCGCGTGATGCTCCTGCTCGATTTCTAACTCTGGGAGAGGGCGAACAGCTAAATTAGTTTTTAATAAAATGTCTACAGTACTTGCACGCGCTGCGTATTTACTGTCTTTTATTTCATTGTGTTAATGTTGAAGTAAGGCATTTGTTAAATTAGTGTCTCCTAAACTTATTCTAACAATACAATACCTCTATAGATTTCAGCTTATCATTTTTTAAATTCAAATTGAAGCAAGTGCATTTATATTGTCTGAACACTATGATCTGAATACATTTGCTATAAAAACTTTGTTTTTTATACTCGCTTATAACTTACTTCGTTCTTAACTTATCCACTTTTAAATTCAAACTGAAACAACTCTGAATTCACACACTATTAAGGAGTTTCTTAAGATGCATACACCACCTTTGATATCATAACCTATATCTTTATTTATAAGAACCGTGGACTCTGCCCCCACCGTCTTTCGCGGGATCCGACCTAAGACTCCCCGGGTTCCGTGGATGAACTCCGGGGAAGGCCCGTCGGACGACACCTGCGCTATTTCCTACTCGGGAGACTTCCACCGATGCTATGGTAACAAGAATCTATTCTGTTGGATTGCCGTAGTAACCAGATCTAATAGTTGTTTAAGACCCAAAGGACCCCCCAGAGTATCGTATCGAAAAAAACACCTGTCCTGTTGGTTCTCCCGTTGCGTAAAATATTTGTGCCAAGTTTGGTTTAAATCGGTCCAGTGGTTTAGAGGGAGATGTGGAAGACCCCATAGGATCCCCCAAAGGATCGTATCGAAAAAACACGTCCTATGTTGGTTCTCCCGTTGCGTAAAATATTTGTGCCAAGTTTGGTTGAAATCGGACCAATGGTTTAGGAGGAGATGTGGAAGACCCCGAAGGATCGTATCGAAAAAACACCTACCGTATGTTGGTTCCCCCGTTGAGTAAAATATTTGTGCCAAGTTTGGTTGAAATCGGTCCAGTGGTATAGGAGGAGATGTGGAAGACCCCAAAGGACCCCATCGAAGAAAACATCTATCCTATGTTGGTTCTCCCGTTGCGTAAAAAATATTTGTGCCAAGTGTGGTTGAAATCGGACCAGTGGTTTAGGAGGAGATGTGGAAGACCCCAAAGAACCCCTCCTAAAGGACCCCATCGAAAAAAACACCTATCCTATGTTGGTTCTCCCGTTGCGAAAAATATTTGTGCCGAGTTTGGTTGAAATCTGTCCAATGGTTTAGGAGGAGATGTGGAAGACCCCGAAGGATCGTATCGAAAAAACACCTACCTTAGGTTGGTTCCCCCGTTGAGTAAAATATTGGTGCCAAGATTGGTTGAAATCGGTCCAATGGTTTAGGAGGAGATGTGGAAGACCCCAAAGAACCCCCCCAAAGGACCCCATCGAAAAAACACCTGTCCTATGCTGGTTCTTCCATCGCGTAAAATATTTGTGCCAAGTTTGGTTGAAATCGGTCCAGTGGTTTAGGAGGAGATGTGGAAGACCCCAAAGGACCCCATCGAAAAAAGCACCTCACCTATGTTGGTTCTCCCGTCGCGTAAAATATTTGTGCCAGTAAAATATTTGTGCCAAGTTTGGTTGAAATCGGTCCAGTGGTTTAGGAGGAGATGTGGAAGACCCCAAAGGACCCCATCGAAAAAAACACCTATCCTATGTTGGTTCTTCCGTCGCGTAAAATATTTGTGCCAAGTTTCGTTGAAATCGGTCCAGTGGTTTAGGAGGAGATGTGGAACATACATACATAGATACATACATACAATAGTGGGGGGGTTGCCCCTTAGGAGTGAAAGTTTTTAAAACCGTTTCTTAGTGAGCACCTAAGACCTACGATGAAGCTATGTTCAAAGTTTCATTGATATCCATTCAGTAGTTTTTGCTCTACGTTGATTTTATGTCATTAAGTCAGGCAAACGTCCCCCTTTTTCCCCCTTTAAAGGTCGAATTTCCAAAAATCCCTTCGTAGCGGATACCTACATCACATAAGGAACCTACATGCCAAGTTTCAAGTTTCTAGGTGTTATAGTTTCGGAGATTTCGTGATGAATCAGTGAGTCAGTGGTATTTCTCTTTTATATATATAGACTAGCAAAATACCCGTGCTTCGCTACGGAGTTTCACGTTGTACGTAATTGTACAATTATTGCTCGCTTAATAGTATAGGATTAGATAGATTGTACAAATTCTCAACTCTTAGTTTGTTTATTTACATTCATAGCAACAGCTATTTATTATTTATTTCGAGAAAATCGTTAGAGCCGTTTCCGAGAAAAAAAGGACATACATTTATTAATTAATTGAACTTCGAAATTTTCTCGACTATAAGAACCTGCAAACAACGAAGTTTTTTCAATTTAAAACAATGATTAAAAACTCAGTACTAAATGTATTCGGGGTTTCCAGTAAACTGAGATGTCAACCACTTCATTTACCAAGTATGCAATTCCCGCTATAAATTTCAGTATTTGGTTTTTTGCCCCTTAGGAGTGAAAGTTTTTAAAACCGTTTCTTAGTGAGCACCTAAGACCTATGATGAAGGTATGTTCAAAGTTTCATTGATATCCATTCAGTGGTTTCAGAGATATCGTGATCAGTGAGTCAGTCAGTGGTATTTGGCTTATATAGATATCTATATCTAGCCGACTTACCCAGCGTTGCTCGGGTTCATAGTTTATTCATAGGCACCTATTCTTGTTCTAACGTTATATTACTTGTATACTGTATAATCTTCCTTATATTGTTACGTTCGCATTCTCGCTGGAGGAATACTCTGTAGCGCACCTGTTTAAGAACATGTGATAAACTGTATTCTTATATCTGGAAAAGAATTCTGTTGCGCGTGATGCTCCTGCTCGATTTCTAACTCTGGGAGAGGGCGAACAGCTAAATTAGTTTTTAATAAAATGTCTACAGTACTTGCACGCGCTGCGTATTTACTGTCTTTTATTTCATTGTGTTAATGTTGAAGTAAGGCATTTGTTAAATTAGTGTCTCCTAAACTTATTCTAACAATACAATACCTCTATAGATTTCAGCTTATCATTTTTTAAATTCAAATTGAAGCAAGTGCATTTATATTGTCTGAACACTATGATCTGAATACATTTGCTATAAAAACTTTGTTTTTTATACTCGCTTATAACTTACTTCGTTCTTAACTTATCCACTTTTAAATTCAAACTGAAACAACTCTGAATTCACACACTATTAAGGAGTTTCTTAAGATGCATACACCACCTTTGATATCATAACCTATATCTTTATTTATAAGAACCGTGGACTCTGCCCCCACCGTCTTTCGCGGGATCCGACCTAAGACTCCCCGGGTTCCGTGGATGAACTCCGGGGAAGGCCCGTCGGACGACACCTGCGCTATTTCCTACTCGGGAGACTTCCACCGATGCTATGGTAACAAGAATCTATTCTGTTGGATTGCCGTAGTAACCAGATCTAATAGTTGTTTAAGACCCAAAGGACCCCCCAGAGTATCGTATCGAAAAAAACACCTGTCCTGTTGGTTCTCCCGTTGCGTAAAATATTTGTGCCAAGTTTGGTTGAAATCGGTCCAGTGGTTTAGAGGGAGATGTGGAAGACCCCATAGGATCCCCCAAAGGATCGTATCGAAAAAACACGTCCTATGTTGGTTCTCCCGTTGCGTAAAATATTTGTGCCAAGTTTGGTTGAAATCGGACCAATGGTTTAGGAGGAGATGTGGAAGACCCCGAAGGATCGTATCGAAAAAACACCTACCGTATGTTGGTTCCCCCGTTGAGTAAAATATTTGTGCCAAGTTTGGTTGAAATCGGTCCAGTGGTATAGGAGGAGATGTGGAAGACCCCAAAGGACCCCATCGAAGAAAACACCTATCCTATGTTGGTTCTCCCGTTGCGTAAAAAATATTTGTGCCAAGTGTGGTTGAAATCGGACCAGTGGTTTAGGAGGAGATGTGGAAGACCCCAAAGAACCCCTCCTAAAGGACCCCATCGAAAAAAACACCTATCCTATGTTGGTTCTCCCGTTGCGAAAAATATTTGTGCCGAGTTTGGTTGAAATCTGTCCAATGGTTTAGGAGGAGATGTGGAAGACCCCGAAGGATCGTATCGAAAAAACACCTACCTTAGGTTGGTTCCCCCGTTGAGTAAAATATTGGTGCCAAGATTGGTTGAAATCGGTCCAATGGTTTAGGAGGAGATGTGGAAGACCCCAAAGAACCCCCCCAAAGGACCCCATCGAAAAAACACCTGTCCTATGCTGGTTCTTCCATCGCGTAAAATATTTGTGCCAAGTTTGGTTGAAATCGGTCCAGTGGTTTAGGAGGAGATGTGGAAGACCCCAAAGGACCCCATCGAAAAAAGCACCTCACCTAAGTTGGTTCTCCCGTCGCGTAAAATATTTGTGCCAGTAAAATATTTGTGCCAAGTTTGGTTGAAATCGGTCCAGTGGTATAGGAGGAGATGTGGAAGACCCCAAAGGACCCCATCGAAGAAAACACCTATCCTATGTTGGTTCTCCCGTTGCGTAAATATTTGTGCCAAGTTTGGTTGAAATCGGTCCAGTGGTTTAGGAGGAGATGTGGAAGACCCCAAAGGACCCCATCGAAAAAAACACCTATCCTATGTTGGTTCTTCCGTCGCGTAAAATATTTGTGCCAAGTTTCGTTGAAATCGGTCCAGTGGTTTAGGAGGAGATGTGGAACATACATACATAGATACATACATACAATAGTGGGGGGGTTGCCCCTTAGGAGTGAAAGTTTTTAAAACCGTTTCTTAGTGAGCACCTAAGACCTACGATGAAGCTATGTTCAAAGTTTCATTGATATCCATTCAGTAGTTTTTGCTCTACGTTGATTTTATGTCATTAAGTCAGGCAAACGTCCCCCTTTTTCCCCCTTTAAAGGTCGAATTTCCAAAAATCCCTTCGTAGCGGATACCTACATCACATAAGGAACCTACATGCCAAGTTTCAAGTTTCTAGGTGTTATAGTTTCGGAGATTTCGTGATGAATCAGTGAGTCAGTGGTATTTCTCTTTTATATATATAGACTAGCAAAATACCCGTGCTTCGCTACGGAGTTTCACGTTGTACGTAATTGTACAATTATTGCTCGCTTAATAGTATAGGATTAGATAGATTGTACAAATTCTCAACTCTTAGTTTGTTTATTTACATTCATAGCAACAGCTATTTATTATTTATTTCGAGAAAATCGTTAGAGCCGTTTCCGAGAAAAAAAGGACATACATTTATTAATTAATTGAACTTCGAAATTTTCTCGACTATAAGAACCTGCAAACAACGAAGTTTTTTCAATTTAAAACAATGATTAAAAACTCAGTACTAAATGTATTCGGGGTTTCCAGTAAACTGAGATGTCAACCACTTCATTTACCAAGTATGCAATTCCCGCTATAAATTTCAGTATTTGGTTTTTTGCCCCTTAGGAGTGAAAGTTTTTAAAACCGTTTCTTAGTGAGCACCTAAGACCTATGATGAAGGTGTGTTCAAAGTTTCATTGATATCCATTCAGTGGTTTCAGAGATATCGTGATCAGTGAGTCAGTCAGTGGTATTTGGCTTATATAGATATCTATATCTAGCCGATTTACCCAGCGTTGCTCGGGTTCATAATTTATTCATAGGCTTTAGGCACCTATTCTTGTTCTAACGTTATATTACTTGTATACTGTATAATCTTCCTTATATTGTTACGTTCGCATTTCACTGGAGGAATACTCTGTAGCGCACCTGTTTAAGAACATGTGATAAACTGTATTCTTATATCTGGAAAAGAATTCTGTTGCGCGTGATGCTCCTGCTCGATTTCTAACTCTGGGAGAGGGCGAACAGCTAAATTAGTTTTCAATCAAATGTCTACAGTACTTGCACGCGCTGCGTATTTACTGTCTTTTATATTTCATTGTGTTAATGTTGAAATAAGGCATTTGTTAAATTAGTGTCTCCTAAACTTATTCTAACAATACAATACCTCTATAGATTTCAGCTTATCATTTTTTAAATTCAAACTGAAGCAAGTGCATTTATATTGTCTGAACACTATGATCTGAATACATTTGCTATAAAAACTTTGTTTTTTATACTCGCTTATAACTTACTTCGTTCTTAACTTATCCACTTTTAAATTCAAACTGAAACAACTCTGAATTAACACACTATTAAGGAGTTTCTTAAGATGCATACACCACCTTTGATATCATAACCTATATCTTTATTTATAAGAACCGTGGACTCTGCCCCCACCGTCTTTCGCGGGATCCGACCTAAGACTCCCCGGGTTCCGTGGATGAACTCCGGGGAAGGCCCGTCGGACGACTCTTGCGCTATTTCCTACGCGGGAGACTTCCACCGATGCTATGGTAACAGGAATCTATTCTATTGGGTTGCCATAGTAACCAGATCTAATAGTTTTTAAGACCCAAAGGATCGTATCGAAAAAACACTTGTCCTATGTTGGTTCTCCCGTTGCGAAAAATATTTGTGCCAAGTTTGGTTGAAATCTGTCCAATGGTTTAGGAGGAGATGTGGAAGACCCCGAAGGATCGTATCGAAAAAACACCTACCCTAGGTTAGTTCCCCCGTTGAGTAAAATATTGGTGCCAAGATTGGTTGAAATCGGTCCAATGGTTTAGGAGGAGATGTGGAAGACCCCAAAGAACCCCCCCAAAGGACCCCATCGAAAAAACACCTATCCTATGCTGGTTCTTCCGTCGCGTAAAATATTTGTGCCAAGTTTGGTTGAAATCGGTCCAGTGGTTTAGGAGGAGATGTGGAAGACCCCAAAGGACCCCATCGAAAAAAGCACCTCACCTATGTTGGTTCTCCCGTCGCGTAAAATATTTGTGCCAGTAAAATATTTGTGCCAAGTTTGGTTGAAATCGGTCCAGTGGTATAGGAGGAGATGTGGAAGACCCCAAAGGACCCCATCGAAGAAAACACCTATCCTATGTTGGTTTTCCCGTTGCGTAAATATTTGTGCCAAGTTTGGTTGAAATCAGTCCAGTGGTTTAGGAGGAGATGTGGAAGACCCCAAAGGACCCCATCGAAGAAAACACCTATCCTATGTTGGTTTTCCCGTTGCGTAAATATTTGTGCCAAGTTTGGTTGAAATCAGCCCAGTGGTTTAGGAGGAGATGTGGAAGACCCCAAAGGACCCCATCGAAAAAACACCTATCCTATGTTGGTTCTTCCGTCGCGTAAAATATTTGTGCCAAGTTTCGTTGAAATCGGTCCAGTGGTTTAGGAGGAGATGTGGAACATACATACATAGATACATACATACAATAGGGGGGGGGTTGCCCCTTAGGAGTGAAAGTTTTTAAAACAGTTTCTTAGTGAGCACCTAAGACCTACGATGAAGCTATGTTCAAAGTTTCATTGATATCCATTCAGTAGTTTTTGCTCTACGTTGATTCTATGTCAGTTAGTCAGGCAAACGTCCCCCCTTTTTCCCCCTTTAAAGGTCGAATTTCCAAAAATCCCTTCTTAGCGGATACTTACATCACATAAGGAACCTACATGCCAAATTTCAAGTTTCTAGGTGTTATAGTTTCGGAGATTTCGTGATGAATCTGTGAGTCAGTGGTATTTCTCTTTTATATATATAGACTAGCAGAATACCCGTGCTTCGCTACGGAGTTTCACGTTGTACGTAATTGTACAATTATTGCTCGCTTAATAGTATAGGATTAGATAGATTGTACAAATTCTCAACTCTTAGTTTGTTTATTTACATTCATAGCAACAGCTATTTATTATTTATTTCGGGAAAATCGTTAGAGCCGTTTCCGAGAAAAAAAGGACATACATTTATTAATTAATTGAACTTCGAAATTTTCTCGACTATACGAACCTGCAAACAACGAAGTTTTTCAATTTAAAACAATGATTAAAAACTCAGTACTAAATGTATTCGGGGTTTCCAGTAAACTGAGATGTCAACCACTTCATTTACCAAGTATGCAATTCCCGCTATAAATTTCAGTATTTGGTTTTTTGCCCCTTAGGAGTGAAAGTTTTTAAAACCGTTTCTTAGTGAGCACCTAAGACCTATGATGAAGGTGTGTTCAAAGTTTCATTGATATCCATTCAGTGGTTTCAGAGATATCGTGATCAGTGAGTCAGTCAGTGGTATTTGGCTTATATAGATATCTATATCTAGCCGATTTACCCAGCGTTGCTCGGGTTCATAATTTATTCATAGGCTTTAGGCACCTATTCTTGTTCTAACGTTATATTACTTGTATACTGTATAATCTTCCTTATATTGTTACGTTCGCATTTCACTGGAGGAATACTCTGTAGCGCACCTGTTTAAGAACATGTGATAAACTGTATTCTTATATCTGGAAAAGAATTCTGTTGCGCGTGATGCTCCTGCTCGATTTCTAACTCTGGGAGAGGGCGAACAGCTAAATTAGTTTTCAATCAAATGTCTACAGTACTTGCACGCGCTGCGTATTTACTGTCTTTTATATTTCATTGTGTTAATGTTGAAATAAGGCATTTGTTAAATTAGTGTCTCCTAAACTTATTCTAACAATACAATACCTCTATAGATTTCAGCTTATCATTTTTTAAATTCAAACTGAAGCAAGTGCATTTATATTGTCTGAACACTATGATCTGAATACATTTGCTATAAAAACTTTGTTTTTTATACTCGCTTATAACTTACTTCGTTCTTAACTTATCCACTTTTAAATTCAAACTGAAACAACTCTGAATTAACACACTATTAAGGAGTTTCTTAAGATGCATACACCACCTTTGATATCATAACCTATATCTTTATTTATAAGAACCGTGGACTCTGCCCCCACCGTCTTTCGCGGGATCCGACCTAAGACTCCCCGGGTTCCGTGGATGAACTCCGGGGAAGGCCCGTCGGACGACTCTTGCGCTATTTCCTACGCGGGAGACTTCCACCGATGCTATGGTAACAGGAATCTATTCTATTGGGTTGCCATAGTAACCAGATCTAATAGTTTTTAAGACCCAAAGGATCGTATCGAAAAAACACTTGTCCTATGTTGGTTCTCCCGTTGCGAAAAATATTTGTGCCAAGTTTGGTTGAAATCTGTCCAATGGTTTAGGAGGAGATGTGGAAGACCCCGAAGGATCGTATCGAAAAAACACCTACCCTAGGTTAGTTCCCCCGTTGAGTAAAATATTGGTGCCAAGATTGGTTGAAATCGGTCCAATGGTTTAGGAGGAGATGTGGAAGACCCCAAAGAACCCCCCCAAAGGACCCCATCGAAAAAACACCTATCCTATGCTGGTTCTTCCGTCGCGTAAAATATTTGTGCCAAGTTTGGTTGAAATCGGTCCAGTGGTTTAGGAGGAGATGTGGAAGACCCCAAAGGACCCCATCGAAAAAAGCACCTCACCTATGTTGGTTCTCCCGTCGCGTAAAATATTTGTGCCAGTAAAATATTTGTGCCAAGTTTGGTTGAAATCGGTCCAGTGGTATAGGAGGAGATGTGGAAGACCCCAAAGGACCCCATCGAAGAAAACACCTATCCTATGTTGGTTTTCCCGTTGCGTAAATATTTGTGCCAAGTTTGGTTGAAATCAGTCCAGTGGTTTAGGAGGAGATGTGGAAGACCCCAAAGGACCCCATCGAAGAAAACACCTATCCTATGTTGGTTCTCCCGTTGCGTAAATATTTGTGCCAAGTTTGGTTGAAATCAGCCCAGTGGTTTAGGAGGAGATGTGGAAGACCCCAAAGGACCCCATCGAAAAAACACCTATCCTATGTTGGTTCTTCCGTCGCGTAAAATATTTGTGCCAAGTTTCGTTGAAATCGGTCCAGTGGTTTAGGAGGAGATGTGGAACATACATACATAGATACATACATACAATAGGGGGGGGGTTGCCCCTTAGGAGTGAAAGTTTTTAAAACAGTTTCTTAGTGAGCACCTAAGACCTACGATGAAGCTATGTTCAAAGTTTCATTGATATCCATTCAGTAGTTTTTGCTCTACGTTGATTCTATGTCAGTTAGTCAGGCAAACGTCCCCCCTTTTTCCCCCTTTAAAGGTCGAATTTCCAAAAATCCCTTCTTAGCGGATACTTACATCACATAAGGAACCTACATGCCAAATTTCAAGTTTCTAGGTGTTATAGTTTCGGAGATTTCGTGATGAATCTGTGAGTCAGTGGTATTTCTCTTTTATATATATAGACTAGCAGAATACCCGTGCTTCGCTACGGAGTTTCACGTTGTACGTAATTGTACAATTATTGCTCGCTTAATAGTATAGGATTAGATAGATTGTACAAATTCTCAACTCTTAGTTTGTTTATTTACATTCATAGCAACAGCTATTTATTATTTATTTCGGGAAAATCGTTAGAGCCGTTTCCGAGAAAAAAAGGACATACATTTATTAATTAATTGAACTTCGAAATTTTCTCGACTATACGAACCTGCAAACAACGAAGTTTTTCAATTTAAAACAATGATTAAAAACTCAGTACTAAATGTATTCGGGGTTTCCAGTAAACTGAGATGTCAACCACTTCATTTACCAAGTATGCAATTCCCGCTATAAATTTCAGTATTTGGTTTTTTGCCCCTTAGGAGTGAAAGTTTTTAAAACCGTTTCTTAGTGAGCACCTAAGACCTATGATGAAGGTATGTTCAAAGTTTCATTGATATCCATTCAGTGGTTTCAGAGATATCGTGATCAGTGAGTCAGTCAGTGGTATTTGGCTTATATAGATATCTATATCTAGTCGATTTACCCAGCGTTGCTCGGGTTCATAATTTATTCATAGGCTTTAGGCACCTATTCTTGTTCTAACGTTATATTACTTGTATAATCTTCCTTATATTGTTACGTTCGCATTTCACTGGAGGAATACTCTGTAGCGCACCTGTTTAAGAACATGTGATAAACTGTATTCTTATATCTGGAAAAGAATTCTGTTGCGCGTGATGCTCCTGCTCGATTTCTAACTCTGGGAGAGGGCGAACAGCTAAATTAGTTTTCAATAAAATGTCTACAGTACTTGCACGCGCTGCGTATTTACTGTCTTTTATATTTCATTGTGTTAATGTTGAAATAAGGCATTTGTTAAATTAGTGTCTCCTAAACTTATTCTAACAATACAATACCTCTATAGATTTCAGCTTATCATTTTTTAAATTCAAACTGAAGCAAGTGCATTTATATTGTCTGAACACTATGATCTGAATACATTTGCTATAAAAACTTTGTTTTTTATACTCGCTTATAACTTACTTCGTTCTTAACTTATCCACTTTTAAATTCAAACTGAAACAACTCTGAATTAACACACTATTAAGGAGTTTCTTAAGATGCATACACCACCTTTGATATCATAACCTATATCTTTATTTATAAGAACCGTGGACTCTGCCCCCACCGTCTTTCGCGGGATCCGACCTAAGACTCCCCGGGTTCCGTGGATGAACTCCGGGGAAGGCCCGTCGGACGACTCTTGCGCTATTTCCTACGCGGGAGACTTCCACCGATGCTATGGTAACAGGAATCTATTCTATTGGGTTGCCATAGTAACCAGATCTAATAGTTTTTAAGACCCAAAGGATCGTATCGAAAAAACACTTGTCCTATGTTGGTTCTCCCGTTGCGAAAAATATTTGTGCCAAGTTTGGTTGAAATCTGTCCAATGGTTTAGGAGGAGATGTGGAAGACCCCGAAGGATCGTATCGAAAAAACACCTACCCTAGGTTAGTTCCCCCGTTGAGTAAAATATTGGTGCCAAGATTGGTTGAAATCGGTCCAATGGTTTAGGAGGAGATGTGGAAGACCCCAAAGAACCCCCCCAAAGGACCCCATCGAAAAAACACCTATCCTATGCTGGTTCTTCCGTCGCGTAAAATATTTGTGCCAAGTTTGGTTGAAATCGGTCCAGTGGTTTAGGAGGAGATGTGGAAGACCCCAAAGGACCCCATCGAAAAAAGCACCTCACCTATGTTGGTTCTCCCGTCGCGTAAAATATTTGTGCCAGTAAAATATTTGTGCCAAGTTTGGTTGAAATCGGTCCAGTGGTATAGGAGGAGATGTGGAAGACCCCAAAGGACCCCATCGAAGAAAACACCTATCCTATGTTGGTTTTCCCGTTGCGTAAATATTTGTGCCAAGTTTGGTTGAAATCAGTCCAGTGGTTTAGGAGGAGATGTGGAAGACCCCAAAGGACCCCATCGAAGAAAACACCTATCCTATGTTGGTTTTCCCGTTGCGTAAATATTTGTGCCAAGTTTGGTTGAAATCAGCCCAGTGGTTTAGGAGGAGATGTGGAAGACCCCAAAGGACCCCATCGAAAAAACACCTATCCTATGTTGGTTCTTCCGTCGCGTAAAATATTTGTGCCAAGTTTCGTTGAAATCGGTCCAGTGGTTTAGGAGGAGATGTGGAACATACATACATAGATACATACATACAATAGGGGGGGGGTTGCCCCTTAGGAGTGAAAGTTTTTAAAACAGTTTCTTAGTGAGCACCTAAGACCTACGATGAAGCTATGTTCAAAGTTTCATTGATATCCATTCAGTAGTTTTTGCTCTACGTTGATTCTATGTCAGTTAGTCAGGCAAACGTCCCCCCTTTTTCCCCCTTTAAAGGTCGAATTTCCAAAAATCCCTTCTTAGCGGATACTTACATCACATAAGGAACCTACATGCCAAATTTCAAGTTTCTAGGTGTTATAGTTTCGGAGATTTCGTGATGAATCTGTGAGTCAGTGGTATTTCTCTTTTATATATATAGACTAGCAGAATACCCGTGCTTCGCTACGGAGTTTCACGTTGTACGTAATTGTACAATTATTGCTCGCTTAATAGTATAGGATTAGATAGATTGTACAAATTCTCAACTCTTAGTTTGTTTATTTACATTCATAGCAACAGCTATTTATTATTTATTTCGGGAAAATCGTTAGAGCCGTTTCCGAGAAAAAAAGGACATACATTTATTAATTAATTGAACTTCGAAATTTTCTCGACTATACGAACCTGCAAACAACGAAGTTTTTCAATTTAAAACAATGATTAAAAACTCAGTACTAAATGTATTCGGGGTTTCCAGTAAACTGAGATGTCAACCACTTCATTTACCAAGTATGCAATTCCCGCTATAAATTTCAGTATTTGGTTTTTTGCCCCTTAGGAGTGAAAGTTTTTAAAACCGTTTCTTAGTGAGCACCTAAGACCTATGATGAAGGTATGTTCAAAGTTTCATTGATATCCATTCAGTGGTTTCAGAGATATCGTGATCAGTGAGTCAGTCAGTGGTATTTGGCTTATATAGATATCTATATCTAGTCGATTTACCCAGCGTTGCTCGGGTTCATAATTTATTCATAGGCTTTAGGCACCTATTCTTGTTCTAACGTTATATTACTTGTATAATCTTCCTTATATTGTTACGTTCGCATTTCACTGGAGGAATACTCTGTAGCGCACCTGTTTAAGAACATGTGATAAACTGTATTCTTATATCTGGAAAAGAATTCTGTTGCGCGTGATGCTCCTGCTCGATTTCTAACTCTGGGAGAGGGCGAACAGCTAAATTAGTTTTCAATCAAATGTCTACAGTACTTGCACGCGCTGCGTATTTAACTGTCGTTTTATAATTCATTGTGTTAATGTTGAAGTAAGGCATTTGTTAAATTAGTGTCTCCTAAACTTATTCTAACAATACAATACCTCTATAGATTTCAGCTTATCATTTTTTAAATTCAAACTGAAGCAAGTGCATTTAAATTGTCTGAACACTATGATCTGAATACATTTGCTATAAAAACTTTGTTTTTTATACTCGCTTATAACTTACTTCGTTCTTAACTTATCCACTTTTAAATTCAAACTGAAACAACTCTGAATTCACACACTATTAAGGAGTTTCTTAAGATGCATACACCACCTTTGATATCATAACCTATATCTTTATTTATAAGAACCGTGGACTCTGCCCCCACCGTCTTTCGCGAGATCCGACCTAAGACTCCCCGGGTTCCGTGGATGAACTCCGGGGAAGGCCCGTCGGACGACACCTGCGCTATTTCCTACGCGGGAGACTTCCACCGATGCTATGGTAACAAGAATCTATTCTATTGGGTTGCCATAGTGTGACGATTTAAATTGTACCAATAATCAAAATAATAAAATTTTTAAAAATTAAGGTTGCGAGCTCTTAAGCCATTTAAATCTCACTGTATTAATATAAAATACCTGTATGTACTCAGTATGAGAGGAAGCAGTAATTAATTAGTTATAAGATACTCTAATAAAAAGATAAATTGTAAAGAGTTATTAATATTGTATTTAACCCTTTGCTTGTAAGCAGGCGCTATCCTGTTGATTCCAGACTCGACATGCTTTCAGAGTCTTGTGTGAGTTAGAATAAGATAAAAAGATTAATGTTAATAATAAAAAAATATGAAGACATAAATAGTCGCTAAAACCACTGATTTAAATTATGTATATTTGTTTAGGGATAGTTTGTATAAATAAAAAATGTTAACTTAAATATAGTTAGGAACTATATTCTCACGCGGAAATTGCCCCACTAACTTTTGCCCAGTACCAGGCGAAGGGAGCGGAATTTCTCTCTCTTGCAATGGTGACTTCGTACCGTACAGACGTAGGAGCTGTGCGCTTAAAATATGTTAACGATATTTTGTCTCACCTTAAGATGGTGTACCAGATGTCGCTGTTCAAAGCATCTGGATGTATTAATTAATGTAGTCATGTGAATAGACAAGAAATTTAAAGTAAAGTAAAAAATCGAAACGTAAAAAAGGAGTGTAACACAAGATGACTTAGTGCTCCAACAAATAACAACAATTCCAAAGTCATACCCGGAGATGTGAACTATCAGAAGCCACAAACTCTACTGCACGTGACAGAATATGCAGATCAGGACATCCGAGAATCTACAAGATCATCGTAGATATCTACACGACGTATTGTTCAACCTGCGAACTTTTGGAGCCCTTTACAGAGGAAGGCCAGACCGAGATGACGACACAGCTGTTCCTGTTTCCCAAGACGGATACCCCACGACGAGTCTTCTGCATACCAATTAAAAGGTGACTCGATAGCCTGTCTATCGAGGGTTACTAATATTTGTCACACAACACTTCCTGAAAGAGACTTTTCAGAAACTATTAACTTTGTAAAGACAAATAAATTAAATCTAAGAATTTCATGCAACTATTCTAACTTCATACGTTGTAACAGTTTATATGCTAATGTAGAGTAATATAATTCAAGCAATGATACCATTCTTCCAATGGTAGAATAAAGAAAGTCTTGCAAGCTAATATCATGAAATGAGTATAATTAAAAGTCTTAATTACAGAAATACAGTAAGTTGACCCGGATCCGAGGTATAGCTATGAAATCAAGTTTGATCTCAAAATTTAAAGAAACCTTTCAAATAACTTAATAATTGAATTAGTAATGTCATGGGATCTGTCAGTATATGTTTTTAAATGTTAAATAAAAGAGAAGTCTTCTTGTTACACACATATGAGGAGTGCTTAAATCAATTGTATACCTTGCCATTGTTTCCTTACACAGTTAGTAAGTAATTTGTTACATTAATTATTTGTGATCAATTCTGTTACAACGTAGGCAGCCCATCTAATTAACGGAGTTTAATTACGAGGGGTTCCCTGAAATTGTAACGCGTAAAAAAGACGTTACAGAAATGCGTCACTCTGCTTAATTCAAAAAAAATAAAAGGTTAATTGTTTACAGAGTGTCACAAAAAAGTGCCACTATGCTAAATTTTATAAAGGTGTTTTAAGCAAACAAAATTGCGTCATTCAAAAATAAAGGAAACAAAGGAAAGAGTTTTAAGTGTGTATATAGTGTCACAAACAAAATTGCATTCACTATGCGTGGATAAATTGTAAGATCAATAACTAAATATATAATATTGATATATGCACTCAGAAAGTTACTTTAATAAATGTAATGTTCAAAACATATTTAATAGTGTATTAATACGTAACTTAATACGTAGATGGTAGTATGTATAAGTAAAATGTCATTAGCGTCATACAATGTAAAATGCTATATGCAGGTTCCTACCGGCACTTCCTGCATAATTCGATATAATTACTTCCATACATGAATTGTGACCAAGCATAACAATTTTGGTCAACCGAACAATCTGTAACAGGTTTGTTTACGACAATCTATAACCTGTTGTTTCCTGAATCATTCTGCACAGTGTATGTCCAACTATCTAGCTTACATACACTAGAAAGAGTTATAAAAAAAAAAATTGATTAAAAATAACTTTGTTAATAATAATAAAGTAATTAAGTAGAAGTTCGTGATTTAAAACTTGTGAACAAAATAAGTAATTATTTAATTGAGAAAAGTTTATGAATGAACGAAGCCAAAGTGTTGTCTAAGCGGAATAATAATAAGTGTGTTGCATAAGATTGTGCTCCCCTTCTCTCGTGTTTGTACCGGTTTAGAGTATGTATACAGTAGTTGTGTTATTCAGTCGCTTTGTGTGGAGAACAATAAGAGTAGAACCCCCTCTCTCTCTGAAACGCTCAACCCTCCTTGTTAACTAAATATGTAGGCCACCCTCTGACCTACATTCCAGTAAACAGCTGATCGGCTATTTAACATTGAAAGATATGTGTGTGTGATTTCTGTCTCTCCCTTAGAAGAGAAATTGTTCTTTTCTAATTTGTGTAAATTTATTACTTATGAATTTATTATATGTATATGTAATATATGTGTAATATGCTAGTATTAATTTTAAGTACGTGCTAATGTGTTAGAACAAAATGGCCCAATTTAACCCGGATTTGTTACTAAAAGACGAGCTGTCTTACGAAGCTCTTTTGCGTGGACTACCCCATGCTGATGTAACAGTCGCGGAATTACGAAGTTCAATTCGCGAATGTGGATTTGATGCGCCCGTGCAATTAAACAATCTAAGCCAACTCGATTATGAAAGCGAGAAAGAAATTTGTAATGCCAAGTATAGTGAACTATACTTATTGTCTCAAACACTCCAAGACGAGAAATCTCCGGCAAAAATTTTGCGGACTACCCAGAGAATAGAGCATTTAACCAGGCGAATAAAAAATTTGTCGATCTGGCCGAATCTCACTGAAATACCCGTTGATGTACAAAAGCTAGCAGACGAAGCTCTACGCCGCTTACCTTCAATTATCAACGATTTAAGACGAAAATCCGACTCATTCAGGATGGACGAAATAGAGAAATCATTAATGAAATTACACATCTCCCCAGTACAATCCCCCACCACTGGTTTACCTCCGCCTAACACGGATCGGAACTCACCTATCGTATCGCAAGTGCAAGCGAACCCCGAACAAAATACTGATACAGATGTAAATGTCCCTCCTCCCGAGCATTTTCAGTTTCGTCCCGGAAATAATGAATTGACCAACACCCCCAATGAATCTAATCACCCTCATCGAGGAATTACCCACGTGAACTATAACGCAGATCTATACGAAAAAATGACTCACCCTGTGGAGAAGATTTTATCCGAAATCCCCTATACAGATGGTTTAAATGTTTCCAAGTTACTAACATTTATTAGCTATCTTCTTCAGATAAAGGATCTACAGCAGCTGAATGACTGGCAAATTTTACAAGTTCTGTTACCAAAGTGTAAACCCCCGTTAAAAAATCGTGTGCTAGAAGCCCTAACCTCTACTTTCCCAGTAGAAGAGCTACATAGCTCTTTAATAAAACACTTTATTCCCACCGGCATCTATGAGGAAATAAAAAGAAAGACAGTACTCCGAGTACAAGGACATCAGGAGAGATTAGCCCACTACATCTCCGATATTAGGGAGTCCTCTCGACTACTACGTGTAAGCTGGAATGAAACACAACTGGTGGACACCATTTTAATAGGAGTGTCACCCGAAGAAAGATCTCGACTATCATTGATGAATAGACCCAATACTATTGCTGATCTAGAACAGTGCAGTATCCATTCTTTAAATGTATGGTACTCAGATCAGAATAGAGAAGCAATGAAAACCTCTGGAACTAATAGACATCAATTGCGAGCACTACTGCCTGATGTAACAACCTCGTATGAAAGACAAGTTTCTAGTAGACCTCACCATGTGCGCAAAGCTGGTAAGTTAAGTGTTAACCCAGATAAAGCGGAAACCAAGTACCCACCTCGCAGAAAACCCACCTGTTATAATTGTGGCAAATATGGGCACCTAAGAAGAGAGTGCAAAAGTAAGCCATTGGAACGGAATAACCCCAATTCAAAAAAACATGTAAGGCAGGGAGACCCGAAAACCTGTGTCTTCCGCAGCTACTCGAAACTAGGTAAACTAAAAGAAACCAATAATAATAAGAATGAATTATTCTGTAACCAAGTAAAAAACAAAAAAGGTGCGAAAGAAATCGACCCCTATGTGCGAGAATTTCGTGAAAAGTGTAATGCGATTAATAGATGTAAATAAAAAAAAATCTACTACCATTAATACAAGTCGACTTAGGCGTTACATCCCCCATCGCCTTAGTTGATTCGGGATCTAGTAGAAGCTTAATCAGCCAAGAATTAGCGGACATGTTAGCTAAACATCATCTAGTAAAACGGAACCAACCTGTGAATATAAAGTGTGCTAAATAAATATGGTGATTAAATAGACGATAGTTCTAGGAGCGTTTCTTAAATCCCCAAAGTAGTTTAATAAATAATAAATAATAAAGTGAATAATAATAATTGATTTAAATACTAGAGCTAAATAAATCCTGAGTTATACTAAAATTGTGTGAAGTGTAGAAGTAAGTAGGAAAAAAGAAAATAATTATAAAAGTACAGTTACACATTGTAAACACTTCGCTGTGGTGGCCAGTAAGAGAAAATAAAAGCGTGTTCAGTATTGTAGGAATTGTACTAAGCAGCCCCGAACCCACCCTCTCTATTGTGAGAAACCGGTGCTAGCCTGAACAATTGAAAACCACCCCTAGTGAGTATGACAATGCATTTGTGTAAAGTGTCTCCCCTCCCGCATAGTTTGTTTAAGTATTGTAAAAAGAGATAAAAGAGAATCATATTCGTGAGATTCCGCTTCTCTCAAACCAGTGATCTAAAGTGGAGTATGGGATCCTCTTTAGATCACATTAGAAATAAGTTTATGAGATATAATCAAGTAGTGATTATAAATGTAACGTAACAGGTCACAACGGCGCCGACTGAAAGGGTAATGATAGGGCAGAAATGTGCCAAAGATCATTAATAATTGCTGAAAGCTAACTTCCTTAGTTAGAGTAAGCTGGTGTCAGTCGGGCCGGGATGTTGTGAGTTACGGATAAGTAGGGATCATTCCAATCTAAGGTTTGGAAATTAGTATTAAGATTAAAATGTAAGTTAGTACTTAAGAAGTAAGAAAAAGGGAATTTCACGAAGGCGATCATTTAAATGAACAATGTCATTTAAAGAGAATAAAAAAAAAAAAAACGAACTGTGCACTAATATTAAATAACTTCACACACTGACACTAATCGTACCCCCCCAAGCCCCAATTGTGAGTTAGACTCAAAAAACCAAAAACCGTAGCGTGCAATTTAAGCGGTGGAGTCTGTGACGATTTAAATTGTACCAATAATCAAAATAATAAAATTTTTAAAAATTAAGGTTGCGAGCTCTTAAGCCATTTAAATCTCACTGTATTAATATAAAATACCTGTATGTACTCAGTATGAGAGGAAGCAGTAATTAATTAGTTATAAGATACTCTAATAAAAAGATAAATTGTAAAGAGTTATTAATATTGTATTTAACCCTTTGCTTGTAAGCAGGCGCTATCCTGTTGATTCCAGACTCGACATGCTTTCAGAGTCTTGTGTGAGTTAGAATAAGATAAAAAGATTAATGTTAATAATAAAAAAATATGAAGACATAAATAGTCGCTAAAACCACTGATTTAAATTATGTATATTTGTTTAGGGATAGTTTGTATAAATAAAAAATGTTAACTTAAATATAGTTAGGAACTATATTCTCGCGCGGAAATTGCCCCACTAACTTTTGCCCAGTACCAGGCGAAGGGAGCGGAATTTCTCTCTCTTGCAATGGTGACTTCGTACCGTACAGACGTAGGAGCTGTGCGCTTAAAATATGTTAACGATATTTTGTCTCACCTTAAGATGGTGTACCAGATGTCGCTGTTCAAAGCATCTGGATGTATTAATTAATGTAGTCATGTGAATAGACAAGAAATTTAAAGTAAAGTAAAAAATCGAAACGTAAAAAAGGAGTGTAACACAAGATGACTTAGTGCTCCAACAAATAACAACAATTCCAAAGTCATACCCGGAGATGTGAACTATCAGAAGCCACAAACTCTACTGCACGTGACAGAATATGCAGATCAGGACATCCGAGAATCTACAAGATCATCGTAGATATCTACACGACGTATTGTTCAACCTGCGAACTTTTGGAGCCCTTTACAGAGGAAGGCCAGACCGAGATGACGACACAGCTGTTCCTGTTTCCCAAGACGGATACCCCACGACGAGTCTTCTGCATACCAATTAAAAGGTGACTCGATAGCCTGTCTATCGAGGGTTACTAATATTTGTCACACAACACTTCCTGAAAGAGACTTTTCAGAAACTATTAACTTTGTAAAGACAAATAAATTAAATCTAAGAATTTCATGCAACTATTCTAACTTCATACGTTGTAACAGTTTATATGCTAATGTAGAGTAATATAATTCAAGCAATGATACCATTCTTCCAATGGTAGAATAAAGAAAGTCTTGCAAGCTAATATCATGAAATGAGTATAATTAAAAGTCTTAATTACAGAAATACAGTAAGTTGACCCGGATCCGAGGTATAGCTATGAAATCAAGTTTGATCTCAAAATTTAAAGAAACCTTTCAAATAACTTAATAATTGAATTAGTAATGTCATGGGATCTGTCAGTATATGTTTTTAAATGTTAAATAAAAGAGAAGTCTTCTTGTTACACACATATGAGGAGTGCTTAAATCAATTGTATACCTTGCCATTGTTTCCTTACACAGTTAGTAAGTAATTTGTTACATTAATTATTTGTGATCAATTCTGTTACAACGTAGGCAGCCCATCTAATTAACGGAGTTTAATTACGAGGGGTTCCCTGAAATTGTAACGCGTAAAAAAGACGTTACAGAAATGCGCCACTCTGCTTAATTCAAAAAAAATAAAAGGTTAATTGTTTACAGAGTGTCACAAAAAAGTGCCACTATGCTAAATTTTATAAAGGTGTTTTAAGCAAACAAAATTGCGTCATTCAAAAATAAAGGAAACAAAGGAAAGAGTTTTAAGTGTGTATATAGTGTCACAAACAAAATTGCATTCACTATGCGTGGATAAATTGTAAGATCAATAACTAAATATATAATATTGATATATGCACTCAGAAAGTTACTTTAATAAATGTAATGTTCAAAACATATTTAATAGTGTATTAATACGTAACTTAATACGTAGATGGTAGTATGTATAAGTAAAATGTCATTAGCGTCATACAATGTAAAATGCTATATGCAGGTTCCTACCGGCACTTCCTGCATAATTCGATATAATTACTTCCATACATGAATTGTGACCAAGCATAACAATTTTGGTCAACCGAACAATCTGTAACAGGTTTGTTTACGACAATCTATAACCTGTTGTTTCCTGAATCATTCTGCACAGTGTATGTCCAACTATCTAGCTTACATACACTAGAAAGAGTTATAAAAAAAAAATTGATTAAAAATAACTTTGTTAATAATAATAAAGTAATTAAGTAGAAGTTCGTGATTTAAAACGTGTGAACAAAATAAGTAATTATTTAATTGAGAAAAGTTTATGAATGAACGAAGCCAAAGTGTTGTCTAAGCGGAATAATAATAAGTGTGTTGCATAAGATTGTGCTCCCCTTCTCTCGTGTTTGTACCGGTTTAGAGTATGTATACAGTAGTTGTGTTATTCAGTCGCTTTGTGTGGAGAACAATAAGAGTAGAGAACCCCCTCTCTCTCTGACACGCTCAACCCTCCTTGTTAACTAAATATGTAGGCCACCCTCTGACCTACATTCCAGTAAACAGCTGATCGGCTATTTAACATTGAAAGATATGTGTGTGTGATTTCTGTCTCTCCCTTAGAAGAGAAATTGTTCTTTTCTAATTTGTGTAAATTTATTACTTATGAATTTATTATATGTATATGTAATATATGTGTAATATGCTAGTATTAATTTTAAGTACGTGCTAATGTGTTAGAACAAAATGGCCCAATTTAACCCGGATTTGTTACTAAAAGACGAGCTGTCTTACGAAGCTCTTTTGCGTGGACTACCCCATGCTGATGTAACAGTCGCGGAATTACGAAGTTCAATTCGCGAATGTGGATTTGATGCGCCCGTGCAATTAAACAATCTAAGCCAACTCGATTATGAAAGCGAGAAAGAAATTTGTAATGCCAAGTATAGTGAACTATACTTATTGTCTCAAACACTCCAAGACGAGAAATCTCCGGCAAAAATTTTGCGGACTACCCAGAGAATAGAGCATTTAACCAGGCGAATAAAAAATTTGTCGATCTGGCCGAATCTCACTGAAATACCCGTTGATGTACAAAAGCTAGCAGACGAAGCTCTACGCCGCTTACCTTCAATTATCAACGATTTAAGACGAAAATCCGACTCATTCAGGATGGACGAAATAGAGAAATCATTAATGAAATTACACGTCTCCCCAGTACAATCCCCCACCACTGGTTTACCTCCGCCTAACACGGATCGGAACTCACCTATCGTATCGCAAGTGCAAGCGAACCCCGAACAAAATACTGATACAGATGTAAATGTCCCTCCTCCCGAGCATTTTCAGTTTCGTCCCGGAAATAATGAATTGACCAACACCCCCAATGAATCTAATCACCCTCATCGAGGAATTACCCACGTGAACTATAACGCAGATCTATACGAAAAAATGACTCACCCTGTGGAGAAGATTTTATCCGAAATCCCCTATACAGATGGTTTAAATGTTTCCAAGTTACTAACATTTATTAGCTATCTTCTTCAGATAAAGGATCTACAGCAGCTGAATGACTGGCAAATTTTACAAGTTCTGTTACCAAAGTGTAAACCCCCGTTAAAAAATCGTGTGCTAGAAGCCCTAACCTCTACTTTCCCAGTAGAAGAGCTACATAGCTCTTTAATAAAACACTTTATTCCCACCGGCATCTATGAGGAAATAAAAAGAAAGACAGTACTCCGAGTACAAGGACATCAGGAGAGATTAGCCCACTACATCTCCGATATTAGGGAGTCCTCTCGACTACTACGTGTAAGCTGGAATGAAACACAACTGGTGGACACCATTTTAATAGGAGTGTCACCCGAAGAAAGATCTCGACTATCATTGATGAATAGACCCAATACTATTGCTGATCTAGAACAGTGCAGTATCCATTCTTTAAATGTATGGTACTCAGATCAGAATAGAGAAGCAATGAAAACCTCTGGAACTAATAGACATCAATTGCGAGCACTACTGCCTGATGTAACAACCTCGTATGAAAGACAAGTTTCTAGTAGACCTCACCATGTGCGCAAAGCTGGTAAGTTAAGTGTTAACCCAGATAAAGCGGAAACCAAGTACCCACCTCGCAGAAAACCCACCTGTTATAATTGTGGCAAATATGGGCACCTAAGAAGAGAGTGCAAAAGTAAGCCATTGGAACGGAATAACCCCAATTCAAAAAAACATGTAAGGCAGGGAGACCCGAAAACCTGTGTCTTCCGCAGCTACTCGAAACTAGGTAAACTAAAAGAAACCAATAATAATAAGAATGAATTATTCTGTAACCAAGTAAAAAACAAAAAAGGTGCGAAAGAAATCGACCCCTATGTGCGAGAATTTCGTGAAAAGTGTAATGCGATTAATAGATGTAAATAAAAAAAAATCTACTACCATTAATACAAGTCGACTTAGGCGTTACATCCCCCATCGCCTTAGTTGATTCGGGATCTAGTAGAAGCTTAATCAGCCAAGAATTAGCGGACATGTTAGCTAAACATCATCTAGTAAAACGGAACCAACCTGTGAATATAAAGTGTGCTAAATAAATATGGTGATTAAATAGACGATAGTTCTAGGAGCGTTTCTTAAATCCCCAAAGTAGTTTAATAAATAATAAATAATAAAGTGAATAATAATAATTGATTTAAATACTAGAGCTAAATAAATCCTGAGTTATACTAAAATTGTGTGAAGTGTAGAAGTAAGTAGGAAAAAAGAAAATAATTATAAAAGTACAGTTACACATTGTAAACACTTCGCTGTGGTGGCCAGTAAGAGAAAATAAAAGCGTGTTCAGTATTGTAGGAATTGTACTAAGCAGCCCCGAACCCACCCTCTCTATTGTGAGAAACCGGTGCTAGCCTGAACAATTGAAAACCACCCCTAGTGAGTATGACAATGCATTTGTGTAAAGTGTCTCCCCTCCCGCATAGTTTGTTTAAGTATTGTAAAAAGAGATAAAAGAGAATCATATTCGTGAGATTCCGCTTCTCTCAAACCAGTGATCTAAAGTGGAGTATGGGATCCTCTTTAGATCACATTAGAAATAAGTTTATGAGATATAATCAAGTAGTGATTATAAATGTAACGTAACAGGTCACAACGGCGCCGACTGAAAGGGTAATGATAGGGCAGAAATGTGCCAAAGATCATTAATAATTGCTGAAAGCTAACTTCCTTAGTTAGAGTAAGCTGGTGTCAGTCGGGCCGGGATGTTGTGAGTTACGGATAAGTAGGGATCATTCCAATCTAAGGTTTGGAAATTAGTATTAAGATTAAAATGTAAGTTAGTACTTAAGAAGTAAGAAAAAGGGAATTTCACGAAGGCGATCATTTAAATGAACAATGTCATTTAAAGAGAATAAAAAAAAAAAAAAAACGAACTGTGCACTAATATTAAATAACTTCACACACTGACACTAATCGTACCCCCCCAAGCCCCAATTGTGAGTTAGACTCAAAAAACCAAAAACCGTAGCGTGCAATTTAAGCGGTGGAGTCTGTGACGATTTAAATTGTACCAATAATCAAAATAATAAAATTTTTAAAAATTAAGGTTGCGAGCTCTTAAGCCATTTAAATCTCACTGTATTAATATAAAATACCTGTATGTACTCAGTATGAGAGGAAGCAGTAATTAATTAGTTATAAGATACTCTAATAAAAAGATAAATTGTAAAGAGTTATTAATATTGTATTTAACCCTTTGCTTGTAAGCAGGCGCTATCCTGTTGATTCCAGACTCGACATGCTTTCAGAGTCTTGTGTGAGTTAGAATAAGATAAAAAGATTAATGTTAATAATAAAAAAATATGAAGACAAATAGTCGCTAAAACCACTGATTTAAATTATGTATATTTGTTTAGGGATAGTTTGTATAAATAAAAAAAATGTTAACTTAAATATAGTTAGGAACTATATTCTCGCGCGGAAATTGCCCCACTAACTTTTGCCCAGTACCAGGCGAAGGGAGCGGAATTTCTCTCTCTTGCAATGGTGACTTCGTACCGTACAGACGTAGGAGCTGTGCGCTTAAAATATGTTAACGATATTTTGTCTCACCTTAAGATGGTGTACCAGATGTCGCTGTTCAAAGCATCTGGATGTATTAATTAATGTAGTCATGTGAATAGACAAGAAATTTAAAGTAAAGTAAAAAATCGAAACGTAAAAAAGGAGTGTAACACAAGATGACTTAGTGCTCCAACAAATAACAACAATTCCAAAGTCATACCCGGAGATGTGAACTATCAGAAACCACAAACTCTACTGCACGTGACAGAATATGCAGATCAGGACATCCGAGAATCTACAAGATCATCGTAGATATCTACACGACGTATTGTTCAACCTGCGAACTTTTGGAGCCCTTTACAGAGGAAGGCCAGACCGAGATGACGACACAGCTGTTCCTGTTTCCCAAGACGGATACCCCACGACGAGTCTTCTGCATACCAATTAAAAGGTGACTCGATAGCCTGTCTATCGAGGGGTACTAATATTTGTCACACAACACTTCCTGAAAGAGACTTTTCAGAAACTATTAACTTTGTAAAGACAAATAAATTAAATCTAAGAATTTCATGCAACTATTCTAACTTCATACGTTGTAACAGTTTATATGCTAATGTAGAGTAATATAATTCAAGCAATGATACCATTCTTCCAATGGTAGAATAAAGAAAGTCTTGCAAGCTAATATCATGAAATGAGTATAATTAAAAGTCTTAATTACAGAAATACAGTAAGTTGACCCGGATCCGAGGTATAGCTATGCAATCAAGTTTGATCTCAAAATTTAAAGAAACCTTTCAAATAACTTAATAATTGAATTAGTAATGTCATGGGATCTGTCAGTATATGTTTTTAAATGTTAAATAAAAGAGAAGTCTTCTTGTTACACACATATGAGGAGTGCTTAAATCAATTGTATACCTTGCCATTGTTTCCTTACACAGTTAGTAAGTAATTTGTTACATTAATTATTTGTGATCAATTCTGTTACAACGTAGGCAGCCCATCTAATTAACGGAGTTTAATTACGAGGGGTTCCCTGAAATTGTAACGCGTAAAAAAGACGTTACAGAAATGCGCCACTCTGCTTAATTCAAAAAAAATAAAAGGTTAATTGTTTACAGAGTGTCACAAAAAAGTGCCACTATGCTAAATTTTATAAAGGTGTTTTAAGCAAACAAAATTGCGTCATTCAAAAATAAAGGAAACAAAGGAAAGAGTTTTAAGTGTGTATATAGTGTCACAAACAAAATTGCATTCACTATGCGTGGATAAATTGTAAGATCAATAACTAAATATATAATATTGATATATGCACTCAGAAAGTTACTTTAATAAATGTAATGTTCAAAACATATTTAATAGTGTATTAATACGTAACTTAATACGTAGATGGTAGTATGTATAAGTAAAATGTCATTAGCGTCATACAATGTAAAATGCTATATGCAGGTTCCTACCGGCACTTCCTGCATAATTCGATATAATTACTTCCATACATGAATTGTGACCAAGCATAACAATTTTGGTCAACCGAACAATCTGTAACAGGTTTGTTTACGACAATCTATAACCTGTTGTTTCCTGAATCATTCTGCACAGTGTATGTCCAACTATCTAGCTTACATACACTAGAAAGAGTTATAAAAAAAAATTGATTAAAAATAACTTTGTTAATAATAATAAAGTAATTAAGTAGAAGTTCGTGATTTAAAACTTGTGAACAAAATAAGTAATTATTTAATTGAGAAAAGTTTATGAATGAACGAAGCCAAAGTGTTGTCTAAGCGGAATAATAATAAGTGTGTTGCATAAGATTGTGCTCCCCTTCTCTCGTGTTTGTACCGGTTTAGAGTATGTATACAGTAGTTGTGTTATTCAGTCGCTTTGTGTGGAGAACAATAAGAGTAGAGAACCCCCTCTCTCTCTGACACGCTCAACCCTCCTTGTTAACTAAATATGTAGGCCACCCTCTGACCTACATTCCAGTAAACAGCTGATCGGCTATTTAACATTGAAAGATATGTGTGTGTGATTTCTGTCTCTCCCTTAGAAGAGAAATTGTTCTTTTCTAATTTGTGTAAATTTATTACTTATGAATTTATTATATGTATATGTAATATATGTGTAATATGCTAGTATTAATTTTAAGTACGTGCTAATGTGTTAGAACAAAATGGCCCAATTTAACCCGGATTTGTTACTAAAAGACGAGCTGTCTTACGAAGCTCTTTTGCGTGGACTACCCCATGCTGATGTAACAGTCGCGGAATTACGAAGTTCAATTCGCGAATGTGGATTTGATGCGCCCGTGCAATTAAACAATCTAAGCCAACTCGATTATGAAAGCGAGAAAGAAATTTGTAATGCCAAGTATAGTGAACTATACTTATTGTCTCAAACACTCCAAGACGAGAAATCTCCGGCAAAAATTTTGCGGACTACCCAGAGAATAGAGCATTTAACCAGGCGAATAAAAAATTTGTCGATCTGGCCGAATCTCACTGAAATACCCGTTGATGTACAAAAGCTAGCAGACGAAGCTCTACGCCGCTTACCTTCAATTATCAACGATTTAAGACGAAAATCCGACTCATTCAGGATGGACGAAATAGAGAAATCATTAATGAAATTACACGTCTCCCCAGTACAATCCCCCACCACTGGTTTACCTCCGCCTAACACGGATCGGAACTCACCTATCGTATCGCAAGTGCAAGCGAACCCCGAACAAAATACTGATACATATGTAAATGTCCCTCCTCCCGAGCATTTTCAGTTTCGTCCCGGAAATAATGAATTGACCAACACCCCCAATGAATCTAATCACCCTCATCGAGGAATTACCCACGTGAACTATAACGCAGATCTATACGAAAAAATGACTCACCCTGTGGAGAAGATTTTATCCGAAATCCCCTATACAGATGGTTTAAATGTTTCCAAGTTACTAACATTTATTAGCTATCTTCTTCAGATAAAGGATCTACAGCAGCTGAATGACTGGCAAATTTTACAAGTTCTGTTACCAAAGTGTAAACCCCCGTTAAAAAATCGTGTGCTAGAAGCCCTAACCTCTACTTTCCCAGTAGAAGAGCTACATAGCTCTTTAATAAAACACTTTATTCCCACCGGCATCTATGAGGAAATAAAAAGAAAGACAGTACTCCGAGTACAAGGACATCAGGAGAGATTAGCCCACTACATCTCCGATATTAGGGAGTCCTCTCGACTACTACGTGTAAGCTGGAATGAAACACAACTGGTGGACACCATTTTAATAGGAGTGTCACCCGAATGAAAGATCTCGACTATCATTGATGAATAGACCCAATACTATTGCTGATCTAGAACAGTGCAGTATCATTCTTTAAATGTATGGTACTCAGATCAGAATAGAGAAGCAATGAAAACCTCTGGAACTAATAGACATCAATTGCGAGCACTACTCCCTGATGTAACAACCTCGTATGAAAGACAAGTTTCTAGTAGACCTCACCATGTGCGCAAAGCTGGTAAGTTAAGTGTTAACCCAGATAAAGCGGAAACCAAGTACCCACCTCGCAGAAAACCCACCTGTTATAATTGTGGCAAATATGGGCACCTAAGAAGAGAGTGCAAAAGTAAGCCATTGGAACGGAATAACCCCAATTCAAAAAAACATGTAAGGCAGGGAGACCCGAAAACCTGTGTCTTCCGCAGCTACTCGAAACTAGGTAAACTAAAAGAAACCAATAATAATAAGAATGAATTATTCTGTAACCAAGTAAAAAACAAAAAAGGTGCGAAAGAAATCGACCCCTATGTGCGAGAATTTCGTGAAAAGTGTAATGCGATTAATAGATGTAAATAAAAAAAAATCTACTACCATTAATACAAGTCGACTTAGGCGTTACATCCCCCATCGCCTTAGTTGATTCGGGATCTAGTAGAAGCTTAATCAGCCAAGAATTAGCGGACATGTTAGCTAAACATCATCTAGTAAAACGGAACCAACCTGTGAATATAAAGTGTGCTAAATAAATATGGTGATTAAATAGACGATAGTTCTAGGAGCGTTTCTTAAATCCCCAAAGTAGTTTAATAAATAATAAATAATAAAGTGAATAATAATAATTGATTTAAATACTAGAGCTAAATAAATCCTGAGTTATACTAAAATTGTGTGAAGTGTAGAAGTAAGTAGGAAAAAAGAAAATAATTATAAAAGTACAGTTACACATTGTAAACACTTCGCTGTGGTGGCCAGTAAGAGAAAATAAAAGCGTGTTCAGTATTGTAGGAATTGTACTAAGCAGCCCCGAACCCACCCTCTCTATTGTGAGAAACCGGTGCTAGCCTGAACAATTGAAAACCACCCCTAGTGAGTATGACAATGCATTTGTGTAAAGTGTCTCCCCTCCCGCATAGTTTGTTTAAGTATTGTAAAAAGAGATAAAAGAGAATCATATTCGTGAGATTCCGCTTCTCTCAAACCAGTGATCTAAAGTGGAGTATGGGATCCTCTTTAGATCACATTAGAAATAAGTTTATGAGATATAATCAAGTAGTGATTATAAATGTAACGTAACAGGTCACAACGGCGCCGACTGAAAGGGTAATGATAGGGCAGAAATGTGCCAAAGATCATTAATAATTGCTGAAAGCTAACTTCCTTAGTTAGAGTAAGCTGGTGTCAGTCGGGCCGGGATGTTGTGAGTTACGGATAAGTAGGGATCATTCCAATCTAAGGTTTGGAAATTAGTATTAAGATTAAAATGTAAGTTAGTACTTAAGAAGTAAGAAAAAGGGAATTTCACGAAGGCGATCATTTAAATGAACAATGTCATTTAAAGAGAATAAAAAAAAAAAAAACGAACTGTGCACTAATATTAAATAATTTCACACACTGACACTAATCGTACCCCCCCAAGCCCCAATTGTGAGTTAGACTCAAAAAACCAAAAACCGTAGCGTGCAATTTAAGCGGTGGAGTCTGTGGCGATTTAAATTGTACCAATAATCAAAATAATAAAATTTTTAAAAATTAAGGTTGCGAGCTCTTAAGCCATTTAAATCTCACTGTATTAATATAAAATACCTGTATGTACTCAGTATGAGAGGAAGCAGTAATTAATTAGTTATAAGATACTCTAATAAAAAGATAAATTGTAAAGAGTTATTAATATTGTATTTAACCCTTTGCTTGTAAGCAGGCGCTATCCTGTTGATTCCAGACTCGACATGCTTTCAGAGTCTTGTGTGAGTTAGAATAAGATAAAAAGATTAATGTTAATAATAAAAAAATATGAAGACATAAATAGTCGCTAAAACCACTGATTTAAATTATGTATATTTGTTTAGGAATAGTTTGTATAAATAAAAAAATGTTAACTTAAATATAGTTAGGAACTATATTCTCGCGCGGAAATTGCCCCACTAACTTTTGCCCAGTACCAGGCGAAGGGAGCGGAATTTCTCTCTCTTGCAATGGTGACTTCGTACCGTACAGACGTAGGAGCTGTGCGCTTAAAATATGTTAACGATATTTTGTCTCACCTTAAGATGGTGTACCAGATGTCGCTGTTCAAAGC
Organism: Magicicada septendecula; assembly: GCA_034769895.1. NCBI lineage: Eukaryota > Metazoa > Arthropoda > Insecta > Hemiptera > Cicadidae > Magicicada > Magicicada septendecula. The sequence goes on along the minus strand of CM068367.1, from coordinate 939,327,727 downwards.
ATCTGGATGTATTAATTAATGTAGTCATGTGAATAGACAAGAAATTTAAAGTAAAGTAAAAAATCGAAACGTAAAAAAGGAGTGTAACACAAGATGACTTAGTGCTCCAACAAATAACAACAATTCCAAAGTCATACCCGGAGATGTGAACTATCAGAAACCACAAACTCTACTGCACGTGACAGAATATGCAGATCAGGACATCCGAGAATCTACAAGATCATCGTAGATATCTACACGACGTATTGTTCAACCTGCGAACTTTTGGAGCCCTTTACAGAGGAAGGCCAGACCGAGATGACGACACAGCTGTTCCTGTTTCCCAAGACGGATACCCCACGACGAGTCTTCTGCATACCAATTAAAAGGTGACTCGATAGCCTGTCTATCGAGGGGTACTAATATTTGTCACACAACACTTCCTGAAAGAGACTTTTCAGAAACTATTAACTTTGTAAAGACAAATAAATTAAATCTAAGAATTTCATGCAACTATTCTAACTTCATACGTTGTAACAGTTTATATGCTAATGTAGAGTAATATAATTCAAGCAATGATACCATTCTTCCAATGGTAGAATAAAGAAAGTCTTGCAAGCTAATATCATGAAATGAGTATAATTAAAAGTCTTAATTACAGAAATACAGTAAGTTGACCCGGATCCGAGGTATAGCTATGAAATCAAGTTTGATCTCAAAATTTAAAGAAACCTTTCAAATAACTTAATAATTGAATTAGTAATGTCATGGGATCTGTCAGTATATGTTTTTAAATGTTAAATAAAAGAGAAGTCTTCTTGTTACACACATATGAGGAGTGCTTAAATCAATTGTATACCTTGCCATTGTTTCCTTACACAGTTAGTAAGTAATTTGTTACATTAATTATTTGTGATCAATTCTGTTACAACGTAGGCAGCCCATCTAATTAACGGAGTTTAATTACGAGGGGTTCCCTGAAATTGTAACGCGTAAAAAAGACGTTACAGAAATGCGCCACTCTGCTTAATTAAAAAAAAATAAAAGGTTAATTGTTTACAGAGTGTCACAAAAAAGTGCCACTATGCTAAATTTTATAAAGGTGTTTTAAGCAAACAAAATTGCGTCATTCAAAAATAAAGGAAACAAAGGAAAGAGTTTTAAGTGTGTATATAGTGTCACAAACAAAATTGCATTCACTATGCGTGGATAAATTGTAAGATCAATAACTAAATATATAATATTGATATATGCACTCAGAAAGTTACTTTAATAAATGTAATGTTCAAAACATATTTAATAGTGTATTAATACGTAACTTAATACGTAGATGGTAGTATGTATAAGTAAAATGTCATTAGCGTCATACAATGTAAAATGCTATATGCAGGTTCCTACCGGCACTTCCTGCATAATTCGATATAATTACTTCCATACATGAATTGTGACCAAGCATAACAATTTTGGTCAACCGAACAATCTGTAACAGGTTTGTTTACGACAATCTATAACCTGTTGTTTCCTGAATCATTCTGCACAGTGTATGTCCAACTATCTAGCTTACATACACTAGAAAGAGTTATAAAAAAAAAAATTGATTAAAAATAACTTTGTTAATAATAATAAAGTAATTAAGTAGAAGTTCGTGATTTAAAACTTGTGAACAAAATAAGTAATTATTTAATTGAGAAAAGTTTATGAATGAACGAAGCCAAAGTGTTGTCTAAGCGGAATAATAATAAGTGTGTTGCATAAGATTGTGCTCCCCTTCTCTCGTGTTTGTACCGGTTTAGAGTATGTATACAGTAGTTGTGTTATTCAGTCGCTTTGTGTGGAGAACAATAAGAGTAGAACCCCCTCTCTCTCTGACACGCTCAACCCTCCTTGTTAACTAAATATGTAGGCCACCCTCTGACCTACATTCCAGTAAACAGCTGATCGGCTATTTAACATTGAAAGATATGTGTGTGTGATTTCTGTCTCTCCCTTAGAAGAGAAATTGTTCTTTTCTAATTTGTGTAAATTTATTACTTATGAATTTATTATATGTATATGTAATATATGTGTAATATGCTAGTATTAATTTTAAGTACGTGCTAATGTGTTAGAACAAAATGGCCCAATTTAACCCGGATTTGTTACTAAAAGACGAGCTGTCTTACGAAGCTCTTTTGCGTGGACTACCCCATGCTGATGTAACAGTCGCGGAATTACGAAGTTCAATTCGCGAATGTGGATTTGATGCGCCCGTGCAATTAAACAATCTAAGCCAACTCGATTATGAAAGCGAGAAAGAAATTTGTAATGCCAAGTATAGTGAACTATACTTATTGTCTCAAACACTCCAAGACGAGAAATCTCCGGCAAAAATTTTGCGGACTACCCAGAGAATAGAGCATTTAACCAGGCGAATAAAAAATTTGTCGATCTGGCCGAATCTCACTGAAATACCCGTTGATGTACAAAAGCTAGCAGACGAAGCTCTACGCCGCTTACCTTCAATTATCAACGATTTAAGACGAAAATCCGACTCATTCAGGATGGACGAAATAGAGAAATCATTAATGAAATTACACGTCTCCCCAGTACAATCCCCCACCACTGGTTTACCTCCGCCTAACACGGATCGGAACTCACCTATCGTATCGCAAGTGCAAGCGAACCCCGAACAAAATACTGATACAGATGTAAATGTCCCTCCTCCCGAGCATTTTCAGTTTCGTCCCGGAAATAATGAATTGACCAACACCCCCAATGAATCTAATCACCCTCATCGAGGAATTACCCACGTGAACTATAACGCAGATCTATACGAAAAAATGACTCACCCTGTGGAGAAGATTTTATCCGAAATCCCCTATACAGATGGTTTAAATGTTTCCAAGTTACTAACATTTATTAGCTATCTTCTTCAGATAAAGGATCTACAGCAGCTGAATGACTGGCAAATTTTACAAGTTCTGTTACCAAAGTGTAAACCCCCGTTAAAAAATCGTGTGCTAGAAGCCCTAACCTCTACTTTCCCAGTAGAAGAGCTACATAGCTCTTTAATAAAACACTTTATTCCCACCGGCATCTATGAGGAAATAAAAAGAAAGACAGTACTCCGAGTACAAGGACATCAGGAGAGATTAGCCCACTACATCTCCGATATTAGGGAGTCCTCTCGACTACTACGTGTAAGCTGGAATGAAACACAACTGGTGGACACCATTTTAATAGGAGTGTCACCCGAAGAAAGATCTCGACTATCATTGATGAATAGACCCAATACTATTGCTGATCTAGAACAGTGCAGTATCCATTCTTTAAATGTATGGTACTCAGATCAGAATAGAGAAGCAATGAAAACCTCTGGAACTAATAGACATCAATTGCGAGCACTACTGCCTGATGTAACAACCTCGTATGAAAGACAAGTTTCTAGTAGACCTCACCATGTGCGCAAAGCTGGTAAGTTAAGTGTTAACCCAGATAAAGCGGAAACCAAGTACCCACCTCGCAGAAAACCCACCTGTTATAATTGTGGCAAATATGGGCACCTAAGAAGAGAGTGCAAAAGTAAGCCATTGGAACGGAATAACCCCAATTCAAAAAAACATGTAAGGCAGGGAGACCCGAAAACCTGTGTCTTCCGCAGCTACTCGAAACTAGGTAAACTAAAAGAAACCAATAATAATAAGAATGAATTATTCTGTAACCAAGTAAAAAACAAAAAAGGTGCGAAAGAAATCGACCCCTATGTGCGAAAATTTCGTGAAAAGTGTAATGCGATTAATAGATGTAAATAAAAAAAAATCTACTACCATTAATACAAGTCGACTTAGGCGTTACATCCCCCATCGCCTTAGTTGATTCGGGATCTAGTAGAAGCTTAATCAGCCAAGAATTAGCGGACATGTTAGCTAAACATCATCTAGTAAAACGGAACCAACCTGTGAATATAAATTGTGCTAAATAAATATGGTGATTAAATAGACGATAGTTCTAGGAGCGTTTCTTAAATCCCCAAAGTAGTTTAATAAATAATAAATAATAAAGTGAATAATAATAATTGATTTAAATACTAGAGCTAAATAAATCCTGAGTTATACTAAAATTGTGTGAAGTGTAGAAGTAAGTAGGAAAAAAGAAAATAATTATAAAAGTACAGTTACACATTGTAAACACTTCGCTGTGGTGGCCAGTAAGAGAAAATAAAAGCGTGTTCAGTATTGTAGGAATTGTACTAAGCAGCCCCGAACCCACCCTCTCTATTGTGAGAAACCGGTGCTAGCCTGAACAATTGAAAACCACCCCTAGTGAGTATGACAATGCATTTGTGTAAAGTGTCTCCCCTCCCGCATAGTTTGTTTAAGTATTGTAAAAAGAGATAAAAGAGAATCATATTCGTGAGATTCCGCTTCTCTCAAACCAGTGATCTAAAGTGGAGTATGGGATCCTCTTTAGATCACATTAGAAATAAGTTTATGAGATATAATCAAGTAGTGATTATAAATGTAACGTAACAGGTCACAACGGCGCCGACTGAAAGGGTAATGATAGGGCAGAAATGTGCCAAAGATCATTAATAATTGCTGAAAGCTAACTTCCTTAGTTAGAGTAAGCTGGTGTCAGTCGGGCCGGGATGTTGTGAGTTACGGATAAGTAGGGATCATTCCAATCTAAGGTTTGGAAATTAGTATTAAGATTAAAATGTAAGTTAGTACTTAAGAAGTAAGAAAAAGGGAATTTCACGAAGGCGATCATTTAAATGAACAATGTCATTTAAAGAGAATAAAAAAAAAAAAAAAACGAACTGTGCACTAATATTAAATAACTTCACACACTGACACTAATCGTACCCCCCCAAGCCCCAATTGTGAGTTAGACTCAAAAAACCAAAAACCGTAGCGTGCAATTTAAGCGGTGGAGTCTGTGACGATTTAAATTGTACCAATAATCAAAATAATAAAATTTTTAAAAATTAAGGTTGCGAGCTCTTAAGCCATTTAAATCTCACTGTATTAATATAAAATACCTGTATGTACTCAGTATGAGAGGAAGCAGTAATTAATTAGTTATAAGATACTCTAATAAAAAGATAAATTGTAAAGAGTTATTAATATTGTATTTAACCCTTTGCTTGTAAGCAGGCGCTATCCTGTTGATTCCAGACTCGACATGCTTTCAGAGTCTTGTGTGAGTTAGAATAAGATAAAAAGATTAATGTTAATAATAAAAAAATATGAAGACATAAATAGTCGCTAAAACCACTGATTTAAATTATGTATATTTGTTTAGGGATAGTTTGTATAAATAAAAAATGTTAACTTAAATATAGTTAGGAACTATATTCTCGCGCGGAAATTGCCCCACTAACTTTTGCCCAGTACCAGGCGAAGGGAGCGGAATTTCTCTCTCTTGCAATGGTGACTTCGTACCGTACAGACGTAGGAGCTGTGCGCTTAAAATATGTTAACGATATTTTGTCTCACCTTAAGATGGTGTACCAGATGTCGCTGTTCAAAGCATCTGGATGTATTAATTAATGTAGTCATGTGAATAGACAAGAAATTTAAAGTAAAGTAAAAAATCGAAACGTAAAAAAGGAGTGTAACACAAGATGACTTAGTGCTCCAACAAATAACAACAATTCCAAAGTCATACCCGGAGATGTGAACTATCAGAAGCCACAAACTCTACTGCACGTGACAGAATATGCAGATCAGGACATCCGAGAATCTACAAGATCATCGTAGATATCTACACGACGTATTGTTCAACCTGCGAACTTTTGGAGCCCTTTACAGAGGAAGGCCAGACCGAGATGACGACACAGCTGTTCCTGTTTCCCAAGACGGATACCCCACGACGAGTCTTCTGCATACCAATTAAAAGGTGACTCGATAGCCTGTCTATCGAGGGGTACTAATATTTGTCACACAACACTTCCTGAAAGAGACTTTTCAGAAACTATTAACTTTGTAAAGACAAATAAATTAAGTCTAAGAATTTCATGCAACTATTCTAACTTCATACGTTGTAACAGTTTATATGCTAATGTAGAGTAATATAATTCAAGCAATGATACCATTCTTCCAATGGTAGAATAAAGAAAGTCTTGCAAGCTAATATCATGAAATGAGTATAATTAAAAGTCTTAATTACAGAAATACAGTAAGTTGACCCGGATCCGAGGTATAGCTATGAAATCAAGTTTGATCTCAAAATTTAAAGAAACCTTTCAAATAACTTAATAATTGAATTAGTAATGTCATGGGATCTGTCAGTATATGTTTTTAAATGTTAAATAAAAGAGAAGTCTTCTTGTTACACACATATGAGGAGTGCTTAAATCAATTGTATACCTTGCCATTGTTTCCTTACACAGTTAGTAAGTAATTTGTTACATTAATTATTTGTGATCAATTCTGTTACAACGTAGGCAGCCCATCTAATTAACGGAGTTTAATTACGAGGGGTTCCCTGAAATTGTAACGCGTAAAAAAGACGTTACAGAAATGCGCCACTCTGCTTAATTAAAAAAAAATAAAAGGTTAATTGTTTACAGAGTGTCACAAAAAAGTGCCACTATGCTAAATTTTATAAAGGTGTTTTAAGCAAACAAAATTGCGTCATTCAAAAATAAAGGAAACAAAGGAAAGAGTTTTAAGTGTGTATATAGTGTCACAAACAAAATTGCATTCACTATGCGTGGATAAATTGTAAGATCAATAACTAAATATATAATATTGATATATGCACTCAGAAAGTTACTTTAATAAATGTAATGTTCAAAACATATTTAATAGTGTATTAATACGTAACTTAATACGTAGATGGTAGTATGTATAAGTAAAATGTCATTAGCGTCATACAATGTAAAATGCTATATGCAGGTTCCTACCGGCACTTCCTGCATAATTCGATATAATTACTTCCATACATGAATTGTGACCAAGCATAACAATTTTGGTCAACCGAACAATCTGTAACAGGTTTGTTTACGACAATCTATAACCTGTTGTTTCCTGAATCATTCTGCACAGTGTATGTCCAACTATCTAGCTTACATACACTAGAAAGAGTTATAAAAAAAAAAATTGATTAAAAATAACTTTGTTAATAATAATAAAGTAATTAAGTAGAAGTTCGTGATTTAAAACTTGTGAACAAAATAAGTAATTATTTAATTGAGAAAAGTTTATGAATGAACGAAGCCAAAGTGTTGTCTAAGCGGAATAATAATAAGTGTGTTGCATAAGATTGTGCTCCCCTTCTCTCGTGTTTGTACCGGTTTAGAGTATGTATACAGTAGTTGTGTTATTCAGTCGCTTTGTGTGGAGAACAATAAGAGTAGAACCCCCTCTCTCTCTGACACGCTCAACCCTCCTTGTTAACTAAATATGTAGGCCACCCTCTGACCTACATTCCAGTAAACAGCTGATCGGCTATTTAACATTGAAAGATATGTGTGTGTGATTTCTGTCTCTCCCTTAGAAGAGAAATTGTTCTTTTCTAATTTGTGTAAATTTATTACTTATGAATTTATTATATGTATATGTAATATATGTGTAATATGCTAGTATTAATTTTAAGTACGTGCTAATGTGTTAGAACAAAATGGCCCAATTTAACCCGGATTTGTTACTAAAAGACGAGCTGTCTTACGAAGCTCTTTTGCGTGGACTACCCCATGCTGATGTAACAGTCGCGGAATTACGAAGTTCAATTCGCGAATGTGGATTTGATGCGCCCGTGCAATTAAACAATCTAAGCCAACTCGATTATGAAAGCGAGAAAGAAATTTGTAATGCCAAGTATAGTGAACTATACTTATTGTCTCAAACACTCCAAGACGAGAAATCTCCGGCAAAAATTTTGCGGACTACCCAGAGAATAGAGCATTTAACCAGGCGAATAAAAAATTTGTCGATCTGGCCGAATCTCACTGAAATACCCGTTGATGTACAAAAGCTAGCAGACGAAGCTCTACGCCGCTTACCTTCAATTATCAACGATTTAAGACGAAAATCCGACTCATTCAGGATGGACGAAATAGAGAAATCATTAATGAAATTACACGTCTCCCCAGTACAATCCCCCACCACTGGTTTACCTCCGCCTAACACGGATCGGAACTCACCTATCGTATCGCAAGTGCAAGCGAACCCCGAACAAAATACTGATACAGATGTAAATGTCCCTCCTCCCGAGCATTTTCAGTTTCGTCCCGGAAATAATGAATTGACCAACACCCCCAATGAATCTAATCACCCTCATCGAGGAATTACCCACGTGAACTATAACGCAGATCTATACGAAAAAATGACTCACCCTGTGGAGAAGATTTTATCCGAAATCCCCTATACAGATGGTTTAAATGTTTCCAAGTTACTAACATTTATTAGCTATCTTCTTCAGATAAAGGATCTACAGCAGCTGAATGACTGGCAAATTTTACAAGTTCTGTTACCAAAGTGTAAACCCCCGTTAAAAAATCGTGTGCTAGAAGCCCTAACCTCTACTTTCCCAGTAGAAGAGCTACATAGCTCTTTAATAAAACACTTTATTCCCACCGGCATCTATGAGGAAATAAAAAGAAAGACAGTACTCCGAGTACAAGGACATCAGGAGAGATTAGCCCACTACATCTCCGATATTAGGGAGTCCTCTCGACTACTACGTGTAAGCTGGAATGAAACACAACTGGTGGACACCATTTTAATAGGAGTGTCACCCGAAGAAAGATCTCGACTATCATTGATGAATAGACCCAATACTATTGCTGATCTAGAACAGTGCAGTATCCATTCTTTAAATGTATGGTACTCAGATCAGAATAGAGAAGCAATGAAAACCTCTGGAACTAATAGACATCAATTGCGAGCACTACTGCCTGATGTAACAACCTCGTATGAAAGACAAGTTTCTAGTAGACCTCACCATGTGCGCAAAGCTGGTAAGTTAAGTGTTAACCCAGATAAAGCGGAAACCAAGTACCCACCTCGCAGAAAACCCACCTGTTATAATTGTGGCAAATATGGGCACCTAAGAAGAGAGTTCAAAAGTAAGCCATTGGAACGGAATAACCCCAATTCAAAAAAACATGTAAGGCAGGGAGACCCGAAAACCTGTGTCTTCCCCAGCTACTCGAAACTAGGTAAACTAAAAGAAACCAATAATAATAAGAATGAATTATTCTGTAACCAAGTAAAAAACAAAAAAGGTGCGAAAGAAATCGACCCCTATGTGCGAGAATTTCGTGAAAAGTGTAATGCGATTAATAGATGTAAATAAAAAAAAATCTACTACCATTAATACAAGTCGACTTAGGCGTTACATCCCCCATCGCCTTAGTTGATTCGGGATCTAGTAGAAGCTTAATCAGCCAAGAATTAGCGGACATGTTAGCTAAACATCATCTAGTAAAACGGAACCAACCTGTGAATATAAATTGTGCTAAATAAATATGGTGATTAAATAGACGATAGTTCTAGGAGCGTTTCTTAAATCCCCAAAGTAGTTTAATAAATAATAAAGTGAATAATAATAATTGATTTAAATACTAGAGCTAAATAAATCCTGAGTTATACTAAAATTGTGTGAAGTGTAGAAGTAAGTAGGAAAAAAGAAAATAATTATAAAAGTACAGTTACACATTGTAAACACTTCGCTGTGGTGGCCAGTAAGAGAAAATAAAAGCGTGTTCAGTATTGTAGGAATTGTACTAAGCAGCCCCGAACCCACCCTCTCTATTGTGAGAAACCGGTGCTAGCCTGAACAATTGAAAACCACCCCTAGTGAGTATGACAATGCATTTGTGTAAAGTGTCTCCCCTCCCGCATAGTTTGTTTAAGTATTGTAAAAAGAGATAAAAGAGAATCATATTCGTGAGATTCCGCTTCTCTCAAACCAGTGATCTAAAGTGGAGTATGGGATCCTCTTTAGATCACATTAGAAATAAGTTTATGAGATATAATCAAGTAGTGATTATAAATGTAACGTAACAGGTCACAACGGCGCCGACTGAAAGGGTAATGATAGGGCAGAAATGTGCCAAAGATCATTAATAATTGCTGAAAGCTAACTTCCTTAGTTAGAGTAAGCTGGTGTCAGTCGGGCCGGGATGTTGTGAGTTACGGATAAGTAGGGATCATTCCAATCTAAGGTTTGGAAATTAGTATTAAGATTAAAATGTAAGTTAGTACTTAAGAAGTAAGAAAAAGGGAATTTCACGAAGGCGATCATTTAAATGAACAATGTCATTTAAAGAGAATAAAAAAAAAAAAAAACGAACTGTGCACTAATATTAAATAACTTCACACACTGACACTAATCGTACCCCCCCAAGCCCCAATTGTGAGTTAGACTCAAAAAACCAAAAACCGTAGCGTGCAATTTAAGCGGTGGAGTCTGTGACGATTTAAATTGTACCAATAATCAAAATAATAAAATTTTTAAAAATTAAGGTTGCGAGCTCTTAAGCCATTTAAATCTCACTGTATTAATATAAAATACCTGTATGTACTCAGTATGAGAGGAAGCAGTAATTAATTAGTTATAAGATACTCTAATAAAAAGATAAATTGTAAAGAGTTATTAATATTGTATTTAACCCTTTGCTTGTAAGCAGGCGCTATCCTGTTGATTCCAGACTCGACATGCTTTCAGAGTCTTGTGTGAGTTAGAATAAGATAAAAAGATTAATGTTAATAATAAAAAAATATGAAGGCATAAATAGTCGCTAAAACCACTGATTTAAATTATGTATATTTGTTTAGGGATAGTTTGTATAAATAAAAAATGTTAACTTAAATATAGTTAGGAACTATATTCTCGCGCGGAAATTGCCCCACTAACTTTTGCCCAGTACCAGGCGAAGGGAGCGGAATTTCTCTCTCTTGCAATGGTGACTTCGTACCGTACAGACGTAGGAGCTGTGCGCTTAAAATATGTTAACGATATTTTGTCTCACCTTAAGATGGTGTACCAGATGTCGCTGTTCAAAGCATCTGGATGTATTAATTAATGTAGTCATGTGAATAGACAAGAAATTTAAAGTAAAGTAAAAAATCGAAACGTAAAAAAGGAGTGTAACACAAGATGACTTAGTGCTCCAACAAATAACAACAATTCCAAAGTCATACCCGGAGATGTGAACTATCAGAAACCACAAACTCTACTGCACGTGACAGAATATGCAGATCAGGACATCCGAGAATCTACAAGATCATCGTAGATATCTACACGACGTATTGTTCAACCTGCGAACTTTTGGAGCCCTTTACAGAGGAAGGCCAGACCGAGATGACGACACAGCTGTTCCTGTTTCCCAAGACGGATACCCCACGACGAGTCTTCTGCATACCAATTAAAAGGTGACTCGATAGCCTGTCTATCGAGGGGTACTAATATTTGTCACACAACACTTCCTGAAAGAGACTTTTCAGAAACTATTAACTTTGTAAAGACAAATAAATTAAATCTAAGAATTTCATGCAACTATTCTAACTTCATACGTTGTAACAGTTTATATGCTAATGTAGAGTAATATAATTCAAGCAATGATACCATTCTTCCAATGGTAGAATAAAGAAAGTCTTGCAAGCTAATATCATGAAATGAGTATAATTAAAAGTCTTAATTACAGAAATACAGTAAGTTGACCCGGATCCGAGGTATAGCTATGAAATCAAGTTTGATCTCAAAATTTAAAGAAACCTTTCAAATAACTTAATAATTGAATTAGTAATGTCATGGGATCTGTCAGTATATGTTTTTAAATGTTAAATAAAAGAGAAGTCTTCTTGTTACACACATATGAGGAGTGCTTAAATCAATTGTATACCTTGCCATTGTTTCCTTACACAGTTAGTAAGTAATTTGTTACATTAATTATTTGTGATCAATTCTGTTACAACGTAGGCAGCCCATCTAATTAACGGAGTTTAATTACGAGGGGTTCCCTGAAATTGTAACGCGTAAAAAAGACGTTACAGAAATGCGCCACTCTGCTTAATTCAAAAAAAATAAAAGGTTAATTGTTTACAGAGTGTCACAAAAAAGTGCCACTATGCTAAATTTTATAAAGGTGTTTTAAGCAAACAAAATTGCGTCATTCAAAAATAAAGGAAACAAAGGAAAGAGTTTTAAGTGTGTATATAGTGTCACAAACAAAATTGCATTCACTATGCGTGGATAAATTGTAAGATCAATAACTAAATATATAATATTGATATATGCACTCAGAAAGTTACTTTAATAAATGTAATGTTCAAAACATATTTAATAGTGTATTAATACGTAACTTGATACGTAGATGGTAGTATGTATAAGTAAAATGTCATTAGCGTCATACAATGTAAAATGCTATATGCAGGTTCCTACCGGCACTTCCTGCATAATTCGATATAATTACTTCCATACATGAATTGTGACCAAGCATAACAATTTTGGTCAACCGAACAATCTGTAACAGGTTTGTTTACGACAATCTATAACCTGTTGTTTCCTGAATCATTCTGCACAGTGTATGTCCAACTATCTAGCTTACATACACTAGAAAGAGTTATAAAAAAAAAAATTGATTAAAAATAACTTTGTTAATAATAATAAAGTAATTAAGTAGAAGTTCGTGATTTAAAACTTGTGAACAAAATAAGTAATTATTTAATTGAGAAAAGTTTATGAATGAACGAAGCCAAAGTGTTGTCTAAGCGGAATAATAATAAGTGTGTTGCATAAGATTGTGCTCCCCTTCTCTCGTGTTTGTACCGGTTTAGAGTATGTATACAGTAGTTGTGTTATTCAGTCGCTTTGTGTGGAGAACAATAAGAGTAGAACCCCCTCTCTCTCTGACACGCTCAACCCTCCTTGTTAACTAAATATGTAGGCCACCCTCTGACCTACATTCCAGTAAACAGCTGATCGGCTATTTAACATTGAAAGATATGTGTGTGTGATTTCTGTCTCTCCCTTAGAAGAGAAATTGTTCTTTTCTAATTTGTGTAAATTTATTACTTATGAATTTATTATATGTATATGTAATATATGTGTAATATGCTAGTATTAATTTTAAGTACGTGCTAATGTGTTAGAACAAAATGGCCCAATTTAACCCGGATTTGTTACTAAAAGACGAGCTGTCTTACGAAGCTCTTTTGCGTGGACTACCCCATGCTGATGTAACAGTCGCGGAATTACGAAGTTCAATTCGCGAATGTGGATTTGATGCGCCCGTGCAATTAAACAATCTAAGCCAACTCGATTATGAAAGCGAGAAAGAAATTTGTAATGCCAAGTATAGTGAACTATACTTATTGTCTCAAACACTCCAAGACGAGAAATCTCCGGCAAAAATTTTGCGGACTACCCAGAGAATAGAGCATTTAACCAGGCGAATAAAAAATTTGTCGATCTGGCCGAATCTCACTGAAATACCCGTTGATGTACAAAAGCTAGCAGACGAAGCTCTACGCCGCTTACCTTCAATTATCAACGATTTAAGACGAAAATCCGACTCATTCAGGATGGACGAAATAGAGAAATCATTAATGAAATTACACGTCTCCCCAGTACAATCCCCCACCACTGGTTTACCTCCGCCTAACACGGATCGGAACTCACCTATCGTATCGCAAGTGCAAGCGAACCCCGAACAAAATACTGATACAGATGTAAATGTCCCTCCTCCCGAGCATTTTCAGTTTCGTCCCGGAAATAATGAATTGACCAACACCCCCAATGAATCTAATCACCCTCATCGAGGAATTACCCACGTGAACTATAACGCAGATCTATACGAAAAAATGACTCACCCTGTGGAGAAGATTTTATCCGAAATCCCCTATACAGATGGTTTAAATGTTTCCAAGTTACTAACATTTATTAGCTATCTTCTTCAGATAAAGGATCTACAGCAGCTGAATGACTGGCAAATTTTACAAGTTCTGTTACCAAAGTGTAAACCCCCGTTAAAAAATCGTGTGCTAGAAGCCCTAACCTCTACTTTCCCAGTAGAAGAGCTACATAGCTCTTTAATAAAACACTTTATTCCCACCGGCATCTATGAGGAAATAAAAAGAAAGACAGTACTCCGAGTACAAGGACATCAGGAGAGATTAGCCCACTACATCTCCGATATTAGGGAGTCCTCTCGACTACTACGTGTAAGCTGGAATGAAACACAACTGGTGGACACCATTTTAATAGGAGTGTCACCCGAAGAAAGATCTCGACTATCATTGATGAATAGACCCAATACTATTGCTGATCTAGAACAGTGCAGTATCCATTCTTTAAATGTATGGTACTCAGATCAGAATAGAGAAGCAATGAAAACCTCTGGAACTAATAGACATCAATTGCGAGCACTACTGCCTGATGTAACAACCTCGTATGAAAGACAAGTTTCTAGTAGACCTCACCATGTGCGCAAAGCTGGTAAGTTAAGTGTTAACCCAGATAAAGCGGAAACCAAGTACCCACCTCGCAGAAAACCCACCTGTTATAATTGTGGCAAATATGGGCACCTAAGAAGAGAGTGCAAAAGTAAGCCATTGGAACGGAATAACCCCAATTCAAAAAAACATGTAAGGCAGGGAGACCCGAAAACCTGTGTCTTCCGCAGCTACTCGAAACTAGGTAAACTAAAAGAAACCAATAATAATAAGAATTAATTATTCTGTAACCAAGTAAAAAACAAAAAAGGTGCGAAAGAAATCGACCCCTATGTGCGAAAATTTCGTGAAAAGTGTAATGCGATTAATAGATGTAAATAAAAAAAAATCTACTACCATTAATACAAGTCGACTTAGGCGTTACATCCCCCATCGCCTTAGTTGATTCGGGATCTAGTAGAAGCTTAATCAGCCAAGAATTAGCGGACATGTTAGCTAAACATCATCTAGTAAAACGGAACCAACCTGTGAATATAAATTGTGCTAAATAAATATGGTGATTAAATAGACGATAGTTCTAGGAGCGTTTCTTAAATCCCCAAAGTAGTTTAATAAATAATAAATAATAAAGTGAATAATAATAATTGATTTAAATACTAGAGCTAAATAAATCCTGAGTTATACTAAAATTGTGTGAAGTGTAGAAGTAAGTAGGAAAAAAGAAAATAATTATAAAAGTACAGTTACACATTGTAAACACTTCGCTGTGGTGGCCAGTAAGAGAAAATAAAAGCGTGTTCAGTATTGTAGGAATTGTACTAAGCAGCCCCGAACCCACCCTCTCTATTGTGAGAAACCGGTGCTAGCCTGAACAATTGAAAACCACCCCTAGTGAGTATGACAATGCATTTGTGTAAAGTGTCTCCCCTCCCGCATAGTTTGTTTAAGTATTTTAAAAAGAGATAAAAGAGAATCATATTCGTGAGATTCCGCTTCTCTCAAACCAGTGATCTAAAGTGGAGTATGGGATCCTCTTTAGATCACATTAGAAATAAGTTTATGAGATATAATCAAGTAGTGATTATAAATGTAACGTAACAGGTCACAACGGCGCCGACTGAAAGGGTAATGATAGGGCAGAAATGTGCCAAAGATCATTAATAATTGCTGAAAGCTAACTTCCTTAGTTAGAGTAAGCTGGTGTCAGTCGGGCCGGGATGTTGTGAGTTACGGATAAGTAGGGATCATTCCAATCTAAGGTTTGGAAATTAGTATTAAGATTAAAATGTAAGTTAGTACTTAAGAAGTAAGAAAAAGGGAATTTCACGAAGGCGATCATTTAAATGAACAATGTCATTTAAAGAGAATAAAAAAAAAAAAAAACGAACTGTGCACTAATATTAAATAACTTCACACACTGACACTAATCGTACCCCCCCAAGCCCCAATTGTGAGTTAGACTCAAAAAACCAAAAACCGTAGCGTGCAATTTAAGCGGTGGAGTCTGTGACGATTTAAATTGTACCAATAATCAAAATAATAAAATTTTTAAAAATTAAGGTTGCGAGCTCTTAAGCCATTTAAATCTCACTGTATTAATATAAAATACCTGTATGTACTCAGTATGAGAGGAAGCAGTAATTAATTAGTTATAAGATACTCTAATAAAAAGATAAATTGTAAAGAGTTATTAATATTGTATTTAACCCTTTGCTTGTAAGCAGGCGCTATCCTGTTGATTCCAGACTCGACATGCTTTCAGAGTCTTGTGTGAGTTAGAATAAGATAAAAAGATTAATGTTAATAATAAAAAAATTTGAAGACATAAATAGTCGCTAAAACCACTGATTTAAATTATGTATATTTGTTTAGGGATAGTTTGTATAAATAAAAAATGTTAACTTAAATATAGTTAGGAACTATATTCTCGCGCGGAAATTGCCCCACTAACTTTTGCCCAGTACCAGGCGAAGGGAGCGGAATTTCTCTCTCTTGCAATGGTGACTTCGTACCGTACAGACGTAGGAGCTGTGCGCTTAAAATATGTTAACGATATTTTGTCTCACCTTAAGATGGTGTACCAGATGTCGCTGTTCAAAGCATCTGGATGTATTAATTAATGTAGTCATGTGAATAGACAAGAAATTTAAAGTAAAGTAAAAAATCGAAACGTAAAAAAGGAGTGTAACACAAGATGACTTAGTGCTCCAACAAATAACAACAATTCCAAAGTCATACCCGGAGATGTGAACTATCAGAAGCCACAAACTCTACTGCACGTGACAGAATATGCAGATCAGGACATCCGAGAATCTACAAGATCATCGTAGATATCTACACGACGTATTGTTCAACCTGCGAACTTTTGGAGCCCTTTACAGAGGAAGGCCAGACCGAGATGACGACACAGCTGTTCCTGTTTCCCAAGACGGATACCCCACGACGAGTCTTCTGCATACCAATTAAAAGGTGACTCGATAGCCTGTCTATCGAGGGGTACTAATATTTGTCACACAACACTTCCTGAAAGAGACTTTTCAGAAACTATTAACTTTGTAAAGACAAATAAATTAAATCTAAGAATTTCATGCAACTATTCTAACTTCATACGTTGTAACAGTTTATATGCTAATGTAGAGTAATATAATTCAAGCAATGATACCATTCTTCCAATGGTAGAATAAAGAAAGTCTTGCAAGCTAATATCATGAAATGAGTATAATTAAAAGTCTTAATTACAGAAATACAGTAAGTTGACCCGGATCCGAGGTATAGCTATGAAATCAAGTTTGATCTCAAAATTTAAAGAAACCTTTCAAATAACTTAATAATTGAATTAGTAATGTCATGGGATCTGTCAGTATATGTTTTTAAATGTTAAATAAAAGAGAAGTCTTCTTGTTACACACATATGAGGAGTGCTTAAATCAATTGTATACCTTGCCATTGTTTCCTTACACAGTTAGTAAGTAATTTGTTACATTAATTATTTGTGATCAATTCTGTTACAACGTAGGCAGCCCATCTAATTAACGGAGTTTAATTACGAGGGGTTCCCTGAAATTGTAACGCGTAAAAAAGACGTTACAGAAATGCGCCACTCTGCTTAATTCAAAAAAAATAAAAGGTTAATTGTTTACAGAATGTCACAAAAAAGTGCCACTATGCTAAATTTTATAAAGGTGTTTTAAGCAAACAAAATTGCGTCATTCAAAAATAAAGGAAACAAAGGAAAGAGTTTTAAGTGTGTATATAGTGTCACAAACAAAATTGCATTCACTATGCGTGGATAAATTGTAAGATCAATAACTAAATATATAATATTGATATATGCACTCAGAAAGTTACTTTAATAAATGTAATGTTCAAAACATATTTAATAGTGTATTAATACGTAACTTAATACGTAGATGGTAGTATGTATAAGTAAAATGTCATTAGCGTCATACAATGTAAAATGCTATATGCAGGTTCCTACCGGCACTTCCTGCATAATTCGATATAATTACTTCCATACATGAATTGTGACCAAGCATAACAATTTTGGTCAACCGAACAATCTGTAACAGGTTTGTTTACGACAATCTATAACCTGTTGTTTCCTGAATCATTCTGCACAGTGTATGTCCAACTATCTAGCTTACATACACTAGAAAAAGTTATAAAAAAAAAATTGATTAAAAATAACTTTGTTAATAATAATAAAGTAATTAAGTAGAAGTTCGTGATTTAAAACTTGTGAACAAAATAAGTAATTATTTAATTGAGAAAAGTTTATGAATGAACGAAGCCAAAGTGTTGTCTAAGCGGAATAATAATAAGTGTGTTGCATAAGATTGTGCTCCCCTTCTCTCGTGTTTGTACCGGTTTAGAGTATGTATACAGTAGTTGTGTTATTCAGTCGCTTTGTGTGGAGAACAATAAGAGTAGAACCCCCTCTCTCTCTGACACGCTCAACCCTCCTTGTTAACTAAATATGTAGGCCACCCTCTGACCTACATTCCAGTAAACAGCTGATCGGCTATTTAACATTGAAAGATATGTGTGTGTGATTTCTGTCTCTCCCTTAGAAGAGAAATTGTTCTTTTCTAATTTGTGTAAATTTATTACTTATGAATTTATTATATGTATATGTAATATATGTGTAATATGCTAGTATTAATTTTAAGTACGTGCTAATGTGTTAGAACAAAATGGCCCAATTTAACCCGGATTTGTTACTAAAAGACGAGCTGTCTTACGAAGCTCTTTTGCGTGGACTACCCCATGCTGATGTAACAGTCGCGGAATTACGAAGTTCAATTCGCGAATGTGGATTTGATGCGCCCGTGCAATTAAACAATCTAAGCCAACTCGATTATGAAAGCGAGAAAGAAATTTGTAATGCCAAGTATAGTGAACTATACTTATTGTCTCAAACACTCCAAGACGAGAAATCTCCGGCAAAAATTTTGCGGACTACCCAGAGAATAGAGCATTTAACCAGGCGAATAAAAAATTTGTCGATCTGGCCGAATCTCACTGAAATACCCGTTGATGTACAAAAGCTAGCAGACGAAGCTCTACGCCGCTTACCTTCAATTATCAACGATTTAAGACGAAAATCCGACTCATTCAGGATGGACGAAATAGAGAAATCATTAATGAAATTACACGTCTCCCCAGTACAATCCCCCACCACTGGTTTACCTCCGCCTAACACGGATCGGAACTCACCTATCGTATCGCAAGTGCAAGCGAACCCCGAACAAAATACTGATACAGATGTAAATGTCCCTCCTCCCGAGCATTTTCAGTTTCGTCCCGGAAATAATGAATTGACCAACACCCCCAATGAATCTAATCACCCTCATCGAGGAATTACCCACGTGAACTATAACGCAGATCTATACGAAAAAATGACTCGCCCTGTGGAGAAGATTTTATCCGAAATCCCCTATACAGATGGTTTAAATGTTTCCAAGTTACTAACATTTATTAGCTATCTTCTTCAGATAAAGGATCTACAGCAGCTGAATGACTGGCAAATTTTACAAGTTCTGTTACCAAAGTGTAAACCCCCGTTAAAAAATCGTGTGCTAGAAGCCCTAACCTCTACTTTCCCAGTAGAAGAGCTACATAGCTCTTTAATAAAACACTTTATTCCCACCGGCATCTATGAGGAAATAAAAAGAAAGACAGTACTCCGAGTACAAGGACATCAGGAGAGATTAGCCCACTACATCTCCGATATTAGGGAGTCCTCTCGACTACTACGTGTAAGCTGGAATGAAACACAACTGGTGGACACCATTTTAATAGGAGTGTCACCCGAAGAAAGATCTCGACTATCATTGATGAATAGACCCAATACTATTGCTGATCTAGAACAGTGCAGTATCCATTCTTTAAATGTATGGTACTCAGATCAGAATAGAGAAGCAATGAAAACCTCTGGAACTAATAGACATCAATTGCGAGCACTACTGCCTGATGTAACAACCTCGTATGAAAGACAAGTTTCTAGTAGACCTCACCATGTGCGCAAAGCTGGTAAGTTAAGTGTTAACCCAGATAAAGCGGAAACCAAGTACCCACCTAGCAGAAAACCCACCTGTTATAACTGTGGCAAATATGGGCACCTAAGAAGAGAGTGCAAAAGTAAGCCATTGGAACGGAATAACCCCAATTCAAAAAAACATGTAAGGCAGGGAGACCCGAAAACCTGTGTCTTCCGCAGCTACTCGAAACTAGGTAAACTAAAAGAAACCAATAATAATAAGAATGAATTATTCTGTAACCAAGTAAAAAACAAAAAAGGTGCGAAAGAAATCGACCCCTATGTGCGAGAATTTCGTGAAAAGTGTAATGCGATTAATAGATGTAAATAAAAAAAAATCTACTACCATTAATACAAGTCGACTTAGGCGTTACATCCCCCATCGCCTTAGTTGATTCGGGATCTAGTAGAAGCTTAATCAGCCAAGAATTAGCGGACATGTTAGCTAAACATCATCTAGTAAAACGGAACCAACCTGTGAATATAAATTGTGCTAAATAAATATGGTGATTAAATAGACGATAGTTCTAGGAGCGTTTCTTAAATCCCCAAAGTAGTTTAATAAATAATAAATAATAAAGTGAATAATAATAATTGATTTAAATACTAGAGCTAAATAAATCCTGAGTTATACTAAAATTGTGTGAAGTGTAGAAGTAAGTAGGAAAAAAGAAAATAATTATAAAAGTACAGTTACACATTGTAAACACTTCGCTGTGGTGGCCAGTAAGAGAAAATAAAAGCGTGTTCAGTATTGTAGGAATTGTACTAAGCAGCCCCGAACCCACCCTCTCTATTGTGAGAAACCGGTGCTAGCCTGAACAATTGAAAACCACCCCTAGTGAGTATGACAATGCATTTGTGTAAAGTGTCTCCCCTCCCGCATAGTTTGTTTAAGTATTGTAAAAAGAGATAAAAGAGAATCATATTCGTGAGATTCCGCTTCTCTCAAACCAGTGATCTAAAGTGGAGTATGGGATCCTCTTTAGATCACATTAGAAATAAGTTTATGAGATATAATCAAGTAGTGATTATAAATGTAACGTAACAGGTCACAACGGCGCCGACTGAAAGGGTAATGATAGGGCAGAAATGTGCCAAAGATCATTAATAATTGCTGAAAGCTAACTTCCTTAGTTAGAGTAAGCTGGTGTCAGTCGGGCCGGGATGTTGTGAGTTACGGATAAGTAGGGATCATTCCAATCTAAGGTTTGGAAATTAGTATTAAGATTAAAATGTAAGTTAGTACTTAAGAAGTAAGAAAAAGGGAATTTCACGAAGGCGATCATTTAAATGAACAATGTCATTTAAAGAGAATAAAAAAAAAAAAAAACGAACTGTGCACTAATATTAAATAACTTCACACACTGACACTAATCGTACCCCCCCCAAGCCCCCAATTGTGAGTTAGACTCAAAAAACCAAAAACCGTAGCGTGCAATTTAAGCGGTGGAGTCTGTGACGATTTAAATTGTACCAATAATCAAAATAATAAAATTTTTAAAAATTAAGGTTGCGAGCTCTTAAGCCATTTAAATCTCACTGTATTAATATAAAATACCTGTATGTACTCAGTATGAGAGGAAGCAGTAATTAATTAGTTATAAGATACTCTAATAAAAAGATAAATTGTAAAGAGTTATTAATATTGTATTTAACCCTTTGCTTGTAAGCAGGCGCTATCCTGTTGATTCCAGACTCGACATGCTTTCAGAGTCTTGTGTGAGTTAGAATAAGATAAAAAGATTAATGTTAATAATAAAAAAATATGAAGACATAAATAGTCGCTAAAACCACTGATTTAAATTATGTATATTTGTTTAGGGATAGTTTGTATAAATAAAAAATGTTAACTTAAATATAGTTAGGAACTATATTCTCGCGCGGAAATTGCCCCACTAACTTTTGCCCAGTACCAGGCGAAGGGAGCGGAATTTCTCTCTCTTGCAATGGTGACTTCGTACCGTACAGACGTAGGAGCTGTGCGCTTAAAATATGTTAACGATATTTTGTCTCACCTTAAGATGGTGTACCAGATGTCGCTGTTCAAAGCATCTGGATGTATTAATTAATGTAGTCATGTGAATAGACAAGAAATTTAAAGTAAAGTAAAAAATCGAAACGTAAAAAAGGAGTGTAACACAAGATGACTTAGTGCTCCAACAAATAACAACAATTCCAAAGTCATACCCGGAGATGTGAACTATCAGAAGCCACAAACTCTACTGCACGTGACAGAATATGCAGATCAGAACATCCGAGAATCTACAAGATCATCGTAGATATCTACACGACGTATTGTTCAACCTGCGAACTTTTGGAGCCCTTTACAGAGGAAGGCCAGACCGAGATGACGACACAGCTGTTCCTGTTTCCCAAGACGGATACCCCACGACGAGTCTTCTGCATACCAATTAAAAGGTGACTCGATAGCCTGTCTATCGAGGGGTACTATTATTTGTCACACAACACTTCCTGAAAGAGACTTTTCAGAAACTATTAACTTTGTAAAGACAAATAAATTAAATCTAAGAATTTCATGCAACTATTCTAACTTCATACGTTGTAACAGTTTATATGCTAATGTAGAGTAATATAATTCAAGCAATGATACCATTCTTCCAATGGTAGAATAAAGAAAGTCTTGCAAGCTAATATCATGAAATGAGTATAATTAAAAGTCTTAATTACAGAAATACAGTAAGTTGACCCGGATCCGAGGTATAGCTATGAAATCAAGTTTGATCTCAAAATTTAAAGAAACCTTTCAAATAACTTAATAATTGAATTAGTAATGTCATGGGATCTGTCAGTATATGTTTTTAAATGTTAAATAAAAGAGAAGTCTTCTTGTTACACACATATGAGGAGTGCTTAAATCAATTGTATACCTTGCCATTGTTTCCTTACACAGTTAGTAAGTAATTTGTTACATTAATTATTTGTGATCAATTCTGTTACAACGTAGGCAGCCCATCTAATTAACGGAGTTTAATTACGAGGGGTTCCCTGAAATTGTAACGCGTAAAAAAGACGTTACAGAAATGCGCCACTCTGCTTAATTCAAAAAAAATAAAAGGTTAATTGTTTACAGAGTGTCAGAAAAAAGTGCCACTATGCTAAATTTTATAAAGGTGTTTTAAGCAAACAAAATTGCGTCATTCAAAAATAAAGGAAACAAAGGAAAGAGTTTTAAGTGTGTATATAGTGTCACAAACAAAATTGCATTCACTATGCGTGGATAAATTGTAAGATCAATAACTAAATATATAATATTGATATATGCACTCAGAAAGTTGCTTTAATAAATGTAATGTTCAAAACATATTTAATAGTGTATTAATACGTAACTTAATACGTAGATGGTAGTATGTATAAGTAAAATGTCATTAGCGTCATACAATGTAAAATGCTATATGCAGGTTCCTACCGGCACTTCCTGCATAATTCGATATAATTACTTCCATACATGAATTGTGACCAAGCATAACAATTTTGGTCAACCGAACAATCTGTAACAGGTTTGTTTACGACAATCTATAACCTGTTGTTTCCTGAATCATTCTGCACAGTGTATGTCCAACTATCTAGCTTACATACACTAGAAAGAGTTATAAAAAAAAATTGATTAAAAATAACTTTGTTAATAATAATAAAGTAATTAAGTAGAAGTTCGTGATTTAAAACTTGTGAACAAAATAAGTAATTATTTAATTGAGAAAAGTTTATGAATGAACGAAGCCAAAGTGTTGTCTAAGCGGAATAATAATAAGTGTGTTGCATAAGATTGTGCTCCCCTTCTCTCGTGTTTGTACCGGTTTAGAGTATGTATACAGTAGTTGTGTTATTCAGTCGCTTTGTGTGGAGAACAATAAGAGTAGAACCCCCTCTCTCTCTGACACGCTCAACCCTCCTTGTTAACTAAATATGTAGGCCACCCTCTGACCTACATTCCAGTAAACAGCTGATCGGCTATTTAACATTGAAAGATATGTGTGTGTGATTTCTGTCTCTCCCTTAGAAGAGAAATTGTTCTTTTCTAATTTGTGTAAATTTATTACTTATGAATTTATTATATGTATATGTAATATATGTGTAATATGCTAGTATTAATTTTAAGTACGTGCTAATGTGTTAGAACAAAATGGCCCAATTTAACCCGGATTTGTTACTAAAAGACGAGCTGTCTTACGAAGCTCTTTTGCGTGGACTACCCCATGCTGATGTAACAGTCGCGGAATTACGAAGTTCAATTCGCGAATGTGGATTTGATGCGCCCGTGCAATTAAACAATCTAAGCCAACTCGATTATGAAAGCGAGAAAGAAATTTGTAATGCCAAGTATAGTGAACTATACTTATTGTCTCAAACACTCCAAGACGAGAAATCTCCGGCAAAAATTTTGCGGACTACCCAGAGAATAGAGCATTTAACCAGGCGAATAAAAAATTTGTCGATCTGGCCGAATCTCACTGAAATACCCGTTGATGTACAAAAGCTAGCAGACGAAGCTCTACGCCGCTTACCTTCAATTATCAACGATTTAAGACGAAAATCCGACTCATTCAGGATGGACGAAATAGAGAAATCATTAATGAAATTACACGTCTCCCCAGTACAATCCCCCACCACTGGTTTACCTCCGCCTAACACGGATCGGAACTCACCTATCGTATCGCAAGTGCAAGCGAACCCCGAACAAAATACTGATACAGATGTAAATGTCCCTCCTCCCGAGCATTTTCAGTTTCGTCCCGGAAATAATGAATTGACCAACACCCCCAATGAATCTAATCACCCTCATCGAGGAATTACCCACGTGAACTATAACGCAGATCTATACGAAAAAATGACTCACCCTGTGGAGAAGATTTTATCCGAAATCCCCTATACAGATGGTTTAAATGTTTCCAAGTTACTAACATTTATTAGCTATCTTCTTCAGATAAAGGATCTACAGCAGCTGAATGACTGGCAAATTTTACAAGTTCTGTTACCAAAGTGTAAACCCCCGTTAAAAAATCGTGTGCTAGAAGCCCTAACCTCTACTTTCCCAGTAGAAGAGCTACATAGCTCTTTAATAAAACACTTTATTCCCACCGGCATCTATGAGGAAATAAAAAGAAAGACAGTACTCCGAGTACAAGGACATCAGGAGAGATTAGCCCACTACATCTCCGATATTAGGGAGTCCTCTCGACTACTACGTGTAAGCTGGAATGAAACACAACTGGTGGACACCATTTTAATAGGAGTGTCACCCGAAGAAAGATCTCGACTATCATTGATGAATAGACCCAATACTATTGCTGATCTAGAACAGTGCAGTATCCATTCTTTAAATGTATGGTACTCAGATCAGAATAGAGAAGCAATGAAAACCTCTGGAACTAATAGACATCAATTGCGAGCACTACTGCCTGATGTAACAACCTCGTATGAAAGACAAGTTTCTAGTAGACCTCACCATGTGCGCAAAGCTGGTAAGTTAAGTGTTAACCCAGATAAAGCGGAAACCAAGTACCCACCTCGCAGAAAACCCACCTGTTATAATTGTGGCAAATATGGGCACCTAAGAAGAGAGTGCAAAAGTAAGCCATTGGAACGGAATAACCCCAATTCAAAAAAACATGTAAGGCAGGGAGACCCGAAAACCTGTGTCTTCAGCAGCTACTCGAAACTAGGTAAACTAAAAGAAACCAATAATAATAAGAATGAATTATTCTGTAACCAAGTAAAAAACAAAAAAGGTGCGAAAGAAATCGACCCCTATGTGCGAGAATTTCGTGAAAAGTGTAATGCGATTAATAGATGTAAATAAAAAAAAATCTACTACCATTAATACAAGTCGACTTAGGCGTTACATCCCCCATCGCCTTAGTTGATTCGGGATCTAGTAGAAGCTTAATCAGCCAAGAATTAGCGGACATGTTAGCTAAACATCATCTAGTAAAACGGAACCAACCTGTGAATATAAAGTGTGCTAAATAAATATGGTGATTAAATAGACGATAGTTCTAGGAGCGTTTCTTAAATCCCCAAAGTAGTTTAATAAATAATAAATAATAAAGTGAATAATAATAATTGATTTAAATACTAGAGCTAAATAAATCCTGAGTTATACTAAAATTGTGTGAAGTGTAGAAGTAAGTAGGAAAAAAGAAAATAATTATAAAAGTACAGTTACACATTGTAAACACTTCGCTGTGGTGGCCAGTAAGAGAAAATAAAAGCGTGTTCAGTATTGTAGGAATTGTACTAAGCAGCCCCGAACCCACCCTCTCTATTGTGAGAAACCGGTGCTAGCCTGAACAATTGAAAACCACCCCTAGTGAGTATGACAATGCATTTGTGTAAAGTGTCTCCCCTCCCGCATAGTTTGTTTAAGTATTGTAAAAAGAGATAAAAGAGAATCATATTCGTGAGATTCCGCTTCTCTCAAACCAGTGATCTAAAGTGGAGTATGGGATCCTCTTTAGATCACATTAGAAATAAGTTTATGAGATATAATCAAGTAGTGATTATAAATGTAACGTAACAGGTCACAACGGCGCCGACTGAAAGGGTAATGATAGGGCAGAAATGTGCCAAAGATCATTAATAATTGCTGAAAGCTAACTTCCTTAGTTAGAGTAAGCTGGTGTCAGTCGGGCCGGGATGTTGTGAGTTACGGATAAGTAGGGATCATTCCAATCTAAGGTTTGGAAATTAGTATTAAGATTAAAATGTAAGTTAGTACTTAAGAAGTAAGAAAAAGGGAATTTCACGAAGGCGATCATTTAAATGAACAATGTCATTTAAAGAGAATAAAAAAAAAAAAAAACGAACTGTGCACTAATATTAAATAACTTCACACACTGACACTAATCGTACCCCCCCCAAGCCCCAATTGTGAGTTAGACTCAAAAAACCAAAAACCGTAGCGTGCAATTTAAGCGGTGGAGTCTGTGACGATTTAAATTGTACCAATAATCAAAATAATAAAATTTTTAAAAATTAAGGTTGCGAGCTCTTAAGCCATTTAAATCTCACTGTATTAATATAAAATACCTGTATGTACTCAGTATGAGAGGAAGCAGTAATTAATTAGTTATAAGATACTCTAATAAAAAGATAAATTGTAAAGAGTTATTAATATTGTATTTAACCCTTTGCTTGTAAGCAGGCGCTATCCTGTTGATTCCAGACTCGACATGCTTTCAGAGTCTTGTGTGAGTTAGAATAAGATAAAAAGATTAATGTTAATAATAAAAAAATTTGAAGACATAAATAGTCGCTAAAACCACTGATTTAAATTATGTATATTTGTTTAGGGATAGTTTGTATAAATAAAAAATGTTAACTTAAATATAGTTAGGAACTATATTCTCGCGCGGAAATTGCCCCACTAACTTTTGCCCAGTACCAGGCGAAGGGAGCGGAATTTCTCTCTCTTGCAATGGTGACTTCGTACCGTACAGACGTAGGAGCTGTGCGCTTAAAATATGTTAACGATATTTTGTCTCACCTTAAGATGGTGTACCAGATGTCGCTGTTCAAAGCATCTGGATGTATTAATTAATGTAGTCATGTGAATAGACAAGAAATTTAAAGTAAAGTAAAAAATCGAAACGTAAAAAAGGAGTGTAACACAAGATGACTTAGTGCTCCAACAAATAACAACAATTCCAAAGTCATACCCGGAGATGTGAACTATCAGAAGCCACAAACTCTACTGCACGTGACAGAATATGCAGATCAGGACATCCGAGAATCTACAAGATCATCGTAGATATCTACACGACGTATTGTTCAACCTGCGAACTTTTGGAGCCCTTTACAGAGGAAGGCCAGACCGAGATGACGACACAGCTGTTCCTGTTAACCAAGACGGATACCCCACGACGAGTCTTCTGCATACCAATTAAAAGGTGACTCGATAGCCTGTCTATCGAGGGTTACTAATATTTGTCACACAACACTTCCTGAAAGAGACTTTTCAGAAACTATTAACTTTGTAAAGACAAATAAATTAAATCTAAGAATTTCATGCAACTATTCTAACTTCATACGTTGTAACAGTTTATATGCTAATGTAGAGTAATATAATTCAAGCAATGATACCATTCTTCCAATGGTAGAATAAAGAAAGTCTTGCAAGCTAATATCATGAAATGAGTATAATTAAAAGTCTTAATTACAGAAATACAGTAAGTTGACCCGGATCCGAGGTATAGCTATGAAATCAAGTTTGATCTCAAAATTTAAAGAAACCTTTCAAATAACTTAATAATTGAATTAGTAATGTCATGGGATCTGTCAGTATATGTTTTTAAATGTTAAATAAAAGAGAAGTCTTCTTGTTACACACATATGAGGAGTGCTTAAATCAATTGTATACCTTGCCATTGTTTCCTTACACAGTTAGTAAGTAATTTGTTACATTAATTATTTGTGATCAATTCTGTTACAACGTAGGCAGCCCATCTAATTAACGGAGTTTAATTACGAGGGGTTCCCTGAAATTGTAACGCGTAAAAAAGACGTTACAGAAATGCGCCACTCTGCTTAATTCAAAAAAAATAAAAGGTTAATTGTTTACAGAGTGTCACAAAAAAGTGCCACTATGCTAAATTTTATAAAGGTGTTTTAAGCAAACAAAATTGCGTCATTCAAAAATAAAGGAAACAAAGGAAAGAGTTTTAAGTGTGTATATAGTGTCACAAACAAAATTGCATTCACTATGCGTGGATAAATTGTAAGATCAATAACTAAATATATAATATTGATATATGCACTCAGAAAGTTACTTTAATAAATGTAATGTTCAAAACATATTTAATAGTGTATTAATACGTAACTTAATACGTAGATGGTAGTATGTATAAGTAAAATGTCATTAGCGTCATACAATGTAAAATGCTATATGCAGGTTCCTACCGGCACTTCCTGCATAATTCGATATAATTACTTCCATACATGAATTGTGACCAAGCATAACAATTTTGGTCAACCGAACAATCTGTAACAGGTTTGTTTACGACAATCTATAACCTGTTGTTTCCTGAATCATTCTGCACAGTGTATGTCCAACTATCTAGCTTACATACACTAGAAAGAGTTATAAAAAAAAAATTGATTAAAAATAACTTTGTTAATAATAATAAAGTAATTAAGTAGAAGTTCGTGATTTAAAACTTGTGAACAAAATAAGTAATTATTTAATTGAGAAAAGTTTATGAATGAACGAAGCCAAAGTGTTGTCTAAGCGGAATAATAATAAGTGTGTTGCATAAGATTGTGCTCCCCTTCTCTCGTGTTTGTACCGGTTTAGAGTATGTATACAGTAGTTGTGTTATTCAGTCGCTTTGTGTGGAGAACAATAAGAGTAGAACCCCCTCTCTCTCTGACACGCTCAACCCTCCTTGTTAACTAAATATGTAGGCCACCCTCTGACCTACATTCCAGTAAACAGCTGATCGGCTATTTAACATTGAAAGATATGTGTGTGTGATTTCTGTCTCTCCCTTAGAAGAGAAATTGTTCTTTTCTAATTTGTGTAAATTTATTACTTATGAATTTATTATATGTATATGTAATATATGTGTAATATGCTAGTATTAATTTTAAGTACGTGCTAATGTGTTAGAACAAAATGGCCCAATTTAACCCGGATTTGTTACTAAAAGACGAGCTGTCTTACGAAGCTCTTTTGCGTGGACTACCCCATGCTGATGTAACAGTCGCGGAATTACGAAGTTCAATTCGCGAATGTGGATTTGATGCGCCCGTGCAATTAAACAATCTAAGCCAACTCGATTATGAAAGCGAGAAAGAAATTTGTAATGCCAAGTATAGTGAACTATACTTATTGTCTCAAACACTCCAAGACGAGAAATCTCCGGCAAAAATTTTGCGGACTACCCAGAGAATAGAGCATTTAACCAGGCGAATAAAAAATTTGTCGATCTGGCCGAATCTCACTGAAATACCCGTTGATGTACAAAAGCTAGCAGACGAAGCTCTACGCCGCTTACCTTCAATTATCAACGATTTAAGACGAAAATCCGACTCATTCAGGATGGACGAAATAGAGAAATCATTAATGAAATTACACGTCTCCCCAGTACAATCCCCCACCACTGGTTTACCTCCGCCTAACACGGATCGGAACTCACCTATCGTATCGCAAGTGCAAGCGAACCCCGAACAAAATACTGATACAGATGTAAATGTCCCTCCTCCCGAGCATTTTCAGTTTCGTCCCGGAAATAATGAATTGACCAACACCCCCAATGAATCTAATCACCC
Source organism: Magicicada septendecula (assembly GCA_034769895.1). Lineage (NCBI taxonomy): Eukaryota > Metazoa > Arthropoda > Insecta > Hemiptera > Cicadidae > Magicicada > Magicicada septendecula. Next base: position 939,297,535 of record CM068367.1, on the reverse strand, counting down.
TCATCGAGGAATTACCCACGTGAACTATAACGCAGATCTATACGAAAAAATGACTCACCCTGTGGAGAAGATTTTATCCGAAATCCCCTATACAGATGGTCTAAATGTTTCCAAGTTACTAACATTTATTAGCTATCTTCTTCAGATAAAGGATCTACAGCAGCTGAATGACTGGCAAATTTTACAAGTTCTGTTACCAAAGTGTAAACCCCCGTTAAAAAATCGTGTGCTAGAAGCCCTAACCTCTACTTTCCCAGTAGAAGAGCTACATAGCTCTTTAATAAAACACTTTATTCCCACCGGCATCTATGAGGAAATAAAAAGAAAGACAGTACTCCGAGTACAAGGACATCAGGAGAGATTAGCCCACTACATCTCCGATATTAGGGAGTCCTCTCGACTACTACGTGTAAGCTGGAATGAAACACAACTGGTGGACACCATTTTAATAGGAGTGTCACCCGAAGAAAGATCTCGACTATCATTGATGAATAGACCCAATACTATTGCTGATCTAGAACAGTGCAGTATCCATTCTTTAAATGTATGGTACTCAGATCAGAATAGAGAAGCAATGAAAACCTCTGGAACTAATAGACATCAATTGCGAGCACTACTGCCTGATGTAACAACCTCGTATGAAAGACAAGTTTCTAGTAGACCTCACCATGTGCGCAAAGCTGGTAAGTTAAGTGTTAACCCAGATAAAGCGGAAACCAAGTACCCACCTCGCAGAAAACCCACCTGTTATAATTGTGGCAAATATGGGCACCTAAGAAGAGAGTGCAAAAGTAAGCCATTGGAACGGAATAACCCCAATTCAAAAAAACATGTAAGGCAGGGAGACCCGAAAACCTGTCTTCCGCAGCTACTCGAAACTAGGTAAACTAAAAGAAACCAATAATAATAAGAATGAATTATTCTGTAACCAAGTAAAAAACAAAAAAGGTGCGAAAGAAATCGACCCCTATGTGCGAGAATTTCGTGAAAAGTGTAATGCGATTAATAGATGTAAATAAAAAAAAATCTACTACCATGAATACAAGTCGACTTAGGCGTTACATCCCCCATCGCCTTAGTTGATTCGGGATCTAGTAGAAGCTTAATCAGCCAAGAATTAGCGGACATGTTAGCTAAACATCATCTAGTAAAACGGAACCAACCTGTGAATATAAAGTGTGCTAAATAAATATGGTGATTAAATAGACGATAGTTCTAGGAGCGTTTCTTAAATCCCCAAAGTAGTTTAATAAATAATAAATAATAAAGTGAATAATAATAATTGATTTAAATACTAGAGCTAAATAAATCCTGAGTTATACTAAAATTGTGTGAAGTGTAGAAGTAAGTAGGAAAAAAGAAAATAATTATAAAAGTACAGTTACACATTGTAAACACTTCGCTGTGGTGGCCAGTAAGAGAAAATAAAAGCGTGTTCAGTATTGTAGGAATTGTACTAAGCAGCCCCGAACCCACCCTCTCTATTGTGAGAAACCGGTGCTAGCCTGAACAATTGAAAACCACCCCTAGTGAGTATGACAATGCATTTGTGTAAAGTGTCTCCCCTCCCGCATAGTTTGTTTAAGTATTGTAAAAAGAGATAAAAGAGAATCATATTCGTGAGATTCCGCTTCTCTCAAACCAGTGATCTAAAGTGGAGTATGGGATCCTCTTTAGATCACATTAGAAATAAGTTTATGAGATATAATCAAGTAGTGATTATAAATGTAACGTAACAGGTCACAACGGCGCCGACTGAAAGGTAATGATAGGGCAGAAATGTGCCAAAGATCATTAATAATTGCTGAAAGCTAACTTCCTTAGTTAGAGTAAGCTGGTGTCAGTCGGGCCGGGATGTTGTGAGTTACGGATAAGTAGGGATCATTCAAATCTAAGGTTTGGAAATTAGTATTAAGATTAAAATGTAAGTTAGTACTTAAGAAGTAAGAAAAAGGGAATTTCACGAAGGCGATCATTTAAATGAACAATGTCATTTAAAGAGAATAAAAAAAAAAAAAAAAGAACTGTGCACTAATATTAAATAACTTCACACACTGACACTAATCGTACCCCCCCAAGCCCCAATTGTGAGTTAGACTCAAAAAACCAAAAACCGTAGCGTGCAATTTAAGCGGTGGAGTCTGTGACGATTTAAATTGTACCAATAATCAAAATAATAAAATTTTTAAAAATTAAGGTTGCGAGCTCTTAAGCCATTTAAATCTCACTGTATTAATATAAAATACCTGTATGTACTCAGTATGAGAGGAAGCAGTAATTAATTAGTTATAAGATACTCTAATAAAAAGATAAATTGTAAAGAGTTATTAATATTGTATTTAACCCTTTGCTTGTAAGCAGGCGCTATCCTGTTGATTCCAGACTCGACATGCTTTCAGAGTCTTGTGTGAGTTAGAATAAGATAAAAAGATTAAAGTTAATAATAAAAAAATATGAAGACATAAATAGTCGCTAAAACCACTGATTTAAATTATGTATATTTGTTTAGGGATAGTTTGTATAAATAAAAAATGTTAACTTAAATATAGTTAGGAACTACATTCTCGCGCGGAAATTGCCCCACTAACTTTTGCCCAGTACCAGGCGAAGGGAGCGGAATTTCTCTCTCTTGCAATGGTGACTTCGTACCGTACAGACGTAGGAGCTGTGCGCTTAAAATATGTTAACGATATTTTGTCTCACCTTAAGATGGTGTACCAGATGTCGCTGTTCAAAGCATCTGGATGTATTAATTAATGTAGTCATGTGAATAGACAAGAAATTTAAAGTAAAGTAAAAAATCGAAACGTAAAAAAGGAGTGTAACACAAGATGACTTAGTGCTCCAACAAATAACAACAATTCCAAAGTCATACCCGGAGATGTGAACTATCAGAAGCCACAAACTCTACTGCACGTGACAGAATATGCAGATCAGGACATCCGAGAATCTACAAGATCATCGTAGATATCTACACGACGTATTGTTCAACCTGCGAACTTTTGGAGCCCTTTACAGAGGAAGGCCAGACCGAGATGACGACACAGCTGTTCCTGTTTCCCAAGACGGATACCCCACGACGAGTCTTCTGCATACCAATTAAAAGGTGACTCGATAGCCTGTCTATCGAGGGGTACTAATATTTGTCACACAACACTTCCTGAAAGAGACTTTTCAGAAACTATTAACTTTGTAAAGACAAATAAATTAAATCTAAGAATTTCATGCAACTATTCTAACTTCATACGTTGTAACAGTTTATATGCTAATGTAGAGTAATATAATTCAAGCAATGATACCATTCTTCCAATGGTAGAATAAAGAAAGTCTTGCAAGCTAATATCATGAAATGAGTATAATTAAAAGTCTTAATTACAGAAATACAGTAAGTTGACCCGGATCCGAGGTATAGCTATGAAATCAAGTTTGATCTCAAAATTTAAAGAAACCTTTCAAATAACTTAATAATTGAATTAGTAATGTCATGGGATCTGTCAGTATATGTTTTTAAATGTTAAATAAAAGAGAAGTCTTCTTGTTACACACATATGAGGAGTGCTTAAATCAATTGTATACCTTGCCATTGTTTCCTTACACAGTTAGTAAGTAATTTGTTACATTAATTATTTGTGATCAATTCTGTTACAACGTAGGCAGCCCATCTAATTAACGGAGTTTAATTACGAGGGGTTCTCTGAAATTGTAACGCGTAAAAAAGACGTTACAGAAATGCGCCACTCTGCTTAATTCAAAAAAAATAAAAGGTTAATTGTTTACAGAGTGTCACAAAAAAGTGCCACTATGCTAAATTTTATAAAGGTGTTTTAAGCAAACAAAATTGCGTCATTCAAAAATAAAGGAAACAAAGGAAAGAGTTTTAAGTGTGTATATAGTGTCACAAACAAAATTGCATTCACTATGCGTGGATAAATTGTAAGATCAATAACTAAATATATAATATTGATATATGCACTCAGAAAGTTACTTTAATAAATGTAATGTTCAAAACATATTTAATAGTGTATTAATACGTAACTTAATACGTAGATGGTAGTATGTATAAGTAAAATGTCATTAGCGTCATACAATGTAAAATGCTATATGCAGGTTCCTACCGGCACTTCCTGCATAATTCGATATAATTACTTCCATACATGAATTGTGACCAAGCATAACAATTTTGGTCAACCGAACAATCTGTAACAGGTTTGTTTACGACAATCTATAACCTGTTGTTTCCTGAATCATTCTGCACAGTGTATGTCCAACTATCTAGCTTACATACACTAGAAAGAGTTATAAAAAAAAAATTGATTAAAAATAACTTTGTTAATAATAATAAAGTAATTAAGTAGAAGTTCGTGATTTAAAACTTGTGAACAAAATAAGTAATTATTTAATTGAGAAAAGTTTATGAATGAACGAAGCCAAAGTGTTGTCTAAGCGGAATAATAATAAGTGTGTTGCATAAGATTGTGCTCCCCTTCTCTCGTGTTTGTACCGGTTTAGAGTATGTATACAGTAGTTGTGTTATTCAGTGGCTTTGTGTGGAGAACAATAAGAGTAGAACCCCCTCTCTCTCTGACACGCTCAACCCTCCTTGTTAACTAAATATGTAGGCCACCCTCTGACCTGCATTCCACTAAACAGCTGATCGGCTATTTAACATTGAAAGATATGTGTGTGTGATTTCTGTCTCTCCCTTAGAAGAGAAATTGTTCTTTTCTAATTTGTGTAAATTTATTACTTATGAATTTATTATATGTATATGTAATATATGTGTAATATGCTAGTATTAATTTTAAGTACGTGCTAATGTGTTAGAACAAAATGGCCCAATTTAACCCGGATTTGTTACTAAAAGACGAGCTGTCTTACGAAGCTCTTTTGCGTGGACTACCCCATGCTGATGTAACAGTCGCGGAATTACGAAGTTCAATTCGCGAATGTGGATTTGATGCGCCCGTGCAATTAAACAATCTAAGCCAACTCGATTATGAAAGCGAGAAAGAAATTTGTAATGCCAAGTATAGTGAACTATACTTATTGTCTCAAACACTCCAAGACGAGAAATCTCCGGCAAAAATTTTGCGGACTACCCAGAGAATAGAGCATTTAACCAGGCGAATAAAAAATTTGTCGATCTGGCCGAATCTCACTGAAATACCCGTTGATGTACAAAAGCTAGCAGACGAAGCTCTACGCCGCTTACCTTCAATTATCAACGATTTAAGACGAAAATCCGACTCATTCAGGATGGACGAAATAGAGAAATCATTAATGAAATTACACGTCTCCCCAGTACAATCCCCCACCACTGGTTTACCTCCGCCTAACACGTATCGGAACTCACCTATCGTATCGCAAGTGCAAGCGAACCCCGAACAAAATACTGATACAGATGTAAATGTCCCTCCTCCCGAGCATTTTCAGTTTCGTCCCGGAAATAATGAATTGACCAACACCCCCAATGAATCTAATCACCCTCATCGAGGAATTACCCACGTGAACTATAACGCAGATCTATACGAAAAAATGACTCACCCTGTGGAGAAGATTTTATCCGAAATCCCCTATACAGATGGTTTAAATGTTTCCAAGTTACTAACATTTATTAGCTATCTTCTTCAGATAAAGGATCTACAGCAGCTGAATGACTGGCAAATTTTACAAGTTCTGTTACCAAAGTGTAAACCCCCGTTAAAAAATCGTGTGCTAGAAGCCCTAACCTCTACTTTCCCAGTAGAAGAGCTACATAGCTCTTTAATAAAACACTTTATTCCCACCGGCATCTATGAGGAAATAAAAAGAAAGACAGTACTCCGAGTACAAGGACATCAGGAGAGATTAGCCCACTACATCTCCGATATTAGGGAGTCCTCTCGACTACTACGTGTAAGCTGGAATGAAACACAACTGGTGGACACCATTTTAATAGGAGTGTCACCCGAAGAAAGATCTCGACTATCATTGATGAATAGACCCAATACTATTGCTGATCTAGAACAGTGCAGTATCCATTCTTTAAATGTATGGTACTCAGATCAGAATAGAGAAGCAATGAAAACCTCTGGAACTAATAGACATCAATTGCGAGCACTACTGCCTGATGTAACAACCTCGTATGAAAGACAAGTTTCTAGTAGACCTCACCATGTGCGCAAAGCTGGTAAGTTAAGTGTTAACCCAGATAAAGCGGAAACCAAGTACCCACCTCGCAGAAAACCCACCTGTTATAATTGTGGCAAATATGGGCACCTAAGAAGAGAGTGCAAAAGTAAGCCATTGGAACGGAATAACCCCAATTCAAAAAAACATGTAAGGCAGGGAGACCCGAAAACCTGTGTCTTCCGCAGCTACTCGAAACTAGGTAAACTAAAAGAAACCAATAATAATAAGAATGAATTATTCTGTAACCAAGTAAAAAACAAAAAAGGTGCGAAAGAAATCGACCCCTATGTGCGAGAATTTCGTGAAAAGTGTAATGCGATTAATAGATGTAAATAAAAAAAAATCTACTACCATGAATACAAGTCGACTTAGGCGTTACATCCCCCATCGCCTTAGTTGATTCGGGATCTAGTAGAAGCTTAATCAGCCAAGAATTAGCGGACATGTTAGCTAAACATCATCTAGTAAAACGGAACCAACCTGTGAATATAAAGTGTGCTAAATAAATATGGTGATTAAATAGACGATAGTTCTAGGAGCGTTTCTTAAATCCCCAAAGTAGTTTAATAAATAATAAATAATAAAGTGAATAATAATAATTGATTTAAATACTAGAGCTAAATAAATCCTGAGTTATACTAAAATTGTGTGAAGTGTAGAAGTAAGTAGGAAAAAAGAAAATAATTATAAAAGTACAGTTACACATTGTAAACACTTCGCTGTGGTGGCCAGTAAGAGAAAATAAAAGCGTGTTCAGTATTGTAGGAATTGTACTAAGCAGCCCCGAACCCACCCTCTCTATTGTGAGAAACCGGTGCTAGCCTGAACAATTGAAAACCACCCCTAGTGAGTATGACAATGCATTTGTGTAAAGTGTCTCCCCTCCCGCATAGTTTGTTTAAGTATTGTAAAAAGAGATAAAAGAGAATCATATTCGTGAGATTCCGCTTCTCTCAAACCAGTGATCTAAAGTGGAGTATGGGATCCTCTTTAGATCACATTAGAAATAAGTTTATGAGATATAATCAAGTAGTGATTATAAATGTAACGTAACAGGTCACAACGGCGCCGACTGAAAGGGTAATGATAGGGCAGAAATGTGCCAAAGATCATTAATAATTGCTGAAAGCTAACTTCCTTAGTTAGAGTAAGCTGGTGTCAGTCGGGCCGGGATGTTGTGAGTTACGGATAAGTAGGGATCATTCCAATCTAAGGTTTGGAAATTAGTATTAAGATTAAAATGTAAGTTAGTACTTAAGAAGTAAGAAAAAGGGAATTTCACGAAGGCGATCATTTAAATGAACAATGTCATTTAAAGAGAATAAAAAAAAAAAAAAAACGAACTGTGCACTAATATTAAATAACTTCACACACTGACACTAATCGTACCCCCCCAAGCCCCAATTGTGAGTTAGACTCAAAAAACCAAAAACCGTAGCGTGCAATTTAAGCGGTGGAGTATGTGACGATTTAAATTGTACCAATAATCAAAATAATAAAATTTTTAAAAATTAAGGTTGCGAGCTCTTAAGCCATTTAAATCTCACTGTATTAATATAAAATACCTGTATGTACTCAGTATGAGAGGAAGCAGTAATTAATTAGTTATAAGATACTCTAATAAAAAGATAAATTGTAAAGAGTTATTAATATTGTATTTAACCCTTTGCTTGTAAGCAGGCGCTATCCTGTTGATTCCAGACTCGACATGCTTTCAGAGTCTTGTGTGAGTTAGAATAAGATAAAAAGATTAATGTTAATAATAAAAAAATTTGAAGACATAAATAGTCGCTAAAACCACTGATTTAAATTATGTATATTTGTTTAGGGATAGTTTGTATAAATAAAAAATGTTAACTTAAATATAGTTAGGAACTATATTCTCGCGCGGAAATTGCCCCACTAACTTTTGCCCAGTACCAGGCGAAGGGAGCGGAATTTCTCTCTCTTGCAATGGTGACTTCGTACCGTACAGACGTAGGAGCTGTGCGCTTAAAATATGTTAACGATATTTTGTCTCACCTTAAGATGGTGTACCAGATGTCGCTGTTCAAAGCATCTGGATGTATTAATTAATGTAGTCATGTGAATAGACAAGAAATTTAAAGTAAAGTAAAAAATCGAAACGTAAAAAAGGAGTGTAACACAAGATGACTTAGTGCTCCAACAAATAACAACAATTCCAAAGTCATACCCGGAGATGTGAACTATCAGAAGCCACAAACTCTACTGCACGTGACAGAATATGCAGATCAGGACATCCGAGAATCTACAAGATCATCGTAGATATCTACACGACGTATTGTTCAACCTGCGAACTTTTGGAGCCCTTTACAGAGGAAGGCCAGACCGAGATGACGACACAGCTGTTCCTGTTTCCCAAGACGGATACCCCACGACGAGTCTTCTGCATACCAATTAAAAGGTGACTCGATAGCCTGTCTATCGAGGGTTACTAATATTTGTCACACAACACTTCCTGAAAGAGACTTTTCAGAAACTATTAACTTTGTAAAGACAAATAAATTAAATCTAAGAATTTCATGCAACTATTCTAACTTCATACGTTGTAACAGTTTATATGCTAATGTAGAGTAATATAATTCAAGCAATGATACCATTCTTCCAATGGTAGAATAAAGAAAGTCTTGCAAGCTAATATCATGAAATGAGTATAATTAAAAGTCTTAATTACAGAAATACAGTAAGTTGACCCGGATCCGAGGTATAGCTATGAAATCAAGTTTGATCTCAAAATTTAAAGAAACCTTTCAAATAACTTAATAATTGAATTAGTAATGTCATGGGATCTGTCAGTATATGTTTTTAAATGTTAAATAAAAGAGAAGTCTTCTTGTTACACACATATGAGGAGTGCTTAAATCAATTGTATACCTTGCCATTGTTTCCTTACACAGTTAGTAAGTAATTTGTTACATTAATTATTTGTGATCAATTCTGTTACAACGTAGGCAGCCCATCTAATTAACGGAGTTTAATTACGAGGGGTTCCCTGAAATTGTAACGCGTAAAAAAGACGTTACAATAGTAACCAGATCTAATAGTTTTTAAGACACAAAGGATCGTATCGAAAAAACACTTGTCCTATGTTGGTTCTCCCGTTGTGAAAAATATTTGTGCCAAGTTTGGTTGAAATCGGTCCAATGGTTTAGGAGGAGATGTGGAAGACCCCGAAGGATCGTATCGAAAAAACACCTACCCTATGTTGGTTCCCCCGTTGAGTAAAATATTTGTGCCAAGTTTGGTTGAAATCGGTCCAGTGGTATAGGAGGAGATGTGGAAGACCCCAAAGGACCCCATCGAAGAAGACACCTATCCTATGTTGGTTCTCCCGTTGCGTAAAATATTTGTGCCAAGTGTGGTTGAAATCGGTCCAGTGGTTTAGGAGGAGATGTGGAAGACCCCAAAGAACCTCCCCCAAAGGACCCCATCGAAAAAACACCTATCCTATGTTGGTTCTTCCGTCGCGTAAAATATTTGTGCCAAGTTTGGTTGAAATCGGTCCAGTGGTTTAGGAGGAGATGTGGAAGACCCCAAAGGACCCCATCGAAAAAAGCACCTCACCTATGTTGGTTCTCCCGTCGCGTAAAATATTTGTGCCAAGTTTGTTTGAAATCGGTCCAGTGGTTTAGGAGGAGATGTGGAAGACCCCAAAGGACCCCATCGAAGAAAACACCTATCCTATGTTGGTTCTCCCGTTGCGTAAAAAATATTTGTGCCAAGTGTGGTTGAAATCGGTCCAGTGGTTTAGGAGGAGATGTGGAAGACCCCAAAGAACCCCTCCCAAAGGACCCCATCGAAAAAACACCTATCCTATGTTGGTTCTTCCGTCGCGTAAAATATTTGTGCCAAGTTTGGTTGAAATCGGTCCAGTGGTTTAGGAGGAGATGTGGAAGACCCCAAAGGACCACATCGAAAAAAGCACCTCACCTATGTTGGTTCAACCGTCGCGTAATATATTTGTGCCAAGTTTGGTTGAAATCGGTCCAGTGGTTTAGGAGGAGATGTGGAACATACATACATAGATACATACATACAATAGGGGGGGGGGTTTGCCCCTTAGGAGTGAAAGTTTTTAAAACCGTTTCTCAGTGAGCACCTAAGACCTATGATGAAGCTATGTTCAAAGTTTCATTGATATCCATTCAGTAGTTTTTGCTCTACGTTGATTCTATGTCAGTTAGTCAGGCAAACGTCCCCCCTTTTCCCCCTTTAAAGGTCGAATTTCCAAAAATCCCTTCTTAGCGGATACCTACATCACATAAGGAAGCTACATGCCAAATTTCAAGTTTCTAGGTGTTATAGTTTCGGAGATTTCGTGATGAATCTGTGAGTCAGTGGTATTTCTCTTTTATATATATAGACTAGCAGAATACCCGTGCTTCGCTACGGAGTTTCACGTTGTACGTAATTGTACAATTATTGCTCGCTTAATAGTATAGGATTAGATAGATTGTACAAATTCTCAACTCTTAGTTTGTTTATTTACATTCATAGCAACAGCTATTTATTATTTATTTCGAGAAAATCGTTAGAGCCGTTTCCGAGAAAAAAGGACATACATTTATTAATTAATTGAACTTCGAAATTTTCTCGACTATAAGAACCTGCAAACAACGAAGTTTTTTCAATTTAAAACTATGATTAAAAACTCAGTATTAAATGTATTCGGGGTTTCCAGTAAACTGAGATGTCAACCACTTCATTTACCAAGTATGCAATTCCCGCTATAAATTTCAGTATTTGGTTTTTTGCCCCTTAGGAGTGAAAGTTTTTAAAACCGTTTCTTAGTGAGCACCTAAGACCTATGATGAAGGTATGTTCAAAGTTTCATTGATATCCATTCAGTGGTTTCAGAGATATCGTGATCAGTGAATCAGTCAGTGGTATTTGGCTTATATAGATATCTGTATCTAGCCGACTTACCCAGCGTTGCTCGGGTTCATAATTTATTCATAGGCACCTATTCTTGTTCTAACGTTATATTACTTGTATACTGTATAATCTTCCTTATATTGTTACGTTCGCATTCTCGCTGGAGGAATACTCTGTAGCGCACCTGTTTAAGAACATGTGATAAACTGTATTCTTATATCTGGAAAAGAATTCTGTTGCGCGTGATGCTCCTGCTCGATTTCTAACTCTGGGAGAGGGCGAACAGCTAAATTAGTTTTCAATAAAATGTCTACAGTACTTGCACGCGCTGCGTATTTACTGTCTTTTATATTTCATTTTGTTAATGTTGAAATAAGGCATTTGTTAAATTAGTGTCTCCTAAACTTATTCTAACAATACAATACCTCTATAGATTTCAGCTTATCATTTTTTAAATTCAAACTGAAGCAAGTGCATTTATATTGTCTGAACCCTATGATCTGAATACATTTGCTATAAAAACTTTGTTTTTTATACTCGCTTATAACTTACTTCGTTCTTAACTTATCCACATTTAAATTCAAACTGAAACAACTCTGAATTCTCACACTATTAAGGAGTTTCTTAAGATGCATACACCACCTTTGATATCATAACCTATATCTTTATTTATAAGAACCGTGGACTCTGCCCCCACCGTCTTTCGCGGGATCCGACCTAAGACTCCCCGGGTTCCGTGGACGAACTCCGGGGAAGGCCCGTCGGACGACACCTACGCTATTTCCTACTCGGGAGACTTCCACCGATGCTATGGTAACAAGAATCTATTCTGTTGGATTGCCATAGTAACCAGATCTAATAGTTGTTTAAGACCCAAAGGACCCCCCAGAGGATCGTATCGAAAAAAAAACACCTGTCCTATGTTGGTTCTCCCGTTGCGTAAAATATTTGTGCCAAGTTTGGTTGAAATCGGTCCAGTGGTTTAGAGGGAGATGTGGAAGACCCCATAGGATCCCCCAAAGGATCGTATCGAAAAAACACGTCCTATGTTGGTTTTCCCGTTGCGTAAAATATTTGTGCCAAGTTTGGTTGAAATCGGTCCAATGGTTTAGGAGGAGATGTGGAAGACCCCGAAGGATCGTATCGAAAAAACAGCCCCCCGGGTTCCGTGGATGAACTCCGGGGAAGGCCCGTCGGACGACTCTTGCGCTATTTCCTACGCGGGAGACTTCCACCGATGCTATGGTAACAAGAATCTATTCTATTGGGTTGCCATAGTAACCAGATCTAATACTTTTTAAGACCCAAAGGATCGTATCGAAAAAACACTTTTCCTATGTTGGTTCTCCCGTTGCGAAAAATATTTGTGCCGAGTTTGGTTGAAATCTGTCCAATGGTTTAGGAGGAGATGTGGAAGACCCCGAAGGATCGTATCGAAAAAACACCTACCCTAGGTTGGTTCCCCCGTTGAGTAAAATATTGGTGCCAAGATTGGTTGAAATCGGTCCAATGGTTTAGGAGGAGATATGGAAGACCCCAAAGAACCCCCCCAAAGGACCCCATCGAAAAAAACACCTATCCTATGCTGGTTGTTCCGTCGCGTAAAATATTTGTGCCAAGTTTGGTTGAAATCGGTCCAGTGGTTTAGGAGGAGATGTGGAAGACCCCAAAGGACCCCATCGAAAAAAGCACCTCACCTATGTTGGTTCTCCCGTCGCGTAAAATATTTGTGCCAGTAATATATTTGTGCCAAGTTTGGTTGAAATCGGTCCAGTGGTATAGGAGGAGATGTGGAAGACCCCAAAGGACCCCATCGAAGAAAACACCTATCCTATGTTGGTTCTCCCGTTGCGTAAATATTTGTGCCAAGTTTGGTTGAAATCGGTCCAGTGGTTTAGGAGGAGATGTGGAACATACATACATAGATACATACATACAATAGTGGGGGGGTTGCCCCTTAGGAGTGAAAGTTTTTAAAACCGTTTCTTAGTGAGCACCTAAGACCTACGATGAAGCTATGTTCAAAGTTTCATTGATATCCATTCAGTAGTTTTTGCTCTACGTTGATTTTATGTCATTAAGTCAGGCAAACGTCCCCCCTTTTCCCCCTTTAAAGGTCGAATTTCCAAAAATCCCTTCTTAGCGGATACCTACATCACATAAGGAACCTACATGCCAAGTTTCAAGTTTCTAGGTGTTATAGTTTCGGAGATTTCGTGATGACTCAGTGAGTCAGTGGTATTTCTCTTTTATATATATAGACTAGCAAAATACCCGTGCTTCGCTACGGAGTTTCACGTTGTACGTAATTGTACAATTATTGCTCGCTTAATAGTATAGGATTAGATAGATTGTACAAATTCTCAACTCTTAGTTTGTTTATTACATTCATAGCAACAGCTATTTATTATTTATTTCGAGAAAATCGTTAGAGCCGTTTCCGAGAAAAAAAGGACATACATTTATTAATTAATTGAACTTCGAAATTTTCTCGACTATAAGAACCTGCAAACAACGAAGTTTTTTCAATTTAAAACAATGATTAAAAACTCAGTACTAAATGTATTCGGGGTTTCCAGTAAACTGAGATGTCAACCACTTCATTTACCAAGTATGCAATTCCCGCTATAAATTTCAGTATTTGGTTTTTTGCCCCTTAGGAGTGAAAGTTTTTAAAACCGTTTCTTAGTGAGCACCTAAGACCTATGATGAAGGTATGTTCAAAGTTTCATTGATATCCATTCAGTGGTTTCAGAGATATCGTGATCAGTGAGTCAGTCAGTGGTATTTGGCTTATATAGATATCTATATCTAGCCGATTTACCCAGCGTTGCTCGGGTTCATAATTTATTCATAGGCTCATAGGCACCTATTCTTGTTCTAACGTTATATTACTTGTATACTGTATAATCTTCCTTATATTGTTACGTTCGCATTCTCGCTGGAGGAATACTCTGTAGCGCACCTGTTTAAGAACATTTGATAAACTGTATTCTTATATCTGGAAAAGAATTCTGTTGCGCGTGATGCTCCTGCTCGATTTCTAACTCTGGGAGTTGGCGAACAGCTAAATTAGTTTTCAATAAAATGTCTACAGTACTTGCACGCGCTGCGTATTTACTGTCTTTTATATTTCATTTTGTTAATGTTGAAATAAGGCATTTGTTAAATTAGTGTCTCCTAAACTTATTCTAACAATACAATACCTCTATAGATTTCAGCTTATCATTTTTTAAATTCAAACTGAAGCAAGTGCATTTATATTGTCTGAACCCTATGATCTGAATACATTTGCTATAAAAACTTTGTTTTTTATACTCGCTTATAACTTACTTCGTTCTTAACTTATCCACATTTAAATTCAAACTGAAACAACTCTGAATTCTCACACTATTAAGGAGTTTCTTAAGATGCATACACCACCTTTGATATCATAACCTATATCTTTATTTATAAGAACCGTGGACTCTGCCCCCACCGTCTTTCGCGGGATCCGACCTAAGACTCCCCGGGTTCCGTGGACGAACTCCGGGGAAGGCCCGTCGGACGACACCTGCGCTATTTCCTACTCGGGAGACTTCCACCGATGCTATGGTAACAAGAATCTATTCTGTTGGATTGCCATAGTAACCAGATCTAATAGTTGTTTAAGACCCAAAGGACCCCCCAGAGGATCGTATCGAAAAAAAAACACCTGTCCTATGTTGGTTCTCCCGTTTCGTAAAATATTTGTGCCAAGTTTGGTTGAAATCGGTCCAGTGGTTTAGAGGGAGATGTGGAAGACCCCATAGGATCCCCCAAAGGATCGTATCGAAAAAACACGTCCTATGTTGGTTTTCCCGTTGCGTAAAATATTTGTGCCAAGTTTGGTTGAAATCGGTCCAATGGTTTAGGAGGAGATGTGGAAGACCCCGAAGGATCGTATCGAAAAAACAGCCCCCCCGGGTTCCGTGGATGAACTCCGGGGAAGGCCCGTCGGACGACTCTTGCGCTATTTCCTACGCGGGAGACTTCCACCGATGCTATGGTAACAAGAATCTATTCTATTGGGTTGCCATAGTAACCAGATCTAATAGTTTTTAAGACCCAAAGGATCGTATCGAAAAAACACTTTTCCTATGTTGGTTCTCCCGTTGCGAAAAATATTTGTGCCGAGTTTGGTTGAAATCTGTCCAATGGTTTAGGAGGAGATGTGGAAGACCCCGAAGGATCGTATCGAAAAAACACCTACCCTAGGTTGGTTCCCCCGTTGAGTAAAATATTGGTGCCAAGATTGGTTGAAATCGGTCCAATGGTTTAGGAGGAGATATGGAAGACCCCAAAGAACCCCCCAAAGGACCCCATCGAAAAAAACACCTATCCTATGCTGGTTCTTCCGTCGCGTAAAATATTTGTGCCAAGTTTGGTTGAAATCGGTCCAGTGGTTTAGGAGGAGATGTGGAAGACCCCAAAGGACCCCATCGAAAAAAGCACCTCACCTATGTTGGTTCTCCCGTCGCGTAAAATATTTGTGCCAGTAAAATATTTGTGCCAAGTTTGGTTGAAATCGGTCCAGTGGTATAGGAGGAGATGTGGAAGACCCCAAAGGACCCCATCGAAGAAAACACCTATCCTATGTTGGTTCTCCCGTTGCGTAAATATTTGTGCCAAGTTTGGTTGAAATCGGTCCAGTGGTTTAGGAGGAGATGTGGAACATACATACATAGATACATACATACAATAGTGGGGGGGTTGCCCCTTAGGAGTGAAAGTTTTTAAAACCGTTTCTTAGTGAGCACCTAAGACCTACGATGAAGCTATGTTCAAAGTTTCATTGATATCCATTCAGTAGTTTTTGCTCTACGTTGATTTTATGTCATTAAGTCAGGCAAACGTCCCCCCTTTTCCCCCTTTAAAGGTCGAATTTCCAAAAATCCCTTCTTAGCGGATACCTACATCACATAAGGAACCTACATGCCAAGTTTCAAGTTTCTAGGTGTTATAGTTTCGGAGATTTCGTGATGAATCAGTGAGTCAGTGGTATTTCTCTTTTATATATATAGACTAGCAAAATACCCGTGCTTCGCTACGGAGTTTCACGTTGTACGTAATTGTACAATTATTGCTCGCTTAATAGTATAGGATTAGATAGATTGTACAAATTCTCAACTCTTAGTTTGTTTATTTACATTCATAGCAACAGCTATTTATTATTTATTTCGAGAAAATCGTTAGAGCCGTTTCCGAGAAAAAAAGGACATACATTTATTAATTAATTGAACTTCGAAATTTTGTCGACTATAAGAACCTGCAAACAACGAAGTTTTTTCAATTTAAAACAATGATTAAAAACTCAGTACTAAATGTATTCGGGGTTTACAGTAAACTGAGATGTCAACCACTTCATTTACCAAGTATGCAATTCCCGCTATAAATTTCAGTATTTGGTTTTTTGCCCCTTAGGAGTGAAAGTTTTTAAAACCGTTTCTTAGTGAGCACCTAAGACCTATGATGAAGGTATGTTCAAAGTTTCATTGATATCCATTCAGTGGTTTCAGAGATATCGTGATCAGTGAGTCAGTCAGTGGTATTTGGCTTATATAGATATCTATATCTAGCCGATTTACCCAGCGTTGCTCGGGTTCATAATTTATTCATAGGCTCATAGGCACCTATTCTTGTTCTAACGTTATATTACTTGTATACTGTATAATCTTCCTTATATTGTTACGTTCGCATTCTCGCTGGAGGAATACTCTGTAGCGCACCTGTTTAAGAACATGTGATAAACTGTATTCTTATATCTGGAAAAGAATTCTGTTGCGCGTGATGCTCCTGCTCGATTTCTAACTCTGGGAGTTGGCGAACAGCTAAATTAGTTTTTAATAAAATGTCTACAGTACTTGCACGCGCTGCGTATTTACTGTCTTTTATATTTCATTGTGTTAATGTTGAAGTAAGGCATTTGTTAAATTAGTGTCTCCTAAACTTATTCTAACAATACAATACCTCTATAGATTTCAGCTTATCATTTTTTAAATTCAAATTGAAGGAAGTGCATTTATATTGTCTGAACACTATGATCTGAATACATTTGCTATAAAAACTTTGTATTTTATACTCGCTTATAACTTACTTCGTTCTTAACTTATCCACTTTTAAATTCAAACTGAAACAACTCTGAATTCACACACTATTAAGGAGTTTCTTAAGATGCATACACCACCTTTGATATCATAATCTATATCTTTATTTATAAGAACCGTGGACTCTGCCCCCACCGTCTTTCGCGGGATCCGACCTAAGACTCCCCGGTTTCCGTGGATGAACTCCGGGGAAGGCCCGTCGGACGACACCTGCGCTATTTCCTACTCTGGAGACTTCCACCGATGCTATGGTAACAAGAATCTATTCTGTTGGGTTGCCATAGTAACCAGATCTAATAGTTGTTTAAGACCCAAAGGACCCCCCAGAGGATCGTATCGAAAAAAAACACCTGTCCTATGTTGGTTCTCCCGTTGCGTAAAATATTTGTGCCAAGTTTGGTTGAAATCGGTCCAGTGGTTTAGAGGGAGATGTGGAAGACCCCATAGGATCCCCCAAAGGATCGTATCGAAAAAACACGTCCTATGTTGGTTCTCCCGTTGCGTAAAATATTTGTGCCAAGTTTGGTTGAAATCGGTCTAATGGTTTAGGAGGAGATGTGGAAGACCCCGAAGGATCGTATCGAAAAAACACCTACCCTATGTTGGTTCCCCCGTTGCGTAAAATATTTGTGCCAAGTTTGGTTGAAATCGGTCCAGTGGTATAGGAGGAGATGTGGAAGACCCCAAAGGACCCCATCGAAGAAAACACCTATCCTATGTTGGTTCTCCCGTTGCGTAAAAAATATTTGTGCCAAGTGTGGTTGAAATCGGTCCAGTGGTTTAGGAGGAGATGTGGAAGACCTCAAAGAACCCCTCCCAAAAGACCCCATCGGAAAAAACACCTATCCTATGTTAGTTCTTCCGTCGCGTAAAATATTTGTGCTAAGTTTGGTTGAAATCGGTCCAGTGGTTTAGGAGGAAATGTGGAAGACCCCAAAGGACCACATCGAAAAAAGCACCTCACCTATGTTGGTTCTCCCGTCGCGTAAAATATTTGTGCCAAGTTTGGTTGAAATCGGTCCAGTGGTTTAGGAGGAGATGTGGAAGACCCCAAAGGACCCCATCGAAAAAACACATCCTATGTTGGTTCTTCCGTCGCGTAAAATATTTTTGCCAAGTTTGGTTGAAATCGGTCCAGTGGTTTAGGAGGAGATGTGGAACATACATACATAGATACATACATACAATAGGGGGGGGTTTGCCCCTTAGGAGTGAAAGTTTTTAAAACCGTTTCTCAGTGAGCACCTAAGACCTATGATGAAGCTATGTTCAAAGTTTCATTGATATCCATTCAGTAGTTTTTGCTCTACGTTGATTCTATGTCAGTTAGTCAGGCAAACGTCCCCCCCTTTTTCCCCCTTTAAAGGTCGAATTTCCAAAAATCCCTTCTTAGCGGATACCTACATCACATAAGGAACCTACATGCCAAATTTCAAGTTTCTAGGTGTTATAGTTTCGGAGATTTCGTGATGAATCTGTGAGTCAGTGGTATTTCTCTTTTATATATATAGACTAGCAGAATACCCGTGCTTCGCTACGGAGTTTCACGTTGTACGTAATTGTACAATTATTGCTCGCTTAATAGTATAGGATTAGATAGATTGTACAAATTCTCAACTCTTAGTTTGTTTATTTACATTCATAGCAACAGCTATTTATTATTTATTTAGAGAAAATCGTTAGAGCCGTTTCCGAGAAAAATAGGACATACATTTATTAATTAATTGAACTTCGAAATTTTCTCGACTATAAGAACCTGCAAACAACGAAGTTTTTTCAATTTAAAACAATGATTAAAAACTCAGTACTAAATGTATTCGGGGTTTCCAGTAAACTGAGATGTCAACCACTTCATTTACCAAGTATGCAATTCCCGCTATAAATTTCAGTATTTGGTTTTTTGCCCCTTAGGAGTGAAAGCTTTTAAAACCGTTTCTTAGTGAGCACCTAAGACCTATGATGAAGGTATGTTCAAAGTTTCATTGATATCCATTCAGTGGTTTCAGAGATATCGTGATCAGTGAGTCAGTCAGTGGTATTTGGCTTATATAGATATCTGTATCTAGCCGACTTACCCAGCGTTGCTCGGGTTCATAATTTATTCATAGGCTCATAGGCACCTATTCTTGTTCTAACGTTATATTACTTGTATACTGTATAATCTTCCTTATATTGTTACGTTCGCATTCTCGCTGGAGGAATACTCTGTAGCGCACCTGTTTAAGAACATGTGATAAACTGTATTCTTATATCTGGAAAAGAATTCTGTTGCGCGTGATGCTCCTGCTCGATTTCTAACTCTGGGAGAGGGCGAACAGCTAAATTAGTTTTCAATAAAATGTCTACAGTACTTGCACGCGCTGCGTATTTACTGTCTTTTATATTTCATTGTGTTAATGTTGAAATAAGGCATTTGTTAAATTAGTGTCTCCTAAACTTATTCTAACAATACAATACCTCTATAGATTTCAGCTTATCATTTTTTAAATTCAAACTGAAGCAAGTGCATTTATATTGTCTGAACCCTATGATCTGAATACATTTGCTATAAAAACTTTGTTTTTTATACTCGCTTATAACTTACTTCGTTCTTAACTTATCCACTTTTAAATTCAAACTGAAACAACTCTGAATTCACACACTATTAAGGAGTTTCTTAAGATGCATACACCACCTTTGATATCATAACCTATATCTTTATTTATAAGAACCGTGGACTCTGCCCCCACCGTCTTTCGCGGGATCCGACCTAAGACTCCCCGGGTTCCGTGGACGAACTCCGGGGAAGGCCCGTCGGACGACACCTGCGCTATTTCCTACTCGGGAGACTTCCACCGATGCTATGGTAACAAGAATCTATTCTGTTGGATTGCCATAGTAACCAGATCTAATAGTTGTTTAAGACCCAAAGGACCCCCCAGAGGATCGTATCGAAAAAAAAACACCTGTCCTATGTTGGTTCTCCCGTTGCGTAAAATATTTGTGCCAAGTTTGGTTGAAATCGGTCCAGTGGTTTAGAGGGAGATGTGGAAGACCCCATAGGATCCCCCAAAGGATCGTATCGAAAAAACACGTCCTATATTGGTTCTCCCGTTCCGTAAAATATTTGTGCCAAGTTTGGTTGAAATCGGTCCAATGGTTTAGGAGGAGATGTGGAAGACCCCGAAGGATCGTATCGAAAAAACACCCCCCCGGGTTCCGTGGATGAACTCCGGGGAAGGCCCGTCGGACAATTCTTGCGCTATTTCCTACGCGGGAGACTTCCACCGATGCTATGGTAACAAGAATCTATTCTATTGGGTTGCCATAGTAACCAGATCTAATAGTTTTTAAGACCCAAAGGATCGTATCGAAAAAACACTTTTCCTATGTTGGTTCTCCCGTTGCGAAAAATATTTGTGCCGAGTTTGGTTGAAATCTGTCCAATGGTTTAGGAGGAGATGTGGAAGACCCCAAAGGATCGTATCGAAAAAACACCTACCCTAGGTTGGTTCCCCCATTGAGTAAAATATTGGTGCCAAGATTGGTTGAAATCGGTCCAATGGTTTAGGAGGAGATGTGGAAGACCCCAAAGAACCCCCCAAAGGACCCCATCGAAAAAAACACCAATCCTATGCTGGTTCTTCCGTCGCGTAAAATATTTGTGCCAAGTTTGGTTGAAATCGGTCCAGTGGTTTAGGAGGAGATGTGGAAGACCCCAAAGGACCCCATCGAAAAAAGCACCTCACCTATGTTGGTTCTCCCGTCGCGTAAAATATTTGTGCCAGTAAAATATTTGTGCCAAGTTTGGTTGAAATCGGTCCTGTGGTATAGGAAGAGATGTTGAAGACCCCAAAGTACCCCATCGAAGAAAACACCTATCCTATATTGGTTCTCCCGTTGCGTAAATATCTGTGCCAAGTTTGGTTGAAATCGGTCCAGTGGTTTAGGAGGAGATGTGGAAGACCCCAAAGGACCCCATCGAAAAAAACACCTATCCTATGTTGGTTCTTCCGTCGCGTAAAATATTTGTGCCAAGTTTGGTTGAAATCGGTCCAGTGGTTTAGGAGGAGATGTGGAACATACATACATAGATACATACATACAATAGTGGGGGGGTTGCCCCTTAGGAGTGAAAGTTTTTAAAACCGTTTCTTAGTGAGCACCTAAGACCTACGATGAAGCTATGTTCAAAGTTTCATTGATATCCATTCAGTAGTTTTTGCTCTACGTTGATTTTATGTCATTAAGTCAGGCAAACGTCCCCCTTTTTTCCCCCTTTAAAGGTCGAATTTCCAAAAATCCCTTCTTAGCGGATACCTACATCACATAAGGAACCTACATGCCAAGTTTCAAGTTTCTAGGTGTTATAGTTTCGGAGATTTCGTGATGAATCAGTGAGTCAGTGGTATTTCTCTTTTACATATATAGACTAGCAAAATACCCGTGCTTCGCTACGGAGTTTCACGTTGTACGTAATTGTACAATTATTGCTCGCTTAATAGTATAGGATTAGATAGATTGTACAAATTCTCAACTCTTAGTTTGTTTATTTACATTCATAGCAACAGCTATTTATTATTTATTTCGAGAAAATCGTTAGAGCCGTTTCCGAGAAATAAAGGACATACATTTATTAATTAATTGAACTTCGAAATTTTGTCGACTATAAGAACCTGCAAACAACGAAGTTTTCAATTTAAAACAATGATTAAAAACTCAGTACTAAATGTATTCGGGGTTTCCAGTAAACTGAGATGTCAACCACTTCATTTACCAAGTATGCAATTCCCGCTATAAATTTCAGTATTTGGTTTTTTGCCCCTTAGGAGTGAAAGTTTTTAAAACCGTTTCTTAGTGAGCACCTAAGACCTATGATGAAGGTATGTTCAAAGTTTCATTGATATCCATTCAGTGGTTTCAGAGATATCGTGATCAGTGAGTCAGTCAGTGGTATTTGGCTTATATAGATATCTATATCTAGCCGATTTACCCAGCGTTGCTCGGGTTCATAATTTATTCATAGGCTCATAGGCACCTATTCTTGTTCTAACGTTATATTACTTGTATACTGTATAATCTTCCTTATATTGTTACGTTCGCATTCTCGCTGGAGGAATACTCTGTAGCGCACCTGTTTAAGAACATGTGATAAACTGTATTCTTATATCTGGAAAAGAATTCTGTTGCGCGTGATGCTCCTGCTCGATTTCTAACTCTGGGAGAGGGCGAACAGCTAAATTAGTTTTTAATAAAATGTCTACAGTACTTGCACGCGCTGCGTATTTACTGTCTTTTATATTTCATTGTGTTAATGTTGAAGTAAGGCATTTGTTAAATTAGTGTCTCCTAAACTTATTCTAACAATACGATACCTCTATAGATTTCAGCTTATCATTTTTTAAATTCAAATTGAAGCAAGTGCATTTATATTGTCTGAACACTATGATCTGAATACATTTGCTAT
Organism: Magicicada septendecula; assembly: GCA_034769895.1. NCBI lineage: Eukaryota > Metazoa > Arthropoda > Insecta > Hemiptera > Cicadidae > Magicicada > Magicicada septendecula. The sequence goes on along the minus strand of CM068367.1, from coordinate 939,274,897 downwards.
AAAAACTTTGTTTTATATACTCGCTTATAACTTACTTCGTTCTTAACTTATCCACTTTTAAATTCAAACTGAAACAACTCTGAATTCACACACTATTAAGGAGTTTCTTAAGATGCATACACCACCTTTGATATCATAACCTATATCTTTATTTATAAGAACCGTGGACTCTGCCCCCACCGTCTTTCGCGGGATCCGACCTAAGACTCCCCGGTTTCCGTGGATGAACTCCGGGGAAGGCCCGTCGGACGACACCTGCGCTATTTCCTACTCGGGAGACTTCCACCGATGCTATGGTAACAAGAATCTATTCTGTTGGATTGCCATAGTAACCAGATCTAATAGTTGTTTAAGACCCAAAGGACCCCCCAGAGGATCGTATCGAAAAAAAACACCTGTCCTATGTTGGTTCTCCCGTTGCGTAAAATATTTGTGCCAAGTTTGGTTGAAATCGGTCCAGTGGTTTAGAGGGAGATGTGGAAGACCCCATAGGATCCCCCAAAGGATCGTATCGAAAAAACACGTCCTATGTTGGTTCTCCCGTTGCGTAAAATATTTGTGCCAAGTTTGGTTGAAATCGGTCCAATGGTTTAGGAGGAGGTGTGGAAGACCCCGAAGGATCGTATCGAAAAAACACCTACCCTATGTTGGTTCCCCCGTTGAGTAAAATATTTGTGCCAAGTTTGGTTGAAATCGGTCCAGTGGTATAGGAGGAGATGTGGAAGACCCCAAAGGACCCCATCGAAGAAAACACCTATCCTATGTTGGTTCTCCCGTTGCGTAAAAAATATTTGTGCCAAGTGTGGTTGAAATCGGACCAGTGGTTTAGGAGGAGATGTGGAAGACCCCAAAGAACCCCTCCCAAAGGACCCCATCGAAAAAAACACCTATCCTATGTTGGTTCTTCCGTCGCGTAAAATATGTGTGCCAAGTTTGGTTGAAATCGGTCCAGTGGTTTAGGAGGAGATGTGGAAGACCCCAAAGGACCCCATCGAAAAAAGCACCTCACCAATGTTGGTTCTCCCGTCGCGTAAAATATTTGTGCCAAGTTTGGTTGAAATCGGTCCAGTGGTATAGGAGGAGATGTGGAAGACCCCAAAGGACCCCTTCGAAGAAAACACCTATCCTATGTTGGTTCTCCCGTTGCGTAAAATATTTGTGCCAAGTTTGGTTGAAATCGGTCCAGTGGTTTAGGAGGAGATGTGGAACATACATACATACATACAATAGGGGGGGGGGGTTTGCCCCTTAGGAGTGAAAGTTTTTAAAACCGTTTCTTAGTGAGCACCTAAGACCTATGATGAAGCTATGTTCAAAGTTTCATTGATATCCATTCAGTAGTTTTTGCTCTACGTTGATTCTATGTCAGTTAGTCAGGCAAACGTCCCCCCTTTTTCCCCCTTTAAAGGTCGAATTTCCAAAAATCCCTTCTTAGCGGATACCTACATCACATAAGGAACCTACATGCCAAATTTCAAGTTTCTAGGTGTTATAGTTTCGGAGATTTCGTGATGAATCTGTGAGTCAGTGGTATTTCTCTTTTATATATATAGACTAGCAGAATACCCGTGCTTCGCTACGGAGTTTCACGTTGTACGTAATTGTACAATTATTGCTCGCTTAATAGTATAGGATTAGATAGATTGTACAAATTCTCAACTCTTAGTTTGTTTATTTACATTCATAGCAACAGCTATTTATTATTTATTTCGGGAAAATCGTTAGAGCCGTTTCCGAGAAAAAAAGGACATACATTTATTAATTAATTGAACTTCGAAATTTTCTCGACTATAAGAACCTGCAAACAACGAAGTTTTTTCAATTTAAAACAATGATTAAAAACTCAGTACTAAATGTATTCGGGGTTTCCAGTAAACTGAGATGTCAACCACTTCATTTACCAAGTATGCAATTCCCGCTATAAATTTCAGTATTTGGTTTTTTGGCCCTTAGGAGTGAAACTTTAAAACCGTTTCTTAGTGAGCACCTAAGACCTATGATGAAGGTATGTTCAAAGTTTCATTGATATCCATTCAGTGGTTTCAGAGATATCGTGATCAGTGCGTCAGTCGGTGGTATTTGGCTTATATAGATATCTATATCTAGCTGATTTACCCAGCGTTGCTCGGGTTCATAATTTATTCATAGGCTTTAGGCACCTATTCTTGTTCTAACGTTATATTACTTGTATAATCTTCCTTATATTGTTACGTTCGCATTTCACTGGAGGAATACTCTGTAGCGCACCTGTTTAAGAACATGTGATAAACTGTATTCTTATATCTGGAGAAGAATTCTGTTGGGCGTGATGCTCCTGCTCGATTTCTAACTCTGGGAGAGGGCGAACAGCTAAATTAGTTTTCAATCAGATGTCTACAGTACTTGCACGCGCTGCGTATTTAACTGTCGTTTTATAATTCATTGTGTTAATGTTGAAGTAAGGCATTTGTTAAATTAGTGTCTCCTAAACTTATTCTAACAATACAATACCTCTATAGATTTCAGCTTATCATTTTTTAAATTCAAACTGAAGCAAGTGCATTTAAATTGTCTGAACACTATGATCTGAATACATTTGCTATAAAAACTTTGTTTTTTATACTCGCTTATAACTTACTTCGTTCTTAACTTATCCACTTTTAAATTCAAACTGAAACAACTCTGAATTCACACACTATTAAGGAGTTTCTTAAGATGCATACACCACCTTTGATGTCATAACCTATATCTTTATTTATAAGAACCGTGGACTCTGCCCCCACCGTCTTTCGCGGGATCCGACCTAAGACTCCCCGGGTTCCGTGGATGAACTCCGGGGAAGGCCCGTCGGACGACACCTGCGCTATTTCCTACGCGGGAGACTTCCACCGATGCTATGGTAACAAGAATCTATTCTATTGGGTTGCCGTAGTGTGACGATTTAAATTGTACCAATAATCAAAATAATAAAATTTTTAAAAATTAAGGTTGCGAGCTCTTAAGCCATTTAAATCTCACTGTATTAATATAAAATACCTGTATGTACTCAGTATGAGAGGAAGCAGTAATTAATTAGTTATAAGATACTCTAATAAAAAGATAAATTGTAAAGAGTTATTAATATTGTATTTAACCCTTTGCTTGTAAGCAGGCGCTATCCTGTTGATTCCAGACTCGACATGCTTTCAGAGTCTTGTGTGAGTTAGAATAAGATAAAAAGATTAATGTTAATAATAAAAAAATATGAAGACATAAATAGTCGCTAAAACCACTGATTTAAATTATGTATATTTGTTTAGGGATAGTTTGTATAAATAAAAAATGTTAACTTAAATATAGTTAGGAACTATATTCTCGCGCGGAAATTGCCCCACTAACTTTTGCCCAGTACCAGGCGAAGGGAGCGGAATTTCTCTCTCTTGCAATGGTGACTTCGTACCGTACAGACGTAGGAGCTGTGCGCTTAAAATATGTTAACGATATTTTGTCTCACCTTAAGATGGTGTACCAGATGTCGCTGTTCAAAGCATCTGGATGTATTAATTAATGTAGTCATGTGAATAGACAAGAAATTTAAAGTAAAGTAAAAAATCGAAACGTAAAAAAGGAGTGTAACACAAGATGACTTAGTGCTCCAACAAATAACAACAATTCCAAAGTCATACCCGGAGATGTGAACTATCAGAAGCCACAAACTCTACTGCACGTGACAGAATATGCAGATCAGGACATCCGAGAATCTACAAGATCATCGTAGATATCTACACGACGTATTGTTCAACCTGCGAACTTTTGGAGCCCTTTACAGAGGAAGGCCAGACCGAGATGACGACACAGCTGTTCCTGTTTCCCAAGACGGATACCCCACGACGAGTCTTCTGCATACCAATTAAAAGGTGACTCGATAGCCTGTCTATCGAGGGTTACTAATATTTGTCACACAACACTTCCTGAAAGAGACTTTTCAGAAACTATTAACTTTGTAAAGACAAATAAATTAAATCTAAGAATTTCATGCAACTATTCTAACTTCATACGTTGTAACAGTTTATATGCTAATGTAGAGTAATATAATTCAAGCAGTGATACCATTCTTCCAATGGTAGAATAAAGAAAGTCTTGCAAGCTAATATCATGAAATGAGTATAATTAAAAGTCTTAATTACAGAAATACAGTAAGTTGACCCGGATCCGAGGTATAGCTATGAAATCAAGTTTGATCTCAAAATTTAAAGAAACCTTTCAAATAACTTAATAATTGAATTAGTAATGTCATGGGATCTGTCAGTATATGTTTTTAAATGTTAAATAAAAGAGAAGTCTTCTTGTTACACACATATGAGGAGTGCTTAAATCAATTGTATACCTTGCCATTGTTTCCTTACACAGTTAGTAAGTAATTTGTTACATTAATTATTTGTGATCAATTCTGTTACAACGTAGGCAGCCCATCTAATTAACGGAGTTTAATTACGAGGGGTTCCCTGAAATTGTAACGCGTAAAAAAGACGTTACAGAAATGCGCCACTCTGCTTAATTCAAAAAAAATAAAAGGTTAATTGTTTACAGAGTGTCACAAAAAAGTGCCACTATGCTAAATTTTATAAAGGTGTTTTAAGCAAACAAAATTGCGTCATTCAAAAATAAAGGAAACAAAGGAAAGAGTTTTAAGTGTGTATATAGTGTCACAAACAAAATTGCATTCACTATGCGTGGATAAATTGTAAGATCAATAACTAAATATATAATATTGATATATGCACTCAGAAAGTTACTTTAATAAATGTAATGTTCAAAACATATTTAATAGTGTATTAATACGTAACTTAATACGTAGATGGTAGTATGTATAAGTAAAATGTCATTAGCGTCATACAATGTAAAATGCTATATGCAGGTTCCTACCGGCACTTCCTGCATAATTCGATATAATTACTTCCATACATGAATTGTGACCAAGCATAACAATTTTGGTCAACCGAACAATCTGTAACAGGTTTGTTTACGACAATCTATAACCTGTTGTTTCCTGAATCATTCTGCACAGTGTATGTCCAACTATCTAGCTTACATACACTAGAAAGAGTTATAAAAAAAAAATTGATTAAAAATAACTTTGTTAATAATAATAAAGTAATTAAGTAGAAGTTCGTGATTTAAAACTTGTGAACAAAATAAGTAATTATTTAATTGAGAAAAGTTTATGAATGAACGAAGCCAAAGTGTTGTCTAAGCGGAATAATAATAAGTGTGTTGCATAAGATTGTGCTCCCCTTCTCTCGTGTTTGTACCGGTTTAGAGTATGTATACAGTAGTTGTGTTATTCAGTCGCTTTGTGTGGAGAACAATAAGAGTAGAACCCCCTCTCTCTCTGACACGCTCAACCCTCCTTGTTAACTAAATATGTAGGCCACCCTCTGACCTACATTCCAGTAAACAGCTGATCGGCTATTTAACATTGAAAGATATGTGTGTGTGATTTCTGTCTCTCCCTTAGAAGAGAAATTGTTCTTTTCTAATTTGTGTAAATTTATTACTTATGAATTTATTATATGTATATGTAATATATGTGTAATATGCTAGTATTAATTTTAAGTACGTGCTAATGTGTTAGAACAAAATGGCCCAATTTAACCCGGATTTGTTACTAAAAGACGAGCTGTCTTACGAAGCTCTTTTGCGTGGACTACCCCATGCTGATGTAACAGTCGCGGAATTACGAAGTTCAATTCGCGAATGTGGATTTGATGCGCCCGTGCAATTAAACAATCTAAGCCAACTCGATTATGAAAGCGAGAAAGAAATTTGTAATGCCAAGTATAGTGAACTATACTTATTGTCTCAAACACTCCAAGACGAGAAATCTCCGGCAAAAATTTTGCGGACTACCCAGAGAATAGAGCATTTAACCAGGCGAATAAAAAATTTGTCGATCTGGCCGAATCTCACTGAAATACCCGTTGATGTACAAAAGCTAGCAGACGAAGCTCTACGCCGCTTACCTTCAATTATCAACGATTTAAGACGAAAATCCGACTCATTCAGGATGGACGAAATAGAGAAATCATTAATGAAATTACACTTCTCCCCAGTACAATCCCCCACCACTGGTTTACCTCCGCCTAACACGGATCGGAACTCACCTATCGTATCGCAAGTGCAAGCGAACCCCGAACAAAATACTGATACAGATGTAAATGTCCCTCCTCCCGAGCATTTTCAGTTTCGTCCCGGAAATAATGAATTGACCAACACCCCCAATGAATCTAATCACCCTCATCGAGGAATTACCCACGTGAACTATAACGCAGATCTATACGAAAAAATGACTCACCCTGTGGAGAAGATTTTATCCGAAATCCCCTATACAGATGGTTTAAATGTTTCCAAGTTACTAACATTTATTAGCTATCTTCTTCAGATAAAGGATCTACAGCAGCTGAATGACTGGCAAATTTTACAAGTTCTGTTACCAAAGTGTAAACCCCCGTTAAAAAATCGTGTGCTAGAAGCCCTAACCTCTACTTTCCCAGTAGAAGAGCTACATAGCTCTTTAATAAAACACTTTATTCCCACCGGCATCTATGAGGAAATAAAAAGAAAGACAGTACTCCGAGTACAAGGACATCAGGAGAGATTAGCCCACTACATCTCCGATATTAGGGAGTCCTCTCGACTACTACGTGTAAGCTGGAATGAAACACAACTGGTGGACACCATTTTAATAGGAGTGTCACCCGAAGAAAGATCTCGACTATCATTGATGAATAGACCCAATACTATTGCTGATCTAGAACAGTGCAGTATCCATTCTTTAAATGTATGGTACTCAGATCAGAATAGAGAAGCAATGAAAACCTCTGGAACTAATAGACATCAATTGCGAGCACTACTGCCTGATGTAACAACCTCGTATGAAAGACAAGTTTCTAGTAGACCTCACCATGTGCGCAAAGCTGGTAAGTTAAGTGTTAACCCAGATAAAGCGGAAACCAAGTACCCACCTCGCAGAAAACCCACCTGTTATAATTGTGGCAAATATGGGCACCTAAGAAGAGAGTGCAAAAGTAAGCCATTGGAACGGAATAACCCCAATTCAAAAAAACATGTAAGGCAGGGAGACCCGAAAACCTGTGTCTTCCGCAGCTACTCGAAACTAGGTAAACTAAAAGAAACCAATAATAATAAGAATGAATTATTCTGTAACCAAGTAAAAAACAAAAAAGGTGCGAAAGAAATCGACCCCTATGTGCGAGAATTTCGTGAAAAGTGTAATGCGATTAATAGATGTAAATAAAAAAAAATCTACTACCATGAATACAAGTCGACTTAGGCGTTACATCCCCCATCGCCTTAGTTGATTCGGGATCTAGTAGAAGCTTAATCAGCCAAGAATTAGCGGACATGTTAGCTAAACATCATCTAGTAAAACGGAACCAACCTGTGAATATAAAGTGTGCTAAATAAATATGGTGATTAAATAGACGATAGTTCTAGGAGCGTTTCTTAAATCCCCAAAGTAGTTTAATAAATAATAAATAATAAAGTGAATAATAATAATTGATTTAAATACTAGAGCTAAATAAATCCTGAGTTATACTAAAATTGTGTGAAGTGTAGAAGTAAGTAGGAAAAAAGAAAATAATTATAAAAGTACAGTTACACATTGTAAACACTTCGCTGTGGTGGCCAGTAAGAGAAAATAAAAGCGTGTTCAGTATTGTAGGAATTGTACTAAGCAGCCCCGAACCCACCCTCTCTATTGTGAGAAACCGGTGCTAGCCTGAACAATTGAAAACCACCCCTAGTGAGTATGACAATGCATTTGTGTAAAGTGTCTCCCCTCCCGCATAGTTTGTTTAAGTATTGTAAAAAGAGATAAAAGAGAATCATATTCGTGAGATTCCGCTTCTCTCAAACCAGTGATCTAAAGTGGAGTATGGGATCCTCTTTAGATCACATTAGAAATAAGTTTATGAGATATAATCAAGTACTGATTATAAATGTAACGTAACAGGTCACAACGGCGCCGACTGAAAGGGTAATGATAGGGCAGAAATGTGCCAAAGATCATTAATAATTGCTGAAAGCTAACTTCCTTAGTTAGAGTAAGCTGGTGTCAGTCGGGCCGGGATGTTGTGAGTTACGGATAAGTAGGGATCATTCCAATCTAAGGTTTGGAAATTAGTATTAAGATTAAAATGTAAGTTAGTACTTAAGAAGTAAGAAAAAGGGAATTTCACGAAGGCGATCATTTAAATGAACAATGTCATTTAAAGAGAATAAAAAAAAAAAAAAAAAACGAAATGTGCACTAATATTAAATAACTTCACACACTGACACTAATCGTACCCCCCCAAGCCCCAATTGTGAGTTAGACTCAAAAAACCAAAAACCGTAGCGTGCAATTTAAGCGGTGGAGTCTGTGACGATTTAAATTGTACCAATAATCAAAACAATAAAATTTTTAAAAATTAAGGTTTCGAGCTCTTAAGCCATTTAAATCTCACTGTATTAATATAAAATACCTGTATGTACTCAGTATGAGAGGAAGCAGTAATTAATTAGTTATAAGATACTCTAATAAAAAGATAAATTGTAAAGAGTTATTAATATTGTATTTAACCCTTTGCTTGTAAGCAGGCGCTATCCTGTTGATTCCAGACTCGACATGCTTTCAGAGTCTTGTGTGAGTTAGAATAAGATAAAAAGATTAATGTTAATAATAAAAAAATTTGAAGACATAAATAGTCGCTAAAACCACTGATTTAAATTATGTATATTTGTTTAGGATAGTTTGTATAAATAAAAAATGTTAACTTAAATATAGTTAGGAACTATATTCTCGCGCGGAAATTGCCCCACTAACTTTTGCCCAGTACCAGGCGAAGGGAGCGGAATTTCTCTCTCTTGCAATGGTGACTTCGTACCGTACAGACGTAGGAGCTGTGCGCTTAAAATATGTTAACGATATTTTGTCTCACCTTAAGATGGTGTACCAGATGTCGCTGTTCAAAGCATCTGGATGTATTAATTAATGTAGTCATGTGAATAGACAAGAAATTTAAAGTAAAGTAAAAAATCGAAACGTAAAAAAGGAGTGTAACACAAGATGACTTAGTGCTCCAACAAATAACAACAATTCCAAAGTCATACCCGGAGATGTGAACTATCAGAAGCCACAAACTCTACTGCACGTGACAGAATATGCAGATCAGGACATCCGAGAATCTACAAGATCATCGTAGATATCTACACGACGTATTGTTCAACCTGCGAACTTTTGGAGCCCTTTACAGAGGAAGGCCAGACCGAGATGACGACACAGCTGTTCCTGTTTCCCAAGACGGATACCCCACGACGAGTCTTCTGCATACCAATTAAAAGGTGACTCGATAGCCTGTCTATCGAGGGTTACTAATATTTGTCACACAACACTTCCTGAAAGAGACTTTTCAGAAACTATTAACTTTGTAAAGACAAATAAATTAAATCTAAGAATTTCATGCAACTATTCTAACTTCATACGTTGTAACAGTTTATATGCTAATGTAGAGTAATATAATTCAAGCAATGATACCATTCTTCCAATGGTAGAATAAAGAAAGTCTTGCAAGCTAATATCATGAAATGAGTATAATTAAAAGTCTTAATTACAGAAATACAGTAAGTTGACCCGGATCCGAGGTATAGCTATGAAATCAAGTTTGATCTCAAAATTTAAAGAAACCTTTCAAATAACTTAATAATTGAATTAGTAATGTCATGGGATCTGTCAGTATATGTTTTTAAATGTTAAATAAAAGAGAAGTCTTCTTGTTACACACATATGAGGAGTGCTTAAATCAATTGTATACCTTGCCATTGTTTCCTTACACAGTTAGTAAGTAATTTGTTACATTAATTATTTGTGATCAATTCTGTTACAACGTAGGCAGCCCATCTAATTAACGGAGTTTAATTACGAGGGGTTCCCTGAAATTGTAACGCGTAAAAAAGACGTTACAATAGTAACCAGATCTAATAGTTTTTAAGACACAAAGGATCGTATCGAAATAACACTTGTCCTATGTTGGTTCTCCCGTTGTGAAAAATATTTGTGCCAAGTTTGGTTGAAATCGGTCCAATGGTTTAGGAGGAGATGTGGAAGACCCCGAAGGATCGTATCGAAAAAACACCTACCCTATGTTGGTTCCCCCGTTGAGTAAAATATTTGTGCCAAGTTTGGTTGAAATCGGTCCAGTGGTATAGGAGGAGATGTGGAAGACCCCAAGGACCCCATTGAAGAAGACACCTATCCTATGTTGGTTCTCCCGTTGCGTAAAATCTTTGTGCCAAGTGTGGTTGAAATCGGTCCAGTGGTTTAGGAGGAGATGTGGAAGACCCCAAAGAACCTCCCCCAAAGGACCCCATCGAAAAAACACCTATCCTATGTTGGTTCTTCCGTCGCGTAAAATATTTGTGCCAAGTTTGGTTGAAATCGGTCCAGTGGTTTAGGAGGAAATGTGGAAGACCCCAAAGGACCCCATCGAAAAAAGCACCTCACCTATGTTGGTTCTCCCGTCGCGTAAAATATTTGTGCCAAGTTTGGTTGAAATCGGTCCAGTGGTTTAGGAGGAGATGTGGAAGACCCCAAAAGACCCCTTCGAAAAAAACACCTATCTTATGTTGGTTCTTCCGTCGCGTAAAATATTTGTGCCAAGTTTGGTTGAAATCGGTCCAGTGGTTTAGGAGGAGATGTGAAACATGCATACATAGATACATACATACAATAAGGGGGGGGTTTGCCCCTTAGGAGTGAAAGTTTTTAAAACCGTTTCTTAGTGAGCACCTAAGACCTATGATGAAGCTATGCTCAAAGTTTCATTGATATCCATTCAGTAGTTTTTGCTCTACGTTGATTCTATGTCAGTTAGTCAGGCAAACATCCCCCCTTTTTCCCCCTTTAAAGGTCGAATTTCGAAAAATCCCTTCTTAGCGGATACCTACATCACATAAGGAACCTACATGCCAAATTTCAAGTTTCTAGGTGTTATAGTTTCGGAGATTTCGTGATGAATCAGTGAGTCAGTGGTATTTCTCTTTTATATATATAGACTAGCAAAATACCCGTGCTTCGCTACGGAGTTTCACGTTGTACGTAATTGTACAATTATTGCTCGCTTAATAGTATAGGATTAGATAGATTGTACAAATTCTCAACTCTTAGTTTGTTTATTTACATTCATAGCAACAGCTATTTATTATTTATTTCGAGAAAATCGTTAGAGCCGTTTCCGAGAAAAAAGGACATACATTTATTAATTAATTGAACTTCGAAATTTTCTCGACTATAAGAACCTGCAAACAACGAAGTTTTTTCAATTTAAAACAATGATTAAAAACTCAGTACTAAATGTATTCGGGGTTTCCAGTAAACTGAGATGTCAACCACTTCATTTACCAAGTATGCAATTCCCGCTATAAATTTCAGTATTTGGTTTTTTGCCCCTTAGGAGTGAAAGCTTTTAAAACCGTTTCTTAGTGAGCACCTAAGACCTATGATGAAGGTATGTTCAAAGTTTCATTGATATCCATTCAGTGGTTTCAGAGATATCGTGATCAGTGAGTCAGTCAGTGGTATTTGGCTTATATAGATATCTGTATCTAGCCGACTTACCCAGCGTTGCTCGGGTTCATAATTTATTCATAGGCTCATAGGCACCTATTCTTGTTCTAACGTTATATTACTTGTATACTGTATAATCTTCCTTATATTGTTACGTTCGCATTCTCGCTGGAGGAATACTCTGTAGCGCACCTGTTTAAGAACATGTGATAAACTGTATTCTTATATCTGGAAAAGAATTCTGTTGCGCGTGATGCTCCTGCTCGATTTCTAACTCTGGGAGAGGGCGAACAGCTAAATTAGTTTTTAATAAAATGTCTACAGTACTTGCACGCGCTGCGTATTTACTGTCTTTTATATTTCATTGTGTTAATATTGAAATAAGGCATTTGTTAAATTAGTGTCTCCTAAACTTATTCTAACAATACAATACCTCTATAGACTTCAGCTTATCATTTTTTAAATTCAAATTGAAGGAAGTGCATTTATATTGTCTGAACACTATGATCTGAATACATTTGCTATAAAAACTTTGTTTTTTATACTCGCTTATAACTTACTTCGTTCTTAACTTATCCACTTTTAAATTCAAACTGAAACAACTCTGAATTCACACACTATTAAGGAGTTTCTTAAGATGCATACACCACCTTTGATATCATAACCTATATCTTTATTTATAAGAACCGTGGACTCTGCCCCCACCGTCTTTCGCGGGATCCGACCTAAGACTCCCCGGGTTCCGTGGATGAACTCCGGGGAAGGCCCGTCGGACGACACCTGCGCTATTTCCTACTCGGGAGACTTCCACCGATGCTATGGTAACAAGAATCTATTCTGTTGGATTGCCATAGTAACCAGATCTATTAGTTGTTTAAGACCCAAAGGACCCCCCAGAGGATCGTATCGAAAAAAAACACCTGTCCTATGTTGGTTCTCCCGTTGCGTAAAATATTTGTCCCAAGTTTGGTTGAAATCGGTCCAGTGGTTTAGAGGGAGATGTGGAAGACCCCATAGGATCCCCCAGAGGATCGTATCGAAAAAAAACACCTGTCCTATGTTGGTTCTCCCGTTGCGTAAAATATTTGTCCCAAGTTTGGTTGAAATCGGTCCAGTGGTTTAGGAGGAGATGTGGAAGACCCCGAAGGATCGTATCGAAAAAACACCTACCCTATGTTGGTTCCCCCGTTGAGTAAAATATTTGTGCCAAGTTTGGTTGAAATCGGTCCAGTGGTATAGGAGGAGATGTGGAAGACCCCAAAGGACCCCATCGAAGAAAACACCTATCCTATGTTGGTTCTCCCGTTGCGTAAAAAATATTTTTGCCAAGTGTGGTTGAAATCGGTCCAGTGGTTTAGGAGGAGATGTGGAAGACCCCAAAGAACCCCTCCCAAAGTACCCCATCGAAAATACACCTATCCTATGTTGTTTCTGCCGTCGCGTAAAATATTTGTGCCAAGTTTGGTTGAAATCGGTCCAGTGGTTTAGGAGGAGATGTGGAAGACCCCAAAGGACCCCATCGAAAAAAGCACCTCACCAATGTTGGTTCTCCCGTCGCGTAAAATATTTGTGCCAAGTTTGGTTGAAATCGGTCGAGTGGTATAGGAGGAGATGTGGAAGACCCCAAAGGACCCCTTCGAAGAAAACACCTATCCTATGTTGGTTCTCCCGTTGCGTAAATATTTGTGCCAAGTTTGGTTGAAATCGGTCCAGTGGTTTAGGAGGAGATGTGGAAGACCCCAAAGGACCCCATCGAAAAAACACCTATCCTATGTTGGTTCTTCCGTCGCGTAAAATATTTGTGCCAAGTTTGGTTGAAATCGGTCCAGTGGTTTAGGAGGAGATGTGGAACATAGATACATACATACAATAGGGGGGGGGTTTGCCCCTTAGGAGTGAAAGTTTTTAAAACCGTTTCTTAGTGAGCACCTAAGACCTATGATGAAGCTATGTTCAAAGTTTCATTGATATCCATTCAGTAGTTTTTGCTCTACGTTGATTCTATGTCAGTTAGTCAGGCAAACGTCCCCCCCTTTTTCCCCCTTTAAAGGTCGAATTTCCAAAAATCCCTTCTTAGCGGATACCTCCATCACATAAGGAACCTACATGCCAAATTTCAAGTTTCTAGGTGTTATAGTTTCGGAGATTTCGTGATGAATCTGTGAGTCAGTGGTATTTCTCTTTTATATATATAGACTAGCAGAATACCCGTGCTTCGCTACGGAGTTTCACGTTGTACGTAATTGTACAATTATTGCTCGCTTAATAGTATAGGATTAGATAGATTGTACAAATTCTCAACTCTTAGTTTGTTTATTTACATTCATAGCAACAGCTATTTATTATTTATTTCGAGAAAATCGGTAGAGCCGTTTCCGAGAAAAAAAGGACATACATTTATTAATTAATTGAACTTCGAAATTTTCTCGACTATAAGAACCTGCAAACAACGAAGTTTTTTCAATTTAAAACAATGATTAAAAACTCAGTACTAAATGTATTCGGGGTTTCCAGTAAACTGAGATGTCAACCACTTCATTTACCAAGTATGCAATTCCCGCTATAAATTTCAGTATTTGGTTTTTTGCCCCTTAGGAGTGAAAGTTTTTAAAACCGTTTCTTAGTGAGCACCAAAGACCTATGATGAAGGTATGTTCAAAGTTTCATTGATATCCATTCAGTGGTTTCAGAGATATCGTGATCAGTGAGTCAGTCAGTGGTATTTGGCTTATATAGATATCTATATCTAGCCGACTTACCCAGCGTTGCTCGGGTTCATAATTTATTCATAGGCACCTATTCTTGTTCTAACGTTATATTACTTGTATACTGTATAATCTTCCTTATATTGTTACGTTCGCATTCTCGCTGGAGGAATACTCTGTAGCGCACCTGTTTAAGAACATGTGATAAACTGTATTCTTATATCTGGAAAAGAATTCTGTTGCGCGTGATGCTCCTGCTCGATTTCCAACTCTGGGAGAGGGCGAACAGCTAAATTAGTTTTCAATAAAATGTCTACAGTACTTGCACGCGCTGCGTATTTACTGTCTTTTATATTTCATTGTGTTAATGTTGAAATAAGGCATTTGTTAAATTAGTGTCTCCTAAAATTATTCTTACAATACAATACCTCTATAGATTTCAGCTTATCATTTTTTAAATTCAAACTGAAGCAAGTGCATTTATATTGTATGAACACTATGATCTGAATACATTTGCTATAAAAACTTTGTTTTATATACTCGCTTATAACTTACTTCGTTCTTAACTTATCCACTTTTAAATTCAAACTGAAACAACTCTGAATTCACACACTATTAAGGAGTTTCTTAAGATGCATACACCACCTTTGATATCATAACCTATATCTTTATTTATAAGAACCGTGGACTCTGCCCCCACCGTCTTTCACGGGATCCGACCTAAGACTCCCCGGGTTCCGTGGATGAACTCCGGGGAAGGCCCGTCGGACGACACCTGCGCTATTTCCTACGCGGGAGACTTCCACCGATGCTATGGTAACAAGAATCTATTCTATTGGGTTGCCATAGTAACCAGATCTAATAGTTTTTAAGACCCAAAGGATCGTATCGAAAAAACACTTGTCCTATGTTGGTTCTACCGTTGCGAAAAATATTTGTGCCAAGTTTGGTTGAAATCGGTCCAATGGTTTAGGAGGAGATGTGGAAGACCCCGAAGGATCGTATCGAAAAAACACCTACCCTATGTTGGTTCCCCCGTTGAGTAAAATATTTGTGCCAGGTTTGGTTGAAATCGGTCCAGTGGTATAGGAGGAGATGTGGAAGACCCCAAAGGACCCCATCGAAGAAGACACCTATCCTATGTTGGTTCTCCCGTTGCGTAAAATATTTGTGCCAAGTGTGGTTGAAATCGGTCCAGTGGTTTAGGAGGAGATGTGGAAGACCCCAAAGAACCTCCCCCAAAGGACCCCATCGAAAAAACACCTATCCTATGTTGGTTCTTCCGTCGCGTAAAATATTTGTGCCAAGTTTGGTTGAAATCGGTCCAGTGGTTTAGGAGGAGATGTGGAAGACCCCAAAGGACCCCATCGAAAAAAGCACCTCACCTATGTTGGTTCTCCCGTCGCGTAAAATATTTGTGCCAAGTTTGGTTGAAATCGGTCCAGTGGTATAGGAGGAGATGTGGAAGACCCCAAAAGACCCCTTCGAAAAAAACACCTATCCTATGTTGGTTCTTCCGTCGCGTAAAATATTTGTGTCAAGTTTGGTTGAAATCGGTCCAGTGGTTTAGGAGGAGATGTGGAACATGCATACATAGATACATACATACAATAAGGGGGGGGTTTGCCCCTTAGGAGTGAAAGTTTTTAAAACCGTTTCTTAGTGAGCACCTAAGACCTATGATGAAGCTATGCTCAAAGTTTCATTGATATCCATTCAATAGTTTTTGCTCTACGTTGATTCTATGTCAGTTAGTCAGGCAAACATCCCCCCTTTTTCCCCCTTTAAAGGTCGAATTTCGAAAAATCCCTTCTTAGCGGATACCTACATCACATAAGGAACCTACATGCCAAATTTCAAGTTTCTAGGTGTTATAGTTTCGGAGATTTCGTGATGAATCAGTGAGTCAGTGGTATTTCTCTTTTATATATATAGACTAGCAAAATACCCGTGCTTCGCTACGGAGTTTCACGTTGTACGTAATTGTACAATTATTGCTCGCTTAATAGTATAGGATTAGATAGATTGTACAAATTCTCAGCTCTTAGTTTGTTTATTTACATTCATAGCAACAGCTATTTATTATTTATTTCGAGAAAATCGTTAGAGCCGTTTCCGAGAAAAAAAGGACATACATTTATTAATTAATTGAACTTCGAAATTTTCTCGACTATAAGAACCTGCAAACAACGAAGTTTTTTCAATTTAAAACAATGATTAAAAACTCAGTACTAAATGTGTTCGGGGTTTCCAGTAAACTGAGATGTCAACCACTTCATTTACCAAGTATGCAATTCCCGCTATAAATTTCAGTATTTGGTTTTTTGCCCCTGAGGAGTGAAAGTTTTTAAAACCGTTTCTTAGTGAGCACCTAAGACCTATGATGAAGGTATGTTCAAAGTTTCATTGATATCCATTCAGTGGTTTCAGAGATATCGTGATCAGTGAGTCAGTCAGTGGTATTTGGCTTATATAGATATCTATATCTAGCCGACTTACCCAGCGTTGCTCGGGTTCATAATTTATTCATAGGCACCTATTCTTGTTCTAACGTTATATTACTTGTATACTGTATAATCTTCCTTATATTGTTACGTTCGCATTCTCGCTGGAGGAATACTCTGTAGCGCACCTGTTTAAGAACATGTGATAAACTGTATTCTTATATCTGGAAAAGAATTCTGTTGCGCGTGATGCTCCTGCTTGATTTCTAACTCTGGGAGAGGGCGAACAGCTAAATTAGTTTTTAATAAAATGTCTACAGTACTTGCACGCGCTGCGTATTTACTGTCTTTTATATTTCATTGTGTTAATGTTGAAATAAGGCATTTGTTAAATTAGTGGCTCCTAAACTTATTCTAACAATACAATACCTCTATAGATTTCAGCTTATCATTTTTTAAATTCAAATTGAAGCAAGTGCTTTTATATTGTCTGAACACTATGATCTGAATACATTTGCTATAAAAACTTTGTTTTTTATACTCGCTTATAACTTACTTCGTTCTTAACTTATCCACTTTTAAATTCAAACTGAAACAACTCTGAATTCACACACTATTAAGGAGTTTCTTAAGATGCATACACCACCTTTGATATCATAACCTATATCTTTATTTATAAGAACCGTGGACTCTGCCCCCACCGTCTTTCGCGGGATCCGACCTAAGACTCCCCGGGTTCCGTGGATGAACTCCGGGGAAGGCCCGTCGGACGACACCTGCGCTATTTCCTACTCGGGAGACTTCCACCGATGCTATGGTAACAAGAATCTATTCTGTTGGATTGCCATAGTAACCAGATCTAATAGTTGTTTAAGAATTTAAAGGACCCCCCAGAGGATCGTATCGAAAAAAAACACCTGTCCTATGTTGGTTCTCCCGTTGGGTAAAATATTTGTCCCAAGTTTGGTTGAAATCGGTCCAGTGGTTTAGAGGGAGATGTGGAAGACCCCATAGGATCCCCCAAAGGATCGTATCGAAAAAACACGTCCTATGTTGGTTCTGCCGTTGCGTAAAATATTTGTGCCAAGTTTGGTTGAAATCGGTCCAATGGTTTAGGAGGAGATGTGGAAGACCCCGAAGGATCGTATCGAAAAAACACCTACCCTATGTTGGTTCCCCCGTTGAGTAAAATATTTGTGCCAAGTTTGGTTGAAATCGGTCCAGTGGTATAGGAGGAGATGTGGAAGACCCCAAAGGACCCCATCGAAGAAAACACCTATCCTATGTTGGTTCTCCCGTTGCGTAAAAAATATTTGTGCCAATGTGGTTGAAATCGGTGCAGTGGTTTAGGAGGAGATGTGGAAGACCCCAAAGGACCCCTCCCAAAGTACCCCATCGAAAATACACCTATCCATTGTTGTTTCTGCCGTCGCGTAAAATATTTGTGCCAAGTTTGGTTGAAATCGGTCCAGTGGTTTAGGAGGAGATGTGGAAGACCCCAAAGGACCCCATCGAAAAAAGCACCTCACCAATGTTGGTTCTCCCGTCGCGTAAAATATTTGTGCCAAGTTTGGTTGAAATCTGTCGAGTGGTATAGGAGGAGATGTGGAAGACCCCAAAGGACCCCTTCGAAGAAAACACCTATCCTATGTTGGTTCTCCCGTTGCGTAAATATTTATGCCAAGTTTGGTTGAAATCGGTCCATTGGTTTAGGAGGAGATGTGGAAGACCCCAAAGGACCCCATCGAAAAAACACCTATCCTATGTTGGTTCTTCCGTCGCGTAAAATATTTGTGCCAAGTTTGGTTGAAATCGGTCCAGTGGTTTAGGAGGAGATGTGGAACATAGATACATACATACAATAGTGGGGGGTTTGCCCCTTAGGAGTGAAAGTTTTTAAAACCGTTTCTTAGTGAGCACCTAAGACCTATGATGAAGCTATGTTCAAAGTTTCATTGATATCCATTCAGTAGTTTTTGCTCTACGTTGATTCTATGTCAGTTAGTCAGGCAAACGTCCCCCCTTTTTCCCCCTTTAAAGGTCGAATTTCCAAAAATCCCTTATTAGCGGATGCCTCCATCACATAAGGAACCTACATGCCAAATTTCAAGTTTCTAGGTGTTATAGTTTCGGAGATTTCGTGATGAATCTGTGAGTCAGTGGTATTTCTCTTTTATATATATAGACTAGCAGAATACCCGTGCTTCGCTACGGAGTTTCACGTTGTACGTAATTGTACAATTATTGCTCGCTTAATAGTATAGGATTAGATAGATTGTACAAATTCTCAACTCTTAGTTTGTTTATTTACATTCATAGCAACAGCTATTTATTATTTATTTCGAGAAAATCGTTAGAGCCGTTTCCGAGAAAAAAAGGACATACATTTATTAATTAATTGAACTTCGAAATTTTCTCGACTATAAGAACCTGCAAACAACGAAGTTTTTTCAATTTAAAACAATGATTAAAAACTCAGTACTAAATGTATTCGGGGTTTCCAGTAAACTGAGATGTCAACCACTTCATTTACCAAGTATGCAATTCCCGCTATAAATTTCAGTATTTGGTTTTTTGCCCCTTAGGAGTGAAAGTTTTTAAAACCGTTTCTTAGTGAGCACCTAAGACCTATGATGAAGGTATGTTCAAAGTTTCATTGATATCCATTCAGTGGTTTCAGAGATATCGTGATCAGTGAGTCAGTCAGTGGTATTTGGCTTATATAGATATCTATATCTAGCCGACTTACCCAGCGTTGCTCGGGTTCATAATTTATTCATAGGCACCTATTCTTGTTCTAACGTTATATTACTTGTATACTGTATAATCTTCCTTATATTGTTACGTTCGCATTCTCGCTGGAGGAATACTCTGTAGCGCACCTGTTTAAGAACATGTGATAAACTGTATTCTTATATCTGGAAAAGAATTCTGTTGCGCGTGATGCTCCTGCTCGATTTCTAACTCTGGGAGAGGGCGAACAGCTAAATTAGTTTTCAATCAAATGTCTACAGTACTTGCACGCGCTGCGTATTTACTGTCTTTTATATTTCATTGTGTTAATGTTGAAATAAGGCATTTGTTAAATTAGTGTCTCCTAAACTTATTCTAACAATACAATACCTCTATAGATTTCAGCTTATCATTTTTTAAATTCAAACTGAAGCAAGTGCATTTATATTGTCTGAACACTATGATCTGAATACATTTGCTATAAAAACTTTGTTTTATATACTCGCTTATAACTTACTTCGTTCTTAACTTATCCACTTTTAAATTCAAACTGAAACAACTCTGAATTCACACACTATTAAGGAGTTTCTTAAGATGCATACACCACCTTTGATATCATAACCTATATCTTTATTTATAAGAACCGTGGACTCTGCCCCCACCTTCTTTCACGGGATCCGACCTAAGACTCCCCGGGTTCCGTGGATGAACTCCGGGGAAGGCCCGTCGGACGACACCTGCGCTATTTCCTACGCGGGAGACTTCCACCGATGCTATGGTAACAAGAATCTATTCTATTGGGTTGCCATAGTAACCAGATCTAATAGTTTTTAAGACCCAAAGGATCGTATCGAAAAAACACTTGTCCTATGTTGGTTCTCCCGTTGCGAAAAATATTTGTGCCAAGTTTGGTTGAAATCGGTCCAACGGTTTAGGAGGAGATGTGGAAGACCCCGAAGGATCGTATCGAAAAAACACCTACCCTAGGTTGGTTCCCCCGTTGAGTAAAATATTTGTGCCAAGTTTGGTTGAAATCGGTCCAGTGGTATAGGAGGAGATGTGGAAGACCCCAAAGGACCCCATGGAAGAAGACACCTATCCTATGTTGGTTCTCCCGTTGCGTAAAATATTTGTGCCAAGTGTGGTTGTAATCAGTCCAGTGGTTTAGGAGGAGATGTGGAAGACCCCAAAGAACCTCCCCCAAAGGACCCCATCGAAAAAAACACCTATCCTATGTTGGTTCTTCCGTCGCGTAAAATATTTGTGCCAAGTTTGGTTGAAATCGGTCCAGTGGTTTAGGAGGAGATGTGGAAGACCCCAAAGGACCCCATCGAAAAAAGCACCTCACCTATGTTGGTTCTCCCGTCGCGTAAAATATTTGTGCCAAGTTTGGTTGAAATCGGTCCAGTGGTATAGGAGGAGATGTGGAAGACCCCAAAGGACCCCATCGAAAAAACACCTATCCTATGTTGGTTCTTCCGTCGCGTAAAATATTTGTGCCAAGTTTGGTTGAAATCGGTCCAGTGGTTTAGGAGGAGATGTGGAACATGCATACATAGATACATACATACAATAAGGGGGGGTGGTTTGCCCCTTAGGAGTGAAAGTTTTTAAAATTGTTTCTTAGTGAGCACCTAAGACCTATGATGAAGCTATGCTCAAAGTTTCATTGATATCCATTCAGTAGTTTTTGCTCTACGTTGATTCTATGTCAGTTAGTCAGGCAAACATTCCCCCTTTTTCCCCCTTTAAAGGTCGAATTTTCAAAAATCCCTTCTTAGCGGATACCTACATCACATAAGGAACCTACATGCCAAATTTCAAGTTTCTAGGTGTTATAGTTTCGGAGATTTCGTGATGAATCAGTGAGTCAGTGGTATTTCTCTTTTATATATATAGACTAGCAAAATACCCGTGCTTCGCTACGGAGTTTCACGTTGTACGTAATTGTACAATTATTGCTCGCTTAATAGTATAGGATTAGATAGATTGTACAAATTCTCAGCTCTTAGTTTGTTTATTTACATTCATAGCAACAGCTATTTATTATTTATTTCGAGAAAATCGTTAGAGCCGTTTCCGAGAAAAAAAGGACATACATTTATTAATTAATTGAACTTCGAAATTTTCTCGACTATAAGAACCTGCAAACAACGAAGTTTTTTCAATTTAAAACAATGATTAAAAACTCAGTACTAAATGTATTCGGGGTTTCCAGTAAACTGAGATGTCAACCACTTCATTTACCAAGTATGCAATTCCCGCTATAAATTTCAGTATTTGGTTTTTTGCCCCTTAGGAGTGAAAGTTTTTAAAACCGTTTCTTAGTGAGCACCTAAGACCTATGATGAAGGTATGTTCAAAGTTTCATTGATATCCATTCAGTGGTTTCAGAGATATCGTGATCAGTGAGTCAGTCAGTGGTATTTGGCTTATATAGATATCTATATCTAGCCGACTTACCCAGCGTTGCTCGGGTTCATAATTTATTCATAGGCACCTATTCTTGTTCTAACGTTATATTACTTGTATACTGTATAATCTTCCTTATATTGTTACGTTCGCATTCTCGCTGGAGGAATACTCTGTAGCGCACCTGTTTAAGAACATGTGATAAACTGTATTCTTATATCTGGAAAAGAATTCTGTTTCGCGTGATGCTCCTGCTCGATTTCTAACTCTGGGAGAGGGTGAACAGCTAAATTAGTTTTCAATAAAATGTCTACAGTACTTGCACGCGCTGCGTATTTACTGTCTTTTATATTTCATTGTGTTAATGTTGAAATAAGGCATTTGTTAAATTAGTGTCTCCTAAACTTATTCTAACAATGCAATACCTCTATAGATTTCAGCTTATCATTTTTTAAATTCAAACTGAAGCAAGTGCATTTATATTGTCTGAACACTATGATCTGAATACATTTGCTATAAAAACTTTGTTTTTTATACTCGCTTATAACTTACTTCGTTCTTAACTTATCCACTTTTAAATTCAAACTGAAACAACTCTGAATTCACACACTATTAAGGAGTTTCTTAAGATGCATACACCACCTTTGATATCATAACCTATATCTTTATTTATAAGAACCGTGGACTCTGCCCCCACCGTCTTTCACGGGATCCGACCTAAGACTCCCCGGGTTCCGTGGATGAACTCCGGGGAAAGCCCGTCGGACGACTCTTGCGCTATTTCCTACGCGGGTGACTTCCACCGATGCTATGGTAACAAGAATCTATTCTATTGGGTTGCCATAGTAACCAGATCTAATAGTTTTTAAGACCCAAAGGATCGTATCGAAAAAACACTTGTCCTCTGTTGGTTCTCCCGTTGCGAAAAATATTTGTGCCAAGTTTGGTTGAAATCTGTCCAATGGTTTAGGAGGAGATGTGGAAGACCCCGAAGGATCGTATGGAAAAAACACCTACCCTATGTTGGTTCCCCCGTTGAGTAAAATATTGGTGCCAAGATTGGTTGAAATCGGTCCAATGGTTTAGGAGGAGATGTGGAAGACCCCAAAGAACCCCCCCAAAGGACCCCATCGAAAAAAACACCTATCCTATGCTGGTTCTTCCGTCGCGTAAAATATTTGTGCCAGGTTTGGTTGAAATCGGTCCAGTGGTTTAGGAGGAGATGTGGAAGACCCCAAAGGACCCCATCGAAAAAAGCACCTCACCTATGTTGGTTCTCCCGTCGCGTAAAATATTTGTGCCAGTAAAATATTTGTGCCAATTTTGGTTGAAATCGGTCCAGTGGTATAGGAGGAGATGTGGAAGACCCCAAAGGACCCCATCGAAGAAAACACCTATCCTATGTTGGTTCTCCCGTTGCGTAAATATTTGTGCCAAGTTTGGTTGAAATCGGTCCATTGGTTTAGGAGGAGATGTGGAAGACCCCAAAGGACCGCATCGAAGAAAACACCTATCCTATGTTGGTTCTCCCGTTGCGTAAATATTTGTGCCAAGTTTGGTTGAAATCGGTCCAGTGGTTTAGGAGGAGACGTGGAAGACCCCAAAGGACCCCATCGAAAAAAACACCTATCCTATGTTGGTTCTTCCATCGCGTAAAATATTTGTTTCAAGTTTCGTTGAAATCGGTCCAGTGGTTTAGGAGGAGATGTGGAACATACATACATAGATACATACATACAATAGGGGGGGGGGGTTTGCCCCTTAGGAGTGAAAGTTTTTAAAACAGTTTCTTAGTGAGCACCTAAGACCTACGATGAAGCTATGTTCAATGTTTCATTGATATCCATTCAGTAGTTTTTGCTCTACGTTGATTCTATGTCAGTTAGTCAGGCAAACGTCCCTCCTTTTTCCCCCTTTAAAGGTCGAATTTCCAAAAATCCCTTCTTAGCGGATACCTACATCACATAAGGAACCTACATGCCAAGTTTCAAGTTTCTAGGTGTTATATTTTCGGAGATTTCGTGATGAATCAGTGAGTCAGTGGTATTTCTCTTTTATATATATAGACTAGCAAAATACCCGTGCTTCGCTACGGAGTTTCACGTTGTACGTAATTGTACAATTATTGCTCGCTTAATAATATAGGATTAGATAGATTGTACAAATTCTCAACTCTTAGTTTGTTTATTTACATTCATAGCAACAGCTATTTATTATTTATTTCGAGAAAATCGTTAGAGCCGTTTCCGAGAGTTTTCATAATTTATTCATAGGCTTTAGGCACCTATTCTTGTTCTAACGTTATATTACTTGTATACTGTATAATCTTCCTTATATTGTTACGTTCGCATTTCACTGGAGGAATACTCTGTAGCGCACCTGTTTAAGAACATGTGATAAACTGTATTCTTATATCTGGAGAAGAATTCTGTTGTGCGTGATGCTCCTGCTCGATTTCTAACTCTGGGAGAGGGCGAACAGCTAAATTAGTTTTCAATCAAATGTCTACAGTACTTGCACGCGCTGCGTTTTTAACTGTCGTTTTATAATTCATTGTGGTTATGTTGAAATAAGGCATTTGTTAAATTAGTGTCTCCTAAACTTATTCTAACAATACAATACCTCTGTAGATTTCAGCTTATCATTTTTTAAATTCAAACTGAAGCAAGTGCATTTAAATTGTCTGAACACTATGATCTGAATACATTTGCTATAAAAACTTTGTTTTTTATACTCGCTTATAACTTATTTCTTTCTTAACTTATCCACTTTTAAATTCAAACTGAAACAACTCTGAATTCACACACTATTAAGGAGTTTCTTAAGATGCATACACCACCTTTGATATCATAACCTATATCTTTATTTATAAGAACCGTGGACTCTGCCCCCACCGTCTTTCACGGGATCCGACCTAAGACTCCCCGGGTTCCGTGGATGAACTCCGGGGAAGGCCCGTCGGACGACACCTGCGCTATTTCCTACGCGGGAGACTTCCACCGATGCTATGGTAACAAGAATCTATTCTATTGGTTTGCCATAGTAACCAGATCTAATAGTTTTTAAGACCCAAAGGATCGTATCGAAAAAACACTTGTCCTCTGTTGGTTCTCCCGTTGCGAAAAATATTTGTGCCAAGTTTGGTTGAAATCGGTCCAACGGTTTAGGAGGAGATGTGGAAGACCCCGAAGGATCGTATCGAAAAAACACCTACCCTATGTTGGTTCCCCAGTTGAGTAAAATATTTGTGCCAAGTTTGGTTGAAATCGGTCCAGTGGTATAGGAGGAGATGTGGAAGACCCCAAAGGACCCCATCGAAGAAGACACCTATCCTATGTTGGTTCTCCCGTTGCGTAAAATATTTGTACCAAGTGTGGTTGAAATCGGTCCA
Source organism: Magicicada septendecula (assembly GCA_034769895.1). Lineage (NCBI taxonomy): Eukaryota > Metazoa > Arthropoda > Insecta > Hemiptera > Cicadidae > Magicicada > Magicicada septendecula. Next base: position 939,249,625 of record CM068367.1, on the reverse strand, counting down.
GTGGTTTAGGAGGAGATGTGGAAGACCCCAAAGAACCTCCCCCAAAGGACCCCATCGAAAAAAAACACCTATCCTATGTTGGTTCTTCCGTCGCGTAAAATATTTGTGCCAAGTTTGGTTGAAATCGGTTCAGTGGTTTAGGAGGAGATGTGGAAGACCCCAAAGGACCCCATCGAAAAAAGCACCTCACTTATGTTGGTTCTCCCATCGCGTAAAATATTTGTGCCAAGTTTGGTTGAAATCGGTCCAGTGGTATAGGAGGAGATGTGGAAGACCCCAAAGGACCCCATCGAAAAAAACACCTATCCTATGTTGGTTCTACCGTCGCGTAAAATATTTGTGCCAAGTTTGGTTGAAATCGGTCCAGTGGTTTAGGAGGAGATGTGGAACATGCATACATAGATACATACATACAATAAGGGGGGGTGGTTTGCCCCTTAGGAGTGAAAGTTTTTAAAACCGTTTCTTAGTGAGCACCTAAGACCTATGATGAAGCTATGCTCAAAGTTTCATTGATATCCATTCAGTAGTTTTTGCTCTACGTTGATTCTATGTCAGTTAGTCAGGCAAACATCCCCCCTTTTCCCCCTTTAAAGGTCGAATTTCGAAAAATCCCTTCTTAGCGGATACCTACATCACATAAGGACCCTACATGCCAAATTTCAATAGTTTCGTAGATTTCGTGATGAATCAGTGAGTCAGTGGTATTTCTCTTTTATATATATAGACTAGCAAAATACCCGTGCTTCGCTACGGAGTTTCACGTTGTACGTAATTGTACAATTATTGCTCGCTTAATAGTATAGGATTAGATAGAATGTACAAATTCTCAACTCTTAGTTTGTTTATTTACATTCATAGCAACAGCTATTTATTATTTATTTCGAGAAAATCGTTAGAGCCGTTTCCGAGAAAAAAAGGACATACATTTATTAATTAATTGAACTTCGAAATTTTCTCGACTATAAGAACCTGCAAACAACGAAGTTTTTTCAATTTAAAACAATGATTAAAAACTCAGTACTAAATGTATTCGGGGTTTCCAGTAAACTGAGATGTCAACCACTTCATTTACCAAGTATGCAATTCCCGCTATAAATTTCAGTATTTGGTTTTTTGCCCCTTAGGAGTGAAAGTTTTTAAAACCGTTTCTTAGTGAGCACCTAAGACCTATGATGAAGGTATGTTCAAAGTTTCATTGATATCCATTCAGTGGTTTCAGAGATATCGTGATCAGTGAGTCAGTCAGTGGTATTTGGTTTATATAGATATCTATATCTAGCCGACTTACCCAGCGTTGCTCGGGTTCATAATTTATTCATAGGCACCTATTCTTGTTCTAACGTTATATTACTTGTATACTGTATAATCTTCCTTATATTGTTACGTTCGCATTCTCGCTGGAGGAATACTCTGTAGCGCACCTGTTTAAGAACATGTGATAAACTGTATTCTTATATCTGGAAAAGAATTCTGTTGCGCGTGATGCTCCTGCTCGATTTCTAACTCTGGGAGAGGGCGAACAGCTAAATTAGTTTTCAATAAAATGTCTACAGTACTTGCACGCGCTGCGTATTTACTGTCTTTTATATTTCATTGTGTTAATGTTGAAATAAGGCATTTGTTAAATTACTGTCTCCTAAACTTATTCTAACAATACAATACCTCTATAGATTTCAGCTTATCATTTTTTAAATTCAAACTGAAGCAAGTGCATTTATATTGTCTGAACACTATGATCTGAATACATTTGCTATAAAAACTTTGTTTTTTATACTCGCTTATAACTTACTTCGTTCTTAACTTATCCACTTTTAAATTCAAACTGAAACAACTCTGAATTCACACACTATTAAGGAGTTTCTTAAGATGCATACACCACCTTTGATATCATAACCTATATCTTTATTTATAAGAACCGTGGACTCTGCCCCCACCGTCTTTCACGGGATCCGACCTAAGACTCCCCGGGTTCCGTGGATGAACTCCGGGGAAGGCCAGTCGGAGGACTCTTGCGCTATTTCCTACGCGGGAGACTTCCACCGATGCTATGGTAACAAGAATCTATTCTATTGGGTTGCCATAGTAACCAGATCTAATAGTTTTTAAGACCCAAAAGATCGTATCGAAGAAACACTTGTCCTCTGTTGGTTCTCCCGTTGCGAAAAATATTTGTGCCAAGTTTGGTTGAAATCTGTCCAATGGTTTAGGAGGAGATGTGGAAGACCCCGAAGGATCGTATGGAAAAAACACCTACCCTAGGTTGGTTCCCCCGTTGAGTAAAATATTGGTGCCAAGATTGGTTGAAATCGGTCCAATGGTTTAGGAGGAGATGTGGAAGACCCCAAAGAACCCCCCCAAAGGACCCCATCGAAAAAACACATATCCTATGGTGGTTCTTCCGTCGCGTAAAATATTTGTGCCAAGTTTGGTTGAAATCGGTCCAGTGGTTTAGGAGAAGATGTGGAAAACCCCAAAGGACCCCATCGAAAAAAGCACCTCACCTATGTTGGTTCTCCCGTCGCGTAAAATATTTGTGCCAGTAAAATATTTGTGCCAATTTTGGTTGAAATCGGTCCAGTGGTATAGGAGGAGATGTGGAAGACCCCAAAGGACCCCATCGAAGAAAACACCTATCCTATGTTGGTTCTCCCGTTGCGTAAATATTTGTGCCAAGTTTGGTTGAAATCGGTCAATTGGTTTAGGAGGAGATGTGGAAGACCCCAAAGGACCCCATCGAAGAAAACACCTATCCTATGTTGGTTCTCCCGTTGCGTAAATATTTGTGCCAAGTTTGGTTGAAATCGGTCCAGTGGTTTAGGAGGAGATGTGGAAGACCCAAAAGGACCCCATCGAAAAAAACACCTATCCTATGTTGGTTCTTCCGTCGCGTAAAATATTTGTGCCAAGTTTCGTTGAAATCGGTCCAGTGGTTTAGGAGGAGATGTGGAACATACATACATAGGTACATACATACAATAGGGGGGGGTTTGCCCCTTAGGAGTGAAAGTTTTTAAAACCGTTTCTTAGTGAGCACCTAAGACCTACGATGAAGCTATGTTCAAAGTTTCATTGATATCCATTCAGTAGTTTTTGCTCTACGTTGATTCTATGTCAGTTAGTCAGGCAAACGTCCCCCCTTTTTCCCCCTTTAAAGGTCGAATTTCCAAAAATCCCTTCTTAGCGGATACCTACATCACATACGGAACATACATGCCAAGTTTCAAGTTTCTAGGTGTTATAGTTTCGGAGATTTCGTGATGAATTAGTGAGTCAGTGGTATTTCTCTTTTATATATATAGACTAGCAAAATACCCGTGCTTCGCTACGGAGTTTCACGTTGTACGTAATTGTAAAATTATTGCTCGCTTAATAGTATAGGATTAGGTAGATTGTACAAATTCTCAACTCTTAGTTTGTTTATTTACATTCATAGCAACAGCTATTTATTATTTATTTCGAGAAAATCGTTAGAGCCGTTTCCGAGAAAAAAAGGACATACATTTATTAATTAATTGAACTTCGAAATTTTCTCGACTATAAGAACCTGCAAACAACGAAGTTTTTTCAATTTAAAACAATGATTAAAAACTCAGTACTAAATGTATTCGGGGTTTCCAGTAAACTGAGATGTCAACCACTTCATTTACCAAGTATGCAATTCCCGCTATGAATTTCATTATTTGGTTTTTTGGCCCTTAGGAGTGAAAGTTTTTAAAACCGTTTCTTAGTGAGCACCTAAGACCTATGATGAAGGTATGTTCAAAGTTTCATTGATATCCATTCAGTGGTTTCAGAGATATCGTGATCAGTGGGTCAGTCAGTGGTATTTGGCTTATATAGATATCTATATCTAGCCGACTTACCCAGCGTTGCTCGGGTTCATAATTTATTCATAGGCACCTATTCTTGTTCTAACGTTATATTACTTGTATACTGTATAATCGTCCTTATATTGTTACGTTCGCATTTCACTGGAGGAATACTCTGTAGCGCCCCTGTTTAAGAACATGTGATAAACTGTATTCTTATATCTGGAGAAGAATTCTGTTGAGCGCGATGCTCCTGCTCGATTTCTAACTCTAGGAGAGGGCGAACAGCTAAATTAGTTTTCAATCAAATGTCTACAGTACTTGCACGCGCTGCGTATTTAACTGTCGTTTTATAATTCATTGTGTTAATGTTGAAATAAGGCATTTGTTAAATTAGTGTCTCATAAACTTATTCTAACAATACAATACCTCTATAGATTTCAGCTTATCATTTTTGAAATTCAAACTGAAGCAAGTGCATTTAAATTGTCTGAACACTATGATCTGAATACATTTGCTATAAAAACTTTGTTTTTTATACTCGCTTATAACTTACTTCGTTCTTAACTTATCCACTTTTAAATTCAAACTGAAACAACTCTGAATTCACACACTATTAAGGAGTTTCTTAAGATGCATACACCACCTTTGATATCATAACCTATATCTTTATTTATAAGAACCGTGGACTCTGCCCCCACCGTCTTTCACGGGATCCGACCTAAGACTCACCGGGTTCCGTGGATGAACTCCGGGGAAGCCCCGTCGGACGACACCTGCGCTATTTCGTACTCGGGAGACTTCCACCGATGCTATGGTAACAAGAATCTATTCTATTGGGTTGCCATAGTAACCAGATCTAATAGTTTTTAAGACCCAAAGGATCGTATCGAAAAAACACTTGTCCTATGTTGGTTCTCCAGTTTCGAAAAATATTTGTGCCAAGTTTGGTTGAAATCGGTCCAATGGTTTAGGAGGAGATGTGGAAGACCCCGAAGGATCGTATCGAAAAAACACCTACCCTATATTGGTTCCCCCGTTGAGTAAAATATTTGTGCCAAGTTTGGTTGAAATCGGTCCAATGGTATAGGATTAGATGTGGAAGACCCCAAAGGACCCCATCGAAGAAGACACCTATCCTATGTTGGTTCTCCCGTTGCGTAAAATATTTGTGCCAAGTGTGGTTGAAATCGGTCGAGTGGTTTAGGAGGAGATGTGGAAGACCCTAAAGAGCCTCCCCCAAAGGACCCCATCGAAAAAAACACCTATCCTATGTTGGTTCTTCCGTCGCTTAAAATATTTGTGCCAAGTTTGGTTGAAATCGGTCCAGTGGTTTAGGAGGAGATGTGGAAGACCCCAGAGGACCCCATCGAAAAAAGCACCTCACCTATGATGGTTCTCCCGTCGCGTAAAATATTTGTGCCAAGTTTGGTTGAAATCGGTCCAGTGGTATAGGAGGAGATGTGGAAGACCCCAAAGGACCCCATCGAAAAAAACACCTATCCTATGTTGGTTCTTCCGTCGCGTAAAATATTTGTGCCAAATTTGGTTGAAATCGGTCCAGTGGTTTAGGAGGAGATGTGGAACATGCATACATAGATACATAAATACAATAAGGGGGGGGTTTGCCCCTTAGGAGTGAAAGTTTTTAAAACCGTTTCTTAGTGAGCACCTAAGACCTATGGTGAAGCTATGCTCAAAGTTTCATTGATATCCATTCAGTAGTTTTTGCTCTACGTTGATTCTATGTCAGTTAGTCAGGCAAACATCCCCCCTTTTTCCCCCTTTAAAGGTCGAATTTCGAAAAATCCCTTCTTAGCGGATACCTACATCACATAAGGAACCTACATGCCAAATTTCAAGTTTCTAGGTGTTATAGTTTCGGAGATTTCGTGATGAATCAGTGAGTCAGTGGTATTTCTCTTTTATATATATAGACTAGCAAAATCCCCGTGCTTCGCTACGGAGTTTCACGTTGTACGTAATTGTACAATTATTGCTCGCTTAATAGTATAGGATTAGATAGATTGTACAAATTCTCAGCTCTCAGTTTGTTTATTTACATTCATAGCAACAGCTATTTATTATTTATTTCGAGAAAATCGTTAGAGCCGTTTCCGAGAAAAAAAGGACAGCATTTATTAATCAATTGAACTTCGAAATTTTCTCGACTATAAGAACCTGCAAACAACGAAGTTTTTTCAATTTAAAACAATGATTAAAAACTCAGTACTAAATGTATTCGGGGTTTCCAGTAAACTGAGATGTCAACCACTTCATTTACCAAGTATGCAATTCCCGCTATAAATTTCAGTATTTGGTTTTTTGGCCCTTAGGAGTGAAAGTTTTTAAAACCGTTTCTTAGTGAGCACCTAAGACCTATGATGAAGGTATGTTCAAAGTTTCATTGATATCCATTCAGTGGTTTCAGAGATATCGTGATCAGTGAGTCAGTCAGTGGTATTTGGCTTATATAGATATCTATATCTAGCCGACTTACCCCGCGTTGCTCGGGTTCATAATTTATTCATAGGCACCTATTCTTGTTCTAACGTTATATTACTTGTATACTGTATAATCTTCCTTATATTGTTACGTTCGCATTCTCGCTGGAGGAATACTCTGTAGCGCACCTGTTTAAGAACATGTGATAAACTGTATTCTTATATCTGGAAAAGAATTCTGTTGCGCGTGATGCTCCTGCTCGATTTCTAACTCTGGGAGAGGGCGAACAGCTAAATTAGTTTTCAATCAAATGTCTACAGTACTTGCACGCGCTGCGTATTTACTGTCTTTTATATTTCATTGTGTTAATGTTGAAATAAGGCATTTGTTAAATTAGTGTCTCCTAAACTTATTCTAACAATACAATACCTCTATAGATTTCAGCTTATCATTTTTTAAATTCAAACTGAAGCAAGTGCATTTATATTGTCTGAACACTATGATCTGAATACATTTGCTATAAAAACTTTGTTTTTTATACTCGCTTATAACTTACTTCGTTCTTAACTTATCCACTTTTAAATTCAAACTGAAACAACTCTGAATTCACACACTATTAAGGAGTTTCTTAAGATGCATACACCACCTTTGATATCATAACCTATATCTTTATTTATAAGAACCGTAGACTCTGCCCCCACCGTCTTTCGCGGGATCCGACCTAAGACTCCCCGGGTTCCGTGGATGAACTCCGGGGAAGGCCCGTCGGACGACACCTGCGCTATTTCCTACGCGGGAGACTTCCACCGATGCTATGGTAACAAGAACCTATTCAGTTGGATTGCCATAGTAACCAGATCTAATAGTTGTTTAAGACCCAAAGGACCCCCCAGAGGATCGTATCGAAAAAAAACACCTGTCCTATGTTGGTTCTCCCGTTGCGTAAAATATTTGTTCCAAGTTTGGTTGAAATCGGTCCAGTGGTTTAGAGGGAGATGTGGAAGACCCTATAGGATCCCCCAAAGGATCGTATCGAAAAAACACGTCCTATGTTGGTTCTCCCGTTGCGTAAAATATTTGTGCCAAGTTTGGTTGAAATCGGTCCAATGGTTTAGGAGGAGATGTGGAAGACCCCGAAGGATCGTATCGAAAAAACACCTACCCTATGTTGGTTCCCCCGTTGAGTAAAATATTTGTGCCGAGTTTCGTTGAAATCGGTCCAGTGGTATAGGAGGAGATGTGGAAGACCCCAAAGGACCCCATCGAAGAAAACACCTATCCTATGTTGGTTCTCCGTTGCGTAAAATATTTGTGCCAAGTGTGGTTGAAATCGGTCCAGTGGTTTAGGAGGAGATGTGGAAGACCCCAAAGAACCCCTCCCAAAGGACCCCATCGAAAAAACACCTATCCTATGTTGGTTCTTCCGTCGCGTAAAATATTTGTGCCAAGTTTGGTTGAAATCGGTCCAGTGGTTTAGGAGGAGATGTGGAAGACCCCAAAGGACCCCATCGAAAAAAGCACCTCACCTATGTTGGTTCTCCCGTCGCGTAAAATATTTGTGCCAAGTTTGGTTGAAATCGGTCCAGTGGTATAGGAGGAGATGTGGAAGACCCCAAAGGACCCCATCGAAGAAAACACCTATCCTATGTTGGTTCTCCCGTTGCGTAAATATTTGTGCCAAGTTTGGTTGAAATCGGTCCAGTGGTTTAGGAGGAGATGTGGAAGACCCAAAAGGACCCCATCGAAAAAACACCTATCCTATGTTGGTTCTTCCGTCGCGTAAAATATTTGTGCCAAGTTTGGTTGAAATCCGTCCAGTGGTTTAGGAGGAGATGTGGAACATACATACATAGATACATACATACAATAGGGGGGGGTTTGCCCCTTAGGAGTGAAAGTTTTTAAAACCGTTTCTTAGTGAGCACCTAAGACCTATGATGAAGCTATGTTCAAAGTTTCATTGATATCCATTCAGTAGTTTTTGCTCTACGTTGATTCTATGTCAGTTAGTCAGGCAAACGTCCCCCCCTTTTTCCCCCTTTAAAGGTCGAATTTCCAAAAATCCCTTCTTAGCGGATACCTACATCACATAAGGAACCTACATGCCAAATTTCAAGTTTCTAGGTGTTATAGTTTCGGAGATTTCGTGATGAATCAGTGAGTCAGTGGTATTTCTCTTTTATATATATAGACTAGCAGAATACCCGTGCTTCGCTACGGAGTTTCACGTTGTACGTAATTGTACAATTATTGCTCGCTTAATAGTATAGGATTAGATAGATTGTACAAATTCTCAACTCTTAGTTTGTTTATTTACATTCATAGCAACAGCTATTTATTATTTATTTCGAGAAAATCGTTAGAGCCGTTTCCGAGAAAAAAGGACATACATTTATTAATTAATTGAACTTCCAAATATTCTCAACTATAAGAACCTGCAAACAACGAAGTTTTTTCAATTTAAAACAATGATTAAAAACTCAGTACTAAATGTATTCGGGGTTTCCAGTAAACTGAGATGTCAACCACTTCATTTAACAAGTATGCAATTCCCGCTATAAATTTCAGTATTTGGTTTTTTGGCCCTTAGGAGTGAAAGTTTTTAAAACCGTTTCTTAGTGAGCACCTAAGACCTATGATGAAGGTATGTTCAAAGTTTCATTGATATCCATTCAGTGGTTTCAGAGATATCGTGATCAGTGGGTCAGTCAGTGGTATTTGGGTTATATAGATATCTATATCTAGCCGACTTACCCAGGGTTGCTCGGGTTCATAATTTATTCATAGGCACCTATTCTTGTTCTAACGTTATATTACTTGTATACTGTATAATCTTCCTTATATTGTTACGTTCGCATTCTCGCTGGAGGAATACTCTGTAGCGCACCTGTTTAAGAACATGTGATAAACTGTATTCTTATATCTGGAAAAGAATTCTGTTGCGCGTGATGCTCCTGCTCGATTTCTAACTCTGGGAGAGGGCGAACAGCTAAATTAGTTTTCAATAAAATGTCTACAGTACTTGCACGCGCTGCGTATTTACTGTCTTTTATATTTCATTGTGTTAATGTTGAAATAAAGCATTTGTTAAATTAGTGTCTCCTAAACTTATTCTAACAATACAATACCTCTATAGATTTCAGCTTATCATTTTTTAAATTCAAACTGAAGGAATTGCATTTATATTGTCTGAACACTATGATCTGAATACATTTGCTATCAAAACTTTGTTTTTTGTACTCGCTTATAACTTACTTCGATCTTAACTTATCCACTTTTAAATTCAAACTGAAACAACTCTGAATTCACACACTATTAAGGAGTTTCTTAAGATGCATACACCACCTTTGATATCATAACCTATATCTTTATTTATAAGAACTGTAGACTCTGGCCCCGCCGTCTTTCGCGGGATCCGACCTAAGACTCCCCGGGTTCCGTGGATAAACTCCGGGGAAGGCCCGTCGGACGACTCCCGCGCTATTTCCTACGCGGGAGACTTCTACCGATGCTATGGTAACAAGAATCTATTCTATTGGATTGCCATAGTAACCAGATCTAATAGTTGTTTAAGACCCAAAGGACCCCCCAGAGGATCGTATCGAAAAAAACGCCTGTCCTATGTTGGTTCTCCAGTTGCGTAAAATATTTGTGCCAAGTTTGGTTGAAATCGGTCCAGTGGTTTAGAAAGAGATGTGGAAGACCCCAAAGGACCCCCCAAAGGATCGTATCGAAAAAACACTTGTCCTATGTTGGTTCTCCCGTTGCGTAAAATATTTGTGCCAAGTTTGGTTGAAATAGGTCCAGTGGTTTAGGAGGAGATGTGGAACATACATATATAGATACAATGGGGGGGGGGTTTGCCCCTTAGGAGTGAAAGTTTTTAAAACCGTTTCTTAGTGAGCACCTAAGACCTATGATGAAGCTATGTTCAAAGTTTCATTGATATCCATTCAGTAGTTTTTGCTCTACGCTGATTCTATGTCAGTCAGTCAGGCAAAATTCCCCCCCCCCTTTTTCCCCCTTTAAAGGTCGAATTTCCAAAAATCCCTTCTAAGCGGATACCTACATCACATAAGGAACCTACATGCCAAATTTCAAGTTTCTAGGTGCTATAGTTTCGGAGATTTCGTGATGAATCCGTGAGTCAGTGGTATTTCTCTTTTATATATATAGATTAATCTTTAAATTGTCAAAAGCTCTTTACTGTTCTTTTATTACTTCTCTGGTTGAAACAAATTTTTACAAATGTTATGATTTGATATCACCTGACTATAACATGAGTTTGCTGTGGGGTCCGTGATGGTCATCTCCAGTCGTCTTCTAGGGTGTGATACAGGGTTCCTCTTGATGCTACATTAGGTTGATTGTTTCCGAAAGGTAGTCTCGTTCTAGACGATTGGATTTTGGTACTAGAAGTCCATACGGTTGTTGTTTGTGTTTTCTTCTTCTGGAGTCGGTTGTTCACATTTTACATTTTAATTACAGTTCTTATTTTAGCAGCACTAAAATCTGGTAAGGAACATTTTAAGAGATGTGTCGGGTAAGTTTCCTTTTTTTTTACATATTTCTTCACTCACTACATTATATATTTTCTTTTTTTATTATTATTATTAATATTATTATAATTATTTCCACGCTACTTTGGGCCAAATCGAAATCACTACAAACTTGATTGAATAGTTTTTTAACGGTATACACCTACGTGTATATTGACAACACAGTAGCGACATCCTTACATGTCGAAGTTTCTCCGGCGAATGTGGGCATAGTTTTGCGACGAGGGGTCTGTAAGCTGGCGCGGTTTTACGCGCTGAGAAAATAGTTCGTTCTTTTAAGTAGTATTAATTATTCATTAATTAATGCGTAATACTTTATGTTACCTTTTGGTTATGAATTAGGAATTTCTTTATTTATTTAGTACGTCTTTTATTTAATTAACGGAATTATTATTTTTAGCTAAATAACACCGTGCTTTGCGTGTTGGTACGGGACAATTTGCACGTTGATGCAGGAATCTAGGTACAGGTAAGGGGTGGATAATACTCTTACTTGTTATAAAAGCAAAAATTTCATTTGTGCTATTTAAACATTTTTTTTAAATCGTCACATCCTCCTCCACCTAACGATGAAGGCGGGGTGGTGGGGTAATAACAGAAAATCTAATAAACACAATTACATTTGGGCACAGAACTTCATACTGAAATTTCTCTCTCTCAGATTATTTCTATCCATCAATTGGTTATCTTACAACTTATACAAAATATTTAAATTCTAATACATCTACTACACATAAAATACACAAAAACATAAATCTACCTTATTTTTAAGTCTTACATCTACTACTGGTTTTTTTGCTTGATTTCATCACTCGTTTTACGGAGTTATACTCATGAGTACGTTACTAATAATAATCACGTATTGTAATAACAATCGAATTACTTTTAGTTTACTGCGCTAGGGATTAGTTTTTTCTTTCTCGTCAGCTGACTTCTCATTCTTTATATCATTCTCGCAGGACATTAGCTAAGGTTGATCAGGCCTCGCTAGTATTCGTACGAGGGGTTTGAGTTTATACTCACTTACGATATAGGATGTTGCAAAATCTTATCGTATTCCTGTATAAGTATATACAACATATTTTATTCTCAATACTTAAGTCGTATTCTCGGTTTACTATCTTTCTCGTAGTCGTGCTTCTTTATTTTGACACGAAAATAATTTTTTTATTTGAGACAGATGGCTTCTGCGAACGTAATTTTCTGTATTGGGTTCATACAGTGCTACAGTAACGGGGGTGATGAACTTATGAATTTTGTAGGGGCCACACCATCGGTATGATAGTTTGGAAGTGGTCCTATCAACGGCTTTACTCATAGGATGAGTTTTATACATTACTAAATCACCTACTTTATACTCTATTTGCCTATTATTCTGCTCATGATATTTCCTCGATTTTTGTAAATTCGCTCTCAAATTTGCACGAGTTTCGTTCCATATTTTTCTTACGTTATTCGCATTTATGTCGCGGGGCAATAACTCATGGATTTTCCACTTCGTGGTTAAAGGATGGTTGGGTTTGTACTTGTACAGTAAATCAAATGGTGTTGATTTATGTCCTTCATGATACGCTGAGTTGAAAGCAAATTGTATCCATGATACATTTTGATCCCAGGTTGTCTGGTCTTTAGCGTGATAAGATATTAAGGCTGATTTTAAGTTACGCAAGTATCTTTCTGCTAGGTTTCCTTGCGGTCTGTACTCGGTCACGGTAATATGATTTATCCCTAATTTAAAACACATATCATTAAATTCTTTCGATTTAAACTGAGGTCCATTGTCAGATATTAGGTGTAAGGGTGTACCATAATCTTTAAGTAGTCTTTCTTGTAGAATTTTTATTGTCGTAGATGCTAAGGCACGTCTCATAGGATACATCCATACGAATTTAGTGAAGGAGTCCACACAAATTAATAGCATAGTATTTCCGGATTTAGAACGGAGATAAGGTCCAGAATAGTCTATGTATATCTTCGAGAAGGGAGTTATGGGTATTTCCGAGATTAATTTTCCGACTTGACTGATTCTTACTGGCTTGCTCAGGGCACAGATTTCGCATTCTTTCACGAACTTTTTTATTTCACTGTTCATGTTTTCCCAATGGTATTCCTTGCGAATACGATGTATAGTTTTCCTAATTACCATATGAGCTCCAATGGTCGATGAATGGTAGTATTCCATTAGCATAGGTTTGATTATTTCCGGGGCGATTATTCTCAGTAATTTTCCGTTAGCCTTTTTAAAACAAAGTACTCGTTTACTCAAGGTATATTTGTCAGAATAATTTCCTTTCTCTATTTGTTCTATTATTTTGCACAATTTCGGATCTTGTTGTTGGTAAAATGCTATATCCTTAAATGCAAGGGGAAAGTTAGTAATTAGCGTATTAATGGTAGTGGTTTCAACATTGTCTTCGCCAGATCTAGTATTGGGTAGTTGGAACATGCGGGATAGAGTATCGGCTACTACATTTTGAGTACCACGAATATGTTGTACTTTGAACTTGCAGCAATTTAATCTTAACACCCATCTTCCGATACGACCTAACTGTTTTGGGTGGTTCAATAACCACGACAAAGCTTGATTGTCGGTTTCTAGTAGAAATTCCTTATATTCCAAAAAACGTTTGAATTTTTCAAAGGCGAATACTACGGCTAAACATTCAAGTTCGTAGGCTGAGAACTTCCTTTCTTGCTCGGTCAATATACGGGAAGCATAGCTGATCGGGAGTCTAGTATTATTGATTTCCTGGTATATTACGGCTCCTAATGCTACACTCGAACTGTCGGTCTGTACGGCAAATGATTTACTGAAATCTGCTAACTGCAATACCGGTGGGGATATTATGCTTTCTTTAAGTGTTTCAAACGCGTCTTGGTGTCGAGTAGTCCACTCGAAATTCGTTCCTTTCTTTCTTAATGCATTCAATGGGGCTGCTATATCCGCTAGGTGGGGTATGTACTTGTGAAAATAGTTAATCATACCTAAAAATCGAGCTATACCTTTGGCGTCTCTCGGCGGAAAGACTTCTCGGATTGCGCGTGTACGTTCGGGATCGATGCTAACCTTACCTTCGGCAGATACTATGTGACCTAAGAAGGAGAATTGTTTTACTGCGAAGTTAACTTTTCGTGGGTTTACTGTTAGTCCAGCTTTCTTTAACCTGGATAATACTTCACGCAAGTGATCAATATGTTGATCCATTGACTCACTATATACTACTATATCGTCAAGATAGTGATATACAAATTTAAATTTAACGTCATGAAAATTTTTTCTAACAATCTGCTACATACTGAACTTCCTTGTGATATACCGAATGGTACTCTAGTAAATTGATATAGATTAAATGGGACAGCAAAAGCAGTTAGATGTTTTGATTCCTCAGCTAGTGGGATTTGGTGGAATGCTTGGTTGAGATCCATTATGGTGAAGATTTTCGCTTTCGTAAAATAGTGAAACGCGCTGTGAATGTCGGGCAGGGGTATCGATTCAAATTCTATACTCTTATTTAGCTGTCTATAATCCACGACTAGTCTATGTTTGTCAGTTCCTTTTGGTACTAGGAATGCAGGTGATGAGTATGGAGAAGTTGACGGTTCTATGACGTGTTGCTCAATGAGTTTGTTAATGTGGTTTCTCATTATTTCCATCTTGGGCGGTGGTAATTTGTATGGGTGAAGGCGTATTACCTTGTTCTCACTAAGATTTATTGTATATTCGATTAAGTGGGTTAATCCTAACCTGGGAATGAGTACAGTAGAAAATTCCCTTATTAACTTTTGAATTCTTTGTCGCTCATTTCCTTTTAAATGACTCAGACTAGATTCTTGATGCTCTGATTGAATAGTTGAGGTTTCACAATTAGCGTCGTTACTTAACTCGGAGTCGAACTGATATTTTCGAGTACGATCAAATCTGAAGAAATATTGTTTTGCATATATATCAAGGATTAAGCCAGTTTTACTTATGAAATCAGTGCCTAGTATTAAGTTTTGTCCTAACACTTCAGCTACTAGTAGGGGAACATACCAAGTAAAATTCTTTATTTTTAATTTCACCGTAATACTGCGCGATATATTTAGGTTTTGTTTATTTGCGGTGGCACACTTTATGTTCACGTTTTGGCTACATTTAATTAGATTATGTTTAGCTAATACGGTGGCTAACTGTTGACTAATTATACTACGGGTAGATCCGGAATCAATTAAACCAAGGATATTCGTTGCTCCAAGGTCTATCTGTACGTATGGTAGTTGCAGATACTTGTTTTGCATGCACCAATAGAGTTGCACTTCTCAATAAATCTTGTTAAGTAAGGGTCTATACGTTTAGTTCTATTTATTTTTACTCTATGATTATCATTGTTTTTACCTTTCCTTCTGGTGCTGCGGAAGACGTAGGATTTTTGTTCTTCCAGCTTCACATGTTTTTTGACTGGTTGGTTTTCTGTTGGTAGCGCTTTTGTTTACAATTCTTGCTAATGTGTCCGGCCTTTCCACAGTTATAACATCTTCTTTCCTCATTGACTTCGCTCGCTTGTTGTCGGGGTTTTGATCTAGAGTATGAAATATGGGGGTAGCTTTGGGTTTTAGATGTACTTACGAATCGCTTATCGCGGTAGGTTCGGGTATCAGTTCCAATTGGTAGAGGTTGGAATAAATCTCTGCGTTGAGTCTGGGACATAGAAACGCGTCTGTTCTGGTCAGAATACCAGACGTTGGACGAATGTATACAACATAGTTCTAGTTCGGTGAAAGTGGTTGGTCGCTTCATGAGTGCTAGGCGAGATCGCTCCTCGGGAGATAGTCCTATTAAGATAGTGTCTACTAACTGTTGTTCACTCCATTTAACTTGTAGCAATAAAGCAGATTCCCTTATTTCAGATATATAATGAGCTAATCTCTCGTATGCTCCTTGTACACGAAGTACTAGGTTTCGCTTCAATTCTTCGTAGATACCGGTGGGAATGAAATGTCTTATTAGGGTGGTATGAAGTTCTTCTACAGGGTGATTATACCTTAGGGATTCTAACACACGATCTTTTAAAGGAGATCTACATTTAGGTAAAATTACTTGTAAAATCTGGTCATCTCTTAGTTGTCGCAGATCCTTTAATTGTAAAAGATGCTTGAGAAAATCTAGGAGCTTTGTAATATTCAGCCCATCAGTGGTTGGTATGTCAGACAAAATACGTTCTACAGGGTGGGTTATTTTTCCATAAAGCTCGGTAGTTAGATTTAATTGAGTCGTCATTCTCGGGTTTTCCGCAGATTGATTAGTCAGCAAGTGAGGAGGTAAATCGTTGGTACGAGTCATATTCTCTAGTTCATTAGGAAGTAACTTAACGTTTACGGGTTGGATATTTACTTGTCTATCAGTTAACCGTTCTTTAAATGGATCTATATTGGATTCCTGCGGAAACTGAAATTTTACAGTACCGGTTTGCTCTTCTTGAGTAGGAGATTGGGTCGGGGAAATATTTAGTTTCGTCATTGCTTCTTCAGTCTCTTCTAATCTAAACGATTCGGACCTTCGACGTAATTCGCGCATTATCTCGGGTAATTGTTGTAATGCTTCCTCCGCGAATTTTTGCGCATCCGGTGGGGTAACTTTATCACCGGGCCAATTCAACAAATTGGTGATACGACGGGTCAGATGTTCGATTCTTTAGGTGGTGCGTAAAATTACTGCGGGGGATTTTTCATCACGCAGGGTTTGTGCAATCGAAGTAAGTTCCGTATACTTGTGATAGCATGTTTCCTTTTCACTTTCAAAATCTAAGACACTTAAACGATTTAACAATGAGGGTTTGTCCGGTTTATTTTCACGTAACGTTTTGCGAAGTTCCGCGACAGTTACATTTGAGTATGGAAGACCACGCAACAATGATTCATAGCTTAATTCGTCCTTCAACAACAAGTCGGGGTTAAATTGAGCCATATTTGTTAATAGTGATTTTTAAATAAACGAAGTATTACGTACGACAAATCTTATGTTAGCTTAAACACTTATAAAGCTTGAATTCATTTAAACACACACATATATCTATTATTACACATAGAATCTTATACTAATTAATCAAATTAAAATTATTTCACAATTCAATTTTCTGTACTGTCATATATAATCAGTCAAAACAAAACGCTAATATCATTTTATAGTGGAGAGAAATTTCACATACGAAGAGTTCATTGCTTTAACAATAGCACAAAGGGTCAGCTGTTTTGGGGAGTCTTATTGTTTGCATAGGGTGGTTTAACAAAGTAGGGTGATTCAGACACTCCTAAACACGATTCTTTCCTGTTCTGAATTGTCTGTTATGTGTGGAAGGGGAGTTTTGTATGGGATGCTCTATACGTACACAGGGTAGAGTTTACATTTCTCGACACGCATTTAACATGAAACAGCTTGTCAATACCGACAGGTTTAAAATGGAATATTTACCAGCGATGACTTGTTTATTACGGCAATGTCCCAATACTAATATTATTATATCTTAATTAAAACTTTACTCATTTGTTTGTTCCCGATTTCAGAGTGAATAAATTTATATTCGACAGAGATACTGTTAATGAATTATAACAATGTACACAATTTTTACACAAAAGCAGAATAGTTAGAAAAGTCAGCAGAGTGGCGCAATTTTGTAACGTCTCCCTTTGTTAAGACATTAAAAAAGTTGGGAACCAGTTCAATTTGTTACCTGTTAATTAAACTAGCTGCCGTTGTTAGTAAACCTTACTCACTAACAAATTATAACACATCATTATTTAGGAATTAGTCAAGGATTGCATAAATTTATTCACTCGCTGGGTGTTAGCAAAAACATCTCTTTATTATTATATTTATATCTCCGAGTTTACTTTACTTTTAAAGAAATACTCTAATAAATTCTACATTTAATATTTTGAAAATTTTTTACTTATTCTTTTTTTATCTCAAAAGCATTCAGCTAGATATTGTTTTAAGTACCACGGATCCGGGTCTCAAATTTGTTATGTTTTAATTTATCACAACTTTAACCAAATTATATGAAGAATAATTTTGGGTGTAAATTTTAGAATTACCTTACATCTAAACATCGTAATGTTATTACTACTTCATTACAGAGATTAAAAATATATATATATTAATCTTTAAATTGTCAAAAGCTCTTTACTGTTCTTTTGTTACTTCTCTGGTTGAAACAAATTTTTACAAATGTTATGATTTGATATCACCTGACTATAACATGAGTTTGCTGTGGGGTCCGTGATGGTCATCTCCAGTCGTCTTCTAGGGTGTGATACAGGGTTCCTCTTGATGCTGCATTAGGTTGATTGTTTCCGAAAGGTAGTCTCGTTCTAGACGATTGGATTTTGGTACTAGAAGTTCATACGGTTGTTGTTTGTGTTTTCTTCTTCTGGAGTCGGTTGTTCACATTTTACATTTTAATTACAATTCTTATTTTAGCAGCACTAAAATCTGGTAAGGAACATATCTTACCACTTACAGTTTGTTAATATTATAATTATTTCCACGCTACATTGGGCCAAATCGAAATCACTACAAACTTGATTGAATAGTTTTTTAACGGTATACACCTACGTGTATATTGACAACACAGTAGCGACATCCTTACATGTCGAAGTTTCTCCGGCGAATGTGGGCATAGTTTAGCGGCGAGGGGTCTGTAAGCTGGCGCGGTTTTACGCGCTGAGAAAATAGTTCGTTCTTTTAAGTAGTATTAATTATTCATTAATTAATTCGTAATACTTTGTTACCTTTTGATTATGAATTAGGAATTTCTTTATTTATTTAGTACGTCTTTTATTTAATTAACGGAATTATTATTTTTAGCTAAATAACACCGTGCTTTGCGTGTTGGTACGGGACAATTTGCACGTTGATGCAGGAATCTAGGTACAGGTAAGGGGTGGATAATACTCTTACTTGTTATAAAAGCAAAAATTTCATTTGTGCTATTTAAACATTTTTTTTAAATCGTCACAGCAACTTTGAGGTTATGTCTAATAAAACAGTAGCACTTCATTACATCTTCGTAAGTAGGCAGTACAATTTCACACAAATCACTAAATCTTCCAAAAATAGGACAATCCGAAATTTGTCTTGTCTGCACTTGTTTAGACTGAGCCATTTTAACTCACAACAATAAAGTAGCACACAAACTAACAAAATATTACGTTAATCTGTTACACAATAGACGCCAACTCAACTGAACTCGGCAAAGCGACTGACACCTGATCTGAGCTTGTCACCACACGCAAACAAATCTCCGCCTTCCGCCCCTCCCCCCCCCCAACATCCGCTGGGATAACGTTTTTATCTTTCTATTCATATTAAAACGCCTATTTGAAACTTTTTATTGCATAATCGAGACACGTAAAATTCTTTGAAAAAGTTACAAAAAGCGCTCTTGCGGCACCTCAAGACATAATCCAAAAAGTTAGAAAAAAAATTGTATGTCTTTTTTTGATATAAAAACTGCTTTTTTGACAGTATTTGAAATAAAAGAAAATTTTTGAGAACTTCTTAAAAAAACTTAAAAATGTAGCGAAAATTGCAATTTTATGAAAATTTATCGTCCTAGCGGCACCTCAAGACGTGCTCCAATATTTTTCATATCTTTTTTTTATTTTATCTACACCAAAAGGCAACTTTTCCGCGCTATTACAAATTAAAAATCCAAACTTGATTTTTTCGTTCCACCCTACTAAACATCCATCAAAGGCGTACTGGAATAATATGGAGCCCGGTGACATTCCAAGTGAAATTAAAGTTCTCACTCAGTTTGAGCAAAAACTCTTGTCTCGCATGATACCTTACGTTAAAATAGTCAAATTCGACGGCAGATATGGCCAATACGGATTCAAAGGCCAGGCCACGCTGTTCGCACTTGACATTTTCGAGGTAAGCGAGAAACTGCCTTCTATGTTGCCTCGCGACAGTGATAATGCGGGAATGGTTGTAGTCACAGAGACTCTCGAAAATTTAAATATCTCTCGTGAATACACAATTTCGCGCGAACGGGTGTATGTACTCTTGGCAAACAATCCGCTTTATAAGGACGTGACAATCAACGAATTTGCAAGACTCGACCGACAAGACATGATTCACGTTGTTCCAGCTGAGCCACAACAGAAGCAAGCTTATTTCAATGAGGCTCATAGCAACGATAATTTTGGCAATGATGATCAGTGGCAAAGTGCATATATGCCAATTTGTGACGCTTCAAGTATTGTTCGCGCTTCCTGGCATCAGGGTCGGAGTGACATTTTCAATTCCAGTTACGCTGGTTCGCAGTGCTTTGCTATGGTCACAGCAAATATTATTAGAGCCACCATTCTTCCTCCTGGTCGTTGGACCACTAATACCTTGAACCAGAATATGATTGAAGCGGATGGTTTTTGTGCGCTAATTCACTTTGAGACTGAAACAAGAGGTGGGGAGGCGTTTCCAATACCTCCTTATAGTGATCAAAATTTTAAAAATTTATAATTCCTTGATCAAGTGGCACGCTCACACACTCGAGTTGACAGACCCAAGCCCGAGTCGTAAATAAAGACGAATTAGGGACACGTCAGACCCGACGCCAGTGCGAAGACAATGATAAAAAGGCTGAGTACACGCCACAATAGAATCTAAGGAACGTAGTTGACAGCTCAAAGTTAGCTACAATTTACAGCACCTAACGAACGGAGACAAAGGCTTAGTCCAGCTGCCTGGTTACGCAGAAGTGAAATGGAACACATGCTGTGGGGGTGAGTTGTAACGAGCACACATAAGAACGTTACACCCAGCAACAAAGGGTGCAGAGAAATCTCGACAAATATGTAGACAATAGAACGGACACTCAATGAATACTGGAGGTACGCACAGCCCAGCATGAAAACAAACCCTGACATCTAGCCAGATTTACAACTAGAAAGCGTGGGATTCGTCCAGGGATGTCACCAACGAAGAGTTGATAATCGGCGGAACGAGCGAAGGGTAAATGAACAATTGACCAAGACACTGCAGACTCTTAACAAAAGCTAAGTCAGAGTACCTCGACAACGTGGAAACAGAGGTTGACAGACAGGCGAGAGAATTGCTCTAGTTTCTGAGAATCAGCACAACGTTCATCGCTGGAATATTCCGGGGATGTCGGCGACCAACCAGCGTTGGGCATCTTCCTAAAGAACTCGTGGAGAGAGTAATAACGACTCGAACGATGAATCGGGAAACCGATGACAAAATCTACAAGGTGGTAGGAATTTAGGGAACCTATCAGCAACGGCATAAGGCGTGGAAATATAGAAGTTGCCTTCTGGGATAGTAGGTTTGATAAAAACTGTTTGCGAGGACGCGGAGCGGCAGTAATACGGTAGAAGACGAGTAATAGTAGTTGCAGTAGTTATGGTAGTAAGACGGAATAATACAGTAATAGTAGTAGTTGGAGCGGTAATAACGGTAGTAATTGAAATAGTTTACGCGACTTACTCAACTTTTAACTCAGTGAAATCGTAACCAAGTCGCGGGCTTAAGTGAACTTAGACATTCAATTCAATCGCAATTATACAAAACGTATGTTCGACAGTTATATGAGTTCCGATAATCAACAGTGCGAATAGACATAACTATCGTTAAATACCAGTGCGTACGTGACTCTAAACTACGACCGACACGCAACATAATAATACAAGTGAGTAACAATCCGAGAGTAAAACAGTGAGTGACAGTTCAAACACTATTCCACCATAATGATTCTCAATATTGAACATTTGAACTGAGTGAATCAACACGAACACTATTACGCACATTGCGTACACTACGTCCAAGATAGATGAAATAGTTAGCTAGATGAACACGCACACAGCAAACTCTAAGAGTAAACCATGTAATGACGATGTTAGCATCTTAACACTTGAACTCATAAAACACTTGCCACCAGCGGGGAGTCCAACACCACACTATACATAACGAGAGTGGGAAATTCAGTGAAGTGAAGTGAAGTGTTCTTCGATTAACAGTGATTAGGATGTACGAGGAATCCACCAGCGGATGTCATCTTACACCGATGGAATTTGTGGATAAACCCTTTTGCAAGATAAGCCTTTATGTTTCTTAAATCCTAGTGATACATATACTACTGCACTGTCTCATCTTTTCAAAGAGCTACTCCCGAGAGATTTTGTAAAGTTATATAAATCATAAATCTTATAATGTTAATACTAAAATCATTCATCTGAGCATAATGAACGCATTTAGCTAGGGATAAAATATATTTGATTGCTTACTGTTTGTATATGTATATTATTGTGTTGTATTTGAATGTACCATATGTCTTGTGTTTTCAGGAAACAACGAACGAATATTATTGTAATTTTGTTATTATGTGTTTTAATTATGTATTTGCAGGACATAGTAATTTACTTAATCAACAATATAATAAATAAGTAATTCTTACCTATATACTTACAGCTTGCTTTCATTATTGCAAATTAACCTTGACAATTAATTTATCACGTTCCAAGTAATTTCATAAAGAGTCTTAGAGTTATGCTAATTATCAATGGACACAACCAAATCGACCATTGAAATGTCAGATTAACAGGCTCATGCAAATCATATTGATTTGATAACTATATTGAGTCAAATCCGACAAATATAATTTACTTTCCATATGTGTGTTAACTATTAATGTCAATTACAACCCTGTTTGATTACATATAATTAGTATACGAATTTAATTAGACCCAATTTATCAATTTATAATTGGATAATTCGATAATAATAATAATTAGCATAATTACACTAAATATAAATGGCGCCCATCGCATGGCAAAAGAGAGCAGGCAGTAGTAGTTAGATTAAGTAAAATAATATAATACAATAAGGTATTTATAGTGTAAGGTTAGCTTGACTGGTAACTGGATGATAAAAGAGAAGTAAAGCTAAAATGGCTAGCGGTAGTTCAGACAGCATGGACTTTGACATCAATAACCAGTTAGGTGTACCCGACAACGGAGAAGAAAACTCATCGGTCGAACCAAATATGACTGAGGAGACGTCAGAGGTCAGAGCGCGGGGACAGAAGTCCCAACAACAAGGAGAAGTCACATTACAATCGTTGATGGACTTCATGAGCAAGAAATTTGAAGTAATTAATGACAAATTTGAAGAAAACCGAAGAGAACAGAACGAGAAATTCGATCAACAGAAGGAAGAAATTAATGAGAAATTCAATCAGCAGAAAGAAAATATCGCTGTAATTAATGAGAAGTTCGACAGACAGAGTGAAAAGCTCAACAGACTAGAAGAAAAACTAGACAATCATAAAGAAGATGTCAGACGACAGATGACCGAACAGCTCGCGCAAATACAAGCGGAAATGCGTGACTACAAGACCAGTTGTGACGACAAAATAAGTGAAGTCCTGAAGAAACAGGAGGACGCTACAAAAGAATTAAAGGATGACACCACTAAAAGGTTTGAAGAAGTGTGGGAAACCCGGGAGTCGGACCGTCAAGAAGTCAAGAACCTCGCACAGAACACACAAACCAGTATTAAAAAAGTCCACAATAAATTAGAATCACATATCAACAATAACCAGAAGAAACAAGAAGAATTAAAAACCGAAATATACCACACGCTTAGGCAGCAGCAACAAGAACTAGGAGAAACAAACAACACACTACAGCAAAAAATTGAAGAAGTAGACGGCAGACAAAAGACGACTGAACAGAAACTTGACGAAAACGTCAAGGAGAAGACAACCCACATTCAAGAACTAAGGTGTCAATTAGAAAGACTGCGGCGACAGATAACCGAAGGGGAGTCTGGGCCAAATAGGACAGTCAACGGGCAAGTACAGGTGGAACTTAAGTACGAAGGAACCGACAGATTCCCGATGGAGTTCCTGAAAGAATTGTCGGAGTTCCAAGAATTGTATTACCCAAATAATGACATCAAATGGATCGGGAAGCACTTAGAGAAGGACGCGAGTATATGGTGGCGCGTAATCCGGGACCAAATAACCACATTTGAAGAGTTCAAGGAGGCGTTCACGTTAAAGTATTGGGGATTAGAGCGACAAGACATCATTCGTGATAACCTCGAATACGGAAAATTTGAATGGCACGGACCGGTTACGGCTATCCAATATATTGAAAGGATCCTTTTAGAAAGCCGACAATTAACTCCCGCACTGACCGACAGGCAATTGATAAGAAAAATTTCTAGGCATTTTGGAAGAGACCTGCAGATCGCTGTAATCACACGCGGGATCACCACGATACCTAACTTTGAAGCTTTAATCACTGAGTACACAAGTATTCAGTCGAACAACGGAAGCAACAGGCGGACGCAATATCGGTCAACTAATGAAAGGGAAAGCGGAACTAACGACCGACCGGGAGGGAGCTTTGTAAATAAAAACGAAGGTGACAGAAAACAAGTTTGGCAGGGGAGGCCACACGGTAACCGTTACGGGGACAAACAGTACAATGGGATGAACACTGTTGAGTTCGTTAACAATAAGCCGAGCACGAGCCAGGCGACTGACGACAATACCTCAAGGACGAATACCGACCATAATGGTAAAAAAAAAAAAAACACCCCTGCACAGCGAACGACTTAGTTTTTGTCAACAAACACAACCTCACCAATAATGTCAACATTTTATTACCGGACCTGAGGGATGACCTGCTACAAGAATATGACGAGGACATTAATAAACAAATATTAAAATGTCCCGAAGTACTTATTAAATTCAACAATGACATTAAGGTTTCGGCACTTATTGACACCGGCTCTGTTATTAACGGGTTATCAGAAGAGTGGTTCAACGTAAATAAAAAGGACATTGAACCATATGAAATTTTACCTATGACAAATTTTCTCATCATTAAGTCCAAATTAATCAGAAAGCAGATACTGTGCGACATTGAAATTGACGGGATCAAGAATGAATGTGTTTTCTTAGTTATACCTGATCTTATTAAGCAATGTATATTAGGAATAAGTTTTTTACAGGAAGTGGGATGTCGCATCGACATCGGTAATAAGAAGATAGAATTAACGAATGCAGCTGATGAAGAAGTGCGCGCCGTACCCATCATGAACATCGAACTACTAACTAATGGAGAGGAAGAAGAAATCCTGAGGAACATCGACGAGAAGATAGCAAGCATGGATTGTCAAGATGAAGAGATATTGGAACGATTGAGGGAAATACTTATAAGGAATAGGAGAGTGTTCAGGAAATGCCCGGAGAGGATAGAAGGATACGAGCATGAATTTCAAGTCACGGACAGGACGCCCTACTTTCAACGGGGTTGGCCTGTACCACTTGCATATAAAGAAAAGGTAAGGGACGAGATTGACAGGATGCTGCGGTACGGAGTGATTTAACGATGCACGAGTCCGTTCATAAATCCACTCGTCACAGTCATCAAAAGAGATGGAAGGGTCCGTTTATGCCTAGACGCAAGAAAGATAAACGGCGTTACGATTCCCGATTATGAAGGGGTTTCCCCGATCAACGAAATTTTGGCAAGATGTAGTGAGATGCGCTACCTATCTACCGTTGATTTGTCCAGCAGCTTTTGGCAAGTGCCATTGAAGGAAGAATGCAGAAAGTATACCGCGTTCATGTATGAGGGAAGGTGCTACCAATTCACCGTAACACCATTCGGCCTTAGTACCAGTTCGGCGGCACTGACACGCGGATTGGATACAGTCTTGGATGAAGATGTCAAGAGAAACACGCTAATATACGTTGACGATTGCTTATGTTATTCTAACGACGTTCAGACGCACGTAGCACATTTAGAGGCACTGTTAAACAATCTCAACAAAACAAACTTGACCGTCAACCTCAATAAATCGCAGTTCTTCAGAAAAGAAATCTCGTATCTTGGATACCAACTGACAACACGCGGCATCCAAGCTACGGAAGAGAAAGTGAAAGCTATTATGGATTTCCCGAAGCCGAAGAATCAGAAACAGTTAAAAGGTTTCTTAGGCCTCACTAATTTCTATAACCGCTTCACAAGTAAATATGCGGAGACCACGCAACCTCTACATGAATTATTGAAGAAAGATCGCAAGTTTTTATGGGCGGCTGAATTAGACGATTGCTTTGTCAGAGTCAAGAACTTATTTGTGGATGCTGTAGTTTTAAGATTTCCGCGCCCAGACCAGAGGTATTACATACAATGTGATGCTAGCGATTACGCATACGGAGGACAACTTTATCAGCTTGATGAAGAAGGGGAGATTGGCGTGATTGCCTTCACGAGTAAAACATTCAAGGGTGCCGAGCGGAACTACTACACTACAGAAAAGGAGCTCTTAAGTATCGTTAGATGCTTAGAAAAATTCCGCATGTATGTTCTCGGTCAACCGTTGACGATAATAACTGACAACAAGGCGTTGACATTCCTAAACAAATGCCATTTGAATAATTCGAGGATTACGCGATGGATTCTCGCTGTGCAAGAATATAAGTTCGATATTATCCATTGCAAGGGCAAGGACAACATCGTAGCCGACATCTTAAGCAGGTACCCACACGATACGAAATTAGATGAAGTTCAAGACAATACGCATGAATATTTGGTCAATCACTTCACCGTTAAGATGAAACTCGAAGTACGAAAATTAATCCAAAATATTGGAAAGCACCAAATAGAAGATGACAAGCTTAAGACAATCATTAATAAATTTAAGGAGGGAAGTTTAGACCCAAATTTAAATAAATTTTATAAATATGTCGATGACAAATTATATAGGCGGCAGCGGAATGAATGGAAGCTATATGTTCCTAACAACATATCTGGGGACATAATCGCTGAAATTCACCAAATGTTCGGACATTTAGGGACGAAGAAGTGTATGAAAATGCTCCAGGAACATTTCACGTTCGACCGGATGTTGAAGAAGGTCAAAACCTATATACAAACATGTGACGTTTGCCAGAAGTGCAAGGACACCAACAACAAAGAGCTGTTTGGTGGCACACGCGCTGTGATACCTACAGCAAGAGGAGATCTGGTAAGCGCAGACTATTATGGACCCCTACCGACAGGAGCGGGTGGTGTTAAATATTTACTCGTAATAGTGGATAATTTCACAAAATACGTTAAATTATTCACCCTCCGAAGAGCAACAACCACTACGACGTTGCGGAGAGTAAAAGCTTATTGTGAACAGTTCGGACGACCAAGGGTCATTTTGACGGACAACGGGACCCAGTTCACCTCCAGAAAGTGGGTCGACGGTTTAAAGGAGTTGAACATCCAACCGAAGTTTACCGCGATACGAAACCCTTGTACTAATCTTGCCGAGAGGATTAACCGGCAACTTCGGAACTTGTTTCGAATTTTCGTGAGTGACCTACATACTAAATTGTCCCAATACATAAAGACAATCGAAGCGTGTCTGAACGAGGTGTACCACGAGACAATCGAAATTACCCCTCATGAAGCACACCTCGGTACGAGACCTACACGAGCATGGGAACAATGCTTGGACAAAGGGATCATTAGCAGTGAAGGGAAGCGCGAGAATAATATATTTGTGAAAATCAAGGAGAAGGGAGAGAAGCACGCGAAGCGCTGCAACGAGAGTAAGAAGATAACGAAGTTTTCAATTGGCGACAAGGTATTGGTAAGAACATACCATCAATCAGACGCTATGTTGAGAAAAATCGACAAGTTTTTCGAACTATTTTCAGGACCGTATAAGATCAACCGTATCATCGGCGAGGCCACGTACGAGCTCGTGGAATGCGATAGCGGAAAGGTACGAGGAAGATTTAACATACGACAAATTAAGGCATATCATGAACCGGCGAAAGAAGTACGGATTATACAAGAAGGTAGTAATGACTCCGGCTGCTAGATGACTGCAAAGCGGAATACGTAAGTCAGGTAATTTGCTCGTGCGGCCAGTCCAGCTAACCAAATAATGATGTACATTTTACCATACTGTGTTTAATTCATACTTCAATATCAATTGTGTTTGTGATCACCATGTATTCATTATTTACAATGTTAATTAGGTATCTAAACATCAATATGTATAGAGTAATTTGATAACGTGTACCATGTATCAAAGGGACATTATGATACAATGATACAGGACATTAAAAACATTAATAATTGTGAAATAATAACTTGATAAAAAATGTAGTGAATCGAGTAATTTGCTTATGCAATAAATAATTTAAATATGAGACAATCGTTTTGTAACTTTAGGAATAAGCGTCTAGGTATACATCATGAGGTGAGATGAATCCTTAATTGTTTAATTAATATGCATATTTCATTTATTAATGTAATCATTTATAATGTGTCACAAGTTAATCTTATGTATGTATTTATTTGTTTAGCAACTATAGTCATGAGATACTAGTAACGAATTTAAAGTATTTTGTTGTTATATGATTCATCGATATATGATCGATTGATTTAATTGCTAGCTGATCTTCAGCTAATTTATTACGTTATATATGTATAACGAAAGAATGTAGACAATAACGAAACAAACTGTCTAATGGGCAGATGTAAATATCTTAGTTCAATTATTTACATGAAATAATATTGTATAATCTACATATAAACGGATAGAATGTAGAAAAAGCGTTCATTTCACTCAGATGGGCGGCAATAAATTCATATGATCATGTAAGACCCCAAGATAGGGAATAACTATTAATTGCTCCATATGAGAGATATAGGTCATTCAACCATGTCCATTCCAAAGCAGACGTCCACGATTGGACAGAGCGCAGAAATTGGATCAGATGTCTCCTGTTAATCCAACATCCAATCCAATTTGGGGACAATATAGTGATCAAAATTTTAAAAATTTATAATTCCTTGATCAAGTGGCACGCTCACACACTCGAGTTGACAGACCCAAGCCCGAGTCGTAAATAAAGACGAATTAGGGACACGTCAGACCCGACGCCAGTGTGAAGACAATGATAAAAAGGCTGAGTACACGCCACAATAGAATCTAAGGAACGTAGTTGACAGCTCAAAGTTAGCTACAATTTACAGCACCTAACGAACGGAGACAAAGGCTTAGTCCAGCTGCCTGGTTACGCAGAAGTGAAATGGAACACATGCTGTGGGGGTGAGTTGTAACGAGCACACATAAGAACGTTACACCCAGCAACAAAGGGTGCAGAGAAATCTCGACAAATATGTAGACAATAGAACGGACACTCAATGAATACTGGAGGTACGCACAGCCCAGCATGAAAACAAACCCTGACATCTAGCCAGATTTACAACTAGAAAGCGTGGGATTCGTCCAGGGATGTCACCAACGAAGAGTTGATAATCGGCGGAACGAGCGAAGGGTAAATGAACAATTGACCAAGACACTGCAGACTCTTAACAAAAGCTAAGTCAGAGTACCTCGACAACGTGGAAACAAAGGTTGACAGACAGGCGAGAGAATTGCTCTAGTTTCTGAGAATCAGCACAACGTTCATCGCTGGAATATTCCGGGGATGTCGGCGACCAACCAGCGTTGGGCATCTTCCTAAAGAACTCGTGGAGAGAGTAATAACGACTCGAACGATGAATCGGGAAACCGATGACAAAATCTACAAGGTGGTAGGAATTTAGGGAACCTATCAGCAACGGCATAAGGCGTGGAAATATAGAAGTTGCCTTCTGGGATAGTAGGTTTGATAAAAACTGTTTGCGAGGACGCGGAGCGGCAGTAATACGGTAGAAGACGAGTAATAGTAGTTGCAGTAGTTATGGTAGTAAGACGGAATAATACAGTAATAGTAGTAGTTGGAGCGGTAATAACGGTAGTAATTGAAATAGTTTACGCGACTTACTCAACTTTTAACTCAGTGAAATCGTAACCAAGTCGCGGGCTTAAGTGAACTTAGACATTCAATTCAATCGCAATTATACAAAACGTATGTTCGACAGTTATATGAGTTCCGATAATCAACAGTGCGAATAGACATAACTATCGTTAAATACCAGTGCGTACGTGACTCTAAACTACGACCGACACGCAACATAATAATACAAGTGAGTAACAATCCGAGAGTAAAACAGTGAGTGACAGTTCAAACACTATTCCACCATAATGATTCTCAATATTGAACATTTGAACTGAGTGAATCAACACGAACACTATTACGCACATTGCGTACACTACGTCCAAGATAGATGAAATAGTTAGCTAGATGAACACGCACACAGCAAACTCTAAGAGTAAACCATGTAATGACGATGTTAGCATCTTAACACTTGAACTCATAAAACACTTGCCACCAGCGGGGAGTCCAACACCACACTATACATAACGAGAGTGGGAAATTCAGTGAAGTGAAGTGAAGTGTTCTTCGATTAACAGTGATTAGGATGTACGAGGAATCCACCAGCGGATGTCATCTTACACTGATGGAATTTGTGGATAAACCCTTTTGCAAGATAAGCCTTTATGTTTCTTAAATCCTAGTGATACATATACTACTGCACTGTCTCATCTTTTCAAAGAGCTACTCCCGAGAGATTTTGTAAAGTTATATAAATCATAAATCTTATAATGTTAATACTAAAATCATTCATCTGAGCATAATGAACGCATTTAGCTAGGGATAAAATATATTTGATTGCTTACTGTTTGTATATGTATATTATTGTGTTGTATTTGAATGTACCATATGTCTTGTGTTTTCAGGAAACAACGAACGAATATTATTGTAATTTTGTTATTATGTGTTTTAATTATGTATTTGCAGGACATAGTAATTTACTTAATCAACAATATAATAAATAAGTAATTCTTACCTATATACTTACAGCTTGCGTTCATTATTGCAAATTAACCTTGACAATTAATTTATCACGTTCCAAGTAATTTCATAAAGAGTCTTAGAGTTATGCTAATTATCAATGGACACAACCAAATCGACCATTGAAATGTCAGATTAACAGGCTCATGCAAATCATATTGATTTGATAACTATATTGAGTCAAATCCGACAAATATAATTTACTTTCCATATGTGTGTTAACTATTAATGTCAATTACAACCCTGTTTGATTACATATAATTAGTATACGAATTTAATTAGACCCAATTTATCAATTTATAATTGGATAATTCGATAATAATAATAATTAGCATAATTACACTAAATATAAATGGCGCCCATCGCATGGCAAAAGAGAGCAGGCAGTAGTAGTTAGATTAAGTAAAATAATATAATACAATAAGGTATTTATAGTGTAAGGTTAGCTTGACTGGTAACTGGATGATAAAAGAGAAGTAAAGCTAAAATGGCTAGCGGTAGTTCAGACAGCATGGACTTTGACATCAATAACCAGTTAGGTGTACCCGACAACGGAGAAGAAAACTCATCGGTCGAACCAAATATGACTGAGGAGACGTCAGAGGTCAGAGCGCGGGGACAGAAGTCCCAACAACAAGGAGAAGTCACATTACAATCGTTGATGGACTTCATGAG
This sequence comes from Magicicada septendecula, assembly GCA_034769895.1. Classification (NCBI taxonomy): domain Eukaryota; kingdom Metazoa; phylum Arthropoda; class Insecta; order Hemiptera; family Cicadidae; genus Magicicada; species Magicicada septendecula. The sequence continues at coordinate 939,218,311 of CM068367.1, read as the reverse complement.
CAAGAAATTTGAAGTAATTAATGACAAATTTGAAGAAAACCGAAGAGAACAGAACGAGAAATTCGATCAACAGAAGGAAGAAATTAATGAGAAATTCAATCAGCAGAAAGAAAATATCGCTGTAATTAATGAGAAGTTCGACAGACAGAGTGAAAAGCTCAACACACTAGAAGAAAAACTAGACAATCATAAAGAAGATGTCAGACGACAGATGACCGAACAGCTCGCGCAAATACAAGCGGAAATGCGTGACTACAAGACCAGTTGTGACGACAAAATAAGTGAAGTCCTGAAGAAACAGGAGGACGCTACAAAAGAATTAAAGGATGACACCACTAAAAGGTTTGAAGAAGTGTGGGAAACCCGGGAGTCGGACCGTCAAGAAGTCAAGAACCTCGCACAGAACACACAAACCAGTATTAAAAAAGTCCACAATAAATTAGAATCACATATCAACAATAACCAGAAGAAACAAGAAGAATTAAAAACCGAAATATACCACACGCTTAGGCAGCAGCAACAAGAACTAGGAGAAACAAACAACACACTACAGCAAAAAATTGAAGAAGTAGACGGCAGACAAAAGACGACTGAACAGAAACTTGACGAAAACGTCAAGGAGAAGACAACCCACATTCAAGAACTAAGGTGTCAATTAGAAAGACTGCGGCGACAGATAACCGAAGGGGAGTCTGGGCCAAATAGGACAGTCAACGGGCAAGTACAGGTGGAACTTAAGTACGAAGGAACCGACAGATTCCCGATGGAGTTCCTGAAAGAATTGTCGGAGTTCCAAGAATTGTATTACCCAAATAATGACATCAAATGGATCGGGAAGCACTTAGAGAAGGACGCGAGTATATGGTGGCGCGTAATCCGGGACCAAATAACCACATTTGAAGAGTTCAAGGAGGCGTTCACGTTAAAGTATTGGGGATTAGAGCGACAAGACATCATTCGTGATAACCTCGAATACGGAAAATTTGAATGGCACGGACCGGTTACGGCTATCCAATATATTGAAAGGATCCTTTTAGAAAGCCGACAATTAACTCCCGCACTGACCGACAGGCAATTGATAAGAAAAATTTCTAGGCATTTTGGAAGAGACCTGCAGATCGCTGTAATCACACGCGGGATCACCACGATACCTAACTTTGAAGCTTTAATCACTGAGTACACAAGTATTCAGTCGAACAACGGAAGCAACAGGCGGACGCAATATCGGTCAACTAATGAAAGGGAAAGCGGAACTAACGACCGACCGGGAGGGAGCTTTGTAAATAAAAACGAAGGTGACAGAAAACAAGTTTGGCAGGGGAGGCCACACGGTAACCGTTACGGGGACAAACAGTACAATGGGATGAACACTGTTGAGTTCGTTAACAATAAGCCGAGCACGAGCCAGGCGACTGACGACAATACCTCAAGGACGAATACCGACCATAATGGTAAAAAAAAAAAAAACACCCCTGCACAGCGAACGACTTAGTTTTTGTCAACAAACACAACCTCACCAATAATGTCAACATTTTATTACCGGACCTGAGGGATGACCTGCTACAAGAATATGACGAGGACATTAATAAACAAATATTAAAATGTCCCGAAGTACTTATTAAATTCAACAATGACATTAAGGTTTCGGCACTTATTGACACCGGCTCTGTTATTAACGGGTTATCAGAAGAGTGGTTCAACGTAAATAAAAAGGACATTGAACCATATGAAATTTTACCTATGACAAATTTTCTCATCATTAAGTCCAAATTAATCAGAAAGCAGATACTGTGCGACATTGAAATTGACGGGATCAAGAATGAATGTGTTTTCTTAGTTATACCTGATCTTATTAAGCAATGTATATTAGGAATAAGTTTTTTACAGGAAGTGGGATGTCGCATCGACATCGGTAATAAGAAGATAGAATTAACGAATGCAGCTGATGAAGAAGTGCGCGCCGTACCCATCATGAACATCGAACTACTAACTAATGGAGAGGAAGAAGAAATCCTGAGGAACATCGACGAGAAGATAGCAAGCATGGATTGTCAAGATGAAGAGATATTGGAACGATTGAGGGAAATACTTATAAGGAATAGGAGAGTGTTCAGGAAATGCCCGGAGAGGATAGAAGGATACGAGCATGAATTTCAAGTCACGGACAGGACGCCCTACTTTCAACGGGGTTGGCCTGTACCACTTGCATATAAAGAAAAGGTAAGGGACGAGATTGACAGGATGCTGCGGTACGGAGTGATTGAACGATGCACGAGTCCGTTCATAAATCCACTCGTCACAGTCATCAAAAGAGATGGAAGGGTCCGTTTATGCCTAGACGCAAGAAAGATAAACGGCGTTACGATTCCCGATTATGAAGGGGTTTCCCCGATCAACGAAATTTTGGCAAGATGTAGTGAGATGCGCTACCTATCTACCGTTGATTTGTCCAGCAGCTTTTGGCAAGTGCCATTGAAGGAAGAATGCAGAAAGTATACCGCGTTCATGTATGAGGGAAGGTGCTACCAATTCACCGTAACACCATTCGGCCTTAGTACCAGTTCGGCGGCACTGACACGCGGATTGGATACAGTCTTGGATGAAGATGTCAAGAGAAACACGCTAATATACGTTGACGATTGCTTATGTTATTCTAACGACGTTCAGACGCACGTAGCACATTTAGAGGCACTGTTAAACAATCTCAACAAAACAAACTTGACCGTCAACCTCAATAAATCGCAGTTCTTCAGAAAAGAAATCTCGTATCTTGGATACCAACTGACAACACGCGGCATCCAAGCTACGGAAGAGAAAGTGAAAGCTATTATGGATTTCCCGAAGCCGAAGAATCAGAAACAGTTAAAAGGTTTCTTAGGCCTCACTAATTTCTATAACCGCTTCACAAGTAAATATGCGGAGACCACGCAACCTCTACATGAATTATTGAAGAAAGATCGCAAGTTTTTATGGGCGGCTGAATTAGACGATTGCTTTGTCAGAGTCAAGAACTTATTTGTGGATGCTGTAGTTTTAAGATTTCCGCGCCCAGACCAGAGGTATTACATACAATGTGATGCTAGCGATTACGCATACGGAGGACAACTTTATCAGCTTGATGAAGAAGGGGAGATTGGCGTGATTGCCTTCACGAGTAAAACATTCAAGGGTGCCGAGCGGAACTACTACACTACAGAAAAGGAGCTCTTAAGTATCGTTAGATGCTTAGAAAAATTCCGCATGTATGTTCTCGGTCAACCGTTGACGATAATAACTGACAACAAGGCGTTGACATTCCTAAACAAATGCCATTTGAATAATTCGAGGATTACGCGATGGATTCTCGCTGTGCAAGAATATAAGTTCGATATTATCCATTGCAAGGGCAAGGACAACATCGTAGCCGACATCTTAAGCAGGTACCCACACGATACGAAATTAGATGAAGTTCAAGACAATACGCATGAATATTTGGTCAATCACTTCACCGTTAAGATGAAACTCGAAGTACGAAAATTAATCCAAAATATTGGAAAGCACCAAATAGAAGATGACAAGCTTAAGACAATCATTAATAAATTTAAGGAGGGAAGTTTAGACCCAAATTTAAATAAATTTTATAAATATGTCGATGACAAATTATATAGGCGGCAGCGGAATGAATGGAAGCTATATGTTCCTAACAACATATCTGGGGACATAATCGCTGAAATTCACCAAATGTTCGGACATTTAGGGACGAAGAAGTGTATGAAAATGCTCCAGGAACATTTCACGTTCGACCGGATGTTGAAGAAGGTCAAAACCTATATACAAACATGTGACGTTTGCCAGAAGTGCAAGGACACCAACAACAAAGAGCTGTTTGGTGGCACACGCGCTGTGATACCTACAGCAAGAGGAGATCTGGTAAGCGCAGACTATTATGGACCCCTACCGACAGGAGCGGGTGGTGTTAAATATTTACTCGTAATAGTGGATAATTTCACAAAATACGTTAAATTATTCACCCTCCGAAGAGCAACAACCACTACGACGTTGCGGAGAATAAAAGCTTATTGTGAACAGTTCGGACGACCAAGGGTCATTTTGACGGACAACGGGACCCAGTTCACCTCCAGAAAGTGGGTCGACGGTTTAAAGGAGTTGAACATCCAACCGAAGTTTACCGCGATACGAAACCCTTGTACTAATCTTGCCGAGAGGATTAACCGGCAACTTCGGAACTTGTTTCGAATTTTCGTGAGTGACCTACATACTAAATTGTCCCAATACATAAAGACAATCGAAGCGTGTCTGAACGAGGTGTACCACGAGACAATCGAAATTACCCCTCATGAAGCACACCTCGGTACGAGACCTACACGAGCATGGGAACAATGCTTGGACAAAGGGATCATTAGCAGTGAAGGGAAGCGCGAGAATAATATATTTGTGAAAATCAAGGAGAAGGGAGAGAAGCACGCGAAGCGCTGCAACGAGAGTAAGAAGATAACGAAGTTTTCAATTGGCGACAAGGTATTGGTAAGAACATACCATCAATCAGACGCTATGTTGAGAAAAATCGACAAGTTTTTCGAACTATTTTCAGGACCGTATAAGATCAACCGTATCATCGGCGAGGCCACGTACGAGCTCGTGGAATGCGATAGCGGAAAGGTACGAGGAAGATTTAACATACGACAAATTAAGGCATATCATGAACCGGCGAAAGAAGTACGGATTATACAAGAAGGTAGTAATGACTCCGGCTGCTAGATGACTGCAAAGCGGAATACGTAAGTCAGGTAATTTGCTCGTGCGGCCAGTCCAGCTAACCAAATAATGATGTACATTTTACCATACTGTGTTTAATTCATACTTCAATATCAATTGTGTTTGTGATCACCATGTATTCATTATTTACAATGTTAATTAGGTATCTAAACATCAATATGTATAGAGTAATTTGATAACGTGTACCATGTATCAAAGGGACATTATGATACAATGATACAGGACATTAAAAACATTAATAATTGTGAAATAATAACTTGATAAAAAATGTAGTGAATCGAGTAATTTGCTTATGCAATAAATAATTTAAATATGAGACAATCGTTTTGTAACTTTAGGAATAAGCGTCTAGGTATACATCATGAGGTGAGATGAATCCTTAATTGTTTAATTAATATGCATATTTCATTTATTAATGTAATCATTTATAATATGTCACAAGTTAATCTTATGTATGTATTTATTTGTTTAGCAACTATAGTCATGAGATACTAGTAACGAATTTAAAGTATTTTGTTGTTATATGATTCATCGATATATGATCGATTGATTTAATTGCTAGCTGATCTTCAGCTAATTTATTACGTTATATATGTATAACGAAAGAATGTAGACAATAACGAAACAAACTGTCTAATGGGCAGATGTAAATATCTTAGTTCAATTATTTACATGAAATAATATTGTATAATCCGCATATAAACGGATAGAATGTAGAAAAAGCGTTCATTTCACTCAGATGGGCGGCAATAAATTCATATGATCATGTAAGACCCCAAGATAGGGAATAACTATTAATTGCTCCATATGAGAGATATAGGTCATTCAACCATGTCCATTCCAAAGCAGACGTCCACGATTGGACAGAGCGCAGAAATTGGATCAGATGTCTCCTGTTAATCCAACATCCAATCCAATTTGGGGACAATATAGTGATCAAAATTTTAAAAATTTATAATTCCTTGATCAAGTGGCACGCTCACACACTCGAGTTGACAGACCCAAGCCCGAGTCGTAAATAAAGACGAATTAGGGACACGTCAGACCCGACGCCAGTGCGAAGACAATGATAAAAAGGCTGAGTACACGCCACAATAGAATCTAAGGAACGTAGTTGACAGCTCAAAGTTAGCTACAATTTACAGCACCTAACGAACGGAGACAAAGGCTTAGTCCAGCTGCCTGGTTACGCAGAAGTGAAATGGAACACATGCTGTGGGGGTGAGTTGTAACGAGCACACATAAGAACGTTACACCCAGCAACAAAGGGTGCAGAGAAATCTCGACAAATATGTAGACAATAGAACGGACACTCAATGAATACTGGAGGTACGCACAGCCCAGCATGAAAACAAACCCTGACATCTAGCCAGATTTACAACTAGAAAGCGTGGGATTCGTCCAGGGATGTCACCAACGAAGAGTTGATAATCGGCGGAACGAGCGAAGGGTAAATGAACAATTGACCAAGACACTGCAGACTCTTAACAAAAGCTAAGTCAGAGTACCTCGACAACGTGGAAACAAAGGTTGACAGACAGGCGAGAGAATTGCTCTAGTTTCTGAGAATCAGCACAACGTTCATCGCTGGAATATTCCGGGGATGTCGGCGACCAACCAGCGTTGGGCATCTTCCTAAAGAACTCGTGGAGAGAGTAATAACGACTCGAACGATGAATCGGGAAACCGATGACAAAATCTACAAGGTGGTAGGAATTTAGGGAACCTATCAGCAACGGCATAAGGCGTGGAAATATAGAAGTTGCCTTCTGGGATAGTAGGTTTGATAAAAACTGTTTGCGAGGACGCGGAGCGGCAGTAATACGGTAGAAGACGAGTAATAGTAGTTGCAGTAGTTATGGTAGTAAGACGGAATAATACAGTAATAGTAGTAGTTGGAGCGGTAATAACGGTAGTAATTGAAATAGTTTACGCGACTTACTCAACTTTTAACTCAGTGAAATCGTAACCAAGTCGCGGGCTTAAGTGAACTTAGACATTCAATTCAATCGCAATTATACAAAACGTATGTTCGACAGTTATATGAGTTCCGATAATCAACAGTGCGAATAGACATAACTATCGTTAAATACCAGTGCGTACGTGACTCTAAACTACGACCGACACGCAACATAATAATACAAGTGAGTAACAATCCGAGAGTAAAACAGTGAGTGACAGTTCAAACACTATTCCACCATAATGATTCTCAATATTGAACATTTGAACTGAGTGAATCAACACGAACACTATTACGCACATTGCGTACACTACGTCCAAGATAGATGAAATAGTTAGCTAGATGAACACGCACACAGCAAACTCTAAGAGTAAACCATGTAATGACGATGTTAGCATCTTAACACTTGAACTCATAAAACACTTGCCACCAGCGGGGAGTCCAACACCACACTATACATAACGAGAGTGGGAAATTCAGTGAAGTGAAGTGAAGTGTTCTTCGATTAACAGTGATTAGGATGTACGAGGAATCCACCAGCGGATGTCATCTTACACCGATGGAATTTGTGGATAAACCCTTTTGCAAGATAAGCCTTTATGTTTCTTAAATCCTAGTGATACATATACTACTGCACTGTCTCATCTTTTCAAAGAGCTACTCCCGAGAGATTTTGTAAAGTTATATAAATCATAAATCTTATAATGTTAATACTAAAATCATTCATCTGAGCATAATGAACGCATTTAGCTAGGGATAAAATATATTTGATTGCTTACTGTTTGTATATGTATATTATTGTGTTGTATTTGAATGTACCATATGTCTTGTGTTTTCAGGAAACAACGAACGAATATTATTGTAATTTTGTTATTATGTGTTTTAATTATGTATTTGCAGGACATAGTAATTTACTTAATCAACAATATAATAAATAAGTAATTCTTACCTATATACTTACAGCTTGCGTTCATTATTGCAAATTAACCTTGACAATTAATTTATCACGTTCCAAGTAATTTCATAAAGAGTCTTAGAGTTATGCTAATTATCAATGGACACAACCAAATCGACCATTGAAATGTCAGATTAACAGGCTCATGCAAATCATATTGATTTGATAACTATATTGAGTCAAATCCGACAAATATAATTTACTTTCCATATGTGTGTTAACTATTAATGTCAATTACAACCCTGTTTGATTACATATAATTAGTATACGAATTTAATTAGACCCAATTTATCAATTTATAATTGGATAATTCGATAATAATAATAATTAGCATAATTACACTAAATCCTGATGGCTACCTGCAACTACGCAATCTGGACGTAGTCAAGAACGATATTATAATGTTTGACAATTCGTTCGAGTTCGTTTATGATGACAACTGGCTATGCCAGGGCAGCTTAACGGGTCCCATGAATGATGGAATCATCGACCGAACTTTGCAAAATGCTATTAGTCATTTGTTTGCAGAACATCAAGCTGGCGTTCTTGTTGTTGCGTCAAAGTCATTAGGCCTCATGCACTTCAATGACAAGTATTACTTTACCGACTCGCATGCTTGCGGCATCAAAGGTGCAAGCGCACGATGTGGTGACGGTAAAGCATGCATCATTGAATGCGACACGATTGAGGAATTTGTTCGCATTTGTCGACGCACCGTTCACTCGAAAAATGAACTTTTGTGATTTACTTCATCGACGTGCGTGTGAAGGGCGTTGTCGTTCTGATGGATGAATGTTTGCGACAACATCAGCATGATATACCACAAGCAACTCATGATAATCCCGTGGTTGATGTGCATCCTATGGTTGATACACATCCCACACCCGAAAAGCATATTCATGTTCAGACATCAGTCATGGCTCCTATCGATGTCGCTCAGCCAGATGTTGACGAAGTAGACTATTAGATGATGCATTTGTTGATGGCGAAAATTTAAACGAAATTAAACGTAAGACGAAGGACAATATTGTTATCATAAATCACGAATTAAGAGCAGAAGAGTATTCGTGGTGGATGCTTTTTCCGTATGGAAACAGTGGTTTGAAGGAGAACCGTGAAGTGATTATTACGCCATTAGATTACTTGCAATCGAGAATGCTTGGTCACGATACACGGTTCCAGCGCAATGATTATCTCTTCTATGCGCTTTCGATGAACGAATATCTCAAAATTCAGTCCACTATTTCTGCTTGCTGCAAGAAGGTAAGAGGACAAGAGGGAGCTGTCGAAGATCTTCACCTCTACATGCGAAACTTACGTGGGTCTGCAGCATACTGGCGAATGGCGCATAACGAATTGATAGCGCAAATTCGTTGCCTTGGACCACCAACTTGGTTTTTAACATTGAGCTGCAATGACATCAACTGGCCAGACATGCGAAGAGCTCTCTTGATTGCTGACAAACGATCGAATGAGGACCCAACAAATATCAGTGTTGACGAATCGCAGCGTCTTATTGAACAATACCCGGTTGTAGTCAGCCTTCATTTCATGAGGAGATTTAATGCCTTCATGAAATATATTAATAACAACGCGAAGATTTTAGGTGGCAAAGTTAGAGATTACTGGTGGCGTGTGGAATTTCAAAATCGAGGCAGTCCGCACATCCACATGGTTGTTTGGATTGAGAATGCACCTTCATTCGAGACCGAAGAAGGAATTGAACTAATCGATGCAGTAATCTCATGCCGACTCCCATCTGAATCTGAAGATCCTGATATGCACAATTTGGTTAAGCGCAATCAAACGCATCACCACACTCATACGTGTTACAAAAACAACTCTCAAACATGTCGCTTCGCCTTTCCGCGTAAGCCGTGTCAGCACACTCGCATTGTTGCTCAAACTTCAGACGAGTTCATAAGAAATGGCGGACGGTTCTGCATTCTGAAGCGACGAACTGAGGAAAAATTGACAACTACTGCTCCGCGATCCTTCAATTGTGGGATGGCAACATTGACATTCAGCCATGTGGAACGAACGAGGCAATCGCCCATTACGTTGCGAAATATATCGCAAAGTCTGAGCCCGTAAACTTGAATCAGGGTATTGCAGAGGCGATCAGACGAATTCGTCAAGAAGATTCAAATGTTGCTCGCAAGTTGTTTAAAATATGCATGAGAATTATGAAGGAGCGTCAAATTTCTGCATGCGAATGTGTATTCCGGTTGTGTCACCTTCCATTCCGCGGAAGTTCGAGAAAGTGCGTATTCTTGAACACGCGTAAGCCTGAACAACGATATCACGTCCTGAAGTTTGACGGCAATCAGGCAACGGGAGTGTCCTCCAACATCTTTGAGCGATACGAGAAGCGCCCTACAAATCATTCAGAATACAACTTCAAGGACATGAGTTTGGTTGAGTTTGCAATGCAGTTTGAGCCATACTACACCAACAAAGGCGACACTGAAGAAAGCCTTGATGAAGACGATGCGGAACAGTCACAACAAAGGCGAAAGCTCATTACTCTCACAGACAAATCAAAAATGGTTGTACGAAATTTCCCAGCGGTCGTACGAGTGCCATTCTTCATGATGCACACGGATCCCGAGAACTACTTCTATAGCCTTCTTCTTCAATATCAGCCTTACGAATCTGAGAGTGCTCTGCTCGGAGAGTTTGATAATGCGCGAGATGCATTCCTTGCCCGTGAACAAGAATTGAAGGAGAAGAGCAAACACATGGAGGCTTTCCGCAAAATAGATCGCCAACTTGAGATCGCTTTCAACCAAGCTCATGCATTCGATATTCTGCAGCGATCCCAAGAGTTTGTTGAAGAAGAGCTCGAGGAAGAAATTCCCGACCAAGGTATGACTGATGAACAATTCCAATCGGCTTGTGCTGCGATGAACATCAAGCAGCGAGAGCTCTTCTCTGCAGTCACTCGCAGCATTCAGGAGCAGCTGAGCGGAAGCAAACAACGCCTCAGGCTGTTTGTGACTGGCGGAGCTGCAGTCGGCAAGACCTTCACTTTTAATGCACTGAAAAATCAAGTCAATCGCTGCTTCGGCAAAAATGCAGTGAAAGTTGCAGCTTTAACGGGTGTAGCTGCGAGACTAGTCGGTGGATCAACTCTACATACTATGCTCAAGTTACCGGTTCAAAAGTATGGCTTCGTTGTCTCCAACATGCCGATGTTGACGGGAAATTATTTATAGATTATGCGAAAGCAGTGGAAGGATATTGAATACATCTTCATTGATGAAATTTCGATGGTCCCTTACGAGATGCTTTGCATGATCGACTCGGGATTAAGACAGCTCAAGAATAAGGATGATGAAGCATTTGGAGGTCTCAACATCGTGCTGTTTGGTGACTTGATGCAGCTTCCACCCGTTAAAGGAGCTCAGGTTTTTGAACAACCAGTACGATTCTTGCCAGCACCACACCTCTGGCGCTACTTCAGATTGGTTGAGCTTACCGAGAATATGCGCCAGCAGGGCGACACGTGTTTTGCCGATCTGCTCAGTGCTCTTCGAATTGGTGAGCTCAAGGGTCCTCACTTTGACTTGCTGCTGTCGAAGACGTTGGTGGATGCAACAGGCGAATTCGCCTTGAACAAGGCGATTCGCATCTATCCATTGAGAGCGCAAGTAGGTGCCCACAATAATGCTGTTCTTGAGTACTACCGATCACAGGGAGAGAGAATATACAAAATAAAGGCGCAAGATCATGTAGCCGATGCTACGCGCAATGTCGAAAATGTCTACTTGGACAATATCATCCCAGCCGACATCAACAAGACTGGGGGCTTGCCCAAGGATTTGGAGATATTTATCGGTGCAAAAGTAATGTTACGATCCAACATCAATGTCGAGAAGGGTCTTGTGAATGGCGCAATTGGCAATATCACCGAGATAATTTGGCCGTATTTCCGTCGCGACCAGATATACGACACAGATGCCCTCTGTTCGCATAGACTTCGGTAGGGATGGCATTCATCTGATTGAACCTCAATCTATTCAGTTTCCTGCTAAATTCAACTATGGAACGGTCGAGAGACGAATGCTACCCATTGTCTTGTGTTGGGCTTGCACAGTTCATAAGATGCAAGGCTGCACCGTCGATTATGCAGTCGTGTACCTTGGAAAATGCTTATTCCAAAAGGGACAAGCATACGTCGCTTTAAGTAGAGTGAGATCGCTGGATGGAGTGCGAATCGTGCATATGGAGTGCAGTAAGCTCTCGGGAAAGATACCCTGCAACGAAAAAGCCATTGAGGAGATGGAGAGACTGCGAAAATATAATCCTCCAGATGATCCTCAACCAAGTTGAAGGAATTGTACTCAGAAGTAATTTCGAGAGACTGTTTAAATTATAATTACTCTGCTCTTTAATCTTGCTTTTGTTTATAACTGATGTACTATTGCGCTACTCATTCTATGTAATTATGTTAAATTTTGTATACTTATGCATTAGCCCTATGGGGTAAATCCCCACGGGTAAATATATAGTCTATCTATCTATCTATCTATCTCTCTTTCCAGCACGTTTTTCATTGTAGTGATATTTGGTCTCAGGTGTTTTAAGTATTTCCAAAATATAATTAAAAGGAATTGTACTCGGAAGTAATTTCGAGAGATTGTTTAAATTATAATTACTCTGCTCTTTAATCTTGCTTTTGTTTATAACTGATGTACTATTGCGCTACTCATTCTATGTAATCATGTTAAATTTTGTATACTTATGCATTAGCCCTATGGGGTAAATCCCCACGGGTAAATATATAGTCTATCTATCTATCTATCTCTCTCTCGTTCCACCACTCCAGAACATATTTGTCGAGCACATTTGCAGGACTCAGAGACTAAAAATGATAAAATAATATATAGTTAAAAAAAATTTAAAGAAAACCTTTTTCTAATGGACTAAAAATATCAAAATAATTATATTTTGGAAATACTTAAAACACCTGAGACCAAATATCAGCTACAATGAAAAACGTGGCGCGCATTTCAGAAAATACGATCGTTACTCATATCATAAGGTTTAATGGAATTCAGAGGTATGAGTTTGAAAATAGAAGTCATTCATAAAAATACTTGAATACATGGTAATACTTGAAACAACTGAGACCAAATAACAGCTAATACAATGAAAAACTTGGGGCGCACTCCAGTAATTGTTTCAAGTATTACCATGTATTCAAGTATTTTCTTGAATGACTTCTATTTTCAAACTCATACCTCTGAATATATTATTAGAGAAACAATTACTGAATTCCATTAAACCTTATGATATGAGTAACGATCGTATTTTCTGAAATGCGCGCCACGTTTTTCATTGTAGCTGATATTTGGTCTCTGGTGTTTTAAGTATTTTGGAAATACTTACTGGAAACAAGTTAATTAACTTCTTTTAATTATTTTATCAAAAGCATTTGTTGTTTGCAGGTACACTTTTATTATATGACAAATTTCTCTTTTAATCCAAGTAAAATCTTCATTATTTCAAAAATCTTCACAAAATTGGATATTTCAATGCTTTTAAAATTGAACAGAGTTATTTAAATAGTCTGAGCCGTCCGTTATCCATTATGTCTTTACTTTGTCTTCTATTATGTGCAGTATTCCGGTTTGCATAATTCAGTCTACCTATTCTGCACAAGTTATTGTTGCTATTCAGGCTTTAGCTAATATTATTTTAATTACACAGAGAAAATTTGGTTGTAAGACATTAGTGAATGCAAATATATAAATTTGTTTACATCTTCACGTATCCTGTCTTGACTGATATTGGCTGAACCTGATTTCTTGTCTGAATTATAACTGCGATGATCGGTAATCATGACTTGTGTCTTAAAGTGATTCAAGTTCAAAAACTGTAATCTCTACCACAGTTGTCTGATCTTAACATTATTTCTACTCTTTTTTTTTTAATTTCAGAGCTGTCAGACCTCAGATTACACCCTACATTGTTAATAATTATCCTCTCTCCAACTTAAATCCACGCTCGCTCGCAATCATTAATAACACTTTTCGTTACATACTCCCTATCTGCTGGATGGATTTTTGGGTTCCTAAAAAATATAAATAAATTAACAACAGTACTGTGAATTTTGTTTATTTTTTGTTTTTGAACTTCTAATTAAGACAACAAATAAATAAAAATAATGGGTGTTGTTTTATTGAGTCTTCCACAAATAGTTGATAGTTTCGTCAAAGTCTGGTGGCGCCAGTATTCTCACAGCCTGAAACACAATAAAACGACATTTAAACAAATAATATTTAGGAGACATTCAATGGAAAATTCAGAGTTATTCCACGAGTACAAAGAATTAATATTTTGATAACACACCCTTCAGTTTATTCAAATAGTTTATTGTTTGATAGTATAGTATTGTACTGTTTAAAGTACTGAACTTACTAACTTACTATTGATAGGTGAAGTACAAGTCCGGTGCTGTTATTTTTCGTCACATCCGGAAACCGAAGTGGTGGAGTGTAATGTCAAGGCCGGTGGTGTAATCCCCTCCCGTACGTCGTACATCGCTGGATTTCGGGGAGGGGATTGTTGTCGGGAGCCCTTCATATCTTGCGTCTAGCGAAACGCAACTTCGCGTGAAGAGCAAACAGTTGAAGCGAAGAGTGGGAATGGAGGGGTAATCCTATCCTATCCTGTACTAACAGTGTATTGTTCACACTAATATATTCGTACTTTGTGATTGTTCACCTGCTTCCTTGTAGCCACGTGGTATTTTGGGATGTAGTTTCTTGGTTATTTGAAGAAGACGAGAACGGTGAAAGTATGTTTCAGCCTGTAAAATGGAGCAAGACGTTTCTTCTGTTCTACAGAGGTATGTACGCTATGAAAACTGTGTATTGTTAACAAAGTTATTTCTTTATAATAGGTGCAGAATCGTGTACATTAGAAAAGAATAATTTGTCACTTATATTTTTATTATTTTGTTATTATTACGGTTCAGCAATGGTAAGTATAACGTAACTTTAAAGTTATAAAACGTCTGTAAACTTATGAAAGGAACTAGACGTTTTCAACATGCTTTACTAAACTTGCAACATTATTACTAAATACTTATATAGAGGTTATGGTAAGAAGCGAACGTTTGATTATTTAAACATTTTTGTGAATATTAGAGGTAGGCCTATTATTTAATCTGTCATTGACTTTGTTTTAAAACCGTAAAAAAAAAGAAAACTAATTATAATACAGTCGTACTAAATTATCGGTATTAAAAAAAAAAGACAACGAATTTAGTGTACAAAAAGTAATAGCTTAAACAAAATAGTTCCTTGACAGTGCCATGCGGTTAGAAGATTCAGAAATTTGTATGTGCATAGTGTTACCAGAAATAATACAGCCATTCATGGTCTTTTAATGGAATAATTTATTAGTTGGTTTAATCGAAGAATAGGCTATGTATTGATAATGTCAAATTACCTGTAAGACAGTATAATTTTTTTGTATTCTATAAATAAACCACACGCACACCGTCTCCCGTTTAAATAAGATATTATCTTGAACATTAAAACTGTAATAATCCAAACTAATTGTGACCAGGAATCAAACTTGGAATTCCCGTCATTGAATGACAAAGACATAAATACTGAATACACAGAGGAAGGTATCACAGGTTATATAAGGAAGTACCGATCTTGTGAAATTATCAAGAGTCTTACTTTATGCCAGCATTGTGTTTTATTCTAAGTATCATGAGGGTGATGTAAGAAGGGAGTTTCTTGGTACAAAGATTTTTTTTTTTAAATTCTAAATATTACTAAATTGTTTCTTTCATTTGTATACCATATTTTTATGAAGGTAATCATAAATGGTATAAAAAACTTCCTTGTATTAAGAAAAAACTTTTTAGTTTTTCTGTAGCCCTGACAAACCTTTGAAATACAGCAAACACTGGCATAAAGTATGACAATTTATTTCACAAGACGGATACCTGATATTCCCTAATACAGCCTGTGATAAATATTTAACTTCTGCCATATTATATGAAATTAAGACTTAAAGAATGAAATGTCAAATTATAATAACCCAAATATATTGATGACCTATTTGTATCCCATACATATTCTTTAAATTTGATTGGATACATACCCTTTAAAATAACGCTGTTCAGTATTTTTTTATTGTTTACACATACTGTAACTTTTTCTAACTTTACAAAAATATCACATATAACCCGATATAATTTTATCAGATGCCTACAGGAAATTACAAAATGTTTGTTGTAACTTTCAGGAGTGTGTGAAGTTTTATCAGGATGAAAGTTTCAAGTACTTAACAGGGTGTATACAGACACTGGTCTGTGATCTCCACTTCAGACCTGAAGATTTTCATAGGGACAGACTACACCACAATGCAGTCACATCACTTCATGGTCCTTCACCCATGCCTGAAGAAGTTTTGGAACCACAACCTACAGCAAGTTTTAGAACTACAGCCTACTGAAACTCTGGATACACATGTTCTTATTGCCACTTAAATCCTGTGTCATATACCTCACATATGCCTGCTACATCCATGGCCAAACATTCATAGAGCCATTTTCTTGTTCTTGGCAACAGAATGAGTACTCTTATGCTGCCCAAGTCAAAGTTGATGAATACTTATCTGTTGGTGTTAATATATCAAATATGGGTTGTCAGTCTGATTCACTGACCTTAAAAGACATTTGTATGACGTGTAAGTCTAAACTAGACTTCCTGCATAAGCATTTCTTATTTAAATAGGCAAGATTAAGTGCCAACTGAAAATATATATTCCATAGTGATGCAGGGGGAAGAATAATGGTTTAAGGAATAAATAATTTTTTCATATTGAAATTGTACCGATGTACTAATTTATTATGTCTTAATAAGTAACTTTCAGTTTCTTGCAGTATTTTGATGTTACCAAATGTTACTTCTGCAAGTTGTTTATAGGACTCTTTTATCGGATCTAGCTTACTTTGGTACGGCAAAGTCAAACGTCCGTGTCCTCGTTTGTACTTATTTTCCGTGTCCACATTTCTACTAGATCTGTTTTATTCACAAGCAAAGTAACTAATGGCAGGTTATGGAGGTTATGTACAACAATGTAACTTAAATAAAATTTCCTTTGTTAGTGTACATTATAAGGGTGTATTTATTGGAAGTACAGAAATTAGTTTCCATTTATCGCACATAATTACGGTACAGAGACGATTTTTGGAGGTTGTGTCTACATTTAACAATCTTACTTAACCTTTAGATTTTTAAAATTAATTAGTCTTAACAACAATTTCCTTAGTTAGTGTACATTCAAAGGCTGTATTTAACATTAAAGGCTGTATTTATTCGAAGTACCGTAATTAAAACCTAGTTCCAATTTAGAATGTATAACGTAGTACAATGTAACGTATAACCAAACAAGTACATTAAAATCCTTTTTTCAGTTTCAAGAGGAGTGTGTTTTTTATGTTTTTTCAATAAATAAAAATGAGAGGAGGGAGAGAGACCAAAAAAATGTTATACCTATCTAATTTTTTCAGAACTATGTACACAGCAAAAATGGAATTTCTACAAAGTTTACATTAAACGAAAATGATGAAAGTACTGTTAGCTTTTAACAAATATTGACCATTTTGCCCAAAACAGAAATGAAGGAAATTGACAGACAAATTGTCTACGAGTTCCCTGAAAGTGTTTGAAAATGATAAACTTTTATTCTATCATTTACTTGTTACATTATGTAACAGAACAACATTTCTTTATTATTTATTTATGATTTTTAATATACATAGTATTTGAATTAACTTGTTTCCGTTTATTTTCCATATAGACGAAGACAGGGTAATTGTAAACACAACATGAAATAGTACAATGACAACTAGTTTACAGTTGTCACTATTTTTGTTTCAATATTTTAAAGGATAAAGAAAACACTTGTAACTCTAAGATGTCAAGAGTAACTGCAAATTGAATGTTAGATCTGTATTTATTATTTATATTTAAACAATTTTTTGTATGCAACATAATAACAAAGGTTGAAATAACTATTATTTGCAGTTATTTCAATTTTAAAACCTATACACAATTTGTAATAAATCAAAATGTTTCAATCCATTTTCTGTTTACAATGTATGAATGTATGTACACACATAAAAGGCAAAATACAAGTGTTCTGTCTTGTCTGCTGTCATAGAAAATATATTCTGTATTTCTTTATGGTTGTAACATCATTCATGTGAGTGAAAATTAATTTATATAAATTTCAAATCATCACCTGCAATCTACACTGTTGACTGTAAACAAATACAATAAATTCCTTTTGTGATCACTTTGGGCCAATATGAATTTATTAGCACTAGCCGAATAACAAGATTACACTAACTGATAACAAGATTATGCAAGATTTGCCATTACTTTCCCATACCTGTGATTACAGGCATATTGATATACCTGTTACTATATACGAGTATATTGTATGTTAAAACTGTGAGGTGTATTTTATAATCTGGAACATTTTATACCAAATGGTTTAAATCACAAAAGATAATGTAAAACACAAAATTACTACAAACACACCAAAAGTATCTATAGAAATTAAAAAATAAACAAAATTATGTAAATGACAAATTATTCAATAAATGATTAAATATGTACCATAATTTATTAGATACTGCAATTATTTTTTATAGAAATGAACATCCACCAGTAGCTACAAAACCAATTTTCCCTATAATGTACCTAGCAAGATCCTGATCTTTTCGATACATTGTTGGATTGTTAATGCTAGCATTTTTTTATTCTTTTCCCTAAACATTTTGAAACCATAATTTCAAAGCGATACTACCTGAGATGCCTTTCCATTGTTTCCTTTTGCTCCAAAAGAAATATTTTGTTGTGGTGTTGATATGTCTTTATTCTTTAAAATTTTGTGTGAGGGAGATTGCAATATTTTTAACTGAACTGTAGCATTTCATTGTCTCAGTTTTTGTCATTTTTTGTGCTACTGTAAAGTGTTCACTTTTTATTTACACTTAAGTCATGCCGTTTTTATTTTACATTTTTACACTTTCTATCAAGCTACTGTAAAATATAAAATATAATTAAAAAAAAAGATCAAACCAGGCACTTGTCTGTAATGAACAGAACACTGCGTAATAACTGAAATATATGAGAGTTCCATTTAAGGTTATTGCTGGCTCACACATTCTACCTTCCAGTATTTGCGTATCATCCGTCAGAACAGTGAGTAACTCAACAGGATACTAAATCATTCTAACTACTGTTTCAGGTGCATTTAGCATATTCACCAGAGGCAGATTTATGCATAGGCAAAGTAGGCAACTGCCTACGGGCGGCAAATTTTGTAAAGGTCGTTATGTTGTTTTTATACCTAAGAGATGTTTCAAATGCCGCTCCATTTTGTCTCAATATGATAAGAAGCTTTTCAAAATATATATTGTTTAGTAATTAGGCTTATTACATAAAGAGAATAGTTCATCATTTACTTCTGATCTGTATATGAAGGAGGCCCTACATCGTTTTTTCACAATTACATTTACATACATTATATATGTGATACTTCCATTATATTAATTATTTAACTATTAATTTGTTTACATTCAAATTTCGATCATCCTTTACCGACTCTGTAATTTGACAAGAGTGAATGTCAATAGATGCCACTAGCTGCTAACAGACAAGACTATGAGCATAGCATAATTTCATACCCAGCTCTAGTACCAATTGAGCTTTGACATGCCAATGAGGGAAATAAGAGGTCTACACATACATGTAGTACATGTCCGTGAAACACGTGTTATATTTTACATAAATCGTTAAATATATATTCATCAAATAAATTGATAGGCAAAAAGTGATAAGTGAGAGGACGATTATGTCAAAAGATGTGTATATAATTATAATGTATTTTCATTTATTATGTTAGGGTAATATTAGTGGAATGATAATATTCTACCACTACTGTATTACAGTAATACAAATGTAGTGATATATTTTGGTACAATACTATGTAATAAATTTGGATAAAAGGCTCATTTCAAATAGAAAGGATAGCTGGTGTGATCAGACATAACAAATTTGTATTAGTTTTTTGAGAATTTACTCCTATCAAACTGCAATAAGCATTTTTTCAAACCTTTATGGATGTTGTAATATAACTTTTTATTACTTTACTTTACTACTGACTGTGCTTTTCGACGACTTTGAGACGCCATCATTAATTATGGCCAACTGTGAAATACTTACCCGGGTTCGGTCAGATGATAGGGAGAACAGAATCAGGTTATTCAAAAAAAACAGATTGATTACCTTCATACATATCTTATTCTTTTTATTTATCAATTCATTTTAAATAAACAAACAAAAAACCCATTTAAATTCTTTTCACTCCCATCATGAATAAAATATTCCTTCTTCCTCTCTTATTTTTGATACTATCTTTTAACGATAAAAAATACAATGATTACAACAGAAATATTTAAAACATAGAAATAGTTAAATTCATTTTTTTCCGCAAACCAGCGCCTCTTACTTTTGTTATATAATTATGACACACGCACACCCACTCTCACACGGTACATATTTTAGATTTCCCCTTTGAGCTCATTTAATTTTGAATGGTTAATTTTGGATGGTGTATTTTACTCTCCCCGTTTGTTACTTATCTGACATTTAATCCAAAACTGTTTGGTCTCCTTAGGTATTTCCCGTCACTCCGCACATTTCTTCCTTCACTGTTCTATGTTAAACAAAACTTACTTCATTTTATTATTAATTCAACACACCAAACTGCTTCCTTTTACAACATTGTTATATTTTTTACTTTCGGACGCCCGATCATTTTTTGTTCCGCGGAACTTTTTCGGCTGTACAGCACAGGGTATATTAAAACTGGGGCGAAAGCTGCCCGCGTCCGTCGCCGTGAGATGTATGAAGACTGGCTTTGTTAACTCGAGCGCAAATTGTTGACAGACTGCTGACACGCCTTACATTCCTGTGATGTCAGTTGGGTTTGGCTGATGACGTTGTGGTGGTAATATAAACGTGAATATAGTGAAAATATAAATGGCAGTGGCAACACTGTTGATAGATGAACACACGGACGGACATTGTTACACAGAAAAGTTACGGCATTTAGATTTTATTGCGCAATTTTCCATGGACACGACACATACCAGGAAAAAATAACGTGGTAGCTGATACATTGTCAAGGTTAGACACAATTTCAGTCCCAGATAGTTTGAATTATGAAGAACTGAGTAGCGAATGATGATGAATTACGAGACCTTTTGAACAATCCAGACAAGCATTCACTTCAGCTAATAGCTATTCAGTTACCAGACACGGAAACTACTATCTATTGCGACACCTCCACAAAAAAGGCAAGACCATTCATCCCAAACAATATGAGAAAAAGTATTTCGTTTAATAGACAATTTGGCTCATCCTGGGATCCGGAAAAGCACAACAATGTTAAAAGACAAATTTATCTGGCCATCTCTTGCGAAGGATTCAGCACTATGGGCAAAATCTTGTCTAGCTTGCCAAAAATCCAAAATCTGGAGGCATACTAAAACAGGCATCGAACGATATCCAGAAGTAATGGAACGCTTTCAACACATAAACATAAGACATTATAGGCCCATTACCACCTTCAGAAGGTAACCTATATTGCCTAACTTGTATCGATAGATACACAAACTGGTCGGAAGCATTCCCTATCTCAAACATTACAGCAGAAACAATTGCCCGCAAGTTATATGCTGGTTGGTTCGCTAGGTTTGGAATACCTCAAACCATTTCATCAGACCAAGGCAGACAATTTGAAATCAGTTTATTTCAAAATCTTACCATCCTTTTCGGCATAAAGCATAAAAACCACACCTTTTCACCCACAAGCGAATGGAAAAATCGAAAAGTACGTGAGACTTCGACTGGGAGAAAAGTGCGTTTTCCAGCAAGGTACCTTGATTGCATAACAATGCTGTCACTGGAAGGGGAGTAGTGTGGTGGTAATATAAACATGAATATAGTGAAAATATAAATGGCAGTGGCAACACTGTTGATAGATGAACACACAGACGGACATTGTTACACAGAAAAGTTACCTACTAGTGTGTTATAACCTATCCTTGTTAATACTTGTGTTTATAAGCTTGTGATAATAAAACAATCAAAATTCATATTTGCGCTTTCATTAAATAATAACCATCCATAACGTCTTATGTTGCTTTGTCTACATGCAAAGTTCAAATGTCAGAAGGCTAAAAATAACTGCTTCTCACTGTGAACTAGTCAACCTTGACTCCAATTTGCGTACACTGTTTATCATCCCCATATAATTCATAAATAAAATTATTAAAATTCCCAATGTCCAGGGACGGTAATATTTGGACCGTTACAATACCCCCTCAATGAGAGGTTTTATGCCGAAGCATAAAAACTCTCATTGACACTCACATACTTCCTAAAGGGATCAGTCTGGATATGTCACCACAACCCCCTTTACATTCTACTAAAATTCATGGGTAACACCCTCCTGATCCAGTGACTGTGGCCGCACCTGAATGACCTTACTGGACTTCCCTCTCGAGATCCCAACACCGCAAGGCCAGACAGGCACTTGACGCCCCTGCTCTGACGCGCAGGCCAGCACAGGACCGCCGCCACAGTATCACCAGACACTGAAACATGAAATCAGAATATCAAATAGTGGCCTTGTATAATACCATATTTCTAACTGATCTGGTTCCCCTTAGCTGTGCTGGTTTGCGTTAGAAGCACTGGTTTTTTCTTAACTTCTAACATATACATGTATACATATATTTAATGTAATATGAAACATTTCAAATTTTACTCTCAACATTCTGTATGCCCTTCTCTTGTCAATTCTTATCCCAAAACTCAAAATATTTTCCTGATTCCAATCAGAATTTAAATAACCACTTCCCATTACCTCATTACAAATATCTTTCATTTCCCAAATTACATCTCAAAATAATTAAATTCATTGTTAAAATTCTCTTAAACATATTTAAATCAATTACATAATAACAAATTATTTACTTATATCTTTCTCAAAATCTGTTAATCATCTCCACAATACTCCTTAAACGACACCAGAATCATTTAAATACATCATAAGATCAAGTACATATTCTCTATTGTCAACATAATAATCATCAACTTTCTCCTTCACTCATCATTTCTAATATCCCCCCTTAACCCAGTTACAACTAGGTAAATCACCTTCCGGACATACCGGATGAGGCATCTACCTTGTTACATAAATACTGTATTTATGTCCCTGGCTTGTAACTGCCAGCTCCTTTCCAACAGACTATTGTTTACTGATGTTGGACTGTAGCGCCCATTTGCGTCCACAAGAACTGAAGTTTATTAGGGTGCAAACGCTGCTTATACCGTTCTTGCTTCGGCGTTATATAAAATTCGGCATTACTGGTATCCGAGGACACCAGTAATCCTACTATAATGATTCATATGCCCTTAATACGGTTCTGTCACCCCATTCGGTGGTAGCCGCTGTTCCAAAGTTATGTTGATTCCCCTGATTTAACCCCCGGTTACTTTCTAAATCATACCAATTTCAAAGGCAACCAACCATGGTCAGTTTACAATAAGTCTGCTCACAACTGGTTGTCATCCAAAACCACAGTCTGGGCTGGTAAGGCCGGGACCGCCCGAAATGTGGGGAATTGCATTTAAAACATATTATACATATTTTAGATCCCTACACTTACATAATAAACATAATAGACACTCAAATTGAACATAAACATCATTATATTAAAATAAACAATTCACATTTAAATTTGCATATAAAATTATAAACATTACAACTTATACCATTAGATTCTCCAAAAATTTAACTTTATTACCAACATTCATTTTATATAACATTTCATTAATTAGCTCCTTTAAAATTAATTCCACTATTTTATCAAACACATTTGGATCACTTTAATTATCAAATTGCTTAACAAAATTCAAAATGACCAACTGTCAATTATTAAAGTTGAGTATACTTAACCTTACTACATAAGTACATTTAACATCAACACAAAAGTATATACAATCTACATCATAGAAGCTAGGCCAGCGAATTCTGCCATTTTTTGCCGCCTGATGAAATTGGCTTGTTACATTGGCATTCTCTGTAATTCACAGATGTCCTGAATTGCAGGTGATTGGGTAACTCGTCTAGCCAGACTGACACCAGGCACAAACACAGACGGGTGTTTCACAATAGATTGTATGCACTTTGGTTAAAAAAGAGGTTCCCCAAAAGGTGAACACTGGTTGAGTTAACATTTCTTTCAATTGTTAGAAATTATTTACTCTCCTGATTCGTCCCGTTACACTATTACTTACTTTCAACTGTTGTTCACCATTGAAGACAGCACTGTTCCTTTGGTTGTATTCATTGAATATCAATAACTTATTTAAAATTCTTCGATTGTGCGGGCAATGAGTGCTGCCACCTGATTTCAGATGTAAATATAACCTAATCTCAAACCACTTACTGCTTGTTTTCATTGAATAAAAAAAATGAAATCATGCTCCATCAAAGTCGAAAAAGGCGATTTATTCATTAATTTAACTGATACTTGATCATTATCAAATACAATTAATTCAGTTGTCCTGGTAACATTATGAACAATTACGGTTTTGGAAAACTCTTATCTCAGGTTGGTACCTTGTACATAAGTTATTTGTTGACAAACAGTGCCTAATTTATTTTTATAACAGGGTTCTTTGAATTGGAAAAATACGGGATTAGAAAATGTCAATAAAAGTTAAAAAGTCTCACGTTAGGAGAGTGACTACATCCATAAAAAATAAGTGCTTAATACTAGACGTCAAAGTTCGTAAATGTGGTCGACCTTTTTTGAGGTTAATGCGTTACACTAGGTTAACAAAAATTACTCTTCACTTATAGCTAATTTACAATTAATATAAAATCATTACGTGACAATGTTCTGGTGATTGTGTGGTGATATCATAAGTTACAAAGGTGTAATAAGTTCAAGTGTTTGGTTCAACATTAACCTAAAATAGGCCTACATAAGTATTTTTTAATAACATTATACTTCCCTTAAAATCCTTGAATTATTAATTTATATACACTACAACATTGTTAATTGTCACTCATGGCTTTTATTTTTATTTAAATCACATTTCACTTCACTCGGAATGTCGTTGATACACTGATGATTTGAGGTTAACCCGTACTGTATGTTTACTACTGCCACTTAACCTCACTCAGGTTAGATATATAATGTATCTTGGATTCGAGACTTTTCACGTTGTTACGGAGGAGACGTTCTTGACAATCTCTATGCTGGTGAAAGACTGATGCGTTGACAATGCATTATGCATGAAATTACTTGGCAGGTGAAGGCTTTTGATTGGCTAAACGATTAAATATTTTAGTTTTTTAGCACAAAAATTCCGTTTTCGGATTGACACTCTTCAACAGATGCTGACTTAGTGTCCCTTTTTTGGACTAAATATATTAAAAAACCTTAAAACTAACATATCTTCCTTATGCGACCACTAAACACGAATATGACATTACCATTGTGTGGCAAATTTCATTCTGAACAATTTAACATCCTTCAAGAAATAATTTCGTCCATTAATAAAAAAGATGCTAATTCCAATTTAGACGCTATGACAATATTTTGATAAAAATGTATCTTAATACTAATTGATTAACAATTCAACATAATAAAGAATGAACTTAACTAATATAATGCACTTAGATGTGCTGTGTTAACATAATAAACATGTAATTTGTGAAATAAATAGAATACTAAGGGGTATGCTAGGCTTATGAGGCCTAAGACACTATACATGAGTTTGGCTTGTTACAACATAATGATTAACTCCAGATGTTTAATTATACTTAGTATTCGATGTTGAATAATCCTAGTAACTTTTGGTTAACATTTTTTGTTACTGACATGTCTGTTTTCTGGTATATTATAATAACAAAGTCACATTAGTTCTTGTACCATCAGACAGTCTGGTTTTTACACTTATTTCTTAATTATGCTCATGTTATTTTATTACAACCTTAATTCTAATGAAATATGATAGTTGCTACTAGGTTTTTATGACTGTTGGTCCTAGTTTACACCCTGAATTATTGATTGTTTCACTTAACAAGTCTTGCATCTGGTTACAGCCAGTCATGCTCATTAGAAACACAATGTTATTGGTTGAATCAGTGATAGTTATTATTTTGTTTACATTATTCACTCATGATCATTTATAAATAGTATTAGTTATTATTTCTATTTTCTGGTTATAATCATCCAGTTTTCTTATTATTTTAATTACTCCTTTAGTTAATAATCAGTCCTTTTTCTGATATTTACTGAGTTATATTAGTGGTACAATTAGAAAGTACATTATAATGTTATACTCTTGCGTTATATTTTATTCTATCTATTATCTTTCTATCTATTATTTATACAATCATATTATCTTTAAGGCAGAGACATAAGAAAGCCCTTCTTATCTGAGCAACTGTTTCACTCTGGACTGCCGGATCTTGTGTCGTGCTCAGCTGCATGATGTCCAGGCTCAGATTCTGATGTTCCTGCAGCAAAGATCACACTTATTGATGTTTCTCCTAGTTTATGTACCCTACTTGTAATATCTTATTTAGAAAACTTTTGTGAACTCTTTTGTAACTTGTATGTCTCTTTGATAATGGTGTAAAAACATAAATATAAGAGTTTTGCCTAGACATGTTTTCTTTTTTCTTTCCAATTTGTTTTTCCCAAAGCACACACACACACACACACACACACACACACACACACACACACACACACACACACACACACACACACACACACACACACACACACACACACACACACACACACACACACACACACGCACGCACACACACACACGCACGCACGCACGCACGCACGCACGCACACACACACGCACACACTTTGCTACAGTCTATTTCTTTATGCATATATATTTTATTTAATATTAATAAATTTATATATATATATATATATATATATTATAACATGACATAAGATAGTGAAAATACATTGATAATTAATAATAAAACAAAGAAGCTGAAGACAAGAAGAAAGGTCAGGAACTTATAACTCAGAGAATAATGACAGAATTACCAAAATGACAAATGACTAATAAACTGACGATGACTTGACCCAATAGATTGGATAAACACAAGAAAAAATAATGGAACAAGGAAGAAGGAACCAGGAACCAGATGTAATCAAGAAAATAATAACGAACATTGTAATCCCCAAATAATGACTACAAAATGTATGTAAACAAATGCACTAAAATAGTTAGGGCATAAATGAGATGTACCTATGTTAATAATAACAAATAATTATTTTGTTAAACATTATGCCACTGATTTGTTATAATATTATTATATATAACCACTTATAACACTTATTTCACATATAACACACTTGTTTCTGGTGAAGTATTTGTGTGTTGGCTGCTGGATGTTATTAAGGTTGTTTGTTGGTCTTTGGTCTTTTAAAGTTGTATTATTGTGTGTGGTTGTGGTATATGTTTTTGTATTTTGAGTATTTCCGATGTTGAGTGCTTTGAATATTGTGTCATGTTTTGTATTGATTTGTATTTGTTCAGAAATTAGTTTGTTTTGTGTTTGTATATTTGTAAATTTTCCCATATGTTCATTATGGTGCCTTTGTGTGGAACTTCATGTCCAGTGTTTATTACATGTGTGGCTAAATTAACTTTTTAACAGAATGTACAAAATACCCCTAAACAAACAAGAAACAGACAAAGAAAGAAATATAATATACCAAATTGCTTATGAAAATGGATACAATAAAAATACGGTAAACAAAATAGAAAAAAAATAAAATATAAAATAAAAACTGAACAATTAGGAAATGATGGAAATGAACAATGCACAGATAATAACAACAATAAAAAAATTGTCCACATTCACATACGTAAATAATAAGATGACAAAGCTAACAAAACTATTTAAAAACACAGAAATTAAAATAGCATACAAAACTAATAAAAATAATTAAACTAAGTAACCCACACAACAAAAATAATACAACAACACATCTGGTATATACAAAATTAAATGCCAAGACTGCAATAAATGTTACACAAAAAAAAACATTATTTTGAACATCTAAACGCATACAAAAAACGAGAAATAAATCTAATTTGGCCACTTGATATATATATATATAATGGCCACTTGGCATCTTGACACACACACACACACACACACACATGCTCATATTTTTCTTGTGTTTATATTTTTTATGTTTTAATAATAATAAAACTTTTTACAGAATACATTTTTTTATTATTTTGTAAGTTTACATGTTTTGATAGTAATCCAACTGTCATCATCAGATACAAATTAATAAATTCAGAAATTTTTTAAATCAATTGTTCAAAATAGCTGTTTTATATACAGACTAAATTTCATGTTTTATATGTGCATATAAAATATGTTATATAATTAATTATAAAATATATAAATATTTATTATTTGATGAAATTAATAATTTTGAAAATATTATCATTTTTGTATTAATTTTAATTTGTTCTGCTATTAATTTATTACTTGTTTTATGTTTAAATATTTATAAATTTTCCCATAAGGTCATTTTTGGACCTTTAGAAATACGCTTTAATAAAGTGATGTTTCTAAATTTGGAAATGTGCGTTTGTTTTTGATTGAATGTGTAGCTAAATTTGATTTGTATAGATCTGGTTTTAAATATGAATTACGGTGTTGCATAAATATTTCTTTTAACTGTTTTTTAGTTCGGTCTAGTTAAAATGTGTTACAATC
Organism: Magicicada septendecula; assembly: GCA_034769895.1. Taxonomy (NCBI): domain Eukaryota; kingdom Metazoa; phylum Arthropoda; class Insecta; order Hemiptera; family Cicadidae; genus Magicicada; species Magicicada septendecula. Next base: position 939,189,713 of record CM068367.1, on the reverse strand, counting down.
AGGACATTCAGTTTTATATACGGTACTCCATTTAAATTATGAATTTGTGTGTTGTAAGTTTGATTCTGTTAAAATCTGTCTTGTTACTGTTATAGGTAACTTTTATATTTTGGTTTTTAAATAATTTTGTAATTTTATGATTATTAGTGCCTATGTGAAATTAATAATTTCATATTTTGATTTTTCTGTGTATTTTCATTGAAAGAATTATTTAGCATTTTTGTTTATTATGTTACTCAATTCCTCAAGTATATCTAACCACAATTACTACAGGCCTGAATTGACAAGTCAGATAGTGTCTAGTACCAACAAAATATCATTATATTGTCTTAGCTAATTCTGTCCCTAACTACCCCCCTCCCCCCCACATGTACATAAAAAACACAGAGGCACTCTTGTAAGCCAACTCATCTTTTAAGACAAAAAGGAAAATAAATAGTTTAATATACCTGCACTTCGCCTGGAGACAATGTTGCAGACACTTTCCTACACAGATAGTCATCATAGTTGCTACCACCACTTATTTTGCAATACAAATAATCATCTGAATTTAATTCAGGTTCCTCTACCACTTCATCTTTACTTAAATCAAATGCAGCCATGTTTTATGTATAATGTTACGTACAACAACCTATAACAAAAAAGAATATATAAACCTATATAGACATATTCACAATCTATATCACTTATTACAAAACATTTTGTGCTAAAACATTTAATTTCCCATTAAAAAAAAAAAAGAAAAAGAAATACTGATACTTTTTTAACATACCTTGAATGTTACAATGTTTCTTAAGTTAAATTACCATATTGTGGATTAAGTACTAAATACGTATGTCTATAACATATAAAAATAGTATTCTGTAGCAAAAAAAAATAAAACTTATAGCAAATTATATTAACTACAAAATCTATTTAAAATAGTGTACTGTACCAAATTCCATTACACATACCGTATTGTATAGTAGATAGGTACTAATTTATTACACAGTAGGCTGACTACATTATCGTGTAATAACTTTGTGATTTATAATTCAGTCCTACATACTGAGAAATAAAGTACTCGTCAAATGAAGGAGTATCACTGAAACATATATTTTAAAATATCATACTAGACCATACAATATTCATACTTTATATTTTACTTCCTGTAAAGTGAATCTACAACTGGAATGGAAATTATCTACATTCTTTATTATTAGTATTAGTACTGAGAATTTTATTTTTTGCAATACAACAACGTTTCCCAAATCTTTTTTGACCCACTGCCACCTTTTCAGAGAAAATGTTTTATAAGTGTTTGCTTCAGAAAACTCTATTCACGATACCCCAATCCTTGTTAACATGTTTATTCATAAACTCTGAGGTGTATTTCTAAAGACACATATATGAACACAGTGGATCATGGAATTTTGTTGTTGGCAGCATAATGTATATTTAGAAGTGGAAACAATACTGTTTGCTGGTGCTACAAGAATTCAACATTGACCCCTGAATATTTAAGGAAAATTTATTTTATACGCATTTCATAAAGAAATTAAGTAAGACAATAAAACATAAAAGCATGAATATACACATAATGCTACAGCTAAAAATGTTAAGGTGGCCAAAAGTTTTAGTGCCCTCTTATTGCCCAGCTACTTCTCAATGCCTGAATACTGCCTCTGAAGCCAGTAATGTTGTCCCAGATCACTCCTCCCCTACAGAAGGCAGTAAACTCAGTTTGGGAAACTATACAATTTGGTAACTAAGTGCTTTAATTTTTCTATAAATACAATTGTTTCTCTAAAAAAATCATTTCAGAATCAAGAACGTTTTGAACAAACATAATAAGAATTATTCCATTAGATGATATTCACACCAAACAGAAAAAACAAAATTGTATTCAACTGACTATGGCTGAACCCTTGAAATTCAATTTGCAATATCCAAATATTTACTGTTAGCCTAGAGCCTTTATTTTAATTTTTCTCATAAAAATAACCAGAGAGTGCATAATATCACACCCAGGCATCCATTTACTAAGACAGTATTTAACAGGATGTTACAAGTTGTAAGTTATAAAAACAAAAATACTTTCCTTGTCAGTTAAGAATTTTAGTTAATAATTTGGTTAACCATAACAAAACATAACACTGTCCTGAGTGAAGCTTTTACCTGATATCCAGCATCAGGAAAATTTTATATTAACGCTTAAAATCTTTGTTGTCATACAATATCTGAGACTAAAAGGTATACAGTAAATAGACACTCCAGTGTTTTTTATACTAACATGTGAAAATAGACACTCCAATGTTTTTTATACTAACATGTGAATTACAAGGGCTGAAAACTTATATTAAGATGCTTGTTCAAATCTACTTGGGATTAAGCTATAACCTAGGATCTAAAAAAAACTATATATTATGTTTACAAACACTATAACTGAACTCTACTTAAATTTCCTGAGCAAGTTTGTGAGTTGACTGTGAATTTAATCTGTATATACAAATTAGTAATAAAACAGAAACTTAACAATTATTTAACTGTCACCACTGTTTTTAAAAAAACAGAAGCAAGTACTTTGATCATTATAATAACACCTTAAATGTTAACTACAAATTGTGTTGAAATAAATTTAAACTTTGTTTTTAATTATGAACAGCGTTTTATAAAAAAAAAGGCTTATAGATCAATATGTGCACATAAACTAATCAACATTAAAAATTCACAAAACCATTTCCACACTAACAAATAGGCCTAGAGAATATGAGCTTTTAGACTAACAGTTACGTTCTTGTCAGACTATTCAGAAAAGAAATTTAATAAGATTTATCAGAAAAATGTGTGAATTATCTTGTACAATATAACCTACTGGTCTGAACCGAATACTTTATGAGTAAAATAAATCGCTTTAACACATAAATCGAAGTCTTATTACATGGAATTTAAACTTTGTTTTTAATTACGAACAGCGTTTTATAAAGAAAAGGCTTATAGATCAATATGTGCACATAAACTGTACTCAACATTAAAAATTCACAAAACCATTCCACACTAACAAATAGACCTAGACTATATGAGCTTTTAAACGAACAGTTACGTTCTTGTCAGACTATTCAGAAAAGAAATTTAATAAGATTTACCAGAAAAATGTGTGAATTATTTTCTTGGATTTCGTTGTCCATGACGTGTCCGTTACTTAACTAAATATCACTATTACATTAACTACTCGGAACACTAGGTTTTTTATAAGTAAAAGCATAAAGTTTTACCTTACAGCCAGAACCGGTTTTCTCCTTTAAAAGGCTTCTTCAGAGCCTCTGAAGAAGCCTTTTAAAGGAGAAAACCAGTTCAGGCTGTAAGATAAAACTTTATGCTTTTACTTATAAAAAACCTAGTGTTCCGAGTCGTTAATGTAATAGTGATATTTAGTGTGAATTATCTTGTACAATATAACCTACTGGTCTGAACCAAATACTTTATGAGTAAAATAAATCGCTTTAACACATAAATCGACGTCATATTACATAGAAATTATATTATATTATATGGTAATTACATTTAATTTGCATAATAAACAACGTTAGATGTCTTACCTTAACACGCTTTTCTCACAAATGAAAGTATTCTGCTATATATTCGTACTCTGTGGTATTCTGGCGGGAACTCGTTAAAATAAATCGCATTAACACATACATCGAAGTCATATTACATGGAAATTATATTATATTATATGGTAATTACATTTAATTTGCATAATAAACAACGTTAGATGTCTTACCTTAACACGCTTTTCTCACAACACAAATGAAAGTATTTGCTATATATTCGTACTCTGTGGTATTCTGGCGGGAACTCGTTTCCCACACTACATCACCCCTCCATCCCCACTCTTCGCTTCAACTGTTTGCTCTTCTCGCGAAGTTGCGTTTCGCTAGACGCAAGTGCCCTTCATAGGCACTTGCGTCTACGGGGAGATCATCAGAGCTGTTAACCGACTAATCTGGCGACGTGGTGGGGGCACTGGAGGGGCGAGCGAAGGTGCGTCCCACAACATCTATTAATCGTACGGGCAGACGCTGCTTGTGTGATACATTCGCATTCTGGGCTGACAAGCGTCTGCCCGTACGATTAATAGATGGGATGGGATGCGGCTGCGCTCTATCCGAGTCTTTGTAGACTTGACGATAAACCTGTAACTTATTTTCGGTTTGTTTAGCTGTGTGCGGGGTTCCTACGCGTGTTCTCTCGTAAGCAGAAATACTTACAATATTTTATGTAATCGTTCAGCGCTACAGAATGCGAATTCTAATATGCCGTTTACAATAAGAACTCTTTGCTGCATAAATCACATTTTACGGCAGTAGTACTCATCTGAAAATAAACATAGCATTGTTTTCATTGAACTTAAATTTAATAAGCAAAATTCAGATGAAACGGTAACAACTAAACTTTATTTATTCTTCCCATAAATGTCCTGTATTTTGTTTAATATACTTTCTGAAGTGACAGTTTGGGAATACAGTACTGCTGCATTGTGCTATCCTACCACATGTTCCACTTCTGGCAGCTGGGTTCTAACAGCAGATTATTGTTCAGATTAAAAGTTGTACATGCGTGCACGCGTGCGCACACACGCACGCACATACACACAAAGTATTCTTAACTGCCCATTAAACAAAACATTAAATTTTGTTTCTAAAAATAACTAAAAATTACAAATGTCTACAAGATAATTCTTCTTAATCTCTTTTCTTTCAAACATTAGGCCTGCTGCCTGTTATGCTTTTGACCATGGCAGAACTGACATTTCACCACTGCCAAAGAGAAATCAGCTACATAGCAACTGTGTGTGTGTGTGGGGCCCAGAGACGCCAGACAAGACTGCTGTATTATTACTCAGCAATATGGGTGTGCAGGCAGACTGACTAATTTTTGTTTAGTAAAGTAACAGTATTATAGAGCGATCATACAATAAACAGTATAAATTCCACACAGTTAAATGTGTGTTATAATTTCTTTTAGTCTAACAGCTAGATGGATTTTTACACTTTTTCAAATTATTGATTTCATTTTTGAGCCATGGGGTCAAAGAATTTTGAAATTTCTAAAACTGTACAGTATATTCAGATTTTCGTTAAAATTCTCTTTAATCGATGTCCCACATGGAATTTGTGATTTTGTCAAACTTTTGCCCCACTTTTCGAAACGTGGTGTCCCAAAATTTTGAAATGTATAAAAAATAATACTATATTTGTATACACTAATTTTACTTCTGTTGGCAAACAAACTAGAAGAAGGAATACTCAGATCTTTTGTTAGTCACTTTTTTTTTTAAATAGTGTTTTGAGAAGGAAAGAGTGGTTAGACTTGTGAATTATATTGTTCATCTTGCTGTATAAGGAAAAGTCAAGAACTACTTTTACAAGAAATTGTGTGGTTGTAACAGGAATTTTACATTTCCCTGGAACGAATCCAATGGTTATCTCGCTGAAATGTATTTCAATTGTGAAAGCATTACATGTCAAGTAACTGAATGTAATGAGAATGCACCTGTGCACGCACACACACGCGCACACACACACACAGTACTTATTTTTTACTTGTTTGTTCCATATCATTGATTACAATTGCAGCAAAATTGATCAAAATGACATCAAATACATGTACATGTATACATGTACTACCCTCAAAACACGAAAAAAGTCATTTTTCGAAAAGTGTCTGTGTGTAGATTTTTTTCTATGGCCAACGATAACAGCCGCAAATTCAAACAGAATTAAATAATTTTTTGCATACAGCCCTGAATTGTTGAGTTCTCAGGACCTATTGATTTTGGTGAAGATCAGTTAAGAGAAAGGGGTAGTTTACCTGCAACATTTAATGTTTTAATAAGGGTAATTTTTTCTATGACGAACGATAACTGCCGTAAAGTCAAACAGAATCAATAATTTTTGCATACGTCCCTAATGTGTAGAGCACTCAAGGTCTTTTGATTTTGGTGAAGATCGGTGGAGAAGAAGGGGTAGTTTACCTGCAACGTTTTATGTTTTTATATGTGTACTACGTTATCGGCAACAAAGAAGTAATTTAGTGTAAAAATTCCTTCCCGGGCTGTTTGAGCAAAGTACAATGTTATCTGCAAAACCAGACGTTTCGGCAGTGCCATCGACTGTCATCATGAGTGAAAATCGAGTGCGATAATGTAAGGTGGTATACGTTAGTGACCACACAGCACTGTGGTCAGGCTGAATCTATAAGTAGAAATAAGTAGTTTCTGTGGAAATATTTCATTTCCATTATGATTTTAAATATAAATCTTTGAACATGGAAGTAATGTATGGTTCTCCATACCGATATTTTAATTGCTTTTAGTTTTCATTGAATTGTTTGTACTTCAGTTTTACATTTGATATGTAAACGCATCAAGACAGAAATAATCGCTGCTGACATCGAGTTTAGCAATTTAACATGATAATGTTTGTTATATAGTAAATATATTTGTAATATAGTTATATAGAAAACATGATAGAAGACAATTCTTACCTTTAACTTGGTTACTCAAACACGCATCCAAAATAGATACAAAAGCGCGCGCGGTAAAAACTTAACAAAATCAGCTGAACCCGCCAGGTGGCACGGTGTGTCGGTGTCACGGTCGGTCAGGCACTTGCCCCTCCAGTGCCCCCACCACGTCGCCAGATTAGTCGGTTAACAGCTCTGATGATCTCCCCGTAGACGCAGGTTTCGTAGGCGCCCAGGGTCCTTCGTCTTCGCGACTCTGCAGAGGCCACCAGACTTCTCTACTAGAATCCTCTGGAGGCGCTTGGGGTCCAACGTCCCTCTTCCGGTCGGTATTCGTCGCAGCTGGGGGTTCCTGTGTTGTCACAGCCGGCGATGTGGTGGTTACGTAGTGTCGAGGTCGGTATCGTTACAGTCGATGCTGTGGTAAACTGGGAAAGAAACTGAATAATTTCGATAAACTACAAATTTCGTGCCGGCATGCATGAAATATTAAAAAAATTTGATTATTATTTCCGTGGATACGGCCAATTTATATTCATAGTTATTGTTGTTCAGCTGTTTTTTACTTAGTGATTTATGTATATTTGTATTTATTTGGCATTGCGTATTGAGACTGAAGGTAACGCGGTACGGGACTCTTGAATCAGTAATAAAACAGGGCTTGATTTACCGGGGGGGATCCAACACGTAAGAGAAATTCCCCTTTCGCCGCTATGATTTTATAAAACCTTATTCCATAGAACAATTGAGAGAAAATCATATAATTGTTTTTTGTTTTTTCTCTCAAGCTTAATTTTTTTCTATATAAGTCAATCAAAGACGGCGTATATTACACTAGCTGAAGTACCCGTTCTACGCCCAGGTGCACAGTTGGGTATACTTTGGTGATTTACCTTGATTTGGGTGTAATGCAGATGTAGCGTGATAAATTTGCCCATGGCATTGCAAAATGGACATTTAGCGTCCATTGGGCCAAGATAACTTTCTTCAATTTCGTCTTCATTGAAGTTTTCGGGAAGCAAAGCGGTGTTGCGGGATCAGACATATCTACTCAGACGTCCTCTTTGATGTTGGCGTGCAACCCATTGTCTTTCAGCGTTTGCCTCGCGCTCTTGTTGAAGTTGATTTTGTGGCATGTTTTCTCTGCGTTGCCGTTGACTTACAGCATTAGCTTCACATTCTGCTTGAAGCTGCTCTTCTGACATGGCCGCTGTACGGCGTCTTTGAGCTTCAGCATTACGTGCTTTTTTTGCTGCAATTTCTTCAGCAGTTGGTGGTTGCTGGCGTTTAGGAGGCATATTTGATCGTTTTTATGCTCAATACCACTGTCTTTATGCTCAAAGGCTTTATTCTGTGCCCAATGACAGGATCTTATGGCTCAAGGCTTCCAGCTTGAACCGGAGGCTGAGATTCGCCGTGCGCCACCTACACACAGAAAGTAAAATCAGAGATCTGCCTCGCCACATGAGGTCGCCTCTCGCCCTGACTCCACGGAGTTGCGTCTGTGTATGTGCCATAGGTGTTGCAGATACTGTAATCTGGCGGCATGGTGGGGCGATGACAAGGGCCTGACCAAGCCGCGAATCTGGCATGGTGGGGAGCTTAGCTGATTATGGTACGAATTTTAACGAATGTTTCGTATGGCACTGTCCATACACGAACACACAAACTCATAAAAGCAAGAGTTACCGTGTATGCACTGTAAATGACATGATTTGCAGTGTTTAATCCGTTTAACAGTATAAAATTCTGTTTGTGTGGATGACAGGACCTGCCACTTGTCATCTAAAGTTGTCAAAACTTTCTCTGCGTCCAACAACATACTAGCTTTGTGACGATTTCTTAATACTTGCAATTTTTCACAAGTTTTCCTTTTTTCATTTTAATTATCAGATCAAAAATTTTATCTCTGAGCAAATGTATATGGCACAGATTGTTTTATCCATTCTTTTATCCGTTTTCGTTTTAGGTAACAATATTTTATTAAAATTTTCTATTGACATGTTACTGTTTATGCCTAAATGAATCCGATAACAGTAGGCCCATGATCTGTATTGTTCTTATTAATATATTGTTTTATAAAGTATTCATAAAATGAATGTGTTTCTTCATCATTAAACAGTCATTTTAAAACTTCATGGAGAATTTATAAAAAATTAGTGTTCCTAGTCAGTAGTGATATGTTTATAATCAGTGGACAACAAAATCCAGGAATTCAAATTACATTAAGGTACTACATGATATTGACATTTTTATTATTAAATAGAATAATATAATAAATGTTAAAATATGATTACGTTAAGGTAATATTTATTGTTAAGAAAAATCGTTACAAGAAAAATCGCTGCATGTGCCAACCAACTAAATTTCTTATAAAACTGCCAATATCTCGAAAACGAAAAAGCCGATTTTATTGAAACAAAATCAAAATAAAATTTGGAATTTTCTGTAATTTTCACTCGCTGACACCATATAGCTATCTCTCATAAAACGAAAGTTTGTCGCATGCCGAAAATTTCACTACATGAAAATTAAAAAAGAAACTTCATGACGTAGAACCGTCCGAAGACTCTGTTTTTGAACATTGTTAAAACTATCGGTTAAAATTTATGCCTAAAACCATCTTCAAACTTCAAGGAACACGGTGGTGAAAGAATTTTAAAAATCAGATCAGCTGTTACTGATGTTATGTCGAGCAATGAAACACATCGCATTCTCTCGCGCTCTCCGTCCCACCATGCGGCTCGGTTATCGCCCCACCATGCCGCCAGATTACAGGCTCCACAACACCAATGGCACATATACAGACGCAAGTGACTCCACGGGGCATACTGGCGTCGCTCCCCTCCAGCGCGCCCCACCACCTCCTCACTCCCCCCTCCCTGCAACTCCCTATACCGATGACTGACACACTACCTACCGCGCATCGATGTATAAAATAAAAACACTGGATAGCGCGCTAGGTGGAAGTAAAAGCGCAAAAAACGGTCCGCCGGGTAAGCAGCAGCTCCCCACCACAATAAGGCAAGAAGCCGTCACTTATAGAGGTGGGCTAAACTGTTATTTTAAAATACTAGGTATGAAAATACCGTTCCAAAAAATAACAGGTACAAATACCTGTTATTATATACTATATATACATAACCTATATTATCCTTTGTAAGTAACTCGTTTTGAGTTTCCTGCAGGTCTCCTATGTAATATCTTCAAATAAATACACTGCAAGTAGGTTTATTTTCACCTAGATAAACCTATTAATATATTAATAAACCTACTTGCTGTGTATTTATTTGAAGATATTATATAACCTATACTATATAATTTGTTATAAGAAATAAATTGAAACTAAAAGTATTTACAGTGTTACTTTACACTGTGACTTTATTAAACTATTACTGTTTAAATGAAAATAAGAAACAAGAGAATTTATAGGCCTATTTCCCTTTGGGAATACCAATTTAAGTTTTCACTAGTAGTAAACAAACTAACATTGGTTAGACAAATCAATTGCGAAACTCGGGGCAATTAAATAATTTAGAGTAGTCCTACACATAATACCACAAAAAATAATGTGAAAAAAATCAGAAACGTATAATAAAAACATAACAGTAAGCCACAAGAGTGAATGAGAATAAACAAAATTTTACAAATAAAAATAAAAAACAAATTGTAATAAAATAAATATAAATACATAAATAAAAACTTATAAATAATAAGCAACAACAAAAGTAAATTAAATGCATTACATATATTTAAGGAACAGGACTAGATAAAGTGCATAAATGTCCATTACAACAATCTCATCATTTACGTGAGATGTGTAGTGAAGTTAAAATCACATTAATAAAAAGTGTAATATAGCTTATCAACATCAGCCACTCTGTAGGTTATAACTGAATATAATAATTAGATACAACGATTTCACTAACGACTCGGAACACAAAGTTTTTTTGAGTAAAAACAAAGTTTTACCAACCGATTTTAGTTACAAGTTGGTGACTAGTATAATATATAATTTATTAGCATATAATCTGTATTATATATCTGCATATCACACGAGAATAAATGTAACATCAGGATGAATTTTTTTCTTTATAAAGAACAGCTCCGTCTCTTTGCGCAGAATGAAGTATACAGAACGAAAAAGTGGCTCGTACTAGTTCCTACTCGAAATATGCTTGATACTACCTGTTCCTAAAATGCTAGGTGTTCCTAAAATACTAGGTGTTCCTAAAATACTACTGTTCCTCTGGAACGCGTTGTTCCTTGTGTATCGGTGATCCACGAGTATTTGAAATACCTAGTATTTTAAATACGCGTGTACTGGCTGTTCCCTGCGTTCCAGCGATATTTTTGTACGCCTAGTATTTGGCCTTGGCGTATTCGTTTATGTGATCTTGCGTACTTTTTGTGTGTGTGTGTCTGTGTAGGTGCGTAGGGGGTGTGCCTCGACTCGGAACAGCGTCGCCGCGAATAACAGGTATTTCAACTTTTCAGTCACTGTTACATCCGTTCCACAAAAATATCGTTCCAAAATACCTGTTACAGGTATATCGGCCCACCTCTAGTCACTAAGCACAAGTTTACACATTGTATGCAGCCGTGCTTCCGTGCTTTGTTAACTACATACTTAATTCAGTTCGGAAATTTTCCCGTGTTTATTAGCGAAACTGTTAAGTAATTTTTATTAATTAATTGTATGTAATTTTGATTATTGTGATTATTAGTTTTGCATAATGATAACTTCCTGTGATGCTTACAACTGCACTAACAGACACAAGAAGAACAGTGGAATATCATTTTATAGGTAAGCCTAAGTACTGCATTTCGTTTAATTCCTTTATAACTTTCATTAGACCAATATAAAACATTCATTTTTTTAAATCTCTACAAATTAATTACTGATTAAATTAATTATAAATTGTTATTTTTAACGTTGTATTCTTTTTCATATAAATTGTGAATTGTCTATTACAGTGTATTGTCTGATAGCATTATTATAATTATCAACATACCATAATATAAGAAATGCAAATGTCTAAGAAAAAACTATGGTTTCTCATTATTTTACGTAAAGTACAGTATTAAAAATAAGGGAGGACCGTATTATAATAACATTATTTTTTCAAGATTCCCACAAGATCAAGAGCTAGGAAAGAAGTGGATTATAGCTACAAAAAGAAAAAATTTGGTTCCTTCAAAACATACGTCACTTTGTAGCAAACATTTTGCTAAAGACCAGTATCAGTTCAGACCCAACTGTAATTACGAACTGTTGAAAAGCGATGCCGTGACAACGCTCTTTGACTTCCCCGTGCATCTTTCAAATCCTCTGACAAAAAAAAGAAGGACCATTATTAAAATCCAGGTAACATTTAACACTAATTTTTTCGAACAAATGCCTAGATAGATTGTAGGGATAAAATAAAAATAAAACTTAGTTAATATTACTCTTATAGTAGTCATTTTTCTACTCAATCTTCTGCTATTTTCATTCGCTTATGATAATAATTAATACTGATTTTATTGACAGCATTAAAGAAGTCACATTATTTTTAAACAATTCGTAATTATGTAAGCCTAATTAATTTACAGCGTTACAATTACAATAATTTTATTTCTAAAGTAATTTTACTACCAAAATAATTCACTGTTCACAGGATGCTCCTAGACAAAATAAGTTGCCGCTTGAATTATCTTTATCAAAAACCTAATCGATGGCGATGCTCACACGGATCCTGATAAGAATGATCCTACTGAGATTCCTGGTACATGCCAAACAATCATGAAACCACAACAGACTCGCTGTGGTGTCTGTCTGTCCGGGTGGAATCTTGCGATTGATTTTTAACTACTTTCCAGACTAGCTAGAGCTTTGAAATTTGGCACACTTATGTATCTCCGATGACAATACAATAATCCATTGAAAAAATTGTGAAAATTGTGAATTTTGCAAAATTGTGAAAATTTAAAATTTTGCACACTTATGTATCTCAGATGACAACAATACAGTAATCCATTGATGAAAATGTAAAATCAATTTTAATAAAAAAATCAAGAAAATTGTCAATTTTGCAAAATTATGAAAATTTGAAAGTGTGCACACTTTGGCATTTTGAAACCACTTTCAACAAAGTATCAATCTACTCACTGAAAACACAATTCAAAATGTAAGATAAAACTTCACACATCAAAACAATAACAGTAAACAATATTTATGCAGTAGTACACATGTTTTTCAGCTGTTTAACAAGTGTACCAACATTGGAAAGAAACATTATAGAGGTATAAATAAGCGTGAATGTATAAAAGACACTATTTACATTTTGCGTTACTATGGAAACAAAAATCAACGCTATATTGAGTCAAACAAAAAAATATTAAAAATACATATAGTTATCCGATTTTCATGATTTTTATACCATTTTATTCAGAAAAGTGTAAAGAAAAATATAAAAATAAAAACGCAATTTGCTAGCATATAAAAACAAAAGTGTATGCTAGTGTTTGTTAAGTGAAACAAAAGTGTATGCTAGTGTAATATTAACGTATTCTGAAAGATTCCTACTCGCGTGTTCGTGCACTTGTGTGGTTACAAAGGACAGTTGTGCTTTAAGTACTTCTTTGTAAGAGCCGCTTCTTTGTAATGATGAAGGAGACGGCGACTCAAAAGAAGCGACGATTGGAGAAGAAGCGACAACACTATCGGCTCAAGCGTTCGCAAGAAACGGCTGAAGTTAAATTAAAGCGACTTGTAAATCTTAAAAAACGCGTGTCACAAGCTCGTGATATTGAAACCGACGACCAACACGCTTATCGTTTTGCTTATCGTCACGCAAATCGCAAGCTCGTGCTGTTGAAACTAAAGACCAACGCGCTTTTCGTCTTGCTAAAGATCGAGAATACACTTCTCAAGCTCGTGCGATGGAAAATGACGATCAACGCGCTTCTCCACGCGAAAGAGATAGAGTATACATATCTCAAGCACGATCTATAAGACAGAACAAAAGCGTAAGGATATACAGCAATGTCGCCGCGATGCTCGTGCTCAGCGTGCTGCTGATGCGCAAGAGTTCCATAAGGAAATCAACAACTTCTGCGATAGGACATGTGATATCTGCATAAAGCAGTGTTACGCTAATCAAATGGTAAAATATCATATGATTGCTGCCAAATCATATCTACCTCCGGAACTCACGAACAAAAATGTATTGGAAGTTTGCCATCGATGTCATTGTCATTTGAAAAACAATCGCAAGACTAAACATCCATCAAAGGCGTACTGGAATAATATGGAGCCCGGTGACATTCCAAGTGAAATTAAAGTTCTCACTCAGTTTGAGCAAAAACTCTTGTCTCGCATGATACCTTACGTTAAAATAGTCAAATTCGACGGCAGATATGGCCAATACGGATTCAAAGGCCAGGCCGCGCTGTTCGCACTTGACATTTTCGAGGTAAGCGAGAAGCTGCCTTCTATGTTGCCTCGCGACAGTGATAATGCGGGAATGGTTGTAGTCACAGAGACTCTCGAAAATTTAAATATCTCTCGTGAATACACAATTTCGCGCGAACGGGTACTCTTGGCAAACAATCCGCTTTATAAGGACGTGACAATCAACGAATTTGCAAGACTCGACCGACAAGACATGATTCACGTTGTTCCAGCTGAGCCACAACAGAAGCAAGCTTATTGCAATGAGGCTCATAGCAACGATAATTTTGCCAATGATGATCAGTGGCAAAGTGCATATATGCCAATTTGTGACGCTTCAAGGATTGTTCGCGCTTCCTGGCATCAGGGTCGGAGTGACATTTTCAATTCCAGTTACGCTGGTTCGCAGTGCTTTGCTATGGTCACAGCAAATATTATTAGAGCCACCATTCTTCCTCCTGGTCGTTGGACCACTAATACCTTGAACCAGAATATGATTGAAGCGGATGGTTTTTGTGCGCTAATTCACTTTGAGACTGAAACAAGAGGTGCGGAGGCGTTTCCAATACCTCCTGATGGCTACCTGCAACTACGCAATCTGGACGTAGTCAAGAACGATATTATAATGTTTGACAATTCGTTCGAGTTCGTTTATGATGACAACTGGCTATGCCAGGGCAGCTTGATGGGTCCCATGAATGATGGAATCATCGACCGAACTTTGCAAAATGCTATTAGTCATTTGTTTGCAGAACATCAAGCTGGCGTTCTTGTTGTTGCGTCAAAGTCATTAGGCCTCATGCACTTCAATGACAAGTATTACTTTACCGACTCGCATGCTTGCGGCATCAAAGGTGCAAGCGCACGATGTGGTGACGGTAAAGCATGCATCATTGAATGCGACACGATTGAGGAATTTGTTCGCATTTGTCGACGCACCGTTCACTCGAAAAATGAACCTTTTGTGATTTACTTCATCGACGTGTGTGTGAAGGGCGTTATCGTTCTGATGGATGAATGTTTGCGACAACATCAGCATGATATACCACAAGCAACTCATGATAATCCCGTGGTTGATGTGCATCCTATGGTTGATACACATCCCACACCCGAAAAGCATATTCATGTTCAGACATCAGTCATGGCTCCTATCGATGTCGCTCAGCCAGATGTTGACGAAGTAGACTATTAGATGATGCATTTGTTGATGGCGAAAATTTAAACGAAATTAAACGTAAGACGAAGGACAATATTGTTAACATAAATCACGAATTAAGAGCAGAAGAGTATTCGTGGTGGATGCTTTTTCCGTATGGAAACAGTGGTTTGAAGGAGAACCGTGAAGTGATTATTACGCCATTAGATTACTTTCAATCGAGAATGCTTGGTCACGATACACGGTTCCAGCGCAGTGATTATCTCTTCTATGCGCTTTTGATGAACGAATATCTCAAAATTCAGTCCACTATTTCTGCTTGCTGCAAGAAGGTAAGAGGACAAGAGGGAGCTGTCGAAGATCTTCACCTCTACATGCGAAACTTACGTGGGTCTGCAGCATACTGGCGAATGGCGCATAACGAATTGATAGCGCAAATTCGTTGCCTTGGGCCACCAACTTGGTTCTTAACATTGAGCTGCAATGACATCAACTGGCCAGACATGCGAAGAGCTCTCTTGATTGCTGACAAACGATCGAATGAGGACCCAACAAATATCAGTGTTGACGAATCGCAGCGTCTTATTGAACAATACCCGGTTGTAGTCAGCCGTCATTTCATGAGGAGATTTAATGCCTTCATGAAATATATTAATAACAACGCGAAGATTTTAGGTGGCAAAGTTAGAGATTACTGGTAGCGTGTGGAATTTCAAAATCGAGGCAGTCCGCACATCCACATGGTTGTTTGGATTGAGAATGCACCTTCATTCGAGACCGAAGAAGGAATTGAACTAATCGATGCAGTAATCTCATGCCGACTCCCATCTGAATCTGAAGATCCTGATATGCACAATTTGGTTAAGCGCAATCAAACGCATCACCACACTCATACATGTTACAAAAACAACTCTCAAACATGTCGCTTCGCCTTTCCGCGTAAGCCGTGTCAGCACACTCGCATTGTTGCTCAAACTTCAGACGAGTTCATAAGAAATGGCGGACGGTTCTGCATTCTGAAGCGACGAACTGAGGAAAAATTGACAACTACTGCTCCGCGATCCTTCAATTGTGGGATGGCAACATTGACATTCAGCCATGTGGAACGAACGAGGCAATCGCCCATTACGTTGCGAAATATATCGCAAAGTCTGAGCCCGTAAACTTGAATCAGGGTATTGCAGAGGCGATCAGACGAATTCGTCAAGAAGATTCAAATGTTGCTCGCAAGTTGTTTAAAATATGCATGAGAATTATGAAGGAGCGTCAAATTTCTGCATGCGAATGTGTATTCCGGTTGTGTCACCTTCCATTCCGCGGAAGTTCGAGAAAGTGCGTATTCTTGAACACGCGTAAGCCTGAACAACGATATCACGTCCTGACGTTTGACGGCAATCAGGCAACGGGAGTGTTCTCCAACATCTTTGAGCGATACGAGAAGCGCCCTACAAATCATTCAGAATACAACTTCAAGGACATGAGTTTGGTTGAGTTTGCAATGCAATTTGAGCCATACTACACCAACAAAGGCGACACTGAAGAAAGCCTTGATGAAGACGATGCGGAACAGTCACAACAAAGGCGAAAGCTCATTACTCTCACAGACAAATAAAAAATGGTTGTACGAAATTTCCCAGCGGTCGTACGAGTGCCATTCTTCATGATGCACACGGATCCCGAGAACTACTTCTATAGCCTTCTTCTTCAATATCAGCCTTACGAATCTGAGAGTGCTCTGCTCGGAGAGTTTGATAATGCGCGAGATGCATTCCTTGCCCGTGAACAAGAATTGAAGGAGAAGAGCAAACACATGGAGGCTTTCCGCAAAATAGATCGCCAACTTGAGATCGCTTTCAACGAAGCTCATGCATTCGATATTCTGCAGCGATCCCAAGAGTTTGTTGAAGAAGAGCTCGAGGAAGAAATTCCTGACAAAGGTATGACTGATGAACAATTCCAATCGGCTTGTGCTACGATGAACATCAAGCAGCGAGAGCTCTTCTCTGCAGTCACTCGCAACATTCAGGAGCAGCTGAGCGGAAGCAAACAACGCCTCAGGCTGTTTGTGACTGGCGGAGCTGCAGTCGGCAAGACCTTCACTTTTAATGCACTGAAAAATCAAGTCAATCGCTGCTTCGGCAAAAATGCAGTGAAAGTTGCAGCTTTAACGGGTGTAGCTGCGAGACTAGTCGGTGGATCAACTCTACATACTATGCTCAAGTTACCGGTTCAAAAGTATGGCTTCATTGTCTCCAACATGCCGATGTTGACGGGAAATTATTTAAAGATTATGCGAAAGCAGTGGAAGGATATTGAATACATCTTCATTGATGAAATTTCGATGGTCCCTTACGAGATGCTTTGCATGATCGACTCGGGATTAAGACAGCTCAAGAATAAGGATGATGAAGCATTTGGAGGTCTCAACATCATGCTGTTTGGTGACTTGATGCAGCTTCCACCCGTTAAAGGAGCTCAGGTTTTTGAACAACCAGTACGATTCTTGCCAGCACCACACCTCTGGCGCTACTTCAGATTGGTTGCGCTTACCGAGAATATGCGCCAGCAGGGCGACACGTGTTTTGCCGATCTGCTCAATGCTCTTCGAATTGGTGAGTTCAAGGGTCCCCACTTTGACTTGCTGCTGTCGAAGACGTTGGTGGATGCAACAGGCGAATTCGCCTTGAACAAGGCGATTCGCATCTATCCATTGAGAGCGCAAGTAGATGCCCACAATAATGCTGGTGTTGAGTACTACCGATCACAGGGAGAGAGAATATACAAAATAAAGGCGCAAGATCATGTAGCCGATGCTACGCGCAATGTCGAAAATGTCAATTTGGACAATATCATCCCAGCCGACATCAACAAGACTGGGGGCTTGCCCAAGGATTTGGAGTTATTTATCGGTGCAAAAGTAATGTTATCCAACATCAATGTCGATAAGTGTCTTGTGAATGGCGCAATTGGCAATATCACCGAGATAATTTGGCCGTATTTCCTCGCGACCAGATATACGACACAGATGTTCCCTCTGTTCGCATAGACTTCGGTAGGGATGGCATTCATCTGATTGAACCTCAATAGTAGGGGGAAAATAAGGGTCCTGAGCCAAGTACCGTTATTCCCCCACCATCACCGCTGGACCCGCAGCATCCGCGAATTTCCGCGAATAAAATTTTTTTATTTTTTTTATTAAATTGATTTGCATATCAAGGGGTGGGTGGGGGTGGGGTGGGGTTCAATGGACCACACGCATCCGCGAATTTCCGCGAATACAATTTTTTATTTTTTTAATTTGATTTTTTAATTTTTTTTATTAAATTGATTTGCATATCAAGGGTTGGTGGGGGGGGTTCAATGGACCACCCGCATCCGCGAATTTCCGCGAATATAATTTTTTTAATAAAGCTGATTTGCATATCATGGGTGGGCGGTGGGCGGTGGGTCAATTCTCTCTTTGAATGTAAATAACTATCTCTCTCCCTCCCTCTCTCTCTCTCTGCATGTTTATGTAACGGGTCTAACTCTCTCTCTCTCTCTCTACGCCATCGGTTTTACTGTGATATCATGTTATCAATTCTCTCTTTGAATGTAAGTAACTCTCCCTCCCTCTCTCTCTGTCTCTAGACGCAGTTATCCATCACGATATAAACTCTCTCTCTCTCTCACATTTGAATGTAAGTAACTATCTGTCAAGTAAAACTATCTCTCTCCCTCCCTCTCTCTCTCTCTCTCTCGCACACACACATTTAGTAGATTACTGTTGCATCTCACTCTCTCTCTCTGTGTTTATGTAACGGGTCTCACTCTCTCTCTCTCTCTCTCTCTCTCTCTCTCTCTCTCTCTCTCTCTCTCTCTCTCTCTCTCTCTCTCTCTCTCTCTCTCTCTCTCTACGCCAATCTCGGTTCTGCCAAGGCGGTCTGTGTGGTAAAGTGTTACGCATAAAAACTCCTTTGAAATAAGGTATTTTCAAAAGTTTTGTGTACACATACAAATCGCTGTCGGACAATGTACGCCCTGCTCACACACACACTGTGTATGTCTCTAGCTGCAGACGTTGACAGGAATTCCCTTATTCAAAGCTATTACGGTGTCACTGTACACAAACTTAAATATGGTTTACAGACCATTGTAATTTTAAAAATTCATTTTTGCATTAATTAAATATATATCGTAAACAATGATATAAAATAAATACAATATGGAATAATAATATTTCGTCATTGTAAGATTTTAATAAAACAATTATCAGTTTAAATAATAATAATTTTCGTGATTGTAAGATTTTAATAAAACAATTATCAGTTTAAATAATAATAATTTTCGTGATTACAAGATACAACCTGTGTACACGTAAACTTAAAATATAGTTTACCGCTGTGGTAGGAAATTCAAACCATTAAATTGTCTCTCTCTCTCTCTCTCGCTCTCTCACACATTTCTGATTACTATACAAATAATTGCATGCATGTTCAGAGGTTTATAACGAAATAAATTAAAATAAACCATAATTTTTTTTAAATGATTAAATATATATTTACACCACTGTACACTTTAACTGGTTTTAGAAAGTTATATTCAGTGTGGTAATTAGTGATAGAAAGATTAACTCTGCACGCACACACACACACACACACACACACACACACACACACACACACACACACACACACAACGATACAGAATTAGATATATATTTATTATTCGCTAACTTAAACCAGGGGTCATTGACCGTGTGTACATCGTCTAAATCGGTGCGTCCTACTTTCTAATTTGACACATGACAGTCATTAGCAGCGGTGACAGTAATTAGGATTACTTATGGATTAGAAAGTATTTACTCCAAAAACGGACACACAAGCTGTCCCCACTACCAGAGTACAATATATACGCGAAGAAAATCAGTTGGAATTTCTCATTTGGCTGTCTGCGTGTGCTGATACATCGTGAAATCTATCACTGCATTTTTAATAGTTGAAAGACTGTTTGTATTATTATTGTACGTCTTACGAGTCTTCAGTATACACAACCCATTCATCATTAAGGGTGTGTAGACAACACATGCTAGTTTGGTAAGTGTACACGAAACATTTTGAATACGTTAATAAGTGAACATAATTTTATTGTATGTACAGATTTTATTTACTTAAAAATTATTTGCATTAAAACATTATCAAGCGCATTATTTATTGAATTTAATACATGTGTGTGTGTGTATGATCAAATTATTATGTCTGTTACAATTTTCTGAAATATATTCTTACCGTACTTTTATATTACACTTCTAATTGAAGATATATATTTTAGGTATAGCTGAATTTAAGCGTGTGAGCTTCAATATACACAACGTTCGTCATTTTTTTAAGGGTGTGTAGACAACGTACGCTAGTTTGGTAAGTGTACATGAAACATTTTGAATACGTTAATAAGTGAACATAATTTTATTGTATGTACAGATTTTATTTAAACGTAAAAAATTATTCGCATTAAAACATTATCAAGTGCATTATTTATTGAATTTAATACATGACTCGTTCAAATAAGTATGTATGGGTGTGTGATCAAATTACTATGTCTGTTACAAAATTCTGAAATTTATTCTTGTCGTGCTTTTTATATTACACTACATAATTTTATTGTATGTACAGATTTTATTTAAACGTAATTTATATATTACACTACATAATTTTATTGTATGTACAGATTTTATTTAAACGTAAAAATTATTCACATTAAAACATTATCAAGTGCATTATTTATTGAATTTAATACATGACTCATTCAAATAAGTGTATGTGTGTGTGTGTGATCAAATTACAATTTCTGAAATATATTCTTACTGTACTTTTTATATTACACTTCTAATTGAAGATATATTTTAGGTATAGCTGAATTTTAAGCGTGCGAGCCTTCAGTGTGCATACAACGTCTGTCATTTAAGGGTACGTGTGTGGACAACGCTCGCTAGTTTGTTGCAAGTAAGTATACATTATGGGGTGGGTTATACAAATAATAATAAAGTGTGTACTATATACATTTATTAAAATACATACACAGCTCCAAGATTATATTAAACTAGTTTTTACAATTAAAATACATACACAGCTCCAAGATTATATTGTTACAAGTATGAAAATATATCTAAACTATTATATTGTTACAAATATGAAAATATATCTAAACTAGTTTTTACAATTTAAAAAAAAACATACACAGTTCCAAGATTATATTGTTACAAGTATTAAAATATATCTAAACTAGTTTTACAATTAAAATACATACACACAGCTCCAATATTATAATGTTACAAATATGAAAATATATATATTTAAAACTAGTATTTACAAAATATGTATAAAATAAGACTTAAACACGTCTATGTACTGTGTTGGACAATGGCGTATATTCTACAAGCGAATCATGTAGTATCATACAGTAGGCAGTCGTCTACGTAGGAAAATTCATTGACGATTCAAATTCTAAACGTACATCAACTGCTGAAGACTTAAGCGCATCGTCTTGTTTGCTACAATCGAATACAAACAGCGGGGCTTTTGATTTGAATAATTCTGGTGTCAGTACTGGGCTGACGTCTAAACGGTGGTAATACGAACTTTGAAAACTGGCGTACATATTGTACAATAATGCAAAACGGTCTTTCCCAATATCCAAGTTTAAATTATCGTAAGGATAATACTTGTCGTTTAGAAACAGTCTCGCATTGATCACATTACAGTGATCGAATTCATCGGCGTGTGCTGTCAGTACATTCTTTCTTGCTGTCTGAAACGCTAACACAACAAAGCGTGGTTTTTCTAGCTGACTCGAGGTCTTGACAATCCAATTCTGCCTTTTAGTCTGTGGTAAGGCAGGATACTCGTGCAACTCCCAGGCCCTAAAAGGCATAGTTATCGGGTGGTCTTTCTCTATGAGTCGTAACAGTGGTAATCTGTACGCATTAGCTACATGTACATAAGGCATTTTCCAGTAAACTTTATCTAGTTCAAGAACACAATTAGCAGCCGTTTGTCCGCTTGCTAAAACCATAACGTTTATGTCGGTAGATGTGCGTAGGAGTATAAGTTCTTGTTTCACGTTCAGCACGATGCGTGTATAGTCTTCTGCGAATCCCATTAGCATTTTCAGTGGAATACAAAAGTTGAATTCACCGTCATCATTCACTTTTAATACGTTCGCGGTCGGTGCCACCCAACCCGCGTTTTCCATTGCGTCACGTGCGTTGTTGTTGAGTGATAGAAAAGTTTTAATAGTTGACGTAACGCCAACGTTTCTGGTATGGTCCACTACCACTCCGGCCAACTCGTAACGAATCTCTTCAAAGAGAAATGCTATAGCATTGTTCACCAGTTCCACATTCAGCGCAGTATCTGCAGCCACACTAGGGTTTTTAACCAACTTGCCTTCGATGTAGAGGAAACTTTCTGACGGCAGTGTAAAGACGTCCTGTTGTTGTATTGGCATACGTATTTCATCATTGTTTCCATATCTTGTTGTTGCGTACGGTGCGTGTGAGTGAAATGAAAAGTGCGTGATACTGTCTTCAAAGAACGGTTGCTGCTCCACAGATAATCTTCCACTCGCCATGTTACTTGTTTACAACAACAACAAAACCCAGTGAAATCAGGAAACGACGGTTAATTGATGTTAATCGTTTCAGTTTCGAACGAGTACTGATGCGTTTCCTAACTGATCTTTCTTCTTCTTTTATTTCTGACGACTGTGGTAGCAGCGGTGGCGAAGAAACAAAGTACAAGCCCATGTCTATAGTCGTTTTAGATGTAAACGCACAGTGATGACTTCTCCGCGAAAATCTATTACGTCACCGTCCTGTGCCGGTGTGAATCCGGCTATCGAAGATTTTAGTTAAAGTTTTTTTTATTGTAATATAACGCGAACGCGAGTATGCTAAGGCGACCCTTGTACTACGAGATAAAGGGACGGTTGCGCGCGCAGCTTATGGTTGGGGTCGACTTGCCTTGTCGGGTACTGCGGCAGTCTACGCTCCGCCTGGCTCAGAGAATTAACCGACTCCCTCTTCGAACATTTACGACGCAGTTTTCTGTTTCTTCATGGCGCGCTAAAGCGTAAATCGACTCCCGGTAAGAATTCCATTATTTTGTCTTTATAAGTAATTCTATATATATATGTGGATAATTAATAACAATATGCAACCGTATAAAATACGTAATTATGTGTGTGCGGCCCGACAAGTTTTATATTAAGAGAAACTCATTATTCACTGCTTTACTTAATGCTCAGTATATAGCCCATGCTCCTTTTATTATTACTGTAATAGTGTGAGAAGTTTTGCAAGTGTCCTTGTCATGATAAAGGTGTACAACATTAAATTATTAAAGGCTAAAACTTAGTGCGTGGGCAGGGTATGAACTGTCCATGCAGGCAATAGACTGTCGGGGAGTATTTAATTAACTGAACAGTAGAGAGTTTCTTTGTGTGAACTTCCTTAGATGAAATTTTATTAATGTTAAAACATTCTTAATGCTGTGAGTGCCTTGCTGTTGAATTTTTTTTGGTCAAATAATGATTATCGCTCACCACGTGGCGCATAACCTGTTAAATTCTGTCGAAGCATGTGGAGCAAGTGTAGATCATTTTTATATTACGCCACGTTTATTAAAGTCTGTTCATTATTCAAATTTACTTATTCCATGGCTGATTTTCTACCCGTTAAGCTGGTTGCAAATACATTATTAATGAATATTGTGCATTTATTGAGAGTTAGCTGGAGGCCCGTTTTGAGGTTAATTACCTTAGCTCGGGTGTACATTTTTAGTGAACAGTTCTCTAATTTATTTGAATTGGCAGGGTTCTTGAACTAAGCCGGATACCTGGCTTGCTGATGGCCGTACACCTGCCTAAGCCGTGAACCATGAACAAGATCCTGTCTGAAGAGGGAGATGGTGACTCGTTCTCAATGTAACACTTGCCAGCTGTGATAAGGTGATATGCACTCTATTATTTTCTTATCAAATATCATTGCATCCATGGGCCCACGTGTGCAGACACTCTGCTAGAATGGGAAGCCGCTGTTCATGACTCAGAACTTTACTAGTTAAATTCAAGTACACTTTTTTTTTAATAATTGAATTACATAACGCTAAGTGCACTGCCTGTAAGTGGGTGATGCACTGCGGGAGCGTGCCAGAGATATTTTCACACTTGCACAGTGTACAGTTTGCTCATCATTGTCATTTTAGTTTTTACAAAATGTATTGAACAGGTTAGTATCTCTGTTCCGGCTGGAACAGAGATGAATATATTTTAACTTCACTATGGGTTCACATGTAAGGGCTGGTGGTTTTCCTGGGGTTTTTCTTTGGACGTTTTCTGGGGTTTAAAAAGGGGACTTAGGTTTTCTCTGACTCATGCTGGTGCAACCTCAGACAGGTTGGAGGCCGGTCAAATTTTGTCAACTACATGCTGGCGCGCTGCCACAGATGCTAGAGCTCCACCACCTTATTGTATTTTTTGATTTTTATTATTTGTATATAGCCATTCGGGGTTAATAGAAATAATTTGCTATTTTTCTGGAAATATATTAGTTGATTTTGCTCCTTGCACAAGGGCTATACTGATTGTTTTTCTTAACTGGCAAAACACATATTGATTGACTTTTACTGGTAGTATCTGCTGTTTAATTTTCTTTAACTATAAAACATGTACTCATTATTTTTGGTAAAACATATATTGTCAAAATTTTCTGAAATTGTAAAGCCTCGAGTGATGAATTTCTGATTGTTAAGGTACATAAGGATTTTTGATTCCTTCGGAATTTGTGAAGTAAGATAACCGTTTAGAATTCTATAATCACTGTGTGAAACCAGGTGATGTAGTTCTGTCAATTTTTATTTAATACTGTGAAAGGAACTTAAGGTTCATACGCTCATGAGGGGTCATTGATCAGTGGAATGCTAGACAAATGGGGGGGTCCGGTTTTATTTAGGCGTCATGAATTATTATCATCCTTTCTGGGGTTTTGGCTTTTGTGTAATTCTACAAAACGGGCTGTTGATGGGCGAATATGTTATCACTGCTGGGTTATGAATATTGTAGTTACACTGCCTGCAGGGCTGGTGCATTCCAGGGGCGGTCGTGTTAGAATTAATGTAATTGTGAGTTTGTGTGCCTTAGGTTTCTGTGTGTGTTATGTTGTCCGTGTCTAGCTAGACACAAGATGGGGGAGAATTTTATATTTATATATATGTATGTATATTTACCTTGTACACATTTATACACGCTTGTTCTGATGTACACTTGATTTTATATACACTTGTTATGATGTACCATTTTTATATTTTATATATGTATATATATTTACCTTGTACACCTTATACACATTTGTTATGATGTACACTTAATTTTATACACACTTGTTATGAGGTACACATGTATGAATTCTAGGAATACAATAAATCTGTTATTGTTGCATTACGGCGGAGTTCATTGCAAGTCCCGTCATACTGGACCCGGCACAATTTTTGCTTCCCTAGGCTCCTGCCTAGTCCTAATTGACTTGTGACTTCTCTTTCAAAAACAATTAATTAAAATTAAAGAAGTTGTTTGATATTCAAAAAAATACATAAAAGGAAAGAGGGGTTACAGTCCTGGTCGTGTAAAGATAATGTTATGTTATCCAAACGACTCACATTCACAGGTAGGTTTTGACGTTTGAATCACCTATTCAATTATTTTGAATCCTGGTTCGACTGACGGATAGAATGAGTGCAGCGTGTGCTCGTTTTTACCGTTCTTGTATGATCCTTGCGCTATATTACACCTTATCAGTATACTGTTCACTTTTATAATGTTAACTGTGGCGTCAGACGTGTGAGTTTTATTCGCTTCAAGCAGACGCTTTTCCTTGAAACCCAACATATCACCGATACCGCACACTGTTTGTTGAAAGTCAATATCCAATGCACAAGTCAGTTCACATTTCAGTGTATTGTTGTTAGGACATAGACTAATCTTTGAGTCTCCTAACTGCTTTTTGAGGAAGGCTTCTATGTCACCGATTTCATAAGCACCCGTAGGTAAAGTTATCAAGTCCCACGTTGTTCCGTCCCGTAGTACTGGAAACACATTGTTTTTTCCCTCAACCACGTTCGGTATACTGTTGTATGTAGTAAAGTCCAATAGACCTACAGTACATACCATTCGCCGTTTGTTAGTTCGAGAGGCGGGAAAAAGTCACATACAAGAGCGGCAGCATTCGTACCTGTTAAGGTGACCGACAGCGAAGACATCTTGTCGCTTACTGATCACTCACGCGTTAAGAAGTCCAAACATAAATACCCACAGATGACTGTGTGTGGCGGCTGTTCACGCTCGTAATTGTAGTAAATGTCAGTGTCAGTTCCAAAATACTGTGTCAGCTCAAGAGGTGGCCGCATATTACCATACGCATCATAGTAGTAAACTCGATTGTTTCGCTTCTTGTAGCAAACCCAGTGCGTACCAGGTCCTTCTGCACTGTCCAGATTAACAACCGCACTCTCGTTCTTCCATGGCCGTCTGTGTGGTAAAGTGTTACGCATAAAAACTCCTCTGAAATAAGGTATTTTCAAAAGTTTTGCGTACACATACAAATCGCTGTCGGACAATGCACGCACTGGTATGCAAATTAGTTTTTTTGTCTGTAAGGACGTAGGTATAGACCTGACGCTATTTTTTTATTGTTACGTTTATGCCTTGAGACTGTTTTGCGTTTGCAGGTCGTTTTGCGTTTGCCCGCAGATTGACGTTTAATTCCTGAACCCTTCTTCTTTTTTCTGCAACCACTACGCGAGCCCCCTCCACCCACTGCTGATTTTGCTTTCATTGCGGCTGCTACAGCTGCAGCATACACTCTTTCACTAACACCGGAATTCCAACCTTTCACTCGTTCCCACGCTTTGTCGGCAAGAACGCGATCAGCTATACGTCTTCGACTGTTGTCTTTGTACCTTGCGTAGGCGATATCGTGTTCGCGACAGGCTTCGTCCAGCTCGTTGATTCCGCGCTCACCACGTGCCAATCTCTCATTGAGTTTTGTTCCGGGTCCACAGGATCGGTAGCCGGGTAGGTGTAATTCTACTGGTAATGCGTCCACCGCTCGATTAATCAAAGTAGGTACTGACGAAACGATAGCGGGCACAGTGTTTTTAAGTATTTTTCCAATTACACCACGCCCCATTCTTTTCTTACGAAGTACGTGCATTCTTGTAAACAGATCTCCAATACTTGATTTCCGTTTCCGTATCGAGAACGTCTATTAAACGTCCCACATCTTCAATATATTCAGACAGGGCTGAACGCTGTGTCGCGCTGTCTTGATATTTATAGACAAACTTTATTAGATTGATTATATGAGCGTGAAATACCTGAGTGACCTTGTACAATTCAGTCTTTATATGTAGTTTTAATTCTTGCATTTGTCGTACAGTGACTGCGTCTGTGTCAGCTACTCCGTCCGCTATATTCGTAATTTTTCTTTCGCCAGCGTAGAAAGCATTGCTTTGCAAACTGATTGTGTTGTCGTATAAAAATTCCAAATTCACAGCGTCTTTGCTGGCGACTGGCGCTTGCACGTGTGTTAGCCGACAGTCATCAACGATTACGTTACCTGCATGATCTTTTCTCAAACTCTTTGCGTCTACGTATCGTTTTGTGGCTGCATCTCTTGATTTAAGCGGATCGTTTAGCATTATTATTCGATGATCTTTTGCGTCTACGGTAGCATCGTTCTTGTACTGTAAGCATGCATCCTTTACGTACTGTAAAGAAATAACATCGTGCAGCTCTTCAGGATCACCCAAGTTGCGTATCTTTTTGTTTTTCACATCAAAGTGACCGTCGTTAGTCACTCCTAAACCGATATCCTCACGCAGACTTCGATGAGTTTCTTTTCGCACTCTTACAGTGCTGTCGTGTCTACCGAACTTGTCTACACTCATATTTATGAAGAACTGGTGGTTATAGAACGGTGCGTCTGCTTTTATATGATAATGCCGGCTTCACGTAATTCTTCCAATATCGAAACGATTTCATTCCTATGACCAGTATGGCCACTACTTTGAGAAGCCATTAACATTCTCAATCGATTAACCAACTCGTTAGGATCATCCCTATGCACGTAATCGATTGCAGTGTTCGGCTTCATCTCCATATAGCCACTCCCTGTACGTTTTCGTGCACTCGATGCAAACAATTTAGATATTACTAGTCGGTACTTGACTCCACTGTTACTGTTTATTCGCGTATTGTGTTTATATTTTTGTTTGTGTCCGTTGGTTGCTAGTAGTATGGACTTGTATTTCCTCATATCGTCCTTATTGTATTTTTTCGGTAGTTTCGTAAACAAAAGTTCATACAGACCGGGCGTAGCCTCGTAAATTTTTCCTTTGACATGAAAGTTGTCGTTATCATCGATTTTCACATTTGAATCACCTATCATCCATTTACCGGCCTCGTATCGAACACCACACATACGATCTATAATCCGTTTACAGTCAGCCGATTCGCGCAAACGCATATATTTGTTTGCTAATGAATCGTCACTGAAATGTGAAGCGTTAGGGTTCCATGCGCTATCGTCACTGAAATGAGAAGCGTTATGACTCTGCGTGCCACTTTCGTTTTCAGTTATTACGTGTTGTGTAGGCTCTTCTTGTTTTATCTGCTGCTTCTCCTCCTCCTCCTCCTCTATCATATCACCACTTAACTTTCGTGAAATAGCTTCTAACGGTTCCAGAATCGGTCTGTAATTTTTTCTGAACTTCTCGTCGCTTTCTCTGATACCGTGTTGTAATGCATGATATTTTTTCCTTATGTTGTCGCTTATCGTATCTATATCATACGTAAGTCGTTCCTCCTTATTCATCGCCATCGCGTGTTAGCAAGAGGACTGATTACATTACTACAGTGCAACCACTTTTATACTTCGCTGGAAACAATTATGAATCGATCAAAGCCGATTCTATATCTACCTTCATTTATTGACGAGTCTTTGTCTAAGACTAGAAATCCATAACGATCCTTCCACGCTTCCGTGCAGACGTCTTTGAAAGCATCATATTTCATATCCATGTTAACATGATCGTTGTATGCATGTCGTAAATTTAGATCGTCTTGTTTGAACAATATCAACAAGTTAGCGTTGTCACGCACCAATTGTTTCGCTATCTGGCTATATGTCTGACATAGATAGAATGTGTCCACACCGCTATGTCTCCCCATAGCAAAATACTTTCGAATATTGTTTTGTCTTTCACACGATACGTCATCGAATACGATAACAGAGTCGAGACCAGTGATTTCACTCGGTAGTGGGACTTCTTCGTTCTCGCTGTATGCGTGATAACCTAAACCTTCATCAGCGAGTGATTTCATCACTGTCTCTAGCATTCTGTATTTTGGCTGAAATAATGATTTTGAAAACACGTATACGTTGCGGAAACGTAGACCGTTGGCATCAAACAGTAGGTTGAATAGCACATTGGATTTCCCACAGGAACTTGGGCCTGTAACGATACAGCGAATACTGTTCGGTAATAGCGGACCATGTTTACGTTTAGCACTGCCTTCGTCACCAGCCAAAAAGTCCATATCCTTTATTGGTAATTTGTTTGCTTGCTGTACAATCTTCATCTTTGTGAATACCGAAAGCATACTGTTTCCAGCACGTGCTGTCACCTTTTTATATTAGATCTTTCTTATGTATCCATGCATCGTGTTTACCATCTAAACCGAGCCAACGAACACGCACTCTGTCACCTTTGCGTTGTAACACCTTTTCCACTAGGTATACGTCGCCGACTTTGGACTTACTAATCTCGTGCTCGTAAAAACCACCTTTCAACACTTTGTTTAGATGATCTTTTAGCAGATAAGTGACGGGGATGGTAGTGGATTGTACTTTATCCACAGTGAATATTTCGTTAGTCCAATTTGGCGTATAACCTTTGGCGAACGTCATTTTGTGCTTACTTATACGAACACGGTCACCGACTTTAAATTTGGGTGGTTTCGTTGGACTGATTTTAGGCGCTGTGTTCTTCCTTATTCGTTCCAACACTATATGTTCGTTGACGTCATTCACTTCACTAGGTTTCATACCAATGGTTCTGTGTGTGGTATTGTTGTACGATTTCAGTAATATAGGTAGTAGATCCAACCAGCGGTAGTGTCCTTGTTCGCTGAAAGCTCGATACATGTGTGTCTTCAGTGTGCGATTAAAACGTTCCACTATGGAAGCTTTTTTCTCACTATAGGTTGAGTAATGTTTCACATTATACTTTTTTAGCAACGCTTGTACTGTGCTGTTGTAATACTCCTTCCCGTTGTCCGTCTGTAAATATTTCATTCGATTAGCAGTTAGTATAGGCTCTATTGCGTGCTTTACTTCTTTTCCTGTCTTTGTTTTCAATGGTACAGCGTACGCATACTTGCTAAACGCATTGATCACTGTCATCATGTACTTGTACCCTTTGTTCACTCGAGCGTATTTTATCATCTCCACAAGATCCGCCTGGTACAAGTCGTGTAGACCCTTCAATTCAACCGCGCGCCTAACGAAATTCCTTCTCGCTGCTCTGTGTAGCTCTAGAGCTATAGTCTTGCGTGCGTTGTTCATGGTTTAAGATACACTAACATAATACCAGCGTTAAAAATACTATATATATATATATATATATATATATATATAAAAAACAGTTTCTTTGTTTTTCAGTATTCACTCTCTCGTCTGAATATCATCATCATGTCCGACCTTCAGCAGAATCCTGAACAACAACAACAACATCAGCAGGAACAGGAACATCCTCAACAAGGTAAAAATTTAAATACCAATTGGTACAGTTAAGAAATTGTCTCTCTCTATAATTATGTAGCAAACCAAACTTGTTTGATATGAATTAACATATGATCCAACTCTGTCTAACATGTACAAGATAGTCTCTTGACGTTGTGTAGCAATTGATATGGCGGACAAAATTGTTTATGTTCTCACATAGGTTTGTCACCTTCTCCCCAATGTATTGTCTCTTGACATCGTTTAGAAATTGACATGACGGAGAAAATTTTTCATGTTCCACCATAGGTATGTCACCTTCTCTCCAATGACCTAATTCAATTCCGCAACAAAAGCATTTAACTCTATCGTTTATGAATGACATACTATGTCCACAGACATCATAATTTAGCGGATAGTAGTAAAACCCGGCAAACGCTAACTCGTCGGGGCTGACAAACGTCACTTCCCAATACTTGAACGATTTTCTTCTTTCACTTTCAATGCTAAAATCGGGAGTAGCTGCCATCTTCACAGTTTGCAATAAACTAACGTTTTACTAACGTGTACTATCTATTTATTTACCACAAACATGAATTTGTGTGTGTGTGTTATTCATCATTCCTATTAGCTAATACACATGTTTCTATTGTTTCAGTTATGACACGATTTTATATCGTACGAAACACCAGTATTAGACGATCCCTCACAACATTTAATTACCTGCCCGTGTACACGGACACGGGAGATCAAGATATATTATCGATAATGACTGAGGTGCGACCTTTATTGTGCAAGGATATTCTGGCAGAACAAGCACGTTTACGTAGTATCAAATGGCATATTGCGTGCAGGATACATTTCACTAAAACTGTGTTAGATGGTGACAGCGGCGAAGAAAAAGAGGTAACCAAAGACGCCGTCTTCCACGGACGTTGTCGTACGTTGCTCACGGACGACAACGACGAGTTGAACTGTCTACTAGACGAATCATACGACAAAATCACGAATAGCATATCCAATTTTACCTGTGACGGGAGCGGATCGTCGGTGGACGCTGTTATGAAGCTGGAACTGGTTGTTGGACGGTACCGGCCTCTAGCAGCGTCCTCCTACATTCCTACCCCACGAAAACTTGCACT
Organism: Magicicada septendecula; assembly: GCA_034769895.1. Taxonomy (NCBI): domain Eukaryota; kingdom Metazoa; phylum Arthropoda; class Insecta; order Hemiptera; family Cicadidae; genus Magicicada; species Magicicada septendecula. The sequence goes on along the minus strand of CM068367.1, from coordinate 939,157,659 downwards.
CACCAAGGCAGTAGTCAACATCAAGAACCCCCAAGATGAAATGTGTTTTCTATGGTCTGTTCTAGCCCACATACACCCTCAGAAAGACCATAAAGATCGTGTTTCAAAATACACCTCTTTCATAAACACAATAGATATGTCCGGTATCGAGTACCCTGTTTCTATAAACTCAATTTCTATGATATAGAAGACAATATCAGAAACGAATCAAAAAATGAGGTTTATCCGTTAAGAATTACCCCCAATAAGGACATATTACATCATGTTAATCTTTTACTTCTGTCCGATACAAAAAGCCGAAAACACTACTGTCTTATCAGTAGCATTAATAAATTGTTATTTTCCCTAACAAAATGTAGCAATAAATCATTTTACTGCGACTACTGCCTGCATCGTTTCACCACAGAACATGGTCTGTCCGAACATCTCCCCTACTGTACACCTTATGGTGAACAGAAAACCAAAATGCCCACAGAGGAGGAGAAGTTTATGTCATTTAAAAATTACGCACACTGTCTCAAAGTACCCTTTACCGTCTACGCCGACTTCGAGTCCCTTATCAACCCCCTTCAATCGTGTTCACCAGGTAACGACATCCCGACGACAGTGAAAGATTTAGGTGACTTCTACTCAGTTGATAGCAGTGGTGTCCGTCAGAAAATACCTTCTCCTCCTGTATCGTCCACATCATACGAAGCGATGCATATTCCGTCAGGTTTCTCCTATGCTATCGTTGATCACGCTCACAGTCTCTGGAGAGAGGTTAAAGTATATCGTGGTGAAAACGTTGTAGACACGTTCTTCTCGTGGTTGATGAAAGACGTCGAGGATATGATGAAGGTAGTACGACATAACGTACAATTAATTATATCCGATGATGACAATGTTGCGTTCACTAACGCCACCGTTTGCCATTTGTGTGAGCGCCCTTTGACAGACGATGACAAGGTACGCAATCATTGTCATCTTACGGGGAAATTCTTGGGAGCAGCCCACAATAGCTGTAATCTGAGCTACAAGATGCCGCGTCATATCCTCGTCTTCTTTCACAACCTTCGTGGCTACGACTGTCACCATTTAATGCAGGGTTTAGGAAAATATAAGGACCAACACGTATCCTGCATTGCAACATCTAGTGAGCGTTACGTGTCGTTCTCCCTGGGTCCCTTGCGTTTCGTAGACTCTTTTCAATTTCTTAATCGCTCTCTGGACACACTCGTTACCAATCTGTCCACGTCCGGGAGCCAATTTCCTTTGCTTAGAGAGGAAATGCTTAGATGGGGTTTCGACGAACAGACCAATCTGCTCGTACGCAAGGGGGTATACCCTTACGAGTACGTTGACAGTATTGATCGGTTCAACGAAACAAGTCTACCCGCTCGTGAACACTTTGATAACCGGTTGATGGAATCGTCTATTTCGGGCGCAGATTACGAGCACGAACAAAACGTGTGGAGTGCATTCAATCTGCGTACGTTTGGAGATTACCATGATCTGTATTTGTTGACAGACGTAATGCTGCTGGCCGATGTCTTTGAAAGTTTTCGAGACATGGCCTTACGCGATTACTGCTTGGACCCATGTCATTTTTACTCGCTTCCCGGACTCGCTTGGAACGCGATGCTAAAAATGACCGGGGTCGAATTAGAGCTGTTGATAGATATAAATCAACATCTGTTTGTAGAGTCTGGGGTCCGCGGAGGCGTCGCGATGATATCCAACCGTCATGCCGTCGCTAACAACCCTCTGATCCCAGATCAGTACGATGTTTCGAAACCGACCTCCTTCATTCTGTATACGGACTGTAACAATCTATACGGTGCAGCCATGTCGCAACCACTCCCTTACGCAGACTTCCGATGGCTCGGTCGTAATGAAATCGAGTCTTTGGACGTACGTAATGTGAGTGATGATTCCGACATCGGGTACATCCTCGAAGTCGACCTACACTATCCTAATACACTACACGACCTGCATTCCGACTACCCGCTTGCACCTGTGCGCCAGCGCATAACACCTGATATCCTTTCTCCCTTTTCCAAACGTTTACATGAGAGTATATACAGATCATCGTATAACGAATCAGGGTCATCCGTAGAGAAGTTGTTAACGACTTTGGAGGACAAACAAAATTACGTTCTCCATTATCGAAATTTGAAATTGTATTTAAGTCTTGGTTTAGAGCTGAAAGCGACTCATAGAGTGTTGTGTTTTAAGCAAAGCGCTTGGTTGAAACCGTTTATCGATTTCAACACCCGCAAGAGGCAAGCAGCCGTCAACAGCTTTGAAAAAGACCTTTTCAAACTGATGAACAACGCCGTATACGGCAAGTCGCTGGAGAACGTACGGAAACATATAGACTTTGAACTAGTCTCAGATGAACGACGGCTTCAAAAACTAGTTTCCACACCTAGGCTGAAACGTATGATTCGTTATACGAACGATCTGGTGGGGCTCTCACTCCGTAAAAAATCCATCGTTCTTTCCCGTCCCGTGTATGTCGGCTTCACGGTGCTTGACGTTAGCAAAACGATAATGTACGACTTTCATTATCGTTACGCTGTCGGCAAGTACGACCGTAACGTTAGATTGCTAATGACAGATACAGACAGTCTGATGTATATTATTCAAACATCTGACTTGTATGCAGACATGAAGAAGGACCTACACGTTTTTGACACATCGGATTACCCTACGTCTCATCCTTGTTATAGCCTTAAAAACAAAAAGGTTGTTGGACTGTTCAAGGATGAAACGTGTGATCGTCCTATTAGAGAATTCGTGGGTCTCCAAGCAAAATGTTATTCGTTCCTTGTGGCCCACGAAGATCCTACCAAAGAGTGTCGAAAACGTGTATGTAAAGGTGTACCTCGAGTTGCGATTAGGAGGAGTCTACGACACGATATGTATCGCAAGTGTCTCACTGATCATTGTCAGTTTTCTGCCAGTGCGCTTTGTTTTCGTAGCGATCATCATACGCTGTACACGATGCGCGTAAATAAGCAAGCGTTGTCACCGTATGATGATAAGCGCTATATACTAGACAATGGTCGTGATACACTTGCATACGGTCATTATCGAATACGTCGCATCAACATGGAGAACGATGACGACACCTCCCCACCTGCTAAAAAAATTTGTCTCCATGTATAGTACCCCCCAACACTTGTTTCTTTCGTCAGTTGATGTCTCTCGGTGCTTCAGTCCAGACGTCTGTAAACGTAAGTTCGCATATTAATATCGCAACGATATTTGTGTGTTTAAAGTTAATATATATATATATATATATATATATATATAGAGTTTGTAATGTGTGGTTTCTTTGTCTTACAGTATTATGGATAACACTGTAGTTATAATTGACTTCCAGTGGTTTTTCGATGACAACGGAAAATATATTGTGAAGGAACTGTCAATCATGGACGTTCTGAGATTTGCTGGTAGACATTGGATTTTCACTCCGCCTGCTACATCCGTTATGAATCCAAAATACGCTAGGACAAACCACTGGTTAACGTCAAATTATCATAGACTTAGATGGAGCGAAGGAGAGACACCGTACGACAATCTTGTTTCATTGTTAACATCACATACACGTGTATATAAATATGTGTTTGTGAAGGGTTTTGAGAAAAAACGTTTTTTACAATCAAAGATAATACACAATAATATCATCAATCTCGATGACTTTGGTTGTCCTAAAAACATACCGTATCTATTTCATGGAACAGAATGTCTTAGACATTTCAATTCTTCTGACCGATGTGCCAACTATAAGGTGCATGCTATTCGGGAATGGATGATTCATGATTTTTGCTTTAAACAAACATTTTTAATGTGAGCGCGACAAAATTTAGAAAGTAGGTCACAGCGAGTGATGACATTTATATCTCTAATTCTGTTGTGGACATGTACATACATGCATAGCTATAAGCGGTGACTATTTCCTTATGAAAGTGGAATGTGGACTTTCCTAATGACATTGTTATATTTTTGGTGTCTCTAATTTCGTCTGTGGGACATGTTCATACATGCAAAGCAGTAAATGAAAGTGGGACACAGACTTTTCTGATGACGACGTTACCACCACCACTATCACATTGTACTGTCCTTTTGTGTCGAATATTCTGTCATTGTTTGGTTCTCTCTCGTTTGATACAGACGTGTTCACTAGTGTCTTTCTCTCTCTCTTCTAATAATGTCGTTTCTTGTAAAGTTTAATGCTGTAAGTGCTATCGAGTACAAGCGATGTTCAGAATTGACAGTGAATAAAAAATATCCCATCATGGTCTTAACAAATGTGGACACAAAATATGGGGACTCTGTGCTTGCTACGTTGGAGGATGGCGACCACCAGTATCGTGTCTATCTTCCCAAGAGGTATGCAGGTGTCTTCACGAATGAGGAGCTCAGGCATATCAAACCCAAAGAACTACATTTAGTGTATCGAGGGACGAGGAATCAAACAACGCAGGTGGAGATTGTGTCCTAACGTCGTAAGTAGCAATCGTGTTAACAAACAATTTATTGATGTGTGTGTGTGTGTGTGTGTGTGTGTGTGTGTGTGTGTGTGTGTGTGTGTGTGCGTGTAGTTTCAACTCTCTGTACTTAACACTTTAATAATTGAATTTGTATGTACGTGATAAATGTATCATTGATTCTATTTAGTATTTTTTTACAAAGTTTCGTTGAATAATATTTGGTTCGATTAGAAATTATTTGAAAGTACATTAACTTTATGTGATAAATGTATCATTGATTCTAAGTAGTATTTACAAAGTTCCAGTGAATAATATTTGGTTTGATTAGAAATTATTTGAAAGTACATTAACTTTATGAAAAATGACACATACTTGAAAAAGTTTACTTACTTAACGCATTTGATTCTTTCTTTCCACTGACTGTGTGTGTGCATATGATAATTGAATATTTATCGTATCAGTGATTCTAATATCGACTGTATTGTTATGTTACAGATAAACTTCCTTGTGAACTGTATCTACAGCCGTGAAATTATTATTTAAAAATCTTACAATGTCAAAAATTATTATTATTATTAATATTGTATTTATTTTATATTACAATGTTTGTTTGTGATATATATATATATATATATATATATATATTTAATCAATGTAAAATGTATTTTTGAATAATTGTATTATAACGGTTTGTAAACTATATTTTAAGTTTGTGTACAGTGCTGTAAATATATATTTAATCATTTAAAACAATATTATTATTATTAATATTGTATTTATTTTATATAAAAATGTTTGTTTGTGATATATATATATATATTTAATCAATGTAAAATGTATTTTTGAATAATTGTATTATAACAGTTTGTAAACTATATTTTAAGTTTGTGTACAGTGCTGTAAATATATATTTAATCATTTAAAACAATATTATTATTATTAATATTGTATTTATTTTATATAACAATGTTTGTTTGTGATATATATATTTAATCAATGTAAAATGTATTTTTGAATAATTGTATTACAACGGTTTGTAAACTATATTTTAAGTTTGTATACAATGGTGTAAATATATATTTAATCATTTAAAACAAATTATAGTTAATTTTATTTATTTCGTTATAAACCTCTGAACATGCAAGCAATTATTTGTATAGTAATCAGAAATGTGTGAGAGAGAGAGAGAGCGAGAGAGAGACAATTTAATAGTTTGAATTTCCTACCACAGTGGTAAACTATATTTTAAGTTTACGTGTACACAGGTTGTATCTTGCAATCACGAAAATTATTATTATTTAAACTGATAATTGTTTTATTAAAATCTTACAATGACGAAATATTATTATTTCCTATTGTATTTATTTTATATCATTGTTTACGATATATATTTAATTAATGCAAAAATGACTTTTTAAAATTACAATGGTCTGTAAACCATATTTAAGTTTGTGTACAGTGACACCGTAATCGCTTTGAATAAGGGAATTCCTGTCAACGTCTGCAGCTAGAGACATACACAATGTGTGTGTGAGCAGTGCGTACATTGTCCGACAGCGATTTGTATGTGTACACAAAACTTTTGAAAATACCTTATTTCAAAGGAGTTTTTATGCGTAACACTTTACCACACAGACCGCCTTGGCAGAACCGAGATTGGCGGAGAGAGAGAGAGAGAGAGAGAGAGAGAGAGAGAGAGAGAGAGAGAGAGAGAGAGAGAGAGAGAGAGAGAGAGAGAGAGAGAGACCCGTTACATAAACACACAGAAAGAGAGAGTGAGATGCAACAGTAATCTACTAAATGTGTGTGTGCGAGAGAGAGAGAGAGAGAGAGAGAGAGAGAGAGAGAGAGAGAGAGAGGGAGAGAGAGAGATAGTTTTACTTGACACATAGTTACTTACATTCAAATGTGAGAGAGAGAGAGTTTATATCGTGATGGATAACTGCGTCTAGAGACAGAGAGAGAGGGAGGGAGAGTTACTTACATTCAAAGAGAGAATTGATAACATGATATCACAGTAAAACCGATGGCGTAGAGAGAGAGAGAGAGAGTGAGATCCGTTACATAAACATCCAGAGAGAGAGAGAGAGAGGGAGGGAGAGAGATAGTTATTTATATTCAAAGAGAGAATTGACCCACCACCCACCAACCACTCCTGATATGCAAATCAGCTTTATTAAAAAAAAAATTATGTTCGCGGAAATTCGCGGATGCGGGTGGTCCATTGAACCCCACCCCACCCCCCTCCAACCCTTGATATGCAAATCAATTTAATTAAAAAAATTTAAAAAAAATCAAATTAAAAAAATAAAAAATTTTATTCGCGGAAATTCGCGGATGCGTGTGGTCCATTGAACCCCACCCCACCCCCACCCCCCCTTGATATGCAAATCAATTTAATTAAAAAAATAAAAAATCAAATAAAAAAAATAAAAAAATTTTATTCGCGGAAATTTGCGGATGCTGCGGGTCCAGCGGTGGTGGTGGGGGAATAACGGTACTTGGCTCAGGACCCTTATTTTCCCCCTACTCTCAATCTATTCAGTTTCCTGCTAAATTCAACTATGGAACGGTCGAGAGACGAATGCTACCCATTGTCTTGTGTTGGGCTTGCACAGTTCATAAGATGCAAGGCTGCACCGTCGATTATGCAGTCGTGTACCTTGGAAAATGCTTATTCCAAAAGGGACAAGCATACGTCGCTTTAAGTAGAGTGAGATCGCTGGATGGAGTGCGAATCGTGGATATGGAGTGCAGTAAGCTCTCGGGAAAGATACCCTGCAACGAAAAAGCCATTGAGGAGATGGAGAGACTGCGAAAATATAATCCTGCAGATGATCCTCAACCAAGTTGAAGGAATTGTACTCAGAAGTAATTTCGAGAGACTGTTTAAATTATAATTACTCTGCTCTTTAATCTTGCTTTTGTTTATAACTGATGTACTATTGCGCTACTCATTCTATGTAATTATGTTAAATTTTGTATACTTATGCATTAGCCCTATGGGGTAAATCCCCACGGGTAAATATATAGTCTATCTATCTATCTATCTATCTATCTATCTATCTCTTTCGCGTTCCAGCACGTTTTTCATTGTAGCTGATATTTGGTCTCAGGTGTTTTAAGTATTTCCAAAATATAATTAAAAGGAATTGTACTCGGAAGTAATTTCGAGAGATTGTTTAAATTATAATTACTCTGCTCTTTAATCTTGCTTTTGTTTATAACTGATGTACTATTGCGCTACTCATTCTATGTAATCAGTTAAATTTTGTATACTTATGCATTAGCCCTATGGGGTAAATCCCCACGGGTAAATATATAGTCTATCTATCTATCTATCTCTCTCTCGTTCCACCAGTCCAGAACATGTTTGTCGAGCACATTTGCAGGACTCAGAGACTAAAAATGATAAAATAATATATAGTTAAAAAAAATTTAAAAAAAACATTTTCTAATGGACTAAAAATATCAAAATAATTATATTTTGGAAATACTTAAAACACCTGAGACCAAATATCAGCTACAATGAAAAACGTGGCGCGCATTTCAGAAAATACGATCGTTACTCATATCATAAGGTTTAATGGAATTCAGTAATTGTTTCTCTAATAATATATTCAGAGGTATGAGTTTGAAAATAGAAGTCATTCATAAAAATACTTGAATACATGGTAATACTTGAAACAACTGAGACCAAATAACAGCTAATACAATGAAAAACTTGGGGCGCACTCCAGTAATTGTTTCAAGTATTACCATGTATTCAAGTATTTTCTTGAATGACTTCTATTTTCAAACTCATACCTCTGAATATATTATTAGAGAAACAATTACTGAATTCCATTAAACCTTATGATATGAGTAACGATCGTATTTTCTGAAATGCGCGCCACGTTTTTCATTGTAGCTGATATTTGGTCTCAGGTGTTTTAAGTATTTTGGAAATACTTACTGGAAACAAGTTAATTCACTTTTTTTAATTATTTTATCAAAAGCATTTGTTGTTTGCAGGTACACTTTTATTATATGACAAATTTCTCTTTTAGTCCAAGTAAAATCTTCATTATTTCAAAAATCTTCACAAAATTGGATATTTCAATGCTTTTAAAATTGAACAGAGTTATTTAAATAGTCTGAGCCGTCCGTTATCCATTATGTCTTTACTTTGTCTTCTATTATGTGCAGTATTCCGGTTTGCATAATTCAGTCTACCTATTCTGCACAAGTTATTGTTGCTATTCAGGCTTTAGCTAATATTATTTTAATTACACAGAGAAAATTTGGTTGTAAGACATTAGTGAATGCAAATATATAAATTTGTTTACATCTTCACGTATCCTGTCTTGACTGATATTGGCTGAACCTGATTTCTTGTCTGAATTATAACTGCGATGATCGGTAATCATGACTTGTGTCTTAAAGTGATTCAAGTTCAAAAACTGTAATCTCTACCACAGTTGTCTGATCTTAACATTATTACTACTCTTTTTTTTTAATTTCAGAGCTGTCAGACCTCAGATTACACCCTACATTGTTAATAATTATCCTCTCTCCAACTTAAATCCACGCTCGCTCGCAATCATTAATAACACTTTCGTTACATACTCCCTATCTGCTGGATGGATTTTTGGGTTCCTAAAAAATATAAATAAATTAACAACAGTACTGTGAATTTTGTTTATTTTTTGTTTTTGAACTTCTAATTAAGACAACAAATAAATAAAAATAATGGGTGTTGTTTTATTGAGTCTTCCACAAATAGTTGATAGTTTCGTCAAAGTCTGGTGGCGCCAGTATTCTCACACCCTGAAACACAATAAAACGACATTTAAACAAATAATATTTAGGAGACATTCAATGGAAAATTCAGAGTTATTCCACGAGTACAAAGAATTAATATTTTGATAACACACCCTTCAGTTTATTCAAATAGTTTATTGTTTGATAGTATAGTATTGTACTGTTTAAAGTACTGAACTTACTAACTTACCATTGATAGGTGAAGTACAAGTCCGGTGCTGTTATTTTTCGTCACATCCGGAAACCGAAGTGGTGGAGTGTAATGTCAAGGCCGGTGGTGTAATCCCCTCCCGTACGTCGTACATCGCTGGATTTCGGGGAGGGGATTGCTGTCTGGGAGCCCTTCGTAGGCGCCCAGGGTCCTCCGTCTTCGCGACTCTGCAGAGGCCACCAGACTTCTCTACTAGAATCCTCTGGAGGCGCTTGGGGTCCAACGTCCCTCTTCCGGTCGGTATTCGTCGCAGCTGGGGGTTCCTGTGTTGTCACAGCCGGCGATGTGGTGGTTACGTAGTGTCGAGGTCGGTATCGTTACAGTCGATGCTGTGGTAAACTGGGAAAGAAACTGAATAATTTCGATAAACTACAAATTTCGTGCCGGCATGCTCGAAATATTAAAAAAATTTGATTATTATTTCCGTGGATACGGCCAATTTATATTCATAGTTATTGTTGTTCAGCTGTTTTTTACTTAGTGATTTATGTATATTTGTATTTATTTGGCATTGCGTATTGAGACTGAAGGTAACGCGGTACGGGACTCTTGAATCAGTAATAAAACAGGGCTTGATTTACCGGGGGGGATCCAACACGTAAGAGAAATTCCCCTTTCGCCGCTATGATTTTATAAAACCTTATTCCATAGACCTATTGAGAGAAAATCATATAATTGTTTTTTGTTTTTCTCTCAAGCTTAATTTTTTTCTAAATAAGTCTTAATCAAAGACGGCGTATATTACACTAGCTGAAGTACCCTTTCTACACCCAGGTGCACAGTTGGGAATACTTTGGTGATTTACCTTGATTTGGGTGTAATGCAGATGTAGCGTGATAAATTTGCCCATGGATTCTGTAACAAAAAGGACCTGAACGTCTAGTCACTGATTGGTCAGCTTGTGCTCCCATTGAGGCAAAGCCATTGCACAGTTGTAGGCTCTTATGTTTTCCATGAAATTTTTGGAATTTGGATCAGATCCATTCATGTAATTTTTAATGAAGGGATGCATTCGTACTTCTTCTAATGCAATGGTCCCTTTGTGGCAGCAATTTGACATTAATTCATTTTTGAAATGCTTGGCATTGCAAAATGGACTTTTAGCGTCCATTGGGCCAAGATAACTTTCTTCAATTTCGTCTTCATTGAAGTTTTCGGGAAGCAAAGCGGTGTTGCGGGATCAGACATATCTACTCAGACGTCCTCTTTGATGTTGGCGTGCAACCCATTGTCTTTCAGCGTTTGCCTCGCGCTCTTGTTCAAGTTGACTTTGTGGCATGTTTTCTCTGCGTTGCCGTTGACTTACAGCATTAGCTTCACATTCTGCTTGAAGCTGCTCTTCTGACATGGCCGCTCTACGGCGTCTTTGAGCTTCAGCATTACGTGCTTTTTTTGCTGCAATTTCTTCAGCAGTTGGTGGTTGCTGGCGTTTAGGAGGTATATTTGATCGTTTTTATGCTCAATACCACTGTCTTTATGTTCAAAGGCTTTATTCTGTGCCCAATGGCAGGATCGTATGGCTCAAGGCTTCCAGCTTGAACCGGAGGCTGAGATTCGCCGTGCGCCACCTACACACAGAAAGTAAAATCAGAGATCTGCCTCGCCACATGAGGTCGCCTCTCCCCCTGACTCCACGGAGTTGCGTCTGTGTATGTGCCATAGGTGTTGCGGATACTGTAATCTGGCGGCATGGTGGGGCGATGACAAGGGCCTGACCAAGCCGCGAATCTGGCATGGTGGGGAGCTTAGCTGATTATGGTACGAATTTTAACGAATGTTTCGTATGGCACTGTCCATACTCGAACACACAAACTCATGAAAGCAAGAGTTACAGTGTATGCACTGTAAATGACATGATTTGCAGTGAATAATCCGTTTAACAGTATAAAATTCTGTTTGTGTGGATGACAGGACCTGCCACTTGTCATCTAAAGTTGTCAAAACTTTATCTGCGTCCAACAACATACTAGCTTTGTGACGATTTCTTAATACTTGCAATTTTTTCACAAGTTTTCCTTTTTTCATTTTAATTATCAGATCAAAAATTTTATCTCTGAGCAAATGTAATATGGCACAGATTGTTTTATCCATTCTTTTATCCGTTTTCCTTTTAGATAACAATATTTTATTAAAATTTTCTATTGACATGTTACTGTTTATGCCTAAATGAATCCGATAACAGTAGGCCCATGATCTGTATTGTTCTTATTAATATATTGTTTTATAAAGTATTCATAAAATGAATGTGTTTCTTCATCATTAAACAGTCATTTTAAAACTTCATGGAGAATTTATAAAAAATTAGTGTTCCTAGTCAGTAGTGATATGTTTATAATCAGTGGACAACAAAATCCAGGAATTCAAATTACATTAAGGTACTACATGATATTGAAATTTTTATTATTAAATAGAATAATATAATAAATGTTAAAATATGATTACGTTAAGGTAATATTTATTATTAAGAAAAATCGTTCCAAGAAAAATCGCTGCATGTGCCAACCAACTAAATTTCTTATAAAACTGCCAATATCTCGAAAACGAAAAAGCCGATTTTATTGAAACAAAATCAAAATAAAATTTGGAATTTTCTGTAATTTTCACTCGCTGACACCATGTAGCTATCTCTCATAAAACGAAAGTTTGTCGCATGCCGAAAATTTCACTACATGAAAATTAAAAAAGAAACTTCATGACGTGGAACCGTCCGAAGACTCTGTTTTTGAACATTGTTAAAACTATCGGTTAAAATTTATGCCTAAAACCATCTTCAAACTTCAAGGAACACGGTGGTGAAAGAATTTTAAAAATCAGATCAGCTGTTACTGATGTTATGTCGAGCAATGAAACACATCGCATTCTCTCGCGCTCTCCGTCCCACCATGCGGCTCGGTTATCGCCCCACCATGCCGCCAGATTACAGGCTCCACAACACCTATGGCACATATACAGACGCAAGTGACTCCACGGGGCATACTGGCATCGCTCCCCGCCAGCGCGCCCCACCACCTCCTCACTCCCCCCTCCCTGCAACTCCCTATACCGATGACTGACACACTACCTACCGCGCATCGATGTATAAAATAAAAACACTGGATAGCGCGCTAGGTGGAAGTAAAAGCGCAAAAAACGGTCCGCCGGGTAAGCAGCAGCTCCCCACCACAATAAGGCAAGAAGCTGTCACTTATAGTGGTGGGCTAAACTGTTATTTTAAAATACTAGGTATGAAAATACCGTTCCAAAAAAATAACAGGTACAAATACCTGTTATTATATACTATATATACATAACCTATATTATCCTTTGTAAGTAACTCGTTTTGAGTTTCCTGCAGGTCTCCTATGTAATATCTTCAAATAAATACACTGCAAGTAGGTTTATTTTCACCTAGATAAACCTATTAATATATTAATAAACCTACTTGCTGTGTATTTATTTGAAGATATTACATAACCTATACTATATAATTTGTTATAAGAAATAAATTGAAACTAAAAGTATTAACAGTGTTACTTTACACTGTGACTTTATTAAACTATTACTGTTTAAATGAAAATAAGAAACAAGAGAATTTATAGGCCTATCTCCCTTTGGGAATACCAATTTAAGTTTTCACTAGTAGTAAACAAACTAACATTGGTTAGACAAATCAATTGCGAAACTCGGGGCAATTAAATAATTTAGAGTAGGCCTACGCATGATACCACAAAAAAATAATGTGAAAAAACATCAGAAACGTATAATAAAAACATAACAGTAAGCCACAAGAGTGAATGAGAATAAACAAAATTTTACAAATAAAAATTAAAAAAAATTGTAATAAAATAAATATAAATACATAAATAAAAACTTATAAATAATAAGCAACAACAAAAGTAAATTAAATGCGTTACAGATATTTAAGGAACAGGACTAGATAAAGTGCATAAATGTCCATTACAACAATCTCGTCATTTATGTGAGATGTGTAGTGAAGTTAAAATCACATTAAAAAAAAGTGTAATATAGCTTATCAACATCAGCCACTCTGTAGGTTATAACTCAATATAATTAAATACAACGATTTCACTAACGACTCGGAACACAAAGTTTTTTTGAGTAAAAACAAAGTTTTACCAACCGATTTTAGTTACAAGTTGGTGACTAGTATAATATATAATTTATTAGCATATAATCTGTATTATATATCTGCATATCACACGAGAATAAATGTAACATCAGGATGAATTTTTTTCTTTATAAAGAACAGCTCCGTCTCTTTGCGCAGAATGAAGTATACAGAACGAAAAAGTGGCTCGTACTAGTTCCTACTCGAAATATGCTTGATACTACCTGTTCCTAAAATACTAGGTGTTCCTAAAATCAATGCGTACTAGATCCATGTTTTTTGGTATCCAGGCCACTTATTGTATACAATTAGTAAAATAGTTTTACCTTTTTCTTGTCCGTCTGGTGGCCTTTTCTCTATATTTAATCCTACGCGTTTCGGGACATATGCCTCATCATCAGGAATATCCCTTGGTGAAGTTCGTCGATCATTAAAATATTAAAAACACTATATACAATTTTACACACATAACAATAAATATAATATAAACATAAAAAATACAAAAAATCCCCAAACTTGTGACACACGCGATATCGGTGGTGCGCACCACGACATGCTATAGTCGACTGCAGTGTTCATGTTGTTATATGTCGTGCACTATGGACCTAGTTCTGTATTATTATCGCTGTGTGGGTAAGAATAAATAAATTCCCCAAACTAGAGACACACGCGATATCGGTGGTGGTAAACATAAAAAATACATAAAATCCCCAAACTTGAGACACACCACCGATATCGCGTATTGTAAAAACAATACCAAACCAGACTTTACAAAATGAAACCCGTGCCGTAATTAACAATAGCTTGAATAAATGCCTAAAAACTATAACAAATAATGAAAAGCTCCGTAAAGTTAACCAAAGATACTTGAAAGAAAATAAAACCTTGAAACATATAAAAACTAAATTGATCGATAACAATGCACTGATTACAAAAGCGGATAAGGGGAATACCGTAGTCATAATAGACAGAGACGAGTACACATCAAAGGTTAATGAGTTCATATCAAATAATAATATTGTAATGATACAAACGGACCCAACAGCAGAGTTCGTCAAAGTTTTGAATAATAAAATTAACCTATGTACACGGCTGTTTGATAACGCCACACGCCGTGCACTAAAACCCATTAACGCAGAAGCACCACAATTTGTTGGCCTACCAAAAATCCATAAGACCAATATACCGATTAGGCCATTGATAAATTTCACAACTGCGCCGAGCTACAATGTCAGCAAAAAACTTGCAGTAAAAATAAAAAACAGTATAAAGATAAGTAATAACCATAGTATAAAAAATAACATTGACCTTGTTAACAAATTGAAAAGCATTAAATTACGACCTAATTATAAAATAACATCTTTTGACATTGTTGACTTGTATACGAATGTCCCTGTTCAAGAAACTCTCACTATCCTTAAAGAAAATCTTATTAACGCCAAAATATGTAACAAATGATTAAGTTAATTTACTGGAAGTTGTACTTGACCAAAATTATTTTACATTTAATAATAATTATTACATCCAAAAAAAGGGTCTAGCCATGGGGTCACCTTTATCTGGTTTACTAGCTGACATATACTTAAACCACTATGAGAATACATATTTGCTCAATAACGTAAATAAACTTTCCAAGAAAATAATATCATATACACGTTATGTTGATGATACGTTTATAATTTTTAATGGCACAATACGACAAATAGAAATTATGAAATTATACATGAATAGTGTCAATAAAAACATACAGTTCACACTTGAGACGGAGATAAATAATAAACTTAACTTCCTCGACCTGACAATTACAAGACTCGATGAAAAATTTCAATATCAAATATACCGAAAACCGACAACCACGGATCTCACGATAAATGCTGAATCACATCACCCCTTTTCTCAGAAAATGGCAGATTATCATAGTTTAATACATAGGTTACTTTCCATACCATTAGAAGACAAAGATTTTTACGAAGAACTGAACACGATCAAATACATAGCTAAAGCCAATGGTTATAAAAGCTCAATTGTGGATAATTTTGTCAAGAAACACAGAAAAGAAACAACATAGAATTACAAGAAAATAACAGAAATAAAGTAAGGTATATAGCATCAGAATATGGTAACACCCTACCCAAAATTTTAAACAAAGTATTCAGTGGGATAAATATAAAAATCGGTATGGAGAACCATACATGACTTCCATATTCTAAGATTTATATTTAAAATCATTTTCGAAATGAAATATTACCATAGAAACTACTTCTTTCTACTTACTGCTTCAGCCTTAACCACAGTACTGTGGTCACTAACGTATACCACCTCACGTTATCGCACTCGATTTTCACTGATGATGGAAGTCGATGGCATTGCCGAAATGTCTGGTTTTGTAGAAAACATTGGACTACGGCCAAATATCCCGGGAAGGAATTTTAACAAAAACTACTTCTTTGTTGCCGATAACGTTGTACACATATATATCAGTGGCGAAGTTACATGGAGGCAATTGAGGCAATGCCTACCCTAAAAAATTCTGTAGAATAAAAATTATAAATACGTATGAACTACATAACGTAAAGATTATACATTGTTACTGCGACTGTCAAATTTATTAAACCGAAACGTGCTTTATTGAGCGACCGCTAGATGGTGACAGGTGAGATTCGGCATAGTTCGTTTAAAGCGAATGAGGCAACCTGAACTTGCCTCAGCGTTTTTTGTATACATCGTATGTAAGCAATGTAGTGGTGTGATAAGGAAGTGTAGGGAGGGGGGATTGTCCCGCGCTGTACACATAGAGCGTTGAGACATGCCTCACTTCTGTGGTCCAAACAGTTAAGTTAAAGCGCCTGTGTTGTCTCTAAGTGTTTATTTTATGCGGTTATTAAAAGTGTCACTGTTATTCCGCTGAACTAACAGATGATCAAGATTGTTATTTGAATTATTTGTAACATTAAACATATATATAGAAACTAATCAAGTTTAAAAATTTGAAGTTCAATCAGTTGTATTATTGTGTATGACTAATACAAGGATTGTTCAATAGACACACGTATAGAGCTGTAAAGCATTTTTTATTCAACGATTTTAAAAGAAGTCTCCAATAACATTAAGACATGAGTTCCACTGTTGCGCTAACCTGTAGATTCCCTGCTAGTAAAATTCTTACGGCTGTTTGTGGAACCATTCGGTTACAGCAAACTCTACCTCAGCGTCCGATTTGACCCACCGTCCTTTTAGTGATTCCTTAAAAAAATTTAAGATAAGATTTTTGCCTACCCATTCATTAACTACTAGCTTCGCCAGTAAGCAAATTGATGTCCATTTTTTCGGCTTGCACGCGTTATGTTGGTGTGGGTTTCGGCACTTTCCATTTAAAAAGCGTGCAAACGTAAGAAAATAAACATGAGTGAGGCCAGAAATAACGTGAATTGTGTGTGTGTGTGTGTGTTTGTGTCTTACCTGCCTTTTTATTGCCGTATTAAATGAAAAATATTATATTACATTAAAATGAAAAAATTTTAATTTTATTGCCTGGCAACAAAATTATTTTATTTTTAACAATTACCATTGTTTCAAAAAGTTTAAATAAATTTTCAAGTACTTTACTCTTGTTAAAACGTAAAAGGTTGCAGGTAAACTACCCCTTCCCCTTAACCGATCTTCACCAAAATCGAAAGTCCTTGAGACCTCTACAAATCAGGGCTGTATGCAAAACATTATTTGATTCTGTTTGAATTTGCGGCTGTTATCGTTTGCCATAGAAAATACCCTTGTTAAAAAAACGTTGCAGGTAAACTACCCCTTTCCCTCAACCGATCTTCACCAAAAACAATAGGTCTTGAGAACTCTACAATTTAGGGCTGTATGCAAATAATCGTTTGATTCTGTTTGAATTTGCGGCTGTTATCGTTTGCCATAGGAAATACCCTTGTTAAAACATAAAACGTTACAGGTAAACTACCCCTTTCCCTTAACCGATCTTCACCAAAAACAATAGGTCTTGAAAATTCTACAATTGAGGGCTGTATACGAAACATTATTTAATTCTGTTTGAATTTGCGGCTGTTATCGTTTGCCAAAAAAAAATTTCCCTTGATAAAAAAAACCGTTGCAGGTAAACTACCCCTTTCCCTCAACCGATCTTCACCAAAAACAATAGGTCGTGAGTACTCTACAAATCAGGGCTGTATGCAAAAAATTATTTGATTCTGTTTGAATTTGCGGCAGTTATCGTTTCCCATAGAAAAAAAATCTACAGACACACACACAGACACTTTTCGGAAAACGACTTTTTTTCATGTTTTGAGTGTAGTAGAATCAGAATCTGCAATAATCTCGAACACGATTTTTTTTGCCATCACCATACTTCCATTCCTTAAGGAATATGGAAGTAAAAATGGCTTACCGAACTAATAATAACATTAATAAGATACTCTTACATAAACATTCAAAATCGGTTGAGGACAAGATGGGCGTTTATAAGATAATATGCAATGACTGTGATAACTGTTACATTGGCCAAATTGACCTTTTAAAAAACGATTCAGAGAACATTTACCTAAAAAAGAATTTAGTAGAACAGTGTCAAATTACGCGCGACATCTGATGGACAAAAACCATAGTTATACTGATTTCACAACGAACTTTCAACCCCTCCATATATGCAGAAAAGGAAATTATATGAATGCTATCGAGGAATACGAAATATATAAGGCTTACAAAAATAAAAAAACAGAAGAAGTCATCCTTAACGATCAATTGAATTTCCAGTCAAATCTATTATACGACACAGCGATAAGAATACAGAACAAGGTCCATAGTGCACGACATATAACAACATGAACACTGCAGTCGACTATAGCATGTCGTGGTGCGCACCACCGATATCGTGTGTGTCTCAAGTTTGGGGATTTTATGTATTTTTTATGTTTACATTATATTTATTGTTATGTGTATACAATTGTATATAAAGTGTTTTTAATATTTTAATGATCGACGAACTTCACCAAGGGATATTCCTGATGATGGGGCATATGTCCCGAAACGCGTAGAATTAAATATAGAGAAAAGGCCACCAGACGGACAAGAAAAAGGTAAAACTATTTTACTAATTGTACAACTATTTCACTAACGACTCGGAACACAAAGTTTTTTTGAGTAAAAACAAAGTTTTACCAACCGATTTTAGTTACGAGTTGGTGACTAGTATAATATATAATTTATTAGCATATAATCTGTATTATATATCTGCATATCACACGAGAATAAATGTAACATCAGGATGAATTTTTTCCTTTATTAAAAACAGCTCCGTCTCTTTGCGCAGAATGAAGTATACAGGACGAAAAAGTGGCTCGTACTAGTTCCTACTCGAAATATGCTTGATACTACCTGTTCCTAAAATACTAGGTGTTCCTAAAATACTACTGTTCCTCTGGAACGCGTTGTTCCTTGTGTATCGGTGATACCACTAGTATTTGAAATACCTAGTATTTTAAATACACGTGTACTGGCTGTTCCTTGCATTCCAGCGATATTTTTGTACGCCTAGTATTTGGCCTTGGCGTATTCGTTTACGTGATCTTGCGTACTTTTTGTGTGTGTGTGTCTGTGTAGGTGCGTAGGGGGTGTGCCTCGACTCGGAACAGCGAGGGCGACGTGTCTCGACTCGCAACAGCATCGCCGAGAATAACAGGTATTTCAACTTTTCAGTCACTGTTACATCCGTTCCACAAAAATATCGTTCCAAAATACCTGTTACAGGTATATCGGCCCACCTCTAGTTCACTAAGCACAAGTTTACACATTGTATGCAGCCGTGCTTCCGTGTTTTGTTAACTACATACTTAATTCAGTTCGGAAATTTTCCCGTGTTTATTAGCGAAACTGTTATGTAATTTTTATTATTTAATTGTATGTAATTTTGATTATTGTGATTATTAGTTTTGCATAATGATAACTTCCTGTGATGATTACAACTGCACTAACAGTTACAAGAAGAACAGTGGAATATCATTTTATAGGTAAGTACTGTATTTCGTTTAATTCCTTTATAACTTTCATTAGACCAATATAAAACATTCATTTTTTAAATCTCTACAAATTAATTACTGATTAAATTAATTATAAATTGTTATTTTTAACGTTGTATTCTTTTTCATATAAACTGTGAATTGTCTATTACAGTGTATTGTCTGATAGCATTATTATATTATCAACATACCATAATATAAGAAATGCAAATGTCTAAGAAAAAACTATGGTTTCTCATTATTTTACGTAAAGTACAGTATTAAAAATAAGGGAAGACCGTACTATAATAACATTATTTTTTCAAGATTCCCACAAGATCAAGAGCTACGAAAGAAGTGGATTATAGCTACAAAAAGAAACAATTTTGTTCCTTCAAAACATACGTCACTTTGTAGCAAACATTTTGCTAAAGACCAGTATCAGTTCAGACCCAACTGTAATTACGAACTGTTGAAAAGCGATGCCGTGCCAACGCTCTTTGACTTCCCCGTGCATCTTTCAAATCCTCTGACAAAAAAAAGAAGGACCATTATTAAAATCCAGGTAACATTTAACACTAATTTTTTCAAACAAATGCCTAGATAGATTGTAGGGATAAAATAAAAATAAAACTTAGTTAATATTACTCTTATAGTAGTCATTTTTCTACTCAATCTTCTGCTATTTTCATTCGCTTATGATAATAATTAATACTGATTTTATTGACAGCATTAAAGAAGTCACATTATTTTTAAACAATTCGTAATTATGTAAGCCTAATTCATTTACAGCGTTACAATTACAATAATTTTATTTTTAAAGTAATTTTACTACCAAAATAATTCATTGTTCACAGGATGCTCCTAGACAAAATAAGTTGCCGCTTGAATTATCTTTATCAAAAACCTAATCGATGGCGATGCTCACACGGAGCCTGATAAGAATGATCCTACTGAGATTCCTGGTACATGCCAAACAATCATGAAACCACAACAGGTAAGACATTAAATTTTATCTATTTCAACTGTGGTCTCAGCTACCGATTACTGATTATTTACCAATGGTTTTAACTAGCTAAAACTGCCATTGTAAAGCTAGTTATTTAACCAGCGGTTGTATTTGCATCCCATAAGAAATAGGCTATTATTGATAAAATAAGTAGACCTATTTAACAGTGTATTGTCTGATAGCGTTATTATATTTTTAACCTTGTTTGAAGTAATTTCATTAAATACATTGGGCAAAATTGGAGAACCTTGTTATTGCCAATGAATAAACAGCATAAAATTAAGTCCCGATTTTTATTTTTCAGTTGTGTGTAAACAGCGTTTACACAGAAGGGATGCTAAAATTAAATCCATGAAAGATATTATTTTAGTTTTAAAGAAAAATTAAATTCTCCTGAAAGGTTACTAGAAATTTTAGAAGATAATTTTTCTGGTTTTCCGTTAGAAATGATTATTAGTAACTTTAGCAATAATAATAGAAGTAAGTTTAAGAGGTTTTATTCAGACAAAATGAAGGAGTTTGCTTTACCCGTTTATTTCTACAGTCCCAAAGCTTATAAGTATTTGAGAAATCTAAACTTTCAGTTACCTAACCCATCAACTTTAAGGAGGTGGCTTTCTAATTTTAATTGCCTTTTTTAGAAGAGATTTTTATTTATTTAAAACAAAACATTCAAAGCAAGCCACATTTACAACATGTTAATTTGGTTTTTTATGCTATGAGCATAAGGAAACACGTAATCTACAATCCACGAGAGGGGAAGAATTTTGGGTATGTGAATTTGGGTAATGATATAAAAGTAAATGAACATGAAACATTAGCTGGTGAAGCACTAGTCTTTCAGATAGTTGCACTACGAGGAAATTTCAAATGTGCCGTTGGTTATTTTTACTTCCATATTCCTTAAGGAATGGAAGTATGGTGATGGCAAAAAAAATCGTGTTCGAGATTATTGCAGATTCTGATTCTACTACACTCAAAACATGAAAAAAGTCGTTTTCCGAAAAGTGTCTGTGTGTGTGTCTGTAGATTTTTTTTCTATGGCAAACGATAACTGCCGCAAATTCAAACAGAATCAAATAATTTTTTGCATACAGTCCTGATTTGTAGAGTACTCACGACCTATTGTTTTTGGTGAAGATCGGTTGAGGGAAAGGGGTAGTTTACCGGCAACGGTTTTTTTTTATCAACGGAAATTTTTTTTTTTTTGGCAAACGATAACAGCCGCAAATTCAAACAGAATCAAATAATGTTTCGCATACAGCCCTGAATTGTAGAGTTCTCAAGACCTATTGTTTTTGGTGAAGATCGGTTAAGGGAAAGGGGTAGTTTACCTGTAACGTTTTATGTTTTAACAAGGGTATTTCCTATGGCAAACGATAACAGCCGCAAATTCAAACAGAATCAAAAGATTATTTGCATACAGCCCTAAATTATAGAGTTCTCAAGACCTATTGTTTTTGGTGAAGATCGGTTGAGGGAAAGGGGTAGTTTACCTGCAACGTTTTTTTAACAAGGGTATTTTCTATGGCAAACGATAACAGCCGCAAATTCAAACAGAATCAAATAATGTTTCGCATACAGCACCTGAATTGTAGAGTTCTCAAGACCTATTGTTTTTGGTGAAGATCGGTTAAGGGAAAGGGGTAGTTTACCTGCAACGTTTTTTTATCAAGCGTATTTTCTATGGTTAACGATAACAGCCGCAAATTCAAACAGAATCAAATAATGTTTTGCATACGTCCCTGAATTGTAGAGATCTCAATGACTTTCGATTTTGGTGAAGATCGGTTAAGGGGAAGGGGTAGTTTACCTGCAACCTTTTACGTTTTAACAAGAGTAAAGTACTTGAAAATTTATTTAAACTTTTTGAAACAATGGTAATTGTTAAAAATAAAATAATTTTGTTGCCAGGCAATAAAATTATAATTTTTTCATTTTAATGTAATATAATATTTTTCATTTAGTACAGCAATAAAAAGGCAGGTAAGACACAGACTGGCTGTTTGGCTGAAAATGATTTTAAATATAAATCTTAGAATATGGAAGTCATGTATGGTTCTCCATACCGATATTTTTTGATAAGATTAGTTCAGAAATTTTGTCCAAACTAATAAAAATGTGCATTATTAAATTATACGAATCAGGTATCCATGTACATAATGAAACATTTGATGGTACTAGTACAAATATAAACGCTGTTACCAAACTTGGTTGCATATTGCCAGAAAAGTCTTTTTTCAATGTGAAAATAAACAAAGAAAATGTAACAGTTTGTGTAATGCTAGATGCTAGCCATATGATAAATTGGCTCGCAACACATTAGCAGATAAAGGTATTTTACTATCTACAGATGGTGTGATAGATTTTAAATATATTCAATGGCTAAACACTTTACAAAAAGAACAAGGATTAAGTTTGCCAATAGCCTTTCAGACATACACATACATTATGGCAACAGAAAAATGAACGTGAAAATTGTGGCCCAAACCTTAAGTGCCAGCGTAGCAGACGCCATAGAATTTTTGATGTATAAACAACATCCTGATTTTATTGGTGCTAAACCAACACTGGAATATATTAGAGTTATAGACAGGCTATTCGATTATTTTAATAGCAGGGACCCATTTGGGCAGCACTTCAAACAACCAATAAAGAAGAAGAATTTAGAAAATGACAATAAAATGTTAGATAATTTTTTGGCGTATTTAACGACGTTAAAAATTGAAAATATTCAGATTCTGCGGCATCCTAGGAAAACATTTGCACTTGGATTTATTACGAATATAAACTCAATAAAGATTCTGTCAAACAGATTATTAAATAGTTTACAATTCAAGTATATTTTGACTTATAAGTTTTCTCAAGATCATTTGTAACTGTTATTTTCCTGTGTAAGATCTCTAGGGGGGCATAATAACAATCCTAATGTCAAGCAGTTCCAATGGGCCTTGAGGAAACTTATGTTCAGGAACAGCGTTAAAGCATCTGACAAAAGCAACCGTTTGAGTTTTGACATGACATTTCAAAACTCTGTTATGAGTTTTGCAGAAGCAGAAGAAACAGTGGACCTAAACTCAGTCAACGTCTAAGAAGAACCCATTAAAAACGTTAAATGTCTGCTGGAAAATAAAAACTTGTATTATAAAGATAATATTCTTTTCTACTTGTCTGGATTTATTGTCAGAAAAATTAGTTCTAAGTTGAAATGTGAAGAATGTATAAGACTTCTGATAGCCGATGATAGCAACCTTAGCCCTTACACCCATTTTGTTGATTATATTTCAAAAGGAAATTTGGTCAGGGCTTCCTCAGATGTACTCAGGATAGTAAAATTTATGTACTCCCTTTTTAAAAATAAACAAAACATTGACAAAACAATTTAGACACAAAAAAGATGATTATATTAGCGTGTAGAACCTTTACTAATAACATATTTGAAGGTCATACTTCTAACAATGATTATGTTGAAGACACTCACGAAATTAGATTAGTAGTGTTAATAGGTAGTTTATTTTACAAAACTGTATGTTTTAGTGTAGCTAAAGAAAAGACATCATCAGCTATGTTTTTAAAACTTGTTGTGCGTCAAAAATTAAATAAATTAGTTCTATTTAGCAATGTTTAGCCCAGAATTGCAATATGTTATTCATAGCAAATGTAGTTTTATATCAAATGTAATATATGTTGATTAGAAATAGTAAGTTACATAGTAATTATATGTAGATAGGCTGTAATCTAAGATTTTTTTTGTACATATTCATCAATGTAAAAAAATGTACTGTATGTACATTTACATACATTTACATTAGTACTGTTTACAGTATGTAAAGCTATGTAATAAACAATTTCGTTTTCATTTGTATTCTTGTTTAGTCAGTTTCCTTTGTTTTATTGACAAAATAAAAACAAACTACTACAAAATAGAGGTAATTATTATACCCTAACCAACCGGTATAGTTAGCGAAAATATGTATGCATAACTTTAATGTTACCGGTAACTTGTTTGTTGTTTATAGATCTGTACCGACAAAAAAAAGTGTACGAGCTTCTATTATGAACAACAGAAATTAAATTTATATTTACATTATTTTTAAATTAGTATCAGGTGTTCCATTTAATCTGATTAATATAAAATACACAATTTTCGTAACAAGACTGTTTATGCGACGATCAAATCGGTTAAACTAATATTAAGATAACACTGCGAGTGTGCAGGAGAAGTGGCTTTTGCCTTAATGTGGTGGGGCGAGCGTAGAGTTGAGCGGACCGAATTCAGTACACGCAGCCGGCAATCCAGTGTTATTATACATCGATGCTACCGCCTTATAGATATTTCATTACTTATTCATTGGATCATCAGAAACACGTATAAACATAAATTTTACAATTAAAACATATACAGAAATATAGGACAGTTACAAAATATATAGACGTATCTATATACAAAATTACAAAACATATCAATACAATCACATAGTAAAAACATTAAAAACTATAGGAACGGATAAAGGTATACATTCGATGCCAGTAAATATCATTTGTTTATTTACTTGTTACTATGATAACATACCGATGACTGCTACACTACCTACCGCGTTATATTATAGATTTCTGATGTAATATTTTTTTTATCTACGAACTTTTTATTATTAGATTCTAGACTTTTATACAGATCTGCACGACTCCACTTGTTGCCTTTGACGAATCTGGTCTCTCTCTCGGTAAGCGCTTGTGAACAATTCAGCTCATCACATGGTTTGGTTTTCAATACGATGTAATGATTTTGATGATGATTATTAATTAAATTGTTCAAAAGCACTTAACAGGAGTCACTGGACTAGTGGAGAGCGTTAGTTGTACAAAAAAAAAGAAATTTAAACAGTAAATGTTTTCTTACCCTTATGCTAATTATACACACAACATCCGCTAGGCGTTCGTGTTCCTACGTGCAATCTTTAATTTGCCACCCCATGGCTGTCTCCTGCCTTAATGTTTCCAAGCCACAGTCGATGTTAAATAGCATTTTAAGTGTGATCTTTGCCAGCTGCAGCTGATATCGTTAATACAAATCATATTCTTAACGCTATTGCGGTATTTGGGAATGTCGTCGTCGTCGCCATCCTTTACGGCTTAGGCTAATAGCCTGTTCCAGTCTCAATGGAAGTCATCCAACCGTCTCTTACGGGGTCTTACAACACTTCGCTTCCCCCTTGCATAATATTCAAGGGCTCTTCCTGCAAATCTAGTTGGATCCATTCTCTCTACGTGTACCTCACACCGCTACTCCGTTTTGTACCGGGAGATTTTCTCATTTAAGTTTTCAGCTAAGCCTAGCTTCATTCTAATATGATCATTTCTGATAAGATCTCCCCTAGTACAACTCTTTACAGCCCTCAAAAACCTCATTTCTGCTCCTTGTATTCTACCTATATCTTTGGTCTTTCTAATCCAAGGCTCACTACCATACAGTAGTTGAGATACGGCCATTACATTGTAATATTTCAATAGCGTCTCTTTCCTTGTTTTCTTATTTAAATGTTTAATGATACAGCCACAAAGCGACTGGAAGAGACTAATTTTGCTTTCAATCTCCGAATCACCTTAATATGTGATGCTGCACCCTAGATACTTGAAATATGGCACCTGTTCTATTGGCGACTTCTGTAAGACAGTCTTTGTTCTAATATGATTTGCTCCATAAAAAGCCATAACTTTTGTTTTGGATAAGGAAATGGTTTGATTGTAATCTGTCAAAATGTCAGTAAGACAAAACAACGACGTTTTGGGAATGTTGAAAACAAATTATTTTAAAAAAGATACTGAAAATGCTATACGGCTCATCCAGCTGATTCTGTGGAGCGCGTGTGTCTCGTATCCTAACGTCCGTTTCTGCTTATTCCTTAAGTCATTTTCTTGCATCGCCGGTTCTCCTTTTTTTTTTATACTTTCGACACTCATCGCTTTCATCCTCACCAAAGTTTCACCGATTCTTTTGTTTTATTAAAAAACGAAAAGAAAAATAGTACAAATTTACTAAAAAAAAATGTTTCCGAATGTTTCCAAGAAGTATTGAACAACGTGAGAACATGGGAACGTCTTTCGGAAACTTGAGGAGTCCCAAGCAACTGGGACAGCAGACATACGAATCACCATCTATCAATTGAAAGTCTTCTAAATCTACTGTATTCTCTCATATACTTCACACCAGAGCGTCTGTTGTACCAACTACCACTTTGCAAGTCTCATTTCCCTCTCATCTGTTCTCCTCCAAATCCTCTTTCCATGATCTATTGGATCTACCCCGTTTCAGTCGTCAAGATGCAATCCAGTCTAGCAACTTTTTGATCCAACGATCGTGAGACATCCGTTCCACACGCGGCCGTACCGTACAAGACGCTTTGTATTTACGATGCCTAAATTTGTCTTCTCAACATCACATTGCCTACTGATATCATCTTTTCTAATGCATTGGAGCCTGGACACCCCACAAGACCTTCTTCCCTAAGTCCATTTCCACTGCTTGCATCCTTCGGGAGATTCTTTGATTTATCTTCAAAGTTTCAGAACCATAGATGATGACTATAGCTGCTGAGCAAATCATCTTTTGTGGTTTGTCTTTTATTTTCCAACTCAAAGCGCAACTTCACCCGCTCTATCACAATTTTCCCTTGTTTTATTTTTTTTGATGGTATTTTCATCAGTTCTATCAACTTTTGATAATGTGACTCCAAGATACTCAAAAAGAGCACTACATTTTATAATGTGCGAACCTACTGTCATGTCGGTTCCTTCAACTCCAATAAAATATGACATGACGAAGTTTGGTTTATCCAAAATTTCTATGGAGGTCCCAGGATCTTCTTCTTCTTCTTCTTCTTCTTCTTCTTCTTCTTCTTCTTCTTCTTCTTCTTCTTCTTCTTCTTCTTCTTCTTCTTCTTCTTCTTCTTCAAGTATTAGGTTATATAAACCTGTTCCGGCACCCATTTCATCCTCGGACTACCCACGTCTCTTCTACCAATGGCTTTAGTTCAAAATAATTTCATTTATGTGCTTTACTTCGAGTTCTGCTCTGATATCCTAATAACTTATTTTATCTTGCAATGTATAATTTAAAGTATTTCGAAGGAACTGCATTTCAGCACTCTTGAGTCTTGCCGCATTCCTTTTTTGTCATGACCCACGCCTCACTCGCATACAGTGGCTGGGGGGGGGGGCAAGGGGGCACCTGTCAGAAGGGCGGCAAAGTGAGCATAAACTTGGAAAAAACGTTTTCAGTTTATAAAACTACAAACAACTTGTTTCTTTGATATGACTATTCCTTTCATAAAAGAAGCATAACCAACCTGCTTCTCTGGTTTATGCTTGGCCAAGCGAGGCATCTCAGACCTTCCGAGATATAATGGTGAATAGAGGAACATGTCAGTTGCAGAACAAGAACAGCCATTTTCCTGAAGATGAAGCTGGGCGATCCGTAAACAAGTATTGGTTTGATAAAACCTTGCAGATTGGCGAAAAGGTAAATCGCATTTGGATGTGTTTTTCTCCAACTAAAAAATCTATTTTGCTTTTGTTGCACTTTATTTCCACAAAAAAAAACTATCAAAGAAGCAATTTCAGCAGTGACAATGGGTTATTGTTGTGGCGAAATTTAATCTCCGTATTCAGGATCATGAAAATAGTCCTGCTCATCGCTCTGCGTTTTTGGAATGGAAGGAACTGGAGCTTTCATTAAACAAAGGGGGACTTATTGATGATCTACTTCAGGAACAAATGAGTAAAGCAGCTAAGCCATGGAAAGAAATCCTCGAACGGGTCATTGCCACAGTACAAACTCTTGCACAACATAATCTGGCACTGAGAGGACATCGAGAATCAATTACTAACAATCCAAATCCTGGAAATTTTCTGGCTTTGTTAAAATACTTTTCTAAATTTGACCTTGTCATGAGATCTCATTTGGATTCAGTCCATTGTAAATCTGGGTGTACGTCGTATCTTTCGGAAACTATTCAAAACGAAATAATAAGCCTGTTAGGAGAAAGAGTGTGCATATATATTATTACTGCATGTAAGAAGGCGAAGTACTTTAGTATTATATTTGCCACAACACCAGATGCTGTACATGTAGAACAAATGTCTCAGATTATAAGACTTGTTGAATTTAAACGCAATTGTGTTGATATCAAGGAAGCTTTCATAGACTTTAATCCTTTAGAAGTCACAACAGCTGAGGGGATCACACAAGGTATTACAAGTAAACCTGAGAAAGATTGATTGAATCTTAGCGATTGCAGAGGTCAGTCGTATGAACAATCAAGCAACAATGGCTGGTATTCATTCAGGAGTTCAGAAGAGAATATTAGATTTTAATCAACTAGCTCTGTTTCTTCCCTGTGACAACCATTCACTTAACTTTGTTGGAGTTCATGCAACTCATGTAAAAGTTCAGGTAGTGACATTTTTTTGGGACAGTAGAACGTCTATTCACCTTCTTTCCCTGTTCCATTCATAGATGGATTGTTCTTAAAGACTTCGTAAATATTACTCTAAAAGAACATTATGATACCAGGTGGAGTTCAAAAGCAGATGCAATATCCACTCAATTGGATGAAATGATCGCTCCACTGGAGAAAATGAGGGATACTCCGACTGAAACAATTGATACGCCGGAAGATATAGCATTAATAATGAATGCGATATAAAACTTTAATTTTGTGACCTTGCTTTTTTCTGGACAGATATTTTTTCTTCTGTGGACAAAATCCAGAAAATCTTGCACAGCAAAGGAGTAAGCTTTATTCAAGCAATGACACTTTTGGAGACACTAACGGACAAATTAAAAGTTTGGAGGAATGAGCTGTGTGACAATGTCACTACTAAGGCAGAGTAAGTAAGTAAGTAAGTAATGAATTGGGTGTCAGTATCACTAAAAGGATAAGAAGGAAGCGCACGATGCCAAGGGAGTATGCACACGATTCTGCATTAACCGTGTGTCAAGAAATGCAACTTTCTCTAATAGAAATTTTGGTCAAACTGTCAGTTAAAATTTCAAGCCGTTTCTCTAACATAAAAGAGTTAGAAAAACGCTTTGGGTTCCTCTGTAAATTTGAGGCGTACATAAATGATGGGGATGTACATTTTAGGAACAGCTGTCTCAAATCAATATTAAGTGCACAGTGCTTGCAAAACTGTATCCATATAACCTAAACAGTGAAGAATTGTTCAGTGACTTAAAAGACATCATACTTTTATTAAAAAGGGACAAACTTAACGGAGAACAATTGGACTTTACACCTCAGGGACTGATATAATACACTTCTTCAATGGGATTAGTTTCCCATAGAAACTAATTCTTTGTTGTCAATAACGTAGTACACATATAAAACTTCGCTTATGAATGCGACTACATTTAACTTATAATCTGTACATTGGTAAATGAAGAATGAATTCATTGATTGGTGAATGAACAAATATATATATTTTTTAGATTTATTGAAGCATTTTCAATGCCCTTCTCTGTGCATTGCATTTGTAAATGCCTGTAAATTTGTTTACTTTACCAGTGTCTGTGTCTTCTTGTGAAGGATCGATTAGTAAACTAAAATCGTACCTATGATCAACAATATCTCAAGACGGGGTATCAAATCTAGCGATACTTTCAACTGAAAACGACATTGCACATTGCATCGTCTTTAGATTACAGTGATTTAATAACCGACTTTGCAGCAAGACCAGGAAAATTACATTTTAAAATGTCTCGTTTTAAATATTTATTAAATATTATACATAAATATTAATTATAATTACTTAACGCTTCCGGGCTGAATGGCCGTGGTCGAATGCTTGTTGTTATAGTGCTAGACGTTTCGGCCACACCACCGGTGGCCATCTTCAGTAGCAAAGAAAAGTTCGTGAAAGATGGAATGCCGAACAATTCGCCCAGTGAAAAGGGACAAGCAATCACTTTGTTCACTGGATGGGGCTTCATTTGTACTCTTTTGTCCACTTTTATCTAATTGTGAAGGCGAGGCGGCCGACGATCTCCTTGCCCCGGGCGCCAAAAAGCCTAACTACGCCACTGGCTGGACCTTCATTTACTACAGTGAAAAACTGGGCTCCTGAATTTATACATGTCGTGCATGTTTGGAAGGACTGGGCGTCAAAAGAGCCACTACACCAGAAATCATCAATAAAGTGCACGATATTGTTTTGGAAGATCGCCGTTTGAAGGTGTCTGAAATTGCTAAGACTGTGGGCATCTCAGATAAGGGTAAATCACATTCTTACTGTATCTGCAAGATGGGTGCCGCGTTTGTTGACAAGTGACCAAAAACGTATGGGAATGCAAGCTTCTCAGGAATGTTTGGACCGTTTTAAGAAAAATCCGAAAGATTTTATTCGTAGATTTGTAACAAATGATGAAACTTGGGTCCATTACTTCACTCTAGAAACAAAACAACAGCCGAAACAATTGATTCGCCGCCTCCAAAAACGGTAAAATCAATTTTGTCGGCTGGATTGTGTATGGATCCATTTTTCTGGGATGCTAACTTTTCTGGGATCCATTTTTCCTTATTCGCCTGATTTAGCGCCGACTTTCATCTATTCCCAAACCTCAAAAAAATTTCGGGGGGGGGGAGCGATTTGCCTCAGATGACAAGCTGAAAGCGGCAGTAAACGGTTATTTTGAGGACCTAGAAGAATCGCACTTCCTCAACGGGGTAATGACTTGACGCTAGTAGGTAGGTTATGAGAGTTCTACTGCGGAAGTGACGTCATCCCCCCACTTTTGGCGCGAAATTCAAAAATAGTAGTGGTGGGGGTAGACTTCCGGTGCTGTGTGTCGTCCTGTCCAGAGGTGGGGATGGATCGGGGGTAGTGGTGTGTCCCACGTGACCGTAGTGGGCGTGCCGAAGTCGTGATTCGTAGGTCGGCCATGTTGTCAGCGCGCGGCCATGTTGTCGGCGTCGGCCATTTTGTGGTGCGTCGGCGGGGCGTTATCTGTGCGTTGATTGGTGGAGGCGTGGCGGCGGTTTGTTCGCCGTTCGCTGTTCGCCGTCCGGCGGCGGCCTGGTCGTGGCTTCATCGCGGCCTGGAGTGGTGGGGTCGTCGTCCATGTTGTCGGGAGATGATTGGTGTGGTCGGCCATGTTGAAAAGTGGCGAGGTTGTCGGTTTGTGTAGGAGTGTGCTGGTTAAGTTTCAGCCACGTTGCCGACTCGTGCGTGTGTTACAGTGTATGGGTTTGGATATATACGGTGTTTTCCGGAAGGGTGGCCATGTTGGAAAAGCGTCGACGTTACCAACTTGTGCATGTGTGCTGGTTTAGCGTCGGCTACGTTGTCAACTTGTGTATGTGTTATAGTGTATGGGTTTAGATATGTACACTGCCGCCACCGTCCGGATATCGTCGATGTGAAGAGACTGAGTGAGGTGAATTGCATTGTTGCCAACTCGTGAACTGTAAATTTGAATGTGTGTTCCTTTGTGGTAAGTATATACTGTAAAAATAAAAAATGTGCACATCATCAGTGTGAAATTCTCGTTGACTCGGTATTTCGGTGCAAAATTGAAAATCAATTCACTTGTAAAATTTAATATCACGCATTTGTGCAATATATAATATTCTGATTGACACTTCACTTGTAAAACAAGCATCATGCATGGAAAAAGTATAGTTGAAAATAAACAATTAAACAAAGAAAAATTTACATATATATTGTAATCAAACAAAAAATATACAATAAACTACACATACAGCTCTCGTTGACTCGGTCCTTCGGTGCAAAATTGAAAA
This sequence comes from Magicicada septendecula, assembly GCA_034769895.1. Lineage (NCBI taxonomy): Eukaryota > Metazoa > Arthropoda > Insecta > Hemiptera > Cicadidae > Magicicada > Magicicada septendecula. Next base: position 939,125,238 of record CM068367.1, on the reverse strand, counting down.
TCAATTTACTTGTAAAATTGAATATCGTACATTGGGGCCAACACTCGTGGAAAATAATTACTGTTTATATTAATCTTTGTGTGTATGTAATATCTGTGAATAACTGATAGTCACAAATGATGTAATCGACTCCCACTAAGACGTGGTGTTATTTTTATCCGCTTACATCAGAATGCTGGCTGACCAGCTGTTATCGCTGGTGGGTACGTAATTTCTGTGAGTTAATATAAATTACAGACAATAAGTGGCAGATGTTGTAAATGACTCCCGCTGAGACCTTTACACGTGCAGTTATTTATAACTTCTTACATCATGATGTTGTCTGTCCATCTGTTATCGTTGCGTGTGAACATGGTGAGGGCGAGGGGGCTTTATTAGTCGTACATAAATTTGTTTACTAACAGAACACAAGTTGCTGTTGACGTAATTCAATCCCTCTGTCTGACCAACTGTTATCGTAGCGTGTGAACGTAGTGAGAGCGGAGGCTTTATTAGTCGTACATCAATTTACTTTAATAACAGAATGCGAGCCGTTGATTATGTAATAATAATAATTGACTCCGACTGTCTGAGCATATGTACACATGCTGCTGATGATGTAATTCAACCCATCTGTCTAACCATCTGTTATCGCAGCGTGTGAACGTAGTGAGAGCGGAGGCTTTATTAGTCATACATAAATTTGAAGAACACGAGCCTTTGATGATGTAATATTATTAATTGGCTCCGACTGTCTGGGCATATGTTATCGTTGTGTGTGTGTGTGTGCGTGTGTGTGTGAACGAAGTGATGGACGTACATAAATTAGTGTGTGAAACAGAACGCTAGCCAAGCTAAGTGGTCGTCCTTGACTTTGTGTGTAGCAGCTCTAAGGTTTTTTTGTCGTTGGGTATGCATTAGTTTTTTACCGTCTCCTTTCGCGTTCATCCTTGAGATATTGTATATAAGCTGTACGAATTGCTCTCAACATCACATCGTTCGTCGAGACTCACATTCACCGAGACACAACTAGAACTCGTACAGGGTGAGTTTCATTTTTAAATATTTTTTAATTTCTAAAGTATAATATAATCAAGCAATTATTGTTTAATAAAATTGATTTTTAAATTAGTTGTATGTAATAACACCTGAATGCACATGTGTTTTGCAACACTCGTTCTAGCTTGTATATTGAGTGATGATTAGTGTTAATCTTTGAAGGACTTTTGAAATTAAAATACAATAAAAATGTTAAAGCAATACTGTTTAATTAAAAACAATTAAAATACATGTAATCAAAATATATTACAATTTAAAATACACATTATGTAAACGCGCACAGTAGTGTCAATTACAAAATACATAATATGTAAACATGTGCAATATGACAATTGGGTACGATATACATCTAAATAAAACTAATTACAAGTTAAAATAAACAAGTGCACTATGATAAATATGTAAACGCACACAGTAGTGACAATTACAATTCTATCCTTTTCTCCACGATAAATTAGTTGCAGTGAACACGATACTAAATTTTTTAATTCCTCATCGTCGAAAACGCCCGCGTATCTCTTAGGTAGATATACACGATATTTTAGTTTAGGGTCTCTGTAATCTTGGAGAGTGACGAGTACGGCTTTCCCGTACTTCGCGTCTATGTTCTGCAATTCTTCTATTGGATATTTGACACCCATTATCAATTCCTTAATTTTTTTATACTCAATCGCGCTAATAGTTGCAAACTTTGCAGTGAATGATGTCATTTTAAAATAAAGAATTTATATTTTCTTACGCGTCTCTCAAGGACTGAACGAATAACGCTCGTGCACAGCGGAATAAATAGTGAGGTAGTTGTAGAGGTGGAAACCGGAGAGGGGGAACCACACAACACACAGTAAGCGCTTATTTTGAACCGTGTGAACAGGATACGGGCTGATTTCTCACGCTATGTTCGATGGGTAGGTGGGGAGGAGGAGACGAGTCGGTTATTTTTATACGACTAGACAGGATGATGTAATAAACAGCACTCGTGCGTGTTCGAACATGTCGCCGACGCTAATTCTTTTTTATATGTCTAGACAGGGTGATGTAATCGACAGAAAGGCGACGGTTGTTATTTTTTTTACGTAAGCGCTAAACAATAATGTTTTCAATTAGTAATTTATCAGAAACATATTGATTTCTCTAAAATCTGATACAACCCACTCGCGTAAAGCGTGTACTCTAGTATTTGTACATATTTCTGGAAATAAGTGGTGCGCGAGACAGGCTGTTCTATGTATTGATTGTAATTGATCGAGTTTGGGACAATCGAAATCTTCTAAATTTATAATATTAAAATGCACGATACGCTTCTGTAGAAATCTTTTTTTTGCAATCCTTTTACGAAAACGAAGTTAAAAGGAAATGTATACTTTTCTAATATTGGTACAAGATGTTCGTACGATGTGTCCCCGTCCATCCGCGCTAGTCCATGATAATGGTCCGTTAACCATCTGTTTGTCCTCACGTGTTTGTGATTCGAAACAATCGTGTCTGCTGGATGTGTAAATATCCAATGTCTGCTGGCAAATGCGGTGACATCCATAATGGCTAGTTCCTTAGCTAGTTCGTTTCCATCGTTGTCGATGAAACAGTGAAAGTCAAGTATGACTGCTAGCTTATCCTCGCACATCCTTTTTTCGTTATAAACAACGTATTTGGTGTTACTAGGAACGCTGAAGATCCGTCCGTCTTACGGAACAGACACGTTGTATGTTGTGAAACGCTCGTAAAGAATTTTTTTGGGAACGTTTATTTTGTACCTTATATTTTCGTCACGGATCAGTGCAACAAATTTACATGTCAAAATGTCGTATACAAAAATTTCTGTAGGGTACAGTACTGTGTGCTTTAAGTCACTGCAACGTATGTACTCGTACGGAGATAACAGCTCCATGCGTCCGTCTTCTACGCGTGCTCTTCAAACACTGAGGTATGCGAGATTAGCGGAGGTTGGAATAAACACTTTTGTCTCAGCATATTATATATTTTGAAACCTTGTGTTCACTAGACGAAAAAATTAAAGCGTAAAAACGAACTAGAAATACGCTCTCATGTAAGCCGTGTATGCGGTTCTACATAAGGGGCACGTATGTAGGGTTATGGCGCAATTCACACATGTGATAAAATGTCGACAGGCAATAAGTACAACTTCCACGTTTTGTGCGTAACAGACTTTGCACATTGTATCACGATTCGAGCTTCCTTCTACGTTTTTTATATTCTCCTTTACAGCAAAAAAAGAAAACAATAATATATAGTAAGCGTTTAATTGTGTCTGCGCACCGTGTTGGATAACGGAGTGTACACGTTGAGCGAATCATGCAGTATCAAGCAGTAGGCCGCGGTCTGAGCGGGGAAATTGGTCGATGACTCGAATTCCAATCTGACGTCGACTGGTGAAGACTTGAGCGACTCATCCTGTCTGCTACAATCGAAGACGAATAACGGTGCTTTTGCTATGAACTCAGTAGGTGTTAGAAGTACGTTGGGTTGACTTCTGTGGTAGTAGGATTTTTGAAATCGTGTATACATGTCGTACAGTAATGCGTAACGTCCGTTATCGATATCCAGGTTCAGGTTATCGTACGGGTAGTATTTGTCGTTCAGAAAGAGTCTCGCGTTTGTCACATTGCAGTGATCGAATTCGTCTGCGTGTTTTTTCAGATTGTTCTTTCTGGCGGTCTGGAAGGTGAGTGTCACATACCGCGGTTTCTCCAGTTGTGTAGTTGTTTTCACCGTCCAAGTCTGTCTGTCGGTCGTTGGTAAAACCGGGTACTCGTGCAGTTCCCAACTACGAAACGGTAAGAATAGTGGTAGGTCCTTGCGTATGATATCCAACAATCGTATCCGTACTTCATTGTTCACGTACACAAACGGAATCATCCAAGAGATTTTGGTCAGTTCTATATCAGCGTTAGCGGGCGCATCCGTGGGCGAGAACAGAGCGTTAACGTCAGTGGAAGTGCGCAACAGTATCAGTTCCTGTTTCATGTTTAAAATAACGTGCGTGAAATCCTCATCGAATCCGATCAGCATCCTCGACGGTATGCAAAAGTTGAATTCATCGTTTTTACCGGACGGTGTTAGCTCGTTAGCTGTAGGAGCAACCCAACCGGCGTTTTGCATCGAAACAATGTCCTGCTTGCTGGCAGATAGCACGGTTTTAATAGTGGACGTGATGCCGACGCTGTTGGTACGATCCACTTCCACGCCGGCCAGTTCGTAACGGATTTCTTCGAAGAGAAACGCGATCGCATTGTTGACCATTTTCACGTTCACAGTACCGATGCTGGCGGTCTTTTTGCTCAACTTGCCTTCAACGTACAGGAAACTTTCCATTGGTAAAGTGAAGACTTCCTGTTGCAGGATACAGCTTGGCAACTCTTTCTGAAGCCCTGGCTGGCAGCGCTAGCTCCGCGTCTGTGGGGAGGGAGTAACCCTACTTTGGAGTGAGAGGGAAGGCAATACGAAAGCGCTGTTGCCAAGAAAACAGTGAGTTACAGACATGCCAGTCACAGTCAAAATGCAGTTAATTATATAAGTAATAAATAAATATTAATAATAATAAAATAAAATAAAATATAACAACCCCGTACCTTCACTATTCCAGAGCTTCAATTTCCGAGATTCCGCTAGCTACTGAATCGCTGCTGGAGTCATTTCCGTCCAACTCAGTACTGCTGTCCGAATCGCTGTCACTCTCATTGCCAAGTCGGATGATCAGCTGCTCCTGGACTTCATCCACCAAAGCATCGTTCACCCAATAACTAGACCGCAGTTCATCCACATGCCCACATACTTTCTTCCATTCATCACCTGTTACACCGGCAAACGCTTCTTTGGTAAGCTGTTATATGTCTGCATTTGCCTGGGCCACATTATTTTCGGCGACTCTTCTTTTCACGGTACTCCAGATGTATTCTATGGGGTTTACGTCGCAATGATACGGAGGTAATCTAGCAACAGTATGTCCAGCAGACTTCAGGAATTCGTCCACAGCGAACGTAGGAGTCGATTTTTTACGGCGTATAATGTCAAGTAATTCGCACTTCTTGGCGTCAAGTGGAAATTCTATGTTATTCTGTGACAGCCATGCCTTCATTTCTTCTTTTCTGCTGTTCGAAGTGGGTGGTTTATTTATCTGTTGGCTGTGATATGGTGCATTGTCCATAACAATTATAGAAGCCTCTGTAATGTTCGGCAGTAATTGCATTTTGAGCCACTTTGTGAAGTTTCCACTGTTCATGTCGTCGTGATAATCCCCCGATTTTGGTTTTGACTTGAACATGCAGAGTGCACCAGGGACAAAACCTTCCTCACTGCCAGCATGAACAATAAATAATCCACCTTTGGCCGGCACTATCAGATGTTAAAACACCATCCGTATCATCATCTTGCCAACACTTTTTAACTGTATAGGACGGATGGATGTAAGTTTCGTCGAGGTATATGACAGTTCCATGTCTAAGCTGTTCCTTGCTTCCTTCGTAATTTATAGCTTCTTGTAGAACCGCGCGCAGTTTTCATAAGGTCGGAACTTGTTTCTTTACCGAATAAAACTCCTGTACTTTTCTACGAATGATACATTTGCTCATATCATCCAAAGCAATGCGTTTTCCGACATTTCGTTTCTTCCCGGGGGTGTTTAATTTCGTTCCACTCTCCTGGGACACTTTCAGTTCTCTTCTAAGTTTCTTAATGAAACTAACCGACTTACCAGTTGCTTCAGCAGCTCTCTTTGTTGCTTGGGTAACTGGCAAGATAAACGAATTACTTTCTTTCTTAGCATCGCAGAAAGCTATAACACTCGCCACAATTTCTCTTCCCTGGCTATGAACGACTTTATTCTTGTCAGTGGACATTGTAATAAGAACACTTTAATGAACCAAATATTCCTTAATTATATTAAAATAAATCGTTAAAGAAAATACACTTTCTATTACACTCGGTTTTAAGGCAGAGTAAGCAAGAATGCAATACAACTGACATCGTTGGAAACACATCAGCACGTCACACCCAGCGCCTGGCCTGCAGTGTTGTCAGACTGCCGTAAATCAACACCAGAGCGTGATGTAGCCACAATGCTCGCCTTACGGACCTTTACCGTGGGACGACTTGGAATGGAATGAACATATTGTAGTATCCATGAACAGCACACGAAACGAGCTCCTATTGGCTCGCGCGGCAACAAATAGAGTGGCTCGAGTAACATGTGGACTGGAAGGGCGAAGGGAGGCTCTTCAGCTTCGAATTTCGTCCGGGGACTCAGATAAAGTTGCCAGACTTTGGTATGCGTATCTCATCGTTATTTCCGTATCGTGACGCCGACGCGTACGGTGCATGAGGATGATATTCGTAATGTGTGATGTTGTCTTCAAAGAATGGTCGTCGTTCAACCGATAAGATGATACCGCTGTCAGCCATGTTACTTCTATTTCTTGAGTTTGAATCCTAGTGAAATCAGGTAGCGTCGGTTAACTGTGCCAACGACGAACATCTACTGATACCTTTTCCAAAAGTGTTGTCCTCTTTTATTTTGTGGTGCGAGCTGTCGCCGCCGCTCTTCATCACAGGGGTATCGGTGAAATAAATTCCCATGATTACTACACACGTTTCAAATGTATACGCACGGTGATGACTTCCCTTTGAAAATTCACGATATCACTGTCCTGATCGTGAACGGACACTGTAACGTTACGCAAGTGTAGTGCGTTAAGCGGAAAATAAATGACGTTTCTAGGCGTTTCGACTATATTGAATCCTGGCTCAACCGTTGGATAGAACGAGTGCAATATCTGCTCGTTTCGTCCCGCCTTGTACGAACCTTGTACAGCGTTACACATTATCTCCAAAACGTTCACTTTGTTAATGTTTACAGGCGCGTCCGACGTGTGTAATTTATACGCTTCTAACTTGCGGCTCTTGGAAAAACGCAACATGGTACCGATCGTGTGTTCCGTACATCCGAAATCGATATCGTATGAACAATAAATTTCACATTTCAATGTGTTGTTGTTGGGTCGTAGAGAAAATTTCGGGTCTGCTAGTTCTTTCTTCAGGTACGTTTCAATATCACTGATTTCGTACACACCGGTCGGTATATTGACAGGGTCTAACGTTTTACGTGCTCCCTTTAGTACGGGAAAGACGTTGTTTCTTCCGCTTTCCACGTTCGGTATAGATTTGTACGTGGTAAAGTCCAGCAGTCCTGCGTACCATTCACCGTCTGTCAGTTCAAGCGGTGAAAAAAAGTCACAAACCAGTGCGCTCGGATCCGTTCCCGTGACGGTGACCGTAAGCGAAGACATCTTGTCGTTTACTGATCGTTCGATGTCAAAAACTCTAAACATAAATGTCCGCAGATGACTGTGTCCGACGGCTGTTTCCGCGTGTAATTGTAATGAACGTCGGTCACGTTCGATCCAAAGTACCGTATTAGCTCGACAGGAGGACGCAGATTGCCGAATCCATCAAAGTACCAGACTCTGTCGTCTCGCTTCTTGTAGCATACCCAGTGCGTGCCCGGTCCGGTAGCGTCGTCCAGATTCACGATCGCGCTTTCGTTCTCCCACGGTGATGTACTAGGAAGTGCGTCGCGCATGTACACACCTCTGAAATAAGGTATACGCAATCGTTTCGTGTACTCATAATGATCACGATCGGACAACGGACGCACGGGTATTTTGATTAGTTTTTTCGGTACGGTCGAAGGTAGAGTCCTGAAGCCTTTTTACCACCAGTCCGTCTTCGTCGACGTCCTGTCCCCGTTGTCATCGTCGTCGTCCTCCTCCTCTTCCTGATTATCGTGCGTCGAACCGGCTTGCGTCGTCTGGTGCGACGTCGACGTTTACGCACACCACCACCACCACCACCACCGCCGCAGCATAGCCCGCTGCCTAACGCAGATTTCGCCTTCATCGCTGCTGCTACGGCTGCCGCGTACGCTCTTTCACTGATGCCTGAATTCAAAGCTTTCACTCGTTCCCACGCTTTACCGGCTAGCACACGATCCGCTACACCTCGTCGTTCGTTGTCTTTGTACTTGCTGTAAGCGATATCGTGTTCTCGACAGGCTTCGTCCAACTCGTTGATTCCTCGATCACCACGAGCCAATCTCTCCTCTAGTTTCGTTCCGGGTCCGCAGAACCTGTAGCCAGGCAGATGTAGTTCCACCGGTAATACATCCACCGCTCGATTGATCAGTGTAGGTACTGACTTCGCGACGAATGGTACCGACTTTTACCTATTTTTCCGATAAGACCACGCCCCCTTTTTTATCAACACGGCTACGTAGTTCATACGTGACTACTGTTTTCGGCTGCTCTTGATAAAGAGATCTCCAATCTTGCTCGTCGTTGGATTTGTCCAGATCACTAATCAACACGTTCGTCTCCGCCTTGTTCGTAAGTAGTAAGTATGCTTCTTCGGCACCAAGTGAACTACGCGCTGCGCGCGTATGCAATTTATAGATATACGATACCACTTTCTCCCAACGGTGTTGGAACACTTTTGCGAGTTTGTACGTTTTGCTCTTCGCGTACCGCTTCGCGTCCTCCAACTGACGTGCGTTTACTGCGTCCGTAGCCCGTGCGCCACCGTCGCCGACGTTTAGAATAGTTTTTCCTTGTGCATTGAAATAAGCGTCGTTTACCGCGGTGATCGTGTGTCGGTTCAAAAATTCCAAGTTCACCGCGTCCTTGTTGTTCATGGGCGGAGCTAACTGCGTTATCCGCACGTTGCCGACCATTAGGTTAGAGTTCGTATCCTTCGGTACGATCTTCGAGTCCACGTATATTTTGGTCGCAGCGTCTCTCGTGCGGTTCGGTTCCCTCAGAGACTGTATGCGATGGTCCCGCGCGTCGACGACAGCCCCGTTCTTCTTGTTCGGTGCCAACTGTGTGAAACGTAAGCATGAGTAGTCTACGTACTGCTTGTTGACGGCGTCCCCGACATCGACGTGAGCGGCGACGTTGACGAGGTTACGACGTTGCGTCGTCGGCGGATCGTCAGCTAACAGACAGTGGTCACGCACGAAGCGCAGTGAAACGGCATCGTTACCGTCGTGCGGGTCGCCAAAGTTATGTATTTTTTCCCCGCTACGTCGAAGTGCCCGTCCTCGGTCATCGTGATACCAATATCCTTTCGCAGACTGCGTCGCGTCTCCCTTCGCGCTCTGACAGCACTCTGGTGTCTGCCGAACTTGTCAACACTCATCACTCATCTCGTGAATGATGCGTCTCGACCGTTGTGCACAGCATTTATACGTATTCACGTAATAAATCGATTAGTTTTGATACGATCGTCCTGTCTATGCATTTTATTCCGACAACGAAGAGTCCGTCACTATGTTTTCCTTTTACGATCGTATTTAGAAATTCATCGTACACGTATACGTGTGCGTCTTTGAAGAAATAAATCTTTCCGTCGATGTATCCGAACGCGCTATCGACGGCTTCTGGTAAGCCGACAAAACGATCTTTAACGTATCCGTGTTTCTTGATCGTGAACGTGCACTCGTCTATCTCGCCGTAATACATATCGTTGTACAACAGAAGAGTTCGACCTGTGTACGTGTGTATCGCAGCGTTTATTTTCGTCATCGTGCGAACACTGAGCGTTGTGATCGAACGCGGATACCCGTTCACTCGCTGCAGACTGTGTATATCAAACATGTATACGTAGTTGTCTATGAAAAGCACCACTTCTTCAGTCTGCGGTCTCTGGTACATCGCCGAAACGTTGGTGAACGTCGGCATTAAGAACGTCAACCAATCCGTCAACAGAAGCGGAATCCCACCCGATCGCTTCGACTCGAGATCCAATGTCCACAAAAAGTTATCGTGCACAATATACAGATGTCTGTTGATTATTAAAAAATTGATTAACGTTCTTTAGTCGACATAAATCCGTCGTCGTCGTCCGCACGGTCTCGTTCGTTGTCGGCGTCGTCGCCGTTGACGTCGTCGTCGTCGTCGTCGTCGTCGTCATAGCGGGCGGCGGCGGCGGCGGTAGCGGCGGCGACGGCTTCCCGTACAAGCGTTGAATGCCTCTTATATCGTCGTCTCTCAGGTCGAACGGACCGTCTGTGCGTGGTACGTAGAATGGGTACATGATCGAATCCCTCTCGAGGGAATGAGACAGTCCTAACGCGTGTCCGATTTCATGCGTTAGCACCTGAAGAAAACTAGTCTGATCATGCGGTATTTCGGTTGCGTTCGTATAATTCCAAGATTCGTAGTAGTCCATGTGTATTTCGGTAGTGTTATACGGTAAATCGGGCGGGTAGTAAGCGTGAGCGAGTATACCTCCTCGTCCGTCCAAATCGTACCCGCAGATCGCGCACCTGGAAGTCAGACACCTGTGTTTAAAATATTTCGTAGCGCTGACCATGTCTGCGTTTATGTCGTTCGGTCGATATTCGAATCTGGAATTCGAATGTTTCCGCCATACAGCGAACGCTTGTCGCGACGCTTCTATAGCGCTGGCGGTACCGTGAAAGAACCGCCACGACAGACGTCTCTTGGTCCACGGTGTTCGTAAAGTGTACGACACGAAATCTTCGTTACCGCATCTCCGCGCACGCATCAGATTCTTCGTTTCGTTGTTCAATTCTCCATTTACGGTTAAATTGTAATTCACTAGAAACATGCGAAGATAGGCGTCCACATCGATGGTGGTGTTGTCCGTGAGTCGTAAACTATCGTCGGGCACGTATCCGTATCGCACCAAGTAATCTATAGCGAAATCTACATCGTTAGCGTTAACGGACGATGCGACGATGACACTTGTGCACACGATAATAAACACTAGCGCGATATCCATGTTGTCACAACCAAACGTGGGATGTCCCCGGTGCGTGTACGATGGTATTATTTATACTTTATCGGCTTTCAGAATCGAATAGGGAGCACATCGACTACTTTCGACCCTTGTGAATCCTAACGGTGTTGTGAATCGTTTTTCTTTTTTACAACGTACAGACCGTCGCGCGGAGTGTAGTAGTACACCGAACCTCGTTCTGTGTGTAACCCTTGACGTCTTTCTATGATCAGCTCTTCGATGTTGTATTCTTTCCGCGCCAAGGTCAGCACGTACATCGTCTCTGATTCGACGTCGACTATGAAGGCAAACGCATCTGTTCTGTATTTATTTTTAACGGACGCTTTGATCACAAAATAATGCAAGGGATACAGTTTGGCAGTGACCATTTCGTTAACATTAATGTGCTTACGCGGCATTAACGAGTCCTTTAAGATCGATTCCATCACGACGATGCTGCTGCTGCTAATGACAGATGATGATATATACCGCTCTTGTTATACGATTATGTCGGCTTCACGTAGTTCTTCCACTATGGAGACGATTTCGTTCGTGTGCCCGCTGTTTCCGACACGCTGTGACGCCATTAACAGTCGCAATCTGTCCACCAGTTCGTTCGGATCGTCCCAGTGCACGTAATCGATTTTGTCTTTTTTTCTCGTCAGCGTCATATACGATGTATCGATATTATTATGCCCGTGTCCTGTACGTTTCGGTGGAAACAGTTGTGATATTATTCGTTTATACTTTACACCTCTGTCCGCGTTCACCTGTGCGTTCGCTAAATAATACTGCTTGTGCGCGTTGGTGTCACGCAGTATATCTTTGTACGCTTTCAGATCTGAATCGTTGTAAACATTTTCTTTAGGATGCTTCATGAACACGAGTTCGTAGAGTCCTGGTGTACCTTTGTACCGTTTACCGTTGATAAGAATCGTATCGTCCGTTTCGATTTCGAACGGTGAATCACCGATCATCCATTTTCCGTTTTCATGTCTTACACCGTACGTATAGTCCATCAGACGATCGCGTTCGGACGAAACGATCATACGCATGTACTTGTTCGCTCACGATTCACTGTCGTATTTTTCCTAAAAATATCTACGCGCTTCACGTCTTCCTTCCGGTGTGTCTAACATTTTTTCAATGTTGAGACTAGGATCGTCCTCATCGTCATCGCCCAATGTTTCGGCTAATCACGAGCGTTTTCAGGAAACGTGGTTTCGTTCAGGAACGAAGTGGTGTTCCTACATCGATCTTACTAATTGCGTCCATCGGATCCTCTTCATCCTCTTCCTCTTCCTCTTCACGTTTCATCTTTTTCACTCTTAACGGCTTTTCATTTGTTGTTTTACGTTTTTTTTTCAAGCAACGCTTGCGAAATATTTTCTAACGGTTCCAGAATCGGTTTGTAACTTTTGGATAACGTTGCTTCTTCTTCACGAATCCCATGTTTTAACGCACGGTATTTCTTCCGTATGTCATCACTGATCGTGTCGATATCACGTGCTAGTCGTTTTTTCTTGTCGTCCATCTCGATAAACGGCAGTACGATAACTAAAGTCGTTGACAGCAGGACATGTGTATTTAGCTGAACGTTTGACGACTTTTTTTTTGTTTAATCGTTAGGTGCGACTACTATGAAATGGTCAAAACCGACTCTGTACCTGCCGGTGTCGATAGAAGAATCCTTGTCCACAACGAGAAAGCCGTAACGATCTTTCCACGCTTCAGCGCACATGTTCTTAAACGTGTCATATTTCATGTCCGTGTTGACGTGATCGTTGTACACATGCTTCAAGTTGCGATCGTCCTGTTTGAACAATACTAGTAGATTGGCATTGTCACGAACCAACTGTTTTGGCACTTGACTGTACGTCTGACAAAGGTAAAACGCGTCCACACCGCTGTGTCGTCCCATAGAGAAATACTTGCGTATATTGTGTTGTCTTTCACAGGACACGTCGTCGAACACCATAATAGAATCAAGATCGACCTCGTCGGGAGGTGGTACCTCTTCGTTATCGTTGTAGGCGTGATAACCCATTCCTTCGTTGGAAAGTTGTGTCATCAGGGTCTCCAGCATCTGATATTTGGGTTGAAATAGTGATTTAGAAAACTCATATAAGTTCACGAATCTCAATCCGTTTACATCGAACAACAGGTTGAACATGACGTTAGTCTTTCCACACACGGAAGGTCCGCAGATGATCGAACGAACGGTATCGGGCAGAAGACTTCCGTGTTTACGTTTTTTCTGCCACAACCACTTCCACCACCATCGCCGCACAATTTCGAATAGTCCACGTCCTTTATTTTTAGTCTGTGCGCTTGTTGCAATATTTTCATGTTGTCGTTCCGTGCACAGTCTATTTAATAGTCGCACTATATCGCAACAGTCGGTAGATATGTAACTGCATACACAAGTGTCCGGACCCGTTTCACAGTTCGGATCCGACCAAACACATTCGTTGTAGTGATCGAATCCGGTGCCACTTGGTACTATTTCGTTGAGACGGAATCTCTTCACACGATTGATAACCCGTTGCCAGTACTCGTGCACTGTCAAGATCCTGCGCATGCGTTCAACGTCGTTTTTTTGTCGTGTTCACAATGTACTCATCGTAACCGGGATGCGACACAATGTCTTTTACACTGTACACAGTGTGCATGTTGTCATCGTAACGCATCGATGCATACTGGTTCTATTTCCATGAGTCGAATCGTTGTTATAGCAAGTTCTTCTTGTGTATCCACGAATCGTGTTTACTGTCGAATCCTAACCACCTGACTTTCACACGATCGCCTGTACGTTGTACGATCTTTTATACCAAGTACACGTCACCAACGCTCGATTTACTGATTTCGTGTTCATAAAAACCACCTTTCAACACTTCTCCTGTATGATCCTTTAGCGAATAAATGACGGGTACGCTGCCGGTACGCACCGCATGAACGAGGAATATCTCGTTTGTCCAATTTGGTGTGTATCCTTTGGCGAATGTCATTTTGTGTTTGCTTATACGCACACGATCGCCTACTTTGAACTTCAGTCGTTTATAATCGATGATCCTCGCTGTGTTCTCACGAATCCGTCGTAGCACCGTACGTTCGTTGGATTCGTTCACCTGACGCGGTTTCATTCGAATCGTTCTGTGCACGCTGTTGTTGTACGTGCTGACTAGTTCCGGTAACATATCCAACCAACGGTAATGACCTTGTTCACTGAACGCACGATACATGTGCGTTTTCAACGTACGGTTAAAGCGTTCCACAATGGAGGCCTTTTTTTCACTATACGTGGAATAGAGTGTGATACCATATCTGCTCTGCAATTTTTGTACGCAACTGTTATAGTACTCTTTCCCGTTGTCTGTCTGCAGATATTTCATTTTATTAGCACGAAGAATCGGTTCCAAAGCTCGTGCGACCTCTACACCCGTCTCCGTTTTCAACGGAACGGCGTACGCGTTCTTGCTAAACGCGTTAATGATCGTCATAAGGTACTTGAATCCCTTGTTCGCCTTCGCGTGCGGTATCATCTCTACCAGGTCCGCTTGGTACAAGTCGTGAAGTCCCTTTAACACGACCGCACGTCTCGGAAAATTCCTTCTTACTGGTCTGTGCAACTCCCTCGCGATAGTCTTGCGAACGCTCTGCTGTATGTTCTTCACCTGTCGTTTAATTCTCATGTCGTGCGAACCGTGATTCACAATACGCTGGAACGTAGTAAAGCGTTGACTCAGTGCTGAACGTAACTCTCCTTGGTACCGTTCTGGTACGTCCGCCTTCCATCGCGTGACTGTAGTGAGGTCTCCACTCCACATCCAGTTATATCATCTCGACCGAACGGAAGAACAACGCGTTTTTCTTGCGATTGCGCAAGTACGTTAAAACGTGCGCTAAACTGATTTTCATACATCCATTACGCACGAGGCTCATACCGATGTAATATCTCATGAGCGTGTGTTGTTTCGTGTCCAACGCTCTTACGGTCTTGACGGAATTCATGTCTTTGAACATGACGCTACGTATAACGTTGGCGCGGTACTCATGCATTTCCGCGACTATGACTTTATCGTTCTTAGGTAGACGCTCGCACATGTGTTTAGCTTTGAGTTCAGCGATCGGACGTTGATTTCTCGACTCTGTATGCAGGTGTATAAGATACGAGTTTAACAACCAATACTCGTCCGCCATAGCGCCCGGGCACTGCTGCCACTGTTCGTATAAACGCAGATCTTTCACTGTGTACCCTTTTTCGTGCGAATGCTGCAGACCAAAGTATTCACATACTTGCGGAGTGTAGGCAATGCCTCCTTCAGAAAGGCTACCGAAAACAATCCCTGCTCCTTGTTGTTCACCAACGCGAACTGTTTCCCTCTCGCTAATGTCGGTAACGAGGACGGTGGGCAGTGCACGTCAAAACTTACGTTGTAGCTAGGATCCACTGCGCACTTTGGCGCTATCATAACCGCGCTTCTGTATATTTCAATCGGTGTACGTATCGGAATAGTGCGCTCCGTAATGACAATGCAACACGAAGCGTGAGGGATTGAACTTCCGTAGGCAAGCATGTCTGTGTACACAGTCGCATAGTTCATCCGTCCGTGTGAATCGTGTAAGCCGTGAACACGTTGAACGGCGTGATACAGTTCAGGAATCGGACGGAAACGTGAAATAAAATTCCAAGCGTGACGTACGGTACACTTGAACATATTCTTTTCGTAAACCACGAGTTCTATCGGTACGTTGTTTAAATCACACTCTTCGATAAAATGAAGCCATCGTGATTTGTTGTGTATACGATCGGAGACTATCATCCACAGCACGATCGGTGGCAGATCACCGCTACGTTTCTTTATGTGACGCCAACAACTTCCATGATAACTGTCAACACCAAACTTGTAACGTGTACAGTAGTTACCACAAAATCGTTTTTTCTTCACAAAATACATGGAACACAAGTTGGAGCGTATTGCGCTTCGTAACGGTTTTGTTAACATGAAATGTTTCCCATCGTCGTATCGATAGACATCCATCGTGTCATCGATCCGTGATGCAAGTGATACCGCTTCGAAATTGACATGATATTTAAAGTGTATAGGATAATGTTTATAAAAATTTTTTTTTATTTTTTTTATCATGGGCACCATCAATCAGACATTGAACTGTTTACACTCATTTAGTAGTAGTACCACTGCATTATTATAAAATTTTAATTGATTAAATTCCTATTCATTTCCTTGTGGAAAATTAATCATTTCTATTATTTCTCTGGGTGGTCTCTTTTCAAACATAGCTGTGTAGGGTGTTTCGTTTGTCGATTGATGACATGCTAAATTTATAAAATCTTCTGCTGGGGATAAATACTCTTCCTATCTCCGTTGTTGTTTATAGCAATATGTCCTCAATATTCTTCCCACCTCTCTTAGGACTCTTTCAGCAGGATTGCTGTTAGGATGGTACAGAGCTTTTGTATGTTTTTACACCATGTTCGAGTAATGTATCTTTCCATTTTCTCCCTCTGAACTGTGTCCCGTGGTCTGTGATTATGGATTGAAGTTTTTCTACTTCTGAGACGTATTTTAGTATGGTCACTTCCAACAGTTTGTTTGTAGTGGCTCTATTTATAGCGTAGAGCTTGGTAAATTTGGTGTAGTGGTCAAAAATTATTATTATGTATTTGTACTGATGTCTTCCGCCACTACGCGGGAATGGTCCACAAATATCCACAAACACTTTCTCTAGTTTCTTAGCAGAGGTAATAGGTATCATGACTCCCTCTTTTTTCTCATTATTGCATTTAACTAGTTGGCATAGATGGCAGTTTTTTATATATTTTCTTACTCTGCGATTCATGTCTTAATCGGCAGTTCTTCAAAAATGAGATTGACTTGTGATCCGTTCTTACCGTCAGTTGCTATCCTAGAATGTATATTCGAAATTTTTCAAACGCGAACACTATGCTGAGGAGTTCCTTCTTCGTTGTGTGGTAATTGCGTTCACATTTGTTGAGTATCCTACTGGCAAAACTGATTACTAGATGATTGCCTTCCTCATCTTCCTGGTATAATATGGATCCCAGGCTTACATCGCTTGCGTCACAGTTCATAAAAAAGGCTTTATTAAAGTTTGGGTGGTGTAACATCACTGTACTTAGAAATTTTTCCTTTATCATTTGGAAAGTGACGTCCTGTTCGGGTCCCCATCTCCACTTATCCTTTGGTGAAAGTTGCTGTGCGAATTTAGAAGTTAGTTCAGAGTAATTACATTGAAATTTCATATAGTAGTTGCAAATGCCAAGAAACGATTGTAGTTGTTTCTTGTTTTTGGGTGTGGGAAAACTCTGTATAGCTTCCATTTTTTCTTGGGATGGTGTTATGCCTGTTTCGGATAAATTAAATCCAAGGAATTGCACCTTATCAGCTATGAGTTTGGACTTTTCTAATTTGAGGGTGATGTTATTTTCATCTAATTTTCTCAATCCTTGTGCCACCCTGGTGCAGTGTTCCTCCCAATCGTTGGAGGTAATGAGCAAATCGTCAACATACACTGTAGTGAATTGAAGTGTATTTTGTCCTAAAATCTCATCCATACATTTGACAAATACGGCTACGGAATTTACTAGGCCGAAGGGTAACCTTTTGAATTGATAGTTACGCCCTTCAAATATAAAGGCCGTATATTTTCTGCTATTGGGGTGTAATTCCACCTGCCAATACCCACATACCGTGTCCCATATATTAATATATTTTATACCATGAAAAGTTTTAAGTATTTCATCGATTTCTCCAGGCGATGTCCTGTCATTGATGATTGTTTTATTAATCTCCCTGGCGTCTAGGCCGATTCTTACCGCACCATTCTTTTTAGGTACCGCCACAATTGGGTTTGTGTATGGGGAGTTACTCAATTCAATTATATCATCTTCAATTAGGCGTTGTATTTACAGACGTACTGCTTCTTTTAATGAAAAAGCTATAGGATATGACTTCCTTTTAAACTCGGCTTGGTCTTTAAATTTTATCTCACATTGGAAGTTCTTCACCTTCCCTGGTGTGTCTGAAAATACGTGTCTATATTGGTTATAGATGTTTATTAATTTTGCAATTTGGTCATCCGTCAAATTTCTGTCGACCCTGGCTGATTGGAACCTTTTGATTTCATTTAATTTTTCTACCCATAAGGTGTCTCCCTTGTCTTGGTGAATTCTTTCACTGGTTGATATTCGTCCCCTCTGGTCATGGTCTTCTCTAATATAATATATTATATGGTCGGAATGGGCTTTTCGGCTTTCAATTAATTCCGCTGTCCATCTAATGTTACCTGAGCTCAGAGATACATTGGCTCTGCTCATGTCAATTACAATTACATCAATTACAAAGATCGGATTGTTTCACAATTGCTGGAGATCTCTAGCTGTACTTGGTTTCATATGGTCTTGTTTTGCCGACCTGTTGCTCCAATTAATACTATGTTGTTGATTGGTAATGTCGGTATCACGGTCTTATTCTCAGCCTGTATACGATTTAGTTCGAGTTTATCTATCAACGAGACATTCGCTCCAGTATCAATCATCGCCGTCGCCTTTATTCCATTGACGTGTACTGTTACATAAGCTATTTTATTGTTAATGGTGTCGTCAACAATATTGTCCCTTTCTTCTAATAAATCTTTTCTAATATTCTTTAGATAATTATTTTGAATGTTTATAATTGGTTTCTTGTTGTTGTTCACTACGTTAGACCCAATAGATCGGTTCAGTGAGGGTGATCTTACGGTTTTCACTGCCGTTGTCCATTTAAAGGCAGGTCACCATCTTCAGTGTGCCTGTCTGTAGAGTTGGGTGCGTTTTGCTCCCGTGGTTCTGGTCTGTTTCCAGGGTGTTAGTCGTTTCCATGGTTTAGTCCTCGTTGAGTATCTTCACTGCTACGGCTCCGGTTGGAATTATACCCTGACTCAGGTCTCTCACCGTCGCTGAGAGATACTCCTGTTATTATGTCCCTGGTAACTTCGACGACCCTGGTAATATGATCTACCATTGTTGTCTCGACTAGCATGGGCATAATGTACTCTTCGGTAATTGTGGTTACCGCCGTTGGTTCCATTATTCGGCCGGTAATTGCCACCGTTATTGTTATTCGGCCGGTAATAATTATTGTTAGGTCTGTAATTGTTGTTACCGTTATTTGGCCGATAATTATTATTATTACCGTTGTAGTTATTTGGCCTGGGGTTATTATTGTCACGACCATTATTAGTATTACTACTAGTGTTATTTGGTCGCGGATTCTGATCATTATTGAACCGGTTCGGGTTGTTAAAGTTTCCCCTGTAGTTGGGCCTATCATTGTTATTATTTTGGTTACTGTTACCGGGTCCACTCCGGTCATAGTATGGTCCTGGCCTCTGTCGATTTCTTTGGTAATATCGTTCCTGTTCATGGTTCTCCAGGAACGCGGACATTGCTTGGGTTGTTTTTATTTGGCCATTTAATCTCCCTTGTGATACTCCTTCGTGAAAGTGATACGCCAATTTGGTCACTAAACACTCTTCTGGTATTATTGGCTCCAGGTTTCTGGCCAGGCATATTTTTCCTAAGAAATATGCCGTCATTGACTGTCCAGTACTGTAATCATATTTTCCATTGCTAATGTTGTCCCGGACAATATTTTGTGTTGACTCGGACCAGTACTTTATCTTGAAGGCCGCTTTGAATGCTGCGTAGCTCTGCACTTCGTGCCTGGTCACCGTCCACCAGTTATCGTAGACATTTTTAAGTATTCATCCAGCATTCCTTTGATGACCGTCCATCTATTTTCTCTATTTCTTGTTAGCGTCTCATCGACCCGTTCCAAGAATTCTATGGGATTCCTCTTGTATGCCCGGAAGTCGATACTCTCTCGGCCGTCAATGTGCGGTACTCCTGTCATCGTAACTGGATATGTTCTAATATTATTTATCTCATCTCGGAGGTTGTTGAACTCCCGTTGCTGTTGTTCGGTCAGCCGCTCCTTGTCACTGTTCACCTGGTTCTTTACTGCATTTACTGTTGTTTTTATTTCTTCACACTTCTCTCCTAATGTTGTGTGTGTTAGTGCCAGGTCCGCTTGTCTAAGTTCAACTGCTTCTAGCTGCCTCGTTCGGATCTCTTCAATAACATTTATTCTGTCGTTGATGTCTGCTTTAGTCTGCGTGATTTCTCGTTTATTTAGTTCGCACTCTTAGTGTATGTCAGATATCTCCCTTCGGATTTCTGTCACTGTTGCCTCCATTTTTTCCTCCGTTGCTTCCTTATTTTCTTCCATCTTCTTGTTTATCGTCTCGATGGTTGTCTTAGCAATCTCTTCTGTCCTGCTGTTATTATCGGCCATCTGCTGCCATATTTTCTTGTTATCGAATTGTATTGCTTCTATTTTCTTGTCGAGTTGTTCGTTCAATCCGTCTATTTTCTTATTGGTTTCTCCGATCTTAATTCCCAATTCTTCAGATACATTTTCCTTGATTAGTTCTATATTTTTTGTCAATAATTCTTCCGTCTTCTTCTGGCCGTCTTCCACCTTCTTGTTTATTGATTCCTCAGTCTTCTTATTTGTTTCGTCTATTTTATTATTTAAATCTTCCTTCAAAGATTCTATGTTCTTCTGGCTCTCCTTCTGGCCTTCTTCCATTTTCTTCTGGCCTTCTTCCATCTTCTTCTGGCCTTCTTCCATTTTCTTCTGGCCTTCTTCCATTTTCTTGTTTATTGTACCTAATTCCTCCTTTGTGGATCGGTTGTCTTCCTTCAATGACTCCATCATCTTCTTCATCCATTCTTGGAAGTCTGCGTCCTTGTTTGTGTGGGGATCTCAGGTTGTTTTACTTCCGGTTGATTTTCTGGTTGCTGGAGTTCCTCCACCTGTTCGGGTTGTCTATCTTCCACTGTGGTTAAAATTTCTTCCACATCTTAAGCTGATGTTGCTTCCCTCTCCTCCATCCTAGTTTCTTTTTCGGCTTCCGCCGCTCGCCTCTTGAAAGTCGCTCTCTTGTGCATCTTTGTAGCCTTGTAATGTAACTGCTGTCGAATTTGGTTTAAAATATATTCGGTATTTATTTATATTATTAGGTATTATCGACTAATTCGCTGCTCAGACGTTGGGCGCCACTCTTTAATAAAACGTAATTGTTGTTTATTAATTATTGGTGTTGTTGTTATCTTCAATCAAGCAAGCCCTGCGATGGGTGTCACGTTGTAATAAATCGTATCGACTTGGTGTTTAATTGTTTAATTATTATTATTAAGTTTGTTCAGAATTTGTTTAAAATGTTTAAGTTCTACTCAACTCTTCGTAGTCATCGTTGAGTGTGTTTGATTATAATTATATAGTTCAAAACAATTGTTTAAAAGGAGTGTTAAAATCCTCTTGAAGCACTGGTAGATTTACCGTTTCACTTACCAATGATGATTGTTGTCATTCTTCCAAAATAGGCCCTGTAATACACTGAAATGTCACAACACGGTTTATAATATGTCACAGGTGTACTTGTGTATATACAGTAAATAAAATGACTTTGTATATTTGATACTGCTTTGAAGTTCAAATATTGGCCGCTCGTTTGTCGTTCTGCCACTTTGAAAATAATTGCTCTGTGAATATTTTTTCTTTTGCCTACTTTGAAATAAAGAAACTGATTCAAAGGTAAGAAAATTATTATTTTATTAACAAAAGGTTAATCCAAAATTAGCATCCTTTAAATCCTTTAAATTTAATGGTCATCAAAAAACAAGTTAAATAGTTATTGAGATTCTTACAGCTCAGGGCTGGTAACACTGGTTACTTTATATCGTATAGCTGTTAACCTAGTTTGGTTAAGTTTGTTTACAATTACCAAAATTCGTGTGTTCTTTTAGTTAACATGATACAGGGTACAAAAATGCTGAAATATAATAATACATTATAGAGAGTAATTAAAATTCAAGAAAACAAGTTTAATTACGATATTGGAAATTATCGTGTTTTGGTCCACCTGGTGTCAGTTCACCGGTTATGTTATGGAGTGTAAGACACGATTACAAATACTGTGTGTCAGAATAATATTACTTGGATGGTTATTAATAATGAAATATATTATAATTAATTCATAAATTCTTTTTAACTGAGTATATTCAAGTGTGTATAAAGTTAAATCACGACTCAGTATGATTGTTCAACTCTCGTACCATACAGGTTAGATTGCCTTTTACTCAAAGTGAGTTAATAAAATATTCAATTAATGGCATTAAAATCTTAAAACTATACATAACATTTATTCGTGGTAAGTATGTTGTTCATTAACTGTAATGATTGTTCTCTGTTATTATTTGATAAATGATCTGATTTCGTACTAATAATAATCAAGTTAGCATCTATATTCGATATTGTTTACATCGATATTCGTTAAAATATATTCATTTGTCATTTTCTTCTAAAAAAATTAATAATGTCTTATCTAAATTAATAAGATCGAGAACTTTTGTTCAAATACTGGTTAATTAACATTCATAAATTAGTTTAGCCATGTACGACTGTACTTGACTAAAGTAGTACCAACGTGAAAACTTTTGTTGGTAAACATTAGTTTTCATTAAAATATTGTTAATAATAAGTACTCCCTTAATTTCCCACTCATCATCGCCTTTATTATACACTGGCGATGGATGGATTGTTATTACACATCACTCGACGCACTTCACACGTAAAGGGTTATGCACCTTTAGTGAGGTTAGATTCACTCGTTTATATTGGGGGGCGCGCACATTTTTGAAATTTGCTCCCGACGGATATACGTCCCGTTCACTCTGATGGTCGAAGAACTAGTAATGCTTTCCTTCGAAGTTGCTGTCGGCGTTTCCTGAAATCAGCTCTTCCTATTGGTTGATAATCTGGTAATCTCGACCCCATATGCCTTAATAAAGTCAGAAATTTTATTTCTTAGCATCGGTCTTTGGGTTCAAGAGTATGCTATGACGCGTTCAATTCTTTTTGGAATTGAAGGAAAACTTTCAATTGTTTATATCTTTCTTATTACATTTCGAATTAAGAAGTGAATGGTACTATCATCTTGCGGATGCTTGGCTCTTTATTTAGAGTCCACACAAGCTATAAGTCCGTCCATAATTAACCTACATCACTTTTCGATAATGCACTTTTTGTGGTTCTTAATCACATTTAAGTCCTTTCCACTTTATTATTATATATTCTAATTCTAATGCTTATTTTAATTGTTTAGAGTCCATTTCTCTTAATAATTATTTCTAAATACTAAAATATTGACACTTCTTGTCAAATGCTTTTCAGGCGTATAAGCCCTACATGTCCTTGCATTTGTACTCTCTATTTCTAATACATATTTTATAATAATACATTTCTTAGGTGTTTAGGTTGTACCTTAACTATTTCTACACCTTTAGTGAAGCTTTGTTTCCATTTATTGTGCTTCATTTATTTATATTGGATGGCTTTAATACACCATGTCATAATTCTGTCACTTTTATATATATAATTAATCATTATTTGTACTTAATGGATGTATTTTTATTCATTAATGTGTACCTAGACCTTGTACATTGTTTGTCTATTGTGTATAACACTTTTTTGTTGTGTCCTATATTCATAAATTTCAGTAAGATTGCTCTTTACATCTAGTCTCATTGGTCATGTATGTTTGTTTATTATTGTTTTTATATATATTTATGTATTTAATGTTTGTTAGAGGTTCTCATAGAGGTATTGAATATTCTAGTTGCTACTGTAAAACTATTTTCCTCTCCTTTATCAAGTTTAAGTGAGTATTTTGTGTAACTTTGATAGTCATCTTGTGTTTCGTTAATCTGGCTATTGTTTGTTTAAATAATATAGATTGTGTTTCTCTATTCATATTGGGTTCATTATGTTACTCATTTATCCTATTTTGGTTGTTGATTTGAATAATTACTTTTGACTGCATTTTTCTAATTATTAAATGTGGTTCTGTGTTGCAGATTCTGTTCAGTTGAGGTTATGTGTCTCTTACTGAGTTGACAACAATACTCATCCTAATTTGTTCATCATCTTGCTTAATTATTATAATTTTATTATGATATGTTATTACTATTATTTATTACAATATTCTCACTATTTTATACACATTTTATACTATTTGTTTACACATTATTACTTAATTCTTACTTGTCATTGTTGTACATATCATGTGTTTATATTTTGGTTTGGGCAAACTGCCTTGTCTTTCTATAGCAGGTTGTCTTATCCTCCACACATTAATTATTACATTATATATATTGGTTTTTTACTCTCTATTCTTTTGATATTTAAACATATATCTTATTAAGGATTTTATATTCAGTTTCAGTTATTATTGAGCAATTATTTCTCTCTTTAATATCAGTATATTTGTGGTCTTTCTATGTTTGTATTTTGTCATAATCTTGTTTCATAAATCATACACTGAGTGTTTGTGTTGTTTATTTGGGGATTCACTATTTCTCCTTGTTAACACTTCTTATCTTCCTCTTCCATAAACATTGCACTTTTATTGTTTGTGGTGTTTACTTGGGGTTGTGTTATTTTAATATTAATCGATGCACTTATATAAGACACTCACTATTATTGTTTGTGGCTACTTATTAGTTTGTCGACACTTGGTTCTTGGTCACCTTTTCTTCATCATGTTCTTCCTTGTTGGATAGTATTATAATTCACTCATTTGGCATTCTTCACACATGCCTTATTATCTTCCTTGTCGTAGTGTATTCCTCACACTGGGAATGTTATTGTCTTGTCCTTTGTTAAATCTTCTTCATGGTTTATTTATACATTTTTCTTCTTCTTAATATATACACCTTTCCTCTTCTTGTATTCGGGTTTCTTCTTCTTCTTATATATAGGTTTCTTCACTTATAGGGTATTTCCCTCATTTGTATTATATGTCACATATATGATATTTTGTCTCACTTGTATAATAAATTGTTTCATTTATTTTATTTGTCCCCTCACTTGTATGACCTATTTGTCACATTTTATTTAATTTGTCCCCTTACTTGTATGACCTATTTGTCACATTTTATTTAATTTGTCCCCTCACTTGTATGATCTATTGGGTCCTGGTTGCTAACGTATTTGTTTGGTTTTTATACTCCCCTTTTCTTATTCTTATCACATTGATGATGCTTTCATTATAATTATTCCTTCTCCTGTGTTGACTTGCTTCGACATTATTTGTATATGGATACACGATTGGTTTTAATACTTTAGAGGTTTTTTCTCATTTTGGCTTAGACATGTACGTGGTAGATTCTTATTCAAGGTATTGGATATTATTTATATGTAACTAAAATTTTGTTACGTTACAGTATGTACATGAGTTTATGCCGGCTCTGAAAAGAGCCGTTTTTGCGTGCGTCGACTTCTACAAGTGCTCGCGAACGAAATCACATGTAGGCATTGACGCCTTATGGACTTGGACGGGATCATCACCCACCATCCAATCCATAATTCGTACTTTACACATGCAGCATCTCACAACATCACCGTCGCCTTCGTAAATATACCCGGCTTTAGCTAGGTCAAAAAATTTCACGCTCGCATTCGGAAATTTACGAACGTAAAATTTAATATTACCTCGACGACGGATGTTATAAAAGCTCTTTAGTCGGCTTGCAAAAGAATATGTGTACACGTCCATATCTGAAGCAAGAATGTTAGTTTGTCGCGCTGCATTCCGCCTCCTCAGAGGTAGCTGCGCGCGCAACCGTAGTGGGGATTGCTGTCGTCAATTGGTCGCTATGAAATAAAGCACAGTAGTGGGAGCAGATAGCTGCGCACGCAGTCGTCATAGGTAGTATAAGTGGAGCGACGATCGCTGCCAGCGTTCACCTTCGAGTCTCGTGCAGGCTAACTTTCACGTGCTGCATATAAAATGTTGCTTATTTTCTAACTTTGTATCAGTGTTCTATTGTTCTTCAAGCGAGCAAATAATTGATTTTGCTTTTATTGTCATTCTAACAATGCAGACGTTTGCTGTTGATCGTAAACAATCGTTGCGTGGCTCGTTGGTATCGTAAGTTTACACGCCTGTTGCGGAGGATGAAGAATGTGTCAACGATGTCATTACCTTTTTCGATGAAATTCACGATATGTTACGTATGGACATTCTAAACGAACTAACACGTTTGCTTACTATAAAGTGGCATATAGCGCTAAAAGCGAGATTTCTCAAGTACATCGTAAACGCTGACACGAACGAGGACGAAGAAGTGACGAGTGAAGGCTATTTTCACGGACGATGTCATACGACATTGATCGGTGATCAGAACGTATTGGCTGAACGTTTAGAAGCTTTTACCAAAAAAATCATCGAATCTATTTATAAATTCACGCGTGAGGGTAGCGGTTGGGCGTTGGACCACATAATCTCCTTAGAACTCGTTCTCTCGCGATACCAACCGCTGACCGCCTTCAGTTTCATCCGTACACCTCCTGAATTATCTCGTACTAAATCCATCATCAACGTGAACAATACAGGCGATCAAATGTGTTTTGTATGGTCAGTGTTGGCCGCACTGTTTCCACAACACAGAGACAACGAGCGTGTAACCAAACACAAATCACATATTCACAGTATCACCACTTCTGGTATAACTTATCCCACCCGTCTATGTGATATTGTGAATTTCGAACGAGACAATTCTGACATTTCTATAAATGTTTTCGTTTACGAAGAAAATTAAATTTACCCGTTAAGAATAACTCCTTTCAGTGGCAGACAACATCACTTTAATCTATTACTTCTCACCACCGCTGACCGAAAACATTACTGTTTAATAAAAAATATTAGCCGCTTACTGTCTTTACTAACCAAACACAACGGACGTTCTTTCTATTGCAACTACTGTCTGCACAGATTCTGCGAAGAACGACTCCTTAGCGAACACGTCCCTCACGTCCGTACGGTGAACAAAGAATTCGTTTACCCACGAAAGAGAAGGAGAAGGTTGTGTGCTTCAAAAATTACACTTACTGTCAAAAAGTCCCTTTCGCGATATATGCAGACTTTGAATCGTTCATTGTGCCTTGTCATCGCTGCGACGCTCCTCCGCACACATCATCCACCACAACGGAGTCGTTACATCTTCCTTCAGGTTTCTCCTACCTCGTAGTCGACCACGAGCGTAACATTTTCAAACCTCAGGTCGTTTATCGCGGTGAGAACGTGATAGAAACCTTTCTCGATAGACTAAACGTTGAAGAGCGTGAACTGTACAGAATCATGCGTACCATTGTCCCCATGACTATGAGTGATCGTGACGTATTATCTTTCACAAATGCTGTCGTATGCCATCTCTGTGAAAAACCACTGACCGATGACGACAAGGTGCGCAACCATTGTCATCTGACTGGACGATACCTTGGCGCAGCTCACAACGTATGTAACCTCAACTGCAAGACTCCCCAACATATTCCCGTCTTTTTCCATAACTTACGAGGTTACGACGCACATCACTTGATACAAGGGTTGGGTAAATACGACGATGAAAATCTCACTTGTATCGCTACCACTAGTGAACGCTTCGTGTCGGTTACGTTGGGTGCCCTGCGTTTCGTAGACACGTTGCAATTTTTGAACACGTCCTTGGACACACTTGTTGGAAACTTGCGCGCGAGCGGTGCGGATTTCGCTTTAACAAAGCAATGTCTCGAAGAACACTTCAAGCTACTCTTACGTAAGGGGTGTACCCTTACGATTACATGATAGGTAGCGAGAAGTTCGACGAAACACGTCTGCCCGCACGCGAACTCTTTTTAAACAGGCTGAGTGAATCGCCCGTGTCGGACGAAGATTACGCTCACGCGCAGAACGTGTGGCAGACTTTCGGAATCCGTACGCTGGGCGATTATCACGATCTTTATCTTAAAACAGACGTACTGCTGCTGGCCGACGTCTTCGAGGCGTTCCGTGAGATGGCCATGCGGTACTACCAGATCGATCCGGCTCATATTTACTCGCTTCCCGGCGTCGCTTGGCACGCGATGTTAAAGATGACCGGTGTGCGACTGGAGCTGTTGACGGATATAGATCAGCATCTTTTTATTGAATCGGCCGTTCGCGGCGGCGTTAGCATGGTACCCAACCGCTATGCCAAGGCCAACAACCCGCTAATCGCTGATCAGTATGATGCTTCAAAGCCGACCACTTTAATATTGTACACCGACTGCAACAACCTTTACGGTGCAGCCATGTCACAACCACTCCCTTACGGCGACTTTAGATGGCTCGATCGTAACGAGATCGACTCATTGGACGTACGTACTCTGAGTGATGACAGTGACATGGGCTACATACTTGAGGTCGACCTGCACTATCCATCTGAACTTCATGACCTTCACTCCGATTATCCACTAGCACCCGTGCGTTCCTGCGTCAATCCTGACATACTTTCACCGTACTCTCGACGACTCCACACACGACTACACTATACAAAAGGGTATAACGGATCAGAAACGCCTTCGTCGTCCGTTCCCAAGTTGCTGACGACTTTGGACGACAAGCAAAAATACGTTCTTCATTTTTGAAATTTAAATTTGTATCTGAATCTTGGTCTAGAATTGAAAGCGATCCATAGGGTGTTGAGTTTTAAACAGAGAGCGTGGATGAAACCATTTATCGATTTCAACACACAAAAGAGAGCAGCAGCCACCAACAGTTTTGAAAAGGATTTTTTCAAACTGATGGTCAACGCCGTCTATGGTAAATCGCTGGAGAACGTGAGGAAACGAATAGACTTCCAACTAGTCTCTAACGAAGGACGGCTGCAGAAACTTGTTTCCAATCCACGACTAAAGCGTATGATCCGCTACACCGACGACTTGGTCGGACTGGCTTTACGAAACAGAACGATATTCCTTTCCCGTCCGGTGTTGGCTTCACAGTACTCGATGTCAGTAAATTGATAATGTACGATTTTCATTATCGGTACGCTGTCAGCAAGTACAGTCGACGATTGACATTATTAATGACTGACACCGACAGTTTGCTTTACAGCATACAGACTGACGATGTGTACTCTGATATGAAAGAGGATATCCACCTTTTCGACACGTCGGACTATCCCGCAGATCATCCTTGTCATTGCGACGACAACAAAAATGTCGTGGGGAAGTTCAAGGATGAAACTAATGGGAAACCCATCAGGGAATTCGTTGGACTCAGCGCTAAATGTTACTCGCTCCTGTTGTCCGACTGCACCGACAAAAAGGTGGCGAAAGGTGTTCCAAGGACAGCAATAAAAAAAAGGTTACGTCATCGGTTATACAGCGAGTGTCTTTTCGATAGTCGTACGGTTTTCACCTCTGCCGAGTGTATACGAAGCGATCGTCATAAGCTGTACACGCAACGTGTAACAAAACTTTCCCTGTCTCCTTATGACGATAAGAGGTACGTACTGGACGATGGTGTAACTACACTCGCGTACGGAAACTACAGAACGTGTAAACGTGCGTTAACCAATGACGATACTGGTCCTAACATGAAGAGGCTAAGATACACAGAGCAGTAACTCATGGTAAGAATAAACTTGTATTGCGAGTATAAAAATTATTTCTTACACTTTCATTAGATTTTCAGTGGGTAGGGCGCGAGGTAGACAACTAGACGTCAACAGTTAATTTGTTTAACAGGATGTAATCGACTCCCACTGAGACCTTCACACACCATGCACATGTGCAGTTATTTTTATTAGCTGATTATTTTTTTTGACTGACTTATGTTATCGCAGCGTGTGAACTTTGTGAGGGTGGGGGGCTTTGTTACGTACATAAAATTTGTTTAATAACAGGATGCAAGCCGTGTGTGATGTAATCGATGAGACCATCATGAGGGAGGGGGAATATGCGTTTAATTATAAACAAGATGTTGACTGACCTCACAGGGTGTGTGAACACTTTGAAGGTGGGGGGGGGACTTTGTCTGTAGCAGACTCCCACCGAGCATATCCGCATATATGTATATATATAAGCCTTTTGTCGTGATGATTATCACATTCATTTTAATTTTTCAAGTTGCATGTAAGTACTTACTATATTTTTACGTTAATATTTGACATTACACACACACACACACACACACACACACACACACACACACATCATTATGTTAGCAAATTATTATTCAACTTTTTTCGTTACGTTTTACAGAATGAGCGGAAGAATTTTTAAAAGAGTATGCGAGGAGCAGCTGCGGGTTCGAAGGTAAATACAACATTTTTCTTTATTTAACGAGTACAAACAGAATATAACATTCGACTGACTTACTGTTTATTTTTTATAGTTCACAAAGGTTAAGACACCCATTAATGGGAAACCCGTCATCATCATCATCTCAACCCAACTCGAGTCGGTAAGTCCATTTTTATTAACAATCACTTGTACTAATGCGTTTACGTTCGTTATTCAAATTATTCTTGTTTTTCAGTGATGCTACTGATCCACCTGCTGCTGTTTCTACTACTGCTGGTGCTGCTGCTGCTGTTGCTGCTGCTGCTGCTGCTGCTGCTGCTGCATCTCCGCAAGCCGGCACGAGTCGGTACGTTTGTTTTTCATTAACGTTCACTTGTACTATTGCGTTTACATCTGGTATTAACAGTGTACTTTTTTCAACAATGATGATGAGATGATGATGTATTGCTGATGATGATGATGATGATGACAGTGATATATCAACGGTGCATCTAGATGATAGCGATCTTGAAAATAATGGTGATGATGTTGATGACAATAACACAGCATTACCGCTCATCGAATTAAATATGTAAGTCTTCTTCTTATGTGTACATACTTTCGTTTTTTTACATGATTTTATATTTTTACTTTTTCACCAGTGACGTTCGTCCACAAGCACAGCAGATAACTCTTACACCACCGCAATCGCCACCACCACAACCACAGGAGCAGCTACCACAACCTCGTCCGCAGTGGATAACCACGCATCAGCATCAGCCTCAACCACAACAGCTACTCCCACTATCCCCGAAGCAGATACTCCCACAGCCTCAACAGCAGCCTCAACCACAACCTCCACAACTGCATCGTAACACACAGCACCTACGACACGATCCTCGTTTGCGGTCCCCTCCAGAAGACGCACCATGCGTCTTCTATGACGTTATCGACACGGTGGAACCGAGGCTGCATAGTGAGCCCGCCACGATGAGATTACTTCTAAGAAGTAGATTCCCAACGTGGCGATGGAGCCGTGGAGAGCTCTGCCCCATACAGGGTATGTTAGGGCACACATCATGTAGTGTGTGCCAAGAAAATTATACTGAGGGGCAGAGACTCCTCGGATTAATGTGTGGCCATACATACCATTATCTATGTATTCCAAACCGTGGCGTTGGAGGGGACACCGCCTGGATGTCCACAATGTCGGGTGTATGCGTTCAGCAGGCCAATACATCCATTTTATGCACGCATGCATATTTGAGGTATCTTACAGTACACATAAACATTATTCTAATCCACCCTACACGTATCAACTATACGTCACTAATACTGTTTTTTTTTTCTGTTACAGATGGCTGTGCACAATATATTTTAAAAAATATGTATAAATGTAAATAGATTAATATATTTTTATTGATGTAAAATTTTTTTCTATATATATATTGTCTCTGTAATTTAATGTATATATTTTTTTCTTTGCTTAATTGTAACATTTTGTATAAGTGTATAATTTCCTCTTTATATATATATTGTGTGTGTGTGTGTGTGTGTGTAGTTTATTGTATATTTTTTGTTTGATTACAATATATATGTAAATTTTTCTTTGCTTAATTGTTTATTTTCAACTATCCTTTTTCCATGCATGATGCTTGTTTTACAAGTGAAGTGTCAATCAGAATATTATATATTGCACAAATGCGTGATATTAAATTTTACAAGTGAATTGATTTTCAATTTTGCACCGAAATACCGAGTCAACGAGAGTTTCACACTGATGATGTGCACATTTTTTATTTTTACAATATATACTTACCACAAAGGCACACACATTCAAATTTACAGTTCACGAGTTGGCAACAATGCAATTCACCTCACTCAGTCTCTTCACTTCGACGATATCCGGACGGCGGCGGCAGTGTACATATCTAAACCCATACACTATAACACATACACAAGTTGACAACGTAGCCGACGCTACACCAGCTCACATGCATAAGTTGGCAACGTCGACGCTTTTCCAACATAGCCACCCTTCCGGAAAACACCGTATATATCCAAACCCATACACTATAACACACGAGTCGGCAACGTGGCCGAACCTTAACCAGCACACTCCTACACAAACCGACAACCTCGCCACTTTTCCAACATGGCCGACCACACCAATCATCTCCCGAAAACATGGCCGACGCCGCCGACAACATGGACGACGACCCCACGACTCCAGGCCGCGATCAAGCCACGACCAGGCCGCTGCCGGACGGCGAACAGCGAACGGCGAACAAACCGCCGCCACGCCTCCACCAATCAACGCACAGATAACCTCCCGCCGACGCACCACAAAATGGCCGACGCCGACAACATGGCCGACCTACGAATCACGACTTCGGCACGCCCACCACGGTCACGTGGGACACACCACTACCCCTCCGATCCATCCCCACCTCTGGACAGGACGACACACAGCAGTGGAAGTCTACCCCCACCACCACTATTTTTGAATTTTGAGCCAAAAGTGGGGGGATGACGTCACTTCCGCGGTAGAACTCTCATAACCTACCTACTGACGCTTCACTGATGTTCGTGGGGCGAATTTGGCGCCACGTTGCGGTAAAAAACAGAAACGCCACACATTCGTTTCTATAGTAGACCGCGAATGTTTCAAATCGCCCTCGTATGTCGTTTTTCAGTATTATTAAACAAAATTCCTCTTCAATTTTTATGCGAATGGGCCTTCTTTAAGCCTGGGGTCCCCAGAAACATGGACCTACACTGTGCGGGGTCTGCGGAGGCCTCTGTTTGACTATTATCTCAAATTCCACCCATTTTTCACACTATCAACTTGGCCAAGTCACTGCTCTTGGCTTTTTAATTTAGCAATAATGTGCCAATAACTCAATTGCCATAAATAACTTATGGCAGAAGAGAAAAGTAGCACCCTTAAATTTCCTGTATACTATTGCCTGGCTATTTTTTCACCAGTAGGCAAAGTGTGTCTGTTGAAAATCCTCTTTTCAGTATTCATCAAGTACCTACTCAGAATTTCTTATCTGGATAGGGCTTTTTTGTACAATTATATCAGGCATACAGTGGGCTTAAAACAACTGGCCACTCACCAGGATCAAAATTGACTGCACTTTCGATAGGATTATTACTTTTATTAAAAAACTGGTTTTAGATTGTTCACCAATCTCGACTTTTCTAAAGTGTTCTTAAGTGAATTACGATTTGATTAAATCACCAGAGCTGCCAATATTAATTAAACTTTAGTTTGCCTGTTTTTGTGAGACCAGAAGTAAATGGTTTAACCAGGTCAGGCTCAGTTTCTTATCACGTGTGAATGCTAGTGCTTCTGGAAGCAGAAGTCTGCAGTAAGTTTCCAAATGCCCTTCTGAGACTAGTTAACAACTCTTCCCACTTTAACTTTTTTGAATCCACACTCGTATTTCTCCTAGACTCTCTAGGCATTGCTAATACACACATTCATTATAACCACATAAAACTTTCATACATAAAACTTATAATTTACAAACATCGACCGTAATAACACAGACAGTCATAGTGGGACGATACAAATAAAGAAATAAAGAATGATAAACTGTTGATGGTAGGTTGTACTAAATTTTAATCTAGATGGAGCAGCTGATGCAAGTGTGTGTCGATTCTGTAATTACAGATATGACACTTGTAGCATGACAGATAAGCCCATAAAAATGAATGGCGAATTGATTATTAAAATAATATAATAACATGTTTAAATCCGAAGAAAGCAATATAATAAAGCATTAATTCAGAACAACCGTGCAGTACAATCATTGATTTAAAATATAAGTTCATATAAAATAAATGTTACAAGTGATGAATCATCAAAACCAATTTTAATAACTAAAGGTGAAGAAATATAACCCAGGAAGGTAAGGAGTAGATAAGGAAGAAACCCAGAACATAACTAAACCCACAACGAAGGTAAGGAGTAGATAAGAAAGAAACCCAGAACATAACTAAACCCACAACGAAGGTAAGGATTAGATAAGGAAGAAACCCAGAACAAGGCAAGATCCACCATAAAAGGTGATGCATTTGAAGAAACAAGAAGAGTAAGTGAAGAAGGAACCCAAAAACCCAATGACATCCACAAGAAGATAAAGAAAATACAATTATAAGAAACCAGAAGAAAAGAAGACATCGACGAAGAAACAAGAAGAAGACAGCATCCACAAGAAGAAGGAATGCTCTTGTAAAAAACACCCATACCCCAAAATAAATAAAAATAATAATAATAAAAAAGTATAACAAAGTATTAATGCAAAAACCCACATGTACAATAGATATAAGACCAAAAAAGTGTATAGAGTAAGAGTTGAAAGTGGACCAAGGTAAAATAATAACATAATACCAAAGAACAAATCTTCATTGTAACCTACAAATAGATCTCTTGATTTTAGTAAGACTATATAACCATTTAGAAATAGAATCAAGGAATGTAAAGAGAACCAGTGCAAGTTTTAGTATTATAAAAAATGAACCTTATGTTTCATTACTGGCATTCACAAACTATGTAAATAATGAAATAATACAACTTTTAAGTGACTTAATTTCTGTACAGAGGTAATATAATACATGTGTTAGCAAAGAATTGCCAATCTGTTTAAATGACATTCATTTGAATGATTAATAAAACAAAAGAAGACACAGAAAAAAAAGTAAAGTGACAGGGTACAATTACCCAAAACCCAATATAAAACAGTTAAAAACTGCTAATAAAACTTAGTATAAGGAATATAGAGAATAAGAGTATAGTAAATAAGGTTTTGTTTATGTAGCATAAGATATTTAAAAATGTATTAGGAATAAGAAAATTTAAACAGTTCAGAACCACTAACATTCTTTAATTGTAAAATATTTGTTACAGGTATTATTGTTAATAATTAAGTAAGATGTTAGAATGGAAAAACATTCTTTATAAATCATATTTGTTATGTATTATTATTAAGCTTTGAGCATAAAAAATGTCTGATTTGTTGAAGACAACTATTATTTGGAATTATTTGTTATATGTTAATAGTATGAAACAAATACTAATTGTTATTTTGTTTAATAGAAAAAAATGTTTAATTTATGTTACAATGTCAAAAAGTCAGAGAGGGTATAACTCAATATGTATTATTTATATAAATATTTGTATGTAAAAACTGTTAGGAATCTAGGCAAAATGATAAAAACTAAACATCATCAAAACTGAGAAACTAAGTACTTAAATACATTTAAACTGAAGGGATTTAGATAAGGTAAACCAGAAACAAAGCCATGTAATTAGAAATATAACTAAGAAAGATTTTGTAAAATTATAGCCAGAGTTATTGATAAAAATGGAAATGACAGAACACAAAAATTTGGAGAGGGGAGTCATATATTCCAACATAATATTATAAAACTTAACCAATTCATCTAATTGCAAGAAATTAAGGGAATATAAACCTTTTATTACAATATGAGATTTAATAATCATAAATATAACTTGATAATGGCAGAATTTGGAAAACAACAGGAAGCTAGACCTTAAAATTTAGAATATACAAAATGAAGGAAAAATTATCAATTTTAGATCAAAAACTTAATAAAACGGCATTATTTGGTATCAAAATACGCCGAATGAACTGAAGGATAAAATTAAGTAACAACTAGCTAATAAATTTGAAGAATAACCAAAGTATAATCAGTTATATAATGTAACTTTATTACATGTACAGGATGCAAAATAAAATTCGAACAATGAAAGGAATAATATTGCTTTGGCTAAGGTTTTAGTCGGAGATGAAGGAAGTTAATTAGTTAATTATTGAACATTGTACGGGACACTTGACACGAGCATTTTAACCGTATTAACCTAGTTACGAATACCGTAATGGTGAAAATTGTACGATCCGAAAGTGAAAATCGCGAGTCGCGGTAAAAAACATTTTTAAAGTCATACACAGTGAAATAAACATCTACAAACACCGAACTAACATTATACAGCACAGAACACCAGTGGAAATAACATTAAACCCGATAAAACAGTAATAAAACTTAACCAAAAAGTGACTAACGTATGACATAACCGACAAAAGTGAAATTGACTTATAACTACACCAATTATCCGAATACAACACCAAAACTGAACCAGAGACACTACACCAACACCAGAAGGAAGATTTGCAGACACCAGGACGTAAATTCACAAGGAAAACATCTTTATTTGAACATAAAAACTGCGAGGTGACGATTTTCAACTTCAGCGGCAGCCATTACTGATTTCCAACAACTCAACTGAACACAGCCATCTACTGCTGCTGGACGGTTTGCAACATAATTATTTATTCCTATACTTAAATCGAATATATGTACTGTTAATATTAAGAATTTACATTGTAATGTTATACTTTTTAATCTTTGCCCTATTTCTCTGGCTTTCCCTAACATAGCTGTTCAAAGAACCATTATATAAAAAATTTGTAATAACAAAACGATACCCTGAGAATCGATTTACATATCGACAAGAGTCAAAATACCTAATTGTTAATAAAATTATTAATATATTTCATATTTAAACAGTTTTTCATTTCTAAACATAGCTATTTAACACAATACCTTAATTTAAACAGAAATTACTACAAGAATTTCACCATCAGAAGGAAGATAACCTCCAAAACGAAAATAAACAAGGATCGATTGCTATTGGAGACAATCCTAGAAGTGGTTAGAGTCTTTAACAAATACCCAAAAGCCTATAAAACATTTAAATTAAGTGATAAACGTTTCGGAACACCACGAAACTTAATTAATTAATTGTTCTTAATTAATTAGTTAATAAAAGAAAAAAAAATTTTAATTAAATAGAAATTTTTTTTTAATGAACAATTTCTATTTCTACACTAACACATAATTAACATGTTTATATATTTTTGTAACACAACACACTTACACGTTAAACGAATAGTTACACACTTCATCACAGATTATGTTAGATTTAGTACCGATAGATTACATATGGCTTGGTGCACTATCTAATTGAATCCTGGAAAAAGCAATCAGCGTAGTCAGGCCACAGCGTGCCACTTTTCCATGCCAATTGCCGGAGAAGGGGCACTCCCGTCCACCACTGCTCGGCCCTCTGCCCGAGGCATCGTCTACTCCTGCTCCTGTGGAGTATACTATGTTTTCGGTCTCCAAGTTCGAACCCCAGCCCGTTCGTACGGAAGAGGAACCGGTTGTAGCGTAGAATGAGCCGGAGAGGTCGGCTTGCTATAGCATGTCCTGCAAACGTAAGGAAAAAGTAGAAGAAATCTTCTACTGTTTCTACGGCTTCCTCGTAACAGAATATCGGCAACCCCAGGAACCATCTACTGCAGCCTAACCTCAGCTTTGCTGCCGCGGCCCAGAGCGACCCAGTTACTGCTTCTGCTTCTTCTTTGCAATCTTTTTCCCAATCAGCCCTCCCCGAGGTTACCTCTAGGATCGAGGAATACGACCTCGTTGGAGTCTCCCATATTTTCAGCTCTATATACGACCCCGAGCGAGAAATTCTTCTTGCAGAAGCTGCATCCGTCATAGGCCTTCTGTAATGTTGGATGCCAGAAGAAGAATCAGTTCCCTAAAACGAGGCCTAGTCATTGTGGCGCGGAACCCCAACAGTCGACCGCCCCGTTTCGAGGAACATTCTGAGTTCCTAGCCTGCCATGAGCCTGATGTACCGCTCATCAACGAGTCCTATCTCGGGCGTCCTTATAACGTGAGTTTGCCCCCAGCTATATTCTACAGGGACGACAGACCTGGTCGGTCGAGCGGCGGGTAGCACTGCCATTGCGGTGAAGACTTGTGTTGATTATTACCGCATGGTTAATAGCATGGACAAAATATCGAGGCCACCGCCGTAGAGTTCCCCGGAGTTCTCGGAGGCGTCCTCTTTGCTTCGGCATATAAACCGCCGGCGGCTAAAGTTCTAGACGTAGACCTAGGACTACAATTTTCCGAGCACATTGGAAGGGTATCTTTGCAGGTGACCTGAACTGCAAACACCCCGAGGCAGTCGTTTAACTACTGTAGCCGGAAAGGCGCTTCACAGATACCTTTAGGCCCATCACTCCGCACCTATGGACCAGGACATCCGACCTTCTACCTCTGGGCTCGAGGGGCGGATCTGACGTGCTGGACGTTGCCGTTGCCAAGGGTATCGTCTCCCCGATCGAGGTAACCATATTGAGCTGTCTTCCGACCACTATCCCATACACGTGCACGTGGCCACGCAACATACGAATGGATCGGTACGGGCCGGTTTCCTGTCGAAGGCTTCCGCTAGACTCTGTCTACTACAACGACGAGGCAGTTGCCGCTTTCGTGAGACCGTAGTCTCTTACGTCAAGCTGTGCTCACGCCCAATCGAGATTGTGCGAGCCCCATTTTCACGGTCAATTGTCAAGAGGTCTGAAATGAACTGTATAAAAGGCTGAGGATATACATAAAATTTTTGAATATACTCATTTGTAAAGATATAAAATACGGAGTATTATCTAATCGTTTAGCATGAAAAATTAAAATTTAATAAAACATTTAATACACTATTATTTGATTTTTAAGGAATTCTCCTGGCCCTACAC
Organism: Magicicada septendecula; assembly: GCA_034769895.1. Taxonomy (NCBI): domain Eukaryota; kingdom Metazoa; phylum Arthropoda; class Insecta; order Hemiptera; family Cicadidae; genus Magicicada; species Magicicada septendecula. The sequence continues at coordinate 939,086,516 of CM068367.1, read as the reverse complement.
TTCAGTGGCATGTTAAGGAAATGATACAACTTTTGAAATAATTAGTAATTATTTGATAGTAATTAAAGACTTTTTTTCTTTAACGCAGGTTTTTCTTCATCGACGTGAAGGATCCTGTCGGTCATGCTGGATGCTTACGGAGAGGGGCGGTTTACGTCATAAGTTGTAAGTTGTAAGTTGGGGATTGTTGGGGGCTAGGTGATCACATTGACTATGGTAGCTTATATAATCTTGCAGTTTAATGATCTCTTTAAAGTTATTAAGTTGGATTTTCATTATGGGAATGTTAAATCTGAGACTGTGTGCAAGAGAACATACGGGTAACATGTGTTAGGAACAAACATTAAAAAAAAATATACACGAACATGTAAAAATAAGAACATACAACTGCTATATTGGCTCTCTCTGTATTTTTATTAAATAGACGTTATTAACAGCACAGTAACTGTTCTTCAGGACTGTTAGATTCAAGGTTCGTTGGACTCTGCAACTTCAAGGTGAGGCATAATGGGGCCTCAGTAGAATAAGAAAATAAGAATAAGAAGGAAAAGTAAAAGAAGAAGGGGAATCCTAGAAAAGAAAAAATAAGAAGCAAAGAAAAGAAGAAGAAACAAAGAAGTATTCGTTGTTACGGGCGTGAAAGTGCAACCTCAGTAGGTCAATTGACTATCGCCTTTTCCTTCAGATTTGGTAGTACAGTCACTGAAGCCGAAAAAAATAGAAATTTCAAATTAAGTGGCTTCTACAGGATTTTTTGCATAGGGCTTAGATAAAAAGGTAAGAAAGAATTTTAAAAAAGTTTACAAAAATTCAGTCTCGGGTTTTCGAAAAAAGGGAGGGGGAAGGTACAAAAAATTCATTTTTCGTGATTATCTTAAAAAATATTAAATTTATGAGAACAATACAAAAGACGAAAAAGAAAGAGCATAAAATTCTGCATAAAAAAGGTCATTAACATTTTTTTTGTCAGGGCGATAATTTTAGTAGAAAATTTAATTCAAAATTGGCCAAATGTTTCACAAGATGGATTTTCACATAAAATACATGTTTATTTAATAGACATGCAATTTTTCAGGAATATAGGTTTAAAAACTCATTATTATTCATTTATGTATATATTATTATGTATAATTTTTTACATATTTATTTCGCATTATAATAAAAACGTTATTAAAAAATGCACTTTATAAATATATTTAAAAATAGTTTTTCTTCCAATTATTGAAAATTTTGACAATAAAATAACTTTTAAAACACATTTCTTATTTATACGAATTATAAATTATTTACTTATAACTTATTATGATTTAAAAAATTATTAAAATATCGTTTTTTCTTCTATTTTTCGGAATTTTCACAATTATCAAGGTGGAAAATAACGTTTTAGTATATTTATTATTTATTTATAAAATTTAATTATAACAATTATTTTTATAATGATAAGTATATTTAAAAATCAATTTCTTCTCCAATTTCTTGAAAAGATTCAGAAGTCAAGTCTTCTATTTCTATTTCTCCATCATACACAATATTTGAAAAATTTGTGCACAAATTAAATTCACAGTTTCCACAAGCAGATGAACAGTACAATCCACTTTTTCTGCAACTGCATAATTTTCCGCAATCTTTTTTGCAATTACAGAAGATCATTTGCAAAAGTGACTTCGGTGCGGGTAACTGTGACATTTGTATTGGAGTTAACATTTCATTTTTAACGCTCCAACCACATTCTTCAGGTAAAAGATCGTTGCCAAGCCATTTTTATGTCTGTAAATATACTCTGAAAAAATGATATTTTGCGGCATCTGCAGTTGGTGGTAATGTTGCCAAATTCACTGCCCTTTTCTTAACTACTGCCTTTGTAAAAGAAATGTATCTAGATTCATTAATATCTTTGACTTTTTGTGAAGCAATATAAATATTCATTAAACATATATGTCCACTTTTGAGGATAATTTCATGTGACTGATTTGGCTGTGAAAAAACTTGTACAGCTGCCGTAAGTTCTGGGTTTTTCTTGCTTTTTATTTCAAAGGACTTAAAAATACTGTTTTTTCCTTTATTATGAAAACACGAAGTTGTGTCACACCCTGTCATTGCATGCATAAATAAGATGTTTTCTTTACAGAACGGATATTTGTTGAAATATGTTAGAAGAAAAAACTTTTCTTTCATGTTTGCCTTTTCCCAGTTTAAGGTAATAGATAGTCTTTGTTTTGGGAGTTAATGCTGTCAACAAAACTAGAATATCTATGTCATCTGCGACTACGACTACATTTTTGAAACAGTGTTCTGTTGAGGTTTTAACAATGAGTAAGTCAGCGTCATCAATATCTTATTTAACAAGTATATTTTCTTTTGCTAAGTAATTTGCTAACATTGAAATCAAACCCTTCTTATTATTTATATTCGAAATAAATTTGTCTTGAGTCGTAGCATTCATGTTTTCAGTAAAAAAGACATCACAACATTTCTTATTGTTTGAACGACGAATTCGTTCTAAAGCTTTAGTGCTTCGACTGTTATTAGCATACCCATCGAAAACAACTATAACATCCGAATCGAAATGACTTTGTACATATGTTACATATTTATTAAAAATACATTGAAATGAATCATTTTGATTCCACTGAACACGATGAAGGAGCATACCACCATCAATGACATATGTATAATTATTGGTGTCGAGTTGCACGTCATCATTAACAAATAATTCAAACAATGTTGATTTCTGAGTTTTTCGAAAACATCCTTCATGAAATAACGACATTGGATAAGGTGCCAGTTCAAATTGAAGATAATTTTTTAACTCATCGTCGGATTGTTTTGTTACACAAATCCGTTGGAAAAGAAAATTTGGATCTATAGGAACGATATTTTCATCGGAAAGCTGTATAGAAGTACTTATTGATGAAAGAGGTGGAACTCGATCTTTCCGATTAAATCTTGACATTTTACTCGCATATCATTTGAATCATAGAACCTTTTTATTTTCAAAAATTAATTAAGAAGTTGCGATAATTTCAAAAAATAAACACTACACGTGCTCCGAAATAATATAACAGTCGATCCGGCAACGGTTTACACACTAACGCTTACAACGTACAAGCTTGTGTATCGGCTTACCACGCATATGTATGGCGCATGTAGGGTCTGTTCTTTTTATGCCCATGCACGGATATAAATTCTCACTATGTAGGAGAGAAGCCTCGAATATTGTAGTTTTACGTACAATAGTTACATTTTAACATTTTTTTTTAAATTTTTAACTATTAATATTAATACGCGCAATGGACATATTTTTACATTTATTAATAAAAGTTACATTTATTTAAATTTAACTAAATTTTAACAATTCTTTATACCGCAGTCTTATAAAAGACACTTTTACCAATACTTGTTCATAATTTTGTTACAAAATATTTATTTTGAAAATTTCTGTAGAAATTTTAAGTTAAGAAAATGATGTAGGCCTATACTTGCGAACTCAAAAAAATTATAAATTTTAAAACTCGCTCATTTTATGCCAATAAATCAATACTAATTTTTATTATTTTTTTCGAAGACCTATATATGTTAAGTTCATATTGTGAAGTTTCTTAAAAATGTAAATACATTTGTAATAAATTGTTAATATGTTTATGCATTAATTGAAAAAAAAACAAAAAGTTATTACTTTATTTTAAGTATTTATTAATAATTTAATTATTTTATTTTCATTTTACGTAAAAGTACAAACGTTTAGCTTTAAAATGATTTTTGATTTTTGTCTCTACGCTATTGTAACGGATTTTATTAAAATTTGTATGTTGCAATGTCAGAAAAAATTAGCCTTCCTGCTCATCGGGGCGGACTCCGACAATCAATTTTTTTTCTAATATTTCAATTCCATTTTTCTCACAAAGTATTGGCCTGACAAAAAAATGATAAATAGCTTTTCTTAGAGAATTTAATGCTCTTTAATTTTTGTAATTTGTCTTTTTTGCGTAAATTTGTTATTTTTCAAGATAATTTAAAAAAACTAATTTTTTGTACCTTCCCCCTCCTCTTTTTCGAAAAACCGCGACGGAATTTATGTAAACTTTTAACACTGAAAATGTTTATAAGGACGTGTCGCACAATTGCGGCTGATCGCTGGTGCGTGATCGAAAATGGGAGCCGGTGAGTTTCCATAGAAACTACTTCTTTGTTGTCAGTAACGTAGTACACATATAAAACTTCGCTTACGAATGCGACTACATTTAACTTATAATCTGTACATTGGTAAATGAAGAATGAATTCATTGATTGGTGAATGAACATAAATATATATATTTTTTAGATTTATTGAAGCATTTTCAATGCCCTTCTCTGTGCATTGCATTTGTGCAATGCCTGTAAATTTTGTTTAAATTGTTTCTCACCCTTTTATCTAGCCTTATGCAAAAAATCTCGTAAAAGCCACTTAATTTGAATTTTTTTCCTTCAGTGACTGTACTATGGCAGGAGGGGGTGCGGCTGATACCATCGTTTTAACGGTTCATCCTACGTTCTTTAATTACGTTCGGTCTTGGAGGATTCGCGACGCCTAGGCGATCGCACGAGTTTGATAAGTAAAATCGAATAAAGTAATTTAAAATGTAATTTATGTAATTTAAAATGTAAATGCAATGTAACTGAAAATAATTTAAAATGTATAAACAAGTAATTCTTACATTAACAAGTATTTTTGTGTGCATTGTTTTTTTAACGTTAGTATCCGTTCTGAGGAACCACGTTTGCTTCAGATACGTTAGGCTTCTGCTGCGGATTCTGGAACTTTAAAACGGATGTAATAGGACCACAGTAAAAGGAGAATAAGAAGAAGCAGAAGAAGATGATGATGACGAGGAGGAAGAAAAAGAAGAAGTATATGAAAGAGGAGAAGAGTCAATTTTTCTGGATTTGCCCGCTTTCGCCTACGTTGGGATTCACTGTGGTAATTCTAGACTTCAAGATTTCATTTTTTTTTTTTTATTTTTTTTTTACATCCAACTTTGTAGGTTAACTTTTTCTTTCCTAATTGTTCTTTATTAAGGATTTTATTTTAATATTGTTCAATTTAGGAATTTAGTTAACTAAATTAGCCTCCGTTTAACTAAAACACGCAGAATATATTTAGTTGTATAAAACATTTTAAAAGGCATTTTTAAATCTTCATTATTCTTAATATCCTGTACAAATTACTACTGTGTATATGTAAAAACATATAATTTGATTTGAATATCCTAGATGGATATAATACGTATAAAACTTAATAAAATATTCGTTTTATTATCATAGCATCCTATCGTCGGCAACTGAAAACTTGGCCGGCTTCAGTTTCAGCGGGTAGATATTTTATGTACAGAACGTTATGGTGCCACTGTAATTATAGTACTATGACCATCATAACGTTATTTAATGTTTATAATTGTATATTCTATATGCCGACTACGAAGTGGCTTTTTAAATAAGATCTTTTATTTCTTGTTTCTTGTATTGTTAAATTAGTAAAATATTACAAAAATTATCTTAAAAATAAATTACTTTCCTATATCAATGTACGACAGCTTCCCAATAGTCTTAAAAAACTTATTTTAATGAAAATAATTGTTAACTTGGAATTGCCAGTATTTTTGAAGATAAAACAATGCTTAACATTATTATTTTAAAATGTAATGGGTGGTATTCCATGTTTCTCCAATTTGAAGATCTACGTAATAAGCTTCCCTCAAAACGAGAACTCATGCCACGTGACTCTTTAGGCCAATATAATTTTATTTACTTAAAATTTAGTCCATTGTGTTATATCATAAGACAATATAAACATGGTGTGAGAAAAAGGTTTGTTATGTTTCACTATATGCTTTTTATATATCTTGAAGTTAAGTTGTCCAGATGAAAATATGAAGTTGCAAGGTAATTTCCCTGCATGTTGAAAAGAGTTTATAGGCCCACAGGACAGATGGACCGTTAGTAATTGAGTAATCTGAGTTGCTTAGTGACTGGATTGATCTTTACAGCAATTTAGTGTATAGAAACTCAAAAAAATATATCACAAATACATGAAAACAGCAGTATTATAAACTTCTAGAGAATATCTTGAATAATACTCGAATAATTTTGACAAGGGGGAATTACATCTGCCCTATAAACTACACCATACGATTTAGAAAAAGAAAATGGCGCATCAGTTAACCTTATTCATCAGTTATCGTTAATGGCGGGTGAGAGACATTCTTAACTATACGCCAGATGAAAAATTGGGTTAAGCAGGTAGATACTGTTTGCCAAGAAAACAAATAGCAAAAAAAGGATCGAAAATCCAACCAGTTGTTCAAACGTTACGGAAAAGCGAAAGGATGAACACACACACACACACACACACACACACACACACACACACACACACACACACACACATTGTTTTTTGATATCGTCTCGACAGTCCCGTTTACTACAGATATGATAGAATAATACAGATACAAGTAACTTTTCTGTTTTATGATGCGCTTTTCTGGCGCGCTTTCTAGCTATCCTACTTTTCTCTTCATATCACTCTCTATTCTTCTCATTTTCTAACTGAGTCCTGTTGCTTCAGTATACCTGATTAGTATACCTATACCTGTATTCGTATACAAACACGTATAGAACAGAAATAATTGAACAAAATCGAATTATGCACTTGAACACTTTTTATACAGGCGTAAAATGGTATGAGAGCATGTATCAAAACGCCAGTCAAATTGAGAGAAGACAGTGGAAATTTTGGAAATATTAGGCTACGTCAGCCAGTAGCGTAACTAAGAACCCGCCAGCGAAAACTAGTAACAGGCCCCTCTCTTCACATCCAAACAGCCTTGAAGATATGGAAACTTTAACAGAATTTTTTAATGTCGTCTATTTATAAGTACCTTATGACTTTGGATTGTATAACCTTTCTAAAGAATAACTTCGGCCGTTTGAGTTCTTGCTACAGAGAAAGATAGTACGGTAGAACAGATGTTACTGAAAGCGCATTTTGCTGGTCGATACGTCAAAACATAAATGCTTAATGGTCAGACTTCGACATAATTTTTAATAGACAGCTGGGTTAAACAAGGGGACAGCCCGAGTCCACTAGTCTTGTTACATCTTTGAATAGTATGATTAAAAAATATAAACACAGCGTAAGAAAATCACAACTCGGATAGCCTACTACAACCTACAACTGGTATATACGCGTATAGATTTGTGTATGTAAGATGTATACAGATGACTGATGACGTCGTACTAATTGCAACTTGTAATAGAGACAAGACAGCTCTATTACAACGTTAACAACGCAATAACAACTTATAAGGAAAAGGGATGAATATAAACAATTCATCCTACCGATTACCAATATGCGAAACACTTGACTATTGTATTTTATTTAATGAATAAAGTTGTGTTAGTGCTTATAATCACAAACAGAAATAACGCTGTTGCACACCACTATAGAAAAATTATTCCGATTATATGACTGTGAGGCTTGAAAGCGCTAATCGGAATAATTTTTCTATAGTGGTGTGCAACAGTGTTATTTCTGTTTGTTATTGTATTTTAACGAATATGTTAAATGGTTAAAACAGTTGATGAAAAGTGTCAAAATGTACGTCAAAAGTACAGATTCGTTGCGAAATGAAAAAGAAAAATTTTGTTTCTCATTCGTAAAAAATTGAAACATTGAAGACTATTTTTCTGTTTTTTATTATTTACTTAGCCTATAGCGTACATCGTGTAAACTTATTTTTATTATTCACTGTAAGCGTCACAAAAGTTGGGTCACGTTAAAGCTAAAGCATTCGCTGTTACCCGCGAATATTTGATTTTTAGTATGTACTTAAATATAATTTTAGTTTTCTATGTCTATATTTAATACGCAGTGAATAGTACTAAGAGGTCCATTATTATTTTTTTATATCAAATGAAACACTACTACAAAGTCCTATCGATCTTGAGTTGAGTGACACTGTTGTAATTCCCGAAGAACCTCTTTCCAATTAGGATTTGTAGTGAACGTTATAAATAAATCAGAACGGGAATACTTATGAACATAGCAAAAAGCTCGAAGGTAGAATAACCAGACAGCCTAAGTTCTCAATGGCTTCATCATTTCTTCGTCATATCATTAAGATAACGCGCTTTGCAAATGTATGTAATTTTTAGCTCTTAACTTTTTATTGTTTTATTGTTACGAATGAATATGAGTCTTTCCGTTTCTATTGTAATACACATGACTACAATATACTGATTCAACAGTTGTTTTAAATAAATCTTCTGCTTCCCGCTTGCGCTCGTCTCTTTACGTCTTGTCTCTTGTCGTCGTCGCTCCTCCGTTTTCACTAGCAGCGCTCGGAATGTTTTCATTATCTGACTGGTATCCTTTATTGCAAATAAATTACCACGTACACAACTATCCTACGAAGTGTCCTCTGTTTCCATTGTTAAAGGTACTATCGCACTTCTGACGCCACTGTTACGACGGTCACACAGATCGGTGTGGGTATTGTGGAAACAGAATAATGAAGTCACTAGTTAGAAACTTTAATTAGGCACAAACAACAGTTAGAAATCAACAAAGCACTCTTTCACAATAATTAAAATTATTGTCTAACAATGAACGTCATCTTATTACAGTTTTGCACTAATTAACACATTGATCATTTCTCAATAAACCGCAACAATCACTGTGAACCGCACTGATAAAATCGCCAGGTGTAACTGAATTGGGCCAATTCGAAACCCGCGTGGAGGTAAATTGCCACACCGCTTCAAGCAGACAGGAAAAGGGTTAGTCGCAAGGAAAGGTCTTGAGTAAATTACCAATTTAGTAAATTGGCAGGTAGCTTACCTTGAACTGCGAAAGTGTTTTAGAGTAAATAAGCTATTTGACCATTTAATTATTCATATGTTTTCCATACAAAATATAATTTCATTTAATTTGAAAATCACAAAAATTCACCGACTCTATTAAAGATGAAACCTGCACCCAAAATGCCGTTGACCAAACTATCCTCACGGCCTCAAAGTCAATCACGATTTCCTTTAATAATGCCAATACTCATGTAGGCACTCAACGAAATGGTACTTTTATTTCCTCAGCGTAGCATACACATGAAGGATTTGCGTAAGAGTAATTGTAATAATGTTATTGCCTTCAATTATTCATATTTTTTAGCCAATGTTGGATAAATATTCATTAATTTTTATATATTTCTGTGCTATTATAAAAAATAATTCGAGCAAACCAAGGAAAACATGAAATTGTACAGCCGTAAACGTTTTTTTATGTTATACTGGAATACTAACCCCTTTCATTCCACAAGCCTTCCGCCATTTGAGTTTTTTCCAATTGTAACGAAATTTTAGCTCTTAATTTCTGTTTTCGTGGTATTGTGATTCGAATATTATAAATCGTACATATTCTTAAAAATACACTTTAGAGTAATATTTTTTCATCCTATTATGTTGCTTAATGTTACTTCTGCCTATGTAAAGCTTAAGATTTTAAAATCCAAAAATTGAAAATTCTAGAAAGTAATCGCTTTTGTTCGTTTCCTTAGGATTTAATAAAATAAAATCTTCCTGTGGTTTGTTGAAAATCAGACGTTTTGTCATTGTATTTTTATGTGAATACTTTAACAAATAGACAATATTTTACAATCACGATATACATTGTTATCGTTAACGAAACATTAATTTTGTGAAATATATTATTACTTCATTTTTAAATGTGTTATGACATTATAAATTTATATTTCATTTGTTGCACAGCTTTCACCAGTGCTCGGCAGCGGCTCATCAGAGGGAGGAATATTAAACAATTAATTTATTACAGTAGTTAACATCACATTTTATCATTCAGAAACAAAATCCATCCAGGTTTTACGTTCATGCGTGAGACGCTTGGCTTTACAAGTCACCCTGTAACCTCACAACGGTACCATATTTTAAGAAATTCTGTACTAAATGTGTCAAAATGGGAAAACGATAAATCAAAATAATAAACGTATATTTCAAAACAAGAAACGGCTATAAAATAAGATTAGAAACAGACTATACTATCTAAGCAATTTAATTTCGATAAGTACAAGAAAAAGACGTTAATAAGCATGATCATGTACCCTCCTGTATGGCCTTTGGCTGAAACGCGTGACTAGCCGAAACACTGAAATTAATAATGCTGTTTACATTTGTAAGTAAGGACAAAATGTCATTATTGTTTAACCAATGTTCTATGAAATCTGCACTTTAAGTTTACATTGTTGCCTACACAAAACATAATTACGACATTTATACAAAAAAGTATTAAACATAAAAATAATAATATCTTCTCATTGCTATAAGACTATACGATATGATAAATTAAAATGTAACATAATATACAAATTAATATGCTCAACATGTCAACGCGGACGCGTGATCAAAACAAACCGGTTTTGTCATAAAGTAAAGGTATTCGTCATAAAGTTTGTTTTTACTTTACAATAATTCTATAACAGTCGAAAACGTTTTTAAACGACTTTTTTTGTTAAAATTTGTGTTTTCATTAAATTTACATTTAAAAACTGAAACAAACAAACGTTGACTAAATGACAATACTGTAAATGTTCAAAAGATGACTTACTTCCATTAATTTAAATATAGGTGTTCAAATTATATAGTTGTGATCATTTCTAAGTATATAGTAGATAGTATTTCTTTAAGAGAACAGTAATCGAGTAGGGCATAAAGAAGAGAACGTCGGTCCAGTATTTAAGTAAAATTTAGTATTAAGTATTTAATTTAGTATTTAAGTACTTAAGTAAAATTTAGTAAAAAAATGTAGGTCTGTAATACTTATATAGAAAGACTGTAGTTTTTGTATATTTGATATTGACAATTTTTTGTCGCTTTATCAGATGATAAGGGAAATTTTCTTTATAAGGGAATTGTTGGTAACACTGAACGGAGTAGTGTGGTTGGCGCGCCAGTGTGGTTAGTTAAGGTCCCTGTCGCTATCCTGCATCGTGAATCGTGAGCTCAGTCTTATGCATCTTCCATACACTTATCAAATATTTCTGTATAATAATAATAATAATAGTATCAATATATATAATTAAAATACAAATTATCTTTAAAATATGAATGAATTTAAAAATTACAACGGGGATGTCGAGATACTATTTTAAAATTTTACTGAAAACAGAATACCTTTATTGGTTGTTGAAAACTTGCGTAAAAGATTTGATTGCTGTGCAACCTGTGTAATGAAGATGAGTCTATACTGATGTGTACAGAATGACATAAGTAAATAAATGGTGTATTTTTGAGAAACATGTACGAAGCATGGCAATGTGTGTATAAGTTACGATGCGGTAATTAACGTGAGTCTGATAAACATGTGAGTGTGGAGATGAACGTAACGTACACGGTGTGTGAAGTGCTGGTAGCAATCGGAGCTGTGATAGGCAATGGCCTCGTCATACTGGCTTTCAGGAGGGACAGAAAACTGCGCCGAAGAACTAACTATTACATCGTGTCTCTGGCAGTGGCTGACTTGTTAGTTGGCCTACTGGGAATTCCTTGTGCTCTTCTCGCTAGTATGGGCTATCCGAAACAATTACATGCTTGTCTGTTTACCTTGTCTTTGCTGGTAGTGCTGTGTACCATATCAATTTTCTGTCTAGTCGCGGTGTCTGTGGACAGGTACTGGGCAATTCTCCATCCTATGGGATACTCGAGAAACGTGAGAACGAAGACGGCTATAGGTAAGCATGAACAGTATTATACACTCTATCTGTTAATAAAAGTAATAGACTCCTTTTAGAATCATTCCTGAAAATCTCAGTAGTTGACGTTATCGGTAAATACAAAGGTAAGCAAACCATAAAGAGTAGTTAGTTTTCTTAACGAATTCTACGGCGTTTATATCGATTGGGTAAGTGGACCTTCCTGAAATACACGCATGGGTTGTAAAGACTTGTTATGTCAGCGGCATTGATTACACGTACGTGATTATTTCCAATAAACGTAAAAAGGAAATTCTTTTTATGTGAAGCGGTAGATTTGCTTGCATATTAGACTGCCGGGAGTTTATAACACTGTAACCTATATGTACTTTATACATATAAAACTATATAAAATATATTAACTATATATAACACAGGAATAGGCTATATATGCATTTACATACACGTACATTATACTTTCGTATATACATATTATAAAATAAGAAAATTATACTATGTGTAAACATATAGTTTTATTTACATATATAAGTAATTTTTGAAATCACATATACTATTGTTTGTAAATTCATATCACATGATTGAGTCGACTAAAGACGACTAAGAGGATTCAGATCCAATGTTAATCATTAGTTAGTATGGTAAACATGTGAGCGCGGACGTATGACAACAAAACAAACTAATTTTGTCATACAGTATTTGATCGACTTCTTGATATAAAGTTTGTTTTTACGTTAAAACGATTCCGTAATAGTCTCAAAAATTATTTTTAAACGGCGTTTTTGTTACAGATTTTTATATTCTCGTATTAGATTTTGATGTAATAATTGTAACAGATGATTGCTCGCTAAATAGTAGTGTTTTGTAAATATTCGACGGATGAGTTATTTTTACTTTTTACGTGTCCATGTTCAAACTATACGGTAGCTGAACAAATGACAGTCTTCAGCGATATGTATGACTCATGTAGGACTAATGTCTCCGTGAAGATGTTCATGTTTGGGTCTTACACGAGGGCATAGACATAGACCAGGCAGGGCCTGATTTACCATTGGGTTGAGTAAACTGTAACCTAGGCGCAAGCCTTTTCGGGGCGCAAAAACTTCAGAAAAAAAAAATTAAAAATCTCATGTTCCGTTGTATATATATTTCATCATGCCATTGCCGAAATCACATCATTTAAAGCGTAAAATCTCAATAGCAATGCATTTCTTTTAGTGAAATAGTGATTTCTTTTTCTTTTAGTGATTTGGAACTGCAAAAGCCAGAAAAATAACGTTTGAGTAAACAAAAAACATATTTAGCGATTAATAATGGACATGAAAATTATTTGAAAAACTTTTGTTCTTAGCGTTTTGATTTACTTTGTGTAGACGTTAAGAAAAGTATGGGTATTTTGTAACATTGTCGTTACTTATTATAATTTGTCAATGTGTTCGTGTTGATGTAATAAATAAACTCACGTGTGTAAAATTGAAACAAGACGAATTTTTGTTTACACAACCCACATGTTCCTAGCCTATAATATATATGAGTAAATCGTGCGTAATACTCGTTGTTTGACAGGCTGGAGGTAAATGGTATGGGGATGGGGGCAAAAACTTCATCAGCCTAGGACGCTAAAACTTTAAGTCAGGTGCTGACAGACTCTTTGTCAGCTCTCTTTAATATCTCTTTATTACATTTAAAATTAGATTTTTAATCGTTAGAGAAAATATGATTTACAAATTTCCTTTAATGTGGGTTTTGTTTATTATATTTATTCACTTTTAGTCGTCTTCGTTTTACGAGTGTTTTTTGGTGCACGTTGCTAGTTTTTGATTGTTTACATTATGTAGATATTTTCTGCTACTCGATTGTAACTGTGCGTCATTTCTGTTTAATATAGACGCTATTTTATGACTACAGTCCGCGGAAAGGAGAACACTTTTTCTCACGAATAAATTCGAACTGCTTAGTTTATTTCTTGGATTTCGTTGTCCATGACGTGTCCGTTGATTAACTAAATATAATTATGTCACTACCGACTCAACCTTTGTGTTCCGAGTCGGTAGTGACATAATTATATTTGCTTAGTTAATGTTGATCTGCCAACAAAATCTTGCCATCGGTTGATTAGAACCATGTTTTAAAGTTCTTCTCTATAAAATTGTGTACATTCCCTTTTACAAAGTAGTAGAGTAATATTTTAGTTTGTTTTTACATTTTTGTTTTAAAAATATAACGGACTTGACAAACGTGGACAGAAAAGATTTAAAAGTGCAAAACATTCTTAAGTAGGTAAAAGCAGCCAATTAATGAATTTTATAATTTTATAACTTAAACGTTACAGTGGTTGAAGTAATAAATTGTGTCCAGTTGAATCAGCAGATCAGTAAAATAATATGTCTATTTTTAACTGATTAAATGCGATCAGATAGTGAGTTGTCTCAAATAAGTGGTTACTTAACGAATGATGTAAGTCACGTAAGACATTTGATGTAATTTAATTGAGATGTTTTCAATTATCTGAACGCCTTTGTTACACTCATGGCATCAACGGGCATAGAAGGAAGAAACTAAACAAGCTTTCGTCATCAAAGTTACGAGCCAGTATGAATTCTTCGTGTCACTCTTATTTTCTGTTGTTATTACTGTATTTCTGATTGAGCTGTTTGTTACAAAACATTCGTTAAGGTGATTTTAATCACAGTATTCAGAATAAAAAGAATAATCAGTACTTCTGTTCATCTTTTAACGTTTCAAGCTTAGGGAGCTTACATTCCAAATAGCTAATTTTTGGGCTTTAAAAAAGCAAAAATGAATGTCTATGCTTAAAATAAATAGGCTATGTAATTATACTATATAATGTAGTTGAAGTATGAGTTAAAGTAGGTTTGTTTCGTAGTCTGCGCTCGATTACAAGTAAATGTTCCCGCATATTTACCAGAATATAATAAAAACATAATATTCCTGAGTGTGATGATGATGATGGCTCGCACATATTCCCGTCGTATCGAGAGAATATCAATTATTTGATGACGAAGATGATGATGATTAGAATAATAATAATATTCATGATTATGATGAAGTAATAAACCCAGTATTTTAATTATGCTTTGTTACTAACAATTGTAAAAGTATTCAAACATTAACAAGCAGAGGCTGGCTACAATATGTAGTAACACAAGTACTGAAAATATTACTTGGGAACTGAGAACACGTACTTTTGTAAATGTAGTGGTGCAACAATTTAGGTTAACTGTATTAAATTTTAGTAAGTGGAATTAAAGTTTGGAATTGTGCCGACAAAAGGACGTTTACTACGTTGGTGCTACTCAAGAAAATTAATGAGACACAAGGTAATTATATCGGGCATAATTGACCTTTGATGACCTCGAAAGTGAGGTTCACTTCAAATTGACTCCTGGACCACTAAGGCCAAATTTCGGGTCGACGGGAACGCAGGCCTGGGAAGTCTTCACTGACCGTTCTCGTATTCAGGGCATAACGCGTCGGGGGCATTAGCTTCATTTTGGGGTGGTTTCCTTATTTGAACGTCAATACTGTATTGACAATTTTAATTTACGTATACAGGAATGATAATACGATAATAGTGTAACCAACTAATATAGGCCTAATAACTAGGGAACGGATTTTTAAGTAAATAAATATTTTTATATGTAATTAAATATTTTTAATATTTACGTTGATAATTAAATATTTTTCATAAATAGGCCATAAACACATATTTTGAACATTTCAGTGTTAAATTTTTCGGGAATAACTACCACGTGCCGTACGCGGTGTTGCATAATAATGGTGTAACTTCTACGTGCTTCACTTTTGCAAAGGAATGAATG
This sequence comes from Magicicada septendecula, assembly GCA_034769895.1. Classification (NCBI taxonomy): domain Eukaryota; kingdom Metazoa; phylum Arthropoda; class Insecta; order Hemiptera; family Cicadidae; genus Magicicada; species Magicicada septendecula. Next base: position 939,070,921 of record CM068367.1, on the reverse strand, counting down.
CAAATATGTTTTAGTTCACTCAGTCAAGTGCCTGTCCTTGTATATAAAACACTCGTTTCATAGTATATTTGATATTTCTAGCCACGTAACTATATGGTGTCAGACTGGACACTTGATATCTATACTCGCTGTGCCTATTACAAACATGATAGTTTCGTGTTTAAGTGACCACAGTTACTAAAGAAAGTATTAAGTAACAGAACTGGCAACTCAATAATAATCCTGAAAATGTTTGTATACAATGATGTAGAACTTAGACGTAGAACGGTTCTTTTCCCAAATCGAGCTCTGTTGCTTGATAATCGGCGGAGATTTGTTGTGGACAGTTACTGTGCATTGATTATGTTAAACTAAAAGATATTTTTAACTTTTTAACAAATTTTTGTTTTGCTTTTTATCACATTGAAAATCGATTTTTTCAGTTATTTTAGCACCTAAAAATCCGTATACTAATAATAACACAGCTTGATGCGTTGATTTTCGTATACAGGCGTACTCTATCGTATTCTGACACATTTGCTGTAATATAAAGTTATTTGTTTTGTTTAAATGTTGACTATAAATGTTAGTATAGCACAGAGATAATGAGATCCTGATTTAAATGAATTACGTCAATAGATTCGGATGATACAATTTCAGCACACTACATGTAGCATACACATCTGCTTTCACTTAATCAGCTACGAAACATAAAGCTTTAAAGTTAGTGTGCTGTACAGATAAAATAAAGCTGTTGACCATACGGTCTCTGAAGAATACAAAAGAGGTCACATCAAAATTTTTAAGTTAAATATTTACATAGTGCGATAAAACGTAAACAACTTTCCTGGTATGAACACCTAATGAGAATGAGTGAAGAAAGAATACCTGTGAGTGTGTTCAAATACAGACCTAGCAACAGAAGAAAAAGAGGCAGACCTAGATTAAAATGGATAGAAGGGATCGAAAGGAGTATGGAAGAAAAGAATCTGAGTATTGAAGATACACAGAATAAGTTGATATGGAAACTGAGATGCTGTATGCGGCAGTAGCTGTGGGATGCCCGCCAACACACACACAACGCGATAATTCAGTTCGTCTTCCCACGTCTGGAGACTTGCAATAGTTGTCCACGGTGTGAGAATCATCCTGCGTTATGTTCATCTTGAGTAATGTAAATACAGCATTAATTCTTACACACACTGAGCACTTAATAAATTAATTTTTAAATTCTATTTATCTGTTTGCTTTTTCATTTTTACGCGTATAAGACCATTCGAATGAGAAGGTTCAACATGAATAAAAACACATTTAAAACCGAACATGGCCAAAAACGCTTTTCAAACAAAAAGCTGTAATCACATACTGGGTAATAGGTAAAAGCTATAATGAGCATCACGTTCTTGATATGGCCACTGTATTAAAATGACGACACGCTAATATAAATGTGTATATTTGCATTTATTTCATAATTATTTATCGATAGGTAATTTCTTGTAGAGGACAATATTACTAACGTATTTATAATAGGTTAATGTTTTTCTGCATTTAATAGTAGTAGTAGCCACATACGTCTTTCAGTATTAACTAATTAATCATTCATCATATGCATTAAACAATTCGCCAAAGAACTGACAACTAGGAACTAAACCGAGATTTATAATATTATTCTGATATAATATAGAGTAAGTAGGAAATTAAAGCAAAAAAGATGATCAACCAAACAAAATTGGTGTGTAGAATTACCGAGGCCAGTTATCTCTTCAGGAGGATGAAAGAGTAAAATCCGTGTTTTTTTAAACGAATTTAAAAGAAGCGAACAATTTAAATGTGTTTGTACCCAACAGAATTGCCTCTATTTCTGTTTTTTCCTATTAACAGAGTTATGTCGATTTGAACGTTTTTCACACATTGTGGCAAAGCCAATTTCACTATCGGCTTATTGTATATAATTAAACATATTATACAATATGATAAAAATAACTTTTATATTGGCCTTGTACCGTATTTTGTCATCGTCAGTTTGATTTTTGTTTATCGCGATACGATCAAAATTAATCGAGCTGTAGTTAACCTCTAATTATTCTCGTTTTTAGAAGCACATTTACAAATGCCTAATAATTTGTAAATTATCTTATATACAGTCATATTACAGATTATTTAACAAAAACTTACGTAATGCTTATCATAACGTACTCAAGAAAGTGGCTTTCATTTACATTTTCTATTTGGGAAAAAAACTTTCATTTATAATCTATTATCGTTATACCTGACATATGTCCCAAGTCTTTATAAATAGCCTATGGTAAATATTTGTCATACCAAAACAGTACAAAGCCCAAATTGAAGATGGCGAAGTATGTTTTTTTCTTTGCCATAATAATAATTTTGAAGTTATACTTCTTTAGGCGCGTTGAGGGTGAAATTTTTTGTATGTAACGAAATGCGCGCGCACCATGCAACGGAAACGGAAAGTTAACAGGATGAAGTTAGCCGTGGAAGTTAGCTGAGGCCAAAAAACCAAAACATTTCGGTCGCGGCCCCGATGGACCTGCTGGTGCTGATCGTGAATGGATATATAATTAAATAACTTTATATACATTGTGCTGTGAAATATTTTTCGGTGACAAAAATTGTGTAACCAAATTTTAATAAGTGTTTAAAAATATTAAGTATTAATTTCAAAAGTCGTTTTTATATTAAATCAATAAAAGTTTCGATAAGTATTCTATCATTATGTTTGCTTTAATCCAATAATCTAATATATATTTCTATATTTTAAATTATAGATCACACTTAATTATTCAGAAGTCTATCGAAAAGTAAATCCATTACTGTAATACACTATTCGTAAGTATTTTGAGCTATTTGATAAAAAATTAATTTTTCTCTACTAAAATATTATAATATTGAATTTAAATTAATTCAATTGAATTAAATTTTTATCTTTTAGTGTATAATAGTCATATTATAAACACACAAACACGTTTACATGCTATAAAAAATAGTGGCAAATAAACCTCAGCAGTGTGGATTTGAAGCAACTTTTATGCCTTGCCGATCTACAACTATATTATCACCTATGTGAAAAGATGAGCCTGAATTCAAAAATTATGCAAATTGTTATAAAGATATTAGGGTTAATCTCGAAAATAATGATTACTCTGATTTTGATTCTTTTTATCAAAATAACAATATTTCCTCAGACGAAGATTATTGCAATCTCTTCGAGCTGGATTTAAGAGGCCAAGAGTTTTTCTCAAACGTCAACCATATGAAAAATGGCATAATAATAACGATAAACAAAAAGAACTTTTGCTATATGTCATCTCCAATCTATTAACTCCAAACCGCAATCCGTTCCAAATATTTTACACGGGTGCAGCTGGATCCGGTATCTATAGGCCTAACTGATAATCGTATTTACCATCTCCCTTCACTCCTCTTATCGTTCTACTCGTATGCATTTTTAGCATGCATGTTAACCCTTAGTTTTTCAATCACGCCAAAGAAGTATAACTTCTAACGCGCGTACATAAGTACACGCACCCACAATTTTTTTTCTTATATTATAAATGTATAATTGTTTATAATAAATTGAGCAATAAATTTAGTTTTTAATAATGTGTGAAAGACGTTCAATCTTCACTAACAATAACTAGGCCAATTTTCTACTTAAGGGCACAAAAAAACAAATAAAAAACCATTGATCAAAAATTCATGCACAAAGCACCTAATGAATTTTTTTAATGAAATCGACATATTCCAAGTTATTTGCAATAAGTTGAGGATAAAATTGAAATGTTTATAAAGTGTACAAAAACAACCCATTTTCAAAATGTTGTAGCTAAACGAATGTTTAACATTCGGAGTTGAATCAGAGACTAAATTAAAGGATCTGAAGAAGTTCAACATTGTACAGTAATAATGGCAAAAAAAATATGTTTGAGAAATTAAATAAATTTTTTGTTCAATAAATAAACTAAATGACAAAATTAACTAAACTTTTGTTAGCCTTTGGATGAATGCGCTAGAATTGAATGAGTGTTGTAAAACTTTTAAAAACAAACCACTCCCCTATATAATTTTTTAAACTACAAAAATAGCACAACAGGGTTTTAACAATATTAATAACTGTGTCAATTGCTAGTCAATATTTTGTGAGTTGTTTGGTAAAAAAGCATTAAGTGAAGTTTGTAGTAGGGTGCAGCCACTACGACTCTGTACGAACGAGTAACATGGTACAGAGGCGGGTAACAAACCAAATTAAAGTCAATTTTATAAATTTAAATGCTGTTATTGTACGTTTGTCTTATACCGCTTGGGGTTCGAGTACTTGAGTTTATCAATGATATGTTACAGGTCAAACTACCGTCAAACTCGGTTAATTTTCATCGTATATCATATAAAAAAGCAAATTGAAGGCAATACGTTATACGAAACCGTTTATAATGTATCTTTCAACATTAAAGAACGCGTAAAGGATCATTTCGCAATTAGTGCTGTAATTTTAAAAATTAATAATTTGTTAACAACAAAAACTATCACGGGTTCACATCTAATACATGTTTTTGGAACAACGTTCACAATTTAAAACTCAATAATTTTGTCAGTTTGTCTCATAGTGAGACAAGGGAAGAACAAAGTAAATATAATTTTGTTAGTTATCGGTGTATTTCAGTATATAACTTGTTGAAGTTGATACTTTTCAGGTTTCATAAAAACCTGATTTTCATTCCTTTCAACCCCCCCCCTCCTTTTGAAAGATTTCTTCCTTGGATCCAACTGTACATTTATTAAGTTTTTAAAATATATGCCAGAGAAAGAAGAACGTCTATACTATTTGCATTGATCGTCTAATTTTGTTGTTTATACCGTCACGTTTGCTATATTTTTCCTCATGTAACACAGATTATTATACACGTAATTGATTAAGGTTACATCGTGATTGGTTAAGGTTATCTTATTTCTCCACTTACCTTAAAGATGGAAACTGCCTTAAATATACATGTAAACTGACTGCCTGTCATTCGTACAATGCTGAATTCATTTTTAATATACGACCACTGAAATCTCACATATTATTATTTAATAAATATGTTGTTTCGTCTATCCACATTCTATCACTACAACCAGGGATGGTTTTCCGTTTCTGTTACAGTTTTTCTTAATTTCGGTTACTCTAATAGCAGTCTCCTTCAATTCCCTCCCCGGTCACTCTCATATCATCGTCCACATCATCAATCTACCGTATCCTTGACTTTCCTTCTATTCTTTTTTCAAATGATTTCCAATTTATAATCGATCCATTCTTCCAATGTGACACAACCGTGCGAGTTCTGCTTTATTGTATATTATGATGTTTTCATTATCTGTGATCTGGCTGTATTGTGGTACATCATTATCTTCCAAGAATCACCTGCCTCTGTACTGGTTCACATGTTCTTCTAAGAATTTTCTTTTAGAATATCTTCAATAACTTTGACAAGGTCCCGGTTTCACTACTGTAAATGACCAGAGGCTCTGTGTGTGTGTGTGTGTGTGTGTGTGTGTGTGTGTGTGTGTGTGTGTGTGTGTGTGTGTGTGTGTGTGTGTGTGTGTGTGTGTGTGTGTGTGTGTGTAGCAGTCTTGATAATAATAACATTAATACGTAGAAGTATTCAGAAATAATAGTGTTCACAATCCTAGTGATATCAGCGATTTGTCTAATAAGTTGGATGACGTCTTCCAATCGTTAGACAATTTATATCCTTCGTAATCGTTACTGAGTTTTAAATAATGTCTATTGCCTCTCTAACTAGCCTGGGGAAATAATTCTGCTGCCTTGCAATGGCGTGTTGAGAATCGTGGAATAAGACAGACTGCTTCGTCAAAACTGTGCTCAGTAACAGCTGACGGACCTTTCCGTTTTGTTACTGTCAATGTTAGTGTGAACCGGAAAAAAGTGTTCTTATTATTAAAGTTCCGACCACACAACTCTACGAGTGAAAATATCTTGATATTATTATTTTTGTGTTTGATTCAGCATTGTTCTTCATTAATCTCGCTTGTAAATAAACTTAAGTTTATCAGACGCTCCTTACTCGTAAATTAATAGTGAATATGTGCACACTTAATTACAATCAAATTGTCGTACTTACATAAATAGATTTAATTTTAACACGACTACTACTCTCCGTGACCTACGCTTTCACACTTCAATAGTTCTCACATTATTACATTGATAAGTACTCGAGGACAAATTAACAACATTAACACCATGAATGTAATTCGTGTACTAACCTTATTTAAACGTCAGTAAAACGAGCCGTACTTAAACTGATAAAATAATACATCTTGGTGGGCTGATTATCGTATACAGGCCTACATATATCTTGTTTTGACACATTTCATTTGCTGTTTCAAAACGTGGCCTACATTTGCTGTGAAATATAGAACACAACGGTTGTAAAGTTCATGTGGAAATTGTAAATGTTACGTATCCACGAAATATGTATTATCCATGGAGGTTGCTCGTATCCTCCAGTTACCGTTACATGCCCGGTCTAGTACACCTCCATAGACGCGTCAGTCACTGTGTAACCTCATTTCCTACAAGTAGCGTAATTAAGTGAAAGTTAAATTATGCTTTTTCAGTTAATATTGATAATGTTTCTCTTATTGACGATAACATTTTGGAATATACGTGTTATTTTACGACAGCTTTGTGTGTGTCACACCGTAGTATCGAAAATGGAGAGTATAACTGTCTACAAAATTTGTCGTTTCCCTAAATACTTTCCTAGTCGTTCCATTATTTTAATTTTTATTACATAAATTTAGTATCAAATCACACTGTCGTGATCATCATCCTTTTAAAAAATTCTCTTCATAACTCTTATTTGCATACTGCCTTGTACTCACAATTGTATACAGTGCGTAATGTCATCTTCTGTTTGCGATTATAGTAGATTAAATATACAAATAAATAAACATGTGTGTGTGTGTGTGCGTGTGTGCGTGTGCGCGCGCGCGCGCGTGAGTGTGTATAATAATTTATGCGGGAGCAATAGAAAAATTAAACATACAATCTATATTAGGCCCTAATTATATAAATTAAATCAATTATATACTACTCGTATGTGTGTGTGTGTGTGTGTGTGTGAGAGAGAGAGAGAGAGAGAGAGAAGAGAGAGAGAGTATGAGTATGTTTACGCCCAATAAAAATTACGTTACTTACCTTTGTCGTCCGACCTTTTGACGGTCTAGATACGAACGTGTGTCACAAATATGTTTTCATGTCATATTGTATGGACACATATTGTGTCCCCTACATGTTTCATGTAGGAGACACAATACGGCTCTGTAGTATTATGTGTGATAAAAGTTAATTATTTTCATCACCGGCACTTACGTATTACACAGCTGTTTGCTGCCTTCCTTCTTCCAACATTTGACACCATAAACCCGAACTGTTTGGATTTTTTAATTATTATTTGCTCATGACACCTAATACGTAGTTATTATTGGAATTATGTTTCTAATCGTATTTTCCGTATTGGGTTCTTCCAATATTCCAGACTGTATAAAAATGATTTCTCGCCAATTAATATAAATATAATAACTCGTACAACAAAGACAATACAGTAAAAAATGGAATATACAAAATAGCATGCAAAGACTGCAACAAATTTTGAACAAAAACAATTAAAAAGCGTTACTTTGAACACCTGATTGTATAGAAAAAAACAAATTTTTATAAATCCAATTTAAACACACGTGCAATAAATACAGGACACGAATTCCCATACAACAGCAAAATGACGATAATAAAACATGTACCACACAAAGGCACTATAAAGAATATATGGGAAAACTACATATATATGACCATAAAACACAAAACAAACTAGTACCAGGACAAATACAAATCAATACAAAAGTTGAACAATTTTGAAACCTTTAACCACGGAAAACACTCTAAATACAAATTTATACAGCACGTAAGTACACAATAACACTAATACAGTATGACCAACCAAACCTACAGGAACCAACACCAACAACTAACCAGGACACAGTTCTCAAAAAACTCGAAACAAAAATGGCTGACGATGCGTTTTAAAAATATTTATATGATATATAACAAATATTGTCTGATGCTTTCCTTCTTCTGTTCCAAGCAAGAAAAACGATTTTTATTGTACGCTAGTATTAGATTAAGAAATTTACTATTAGATATGTAAAGGAATAAATAGATACAAAATAAATTTATTATTTTCAATTATCAGAACCATCACTTTTACTCGACTATTGTTTGTGTAGTAACGTAACAGTTGTAGACCAGATAATCATACAGTAAAATCTAAAAATTCCAGACATTCGGCTTTGTGGTAAAATTTCTTTTAGTCTGATATCCGTCTCGATTTTTAAAATAAAAAAAAATTTAATCCCTTTTCGGGTTGTAGGATCCAAACATTTTGAAATTTCCAAAACTATACACTTCACTCAGATTTTGGTTGCATTCAGACTTTAATTGAATTTCCTTAAATTTGATACCTCACATGGACTTTTGCAATTTTTTCACAATTTTAACCCTTTCACATTTTTGGCCCGCTCCCCTACTTTTGAGGGGATCATTCTAAAAAACAGAAGGGTTGTGTATGGTAAAAGTATGGACACGCTTGCCGAGTTTTAAGAAACTCGGTTGATGCGTTCAAAGTTATATGGGACACATCTCTAATAGACGGGCAGACAAATGTCGAACGGTCGAGTTAAAACTGAAAACTCGCTTTGCTAGTTTAATTGTATTCTGTCAAATATTAACAGATTTCTTTTGCAACTATGTTTTTATTCTTTTGTTTTACGCAATTTTCGCAGAATTATTTTGCATCATCAGAAACTATGATATATATCTATGACAGATGTAACGTCTGATGATAATTCTGTGAAACGCGAGTAAAGCAAAAGAATACTAACAGAAAAAGCTTGTTCTTGTTGTGACAAGGTTGAGGCCTACGTAAAATTTTGTTGTTTTCCCAGAAGGCATTATCGCAAAATTTGGCAGGCTCATCGCTGCCATCTTCTGACTGACTCCTGCTTCGTCACCTTAGGATGGAGTGAATACACATATTTGTCTCTTTTCTCGCATAATAGACTAAACTTACGGCACATATAAATATTATTACATACCTAATTATAAAATATGAGTATAACTTTTGTAACGTAGTCGATATCCTGCCTTCTTTAAGCCCCGCGATGGAAGCCAATTTGTAACGTAGTCGTGTGTCTCGTCGTCGTTCTGGTATAATTCTGTAAAATGTAGAAGTGTCAGAGTGTAACTTGTGTATGTGTGTCTTACCAATTCGTCCTCGCTCGGTAACGTAACTTAAATGCTTGAGTCCGCGGCGAATGTACGGATAACCAGGTATCGTAGTCCTGACCTGAGGTTCGCTAGGAGTGTATGATTCCCGGGTGGCGCCAAATTGTTTATTTAAAACAATTAAAAATGTATTATTATCAGCGGTTCCGCTCAGGCGGTGTGGAGAATTCAATTTGTCCCGCCGCTTATCGATTTGTGTGATCAAGCCAGCAGTTTGTTGTATTCGCTGCTTGAGCGCTAGTCACCACTTCATAGACGTCCGCTATAATTTATAATATTAAGAATACACCTTCCTACTGAAAATGAAACACATTTGATATACACAGTATTGATTTATTAACGAATGGTTATTACTGTTTTCATTGACACAAGTTATATTTGATTTCTTATATAATTTTGCACCGGTTATTTATCTATGAGACAATTTCTCTCTGGGTTTAACAAATCGATTTTGAACGTAACAAACATACAGTATGGCGTTCTACCAAAGTAGTCAACAAATAATTTCGTTCTATCGTTTGGATTCTTTTGATCACGATGAAAGGCTTAGATGCAATTACAATAATAAAAAATACACAACCTTACAATGTTTCTACTTAAATCTTATAACGTGTAGCTATAAGTGGTTTGTTGGAGTGCATTAAAAGTGTTTTAATGTTCGTAAAATAATACTAGGTTAACTTTATAATTTGACAAATTTTTAGTGTCTTAATATTTTTATTTAATCTTTGAAAGAGAATAAAATTGGTTCAGTGATATTTCAGAATATAGTGAGAAATATTCAAAGTGAGTTATTTCGGAAGTTTAGATAATTTATAGGATACTTAACAGTTTCGTAGCATGTGATTAATCTGTTGGTCTGGAACAAAGGACTGTAGCTGCAATAGAATTCAGTTTTCAATTATTCGGGCTTCTGGCATCTTTTTCAAAGTACTTGGATTAATTTATTCACTTCGTCTTGAATAAAAAAGTCTTCTCCATCAGTTAATTGAGTTCAGTGATAGTCAGCCTCCTTCTCGTTCCATTTTGACAATTTGTTTAACTTTTAAAACATTTTAAATAAGAAAATTGGTTGTTCAAAACTTTGGCTTCTGTTTTTCATGAGCGTCACTTTTTGAGTCACGATATTCAACGGTAATTTTCGCTACCAGTCCCGTTTCTATGGTTACCAAAGAATTCTGATTGGACTAGCTTGATATAAATCCATTGTTATCAAAATTTGAATTCTTTTCAAATCTTCATATATCTTCTGACTTTCTTCCTTCCATTATCTTCCTTCTGTCGTATTAATTATTAGCACTGTTATTTGTATTGTCTTACAAAGATTATTTTGGTATCCCACAATATTGGGTATTTCATGTTTTCTAAGTTTACAATTAATTTAATGTTTACTAATTACATTTCTCTGTTTATATAACTCCTTATTTTAATATTTTTGTTTTTAATAAAATTTACCATTTATCCTTGGTTAATTAGTGACCTTGGATTTGTTAATTACTTGGCTATTTTCATACAATTAGTATTTGTTGGTGTTTGACCGTTAGGCCTGTCTCAAGTCTAAGTAGCCATTACTGATTTTTGATTATTTCATATACATTATATCTCATTTTGTCCTAGAGCTTTATTTCGTTCTTATAATTATGTTTATTATCTATGGATGTGTTTTGGTTCAGTTTTTGTGTGATTTTTGTGTGTTACAACTGTTTTATTCATTATTTATTGCTAATTATTTACTAACTGGTTTTCTCTTTTCTAACTCAAACATTGCTTTCCTTTCTTACTTATTTACTCTGCCAATGTCCACAATATGTCTATTAATTACTATTTTTTCATCATATAACATATAACATTTATGTCTATGTTTGGGATAATTACCCAATCCATATCCTATTCATAAGTTTGTTTAGACAATTATTTAACACTTATTATCTAATATTGGTGTACAATTCATTACTTTTGATTTATTGTTCGGGTGATAAACAACCTCACCTCTATTGAACTTGTTTCATTAATCTTCCCTTATAACATGGGTGTTTACTTATGGTTTTAAACTACTTATTTTATAAAAACTCTTTGCTTTCTTTTCCATGTTAACACTATCTTATTACTTTGTCATGTGGTTCTCACCTTTAAATTCTACAATACGCTCTTAAGCTCTACAATAATATTCTTTTATAATCACTACCGTACAGTTAATATCACTCTTCAGTGTTCATTATTACTGAATCAATGGTTTATTTTAAATATTATTCTTAACAACTTTCTTAAATGTTATTGTTCACTATCAAACCTTAAGTGTTTGTTACTTTTACTAAGTGTTTATCTTAGCCTTCCCTATTTTCCCTATTACTATCATTGACAATATTTTTATTTATTCATCACTTGCACTTTAAAATTATTTTGTGTTTATTATAATTTACATAGTGTTTCTTTTTCTATCATTTCACTTTAGGGTAATTTCACTTTCACTATGTTAACTTACGTTTACTTCTCACTAATTCAATATCTTTCTCTTTCTCTACACATATTATATATACTTATTAATATCATGTCTTTCTCTATTAACAGCTTACATGTACTTCTAATTCTTTGGCTAGTGTATTTTTAGCTATCGTTTTTTATTAATGACTAATTACAATTGTCACTCAATCAATACTAACATTCATTATTTATTTTGGTTCTTTACCGGTTTCATTTTCTTTATTATATTTGATTACATTATTTCTCCCTTCTCTATTCTCTATGCCTTGTCTGTGTTTTCTTGACGTGTTTCATTTTATTTTCTTCATCGTTGGTTTGTTCCCTCTTTGTTCTCATTTTTCTTCTCCTTCTCTTCTCATCTTGTTTACTTTTATTTTGGTTCGTTATCTGACCAATCTCTGGGGTTGGGCCAATGTCGTTTGTCTGTCAGTCTAGTCGGTGAGTTTCTTTATTAATCACTTTTAGTTTATAACTCTTTCTCCTTCTTTCTTACTTACATTTTATATTTTTATTCTCTTCATTATTTATTTATTAAAATATATTATTTTTTAGCATTTTTTATACATACTTATAGTTATCAAATATGATCTGATTTTGGCGATGTTATACTTTGTATTAAAAAAAAAAGGAAACAAGATCAAACCGCACGAGGAGTTAGGATGTTAAAATAGTACATTCGATGTGTACAGTGCTAAGCGAACCTAGGCTATCTTCATGTTTCGTAATTTCAGTGATTTTTCGTCAACAGTAAATTTTACAGCTTTGTACATTGCTGTGCTGTAATTACTGAAATTATATTCACATTGCTGAAAAGCAATAGTAATTCTAATAAATCAGTAGAGAACCTTGTCTAAATTTGACTGCTATTAGATCAGATAAGAAGGAGATAACCAAAACAGTCTTCACTGGAAAACAACAGAATACCGGTTAAGACAATGAACATTTTTCTTTTCTGTCTGCCTCTCTGATTTGCTGAAAACGTCGAATGCATTCATTGACACGGAGTTAAATTTAAATAAAATGTAGTGGCCAAGCAGTATTCGAACTCACAAATAAATTAGTCAGACTGATATGCCCATATCACCGTTGTTTTTGTATGAACGATAACGTTAAAATTGTACATACGTTTACGGCATTTGACATTAGCATGTAATTTGACATTGACAGTTGTTTTCCAAATATGGTCCTATCAAGGTATAACCCGCGTGTGTGTGTGAGCATGGCGTATTTGTCTTTATCAATTGGATTAATGGTGTTTGTAACTTTATGTATTTATTCCTGTAGGCTGTCTATCCTCGTGGGCTTAGGCTTACTTGAAATAAAAATTCATACATACAGTATTGCATACATATTACAATGATAACACAATTACAGTACAATATACAGTCACAAACAATAATATTATGTTCCCAGTAATATTACATACGCTTCAACTCTGCGTATCTCCCATCGTTTCCCTTATTTCCAGCCCCTTCTTTCATGCATATTTCTCGCTTTTCCTCAATCTCCCTCCTTTTATTTTCCCCACAGTTTCGTCTCAAGTACTCTTCCTGTTAGCTTATCCTCATCTGGGGATGTTTCAGCCGTCTAGTTTGTCTCTCAACGATTCTTACCTGTATAAGTTCTATCTCTAAAAGTTGTCGGTAAATCGCAATATTTTCCTAGTTTTTTTGGATTTTTCATCCAAATGCACACACTCTATGTATACCGGTTTGTAGACAGCACCACGGATACCTTCTTCAGAGAGTATTTACAGATCCCACAAAATGTTTCACTTAAGGACAAAAACAACATTTAGGTTACAAACGGTTAAACTGTAAAGTCTAAATAGTAAATAATTTAATGTTGAATGAAGTGTAAATCGGTTAATGATTTAATAAAATTTTTAATAGTTTTACAGTCTCTGTCGTAAATTTGAAACCTCCTTGGGGATGACGTTCTCACATATTGTCTACCCAACGATTACTGAAAGTGATGATCTTCAGTGGTGAAAACCAAAAAACGGAGAAACATACGAGAGTTTATTTTATTTCTCTTGTGACAGCAAATCGTAAAAAATAAATGCCAGTGTGAAGTGTATGCTCGATGAAGTCTAGCGATAGTTCAGGAACAAGGTGATGAACGGAAGCGATAACGCCACCACCTACTAATTATGAAAATAACGGATCAGAAAATTTTTGACGCGATACATGTCTTATTTAAAGCAAACGGTTTTCTTGAGAAAAAGTGTATAGATCCAGCACATTCATATACGTATTGCGACAGATTAGTTTTGCTAAATTTTTATGTAATGCTAAATTGGGATGACCCACACTTTGTAGCGATAACGTATCTGCAACAACTAATGTGAGACAGTTTAAAGGGGATATCAGGTGTATCTGTAATAATAACTATGTAACTTGTAACGGTATTTCAAATTTAATTAGTAATAATGAAATTGTGCGCAATGCACTTGATTCGACTTAAAAACATTCATTATTGCTTTGTTACTATGCCGTAAGGCGTACGCTGTATACATCCTTACTGACTAAATATTCTATTCTAATAATTACTTTATTAAAAATATCATTTCCTGACTACTCAGTCAATTAGTGTATTTCTAAATATCAATGCTTAAATATCTTTTTAGATATTGTAACGAAATTCAAAATATTGATAGCTACTGAAGTTATCTTTCCTTTTCAGTACTGATTTATAAAACTCTAATTTTTACTTAAATGTTTTGCATTCTTTGCATTTCAATATTAATTTGAGCTCTTGTTTACGTTAATCTTACTTCAATAATATCTACCATTTTAACTCTATATTTACAAGAAACATTTGCTCTTAACTTTAAAGTAAAACAAGAATGTCTTTAATTGTCCTTGAGTTAATTGTTCGACTAAGAGATAAATAAGTTGTTTATCACCTTATTGTTGTCAATCATACTCAATCGCAATCGATCCATCTGTAATCGTCCTCGTCTCGAACTCCAGCATCAATTCCTCTTGTCCAGCGTCGCTTCTCTTGTCCAGCGTCCTTTCCAGACTTCAGTAACGTTCCTCTTGTCCAGCGCAGCCGCTCTAGACTCCAGTACCATTCCTCTTGTCCAGCGTAGTCGCCTCTAGACTCCAGCGTCGTCTCGCTCTCTGGAACTAAGTCGTCAGCTCTCTCGCTCTCCGGAACTTCATGTTACTTCTTCTCGTGCTGTTTCGGACGTCAGTTGATCATCTTATATGGATTTTCTTCTCGTGTAATTCTGTTACTATTTAAAAATGATTGTATTTTCAATTTAGTTACATAGTTGTATGTAACTGGAAGAATGAAACTATTTACAAAAAAATATATACACCGTGCGGACGGACAGAAGCTCCCGCCGCAACTTTGGGTGATCAAAAGAGATACAACTGTAGCGTGTGTGTCCTATTTATACCCACGTCTTGGTTAACACCTGCAGTTGTACGAAATCGACATGTCTGAAATTGTCTCTGGGCTTTGTTCCCCCACTCCTCGTCAATTTCGCTATTTCTTATATTTCTGCGAATTGCAGAGTCCTGTGAGTATACTCTTATACCCATCTTATAACTATTTTCACTACACATGTTCACTGTACTTTTGGACATTGTAACTTAACCCTTGCGATCTGTACACCGTTATGTGTCCCTTTCACGTGGTTTTCATACACAGTATGTAGTTAATTTTATTACATTTTATTGTGTCTTTGGATTTTACTCCTTATTTATAGTTTATGAATAATTACGGAAAAAACAGTAATTACGTAATTATTCATACTGGGGTGGCAAACTCGCCTGCATAGACCTGCGTCACACACACTTTCAAAATACTATTGTACACACTCTCAGTTACATCTGTGTGTGTGTGGACAAGTCGATTCAGGTCGAAACACCTGTCCATGTTTTTGTCTAAGCCAAGCTTGCAATCCCTGACATGCTTACTTCTAATACATTATTAATTATTTTACAAATTATTATGTATATTTAAATTTTTATATTCAATGATCAGTACAGCACTTATCTGTACTGTCGCAGTATATAATAGAACTTGGCGCAATGTCTAAAGTCCACGTTGTATTACAACTGCAACGCCTGAAGCAGTATGAACACATTGGCGAGATAGGCCTATATCGTAGTCTGTCCTCCCGTGAAATACTTAGACAAAACGCTTGAAATCAAAGAGATTCAAACAGTTCTGAAAATACATAAATTTCCTAATTGTTCAGACCGGTTTTTCTCTTTCAATCGAAGTTTGATGTCTATCACAGGTTTGAAAAGAAAATTTAATTGGCCGCAAAAATGTTATTGTTTTTTTATACGAATAGCACGGAGCTGAAATACGGAATTTTTCTTTGAAATTAATATAATTCTCGGCTTATTAAAGAAACAGTTACAAACAAACAGTGTATTTTGAAAACAGATACAAGGAAATGAAACAAATAATTTTGTTTAGACTCTGAGCTTTGTCGCGTTTTTTAAGTGTTAAGCCAATGAACAGCTAGTATAGAAAGGGCTGTATTCAGCTCCTCATAATTTAATAACGATTTTAGAGAAGATAAAGAACTGCCATACGAGTGGACTGTAAAATTATTTCTTTTCTATATGACGGTTTTGATGAATCAGCTGGATGAAATATCTGTTTAAGACTGTTTCGTTAGAAATTTATGAACTAGATATCTTAAACAACACTTTTTCAAAATACCCATGTTTTATTAGCAAGTACCTAACAATGGAGTAAGAGTACCGTTAGAAACTGAGGCTAACGATACAGGCTGAAGGAATTGTGTTGTGTGGATTTCTTCAAAACAAAGTAGTATTCCGACGTAATGAAAGTATGCGTCCCTTATGGAAGAAGGTCGCCGTTGTGTAGGTCAGTTGATGTTTGGAACAGACTAAACAATGGTCTTTATAACTTAATTGTTAAAATGTTTATAATGACGTGTTCATGAATGGATAACTTTTCAGTCATTTCGTATTTGAGAAGCGAAATGTCTGAGCAATGGAAAATGCTGACGAAAATTCAGCTTCTCTTGCGGCCAGAGCACGCTGAAGTCTGATCCTGAAGTTCAGACTGACAATTTAAAACGGTTGTCTGTCAGAATGAATTAATGTTGCTGCTGCTGCTGCTGCAATGTTTTCAGATCTGAAGCAAAACGAATACATTACGAGAGAAGCACAGCTATTGATCAGTTAACGACGTGTGCGTAAACAACTTACAACTGCGGGTACGTTTTCTGCCAAACTTTAAATGCGTTAACCAGACAGATTATTTAAGATCATATAATACAGACAAGCACCCCCAGATTACTCTGGAAATATCTATTCCTCATTTTCGCCACTGAGCACTTAAGTTATTTTGTATATATAAATATAAAATGTTAAAAAATGTTTATTTGTTATAACTGCCGTTTAGTAAATATATTACCTTAGTTAATTACTTCTATGTTACGTAAGGAAATGGAAGTATGGTGATCGCGAAAACGATCGTGTTCGATATAAGGGCTAATTCTGATTCTACTACCTTCAAAAAATGAAGAAAATAATTTTCCGAAAAGTGTCTGTGTGAAGAATTTTTTTTTTGGCGAACAATAACTGCCGCAAATTAGAACAGAATCAAATAGTTATTTGCATATGTGCCTGAGTTGTAGAAGACTCAAGGCCGGTTGATTTTGGTGAAGATGGGTAAAGGGGAAGGGGTACCTGCAACGTTTTATATTTTAACAAGAGTAAAGTACTTAATTTTGATAAATAAAGTATCCTGAAAAGAAGGACATAATAATCCACTGTTGAAAGGTAGATGAAATATCAATAAATGAAAAGGGTTGTTGGAGGAGGGGGTAATTTTCTATAAATGAAAATGATAATTGAAGGGGGAGGGGATAATTTTTACTTCCATGTTCAATAAGGAAATGGAAGTATGGTGATGGCGAAAAAATCGTGTTCGAGATAAGGGCTGATTCTGATTGTACTACCTTCAAAACATGAAGAAAAGTCATTTTCAAAAAAGTGTCTGTGTATCCGTGTGTCTATGTCTGTGCGTAGAATTTTTTCTATGGCGAACGATAACTGCCGCAAATTAAACAGAATCAAATAATTTTTTGCATATGTGCGTGAGTTGTAGAGTACTCAAGGCCTACTGACATTGGTGAAGATCGATTAAGGGGAAGGGGTAGTTTACCTGCAACGTTTTATGTTTTAACAAGAGTAAAGTACTTAATTTTGATAAATAAAGTATCCTGAAAAGAAGGTCATAATAATCCACTGTAGAAAAGTAGATGAAATATCAATAAATGAATAAGGTAGTTGAAGGGGGAGGGGGTAATATTCTATAAATGAAAATGATAGTTGAAGGGGGAGGGGATCATTTTTTATATATTGTAACGAGTCTTTCCGTATGCCTCTTTTAAGCCACACGTTGTTACGTCAATTTGTAACGAGTAGACTCTGTCGTCTCTGCAAAACTGAGTGTTTTTATAGTGTGTTCGCCTCACACGTTGTAGTCGTTACTTTGCATTTACTTACTTACTTTTTGTTACGCTGACGATGTCCGTCGCGATCTCACGAATTACCAGTACAATATCTCGCGAGTGTGTACCTTACCTGTCCTTTAATATGTAATTGTGATTCCCGGGTGGCGCCAAATTGTTTAAACAAAAACAATTAAAAAATATGAAAATCGAGCGGTCGTTCTAGACGGTATGGGCTGATTCGAATTACCCTCGCAATAGGTGGGCTTATGAATCTCGCTAGTAGTTCGCCGTGTTGACCACAGTACTGTGAAGAAAGGAGTAGTTTCTATGGAAATATTTTATTTTGGAAATGATTTTAAATGTAACTCTTAGAAGATGGAAGTCATGTATGGTTGTCCGTACCGATTGTTTGAACGAGGGAGTTCTTAGCGTTTAACTCGGCCGTTTGGCATCTGTCTGTCTATCTAACTATTTGGGGTATGTTTCACGATACGAACGCATCAACGGATTTTCGTAAAACTTGGCACACATATCTAAACTTTTACCCTACAGAACCCTTTTTGTTTTTGAGATCGATCACCCCAAAAATAGGATGTGGAGTCTAAATTGTGAAAAAATCGCAAAATCCCGCGTGAGGTGTCAAATTAAAAGGAATTCAAACCAAAATCTGAACATAGTATTCTTTTTTGAAATGTACAGTATTTTTGGACGTCAGAGCCCAAAACGTTGGCGAAGGTTTTGATAAAATAACAAACATTCATGGGGCATATTAAGTTAAAGCAATTTTGACTAAAATCTGAATGTAATCTTAAGTTTTAAAATTTCAAAATATTTGGATTCTAGGAACCAGTAAAAGGATCACAATTAAAAAATAATCCAACTGGGTGTCAGATTAAAAGTAATTGTAACCCAAATCCGAATGTGTTTGCGTTTGTTGTATGATTGTGTGCTCTACAGTTGTTATGGTACTAAAGAAATATGAGAGTAATTGGGATGTTCGTAATTTTTCCCGCAATTGGAAAATTGTCTAATAACGAAATTCATGTAATAATAAATGTACTTCGCACAAAACAGTGAGCGCGTTCTCCATCTCAGGGAGCATAGGCCTACTAGTAAATCATAATGAGACAAATATATTTAAAAAGAGTCCGATGCACAAACACACAACGATTATTGTAAGATAGTTGAACATAGCTTACACTTACATTTTTGAGCTAAGCAGAAGTAGGCCTACTTCAGGATTAGCCGCTGTTAGCACGCTACTAGCGTAAAAACATAAGATAAAGCAAGACATTTCCCCCTCGAAGAGAAACAATTTAAATGAACAGCTCCGGGAAAAGAAGAATTTACACGAGGAAGACTAATTTTATTTACTTCTATATTCCGTAAGGAAATGGAAGTATGGTGATCGCGAAAAAATCGTGTTCGACATAAGGGCTGATTCTGATTGTACTACCCTCAAAACATGGAGAAAAGTAATATTCCGAAAAGTGTGTGTGTGTGTGTGTGTGTGTGTGTGCGTGCGTGCGTGCGTGCGTGCGTGCGTGCGTGCGTGCGTGCGTGCGTGTGTGTGTGTGTGTGTGTGTGTGTGTGTGTGTGTGTGTGTGTGTGTGTGTGTGTGTGTGTGTGTGTGTGTGTGTGTGTGTGTGTGTGTGTGTGTGTGTGTGTGGATTTTTTTTATGGCGAACGATAACTGCCGCAAATTCAAACAGAATCAAATAACTTTTTGCATATACAGTATGCCCAAGCTGTGAGGACTCAATGCCTATTGATTTTGGTGAAACTCGGTTAAGGGGAAGGGGTAGTTTACCTGCAACGTTTTACGTTTTAACAAGAGTAAAGTACTTAATTTTGATAAATAAAATATCCTGGAAAGAAGGTCGAAATAATCCACTGTAGTAAGGTAGATGAAATATCTGAAAATGAATAGGGTAGTCGATGGGGGAAGGGGTAATTTTTCGAAAACTACCTTTTTTGTGTTGAATAAAGTATTTCATTTTGAAGGATATGATACCTTAGTAATTACATATAATGAAACTATTACTCAATAAAAGTGTAAACATAAAAAATGGGGTTCTTCGGTTAAGGGAGAGGGGTAGTTTACCTGCATTTTTTTATATTTTAACAAGAGTAAAGTACTTAATTTTGATAAATAAGTGCCCCGAAAATAAATTTTTGTTAATCGACTGTAAAATGGTAAATCAGATATCTATAAATGGAGAGGGTAGTTGAAGGGGGAGGGGGTGATTTTTTGAAAATTACTTTGCAAATATCAAGTAAAGTACGAGTATTTAATTTTGAAGGATAAGATACCTTAACAATTACAGGTGATAAAACTATTACTCTATGAAAGCGTAAATATCGTTAATGGTGGGTATCGGTTGAGGAGGAAGGATGATTATCTGCGTAGTTCAGTTTCGTTATAAGAATAACTTACCTAATTTTCATAGATGAAGTGACTCGAAAGTAATATTATATTAAACGACTACCCCATAATAACAAAAATACCATAAATAGTGAAAATAGTTTGAGGTTGAGGAATATTTTTTTTAGAAATTATCGAACCGAATTCAAGTAAATGATTTTATACATAAATCTTAAAAGATGGAAGTCATGTATGGTTCTCCATACCGATTGTTTTACTATTTGTGTTGGTATACATGCTAGACTTGTAACAGTGATATCGAAGTAGCCATCTTTAACACTGGAATCAGTACTATAAGAGTTTAATTTTAGTCGACTAGTTATTAGGGATTTGCTGTAATAGATATCACTCATATATTAGAAGCTTTCGAAATTATGGGGCAAGGTAAAGTGTTAAAGAGAAAGGCCGCAACGGTAAGAAGAAAAAGAAGAAATAGAAAAGAGACAGGACGATAAACGTAAGCATAATAAGAAACGTAGGAAGAATAGAACGTGGAACAGGAGGAAAAGAAACATGCACAGGGCGTAAAAGAAGTAAAAGAAGCAGAGGAACGAAAACGTGAAGTAGAACACAAGTGTTGATCACCAAACACATAAAGTATTGGTCCAAGACCTAAGAAAGATACAGATATACAGATGAAAATCACTCAAGAAATGGATATGCACGCGCGCGCGCACACACACACACACACATATATTGCGATGTACAGGTGTAGCACAGAATAAGTAGTCGGTAAACCGTGTACTGGAATGCTGTCGGACTTATTAATGATGTACTATAAATTGCACTATTTTGATTTTGATACAGATTACGTAAAAAGAACAAACTAATTACTCTTCTTCTTCTTCTTCTTCTTCTTCTCTGGCCTTTGGTGGGCTTAACCTCCTCAACAATACTCCTCCATGCTTCCCTGTTCTCCGCCCTTTTTCTACTCCGCCCCTCCGCCCTCTGATTCCTATGCTAGCAAGATCTTATATTACGCCATCCACCATCTCATCCTTGTGCCTGCCTCTACGTCTATTAGTATATAATATTCCCTTCAGCATTCTTTCACGGATTCTTTCCTCAGACATTATTTCTACATGTCCCAGCCAACGCAACCTCTGTGATTTGATGAATTTCACTGTCTTTTCCATGCATGAGAGCCTGTAGTTCATTGTTATTGTGTATTCTTCAACTGCCTTCTTATCTACTGGCCCTTAAGTGTTACACAATATTTTGCGCTCAAATGATTTTGAAGCAGTTTTGTCATTCTCTGTCAAAGTCCACACATCAGATCCATAATGTAACAAGTGGTCGCACAAGAGAATAATATACTTTAAGTTTCATACCTCTTATAACGAGAATGTTTTTAAAAATGTTAATATTTGTTATGAAAGTGTTAATAATGTTTTTAACAATTGAGTATGTGATTTTAACATTTGACGAGCTCAACTGAGTAAAGGAATCTGATGGAACATAAATTATTATGTTCCGAAACGCGTAATTCTAAATAATAAAACAAAGTCACACGACGGATCTAAGGTAATTTATTAATTTATAAATAACAAAGTGACTTGGATACCATTAATAATATGTATGTTAATATTTTCAAAGTAGGAATTACCCTGTCTCTATTGACCTGAATATAAATTAAATTAATATTTTTCTCTTATAATCTTTATATCAAATCTTAGTTTTAAATTCTTTTATCTCTTTAGTTTAATAAATTTATTAAAGTTTATAAAAAATAAAGTCACTTCCTTTTTATGACGAATGTAGGTTGCCGAGATGTTGATGATCCAGTCTGGATACAGATGTGGGTCGTTCAATCTGGATACAGATGCGAGTTGCTTCACTCAGGATACAGACGCGTTGATTCGCTTTGGATACTGATGTGAGTTCTTTCTCGTTCTCGGGTTAAAACAATTATATAATTCGCAGTTAATTAATTTTTTACTGCCATTTTGTTTTTACTGCAATTTTGTGTATTTGGCATACACATAAATCCAGCAGACTTGAAACGTCTCTAATCCCTATACGGAAATCTTCCATTTCCCCGGATTAGCACTTTTTTCAAATTGACAATTTAGCAGTAATTAGCGAACTTTTAAAACCTGTGTTCGTACACCCAGTAGACCGAACGTCTAAACTACTACATACGTCCACACACTTTCGAGTTTACTGAGAGACTGACTGTTCAATAAGAAATTGTAATTCAAATGAAAATTTTCCCTAATTTTCCTACGCTGATTGGTTAATTCGTAACCCTTCCTTGCTTCCGTGGCCAAGATAACACTATACTTGCTCAAGACTGTTTGAAAGCAATTTTCGGCCTGTACAAAAAACCAGTATAATTTTACGACTTATTTAATGGACTATAAATCTTTCTTTGTTAAATAACTCATATATTCCGTTCTTTAATTTACTAACAATTACTTACATACGGTATACGGGATTGGTATATCTGGTATGCACTTTCCGTTAGGCGTATTCTCGTCTCAAAATTCCACATATAACAAAAGCTATTTACTTTAAATATTTTTTTATTATTATCCAGTAAAATAATTAATATTCTCGTACACGCACACTCACCACACACCTACGCATCTTTTCACACCATTTCACAACACTAACAGTCTTTTTTACAGTCTAAAAGTACTTAAAACTAACAATTTGAACATGTCTCTCATCGACTAATATACAATGTCCAAACCTGCAAATTTTCATTTAAACATGCTATTATATGCTTTGAGTCCCAGTAATATTTTATATGCATATTCTACTCATTGCACAATATACGGATGCTGGATAATTCGTAGATCTAAGCAAACAATGATCTACGTCAAAAATGAAATAATAAATTTGTAATATTAGAGAACATAGTATAACTGAATTGAAACGATTAGTGAACATTAACTGAATATATTTATAACGTAACTAGTATTCTTCTTGAGCTGCAGAAATCGCTCACTATTTTGAAAGAAATACATTTATTATTACGATATTAGACAAAAACGATTTCTATATCAGATAATTTTACAATTATAGGAACGTTGAAAAAATCCGATTTCTCTATTTCTTTAGTAGTATAACAATTAGAGCACACAATCATAGAAAAACACTATAAAAAATTCCTAACATTCGAATTTGAGTTAAAATTCCTTTTAGTCTGACATCCTGTTGGATTTCCACAATTTAAAAAAATTGTTGATTTCCTTTTTGGGCCCTGGGGTCTCAGAATTTTTAAATTTCCAAATTTAACACTACACAGATGATAGTTAAAATTCTCTTTTATTTGTGCTTAAATAAATAGCCTAAATAAAATAGATAAAGAAATAAAGCCCACTTAAGCTTTTGCGAATTTTTTAAATTTTGTCACCCCCCCATATATTTGCTTCTCACCCAACGAATGGATTAATCTGAAAAACAATAGTGTAAAAGTAGTGACACGTATTCCAAGGTTTACGATAATAGTTTGATACGTTCAAATAGATAGAGAGACAGACAAATGCTAAATGGTCGAGTCAAAACTGAGAATTCGCTTCGTTCGTTCAATAATTTAAAACAAGTCGAACAGTCAATAAAATAAAACTTGAAAAGGATTTAAAAACTAAAAGCAAAGAAATAGTGGGTTTGTAGTAGAACCAGTTCACACCTGCTACAAATGTAGTCGGACGAATGTACGAGGGACGTTGACGTCTATCCGGGACTATTAATTTTTAATAAATATAGAAAACATTTATGATAGTAAAATGTACGGACTTTTATTTCTCGATGTAATCCCCTGCTGCAATTATACATTTATCCCAGCGTTTCACTAGTGCCTGGATACCAGCAGTGTAGAAAGATTTGTCGTTACGTCGAAACCAAGATAGGACTGACTGCTTCACCTCATCGTCACTGTTGGCCTCACAGGAACAACTTCAAGGGCCCGGACAGGTGAAAATCGCTGGGAGCGAGGTCCGGACTGTAAGGGGAGTTTGGCAATAACTCCCAGCCAAGATCTTGTAGTGTGCACGTCGTGCGGTGGGCGGTATACGGGCGTGCATTGTCCTGCAGAAACAGAACGTCTTTAGTGATCGCACCAGGCCGTTTTTTCTTGAGAGCATTGTGCACATCTTGAAGAACTTTGCAGTAGTACTCACTGTTAATATTGACGCCACGGGGCAGAAAATCGACGTGAATGATGCCATTTTTATCCCAAAAAATTGAGGCCATAACTTTGCCTGCAGAAGCAATTGTTCGAAATTTTTTGGTAGGTGGTGAGTCCACATGCTTCCACTGCTTTGATGCACGTTTTGATTCTGGGGTGAAATGATGGACCCACGTTTCATCGCAGGTAACAATTCGATCGAGAAAAAGCTGCCCTTCTGTGTCAAAACGTTGCTTTAACTCCTTGCAGATTTGCAATCTTCTTTGCCGGTCGAAAGCAGAAAGCTGTCTTGGTACCCAACGTGCACTATCCTTACTGAACTTCAGATGTTCGTGAATGATTTTGTTTACAGTTCCCGCAGACACATTTATTTCTTTTGCAATTTGCTGACAAGTTATCCGTCGATTATCAAGGATCAGTTCTTCCACTCGCTGAATGTTCATGGGAATGACTACAGTAGGCTCCGAACCACCTCGACAGGGATCGTCACTCGGTGAGTACGGCCTTCTTTAAAACATTTGCACAACTCATATGTTTTACTGCGACTAAGAGTCTCTTATCACCGGTACTGTGCAAGGAGTCGCGAATAAATCTCACCGGATTTTACGCCTTCATCCACGAGAAATCTCATTACAACACAACATGCTCTTCCACATGTGCATTGTACGCCATGTTCTTTATGACTGACTGTTGTTATTGTTTAACGTGTAAAAATTACAGCGCGCCATGCGGTAATAGCTGACACTTGTACTTCATATGTACGACCAACAGAATGTGCAGGAATCCATTTAGACTCTAGTCTCTAGTCTAACAAAAGTCCCGGATTGATGTGAACGTCCCTCGTAAAACACTTTCACTCGTCGTCGCTCTTAAATCCGTAGATCTGTTACAAAACAATCATTTGACAGCAAACTATACATACGGCAAGTTAATTGGGTCTTTGGACTCCATTATATTTGCATGATGAGCCGAGGTATGAGCGATTCAGAAAGAGTCTCCAGTAGAGAAAGCGTAGACCAATTGAAGCACCGGAGGACTGCGATTTCCAGTCCAGAAGTTCGTAAATAGGATCGATGGTAGTGAAATATAATGTATGAATAGCGCAGATGATCTTGTACATGCATTTAACTTCGAGGCTGCTGCTAACTTAGCATCCGGTTGGATAACCAAAGCTCAGAGAAAAGTCATAAGTACACAGATGATAAAGTAGTCAACAAAAGCAGAGAATTGATAGGCTGTCATAACGAGCAGTACCAGAGTACGGAGGAAGAAAGGATAGTAGACCAAATGTGCTATTAATGTGTTTGTAATACAAAATACAAAAAATGAATTGACGCATAACACAAAATTTGTGTTACATATCACAAATTATTAATACATGTAATACAAAATGAATTGAGGCATATGCTGAAGTGTTCAATACACGCGTACACGTGGGCTGTTAACTGGAGGACTAATGTCCCTAAACAAAACAAATTTGTACACTTCAGAAAAACAGCGGAAGTTGGATATTTGTTCAAGAAGGACCGATCGTAATTGATACTGGCATCCACAGTCGATACTATGTCGCGTTATTGTACCTTATGGATTGCTCGTGGATGCCTCTGAGTAAGTGTTTGTAAAATTGAATCTACTTACGACAGAGTTGACACGAGTTTGGTCATCAGGCTTTCATTGGAAAGGCTGGATGAAACCGTTCTTGGTGTGGGCATAAATAACGTGTATAGGTTTGCAATCTAGTTAAACGATAACGTCCTGAAGGCAGAGTAGGAAGAGGTAATGCTCTCTACAACAGATCTATTTTACAAATACCAACGGACGTGACAAACCGACAACTTCAAAAGATCATCGTCGCAGACGCTACCAACATCCATATTGGAACTAACGTTTAGTAAGTACATCGAGGAATATTCCAGTTAAACGTATCTTACGTAGTCATTTAACAATGCATCATACAGCCGAGTAAAATTAATTGTTTCACATGGATGTTTGAAATGATCATCAAAGACCCAAGACTTAAACATTTTGAAATTGTCAGAACAACTAAAGGAGGTGTTAACCAAACTCTTGACGATCTTTTGAAGACCGTCTGAACAGAATAGTCTGAGGTTCAGCATATAAGACAGTTTTTATATGTTTTTGAATATTCTTTTCGATCAGGGATAGTTATTGAATAGAATGCCTCTTGCTCAACAATACATACTACTGTAGGAACAATGCCTACCAGCCAACTTCCGCACAGACTCCATCATCTAAGTAGGAGTAAATGGTTCGGCTGGCACAGGACATTTTAACAGGACTTATTTTCTCAACAATATTATGTCTACCTAAAACTGATTTCCCCAACGGGCATAGTTCGTATGGTACTTGAGGATGAGTTTTCTCACAGAAGATTATTATGAAATATTACTTAAGCACAAAGTAACTTTTAGGGGATTACTGCTAATCTTTGTTTAGACAGCAATATTTTTTAATTAACAAAGTTTTCAACAGTCGCTTAAGCCTGACAGTAGCTAAATCAAAACTTAACGTTTTTTAAGAATTAATTATAACTTACTTTGTAATGAGAAAACTTCAGTATTTTGTACATTTTATTTATTTCATAGATTTTACACTTTATTTTAAATTTAAACGAATTTTAAATAGGAGGAAAGACTTTAAATGTCACGCGTTTAATTGTGAATGCAAAATAATTGTTAAGTTATACAATATTTATTTGTGAGCATGTTTTTGCATAATAAATTTACTTGCCATGAGAGTGAGAGTACTCTCAATTTTGACGCTAAGATCACTTTCTCACATACTATATGATAATATATGCTATATTCTCATTAGTTCCTTAATATTTTAGACATTACATTTCGGAAATTTTTGTACTAACTTAGAGCGAATTTATTTTATGCATTAGAATTAATATTGGTTAGGAAGCACAATGGTTTCAGTGAATCGCTCTAATACGCAGCAGTCGGAATATGAACGTTCTCGTCAGGTCATCAGCGTAAAAAAAATATGAACGAGCATATTAAAGCATAGCATAAATTTCACACTACGCAATTTCATTAAACAAAATTAACTTTGTTGGACACGTGTAAAGACAAAAGTCGGTAAAGAAATCCAGGCTTATTTAATAGTTTTTGTTAGGTAAAACTTTGAATTGACCAATAAGTAGGATAACAAATTTTCAGTCCGCTGCTTTAAATAATCCATTCAGTTCTATAGGCCTAATAACTATCGAATGCGAGAGTATATATAATTGAACTTTACTTATGTTCTGTGCTTACTTATGCGCGTGCTTTCACAGTCCGCGTCAACCATATTATTGTTTAATACCATCGGGCTTGTCGACTGTTAGATATAGTTTCTCTGTTACGTGTGGGCATTGAATGTCTCAAGACTAATAACACAAAGAGATTAGACGGTATACTAGTTCTTTGATACCGGTCTTTGGGACATTCTGTCCATCATTGCCCACTCTAAAGTTGCCGAAACGTCACGATATAATAGAGAAACTGTTTTTAACAGTCGACAAACCCGGGAAGTTTAAATAATAATATGGTTGATCCAAGACTGTTGAACAAACCGCGTACGCTATAATGTGAAAAAACAAGGAAAATTACATTATTTTTAATGTTTTTTCATTACAAGGATTAATAATGTTTATTACATTTAATATTAAATTCTTGGATTTTGCTGCCCATGGCGTGTCCAAGTGTTATCACGAACATAATATGTTATTATGACACGGAACACAATTATTTTAGATACAAATGTTTACCTCGCTGCCTGAACCAGTTTTAGCTCGTTAAGAGCTTCATCAGGTATTGCCGCTGTCCGTCCTGTGTCGGCGCTGTCGTTCGAAAGATCATTATTGTGTGCATGTTGTAAATATTCAAGTAGTAGCCTATATGTGATTTAAATTGTGTCTGTTCGTTTAGAATGTTGTTTCCACCCGTTTTCATCCGTTTAAATATTTTTATTTGTTGTTCGAGTGTTTCTAGTTTTCCCCCTATCGTGTGTAGGCCTACGTGTAGAATTTCCATGTTGTTAATGTTTGTGTATGTTTGGTCTGCATGAGATGGTTTCCAAAGTTGATTCGGCGGTGGAATGTAATGTTTGGAAGTGTTCAATGTACGTTTGTTTGATGCTGCGTCCTGTCTGGCCTATGTAGAATTTGTTACATTCTGAGCAGTGTAATTTGTAAGTTCCAGGTAAATCAAATTTACTTAGCTGTTAGTGCGTGTTATTTGACAGTGTGTGTTTTGTTTTGTTTGTAGTTCTGTATCCAGTGCTGTATTCTGCTTGTTTAAATTTGCCGGCTATTTTTTCACTATGGTTATTGATATACGTATGTGAGTGTTATGAATTTGTTGCTTATTAAAGGAATATTTATTATATTTTGTGGTGCAGACCATAAAAAAAGAATAAACTGATAAATTTGCAATAATACACAAACTGAGTGAATGGGTACTCGAAGCTGTGTTTTACATGAAACTTTGCAGCCACGTTAATTTGTTGAAGA
Source organism: Magicicada septendecula (assembly GCA_034769895.1). Taxonomy (NCBI): domain Eukaryota; kingdom Metazoa; phylum Arthropoda; class Insecta; order Hemiptera; family Cicadidae; genus Magicicada; species Magicicada septendecula. The sequence continues at coordinate 939,041,558 of CM068367.1, read as the reverse complement.
CGTGCGTATAGGCTACCGTGAATATTTCAAGTTATTTGACCGCCTTTTCTTTTCTTTCTTTTTTTTTACAGCGTGTACTCACGTGCGTAGTAGATATACGAAACAGGAAGGAAGATAGAGCTGTGCATAATATTAATAGAACTAAAAATATATTTTCTACTTTTCAATCGGCTGCTGAATTCGATAAGAGCATAAACATAGCCATTATACCCATTGAAGATCTTTGATAAATGACGTAAAACTTACATTTAATGCGATGCAGATAACGTAATGTATGAACTAAGTAATGTTGATAATGTTGTTGATGGTGTATTAGAATGTGATAATTCATTAGAAGTATAAATATAAAAAGCACTTTCTAGTACATTATCGAAGTTCCTGCAGGATTCGAGTAATCGGGTACTGTGTATAGTTCCACAAATATTGAAAGTTGTAGGATGTTTCATAAAGATTAATCAAACATTCAGTTTGATTAAAAATATTGAGTCTGTCAACATTTCATCAGCCGTACGTTTCCTGTCAACATCGGGTATTTTAACGAGAACTGTTTGGCCTACATTTGCACGTTGATAAATTTTGTTTCAATTATTTAAAATTTCGTCAGAGTGGTCTCTTAAGTGAAATCCTAGATGCCATTCGAGCTTCATTTACTTGATTTCCTCTTTTACAAATGTTACATAGGGTACTTTTTTGTATCAATGTAAGAAATAATGTCTTGTCATAATTTTGAATGATTAAAATTTTAAATTCTTCTGTAGGTGAATTTTTCAGTACAATATTACAGTAAAACTACTTATTTCTGCAGATTAATGAAAAGTAATACTTGGAATTACATTTAATATTATTTTTTACACAGAAACATGTTTTATTTGAACAACGGTTTCTTTAACCACAACGTCTGTAGCCTTGTTTCGATTTCGATTCTATCTCTACCATAGTTTTCAGAGAAGAATATTTTCTCATCAACATCTGACGTATTCATAGACTGGTTTCAGCAACCTGAAACTCGTTTCGGGCGTACATTGTCTGTAGAACATTCAATTTAGATCCTAATTGATACAAGTTGTTCTATCTTCATAACAACCGCCATCACGTTTCCTGGCGTGGTGGTAAATAGTTCCACCTTTTCAGAATCTAGAACTATGTGTACATTGCCACACCGACTAAGCAGGTTGGAAAAGGGAACGATTCGGGTAAATTGCCACACTGCGACCGCGCATTAAGTTAATTGATCTCGGGCTGCGGTTATGTTGTTTGCGTTACTTTTTAAAACGCACATAGAGATATTACAATAAATCTATCCTGGTAAAACGTTCCTGTAGGTATAATGCCTCCCATACATTTTCACAAAGCAAGCATCAAAATCTGATAGTACCATCAAAATCCACGCGAAAATCTTGAAAAATTAGCATTTTAAACTGCAAAGCATTTGAAAAGGTCATTTGCACTACGTTTAAAGTGTAAGGATGTTTAATTAAAGTATAAATACTACTGAAAATATTTTAATAATTTAAACACAGACAAAGTCATACTAAGTAGTATTAGTGAAAAATAACTATTTCCAATGTGAAAAAGTTGTTACATGTGACCGTTATACATACAAACATGATATAAATGTGTATATTAAATAAGATTCGTCAACAAAATAATACAACAATTCTTAACATTACATATTACAGTTACATATGTACAATTACGCGTAAAAAGTATATGAAAATACTGTTATATGGAAAAATAATCGTCAATAAAATAATACACAAAGAGATTAGGACATTATACACATGACAGTTATGTACACACAAACACAAAAGAAGTAGTTATTGTTTTCTGGATATGCCTGGGGTTATTTACACAATTAACATTGTTAATACATGTTCGTACTGAATTTCGAGTAATTTATCAACTATTCAAGTACATACAGATAACAAAATAAAAATAAATATTGTTTAATAAAAAAGCTATAAAAACGAAATCAAAAACTGAATACAGTATAAATATATTCTATTTAATATTTGTAATCACTTTACCTCAAGATATTTTCTCCTTATTTGGAACAGGAAGCCTTGAGTTCCCGTCTTCAGCCTTCCTGATTTTGAGTCTTGTGAAGTACTTGTGTGTTGCCTGGTTGTTGTGGTTTCCTGTTACTTTAGATTGGTACTTTAAATTGGGATTATTGTGTGTGTTTGTGATGTATATATTAGTATTTGTGTATTTTCTATGTTGAGTGCTTTCAAAATTGTGTTATGTTTTGTATTGATTTGTATTTGTTCAGGTATTAGTTTGTTTTGTGTTTTATGTTTGTATATTTGTAAATTTTCCCAAATGTTCATTATGGTGCTTTTGTGTGGTACGTGTTTTATCAGTGTCATGTTGGTTATGTCTGGGAATTCATGTCCAGTGTTTATTTCATGTGTGGCTACATTAGATTTATATATTTATGGTTTTTTGTATGCATTAAGGTGTTCAAAATAACGTTTTTTAAGCTTTTTTTTTTTGTTTGTCCTATGTAACATTCATTGCAATCTTGGGATTCAATTTTGTATATACCATTCGTTGTTGTATTATCTTTGTTGTGTGGGTTATTTAGTTTTTGTAAATTATTTTTGTTAGTTTTGTATGCTATTTTAATGTCTGTGTTTTTAAATAGTTTTGTTAGCTTTGTCATTTTATTATTTATTTATGTGAATGTGGCCCATTTTTTATTGTTGTCATTATTTATGTGTTGTTCATTTTGATTAATTCTTAATTGTTCAGTTTTTGTTTTTAATAAAAGTCAAATTTCTCAAATTTGTACTTACTTTTAATAGACATTATACACATAAAATTTTTCATAATTAAATTCTCTACAAAGTTAATTTATAAATTTTTATTTGTTTATTGGTAAATTAAGGAAGTTATTTTATCCCAAATATAAAAAAGTGTGTTTTTCGACTCCAATGTTTTGTGTTTAACACAATTTTTCTTAGAAACTAATTGAGATAGAGCTCTGGGACTTTTTTATTCAATTTCTCAGATCAAAAACATAAAAAAAACACCAAATTTACCCTTCACTTTATACCTCAAAAATTTCAGTATGGCTTCATTTTACCGTGGGAGCAGAAAACAGGGCGAACTGGTTCGCGTGTCGTAACTCGCTAACAAACCGTTTTCGGCCTACGTTTATATGGACTTTTTTTCTTATTTTTAGCTATAGAATCAGCATCCGAGAGATTGCTGTGCAATTTTGAATCACACTATATATGTATATATGACAAAACTGAGATCTTACAGTGAAACAAATGTGTTTATTTTGGAAAAGAACTTATTAAACTCCCACTTTGGTGTCATTAATTAATGTCAAAATGTAAAATAGCTATACAATTTAAGGTAAATACGCTCCACTGAAGCAGTAACAGCTATAACCAAACAGAAAAAGTCATACTTTGTACACATACATTGTATGACATACGCCCGCCGTGTTTTTGCCTTCCAGCGGTGGAGAGAGTGCTGAGCAGCAGTCGGACCGAATTCAGTGAACGCATCACACGATCCATGTGTGAGCTCTCACTTACCAAAAATTCAAAAATTGGAATGCAGGGGTAGGGATGGTTATCATTCCTACGTCAGTGGTCAACACATACTAATTCTCAATGTCATTTATCTCTCCGAGCGGTTGCGGTGTGGCAGTTCCGATATTTTTCTAGTCACTAGAACGGTGTAGCAAAACACCTTCAGCCCGTCTCCTGTCAACATCGGGTATTTCAACGAGAACTGTTTGGCCTACATTTGCACGTTGATAAATTTTGTTTGAATTATTCAACTTTTCGTCAGCCTCGTCTCTTCAAGTGAAATCCTAGATCCCTTTCGAGCTTCATTTACTTGATTTTATCCTCTACAAATACTACATAGGGTAGTTTATTTGAACGAGTGTAAGAAATAATAAACGAATTTTGGTGTTCTTCATTTGCACAATCTAAGATTTGGCCATTCTGAAACGACCAAAGTCTGATATCCGCCCACGTTTCGAACTAGGTTTACTTTATAATTTCCAATATTAGGATTGAGCGTTTATTTCGAACAATGTCCGTTTCCGGAGTTAGTGCATATTAGCTACACACACACACACACACACACACACACTACATTAACTTCAGAAAACTATTCTTGGTAAAGTCGTAGTTTGTCTTGCGTTCCTTTGTTTTTACGTGTATATATACATTAAGATTATTTCCTAACCAAAAGATAATTTTTAATAAGATTTTCAAAATTCCATTCCTCTCTTGTTAAAATTCTTGTACATATTGTTGTAATAGTGGGAGGTTTACAATACAAAGAAATGCGTCCGCGGACATCACATGACAATATGTTCTGTATTTAAAAATTGTATTCATCAGGGTAGTAAGGTGGGTAAATGTCCAGTGCTGATGTGTCATTTGTACCGTCTGAAATTTTCGCGGCGTGAAACACAGAAGAACGAAAAGTAATGTACCCTTTTAATCAAGAACTAAAAGATTCTCGCATGTCGCGTACTTTTGTTGTTAGGAATATATTTTCGGTACTTGTAAGACAATAGATTTATCATTGATCTAGAGGGATTGTTAAACTACACAATATTAGGCGCCATTGAAATTTTGTAAAATAAATTTGATGGAAAAATAATAAAACATGTTAGAACTAAAGTTTTTGTGTATTCATACGCTTACATGAACACATACGATGCTGACCTAACATTGACATTTCATTGTTTCACTTTCAGTTCCACAAATATTGACAGTTGTATGATGTTTAATAAAGATTAATCAAATATTCAGTTTGAATAATAAACTCTGAACTTATAGTAGTCAGTAGCCGTCCGCGTCCAGTAGGCCTACACGTAAACAAGTAAGTACAGTATATGTTTACTATGTTGAATGCCCAGTACGGACTGTCGTGTTTGCTTGACAGATGTGACTTTTTTCTAATTTGGTGCAAAGTGACGTGAAACTCATGGAGAATGTAGGCCTAAGTATGTGCATGCTACATTTTAGTACTATATTGTTAGAGCTGCGGTGGAAGAGTATAGTTTCTAGCAACACAATTATTTTAAAGTTTACAGTTCCAAAATTTAATCTTATTTTTCAGTAATTCAATAATCAGAAATTTATTATTCTTAGTTTTGAGTTGAAAACGTATTAAACGAAGTTTGCAGGCTAAAACGAGTCTGTGTAAATTCAATTACAAGCTGTCTCTGTTGTCTATAGTAATGTTGTTCGTTTGACGGAACTCTCGTTCTTTTGCGTATTGTTACGATAATTTTACTTTGTTTAAAAAAGTATGCAGCTGCTCCCTGAATGCTTTGTGTACGTCATATGTAACGCTGTGGTTATGCAACAGATAGAGTGTCGAGTAGAACCAATAAAGGCGACCCGTCAATGCTTCTGTATTGAGTATGCGGTAATTGTTATTTATTGGTTTGTTGTCTGGGATCTGAGAATTCAGAGAAGCACATGGTAGTAATATAACGGGAAAGGCGGTAGGAAGTGAGATTTATAAGTCACACCCTTGTCCACGCGCGAGACGCGTTTGTAATTAATTAGTGATTTCTCCCTGAAGATCATTTTATGTTTTGTTTAACGAAATAGAAAAAGTTATATGAACATAAAATTATTATCTCTGGAAAAAGTTATATGAACATAAAGAAAATATATGTTTCACCAATCTCGGTTAAGTTTTGTATGATTAATTAAAGCAACTGAGTATCAGAGACAACAACGCAGACAAGTGACAGATGTAGAACAGTAATGTGTCACACTGGAGCAGCGATCATTTCTCAATACGGTAATTATGGTTATACTACGTCGTTAGCTATGAAAGTAAAGCGTCAAAATTAGTACAAATATTCAACGCTACTCCTGTTACAGTTTAGCTATCCTTAATCTGTACGCCTAATTACAGTGTAAAAGTGATTTACTGAAAATTGAAACTTTATACTGTGTGTACGAAAATACGTTCTTGTATCCCCTTTTTAACTGGTTGAAATGCATCATTTTCGCGGTTTGATCTATGGTCAAATTATTCAATGAATATTTATCCTTAATGAATTAATTCTGAATTAATTAAAGTACATTCACTACCTTTACCTAATAATTAATTATTAATACATGTTGCTGTGTAGAAGTATGATGTCTTGTTGTGTTGCACAAGTTTTGTGTTACTAAAGTTAGGTACTGTAACAGTTAAACTGCAATCAATATTCTGTTATATGTCAATATGAGGGTCACAAATATACAAGCTCTTTCAAAGTAGGAACAACGTTAGTAGTTGCATATATATTGTTTCTCGACACCAATAGAGAAAAATATTGCATAGTTTTCATTACAAAAATATTTTCATTTCTTTCTATTAAATCCAATCTGCCATGATAAAAACATTTTTCATATATGAAAAAATGGTTAAGTTACTCTCATTTTCACCCATATCCACCAAAATTCTCAAAGATGTTTGCACTATTTTTTTGTAGTTTTTGCCTTGAGTAGTCAAAGGCTAAAAGAAACTTGCGAAAGATAATGAAAATTGCAGCATGGAATTTAAAGAGTTTAGACATAGCCTACGATATGCTTAAAACATAACTAAACCTAGGTAGTTATATATTAGATATTTTATATTTATATAAGGTAGGTTATATATATATTTTTTATATTTTATATTGTTTTATATTTAAATATTTTATATTTATATTTATATAAGGTACACAGTCATGTTAGATAGTTATATCATCAATACCGCTTTTAGACTGAAACATGTGCGCAAACTGTGGAATGTGGTACTATCTTTTGTCGAGCAATCCTTGCAACATTAAGATAACTGTATTATTATACTGCGTAGTAGTAAGCACTTAAGAAGCTAAATGGTAAAGTCACAGCAATAGCGGATCAATCACACATAGGCCATATAAATTATAAAATATAATTTAATTATAAATATATAAATAATTTTTTATAACATTGATCATTTTCTATTTCGTTAAACAAAACATAAAATGATCTTCAGGGAGAAATCACTAATTAATTACAAACGCGTCTCGCGCGTGGACAAGGGTGTGACTTATAAATCTCACTTCCTACCGCCTTTCCCGTTATATTACTACCACGTGCTTCTCTGAATTCTCAGATCCCAGACAACAAACCAATAAATAACAATTACCGCATACTCAATACAGAAGCATTGACGGGTCGCCTTTATTGGTTCTACTCGACACTCTATCTGTTGCATAACCACAGCGTTACATATGACGTACACAAAGCATTCAGGGAGCAGCTGCATACTTTTTTAAACAAAGTAGAATTATCGTAACAATACGCAAAAGAACGAGAGTTCCGTCAAACGAACAACATTACTATAGACAACAGAGACAGCTTGTAATTGAATTTACACAGACTCGTTTTAGCCTGCAAACTTCGTTTAATACGTTTTCAACTCAAAACTAAGAATAATAAATTTCTGATTATTGAATTACTGAAAAATAAGATTAAATTTTGGAACTGTAAACTTTAAAATAATTGTGTTGCTAGAAACTATACTCTTCCACCGCAGCTCTAACAATATAGTACTAAAATGTAGCATGCACATACTTAGGCCTACATTCTCCATGAGTTTCACGTCACTTTGCACCAAATTAGAAAAAAGTCACATCTGTCAAGCAAACACGACAGTCCGTACTGGGCATTCAACATAGTAAACATATACTGTACTTACTTGTTTACGTGTAGGCCTACTGGACGCGGACGGCTACTGACTACTATAAGTTCAGAGTTTATTATTCAAACTGAATATTTGATTAATCTTTATTAAACATCATACAACTGTCAATATTTGTGGAACTGAAAGTGAAACAATGAAATGTCAATGTTAGGTCAGCATCGTATGTGTTCATGTAAGCGTATGAATACACAAAAACTTTAGTTCTAACATGTTTTATTATTTTTCCATCAAATTTATTTTACAAAATTTCAATGGCGCCTAATATTGTGTAGTTTAACAATCCCTCTAGATCAATGATAAATCTATTGTCTTACAAGTACCGAAAATATATTCCTAACAACAAAAGTACGCGACATGCGAGAATCTTTTAGTTCTTGATTAAAAGGGTACATTACTTTTCGTTCTTCTGTGTTTCACGCCGCGAAAATTTCAGACGGTACAAATGACACATCAGCACTGGACATTTACCCACCTTACTACCCTGATGAATACAATTTTTAAATACAGAACATATTGTCATGTGATGTCCGCGGACGCATTTCTTTGTATTGTAAACCTCCCACTATTACAACAATATGTACAAGAATTTTAACAAGAGAGGAATGGAATTTTGAAAATCTTATTAAAAATTATCTTTTGGTTAGGAAATAATCTTAATGTATATATACACGTAAAAACAAAGGAACGCAAGACAAACTACGACTTTACCAAGAATAGTTTTCTGAAGTTAATGTAGTGTGTGTGTGTGTGTGTGTGTGTGTGTAGCTAATATGCACTAACTCCGGAAACGGACATTGTTCGAAATAAACGCTCAATCCTAATATTGGAAATTATAAAGTAAACCTAGTTCGAAACGTGGGCGGATATCAGACTTTGGTCGTTTCAGAATGGCCAAATCTTAGATTGTGCAAATGAAGAACACCAAAATTCGTTTATTATTTCTTACACTCGTTCAAATAAACTACCCTATGTAGTATTTGTAGAGGATAAAATCAAGTAAATGAAGCTCGAAAGGGATCTAGGATTTCACTTGAAGAGACGAGGCTGACGAAAAGTTGAATAATTCAAACAAAATTTATCAACGTGCAAATGTAGGCCAAACAGTTCTCGTTGAAATACCCGATGTTGACAGGAGACGGGCTGAAGGTGTTTTGCTACACCGTTCTAGTGACTAGAAAAATATCGGAACTGCCACACCGCAACCGCTCGGAGAGATAAATGACATTGAGAATTAGTATGTGTTGACCACTGACGTAGGAATGATAACCATCCCTACCCCTGCATTCCAATTTTTGAATTTTTGGTAAGTGAGAGCTCACACATGGATCGTGTGATGCGTTCACTGAATTCGGTCCGACTGCTGCTCAGCACTCTCTCCACCGCTGGAAGGCAAAAACACGGCGGGCGTATGTCATACAATGTATGTGTACAAAGTATGACTTTTTCTGTTTTGTTATAGCTGTTACTGCTTCAGTGGAGCGTATTTACCTTAAATTGTATAGCTATTTTACATTTTGACATTAATTAATGACACCAAAGTGGGAGTTTAATAAGTTCTTTTCCAAAATAAACACATTTGTTTCACTGTAAGATCTCAGTTTTGTCATATATACATATATAGTGTGATTCAAAATTGCACAGCAATCTCTCGGATGCTGATTCTATAGCTAAAAATAAGAAAAAAAGTCCATATAAACGTAGGCCGAAAACGGTTTGTTAGCGAGTTACGACACGCGAACCAGTTCGCCCTGTTTTCTGCTCCCACGGTAAAATGAAGCCATACTGAAATTTTTGAGGTATAAAGTGAAGGGTAAATTTGGTGTTTTTTTATGGTTTTTGATCTGAGAAATTGAATAAAAAAGTCCCAGAGCTCTATCTCAATTAGTTTCTAAGAAAAATTGTGTTAAACACAAAACATTGGAGTCGAAAAACACACTTTTTTATATTTGGGATAAAATAACTTCCTTAATTTACCAATAAACAAATAAAAATTTATAAATTAACTTTGTAGAGAATTTAATTATGAAAAATTTTATGTGTATAATGTCTATTAAAAGTAAGTACAAATTTGAGAAATTTGACTTTTATTAAAAACAAAAACTGAACAATTAAGAATTAATCAAAATGAACAACACATAAATAATGACAACAATAAAAAATGGGCCACATTCACATAAATAAATAATAAAATGACAAAGCTAACAAAACTATTTAAAAACACAGACATTAAAATAGCATACAAAACTAACAAAAATAATTTACAAAAACTAAATAACCCACACAACAAAGATAATACAACAACGAATGGTATATACTACAAAATTGAATCCCAAGATTGCAATGAATGTTACATAGGACAAACAAAAAAAAAAAAAGCTTAAAAAACGTTATTTTGAACACCTTAATGCATACAAAAAACCATAAATATATAAATCTAATGTAGCCACACATGAAATAAACACTGGACATGAATTCCCAGACATAACCAACATGACACTGATAAAACACGTACCACACAAAAGCACCATAATGAACATTTGGGAAAATTTACAAATATACAAACATAAAACACAAAACAAACTAATACCTGAACAAATACAAATCAATACAAAACATAACACAATTTTGAAAGCACTCAACATAGAAAATACACAAATACTAATATATACATCACAAACACACACAATAATCCCAATTTAAAGTACCAATCTAAAGTAACAGGAAACCACAACAACCAGGCAACACACAAGTATTTCACAAGACTCAAAATCAGGAAGGCTGAAGACGGGAACTCAAGGCTTCCTGTTCCAAATAAGGAGAAAATATCTTGAGGTAAAGTGATTACAAATATTAAATAGAATATATTTATACTGTATTCAGTTTTTGATTTCGTTTTTATAGCTTTTTTATTAAACAATATTTATTTTTATTTTGTTATCTGTATGTACTTGAATAGTTGATAAATTACTCGAAATTCAGTACGAACATGTATTAACAATGTTAATTGTGTAAATAACCCCAGGCATATCCAGAAAACAATAACTACTTCTTTTGTGTTTGTGTGTACATAACTGTCATGTGTATAATGTCCTAATCTCTTTGTGTATTATTTTATTGACGATTATTTTTCCATATAACAGTATTTTCATATACTTTTTACGCGTAATTGTACATATGTAACTGTAATATGTAATGTTAAGAATTGTTGTATTATTTTGTTGACGAATCTTATTTAATATACACATTTATATCATGTTTGTACTCATTTAAGCCGTTCACCCATTTTTTCGATGTGAACTGTGTCCCATTGTCAGTGAGAATCATTTTGGGACTCCCAAACTCTTCACAATACTGGTGTACCCTCCTTAACGTGGCAGCGGTCGTTGCCCTCCTAAGTGTAAACAGTCGTACGTATTTTGTGAAATTGTCTACAGTAACGAACAAATATCTTACCCCAGCGGACGAGACGGGTAGCGGTCCAAAATAGTCCGCGCTCACTAGGTCACCCCTACCTAACGGGACAATAGCTTTCGTTCCGCCGAACAAGACCTTGTTACCTGCGTCTTTGCATTTTTGACACACGTTGCACGTCCTTACGTAATTCTTCAATTTCTTCAACATTTTATCTATGGTAAAATGTTCTTGTAACATTTTTGTACATTTCTTCGATCCCAGGTATGTGTTGACCACTGACGTAGGAATGATAACCATCCCTACCCCTGCATTCCAATTTTTGAATTTTTGGTAAGTGAGAGCTCACACATGGATCGTGTGATGCGTTCACTGAATTCGCCCATACATCCTGTGTATTTCGGCGATTACTTCTCCGGATACACTGTTCGGTATGTACAGTTTCCATTCCCTCTTACGTAGTCTATATAATTTCTCGTTAACATATCTATAAAATTTACCTACTTCCTTATATAAACATTCTTCATTTATCTTGTCTATAATAGTCCTAAGTTTAGTATCTTCAAGTTGATATTTTCCAATATCCATAATGATTTTGCTCACTTTTCTATCCATCTTGATTATTATGTAATTAATCAAATATTCGCACGTATTATCGCTAATTTCTTCTAACGTGGCGTCTCCTGGGTTTCTGCTTAGAAGATCGGCAACAATGTTGTCTTTGCCCTTGCAATGGACGATATCGAACTTGTACTCTTGGATACTTAAAATCCAGCGTGTTATTCGTGAATTATTTAAATGGCATTTGTTCATAAATCAATGCCTTATTATCCGTGATAACGGTTAAAGGTTGCCCTAATATATATATGCGGAATTTTTCGAGACATCTCACAATACTCAAGAGCTCCTTTTCAGTGGTGTAGTAATTTCTTTCTGCACCCTTGAATGTTTTGCTAGTAAATGCTATAACTCCGATTTTTCCTTCCTCGTCCAGTTGATATAGCTGCCCGCCATATGCAAAGTTGCTGGCGTCGCACTGCATGTAGTATCGTTGGTTTATTCGAGGAAACTTCAAGATCACTGTTTCTACAAATAGTTCTTTAACTTGTTGGAAACATTTGTTTAGTTCCGGTGTCCATGTGAATCTATGTCCTTTTCTTAATAATTCAAGTAACGGTCTGGCTGTTTCGGCGTATTTATCCGTAAAGCGGTTATAAAAATTTGTTAGGCCCAAGAAACCCTTTAGTTGCTTTTGGTTTCGAGGTGTTGGAAACTTCATAATTGCGTCAATCTTCTCATCCGTCGCCTGTATTCCTTGCGTAGTTAGACGATATCCAAGGTATGCAATTTCTTGCCTAAAAAATTGCGACTTATCTAAATTGATGGTCAAATTCGTTCTTCTTAAGTTAGTCAACAATAAATCCAAATGTGATGAATGTGTTTCTAGATCTCCGGAATAACATAAGCAATCATCTACGTAAATGATGGTGTTTTTCTTAACTTCTTCCTCCAATACTGTGTCCAATCCCCTGGTTAGTGCAGCAGAACTGGTACTCAGTCCAAACGGCGTAACTGTGAAGCGATAACATTTCCCTTCATACATAAAAGTGGTGAAATTCCGGCACTCTGGCTTCAGTGGTACTTGCCAGAAACTACTTGTTAAGTCTACGGTGGATAAATACTTCATTTCACTACATCTAGCTAAAATATCATTTATCGGTGAGGCTCCCTCATAGTCCGGAATCGTCACGCTGTTCACCTTCCTCGCATCCAGACATAATCGTACTCTTCCATCTTTCTTAATAACAGTAACGAGTGGGTTGATATAGGCGCTGTTGCATCGCTCAATGACCCCATACCGTAACATTCGACTTATCTCATCATCCACCTTCCCTTTATATGCTAATGGGACAGGCCATCCTCTCTGGAAGTACGGTGTCCGGTCTGTGACTTAAAACTCGTGAACGTATCCTTCGATCCTTCCGGGGCACTCCCTGAATAAACTTTTATTTCTTACGAGAATTTCTCTTAACCTCATCAATATCCTTTTATCTCCGCAGTCAACGCTCTCCACCTTCTTATCGATGTTTCGCATGATATCTTCGTCTTCTTCTATGTCCACCACCTCCATATGCATAATTGGCACTGTGCACGCTGCTTCGTCAGCCTTTCCTTTTAATTCGATGACCCCTTTTCCCATGTCAATGAGACATCCTGCTTCCTGGAGAAAACTAATTCCTAAAATACATGGTTTTATCAGGCCTGGTATAATGAGGAACACACATTCATTCTTACTCCCATCGATATCTATGTCACATAATATCTGCTTCCTTATTAATTTTGATTTATTGCCTACCGCGCTAATTATTAAAGTATTGGTCATAGGTAAAATTTCATAAGGTGTTATGTTTTGCTTATTTTGATTGAACCAAGATTCCGATAATCCATTGATAACGCTTCCCGTGTCAAGCAGAGCTTGTACCGTAATATTATTGTTAAATTTTATAGTTATTTCTGGACATTTTATTATTCGCTGGACAATCTCCTCGTCATCATCGCATAACAATTCGTTTCTTAAGTCAGGTAGTATTACATTAGTTTGATAACCATCCGTATTGTTGGCTATCTCCTTTACTGTACAAATGAATTTTTTTTTTCTTCTTGGCGAGCCGCTTGGGTTCAGTGCTCGAAGTCGAAGCGCCTTTATTGACAAACTCTATTGTATTCACGGGTCGCCTCTCCCCAGTGCGGTGCTGTTGTGTGTTTGCGTGCGGTCTCTCACCTCAAGCCTTCTTCTGCGTTCCAGTCGTTTTGTTTGTAAAACTTTCACTCTCCTTGTATGAATTTCTCCCCTCCTTCGTTGTTACATAACTCGACTCTCTGTTATTTCTTGGATGGATTTGTGTATATTCTATAATTAAAGACTCAAAGTTTGGAATTGTTGTAATTCCTCTCGTGATAACAGCGAGCTGGATCTCGGCCCAAAATGACGCACGATCTTCCGGATCAACTGTCGATCCGTCAAAGTAGGTGATAATTGTCTACTTTCCAATAATATGCGCTCTATATATTGGATCGCATTAATTGGACCACGCCAATCAAATCTCCCATATTCAAGATGATCCCGTATGCTGTCTTGCCGTTCTTGTCCCCAGTATTTTTGCGAGAACGCTTCTTTAAATTCTTCAAAATTGGATATTTGGCTTCGTATAACTCTCCACCAAATTCCGGCGTCTAACTCTAAATGTCTATCTATCCACTTAATATTATCAGTGGGGTAGTATAGTTCCTGTACCTCGGACAGCTCCTTAAGAAATTCCATGGGGAATCTGTCAGTACCGTTATATTTGAGGTCGTTGTGGTTAGGTCCATTAATTCGGTTCATCGTGCCACACTCACCTTCCATTAATTGTCTCTGTAGTCTCTCCTGGTTCTCCTTTACTTTTGTTAAATGGCATTTCAATTCTTCTATTCGCGTCGTCTTTTCTTTTGTGGTTTCGTCCAACTTCTGTTCCGTTGAACGCTGTCTCCCGTCGACTTCTTCCAATTTCTGCATCATGTTGTTGTTTGTTTCACCTTGTTCTTGTTGTTTCTGCCGTATGGTATCATGTATTTCGGCCTTTAACTCTTCATGCTTCTTATTGGCGTCTTTGACGTGAGCATCAAATTTATTATGAATCTTTTTAACAGTTGATTAGGTATTGTGGATCGCTACCATCCATTCTTGGCGATCGGTTTCTCGTGCTTCCTGTATCTCTTCGTATTTCTTGTTCGCATCTTCTCTCAACTCTCTTACTATATAATCTTGTTTCTTTTGTAATTCATTGATCTTCCCTTCCCAGGCCTGCTGGTATTCTCGTATCTCGGACCGTATCTGCGTGAGCTGTTCCGCTGACTGTCGTTTCATCTCTTCCTTATGCTGGTCGAGCTTTTCACTAATTAATCTACTACTTTCTACTTGTTTCTCGCTAATTACTCTACTATTTTCTTCTTGTTTCTCGCTCTGTTGTCGGATGAACTCCATCAACATTTGTAGACTCACGTCTTCTGGTTTAACGTATGTTCTCGCGTCCTTTCCTCTTGACTCCCTACAGCGCTAGGTGTGGTGTTATCTTCAGTGTTTACCCTACCTAACTGGTTATTAATGTCGAACTCTACGCTATCGGAATTGCTTGCCATCTTTGCTTTCCTACGCGTAATCATTCAAACTGACTTATGACACTAATACTTATTTTTATTTCTTATTTTATAATGCTACTTTGTCTACTTCTACTACTGCCTGATCTTTGCCAAACTTGTACGTATCAATTACTTTTATTACTACGTATCATGCCGTGCGGTTGGGCGCCATTAATACAATGTGCATATGTAAATGTAATTTATATTTGTGGAGCCCCACGTTCTTTGGGAGCCATTTAATACAATGTGTAATTAATTAAATTGTGAATTTATTGATTAATACATGAGTCCGTTAAATCGCACTTTGAATTCCACTATTAGAAAATCACTAAGTCCGAATATTATGACATGACGATGTCACCAAGTCTATTAATTTATATGAAAATGAACACAGTAATACCGCGTCGAAATAATTGTTCACAAATTGTAATCGAACTCATACTGATATTAGACTTGATACTAAGACTGAGAAATACCGATTGGTA
The DNA here is from genome assembly GCA_034769895.1 of Magicicada septendecula. Classification (NCBI taxonomy): domain Eukaryota; kingdom Metazoa; phylum Arthropoda; class Insecta; order Hemiptera; family Cicadidae; genus Magicicada; species Magicicada septendecula. The sequence goes on along the minus strand of CM068367.1, from coordinate 939,025,764 downwards.
CAAAATATACTGAACATGAAGTTTACTGAGCTATACTGGCTTGAAAGTTTAAAATACACTAGTCGCAAAATTGTAATCTACTATCTTCCACAAATTAAGATCTACTATCTTGAAAATTTAGATATACTGTCCTCCACAAATTAAGATATACTAGCCGCGTCCCTGTGTTAGACACATAGTTTTATCAGCTTGTCCCTACTCAAATTTTCTCTTCTGGACTGTCCACGCCTTTTCTTACTTGTGATAGGTCAGCTCATAGTTTTCTCGGAATATTTCGTCCCACTACACCAGGGTTTTTTGGTTTCTATCTCCTGATACGCTTTGGCTTTTGGTTGCTATAGAAACTGTCCTCTCCACCGGTGTTCTTCGCAAGAGTTGTACTCTGATAGGTCGTCAGACATCCCCAGATTTGTCCTGTTCGAACGTTGACCTATTTCGCAGAATTTCTAGCTATTAAGCACCTGTCGATCACTCCTTTGTGTGGGGTATACGCTGTGTTTTTCTAAGTTGCCTTCATCTGTTCTTAGGTCCTTCTGAAGCATTGTTCTCTCTTACACCCCTTTTTTGTAACTATTAATAATTCTTGACATATGTTGGCTGGTGAAGCCACCCTGACTTTCCAATCGTAAATTGCGTCTGTCACTTAGACGTTACCTCCAGCTGTGTAGCTTGGCTAGAGTCCTGTCTATTATCCACTTAATACATTGTCTCTTAAAGTGCTGTACGTACATTCCTTTGTAAACATCTTGTCCCCTTTTTTGTAGTACCTCGTATTCTGACGTAACCTGACTGAACGTATGCCTTAATTCTCAGTACACGTGTGAGTGTCCTCGCCTGCTTTGTCTCGACTGTTGTGGGTAATAATTTTTAGCTAAACTTCCCCTGTCATCTCGTATATCCAATTTCTATAGTTGAGTAGAACTTAACGTCTTCCTATTGTCTTGTTAGCGACGCTGTTCTGACATCTTCACATTAAGTTTTATTTATTGCATCGACTAGAAGTCGTTGACACAACGTCGTGTGAACAAAATCCGTCGAGGAGAAAATTTGAAATTTTTAAATTTTTGCTTGTTATAGCGTCCTCAATTTTGATTTGATGATGTGACCTTAGGGAACAATTCAAATCCAAATTCTGCGCCCTGTACGTCGCCTCACCATGTTCATCTTCCTCCGGGAGGGATATAACATGTTAACCTACTTTTCATGACTTGTATTACAATTGGTGTACCCCCTTTTAGTTTTAATTGCATCTACAAATTTATTGCTAACTATCTGGAATGGTTGAACGCATTTAACATCATCGTATTTATATATTGATTACGTATAAGTACCTTATCTCTAATCACAAAACAAATCATAAATTCAATGGGTGGTATGTACATTAATTAACGAAATAATTCATTTACCTTCTAGAATACTATCCATGCAATATAATATCAAACAAATCAATATTAAATTCAATAGATTTAATGTAACGCTTTACATATAATTAAAGAAAATTTCCTACAATATATATCTTATGCAGTATAAATAATCCTACCAATAATTTGTTCTTGAAAATTTTAATTATAATTAGATTGATGACTAACATAGCCAATATTATAAATAACAATATTATATTTATATTGATAAATAACATAAATAACATTTCTTATTTATTTAATAAGAAATTTTTAAATTTTTGCTCGTTATAACATTACATGCAGGACCCCAGTAATGTCATTCGCCAAAAATATTGGCCAATAGGTGGTCGAAATTTAGTTAAAAGAATTTTTCACCAGTGCATCGCTTGTTTTAAAGCAAATCCAAAAATGCAAACACAGATAATGGGTCCGTTACCGAAATCAAGAGTACAACCTTCAATTCGTCCATTTTATACGACTGGTGTTGATTACTGTGGACCTGTTTTTGTCAAAATGTCAAAAAGAAGGGGAGTCAGGCCAGCAAAATGCTACATCGCACTTTTCATCTGATTCAGTACAAAGACAATTCATCTAGAATTAGTCGAAGATTTTACAACAGAATCATTTATTGCCGCGTTACGAAGATTCACTTCAAGACGTGGTAAGCCTAAGGATATTTACTCTGACAATGGTATAAATTTTGTGGGTGCTTACCGTGAACTTCAAGAACTTGTCGCACTGTGGAAAACTGAAGAATTTCAAAGAGATATAACTACAGTAATCTTATCCTTGGATGAGAGTACTTGGCATTTTCAACCTCCTAAAGCTCCACACTTTGGGGGTTTATGGGAGTCTTCAGTCAAGCTTGTGAAAACACATTTAAAACGAGTAGTAGGGAAAACTCTTCTCACTTATGTTCAGCTCATCACTTTTTTGACCCAAGTAGAGGCTTGCATAAACTCACGTCCTCTTGTTCCCTTATCCGATGAACCAAGTGATCTTGCTGCATTAACTCCTTCACATTTCCTTATCGGCGACGTTCTCACAAATTATCCTGAACCCTCTATCACAGACTTTCCTACAAACAGACTGAATCAGTGGCAACAAATTCAACAAATCCAGCAACATTTTTGGTCTCGATGGTCGAGAGACTATCTCAACACCCTGCAACAGAGACGAAAGTGGACAACCTCGTCACCGAATCTCAGCCCTGGAGACTTGGTAATCATGAAGGAAGACAACATTCCCCTCTTCAATGGAAATTGGCTCGTGTTATCGATATTCATCCAGGACAAGACAGCATCACTCGTGTGGTCTCTTTAAGAACGGCAAATGGGACAAAGAAGAGACCTATCACAAAACTGTGCCTGTTACCAAAATCTGAATAAGACTTTACTCTTAAAGCAATTTTTTAAATGTACACTAGTTATAAGATGTAATTGTTTTATTTCGTATGTATTCATTTTGTGTAAATTTGAAGGATGTTCCTTCAAGGTGGGGGGCATGGTTGAGTTTGTATTAATGTGTGAGAGTGGGTATGCGCGGTGGGTGGGGGTACCCACTCGTGGCGTGTGAGTCAGTGTGGAATGAGACGTTTTGTGGTGTAGTGCAAGATACAGTCCACTTCAATCTTATTACGACTACAGTTTTTATTATCTCCTGCATCAAACAAAAGGTATCGGAAGACATTGACAATAAGATGACAGCCAAAGTATTTTCTTCTAATGTTGGCGCTAGGAGAAATGTGTTCGGAACTTTTGGATGCTAAGAATGATCTAATGAACTTAATCGCTGCTAAGAATATTTTGAATTGTCGAACTGTTTAATGGTTTCATTTTAGTTAACAGAAAAGTTAATAATGTAATATTTAATACTAACTGTAAATAAACACTGGCTTTCTCTATTTGAGTCATCTTAATTTCAGCACCTAACCTTAATTCACCTCTAGTGATTTAATTCAGTCTTTAAATTACCTAACAATGCAAAATAATTTTACATGTCTAGTATGTTTAGTAATATTTCAAGATTAAAACTTACAAAAGTAGAAAAGAATGATCCGTCTTTCAGAAATTTGGCTATACACCAAATATTCAGTATTATCGTAACGATACGTCCCCCCCCCCCAATAATTGGGCACTGGTGACGCCCATGATAACAACTATCGTCATGTGATTACGTATCGTGATAACGTATTAGTTGGATTGTTGTTTAATGGGCTGTTGCCTCACAAAGTAGACAGTGTTCCAGAACGTCATAGAATAAACAACAGCTTTCTAGGATTATCCAGTATAGGCCTGCAGTGTATTACATCGACTTTCATCTTATTCTATGAAAGGAAGGATCAGCCAGTTAGGTAACGAAATGTTTCAAAGAGATGTTATGCGTTGTAATTTGTGCGGAGTGATATCGTGTGTTGTAATTCTGTTGTTGTAAAATTAGTAATAGGCCTATACTGATGTATTTACTGAGATGTGCGTAACACATATTTTTACGAAGAAATGTGTAATTAGCTGTATACAATAGGCATAATTACTTACGAAATACATATTAACAATAAAATTGTTGTAGCCTATTACTTGTGGGTTTCCAATAAAAGTGTTAAATAAAACTTGTGACTGTTTTATTTTATCTGGTACTCAGTTTAATTTCACCACATTGAAGATCTCTGTAAAGTGCTTGTGAGTTTAACATAACGCACAAAACACGAAGTAATGCCGGGAATCAGAACCAGGAACAACAAGGAAACATGACGTGACTTATAATTGAGTGGTTCGAATTCTGCTTGTTCTCCGATCGCAGCCCAGTGAGTTGTTACGTTCATCACTATGAGCTGACATGTTCTGGGTATGAGTTATTACGTGATTTATGAGCTCATATTATTGTGAGAGCTCTTGTTACATAAACTGGCGTACAGAGGAGTATATTTATGTCACGTGTCTTGTTGCATTTTTCTACGTTCGGGAAATGTCTCCGTTCCTCGATAGGACTTATTAGAGCCGCCGCTGATGTGCGCCGTTGAGTTCGGTTGACGAGAATCTAGTAACATCTAACAGATGGAAGACATTTCCTGCAGAATGAAAAATTAGTGAGAGAAAACGTTTTAGATGCTGACTCATTTGTTTCAAAGGATCGCAAGAAATAGCAAACACTTTCTATATTTCTATTAAACTCACCGGAGATTTATCATCCATCAGACTACTCAAAGCTTTGTCAAATTTATTTCCTGTTATTGTGTGATTATCTCTCTCACTCGGAGGGCTTCTCTTATCGAGTCCCATTATCATTCTCAGCCTCGAAGAACTAAGAGAATAATTCATCTCTATTCGAACAGTCCCTTACGTTTACGTATATTTTCTATATATACTTTTCATATATTTCCCACTTTCTTTCGGTCGGTCAGTAATGTTTAATACTAATTTTTTATCTTCCCTTCATGTTTTGTATGTAGTTCTGTAGTTTTCTCATTAATGCGCTGAGTTTTTCTGTGTTCCTTCTATTCACAATATCGTCTATTACTATAGTTTCATTATCCACCCATTCCTCTTTTTTCCTTAACCTCATTACAATCCTCTTGTATATAATTTTTATATTTTTTGTAATGGAATATTTCTCATTTGTAACAGAATATCAATAGTAGTATTCTTTAATGTGTGCAAATGTTTGGATGCACCAGTTACCTAAACAAGACAGTAGACAGACAAGCAGAAGTTGCGTCTCTGCAAATTTTTATTTGAATGGAGCTTTATCTGTGTAGAATATGTACCTGTGTGGCGTGTGCGGGTCACACGGATTTATACAACATCAGCAGTGGCATAGTATCGAAGTTCCAGTGTTGTATACGAGCAATAAAACTATGCGATTACTGTCAACTCATCACGCATCATCCAGAAAGCGATAGATTCATCGCGCAATCGCGGTGGGATATACATTCTAGAAGCGACACAGTCAGTTTAATATTGCGGTTCAAAGTGCGTTTTGGGTTTAGTGTAAAGTGATTATAGTCAGTCATTAAGTGCAGACATGTGTAATTAGTGCCGTGCGACATTTACTGCGACAGTCTTAATTAGGTGGCATACGTGTTTTACTGTGTCTTAATTAGGTGTTTTACTGTTTTATACGGTAGGCTATTATATTATTTGTATTTATTTAAATTGCAATTACAGTAAAGTTATCATTAGATATTTCTCTGTGATTAATTATTCTGTTTTCAATATTCAAACACGACGATCCATGCGACGAGTATCTTGTTACAAAATGAGACTTTATTAATTGTACTGTACGTTGTAAACATTTATATATATATATATATAATATTTAATTTTCATAATTAATTTACCTCAAGATATTTCTTTCCTTATTAGGAACATGTTTCGGGTACCATTGTGTACCCATCCTCAGCCTTCCGGATTTTGTGTCTGGTGAAGTACATGTGTGTTGACTGGTTGTTATTATGGCTTCCTGTTGGCTTCTGGTACTTTAAATTGGTCTTATTGTGTGTGATATTGTCATATTGTGGTCTCACACACAATAAGACTAATTTAAAGTACCAGAAGCCAACAGGAAGCCACAATAACAACCAGTCAACACACATGTACTTCACTAGAGACAAAATCCGGAAGGCTGAGGATGGGTACACAATGGTACCCGAAACATGTTCCTAATAAGGAAAGAAATATCTTGAGGTAAATTCATTATAAAAATTAAATACAATATATACATCAAGAAACGAACTGTATAAAAAAATGTTTGAATATATATGTTTACACGTTATTAGTATTTTGCAAAAATCCTTAAATTATTAATTTTTTCGGGGTGTTTTTAAACTATACATTTGCCCAATGTACAATTGGTGTCATTGAGAAGTCTAGCAACGTTGGGGCGCTCTCGCGTAAAATCCATTATGCCAACCGTTCTTAAACTGTAATATATAGTAGATTAGAACGTCTATTAATCACGGTAAGTCATCGCATTGCATATTCTTAACAAAATGTCAGACATATAGGACATGATGTCAGGCCTATGACCCTTTTGGTCTATACTGTTGCAGATATCGATTACGTGAAAAGTGTATCGGGTAATTTAAAAATGCATTAATTGCACAATAATATATTCAATTATTTTATTATATATCTATTGCAATAGAACATCCTATTGCATTTGTTTTATTGAAAAGTATATGTACTCATAATAACGATGATATATATGTTATTAGGCCTACATTTTAACATACGTATTATATGTTATCGTAATACATGAGAAAAGAATGTATAAGAAATGTAGAGTTGCATGTGAGATACAGCATTATAGTTTATAACTTTGTATTTGAGACTATAAATTAGTAGTCGTAAGAGGAAAAATATAGTACGATACATGAAATTGTACGTAATTATCATAAAATCGCGTGTCCTTGTGTCGCGTAAATACTAAAATTGGAAAAACATTATTCATTAGTGCCTTATTTAATTGAGTTGTGTGTGTGTGTGTGTGTGTGTACTATATATTACAGTTTAAGAACGGTTGGCATAATGGATTTTACGCGAGAGCGCCCCAACGTTGCTAGACTTCTCAATGACACCAATTGTACATTGGGCAAATGTATAGTTTAAAAACACCCCGAAAAAATTAATAATTTAAGGATTTTTGCAAAATACTAATAACGTGTAAACATATATATTCAAACATTTTTTTATACAGTTCGTTTCTTGATGTATATATTGTATTTAATTTTTATAATGAATTTACCTCAAGATATTTCTTTCCTTATTAGGAACATGTTTCGGGTACCATTGTGTACCCATCCTCAGCCTTCCGGATTTTGTCTCTAGTGAAGTACATGTGTGTTGACTGGTTGTTATTGTGGCTTCCTGTTGGCTTCTGGTACTTTAAATTAGTCTTATTGTGTGTGAGACCACAATATGACAATATCACACACAATAAGACCAATTTAAAGTACCAGAAGCCAACAGGAAGCCATAATAACAACCAGTCAACACACATGTACTTCACCAGACACAAAATCCGGAAGGCTGAGGATGGGTACACAATGGTACCCGAAACATGTTCCTAATAAGGAAAGAAATATCTTGAGGTAAATTAATTATGAAAATTAAATATTATATATATATATATATATATATATATATATATAAATGTTTACAACGTACAGTACAATTAATAAAGTCTCATTTTGTAACAAGATACTCGTCGCATGGATCGTCGTGTTTGAATATTGAAAACAGAATAATTAATCACAGAGAAATATCTAATGATAACTTTACTGTAATTGCAATTTAAATAAATACAAATAATATAATAGCCTACCGTATAAAACAGTAAAACACCTAATTAAGACACAGTAAAACACGTATGCCACCTAATTAAGACTGTCGCAGTAAATGTCGCACGGCACTAATTACACATGTCTGCACTTAATGACTGACTATAATCACTTTACACTAAACCCAAAACGCACTTTGAACCGCAATATTAAACTGACTGTGTCGCTTCTAGAATGTATATCCCACCGCGATTGCGCGATGAATCTATCGCTTTCTGGATGATGCGTGATGAGTTGACAGTAATCGCATAGTTTTATTGCTCGTATACAACACTGGAACTTCGATACTATGCCACTGCTGATGTTGTATAAATCCGTGTGACCCGCACACGCCACACAGGTACATATTCTACACAGATAAAGCTCCATTCAAATAAAAATTTGCAGAGACGCAACTTCTGCTTGTCTGTCTACTGTCTTGTTTAGGTAACTGGTGCATCCAAACATTTGCACACATTAAAGAATACTACTATTGATATTCTGTTACAAATGAGAAATATTCCATTACAAAAAATATAAAAATTATATACAAGAGGATTGTAATGAGGTTAAGGAAAAAAGAGGAATGGGTGGATAATGAAACTATAGTAATAGACGATATTGTGAATAGAAGGAACACAGAAAAACTCAGCGCATTAATGAGAAAACTACAGAACTACATACAAAACATGAAGGGAAGATAAAAAATTAGTATTAAACATTACTGACCGACCGAAAGAAAGTGGGAAATATATGAAAAGTATATATAGAAAATATACGTAAACGTAAGGGACTGTTCGAATAGAGATGAATTATTATCTTAGTTCTTCGAGGCTGAGAATGATAATGGGACTCGATAAGAGAAGCCCTCCGAGTGAGAGAGATAATCACACAATAACAGGAAATAAATTTGACAAAGCTTTGAGTAGTCTGATGGATGATAAATCTCCGGTGAGTTTAATAGAAATATAGAAAGTGTTTGCTATTTCTTGCGATCCTTTGAAACAAATGAGTCAGCATCTAAAACGTTTTCTCTCACTAATTTTTCATTCTGCAGGAAATGTCTTCCATCTATTAGATGTTACTAGATTCTCGTCAACCGAACTCAACGGCGCACATCAGCGGCGGCTCTAATAAGTCCTATCGAGGAACGGAGACATTTCCCGAACGTAGAAAAATGCAACAAGACACGTGACATAAATATACTCCTCTGTACGCCAGTTTATGTAACAAGAGCTCTCACAATAATATGAGCTCATAAATCACGTAATAACTCATACCCAGAACATGTCAGCTCATAGTGATGAACGTAACAACTCACTGGGCTGCGATCGGAGAACAAGCAGAATTCGAACCACTCAATTATAAGTCACGTCATGTTTCCTTGTTGTTCCTGGTTCTGATTCCCGGCATTACTTCGTGTTTTGTGCGTTATGTTAAACTCACAAGCACTTTACAGAGATCTTCAATGTGGTGAAATTAAACTGAGTACCAGATAAAATAAAACAGTCACAAGTTTTATTTAACACTTTTATTGGAAACCCACAAGTAATAGGCTACAACAATTTTATTGTTAATATGTATTTCGTAAGTAATTATGCCTATTGTATAAAGCTAATTACACATTTCTTCGTAAAAATATGTGTTACGCACATCTCAGTAAATACATCAGTATAGGCCTATTACTAATTTTACAACAACAGAATTACAACACACGATATCACTCCGCACAAATTACAACGCATAACATCTCTTTGAAACATTTCGTTACCTAACTGGCTGATCCTTCCTTTCATAGAATAAGATGAAAGTCGATGTAATACACTGCAGGCCTATACTGGATAATCCTAGAAAGCTGTTGTTTATTCTATGACGTTCTGGAACACTGTCTACTTTGTGAGGCAACAGCCCATTAAACAACAATCCAACTAATACGTTATCACGATACGTAATCACATGACGATAGTTGTTATCATGGGCGTCACCAGTGCCCAATTATTGGGGGGGGGGGACGTATCGTTACGATAATACTGAATATTTGGTGTATAGCCAAATTTCTGAAAGACGGATCATTCTTTTCTACTTTTGTAAGTTTTAATCTTGAAATATTACTAAACATACTAGACATGTAAAATTATTTTGCATTGTTAGGTAATTTAAAGACTGAATTAAATCACTAGAGGTGAATTAAGGTTAGGTGCTGAAATTAAGATGACTCAAATAGAGAAAGCCAGTGTTTATTTACAGTTAGTATTAAATATTACATTATTAACTTTTCTGTTAACTAAAATGAAACCATTAAACAGTTCGACAATTCAAAATATTCTTAGCAGCGATTAAGTTCATTAGATCATTCTTAGCATCCAAAAGTTCCGAACACATTTCTCCTAGCGCCAACATTAGAAGAAAATACTTTGGCTGTCATCTTATTGTCAATGTCTTCCGATACCTTTTGTTTGATGCAGGAGATAATAAAAACTGTAGTCGTAATAAGATTGAAGTGGACTGTATCTTGCACTACACCACAAAACGTCTCATTCCACACTGACTCACACGCCACGAGTGGGTACCCCCACCCACCGCGCATACCCACTCTCACACATTAATACAAACTCAACCATGCCCCCCACCTTGAAGGAACATCCTTCAAATTTACACAAAATGAATACATACGAAATAAAACAATTACATCTTATAACTAGTGTACATTTAAAAAATTGCTTTAAGAGTAAAGTCTTATTCAGATTTTGGTAACAGGCACAGTTTTGTGATAGGTCTCTTCTTTGTCCCATTTGCCGTTCTTAAAGAGACCACACGAGTGATGCTGTCTTGTCCTGGATGAATATCGATAACACGAGCCAATTTCCATTGAAGAGGGGAATGTTGTCTTCCTTCATGATTACCAAGTCTCCAGGGCTGAGATTCGGTGACGAGGTTGTCCACTTTCGTCTCTGTTGCAGGGTGTTGAGATAGTCTCTCGACCATCGAGACCAAAAATGTTGCTGGATTTGTTGAATTTGTTGCCACTGATTCAGTCTGTTTGTAGGAAAGTCTGTGATAGAGGGTTCAGGATAATTTGTGAGAACGTCGCCGATAAGGAAATGTGAAGGAGTTAATGCAGCAAGATCACTTGGTTCATCGGATAAGGGAACAAGAGGACGTGAGTTTATGCAAGCCTCTACTTGGGTCAAAAAAGTGATGAGCTGAACATAAGTGAGAAGAGTTTTCCCTACTACTCGTTTTAAATGTGTTTTCACAAGCTTGACTGAAGACTCCCATAAACCCCCAAAGTGTGGAGCTTTAGGAGGTTGAAAATGCCAAGTACTCTCATCCAAGGATAAGATTACTGTAGTTATATCTCTTTGAAATTCTTCAGTTTTCCACAGTGCGACAAGTTCTTGAAGTTCACGGTAAGCACCCACAAAATTTATACCATTGTCAGAGTAAATATCCTTAGGCTTACCACGTCTTGAAGTGAATCTTCGTAACGCGGCAATAAATGATTCTGTTGTAAAATCTTCGACTAATTCTAGATGAATTGTCTTTGTACTGAATCAAATGAAAAGTGCGATGTAGCATTTTGCTGGCCTGACTCCCCTTCTTTTTGACATTTTGACAAAAACAGGTCCACAGTAATCAACACCAGTCGTATAAAATGGACGAATTGAAGGTTGTACTCTTGATTTCGGTAACGGACCCATTATCTGTGTTTGCATTTTTGGATTTGCTTTAAAACAAGCGATGCACTGGTGAAAAATTCTTTTAACTAAATTTCGACCACCTATTGGCCAATATTTTTGGCGAATGACATTACTGGGGTCCTGCATGTAATGTTATAACGAGCAAAAATTTAAAAATTTCTTATTAAATAAATAAGAAATGTTATTTATGTTATTTATCAATATAAATATAATATTGTTATTTATAATATTGGCTATGTTAGTCATCAATCTAATTATAATTAAAATTTTCAAGAACAAATTATTGGTAGGATTATTTATACTGCATAAGATATATATTGTAGGAAATTTTCTTTAATTATATGTAAAGCGTTACATTAAATCTATTAAATTTAATATTGATTTGTTTGATATTATATTGCATGGATAGTATTCTAGAAGGTAAATGAATTATTTCGTTAATTAATGTACATACCACCCATTGAATTTATGATTTGTTTTGTGATTAGAGATAAGGTACTTATACGTAATCAATATATAAATACGATGATGTTAAATGCGTTCAACCATTCCAGATAGTTAGCAATAAATTTGTAGATGCAATTAAAACTAAAAGGGGGTACACCAATTGTAATACAAGTCATGAAAAGTAGGTTAACATGTTATATCCCTCCCGGAGGAAGATGAACATGGTGAGGCGACGTACAGGGCGCAGAATTTGGATTTGAATTGTTCCCTAAGATCACATCATCAAATCAAAATTGAGGACGCTATAACAAGCAAAAATTTAAAAATTTCAAATTTTCTCCTCGACGGATTTTGTTCACACGACGTTGTGTCAACGACTTCTAGTCGATGCAATAAATAAAACTTAATGTGAAGATGTCAGAACAGCGTCGCTAACAAGACAATAGGAAGACGTTAAGTTCTACTCAACTATAGAAATTGGATATACGAGATGACAGGGGAAGTTTAGCTAAAAATTATTACCCACAACAGTCGAGACAAAGCAGGCGAGGACACTCACACGTGTACTGAGAATTAAGGCATACGTTCAGTCAGGTTACGTCAGAATACGAGGTACTACAAAAAAGGGGACAAGATGTTTACAAAGGAATGTACGTACAGCACTTTAAGAGACAATGTATTAAGTGGATAATAGACAGGACTCTAGCCAAGCTACACAGCTGGAGGTAACGTCTAAGTGACAGACGCAATTTACGATTGGAAAGTCAGGGTGGCTTCACCAGCCAACATATGTCAAGAATTATTAATAGTTACAAAAAAGGGGTGTAAGAGAGAACAATGCTTCAGAAGGACCCAAGAACAGATGAAGGCAACTTAGAAAAACACAGCGTATACCCCACACAAAGGAGTGATCGACAGGTGCTTAATAGCTAGAAATTCTGCGAAATAGGTCAACGTTCGAACAGGACAAATCTGGGGATGTCTGACGACCTATCAGAGTACAACTCTTGCGAAGAACACCGGTGGAGAGGACAGTTTCTATAGCAACCAAAAGCCAAAGCGTATCAGGAGATAGAAACCAAAAAACCCTGGTGTAGTGGGACGAAATATTCCGAGAAAACTATGAGCTGACCTATCACAAGTAAGAAAAGGCGTGGACAGTCCAGACGAGAAAATTTGAGTAGGGACAAGCTGATAAAACTATGTGTCTAACACAGGGACGCGGCTAGTATATCTTAATTTGTGGAGGACAGTATATCTAAATTTTCAAGATAGTAGATCTTAATTTGTGGAAGATAGTAGATTACAATTTTGCGACTAGTGTATTTTAAACTTTCAAGCCAGTATAGCTCAGTAAACTTCATGTTCAGTATATTTTGTACCAATCGGTATTTCTCAGTCTTAGTATCAAGTCTAATATCAGTATGAGTTCGATTACAATTTGTGAACAATTATTTCGACGCGGTATTACTGTGTTCATTTTCATATAAATTAATAGACTTGGTGACATCGTCATGTCATAATATTCGGACTTAGTGATTTTCTAATAGTGGAATTCAAAGTGCGATTTAGCGGACTCATGTATTAATCAATCAAAGTGAACAATACAATCTCGACACGTACAAATATCATTACTAGTGTATTGTACAAAATAGACGAACTTACAATTAGTCAGTGCTACTAAATCACATTAAACATAATAGAACATGAAATGTTTGAACGAACTAATCTAATCATATATACATTGATAAAAAGTGAAATAAGTGACGAACGGACATAAACATTAATTTTGCAAAATGAACATACAACACTTATTTTAGAGTGAATTATTCAAACTAACAAAAAATCCATTACTTATTTACACAACTCTATTTCGACGCGAGTTATCGTGGGTGTATACAAGTGTTCGTGCTATCGACGTCAGTCAACAAGATGTGTCTTTCTGTCTTCATCACCACAAGGACCGGACATCGCTGGACACTAAATGGATATTCTAAAAATCTCAAGTAACCATTATTAATTTATTACTTTAAGTAACTACTACTGACCTGATTCTTTCAAAGAATTCCTACCCTGGGAAGTTATAAATAAATGTAATGAATACAATTAGAGTTAAAAGTTATAAATAACGAATGTGTTAACAAAGACTATCTGGGATTAATGAACGCATCAATAATTAGTATTTGAATTGTTGTATTCTATGATTTATGTATGTATGTCTTTTTCAGCGAATATATAAACTAGAACTTGTTTTTTGATTTATATATGTATTTACAGGTGCAACGACGTTTTTATATGTATGATTATAATTTTATGAATGAATAATAAATTAGCTATTTAAGTTGATTTTACACATGCGTTCATTATTACAGATAACCCACATATTAAATTAATCTTTAAAAACATAAATTAATTTTCTAAGAGTCTTTTGCTAAGTGATTTAATTGAATTCACAATATTAATTGTTAACTGATATCAATGTAAATGGCGATACCAATCGCGAGCCTTATGAAGGATATCATTTGTTAATCTATAAATAATTAAAGTAATTATTCAATTAATTCACAATTTAATTAATTACACATTGTATTAAATGGCTCCCAAAGAACGTGGGGCTCCACAAATATAAATTACATTTACATATGCACATTGTATTAATGGCGCCCAACCGCACGGCATGATACGTAGTAATAAAAGTAATTGATACGTACAAGTTTGGCAAAGATCAGGCAGTAGTAGAAGTAGACAAAGTAGCATTATAAAATAAGAAATAAAAATAAGTATTAGTGTCATAAGTCAGTTTGAATGATTACGCGTAGGAAAGCAAAGATGGCAAGCAATTCCGATAGCGTAGAGTTCGACATTAATAACCAGTTAGGTAGGGTAAACACTGAAGATAACACCACACCTAGCGCTGTAGGGAGTCAAGAGGAAAGGACGCGAGAACATACGTTAAACCAGAAGACGTGAGTCTACAAATGTTGATGGAGTTCATCCGACAACAGAGCGAGAAACAAGAAGAAAATAGTAGAGTAATTAGCGAGAAACAAGTAGAAAGTAGTAGATTAATTAGTGAAAAGCTCGACCAGCATAAGGAAGAGATGAAACGACAGTCAGCGGAACAGCTCACGCAGATACGGTCCGAGATACGAGAATACCAGCAGGCCTGGGAAGGGAAGATCAATGAATTACAAAAGAAACAAGATTATATAGTAAGAGAGTTGAGAGAAGATGCGAACAAGAAATACGAAGAGATACAGGAAGCACGAGAAACCGATCGCCAAGAATGGATGGTAGCGATCCACAATACCTAATCAACTGTTAAAAAGATTCATAATAAATTTGATGCTCACGTCAAAGACGCCAATAAGAAGCATGAAGAGTTAAAGGCCGAAATACATGATACCATACGGCAGAAACAACAAGAACAAGGTGAAACAAACAACAACATGATGCAGAAATTGGAAGAAGTCGACGGGAGACAGCGTTCAACGGAACAGAAGTTGGACGAAACCACAAAAGAAAAGACGACGCGAATAGAAGAATTGAAATGCCATTTAACAAAAGTAAAGGAGAACCAGGAGAGACTACAGAGACAATTAATGGAAGGTGAGTGTGGCACGATGAACCGAATTAATGGACCTAACCACAACGACCTCAAATATAACGGTACTGACAGATTCCCCATGGAATTTCTTAAGGAGCTGTCCGAGGTACAGGAACTATACTACCCCACTGATAATATTAAGTGGATAGATAGACATTTAGAGTTAGACGCCGGAATTTGGTGGAGAGTTATACGAAGCCAAATATCCAATTTTGAAGAATTTAAAGAAGCGTTCTCGCAAAAATACTGGGGACAAGAACGGCAAGACAGCATACGGGATCATCTTGAATATGGGAGATTTGATTGGCGTGGTCCAATTAATGCGATCCAATATATAGAGCGCATATTATTGGAAAGTAGACAATTATCACCTACTTTGACGGATCGACAGTTGATCCGGAAGATCGTGCGTCATTTTGGGCCGAGATCCAGCTCGCTGTTATCACGAGAGGAATTACAACAATTCCAAACTTTGAGTCTTTAATTATAGAATATACACAAATCCATCCAAGAAATAACAGAGAGTCGAGTTATGTAACAACGAAGGAGGGGAGAAATTCATACAAGGAGAGTGAAAGTTTTACAAACAAAACGACTGGAACGCAGAAGAAGGCTTGGGGTGAGAGACCGCACGCAAACACACAACAGCACCGCACTGGGGAGAGGCGACCCGTGAATACAATAGAGTTTGTCAATAAAGGCGCTTCGACTTCGAGCACTGAACCCAAGCGGCTCGCCAAGAAGAAAAAAAAAATTCATTTGTACAGTAAAGGAGATAGCCAACAATACGGATGGTTATCAAACTAATGTAATACTACCTGACTTAAGAAACGAATTGTTATGCGATGATGACGAGGAGATTGTCCAGCGAATAATAAAATGTCCAGAAATAACTATAAAATTTAACAATAATATTACGGTACAAGCTCTGCTTGACACGGGAAGCGTTATCAATGGATTATCGGAATCTTGGTTCAATCAAAATAAGCAAAACATAGCACCTTATGAAATTTTACCTATGACCAATACTTTAATAATTAGCGCGGTAGGCAATAAATCAAAATTAATAAGGAAGCAGATATTATGTGACATAGATATCGATGGGAGTAAGAATGAATGTGTGTTCCTCATTATACCAGGCCTGATAAAACCATGTATTTTAGGAATTAGTTTTCTCCAGGAAGCAGGATGTCTCATTGACATGGGAAAAGGGGTCATCGAATTAAAAGGAAAGGCTGACGAAGCAGCGTGCACAGTGCCAATTATGCATATGGAGGTGGTGGACATAGAAGAAGACGAAGATATCATGCGAAACATCGATAAGAAGGTGGAGAGCGTTGACTGCGGAGATAAAAGGATATTGATGAGGTTAAGAGAAATTCTCGTAAGAAATAAAAGTTTATTCAGGGAGTGCCCCGGAAGGATCGAAGGATACGTTCACGAGTTTTAAGTCACAGACCGGACACCGTACTTCCAGAGAGGATGGCCTGTCCCATTAGCATATAAAGGGAAGGTGGATGATGAGATAAGTCGAATGTTACGGTATGGGGTCATTGAGCGATGCAACAGCGCCTATATCAACCCACTCGTTACTGTTATTAAGAAAGATGGAAGAGTACGATTATGTCTGGATGCGAGGAAGGTGAACAGCGTGACGATTCCGGACTATGAGGGAGCCTCACCGATAAATGATATTTTAGCTAGATGTAGTGAAATGAAGTATTTATCCACCGTAGACTTAACAAGTAGTTTCTGGCAAGTACCACTGAAGCCAGAGTGCCGGAATTTCACCACTTTTATGTATGAAGGCAAATGTTATCGCTTCACAGTTACGCCGTTTGGACTGAGTACCAGTTCTGCTGCACTAACCAGGGGATTGGACACAGTATTGGAGGAAGAAGTTAAGAAAAACACCATCATTTACGTAGATGATTGCTTATGTTATTCCGGAGATCTAGAAACACATTCATCACATTTGGATTTATTGTTGACTAACTTAAGAAGAACGAATTTGACCATCAATTTAGATAAGTCGCAATTTTTTAGGCAAGAAATTGCATACCTTGGATATCGTCTAACTACGCAAGGAATACAGGCGACGGATGAGAAGATTGACGCAATTATGAAGTTTCCAACACCTCGAAACCAAAAGCAACTAAAGGGTTTCTTGGGCCTAACAAATTTTTATAACCGCTTTACGGATAAATACGCCGAAACAGCCAGACCGTTACTTGAATTATTAAGAAAAGGACATAGATTCACATGGACACCGGAACTAAACAAATGTTTCCAACAAGTTAAAGAACTATTTGTAGAAACAGTGATCTTGAAGTTTCCTCGAATAAACCAACGATACTACATGCAGTGCGACGCCAGCAACTTTGCATATGGCGGGCAGCTATATCAACTGGACGAGGAAGGAAAAATCGGAGTTATAGCATTTACTAGCAAAACATTCAAGGGTGCAGAAAGAAATTACTACACCACTGAAAAGGAGCTCTTGAGTATTGTGAGATGTCTCGAAAAATTCCGCATATATATATTAGGGCAACCTTTAACCGTTATCACGGATAATAAGGCATTGATTTATGAACAAATGCCATTTAAATAATTCACGAATAACACGCTGGATTTTAAGTATCCAAGAGTACAAGTTCGATATCGTCCATTGCAAGGGCAAAGACAACATTGTTGCCGATCTTCTAAGCAGAAACCCAGGAGACGCCACGTTAGAAGAAATTAGCGATAATACGTGCGAATATTTGATTAATTACATAATAATCAAGATGGATAGAAAAGTGAGCAAAATCATTATGGATATTGGAAAATATCAACTTGAAGATACTAAACTTAGGACTATTATAGATAAGATAAATGAAGAATGTTTATATAAGGAAGTAGGTAAATTTTATAGATATGTTAACGAGAAATTATATAGACTACGTAAGAGGGAATGGAAACTGTACATACCGAACAGTGTATCCGGAGAAGTAATCGCCGAAATACACAGGATGTATGGGCGAATTCAGTGAACGCATCACACGATCCATGTGTGAGCTCTCACTTACCAAAAATTCAAAAATTGGAATGCAGGGGTAGGGATGGTTATCATTCCTACGTCAGTGGTCAACACATACCTGGGATCGAAGAAATGTACAAAAATGTTACAAGAACATTTTACCATAGATAAAATGTTGAAGAAATTGAAGAATTACGTAAGGACGTGCAACGTGTGTCAAAAATGCAAAGACGCAGGTAACAAGGTCTTGTTCGGCGGAACGAAAGCTATTGTCCCGTTAGGTAGGGGTGACCTAGTGAGCGCGGACTATTTTGGACCGCTACCCGTCTCGTCCGCTGGGGTAAGATATTTGTTCGTTACTGTAGACAATTTCACAAAATACGTACGACTGTTTACACTTAGGAGGGCAACGACCGCTGCCACGTTAAGGAGGGTACACCAGTATTGTGAAGAGTTTGGGAGTCCCAAAATGATTCTCACTGACAATGGGACACAGTTCACATCGAAAAAATGGGTGAACGGCTTAAATGAGTTAAACATTCAACCAAGATACACCGCAATTAGAAACCCATGTGCGAATCTGGCTGAAAGGATTAATAGACAGCTCGGAAATTTATTCAGGATCTTCGTGTGTGACCAACATACTAAGTGGTCGCGTTATGTATCTATAATCGAAAGTTGCATTAACGAGACGTACCACGAGACTATAGAGGTAACACCCTATGAGGCACATCTCGGCAAAAAACCGACAAGAGTTTGGGAAAAATACCTAGACAAAGACATACTTCAAGTTAAAGGAGCTGACCACAACCAAATATTTGTAAAGATGAAAGAGAAGAGGGAAAAGCAAGCTAAGTTGTGTAATGAATCCAAAATCATTACTAAGTTCCAGATTGGTGAAAAGGTTTTAATAAGGACCTATTATCAGTCAGACGCGATCCAGAAAAGGATTGATAAATTTTGTCAACTATACTGTGAGCCATACAAGGTACATCGAGTTCTTGGGGATGCTACATACCAGCTCGTCGACTGCGATGACGAAAGCAAGATCCGAGGGAAATTCAATGTGAGGCAAATGAAGAAGTATTACGAGCCAGAGAACAGAATGTGATATGAAAAAGGGAGAAAGTGGTAGAACATGTCTTAATGAGTTAGCTGAGGGAGATAAGTCATCTACGTTAGGGTTAATGACGCGCTTATCTCATTAAGCTGGCTTAATCAAAAGAAAAATATGTAATCTAAATGTCAATTGTAACTTAAGAACCTACTTAGTTATTAGATCACTGATGATATGTTAGATAATAAGTGTGAGTCAATATTTTGATTGACATTCTTTATGATTTATTGTAGTGAATACAAAGAACATTTTAGTTACGACAACTTGTTTGAATAGCAATAAATTATTGAAACAAAGTGAAAAAAAGACACTTAAAAGTAAATAAGTGATATTGAATTAATAAACTATATTGCAAATAAATCTTGTTAAAGTGAATGTACATCATTGATAGGTTAGGAATTTGAATTTATGTTAGGACGAAGCAAATAACTCGTTATCAAAAAAAAATGTATGTGTATGTATATAGATGATCAAACAATATGAATATAGATAAAACTAACGTAACGGATATGTTAGTCATCAATCTAATTATAATTAAAATGTTCAAGAACAAATTATTGGTAGGATTATTTATACTGCATAAGATATATATTGTAGGAAATTTTCTTTAATTATATGTAAAGCGTTACATTAAATCTATTGAATTTAATATTGATTTGTTTGATATTATATTGCATGGATAGTATTCTAGAAGGTAAATGAATTATTTCGTTAATTAATGTACATACCACCCATTGAATTTATGATTTGTTTTGTGATTAGAGATAAGGTACTTATACGTAATCAATATGTAAATACGATGATGTTAAATGCGTTCAACCATTCCAGATAGTTAGCAATAAATTCGTAGATGCAATTAAAACTAAAAGGGGGTACACCAATTGTAATACAAGTCATGAAAAGTAGGTTAACATGTTATATCCCTCCCGGAGGAAGATGAACATGGTGAGGCGACGTACAGGGCGCAGAATTTGGATTTGAATTGTTCCCTAAGGTCACATCATCAAATCAAAATTGAGGACGCTATAACAAGCAAAAATTTAAAAATTTCAAATTTTCTCCTCGACGGATTTTGTTCACGAAGTTGTGTCAACGATTTCTAGTCGATGCAATAAATAAAACTTAATGTGAAGATGTCAGAACAGCGTCGCTAACAAGACAATAGGAAGACGTTAAGTTCTACTCAACTATAGAAATTGGATATACGAGATGACAGGGGAAGTTTAGCTAAAAATTATTACCCACAACAGTCGAGACAAAGCAGGCGAGGACACTCACACGTGTACTGAGAATTAAGGCATACGTTCAGTCAGGTTACGTCAGAATACGAGGTACTACAAAAAAGGGGACAAGATGTTTACAAAGGAATGTACGTACAGCACTTTAAGAGACAATGTATTAAGTGGATAATAGACAGGACTCTAGCCAAGCTACACAGCTGGAGGTAACGTCTAAGTGACAGACGCAATTTACGATTGGAAAGTCAGGGTGGCTTCACCAGCCAACATATGTCAAGAATTATTAATAGTTACAAAAAAGGGGTGTAAGAGAGAACAATGCTTCAGAAGGACCTAAGAACAGATGAAGGCAACTTAGAAAAACACAGCGTATACCCCACACAAAGGAGTGATCGACAGGTGCTTAATAGCTAGAAATTCTGCGAAATAGGTCAACGTTCGAACAGGACAAATCTGGGGATGTCTGACGACCTATCAGAGTACAACTCTTGCGAAGAACACCGGTGGAGAGGACAGTTTCTATAGCAACCAAAAGCCAAAGCGTATCAGGAGATAGAAACCAAAAAACCCTGGTGTAGTGGGACGAAATATTCCGAGAAAACTATGAGCTGACCTATCACAAGTAAGAAAAGGCGTGGACAGTCCAGACGAGAAAATTTGAGTAGGGACAAGCTGATAAAACTATGTGTCTAACACAGGGACGCGGCTAGTATATCTTAATTTGTGGAGGACAGTATATCTAAATTTTCAAGATAGTAGATCTTAATTTGTGGAAGATAGTAGATTACAATTTTGCGACTAGTGTATTTTAAACTTTCAAGCCAGTATAGCTCAGTAAACTTCATGTTCAGTATATTTTGTACCAATCGGTATTTCTCAGTCTTAGTATCAAGTCTAATATCAGTATGAGTTCGATTACAATTTGTGAACAATTATTTCGACGCGGTATTACTGTGTTTATTTTCATATAAATTAATAGACTTGGTGACATCGTCATGTCATAATATTCGGACTTAGTGATTTTCTAATAGTGGAATTCAAAGTGCGATTTAACGGACTCATGTATTAATCAATCAAAGTGAACAATACAATCTCGACACGTACAAATATCATTACTAGTGTATTGTACAAAATAGACGAACTTACAATTAGTCAGTGCTACTAAATCACATTAAACATAATAGAACATGAAATATTTGAACGAACTAATCTAATCATATATACACTGATAGAAAGTGAAATAAGTGACGAACGGACATAAACATTAATTTTGCAAAATGAACATACAACACTTATTTTAGAATGAATTATTCAAACTAACAAAAAATCCATTACTTATTTACACAACTCTATTTCGACGCGAGTTATCGTGGGTGTATACAAGTGTTCGTGCTATCGACGTCAGTCAACAAGATGTGTCTTTCTGTCTTCATCACCACAAGGACCGGACATCGCTGGACACTAAATGGATATTCTAAAAATCTCAAGTAACCATTATTAATTTATTACTTTAAGTAACTACTACTGACCTGATTCTTTCAAAGAATTCCTACCCTGGGAAGTTATAAATAAATGTAATGAATACAATTAGAGTTAAAAGTTATAAATAACGAATGTGTTAACAAAGACTATCTGGGATTAATGAACGCATCAATAATTAGTATTTGAATTGTTGTATTCTATGATTTATGTATGTATGTCTTTTTCAGCGAATATATAAACTAGAACTTGTTTTTTGATTTATGCATGTATTTACAGGTGCAACGACGTTTTTATATGTATGATTATAATTTTACGAATGAATAATAAATTAGCTATTTAAGTTGATTTTACACATGCGTTCATTATTACAGATAACCCACATATTAAATTAATCTTTAAAAACATAAATTAATTTTCTAAGAGTCTTTTTGCTAAGCGATTTAATTGAATTCACAATATTAATTGTTAACTGATATCAATGTAAATGGCGATACCAATCGCGAGCCTTATGAAGGATATCGTTTGTTAATCTATAAATAATTAAAGTAATTATTCAATTAATTCACAATTTAATTAATTGCACATTGTATTAAATGGCTCCCAAAAAACGTGGGGCTCCACAAATATAAATTACATTTACATATGCACATTGTAATGTTTTGATATGAAGGTGTGTAGTGATCAAATCTGTTAACCTGTGCCCCTTTGGTAATATGATTGGATGCATTTGGTCTGGATGTAAAATTGATTGCTGTAATCGTCCACCAACTCGTAACACGTTATATTTATCAATAAATGGATAACGAAACAAGTTTGCTTTTCTTATCTATGGATTTGCCAGATTCTAAAGCACTGAATTCAATTGGTAAGAATTTTTCTGTATCATTGTGATTAAAGTATGTTCTGCTGCTTGAAGTTCGCTTACTAGTAGAGGACCACTTACGCGATGCTTTTTCACTTGGCAATTATGAAGGAATCTTAAACAATATGCAATCGCTCGTTGAGCTCGTGTGAAGGTAGAAAAATTGTTTAAGTTAATACCTTCTGTGGTAGCAACGGTTGAATGAACACGATGTCGACATTCTGGTATATTGTCGAAGTCTGGAAGTATGATAGGTTCTTCTAAATTTATCTTGGGCAAATATAGAAATGATGGTCTTTTCCAATACCTATCAGCTTGTAGCAGTTCTAATGGGAGTAATCCTCTTGACAGGTAATCTGCAGGATTATCGCCACTCTTCACATGCTTCCATGAGTTGACATCTGTGCTATTTTGTATCTTAGAAACTCGGTTTGCCACAAACGTAGTCCAATGTGTTGTGGGGGCCTGAATCCATGCTAAAGTAATAGTTGAATCCGTATAATAAGTAACAGAGTTAATCTGGAGGTGTAGAGCATGTTGCGTTGATGTACACAGTTCTGACAACAATAAGGCTCCACGTAAATCAAGTCTGGGAAGAGATATTCTCTTCAGAGGCGCGACACGTGATTTCAACGTAATTAAATTTACCGTAATGTGTCCCTCAGTGTCGATGGTTTTTAGATAGAGGAAGGCACCATAGGCCGACTCTGATGCGTCAGAAAACCCATGAATTTCTATCTTTGGAGCGTTTCGTCTGTTGGTCAAAATGGCTCTAGGGACACGAATGCCTGCTAGTAGATGTAAAGATTCTTGAAACTGATTTCACTTATCACTTATTTCATCAGGGACTGCGTCATCCCACCCAATTTGACATGACCACAGCCGTGCATGATCAATTTAGCTAGTAAAATTACCGGACCTATAAGTCCAAGAGGATCAAAAATCGTTCCTTTAGCAGATAATATTGTGCGTTTAGTTGGTTGCCGATCAGTCATTTTACCTTTGTTGATGGAAAATTGAAAAGTGTCTTGTTTAGGGTTCCACATAAGGCCAAGTGTTTTCACTGTTGTTTCTTCATCGATTTCAATGCAATCGTGCAGAATGTCGTCTCGTGGTACATTTGATAATATGTCTGGATTATTATTTGCGCCCCATTTCTTAAGTGAAATCCATCTCGGCACGTTACTCAGTTACGTCCTGTTGTAATTGGATGCCTTCTTCAATTATTTCGACCCCTGTGAGGACGTCATCTACATAACAATCTTCCATGATGACTTTTGATGCTGCCGGTAAATGGCGTTTTTCATCGAGAGCAAGCTGCTTCAATGTTCTGGTTGCCAAATATGGAACACTTGCGGTCCCATATGTTACTGTTGACAACTTGTATGTTTTAACTGGATTATCAGGGGTGTCTCTCCACAATATTAATTGAAGATTTTGTTGCGTTGGGTGTATGTTAATCTGACAATACATTTTTTTCAATATCAGTTATTATTACAAATGTAGGCTATGTGTTCTGAATCTGATAAGAATGCTGATTAAATCTGATTGCACCTTTGGTCCCACAACTGATGTGTCGTTTAGAGAAACACCCGAATCTGTTTTTGATGAGGCGTCAAACTACTCTCACTTTGCTTGTTGTTGAGTTTTTGCTTAATACCGCATGATGAGGAATATAGTATGCCTTTGACTGTTCAGCCTCAGTTGATGTTATTTCCCTCATGTGACCTAACTCTTCGTATTCTCTCATGAAATTTACATACTGTCGCTGTAAGTCTGGATTACTTAACAACCGTTTCTCCACCAATAAAAATCTTCTTAATGCTATGTCCTTAGATTCACCCAATTCACTGACTTCTCCCTTCAATGGTAGTTGAACACAGTATCTTCCATGTTCATCTCTGGTCGTTGTTTGCATGAATAAATCTTCGCAAAATTAATCATTTCCAGTATATTGTTTCTCGCCATTGTGATCTTCAAGATCCCAGAATCGTTGCATGATTTTGTTGATATTATGATGTGTTGACAAATGACATACAGAAGTTGAATTCGCCTTCTGATTCACCTTTATCTTGCCAGAAATTATCCAGCCGAATACTGTGTTTTGTAAGGTGGGTGTATAATCACAAATTTTAAATTTGCCTTCACATAGTAAATCAAAGGATAATTCTGCTCCTATTAATAAGTCAATGTCACCAGGTTGACTGAACTGAGGATCAGCCAACTAAAGGTTTGGAGGAATGTCTAGGCTAGATCTGTCAATGGATATTGTAGGTAACTGTTGAGTGATAGAACTTAAGACTAGGCAATCAATGGCACTCGAGAATGAATTAAATCTGGACTTGATTATACACTGAAGAATTCTTGTCGGGTTTGTTATAGACTGTCCTATTCCACTCACTTCATTAGAAATGGTCCTTGTGGGTAAGCCTAATTTCTTTACTATCTTATTTGTAATGAAATTCGACTGAGAGCCGAATTTACTAATTTACATTAGTAAAATTAGTAACTATTTCATTTCATATGATCTGGATGGTTTCATTTTGTGTGTATAATTCTGTTTACTTTGGAGCCACTGCCTAACAGATGAACTTGCAGCAACTCTATGAAGTGTCCTTCAAAATTTGTATGATCTCTAATAGTCTGCTCCTGTCTAAAGTTACCTTTTGTCCTTCAGCTGTAATTTTTTATAAATGCCTGTGAATAGAGGCTTCTTGTTGAGCATGGCTAAATATAGCTTGGGCATGGTTGTTATTCATTGGGCATGATACACTTTTTTCGTGGTTTTTAACATTTGAATTACCTTTTTCCAGTTTTTGCTTTTTTTCTTGTTATTTCCATGTATGCTTTCAGTTGCGTTTTGTCTCGACTAATCGGAATGTATTTTGTACAGAAGAAACAGCTTATCCCATCAACCCCAAATACATGCAGCCACGGAAATGTTTTGTACAGTTTTGTGGAATACGTAATACTCGCCCTGTATGATGCTGATGAACTGGGCAACCAACGGGTAAAACTTTGGCTGGTATGGAAGATTCAGTTTCGGAAGAAACTGGATCACATGCTGCAGGCACTGGTGTCAGTGGTTGTGGTAACCTTTCAGAAAATTATGAAATTCAAAATTCATCGGTAGTAAGTGGAAATCCTTCAAGGCCTAGGATCTAAACATGAAATATATTGGACTTGTTGGATCAAGAAAATAAATTAGTAGTTAATTTTACGAGGGCTATTAGTAATTCAACCTCCGACAGGCTTGCAAGAAATTGCTAAATGTTACGTTACAAACCTATATTTCTATTGTCCATAATTGCTACCACCCAAGTTTAAGTTCAGCCAGTTCTCATATTTTGGTACCAACTTTTGTCTTATCGAAAAATCTGCCGCCAAAGTACCCAGCCAATAGTTGATGGTATCAATGAGGTTTAAAGCCCTAGGTTATCTGTCATACATAAGAAGACAGCATCCCTATCTAGATCAACTGCGGTGGTGTACCGGCCTTGCTTCGGTCGCAAAAATTACGCAAAAGTTACTCGCAAATCCTAGTGTGAACTTTCCTGAAGGGGGAACCTTTTGAGTACTTTTGGAGCCTGCCCTCAACAATGGTCAGGTCCATGGCGGCGGGTTACCTCAAGGGGGTTGACCATCTTATGAAGACACATCGACAACTCAGAGTTATTCTTTTGTCATGTTTACATTTTTATGGCTGTGTCAACAAACTGTCAAACCCGCGCTCTAGCCGTCGTCGTTACTTCCGGGAACCTATCATCTTGTATAATAATACAAAGTAAATAAATTATTGGGCCTCAAATTGGACCATCAATGGCAGTGAATTTAAATTAATATTTTTATTCAACCAATAATTTATGTAAAAAAATAACAATTTAAAAAAAAAATTATTCAGGATTTTAGCTTTTAAAAAATATTTGGGGGGTGGGCCCCCCTTGTCCCCCCGGCCGTGACGCCCGTGGCTGTTATGACTTTAGTTGCGTTTTGCGTCACCGTGACACGCTGTTTTATCTAAGTTTAAAGATTGCGCACCTGCACAAAACCCGAAACCATGAATTTTCCACTTCATTTAAATATTTATTTTTTAAAATCAATATCTGAAAAAAATTGCACGGATTCTAAAGAATATCAGAACCACGGATCAAACGTTTCTTCAAGTTTTGGGATTGCACAGGATACTGTCTGACTGTACCAAATAGCCCCATACAGATTCTGTCCTTGCGAATCTCAATAAAACAGAGGAATTTTCCATCCTAAACCAATCAACGTTGATGAAGTTCATTTTTTGTCACTTGGGGCGGTTGACTGAGCTCAACGTATTCACGATAAATGTTCTTGTTCCGTTTCTATTGTGTATAGGTGGATGAATTGTTTGGATAGATTTTTGGATACCCATAGGTTACAGCAAAAATTAGTAAACGTTTGTGTAAAAATTTGTGGCGTCAAACAGTTCACTGACGGTTTTTAATGTTAACCGATTAAAGAAAATCCATTCATTTCCGATGTGATTTGTTAGTACTTTGGTGGAGATTGTAAACATTTCAGGTAGTAGAATTCGTTATGTGCATGTGCCCTGTCACGACGATTTCTATTCAGAACTGATGCTGTATTAAAACGTGAGTAACGTTATAACGATGCTATTTTATAAAGCAGCATACGTATTTATCAAACTTGAGCGGAAACTGAGGTAAACCGATCGATTCACTTACAGTCGTTATTGCGATACGGACAACAACATAGCGATAAACCTGGTGTCTAACTATGATTACATAGTTATAACTGAACATTATTATAAGTGTAGTCTTTACTCATTCAGAGACTGGCACAGAACCAATTGATTATATTTACTTAGCAAATTCAGTTAAATTAAGGCAAGTAAACACATTTACTTATCTCCTATCTAGATCTTTCTCTTTTTTTACAATTTTTTTTGGATAATTGTCTCTTACGAATCACGTTAAGTTAGTCGTGTCTAATTATTTACTGTAGATGCTTTCTGTTATTGGTAATCGATTTTCAAGTAAAGAGTAGTGGACGAAAAGAGAATGACTTTCTTTGTTATAATGACAAGCCGTAAAGTCTTTCAAAAAATGTTCTTTCCTCAATTTCGCAAAACCATAATCCTCTATTATTGATTCTGAAATTTAAGATAAAAGTTATTTTAGTTACTTGTGGTTTCGGTCTGTGACCATCATGAGACACATTGTACATGCCCTAGATACAACGGTTGTCAATGTCTATTTATAGAAACCAAATCTTCTTCTTCTGCCTCATCCAGTTAGTTTCTCGCTTGAAATCATCTGTGCTCAGCAGTCGAACGTCCGCTTAAAAAAAATGTCATTTCGACCGTAGTCGCAGATTTTTAATAGCCTATATAAACGTAAACATTATATAATTCCGTTTACCGCCCATCTGGGCATTACACGCTTTGTACAGTAAAACTGCAAGTTAAGCACAGCACCCAAGTATTACTTATTAAGATTAGTTATAGAGCAAACTGGCGAGTCCTATACTCCGCAAAACATTTCGTATTAAAGGTAAAACGTCTTGACATTAACTTTATATAAAATTATTAAAAATTGTCATTACAGTCAGGAGAGAATCCAAGATTTTAGTTGATCCGATATAGGCCATCATTCACCTTGGAGGTTATCCATCACTTAATATAACGGTCACAATTAATTATTGTGACTGTTAAAACTCAATGATTAAAACAAAAATGAGTCATTTTTTATTAATATGTGTGCAAAATATTAAAAGTGAATTTATATTATCATAAAAAGCCCTTTAATTTAAAATCCTTTTCATACTAAGCAAAGTTTCCTCTCAGTTTTTCGCCTGGGTGCACTTCAGCGTGAAACAAGAACAAACGAGTCTTATTTGTTAACACGACTTCATTTTATATTTTTAAGTTGTTAACCTCTTATTCTGTATTTTTGCACTGACAGTGAAATCATATGAATCTAATTTAATGTACACTTGTAACTGACAAGAGATTGAACTATAACGTAAGGTGTTTAGTGACATTTCTTTAAGAGTGAACGTTTGACTTCTAAGCATTGTTCAGTTTCACAGATTTAAAGTTTTGTTGCATTTAATATTTTGTTATCTGTTAAAGTCTGGTTTCGGAATACAGGTATAGATATATGCCTTCCATTAACTTTTGACTAAATGGAGATTTTCGTCAGATAAATATAACCTGAGCTGGTTATTCCAATGTCTGTAAAACATATTTTGTAAGAAAGTCAAATCTGGAATAATGGTTGACCTATTTCATGAAATTTAGACTCAACAGATAGGCCTTACTAAAATATGAAAACAATAAGTACGAGAATAATTGATGAGATTCTGACCTGGAAGTGGATTACAATTTATTGAGAGTGTTTTTGAAACAAGACACACACACACTCACAAATACATTACACATCTACTAATGCGTAAACTATCAGTAAGTTCAACAGGTCACTGATGCTACAGACATCATCAATCGGATTCCGGTTTTATTGACAGTGGTGATCCTGTTTTATTAGCCTACTATTATTTATTATTAGTTAATTTTATTGCTTATTAGTTTTTATTAGTAGTGTTGTTATTATTGATATTTAGTTACTTAATATTTACTTTTGTTCATGAATCTGTCGGTACGTAAGGCTTTCACGGGCGGCGTCAACTGTGTCGAAATGTGGTTGACTTCTATCCGGTCTATTAGGCCGTGGTCCACTACTGCCGCTATGAACAAACGTTTCGGCCTCACCGCTGGAGGCCATCTTCAGTGTAATAACGACTCGGGAACTGGCACGGATCTTTTGAAATCCGTTTTGCCGCAGTACTGTGATTAACTGGTGAAGATCCATGCCAGTTCCCGAGTCGTTATTACACTGAAGATGGCATCCAGCGGTTAGGCCGAAACGTCTGTTCATAGCGGTAATGCGGATCACGGCATAACATTAACATGTAATTTATATACGAGAAAACATTCTACAAATCGTTCTCAGTTGTTCAGTTTATTGTATTTTTGTGCTGTCTATTATCTAATATTATCTATTGTACTTCTGTTATAAAAACAAACATATCATTATTAATGTGTGGCAGCAGATGTGGAACACACGGCAGAGCAAACTTACTGCCGTGAAGCAGAGCGTCTGTAAATAGCAAGTAGAGGCAGGACAATGAAAATTGAACGCTAAGTTCTCGATGCGCAATAGACAAACGCCTCGCTGCGAGGGTAACACAATTTTCATTCAGTTCGCACATGCGCAGAACAGTTTTGTGCAGTGTTCCGGAATGTGCACATCGGGCTTTGCAAACGTGGTGTATAGTCATTTACAAATTATACTGTGACGACAAAACTATTTGTGTTAATCAGTGAAATTAGTTGTAGGCTACCTATTTACATTTTATTAGAGAATGTATTATTATATTTTAGAAAAGTGTTAATAAACTATTTCATAATTGCGCGTATATGTTTTAAATATTAGTGTGAAACGTACATTAATATGTCCCCCAAAATTTCCAAATAGAGTTCAAAAACTCTGCATAGCCAGACTCGTGAGGTAGTGTGGAATGTGAATAATTTCATGAAGAATGAGGCTGAAAGTGGGAAACCTCTCTTAGATTTCCATAAAGTACTGTTGCAAAAGCGACGGGTATTTCTCATAGCTCCGTGAGGAGAATAATAAAGGAAGGTCAGCAGCTACACAGTCCAGATGAAGAAGCGGGAACGTCATTTAGCACATCGGGAAAGAAACATCGCGTTCGTAAACCTATAACCGGGTTTGACGATTTTGATAAAGGTGTAATTAGGAGAACAGTTTGGAATTTTTACATTGATGAAAAGTGTCTCCCACCGGTAAAAAAAGCTGTTAGAAAAATTAAAAGAATCTATCAACTTCAAGGCAGCAGTAGCAGCCTAAAAATTATCTTGGAGGAAATAGGTTTTAGGTGGGTAAAAACTAAAAATAATCGACCTGTGTTAACAGAAATTCACGAAATAAGAGCTGTGAGAATACGTTATTTACAAAACATAAAAAAATGTAGAGAAGAAGGCAGAACCGTAGTATATCAGGACGAAACATATATTCATAGCAGCCACACACAAAACATAACAAAATAGATAAAGTGAAAATATAGATTTGTGGCAAGAACATCATAAGCGTGCAAGTTTTGTTTTGAAGGGACTGTACGTGTTAGAGAGACACTGTTATCGCATACTCTTCTCTCTCGAGTACTTTTTGAGTGGGGGTAATTCATACATTGAGTCTGCGCCGATGACTGTTCAGGAATAAACACGACTGGGGGTTGCGCGGGTCGCGATTAGTGCAGTGTCCCGAGTCTCAGAAAGGATTCCTGCCACTGGGTCTGTTTGAGTTAGTTATATATGTTTTTACCTAATTATGGGAGGGTCTGAAGCGACCTGCGATTGGTGGATTATACCACCGGGACTAATAAACGAGGTCGCTTCCAGGACTCACCTAGTCGCGGGGTGTATTTACCAAGTCCGGCAATGAGGGAATTGTGGGTCACTCTGTCGGAACGAACATAGAATCTACGCGCCAGGCGTCTCACGGTGTCATCAAAAGAGCGGACACCGAGTCCTCTCCTCAAAAGACGAGAAGAGTACCTCCGGGGGACTTTACACGCAAGCTTCAGTCTCCTGTCGAGTACGCGCTGGAGCGCTGTTCTATGACCACGAGCCAGGTATCCCCAAACAGGACAGGCGTAGGTAATCACGGGCAACACGTACGAGTTGACTATGAGCTTACCTAGCCGGGGGTCATTGCCGGATTAGATAGCACGGACCAGAGTCTACTGAGTTGCGCCGAAGCGCGTTGTGTGATATACTGTGTATGGGTTCGCCAGGTGAGTCGGGAGTCCACGTGGAGCCCGAGATACTTGACGCTATTGGTCCAGGGTACCTCGACGGGGCCTACTTTAAGCGGCCGAGGCCGCTTGCGTTTTCGCGAGAATATTACCGCGGCACTCTTGGAAGCGTTGACGGCAACTCTCCAGTCATCGGTCCACCCGACATACGCGTCGAGTTGACGCTGGAGCTTAATTGCCGCATAACTTGCGTTCGGCTCTAAGGCGAAAGCCGCAGTGTCGTCCGCGAACAGCGACAATTTAACTCCAGGAACTCGGGGCGTGTCGTTGACAAACAGCGAGAACAGGAGAGGCCCAAGTACACTTCCCTGAGGGACACCGGCGGTAATACGCCTCTCCGAAGAGAGAGCGTGGTCTGTTCTCACTCGGAAGCTACGGTCTCTCAGAAAGCTGCCGATCAAGTGAACGTAGCAATCTGGGAGAAGGACTTTCGTTAGCTTGTAAAGGACACCCTCTTGCCACACGCGGTCAAATGCTTTCTCTACGTCTAGGAAGATCGCAGTCGTCTGTTTGCCCTGACAGCCAGCCTCGGTAATGCATTCCACGAGTCTCATCAGCTGATGAGTCGAGGAGTGCAGCTCACGAAAGCCGAACTGATCGGGGATCAGCACGTCCAGTATTTCTAGGTGGTCGCGGATCCTACGCTGGATCAATCGTTCGAAAACCTTGGACGTCGCGGACAGAGGCTGATGGGTCTGAGGTTTTCCACGCGAGAAGAATTCTTTCCCGGCTTGGGTATCACTATTACTGTAGCCGTTTTCCATTTCACCGGAAAGTAGGCCAGTTTGAGACATATATTGAACAGATCAGAGAGGAACTGTATTCCTCGCTCCGGAAGGCGATGGAGTGCGGAATTCATGACTCCGTCTGGGCCAGGCGCCTTCCCGGGCTTGAGCTGAACAATCCTCTCAGAGACCTCCTCCGGGGAGATGGGCTCCGGCTGGACTGTGATACCGGCCGATAGAAAGCGCTCTACCTCGCGGCAGATTTGCTCAGTGAAGGCCGGGTTCTTGGATGGGTTAGGAGCGAACTGTCGCTCTAAACTGCCAGCCAAGAACTCTGCCTTCTCGAGGGGGCGTCCAAGGGGTTGACCGCCGGGTCCGACCAGTGCGGGGAGAGGCGCGCGTTTACGCTTTCCCGTTAGGGCACTGGGAATGCGCCAGACATTACCGTTCTCGGCAGGGCCATCCATCTGTGTTACAGCTAGCTCCCAGTTGTCTACGGAACGCCAGCATGTCACGACGCAACTTGCCGGACGCTATATTAAACGCAGCCTTGTCAGCCGGGTCACGAGTCCTCTGCCAGCGTCTCCGGAGGCGATTCCTCTCGCAAGCGAGTTGAGACACCTCTTCGGGGATCCGCTGATAGTCGGGCGTGAGCCCCGGCTTCATCCGGGAGGACACGTCTACCGCCGAGACTACGGCTGTGTCGAATAAGGCAACTGCCTCGTCGACATGCTAGGTAGAGTCGAGTGGTATATGCTCAGGTAGGCGGCGACTGAACGCCGGGCCAAAGCGTTCCCACTCGATTACCCTCCGCTCGTCGCGGACGGTAGAGTGCTGGGTAGCTATATGGATACTGATGGGGCAATGGTCCGAGGACAGTTCCGAAATGACGTAGACGTGGACCGGGCAATAAACGCCCCTGACCGCGGCAATGTACAGTACATCTGGGCGGGAGTTAGCCCTCGAGGGATAGTATGTAGGCCCGGTAGGACCCATGACTGTGACCCGAGTCGCATCAGCATACCTGCGTAAGCGGGCCCCGTTTGGGTGCTCCCCCAATCAGGGTGCTTACAGTTCAGGTCGCCCGCCAGGACTACCCTTCTGTGTTCGCCAAAGACGGCCTCCAGATCGTTCGACAGGAGCTCCGTTTGTGGAGGCTTATATGCGGAAACCACGAGTAGACCGCCGAGAGCACCATGGAGCTCAACCGCGGTGCACTCAAGGTTTCGCCGCTGAGGCAGGACAACTCGGTGATGGCGAAGACTCACCTTCACCGCGATGGCGGTGCCCCCTCCTGCGCGATCCGACCGGTAGTCCCGGTAGCACACGTAGTTGGGTAGTCGGAATCGACGATGCTGGGTCAGGTGCGTCTCACCAAGAAGAAGCACATCGGGCTTGTGACGGGCAACGAACTCTAAGAACACAGAATGCCGGGAAACGAGACCCTTGGCGTTCCACGCCACGAGCTCAAGGTCTCGCTTGAGGGATTGCCGTGGTTGTCCGTTCATAACAGACCAATAATACGGCAGGCTTCCACCAAGAGGAGGAATTTGTCTTGGGGCGAGGCTGTTGCCAAGCGTTCCTTGATTTTGCGGAAAGTTTGGGCTACTTTCTGCAAGTCGTAGCTTGCCAGAAAGTCGGAGACGACGGCGAGATCATCGGTAGATGATTGGGGAGAACGCTTGGCGGCAGCTGCATAGCTGCGGCGGGCGAGGCGGTGGAAGCCTTGGGGGCAGGTTCTGGAGCGGGTGGTCGCTCTGGCTTTTGGCGGACAGACTTGGGTCCAGTGGCAGATATTGCCTGGCCCGTGTTCTTGGCCTGAGGTCTACCTTTCTTCTTGCCTGATCTGGGGTAGCGAGGCTTGGGTGGCGGCGGCGGTGGAGGATCTAGTTCCTCATTATCCTGCGGCAACGGGACCTTTGCATACGCGGGTATCTCGCGTTCCGGTTCCGAGGGCGCGGCTTCAGGTGTGGCCTGTTTAGCTTTTCTCGGGCTCACTGCATTTGGTGGTTTCGGAACCGGAGCAGACATTGGTGCTGGTTTCCGCACCACAGGCTCAGAGGCTTTGGCCGATATTACTAGCTGCACAGTATTTCGAGGCTTAGGCTGGACAGGCTTAACTAGTTTGTCCAGCTGCTCCTTGTAAATTGGACAGCGCCTGTTGTTTGCAGAGTGGGCGCCTCCACAGTTGATACAATATCTATGATTGTCAGGAACAGCGCAGCCTGCGTTAAGTGATCAAGTCTGCACCGGACGCAGGTCGGCGTTTTTCGACAAGAAAAGCTGCTGTGGCCGTACCTCTGCCACCTGTGGCATTGGGAAATCTTCTCGGTCTGACGGCAGGGCTCTACGCTAACGCAGAGCCCGAACAGCCGTTTCAACTCTAACAGGGCCTGGGTGGGTTCGCTCTTCTCTACCTGGAGTCTGATTAGAGGCAGGGGTCGACGCGAGCCATAGGTTGTATACAACCTAGAGGCTGCCACAATCTTGTAACCCGCGTCGCACAGTTCGTCAAGGACGACCTGCGGATCGGCCTGTATGTCTAGCCCCCGAAGGACGAGGGCTACAGGCTTGATTCGGTTTAGGGAATACGTATGGAACTGGAACGATTTTCTCGTTCCAGCCACTGGATCACTCCCAAGTGTTCCGATGCGCTGTGGCAGGTAACGCGTACAGTCTCACTCGCTAGGAGTTTGACAGAAGCGTTATCTGCCAACGCAACGACCTTGCGGAGTCGGCGACTAAAGCCGATAATATCCCTGACGTTCGTGACGAACACCGGCGGGATCCTTCCTTCGGAGGTGCGGCTAGGCGTAACCTCAGCGAAGGCTTGGAATGCCGCCGAATCCGTAACCGAACTCAAGGATGCCAGGGACGGAGACTTTCTCGGCTTGCCACCGTGCCCTACTACCACCCAGTCGGTGGAAGCCGAGGTTTCCATGTCGGGGAAGTCAGACTCCTGTAGAGGATTGGGGCTGCCTGGCCTACTAGCGGCCGTGCAACCGGAAGGTCCGGCCTTTACGGGCTCTGTCGGCCCTAACAAGGACCGATTATTGTCACGACCTTGCGCGGGTTGAGCAGGGCTTCCCGCGCAAGTCGTAGGGTTCCCGACTGGCCCAAGTGGCCGCCCGTGGGGCTCGTCGCTGCCGCACAATGCTTCAGGGACACTAGCAGCTGGTCCAATGCTGACTGTGACACCGTCACAGTGGCGGCGCAACCCGCATCTCTATTAGTGAATTCTACTCTCGGACTCCCCGGATTCCGCTGGGTCTGTTCAGAAGTCACTGATGATCCCTGTTATAAGCAGGTGATCGCAGTCGTCGTGAACACGTTTTAATCACGAGACTGCGCAGTGGGCACACGAACTTGGCGACTTCGTACCTTCTACAAGAAAAAGAGAAAAAGAACTACCCGTCTGCACTTGTGACGAGAACTTAACAGCGAAACACATAATCGAAGACTGTAGTGCTCTTGCAGAACGGTGGCAGAGACACAGAGTAAAAGGTAACCTGAAAGAAGACCTCGGAATCGAACAGTTAGAAATAGGCAGAACTCTGTCCTTCCTAAAAGCCGCGTGATTACTGCATGCATATGCTCTGAAAATGTCGTTTTGCATCATAATGTGTACAAGTTTACACTGTCGTTTAGTTAACTAAACTGTAGGTGAGAAGAAAACACTCTTGGTAGACGTCGTTAAGCTAAAGGCCATAGTTTCCGAGCCCCCAAAACATAACAAAAATTATATTATAATAAATTAATAAAGGTATCTTTTTCCAAACAATTGTAAATTTACTGAAGATGATTACATGACACTAAATCCTAATCATGGAAAAATTTTAGACTGTATGTTTTCCTTATTCTATTTACGTTAAGTTCCAACGGTATCGACCTGTTTGCTAAACTTCTGCACTATAAAGTTTTCTTATTGTGTAAAATTTATTACTGTGTAAATATTCTGCACAGTAATCGTAGCCTATGTCAGACATTCTTCCTTCAAGTGATATGGTGTTTCGTAGAGACTTGTCCTTTTATCAAAATTAAATTGCATACGCCAGTAACGAAGTCCTGAAAATAACTTTATTTAATCAAGCTGAATTTGTTCAGAAGAAGCTAATTGAAAAAGCGGAACAGACTATCTTGTTTCGTGTAAACATTGATAGAATTCCGTGTTGCAATCACTGAATAAACAAACCGAGTATGTACTGTATCGTACTATAATAGATTACAAGAGATGTGCAATAATCTGATTTTTTTTTTTCGCTCTGGGCTTTGTGGTTGTACGTCGCAGAGACGAACCGCTCGGTATCTGAGTTCCGAGCTGCCTTCTGGAGCTCCTGCCTCGTGGCCCTGCCCAAGTAGGGCGTGTGCTCTATAACAGGCCGATTCTCGGCTGTTGTGCTAGCCTACACTAGCGCAGTATACACCGAGGGCGTTTCCACGAATCACCTGGACGTATACGGTACCTTCCCAGCCCAGTCACTAGAGGATTGCCTGGGAACCTCGCCGCACGTGCATAAAATTTGCGTGCAAGCCGCCTGAATGTGTCGTCTAAGGAGCGGACGCCAAGTCCTCTCCTTAGAAGGCGTGATGAAAAGCGACGGGGGACTTTGGCCGCTAGCCGAAGACCCCTGTCGAGGACGCCCTGCAACTTCTTTTTATTCATTGCGGCGAGGTAACCCCAGACCGGGCAGGCGTAGGTAATGACCGGCAGCAGATACGCGCCGACGATCATCCTACCCAATTTCCTGGTCATGGCTGAGCTGATCAGGAGTGGAAACAGTGCGCACAGGCGAGTGGATGCTCGCTTAAGAACTGTCTGTGCGTGGGTACGCCAGGTGAGCCGACGGTCAAGGTGTAAGCCGAGGTACTTGACCTCGTTTGACCAGCGCAAGTACGTTCTGCCGATACGTAGCTGCCTAACGGGGTTCTTCCGTCGCTTAGAGAATTCGACGGCTACACTCTTGGTAGCGTTGAGTTGCACTCTCCAATTCTCGGTCCAGTCCACGAGCGTGTCGAGCTGGCGCTGCAGTCGTAGGACGGCCCTTTCCTCATGACGATCGGCCGTAAATACGGCCGTGTCGTCAGCGAAGAGGGCCATCTGGACTCCAGGCTGTCTCGGCACGTCGTTGACGTAGATCGAGAACAGAAGGGGGCCTAGAACACTACCTTGAGGGACGCCGGCTGTGATTCGTCTCTCGGAAGAGACTGAATCGCCAACTCTCACGCAGAAGGTCCTCTCCGTCAGAAAGCTAGCAACCAGATGGAGGTAGCAGTCCGGGAGCTGGACTTCCCTAAGTTTGAATAACAGGCCATCATGCCATACGCTGTCGAAGGCTTTCTCAACATCTAAGAAACAGCCAACGGTCCGTTCTCTCCGACACCCGGCTTCCGTGATGCTTTCCACCAGTCTCATCAGTTGATGAGTGGTCGAATGCCCCACACGAAAGCCGAACTGTTCGGGGACCAGCACGTCAAAGTTGGTTAGATGTTCTCGTACACGACGCTGTACGAGGCGCTCAAAAACCTTGGACGTAGCGGAGAGTAGGCTGATAGGCCGGAGGTTTTCCGAGCGGGTGGTATCCTTTCCCTGCTTCGGGATCACGATAACCGTCGCCTTTCTCCATTTCTTGGGAAAGTAGGCCAGTCTAAGACACGCGTTGAACAAATCAGTCAAGAATTGAACTCCAGGCTCGGGAAGAAGTCGTAGAGCGGTGTTGGTAACACCGTCCGGGCCTGGAGCTTTTCTTGGCTGAAGTTCAGCGAGCCGATCTGAGACCTCTTCCAAAGAGATGGGTTCGGGCTCCGCCGTGATCGGAAGAGACAGAAAGTCTTCCACAGCCATCTCGACTTGTTCGTCGAATTCCCAGTCCATGGGCGGGTTGGGAGCGAACTGTCGCTCGAAACACAAGCCCAAGTACTCGGCCTTCTCCTCCGGGCGACCCAGGAGTCGACCGAATGGTCCAACAATGGCGGGAAGTGGAGGTCGGCGCCTCCGTCCCGTCAATGCGGTAGGTATTCTGTACGGGTGACTTTGCGGGTCCGCATCCCCCGTTCGGGTCACATCGAGTTCCCAACAGCTACGTCGGAACGCCTTCAGACTGCCCCGCAGTCGTCCGGTGAGCCGATTGTATGCTGCCTTATCGACCGGATAACGGGTCCTCTGCCAACGTTTCCGGAAGTAATTCCTCTCGCGAGCGAGAAGAGAGACTTCCTCAGGGATGCGTTGGTAGTCAGGCGTGAAGCCAGCTCGCGTACGTGAAGACACGCCTATAGCCGAGATGATTGCCTCTTCGATTCCCGCAACTGCTTCGTCTAGGAGGCGAACGGAATCGAGTGGGGCCGCTGGCGGCAATCTACGGCACAAGGCCGGGCCGTAGCGATCCCAATCGATAACCTTCTTCTTGTCAGAACGTGCATAGGCGTGCTGGGTAGCGACGTGGACCAAGATAGGGTTGTGGTCGGATGTCAGCTCCGTAAGTGAGAATACCTCGACCGGACAGACAATTCCTTGGGTCACCGCGATATCCAGAACATCGGGAGCCGCGTTAGGCCTTGACGGAAAGAACGTGGGTTGCGCTGGACCAAACACCATCGCCCGGCGCGATTCAACAAAACTGAGCAAGCGCCTCCCGTTCGGAGTAGTCAGGCGACTATTCCAAACGCGATGCTTGCAATTCAGATCGCCGGCCAAAATTACCCTTCGATGGGAATCGAAGATGACGTCCAGGTCGCCGACAAGGAGTTCAGCTTGTGGGGGCTTGTATGCTGAAACCACGAGGACGCCGCCAAGAGCTCCGTGGACCTCAATGGCGGTGGCCTCTAGGTTGGTAAGCTGCGGCAAAGCGACACGATGATGACCTATGGAGGTCCTCACCGCGATCGCCGTGCCGCCTCCTCGTCGGCCAACTCGGTCATCCCGATAGACCACGTCATTTGGTAATCGAAACCGGTTCGCCGGGGTCAGGTGGGTTTCCCCGAGGAGAAGTACGTCGGGTTTGAACCGAGCCAGGAATTCAAGAAGGTCGGAATGCTTGGAACCGATGTTGTTAGCATTCCAGGCTACGAGCGAGAGATCTCGTCTAAGGGCTCGGTTCATAGAAGACCGATTACTTCGCAGGCTTCCACCAAGAGCATAAATCTCTCAGTTGGGTCAGCAGTTTCCATGCGGTCTCGGATGGACCTGAAGGTGGATGCGACTTTCTTGAGGTTGTAGCCAGACAGAAAGTCGCGGACGAACTGTGCGTCATCGGAAATGACGGACTGGGCGGTTTGCCTGGAAACTGAGGCCGCGTAAGAGCGACCAGGTTTTACGGCAGATCGGGTCGTGGTGGAAGCCACAGGACCAGGGGCAGACGGTTTTGAATCAGCGGCAGGAAAAGTACGCTGTTGCGCTTCGTCGGACTTGTTGTACAGGGAAGCAGGACTTTTCTTGGGCTGTGGGCAGGCAGGAGCTCGGGGCCGAGCATCCGGTGTGGTTATCCCTTTTTTGGTTTTTGTGATGCCTGCTCGCGGAAATCGCGGAGGTGGCAGTGGTGGCGAGGCTACCTCTGGTTCAGAGGCGGGAGTTGGAGGTTCCGCGGAGGTGGAGGGTTGATTCTCCGGCTCCATAACCGAGATGACGGAAGATGACGGCTACAGGGCTTGTCTCTGCTTCTGAAGGAGACGCGGTACGTTTTGGTGCCTTTGTAGGGGCTGGAGGTGGAGCCGGAGAGGGCGCGCGCCGTGCCGGTTGTGCCTTCGGTTGCGGCCTAGCCTGTGTTTTAGGCTGCCTCTGAGGTTGGGGCTGCATAGCTGGCTGCCTTGGCTTCGGGAGGGGCCCCTGCGGCTTTTGCTTCCGCAGGAGCTCCGCCTTGTAGACCGGGCAGTTTACATTACTTCCTGCATGGCCTTGGCCACAATTAATGCAGCGGAACTTGGTCTTATCTGCCACAGTGCAGGCCTGGGTTGAATGTCCCAGAGAACAACGTAGACAGGTCGGGGCATTGCGGCAGACGTCGGTATGATGGCCGAACCTCTGCCACCGGTGGCACTGCGCGAGCTTGCCCTGGGGACGACTGGATTCCACCCTGACGCGGAAACCAAACAGCCGCGTCAGTTGGAATATTTTGTCTGCAGCCTCGCCCTTCTCGAGCTGGAGACGGACGAGCGGGAGAGGTACTCGGGTTTCTGAGTGCGTGAACAGGCGGAAAATCGCCTGCACTGGGTACCCGAGGTCTCGGAGTTCCATGAGGATCTCCTGTGGATCGGTGTGCGCATCAAGCCCTCGCAAAATTACAGACAAGGGCTTGACTCGCTTAGGAGAGAAGGTGTGATATTGAAGGTTGTGCGCCTGGAGGAAGGCCTCGACCAAGCGATGGTCCTCGAGCTGGCGGACGACAATCCTGACCGTATCACCGCCAAGCAGCTTCAGGTCAAGCTTGTCGGCCGACAGGCCGTGGGCCGCGATCAGCCGTCTGTATAAGGCGGCGACATTGGACACACTGTGGACATACAGGGGCGGCGCGCGACCAACAGCGGCAGCAGCCGGAGCTGCTGTCGAAGCAGTCGGAACCGCGGCCTGTTGGCCCTGAATAATCTGATATACCGTGCAAACACAACTGATGACTATCGTGTTACCAGGATTTTATGAACTAAACTCTGATGGTTTTTCAAAGACTTTCCAATTTACAAGAAAAAAGTCATAAACTTTATTTATAGGTTTGGTGGGTGCGAGTCGCACACACCGTAGGAATGCGGACTCTCCTGCAGCCAACATTAGTTTTCCACAGTCTCCCTCGTAAAAAAAAATGTTGTGTTCGTATATGTTGAGATTTTCCCAAATATTAATTTTGTGACTTTTTGTATGTTTTACATTTTGAATATCTGGAAATTTATGTTTATTATTTAGACAGTAATATTCGGCTTTAATATCACATGGAGGTGTTGAAGGAATCTATCGACTAGCTTTTTCTTCGTTTGGCTTAT
Organism: Magicicada septendecula; assembly: GCA_034769895.1. Taxonomy (NCBI): domain Eukaryota; kingdom Metazoa; phylum Arthropoda; class Insecta; order Hemiptera; family Cicadidae; genus Magicicada; species Magicicada septendecula. Next base: position 938,983,997 of record CM068367.1, on the reverse strand, counting down.
TTTGTACCTTATTTTATTATTTATAGGCCTATCTATTTATTTATATAGGCTATCTATTTTATACCATATTCTTCTTTTATACCATATTTTATTGAGCTATGAGTTACAAAGGTCTATTTATACCTTGCATACTATCTGCCAGACATACAACTTCAACTTTAAGATCTCAAATACAAAGACAAAAGTGATAGCCTTCCTAGGGAAGAACCCTGAAAGAACAAAAATTGTAATTGATAATAGTGTTTTAGAGCATGTATCACATTATAATTATTTATAATGTGATATCTCATATAGGAAGGATAACGATATCGAGAGAAAGTTAAATAAATTTAGTTATACCTGTGCAACAGTAAGACGACTATTGAAGAATAGAACGCAGAGGGAGACACAGCTTAAGTTCTATAAGCTCATGGCTGTTCCGACTTTAATGAATGGATGTGAAACGTAGACTCTCCTACGTTTGAAAGATATTTCAAAAATACAGGTCTCGGAAATGAAATTTTTAAGAGCAGTGAAGAAAAGTATGTTGAGAGATTGTCTAGAAAACGACGACATTAGGAAAGACCTGAAGTTACAGTCGGTTCTGGAGATAAGAAAGAAATACAGGCAGAATTGGAAGTCCCATGTGGAACGCATGGTGGACACGCGTATTCCTAAACAAGCGTTTGAATATAGGCCAGTGGGGACGAGAGATCGTGTAAGACCTGGATAAAATGGTCAGAGACTCTGTGAAGTCGGAATGAGCTGTAGCCCAAGCCATGTAGTGGTGAAGAAGAAGAAGAAGAAGAAGAAGAAGATATATGGTATACAATAAAATGTTTTCCTAAATACAAATTACATAAGACTTTCTCGTTATTATCTTGGTCAGCCTGAATAAAGCTATTTCGTGAAATCCAATTTCAAGCTGCAGTTAAAAAATGCACAATCATTGTAGTCGCAATTTGATCCGACCAGAGCTTGTGAACCGATTAGATTTTGAAATTTTACTGTAGTCTGTGATCCGTTGACCTTGCTGGTTGTTAGTTCATTTACCTGGCCTGTATATTTTGCATAATTCTCATTATCACAGAACCAAAAATCTTTATAGATTTGGTGACCCTGTATTTAACACTAGTATTTTGCGTTAATTTATTTCTTGATTTTACTTGAAACAGGAACTCACGTTTACGTTTAATCATAAATCCCATCAGATAAACGTCACTCTTCATAACCAGTATTAAAACATGGTCACCCATAAATGTAGCCTTCTACACTGACAACAGGAAACCACAAGTAGATAGCAGTTGTTAAGTGCCACGTCTTATCGTGAGGTGTTCCTACTGAATGCACGCAAAAGTAGTTTGTTGTTAAAATTCCTTCCTGGGCTGTTTGGCAGTGGTCCAATGTTTTCTGCAAAACCAGACTTTTCGGCAGTGTTATCGACTCCCATCATCAGTGAAAATCGAGTTCGCTAACGTTAGGTGGTATACGTTAGTGACCACAATACTGTGGTTAAGGCTGTAGAAAGAAGTAGTTGCTATGGAAATATTTCATTTCGAAAATGATTTTAAATATAAATCTTATAACATGGAAGTCATGTATGGTTCTCCATACCGATATTTTACTTTCATGTTCCATAAGGAAATGGAAGTATGGTGATGGAGAAAAATATCGTGTTCGAGATAAGGGCTGGTTCTGATTGTACTACCCTTAAAACATGAAGAAAAGTAATTTCCCGAAAAGTATCTGTGTTTATGTCTGTGTGTCTATATGTAGAATTTTTTCTATGGTAAATGATAACTACCGCAAATTCAAACAGAATCAAATAATTTTTTGCATATGTACCTGAGTTGTAGAGGATTCAAGGTCTATTGAATTTGGTGAAGATCGGTTAAGGGAAAGGGGTAGTTTACCTGAAACGTTTTGTATTTTAACAAGAGTAAAATGCTCAATTTTGATAAATAAAGTATCCTGAAAAGAAGGTCATAATAATCCATTGTAGAAAGGTAGATGAAATATCTATAAATGAAAAGGGTAGTTGAAGGGGAAGGGGTAATTTTCTATAAGTGAAAATGATAGTTTAAGGGGGAGGGGATAATTTTTTATATGTGTACTACGTTATCGGCAACAAAGAAGTAATTTGTTTTTAAAATTCCTTCCCGGGCTGTTTGGCAGTGGTCCAATGTTTTCTGCAAAACCAGATGTTTCGGCAGTGCCATCGACTACCATCATCAATGAAAATCGAGTGGGCTAACGTGAGGTGGTATACGTTAGTGACCACAGTACTGTGGTTAAAGCTGAAGAAAGAAGTAGTTTCTATGGAAATATTTCATTTCTAAAATGATTTTAAATATAAATCTTAGAACATGGAACATGTGTGGTTCTCCATACCGATATTTTGTATTACTTTTATACAAGTATTTTAAAATTAAATTACATCGTCACGTACGTATTTTGGACTATCCATCTAATCTGCGGTAGATATTATTAAAAAAAAAATACCAAATAATGTATTTTAAATTCATTTTAAATTTAGAATAAATTTAATATAAATTGATTACAATAGATTTAACTTATTCGACTCAGTTTGTAAAATAAATTGCTTAAAATGTTTCAGAATATATAAAATTAAATTACTAAATGTAATACAACGATACTCATTTCGTAGACCTGTTTGGTCCTGGGTTTTGATTCTGTTTTAATGCAAAAACGGCATTGTAGTTTCCTATCTCCGCCGCTTTCTCAACAAACTGTAGATATCTTATTCCTCAGAATCGTGGCATAAATAAAAAAACTCCAGCGTTCAATGTTTCTCTTAAATTTTTCAAAATGCATCTTTTTGATTTCCACTTTCAGAATCCGTCAATGTGTACAATTTGAAATTATTTATTGTAACTGTGTACAATAAACTGTATTGTTATCAAGAACTTTTATGCATCGAATGAAAACAAAACTGTACACTAATTTTTGAATTCTAATATATGAAATGCAAGTGTATCTGGCAAAAAAATTCAATCAACAACAATCCCAATGACATTATGTATCTGTGTTATATCTTCACATTTCTGCGGTGAGTAATTAAATATAAAGAGGAAGTAGATTTGCATTTACGATGCAGTACAGACAAATATTTTAATGAATAGATGCAGGATCGTTAGCTGAATCACATACGAAGACAACCATTAACTAGAGACTGTAGCGGTCTGAGTTGGTCACCAGTCTGAGTTGATCAAATGACGTCACTGGCTTATGACATCAGAGATAAAGGAGGCCCTGGTAGCTGGTTTCCGCTGTCTCTGTGCCTGTCCAAGGTAGTGTGCGTTGTTTGTTTAATCATTCCTTGTGTTCGTTTAGACTACACATTCATACTTGAGTAATCTGTTTGCAGCAATGTAACAATTCAACAAACACTTAAAGAGGCGCGCTTTGGGTGCAGTCGCAGAAGGACCTGCCGTGCTAACCTTTTCAAATTCATAATCGTTAATGCGCAGGGACAGGGCACGAGTGTTGGCACCTACAACCATATATTTGGTTTTGCTTTGGTTTATAACCAAGCCCATAGCCTTAGCGGACAACTCCAGTTCCCGAAAGGCTTCCTTTAAGCCAGATTCAGACCTACTTATGACGTCAATGTCATCGGCATAGGCCAGAAGCTGTACCTCCTTGTGAAATATGTGTCCGCTAGTTTGAATTCCTGAATCCCTGATGACTTTTTCTAGAGCTATGTTGAACAACAGACACGCTAAGGCATCTCCTTGTTTCAACCCATTCAATGTTTTTAAGGAGTTACATAGATTTGATTGTATTCTTATTTGGCACTTAGAATTGGACATAACTACTCCAACCATACGCACCAACTTAGATGGTATATTCAACTCCTTCATTCCTTCATAGCTCTATATAGCATTTTCCGGTTGATTGAATCATATGCCGACTAGAAATCCACAAAGAGATGGTGAGTGGCCACTCCATATTCCAACGTTTTTTCTAGGATTTGCCTTAGTGTAAATATTTGGTCTGTTGTTGACCTATTCCTAGTGAATCCACATTGATATTCTTTTATGTTTTCCTCAGCGTAGGGAAGCAGCCTAGAAAATATGATGTTGGACAATACCTTATACGCTGCATTAAGTAGAGAGATGCCCCTATAATTTTTACATATGAGCGAATCACCCTTTTTATGTATTAAACACACCACCCCATTGTTCCACTCATCAGGCATTACCTCCTCCAGCCATATTCGCTCTATGAGATGGACAAATTCCTTTATGAAATCTCTTCCTGCGCTCTTTAATAGTTCCCCTGGTAAACCATCGGAACCTGCTGCCTTGTTATTTTTAAGCTTTTCTAGAGCTTCATACACCTCGTCATAGGATGGCACCAACTCCTCTCTATCATCCTCGAATTCTTCTGCTTCCTCTTCATTCTCAAATGCCTCCATCGAAGCCTCCCCAACTGAGCCTAGCAACTCTTCGAAGATGCAGGTATCGTTTGCCATAGAAAAAAATCTACACACAGATAGACAGACACACACACACACACACACACACACACACACACACACACACACACACACAGACACTTTTCGAGAAACGACTTTTTTTCATGTTTTGAGTGTAGTACAATCAAAATCTGCAATAATCTCGAACACGATTTTTTTTGCCATCACCATACTTCCATTTCCTTAAGGAATATGGAAGTAATAAGCGCTATTGCAACATTGTTTATAAGATACTTATTGACTTACTTGAATTTCCTATATTTCATATTTCAAACGTACACGCATATTCTGTGTAATAAATTTGTTTTTAGACCTCTATTTAAAAAAGGGGTACTACTGTATTATCGTATACAGCTGTGAAATTAATAAAACAGCTTAAAAATTAGGAGATTAACAAAATTTCTTGTCAACTGTCGACCTTGTGGGGTGGGGTCCGGTCCCATTCCCCCCCCCCCGTATATGCGCCCCTTCACGCTCTTAATTATTTCAGAGTAAATGTTACAGGTTTCTTACCAATTTCGCCGAACTGTGCGAGCTGATGTTTTCGTGGTTGGTAGCTCCAAATTCCAGAAGCTCATCTTTAAACATGGCGAATGAAGCATTCAAAATTGGATGGTCATATCGTCGCTTACTTTTATTGTCACTTCCTTCGGTCTTGTAGAATTAAACGACTATAGGATTAAAAGCATTCGAATTTAACGTAAACTCACTTGAATGAAATAATAACTTAGTTTGTGTGTTAACCATTATTCCTTAAAGTAAATTATATGCAATCAGAAAGACAAGACTAATAGCAAAAATATTTTTGCAGTATGCAATAAACTTATGTTTCGGCTTGCACAGAGTGGAGTATTTCGGGGATTCTCAGTACAAAATTAGTTTCTATCTGTTTCATGAAACTAAATTTATGTAACTTTCTAAGTTGCCATAATAATTAATCTTTTTAAAATTCGTTTTAACGAATTGTTTAAAGCTGTATCAATTAATTGATTTTAAACAATAAAAACAAAATTATTAATTATTTACACTATAAAAAGATGTCTTTAGTTTTCATTACACTTTATATACAGTAAGAGATAAAATAATAGTATAGTAGCCTACTTACTTTTCTGTAGACACGTAGGTATTGCTTAAACTACACCCATTCCATGAACTGAAATAACAACTTCATAATGACAACCACTTTCATTTGTAATGTATATATATATTTTTGGCTTGGAATTTCACTTTTTTTTAAATTTGCTGAAGCACCTGCTGTAAATAACTGCCAGTCCCACTTCTCTCCATTTTTTGAGTTTATCTTTGTGTACACAAAAATGTTTGTATTCAAAAGTGATGCAGTTCCAAATATCTCACTTTCAGTTGCCCATGTGCCTTCTTTTATCATATTTTTTAGTGACGTCCTACCTTTAAATAAATCATTGGCTCGGTTGTTGTTCAATTCATTGTCCATATAATTGACAACTATGTTTCTAACGTCCATGTGATAACCTTCACTGCCAGTAATTACGTAGGAAACTGCCCAAACCAACAATTTCTGTCACCCACAATTTTCTTCACACCGTGTGGTTTTGCAAGTGCTAATTTATGACCGATTCTAATACATGTGCATTGTCCTTCAAAGGACAGACCCAACACTTTACACTTTTCCATTTGCCACTCTACGTCAACCGGATCATAAAAAAAAAAATCACTTCACACCACTCACCAGAAACCTTCACATCAGATTTATCATCATTTAGATTGTAGAAAATTTTCAAGTTTTATACATGTTCTTTCTTTTTCCTCACTTTGCCACTTTCATCTTGTAATATACAATACTCGTTTCTTAAAACTATGTTAACTGTAAATGGTCCACTCCATGGAAGTTCAGTAAACATTAATTTATTTTTGAATTTTGTCACATTTTTTACCAAAACTCTACTCCCAGGTTTTATTTCCATTTTCTTTGTTATTGTATGTCTTTCGTCAAATTGCTTTTTCTGTTTAATCTGAGCTCTTCTGATATTTTTTAATGCTGCTTCATCAATTACTTTTTTCACTTCTAATATTTTTTGTAATTTTCTTTCCATTTCTTTATTTTCTTCGACAATATCTTCCTCTACTTCTTGAACATCCGTTGTTTTTTCAGCTACCTGAAGAGACTCCTCGTCTTCATCGGTCAAATTATCTTCATCAACAAGGTCTAATGGTAAAACTGGTTCTCTGTTGTATAACATAAAAAAAGGTGAAATTCCTGTTGTTTTGTGTCTAGATGTTCTGTACGCAAATAATACACTCTCGAGAACATCAGGCCAGTTATTAATGTTTTCCATTAAAGTTTTTTCAGTTTATCTTTTATTGTCCTATTTTGACGTTCTACTAATCCATTAGCCTGTGGATGGTAGGGTGATGTTAATCTTTGTTTTGTCCCCGTCAGTCTATGCAATTCTTTAGAAACTTCATTTACAAACTCGCGACCATTATCGTTAATTTGTATTTTAGGGCAACCATGTCTACATATAATTTCATAAATAAATTTAGCCACTTCAATGCCAGTCTTATTTTTAAGGGCTTTCGCCTCAGCCCACTTTGAAAAGTAGTCTACTGCCACCACTATGTATTTTTTGCCCTGCACTTCTGGTAACTGCATAACATCTATTCCAATTTGTTCCATGACTCTCTTAGGAACAGGAATTGGCTTCACTTCGGGTACACAAGACACCCATGGAGGTGTAACTTTCTGACACACTTAACAATTTTTTACAAAATCTGTCACCTTTAATTTTATATTTTTAAAGTAGTACCGTTGTGAAAGTATGTCCACGGTGCTATTAATTCCTCAATGTGCAGACATACCAATCGCTTGTTTGCTAGTATCAGCACCTTTGTGGGCTACGCCCATCAATTTTTTTTTTTTTTTATTATCGTCGTGAACAATTTCTATTAATTTTTCTGTACCTCTTAGCCTGTCACATTTACGATAAAACAGTTTATTGTCACGAATAACATAAAGTTTACATTGTCTCTTAAAGTTTCTACTTTGATACGATTTTGTACACTTTTCAGGAATTGCTCCAGTAATTAAAAACCTTTGTATATCCAGCGGTGTTATTCCTCCTTCGAAAACACTCATTTTAATTATCCCAACTGAGATCTGAATATGCAAACAAAATACGAACAACTGTCGAATATTAAGTAAGATACTTAAAACACTGTAAACACAATTAATAATATAACACAACAACAAAATAATAATATCGTTGATTTATAACAAAGCGACGATGTTTAAAGACACGATTTAGCCGAACGTAGTCAACCACACTTTAAAAACGTCTCAGAGCGACTGTTTTTTACTTCCATGTTCCTTAAGGAAATGGAAGTATGGTGATGGCAAAAAAAATCGTGTTCGAGATTATTGCAGATTCTGATTGTACTACACTCAAAACATGAAAAAAAGTCATTTTTCGAAAAGTGTCTGCGTGTCTATAGATTTTTTTTCTATGGCAAACGATAACAGCCGCAAATTCAAACTGAATCAAATCATTTTTTGGATACAGCCCTAAAGTGTAGAGTTCTCAAGATCTATTGATTTTGGTGAAGATCGGTTAAGGGAAAGGGGTAATTTACCTGCTACGTTTTATGTTTTAAAAGGATATTTTCTATGGCAAACGATAAGAGCCGCAAATTCAAAAAGAATCAAATAATGTTTTGCATACAGCCCTGAATTGTAAAGATCTCAAGACCTATTGTGTTTGGTGAAGATCGGTTAAGGGAAAGGGGTAGTTTACCTGCAACGTTTTATGTTTTAACAAGGGTATTTTCTATGGCAAACGATAACAGCCGCAAATTCAAACAGAATCAAATAATGTTTTGCATACAGCCCTGATTTGTAGAGTACTCAAGACTTGTTGTTTTTGGTGAAGATCGGTTAAGGGGAAGGGGTAGTTTACCTGCAACGGTTTTTTTTAAATCAAGGGTAATTTATTCCTATGGCAAACGATAACAGCCGCAAATTCAAACAGAATCAACTGCTCTTTTGCAAACAGACCTAAATTGTAGAGATCTCAAGACCTATAATTTTTGGTGAAGATCGGTTAAGGGAAAGGGGTAGTTTACCTGCAACGTTTTGTTTTAACAAGGGTATTTTCTATGGCAAACGATAACAGCCGCAAATTCAAACAGAATCAAATAATTTGTTGCATACAGCCCTGATTTGTAGAGTACTCAAGACTTATTGTTTTTGGTGAAGATCGGTTAAGGGAAAGGGGTAGTTTACCTGCAACGGTTTTTTATCAAGGTTAATTATTTTTTGGCAAACGATTACAGCCGCAAATTCTAACAGAATCAATGTATTGCATACAACCCTGTATTGTAGAGTTGACGATCAAGACCTATGTTTTTGGTGACGATCGGTTAAGGGGAAGGGGTAGTTTACTAAGAACGTTTTATGTTTGAAAAGGGTATTTTCTATGGCAAATGATAAGAGCCGCAAATTCAAACAGAATCAAATAAGTTTTTGCATAAGGCCCTGATTTGTAGAGTACTCAAGACCTATTGTTTTTGGTAAAGATCGGTTAAGGGAAAGGGGTAGTTTACCGTCCACGTTTTTTGTTTTAACAAGGGTATTATTTTATGGCAAACGATAACAGCCGAAAATTCAAACATAATCAAATAATATTTTTCATACAGCCCTGAATTGTAGAGTTCTCAAAACCTGTTAGTTTTGGTGAAGATCGTTTAAGGGAATAGGGTAGTTTACCTGCAACATTTTATGTTTTAACAAGGGTAAATTTTTTTATGACGAACGATAACTGCCGTACATTAAAACAGAATCAACTACTCTTCTGCATACCTTTTTGAATTATACAGAACTCAAAGTCTGTTGATTTTGTTGAAGATCGGTTAAGGGAATTGGTAGTTTACCCCTTTATGTTTTAACAAGGGTTATTTTTTATATGACGAACAATAACTGCCGTAAATTCAAACAGAATCAACTACGTTTTTGCATACCTTTTTGAACTAAAGAGAACTCAAGTTCTGTTGATTTTGTTGAAGATCGGTTAAGGGAATTGGTAGTTTACCCCTTTATGTTTTAACAAGGGTTATTTTTTATATGACGAACAATAACTGCCGTAAATTCAAACAGAATCAACTACGTTTTTGCATACCTTTTTGAACTAAAGAGAACTCAAGTTCTGTTGATTTTGTTGAAGATCGGTTAAGGGAAAGGGGTAGTTTATCACCAAAGCTTTATGTTTTAAAAAGGGTAATTTTTTTATGACGAACGATAACTGCCGCACATTCAAACAGAATCAATTATTTTTTTGCATGCATCCCTGCATTGTAGAGGACTGAAGGTCTATTGATTTTTGAGAAGATCGGTTAAGAGAAAGGGGTAGTTTACCTGAAACATTTTATGATTTAACAAGAGTAAACTACTTAATTTTTATAAATAAAGTATCCTGATAAGAAGCTCATAATAATCCACTGTAGAAACGTAGATGAAATATCTATAAATGAAGAAGTTAGGTGAACAGGGTGGGGGTAATTTTCTATTATTAAAAATTATAGTTGAAGGTGGAGGGGAGAATTTTTTATACGTGTACTATGTTATCGGCAACAAAGAAGTAGTTTTTTGTTAAAATTGCTTCCCGGGCTGTTTAGCCGTAGTCCAATGTTTTCTGTAAAACCAGACTTTTCGGCAGTGCCATCGACTGCCATCATCAGTGAAAATCGAGTGCGAAAACGTGAGGTGGTGGTGGTATACGTTAGTGACCACAGTACTGTGGTTAATGCTGAAGCAATAAGTAGAAAGACGTAGTTTCTATGGAAATATTTCATTTCAATAAAATCATATTTAAAATATGATTTTAAATATAAATCTTAGAACATGGAAGTCATGTATGGTTCTCCATACCGATATTTTTTTTTTTGCAATGCAATGCTTTTCCACACGTTCCAATTCGTCAACGTACATGTACACAGAGACAGCGGAAACCAGCTACCATGGCCTCTTTATCTCTGATGTCATAAGCCAGTGACGTCATTTGATCAACTCAGACTGGTGACCAACTCAGACCGTTACAGTGATATTATTTTCAACACAATATATATATATATATATTGCGACGTATCAAAACAAACCTTTATTTACAACAATCCCAATGACGTCATGCAATGATGACGTCACGCAATGATGACGTCACGCAATGATGACGTCATACAGCGTGACGGTAAATAAAATGTTACAGAAAGTTTCAAACGATGTCCAGCTAAAAGACATTATCATGTCAAAAAAAAAACTATTTTTAAATGTTCACATCAAACGCTTGGAAATAATATTTATATATCTGATTAGATCCCGCCATAGACGGGTAGACACATAGACATGCTGCGCACATTTGTGGAGAGAAAACTAGTCAAATCGCGGTGGCACATCCAGAAATGCGTCATTGCGTCATTGCTCGGCGCACCGGGAGTGTTGTGACTACAGAACGCAAATTGGACTCCACGCTGTTTACAAATATTGTAACACGATTACGAGCGCTACGTAGTTTTAACGATTTCAACTGGGACGTACTTCTGTCTCAGTCGTCGGCCGTTTCTACCCGCGGAGTTTGACGTAGTACTACATCAAAAGACAATTATTAGTTCTCTTCAAGTAGAGACTTATCACATCTTGTACTGTAAGAATTGGACGAAATTGTGGCCAAAATATTGAAAAGGTATTTTATGTTACGAGATTTTACGAAAATGGTGACTTTGCCAGCGCTGCTAGACGAGAATATAGACGCAATTTAATCTGGGATTATCTTATTCCATCTGGACCTGAATTTAACAGGTAAAGAATGTTAGAGATACGAGAAGTGCGTTGAAGTAAAATCTTAGAACACAAGGAAGGAGTACTGAAGGAGTATTAGATCTAGAACACAGTCCTACCTAAAAACAATGAAGGAGTATTAGAACACAAAAACACATACAGAAGAGTGCAAAATGTTGGCCAAACCATTTCAATGTATTTAACAAAGTTTATACGAAGAAAATTCTATTGTTTTCTTTGAATCGTTTCTAATAATTCACTGAACATACTGAATGTAAAATATGCACGCACTTATATAGGCCTACATACATTCGCACGTTGACACGCGCGCGAGTGTCACACAAACATTTTATACGTTTAAAGAATTATTTCATTGGAATTAATATCTCTGCAGTTTTAATAACTAATTATCAATGACCCTAATTCTGGGTTCTAAGATCCGCTCAATTTTTAGAAATTTTATCAAGTAATTTGTACACTAAAAATAAAAAATAAAATAAAATTATATTAGTGAGTGATTTATTAATTAATGAATAATTTTTTGTTCTGATTTCCTTATATACACAGTATACCGGTACGGCCAGAGTTCTCGATGGTGGTTTTGATCTTATCCAATTCGTGCGACACCTCACTTACTTTAATCAATACTTGTCACCGCTTTCAATGATCACCACTGTTATTTCCTGTTCTGGTAGTATTTTGTTTGTTTCATGGTGGTTCAGCGTTTGTCTGACCTCTTCCCTCTTTCCTGTAGGACTCCTTATGTAAACTCTTTATGCAACCAATTTGGGTAACAAACCACATGTTGAGTGACTGCCGATGAGTGCTTTCCAACCATTTAGCTCATCATCAGATTGGATTGAAAGCCACAGCTGTGATGAGCTTTCAATCGGTCGATTGCGCTTCTCGGGAGTCAGTACACTAGTGGATAGCAACAACAAATGGTGTATTACATAAACAAATCATTTTACACTAAATACTGCCGTCCTTATCACTCTGTGAATCGGAAGTCACAACAACGTTTCACTTAGTAACACTTGTTATTGCTGTACGTAGCTCACAACTACAACTAAACCTAAGATTGACCTGGTTGTCGGAAGGATCGAGAGCATCGCTAATCCTACCGCCCACAATGCGTACACATCTGTAAGCCATGCACGTTTCCTACCTCATCAGAGTAACAGTGTCTCTTAAATAACTAGGAGCAACATTTTAATGGAATTGGACGGTGTATCTGTTTCCTCCCTAGGATACTCTAAACATTTCATGATTGTTTTCTGGTGTTGTTTTCTCAACTGATCTTTCGTAATTGCTTTTTCTGTTAGTTATTCTTGTTCATCCTTTTTCTCTTCTTTCTATCACCGTTTTACACTTCTAATTTCTTTTGTATCTTTTTTTCTGGTTTCTATCACGAATTCTTGAATTATTTCGTATTAATTTACTGAATGTCGTCCATGTATCTCTTTCTAAAATAATTTTCTGAGCTTTCCTCTATTATTTAGTTACATTTACATCTAATTTCCTTAATAACTTTTCTTTTGTATTTGGTTTCTTACTGTTTAGTGAAATGTTTTATTCATAGCCACCTTTGCCCGAACCATTCTTCCTAGGTGGAATGTATTTAACACTTTAATCATGTGTGTCGTTTTAGTTTGCGTGTGGTTAATTTTGTTTTTTGTTGATGACTTTTGTTCATTTCTTTATATTATTTCTGTGAGAACAAACACAATTATGTATACTACTTGCTCTGGAAGGATGAACCCCGCACAGCTGCAGAAAGAAGAGGAGTAAAATGGGAGAAAATAAAGGAGCTCGCAGGAGATAGAAAGAAATGGAGGGATATGTGGAAAAAGACGACCTCAGAGGACTCAACTCCAACGTAGCTTTACACCGAAAGGTAGAAAAGCTAAGGATTAAGTAAGTACGTATACTACTTATTAAATTTCATAGCTCATCGTCTTTGTCGCTCCAATCGGCCATTACTACATACTACAGCTTTCTTATTTTTTCTGTATCGTACATTAGGCTACATTATTATTGTACATTCAGTCAATGATGTTTTATCACGTTCCGTAATTCGTTGTATATTAACTTCTCACACTTGTTGCATATACTTATATGACGGAACAATTTATACTTATACAATATACGGAACAATTTTTTTGTTTGTTTTATAATAAACACTATGCCGCTCTGTGTGCCACCGCTTAACCTTAGGTAGTCAATTTTAATGTTTTGTCGTCTTCCCCATTCTTGTAGGTGCGCACACACACATCTGTTACGTTGAGTTTTCTTTTTGATAATTCATTCGTAAGTTCAAAATGTCATCGTCGTACGTTCCTATCCTATAGAATAGTAGAGTGATACTGCTGGAATAACTTAATCCTCTTAGAAAAATCCTCCTTAGTTAATGAGTTGTTTCGTAAACATAGAATTGTATACTGAAATAAGTTTTAAATGTATTAAATGTTTATTTGTTTATAAATGCAGTTTAGTACCCTAATAATAGATAGCGTGTAATGGATTATTGTACTTGTATTTATGGATTGTTGAATTAAACGTGATCTGAATAATAATGTTTTATGAAATATTGATAAATCAAAATTGTATTAAATATTTGTTCAATTAAATTACATCGCACTAGAGATGGAAACCTGTGTAAAAATATTCATATAACCTATGTAACTATGACTGTATGAATTATATACAGTATAAATACATATGGTTATTAATAAACACATACACGAAAAAATTTAATCTAGGATTACCTTACGTCCTCGTTTCTCCCGGACTGTCCTTGATTTTAGGTTATGTCCAGGAGCAGTTCGGTCAAAACATGATTTTTGCCACGGTCAATGTAAATTCCTTGTTAATCGTTTTTCCAAATTTACATATTTTAATTCATCGTGGAAAGACAAGAATAAAGGTACGTACATATGGTGAAGCCATAATAATGTACGATCGATACGTGCTTTCGATATCGATATACGTAGGCCTATGTCTAACGAAAACTACGTATTTGGTTATGTTCGAGTCTTGGCTTACGGTATTCATGTTACTTTAGTTGTGTTAGTCAAAAAAGCGTCAGTTTTAATTTCAGCTAGTCCCTTTGTGTGTTCAATGTATTTTTGTTTGAAGCAACGTCCTGTCTGGCCTATGTAGATAGGCTTGCTTGGCACTACACTCCACTACCGAATCCACCTTGGCAAACTAGCTCATTGAAGCAAACCATACATACGCAAACATCGAGAACAACATGGATATTCTGCACGTACACACAAAAGGCCGAAAACTAGACACTCTTGAACAATTGGAAATATACAAACACACAAATACACATAAAAACGACATCCTAAACGAACAGACACAATTCAAATCACACGTATTATTCGAACATACCACACCCAACACACACAACATTGATCCTTCAAAAGTCGACGCCGTCGCCAAGAACAAGAGGGACAGCGCTCCTAGTGTCTTGTAATAAGCGAAAACTGGTTCAGACTATAAGGTAAAACTTTTACGTTTTTACCAACAAAAAACTTTGTGTTCCGAGTCGGTAGTGATATAATTATATTTAGTTAATCAACGGACACGTCATGGACAACGAAATCCAAGAATTTAGATGTTCAATTTGGCAATCGGAGTTTTCAGTACAGCATAATGGGAAAGAGAATATCTAGGAGCACATTAATTCAAAAAGACATGTTCAAGCAAAAAAAGATTCTGATCACTCAAAAATATTATATTTGTTTTACACAAGTGAAAAATTAAAAAGTAAAGACAAGTTGGTTACAGTGAAAGAACTAACATTTGCCTTTCATACTGTTGTTCATGATTTCAGTTTTAAATCGAGTGATTGTAGTTCAAAACTCATCATTAATATTTTCGATTCAAAATTTTCTTCTGCAAGAACCAAAACATGTAATAGAACCGTTCATTGCAGAATCCACAAAAAATATCGGTATGGAGAACCATACATGACTTCCATGTTCTACGATTTATATTTAAAATCATTTACAAAATGAAATATTTCCATAGAAACTACTTCTTTCTACTTATCGTTTCAGCCTTAACCACAGTACTGTGGTCACTAACGTATACCACCTCACGTTATCGCACTCGATTTTCACTGATGATGGCAGTCGATAGCACTGCCGAAACGTCTGGTTTTGCAGAAAACATTGGACTACGGCCAAACAGCCCGGGAAGGAATTTTAACAACAAACTACTTCTTTGTTGCCGATAACGTAGTACAAATATTAAAAATTATCTGTCCCCCTTCAACTATAATTTCCATTTATAGAAAATTACCCCCACCCCGTTCAACTAGCCCCTTCATTTATAGATATTTCATCTACGTTTCTACAATGGATTATTATGATCTTTTTATCAGGATACTTTATTTATCAAAATTAAGTACTTTACTCTTGTTAAGACATAAAACGTTTCAGGTAAACTACCCCTTTCCCCGTAACTGATCTTCACCAAAATCAACAGGCCTTGAGTCCTCTATAACTCAGGCACACATGTAAAAAATTATTTGATTCTGTTTGAATTTACGGCAGTTATCGTTCGTCATGAAAAAATTACTCTTTATAAAACATAAAATGTTGCAGGTAAACTACCCTTTCCCTTACCCGATCTTCACAAAAATCAACAGACCTTGAGTCCTCTACAATTCAGGAACGTATGCAAAAAATTATTTGATTTTGTTTGAATGTGCGGCAGTTATCGTTCGTCATAGAAAAATTACCCTTGTTAAAACGTAAAACGTTGCAGGTAAACTACCCCTTTCTCTTAACCGATCTTCACCAAAATCAGTAGGCCTATAGTACTTTACAATTCAGAGCTGTATGCAAAACATTATTTGATTTTGTTTGAATTTGCGGCTGTTATCGTTTGCCATAGAAAAAATTCCACACACACACACACATTTCGAAAAATGACTTTTCTTCATGTTTTGAGGGTAGTACAATCAGAATCAGCCGTTATCTCTCGAACACGATTTTTTCGCCATGACCATACTTCCATTTCCTTATGGAACATGGAATTAAAAGAATTAAGAGATGCACATTTTTTATCTGTGACAATGGACTGTTCAAATAGGAATGAACTGAAATTAGCCCCAATTTTAGTCGCATATTTCCAACTTGAAACAGGAATAAAGCAAGAATTGATTGAATTTGCTGAGGTGAGTTGCGTAAAGTCAGAATTGCTTAGCAATCGTTTGGTAGATGTAATAATAAAAAAACAATTTTTCAGAAAAAATTGTATGTTTTTCTGCAAACAGTACCAATACAAACTTTGGTGGTGTTCATTGAATATGCACAAACAATGTGTATACTAGATTGCAAACCCATCTTGGGAGGGAACTTCTAGGATTAGGTTGTGGAACACATCTTGTGAACAATTGTCTCCAAAAGCTGCCAATAGATTTTGAATTAATTTTAATCAAATTATTTAAATAATTTTAGACATATACTTAGAGTAACCCATTTAAAAGAGTTTTGCAACTTTACAGAATTTGAATACGAAAAACTTCTTTCCCATAGGAAAACAAGATTTTTAAATAAACACAACTATTTCATTAACGACTCGGAACACAAAGTTTTTAATGAGTAAAAACATAAAGTTTTACCTTACAACCTGAACCGGTTTTCACTTTTAAAAAGCTTCTTCAACCTCTGAAAAGGTTTTTACTCATAAAAAACTTTGTGTTCCGAGTCGTTAATGAAATAGTTGTATTTAGTTAAGTAACGGACACGTTATGGACAACGAAATCCAAGTAGATTTTTAAGTTTGCAGCCAGCACTTGAACGAGTACAGGAAATTTTTGAGGGACTAAAATCGTATTTTATGGCCCAAGAACATTGTCCTAGGATTTTGAAAGGATTTTTTGAAAGAAAGAAATTCATTATTATATATGTGGTTTCTGAGTGCTACTACAACAAAAATTTCACCAAACATACTAAAAATAGAAGGGAGCAAGGTTTGTGCCACAGAACTAGTTAGTAAAATCGTGGAACTAAAGGAAATGTTGGTTTCAAGGAAAATGAATGCTTGAACTGATCTTGAAAGTTCAGCTACATTTATCAACAGTACAGTACATAAGGGCAGTGCAATCAACATTGATGACTTATTTGATGAAGTTAAAAAGTTAATAAATTTTTACATTTTTATATCAATAGTAAAAGTACAAATTTTAAAGATATGGTGTTGTCACAGGTATGGGTGGAAATTTTCAACATTCAGTATAAGAAAAGCCTATCAATTTGCTCCAATTGATTGGGTTTATTTTTTGTTTGCCTGGGACTTCAGCAGCTGTGAAAAGGGTAAACTGTTCGGCGTTCAAAAAGAGGACGTATGGTAACAGGAACAGTAAAATCTTTACTTACTTCAGTAAAATAAAATAAAATATAATTCAGGGTATAGCTGTAGTGAATTTTATAAAATTATTCAAATAATTATGATATTGTTACGACATTACAGAACAGTCTACGTGTTTGTCGAATGTTCCAGAAGAATCTCGCTCTAATGTGTGTGGTATACGTGATTCTCAACGAATTCGCGAGACTTTTATGGAAACCGCCAGCCGCGCGGACTGTGTCAAGGCCGCAGTTAATTACGTCGTAGTTTAGAGATAAGACGTAGTTTGGAATCTTCTGGTCTGTGCGCGGATGTATAAATACAAGGCGGCAGCGGCATTAGTTTTCAGTTATAGTTGCGATATATTTACTACAGTGCGGTTCGAGAGTTATTATCGGGCGATATTACTCTGTGCGTTCAAGTGGTTATTAGTAAAGTGTTGTGTTTTATAATCTGACGGTATAATTGTAATACAATTGTGTTTTAATATTAGTTGGCAGGCATTTTATTGCGTATGAACAATTTTTATCTGATCTGTTGTAAGAAACTGTGTTGTTAATTACGAACTGTTTAACTGTGAAAATTAAAGCTGGTGATTAGTGACTTAATTGGTGTCTTGTATTTTGTTTTCCACTGTACCTACGACGATCAAGTAGACCGTCGTAACAATATTATCAATAAAGCTGCATGGAGTAATAAATACAAATTAGATGCTGCAGGACCTTTCACTGAAGCAAATTAAATATACCTACAGTAAGTTAATTAATGAAGAAGCAAACAGTAAAGAAGTTTATAATTTATTTTTTTATAATTATGTAATGTTTAGCAACTAAATTAGTAATTTTTATTAACAACGTTGATATTATTTTAATTTTATATTAAATTAATTTTATTGTTTATTTAATAAATAATATTGATATATGTTTATAAATTTTATAAATAATGTTTTATAATTATAAATAAACTATGAAATGATGAAAATATTGGTTTATTAAGAACATGCACAGACAATACCCCATCGGTCAACACTACACCAATTTTACCAAGGTATCCGTGAATGTCCTCGTTCAACAACACTAATTTACCAAGGTGTCCTCGTTTTCGATCTCAAAAATATGATAACTTTATTTAAACAGTTTCATACAATGTAAATTATTCCATATGAGAAGTAATCACAATTTGTACAAAGTACACACATACAGACAACACTCACACTCACATATCCCTACACACAAGCATCCGTATGTCAACATATCGTCATTATTAAAAGCTTATGTTTAATTCGTTATGCCAGAATTGTGGAGAATCAATAACGAGTTAGAAGTGATGTAAAATGGGGGTGCTACTTGAATGGCTCAATATTCTCCATCAGACATTATCTGTCGGTTAGATTAATAATTATTCTGTACGCAGACTGTTTGAAATAGCACAATTTTAGGTTTTGGGACAATTCAACTGGGTTTAGATCTATGGAAAAAAATCATCTCTCTAGCCTTTTTCATCGATCCTCTAAATGATGGCAAGACTCTATAAATAAACACACGTCAACAGATCATAAATGTTATTCTCTCAGAACATCCAGTCATAATTAAAAACGTGAATGACAGATTTATGGTGATGTATTGCCACATGTTGATAACGATAACTGTTCAAACAAAGGTAGAGTAAAGCCAATTTGGAACAAGATTGTAAACACTTAGTGTGGCATTATATGTAATGAACCAAAAAGTATGAATAAATTGGTGGTATCCGTGTAATTTCACAGAGCTACGTCATGGGGGAGGGTCGGTTGGTCGCTACATGCATTAAGCTAATTAACAAAGGCGGGGTCACGCTATACACTTGTACATCAAAACGTTAAAACATCTCATATTTGTTTATTCTAACAAACCAGCCAGCACCTATAATGCGCATGGCTAAGTACTGGAGTTTCTGAAAGGTTACTAGAAACTTTTATACAGTAAAACCTGTCTTTAGCGGCCACCCTTGGATCATCGTAAAATGTGGCCGCTTAGAAAGGTGGCCGTTTAATAAAGGGGTTGGCGGGGATAATAACAATACAGCATATTAAGTACAGATTATCTACTATATCATTTTATTATGTACTTGCATTTGTATGTTGCAGTGTACTTCCTATCTACAGTGAAATTCCTTATATTCAAACATATTGGTAAAGATTATACTTTTGAAAAATAATATTTTAATGTTGTTTGTTGTGCGCTAGCAGTTTTCTTTTTAATTGCGTAATTTTCGACCAAACAATAACGTTTACAACAGTGTTCTACAACATTCTCCCCACATTCCTTATCGAGAGTAACGCAAATATCTTTGATCCGCCTAAGAGATCGTAACACTTCTTTTAAACTTTTTGAGGTTCATTAATTCCTTCTTTTTCACACTGTACGTCATCGCCATCTGTTTCTGCAAAAAGCAGAAAAATTACTGTATTTTAAAAGTGTATATCCCGAATAGTGCAGATTTTAATTGACCATTTCAAAAAGTTTTGATTGTAAACACAGAAGTTTTTCTGACTTACCTTTGTAATCTTTCGGAAATCCATCTTCCCAATTGCCCTCGAGATTGTCACAGCATTGTAGATTCTCCATTTCTACGTTTTCATCATATCGCAGTCCAACAACTGTAGCAAGTGTCTAAAGTACTTGCGAAATTTTATGTTGCTCCTGCAGATCAGTGTGTCCATTTTGAATGCCACATTTTGTAAAACACGTCTTAATTGTGGTAACAGCCACTTCGTTCCAGGCTGTCTTGATCCAGGATACCCCATCGAGGACAATGATTTTCTTCGCCAGGCCAAATGCTGAAAAACTGTCATCCATATGGGACACAATGCACCGAAGAACACTTTTTCGATAAAAAAGTTTAAATGGCTGAATTATTCCTTGGTCCAGTGGCTGAAAACGAGATGTCGTGTTTGGTGGAATAAATAACTGTCTTGATATTGGACAGTGATAAAACTGGATGACATGTCTCATTATCCAATAATAAAATTACGCGGCGATTTTTGTTTTGCATTTTTTTATTAAATTCTTGTAACCAGTCTTCAAAAATCCTGGATATCATCCACACTTTTTTGTTAGCGTACCAACTAATAAACAGTAATGTTGTCTCCAAATTCTTGAAATCCATCGGTTTTAATGGCTTTCCGATAACTAACGGCCGCTCTTTTTTACCAGCAGCACTACAACATAACATAATCGTTTGTCTTTTAGACATTTTTCCACTTTACACGCTTCATTTTCTAGTGTTACTGATTTATTTGGTATACCTCTAAAATATAATCCAGTCTCATCAACGTTGTAAATGTCACTTAATTCGTATTCTGCCAGAATACCTGGTAACCTGTCATCCAGTCATTGACTTCGTTAACAGGTACATCCACCACTTCACCAGAAATTGTTTTGCACGCTATGTTGTACCGCTTTCTAGCCAACCACCCATTGCTAGCTACGAAATTTTCAACTTTAATTTCTGTGGAAATTTCGAGTGCTTTCCCCCGTAACATACTTCCGCTAACCGGGAGTTTTTTTGAGCGAACACATTTAAACCACTCGTAAAGAATTTCATTTACTTGTGTACACTGGGATTCTAGCTTTCTTTTTATTCCCAGATTCATATTGGATTCCCACTCTTTTAAAATATGGTCTTTATTTTTTATTATGTTGTTAATCTGTGTTCTTCCGCATTTAAAAACGCCGGCAAGTTTTCTTGCTGAACTCTTATCGCTTTCAAAAATAACACTTCGCTCTATATTCAAACATACTCTTCCTTTGTTACTCATTTTTGACACACTGGTAAACTATTAAACTACCTTTATCGTTTAACTACTGTTAAATTACGCTACAAATTACGAGGACACCTGTTAAGCACACGCGGATCGTTTACGCTAATTCAACGTTATAAATGTTTCAACAGTTCGGAACGTTCACGTATAACTGACCGCTAACTACTGTTTCAACGTTGTGGAAACTTCAGTAGTGTATTGTGTACAAATAACATTTTGTAAATTTAAAAATTAAGAAGATACGTATGGCTAGGCCGTTTCAGTTCATTAGGAATAAACATTACTTAAGTAAACACCGACTCGGCGCTAGTTTCGGAAACCAGAATGAACATCTTATTCCGGCAAACCCTCTGAGTCAGACTACCTGCGCGCGTGTACCGGTGCCTGACGCGTAGAACGTGCTCTCGTCCTAAAATACTGAATTCCAGAAGACTAATATCTCGGTGGCCGTTTAAACAGGTGAAAGATCTCGTTAGGGGCTGACCGCTGACCGAGGGAAGAGGTGACCGTTTAATGGAGGGGGAATTTACACTGATCTTACAAGTAATAAAATTCGTTCTTCAGTAAAGTGGCCGTTCATAGGGGTGACCGCTGAAAAAAGGTGGCCGTTATGTAAGGTTTCACTGTATTAAAGAAAAGTCAGCTTGATGTAATATGAACACCATATATTTCGAGACAACTGGCATTTCTGCCAACGTAGTATTAATGTGATGCGATGTTTACCTGTGCATGTGTACTGTGTATATAATATATCGTATATAAATAAATACACTGCGTGCGTTTTGTGAGTGTATAAACACGAGCGCGCGCAAAATAGAACCAACTGCTAAGGAAGACCCTGGTGCTAACTAACTGCGCGGCATATTAATACCGTACCGTAGTTACTACGATTCACTACATTAAACCTTTGTTGCACATCTTTGTTGCAGTGTTAATTTGCTTCTAATTTATGCAGAAATAATCGCTAGTAAGTTTAAATATATAGTTTTTGTCTTTCGTATGATCTGTAAATATAGAATTACAGAACAAAAAAAATCTCTGTAGTTGTAGCTCTGAGTTCAAGAAACATTCGGAACGCATTTACATCTCAGTAGGATACATACCATCACAAATTGCGTGGTATAGCCTACAAGCGACAGATGTCTGTGTGATAGCCAACGCCTACTAGTATCAATTGTCTATACGACGCGACGTGTGAGAACTCTCTGTTCAATTGATAAGGTCATTTTTAAAGTTTATACTCTTTATTTAATACCGTTTGACAAAGCGGTTGTGATTTCGTACTTTCTACACAAACGTACTATCCCTGACGTAATTATAAAAGTTGTAATATGCATAACAACTAGACGATATTGTTGCGTGCGTCACATGATATGCATCTGTACATATCGTTTTTTGAAAAAAACACGAAAGTTCTCACACGCACGCGCACACACACTCATCTTTCCCTCTGCAGTCATTTGTGTTCTTGCAAAATATATGTGGAAACGGTTTGTAATTTAACGTAAGTTTTGCCGCTAAAGCAGAGGGATCCGTGATTCACCCAATCTAATTTGTTCCGTATTGAGTAACTAACGAAAGAATTGTTGCTGACAACTCTTACGATACCACGCATGTTACGAATGTCAAGAGTCGCTGGTAACAAAGGACTAGAGCATGCATTAGTCAATATTAATAGTATTTGAATATCTTTTTCTCCTCCTGTTTCTACGTCAAAAAATACTAGAAATTCTAGTAAGATGAAATCTGTCATGTGCCAACACTATCTCATAAATCACAAATGGCCTCCCGCGCTTCCTCTTTTGTTAAACCATTTGTTAAAATTCTGTTCTTACTTCAGTAAAAAAATATTATTATTTGTGCGTTTGAATAAGTTATATTATTTGTGGTAAGTAAAGTGTTTAAACTAAATATAATGATACGCACTCAATCTTTATTATTTATTATAAAGTATTATCTTCTTTTTTTGGTGATGCGTTTATAAAAGTTATTGCCTTATCTCTAATCAATAGCGGACACGTTAGTTTCTACGCATTTGACGTTAAACTCATAAATTAACATGAAATTCAAATATTAATATTTAGAAAATGATTGTACAAGAGAAGATTTTAGCTTGTAGCAGATTTTGGCCTTGGTGTAAGATTGTTAGTTACCTGTAGAATCTCATTTACACTGTAGACATTTACTATGTACCTGATATTACTGTTTAATATAAATATAAATATGTAATACAAATATATTACGTAGTGGCGACAGTTATAATAATCAGTAAGAAATGTGAAATTATCGTCATGGTATAATTGTAGTCTACTACTCACTATTCCGTTTTACTCTTGATTTAATTCTAAGAAGAATCAGTATTTTTTTATATTTTATGTAGGGAAAACATATACGGTATATTATTATTCCACTATTTTCATAATTTTACGTTTAGTATTAATTAGGTACTTTGTATTTGTAATGTGGCTCGCGATGTATTTGGATGTATTTTCACAGCATACAAAGTTTTGATAGACTGGAATTGTCACATATAAATCTATTTCATTGTTGCATACCGAACAAAAAATAAGAAGAGTTGCTAGAGTACAACCCACGTTCTCAACCTGGGAGGCCCTTGGTATTAAGATCAACAAACAATATCAATAAAAAAAGTTTATTAACATTCGAAAACAACTTTTTACTCATTTTTTAATTTCAGAGACAATAAAATTTTACTTGCAATACGTTTATTTAAACAATATTTTTTTATGTTTAAACATTTAATTTGTTTAAAATATAGTCCATTATAACTATTTAATTTATTTTTTATATTTGAATTATATCTGTTAAAATACAAGCATTTCGAAACACAGCGAAGTTTAAATATGTTTGTCCATTATCTAATGTCAGTCTGAATACGTACGAGTGTGCCCACATACAAACACACAAATTTTAGATATGTTATGGGGCATGTGTTCATGTAACTGATTGAAGGGGGTTGTAGAACTTAAAAGATTGGTGGTTGAAGCACAAATCTTTATGCTAGAAGGGTGGTATCCTGACTGCATAATGGCTTTGGGCAACAGCATCATCAATTCACTACTGCAGTCAGATTTCTAAAAGCGTTTCAGCACCCTCAACAAAATCTTAGTTTACTCTGTACACTCTGTACAAAGTGTCGGTTTTAAAGATACAACTTTAAACTCTCATTACGAATTCTCTCTCTCTCTCTCTCTCTCTCTCTCTCTCTCTCTCTCTCTCTCTCTCTCTCTCTCTCTCCCCTCTCTGATGCTGCACCATAGGTGCTCCTTGGACTCTGAACAACACATCGCTATTGCCCACGATTTCTTCCACCATGTTCCAATTTCGGACGTCTGTCTCTTTTCCTTAGTCCGTTTGGATGGATCATAGTCATGAATTTCTGAATTTCCTTTCTGGTTCACTCTTCTGCATGTCCCAGCACTGCTGATTGTTCTTCATATATTTTATATACTTCAAGCTTAAATGCCTCCACGACAGCCCGCTCTCACATATAGCTCCTCAAGATATGCCTTTCAAACAAGTTTTTCTGGTTCTCGTTCTTATTTGACATTGCCCAATTCTTTCAGACGAACGTTAGTAAGGGTATAACCAGGGTCTTATAGATAACAAATTTTGTAGCCTTAGTTAATACTACTTTTACAGTTATTTAAATAGCCGCAGTAAATCTTATTTCCCGCTACAAGTTTTGTTTTACTTTTCTCCGATATATAATTGTCCGAAGTTATTGAGGATGCAAAAAAGGTAAAATTTAATACTCTGCCAATACTGATAGCAGTTGGCTTATTTTGTCTGTTAGCTTTACCTGCTGAAATGTTGTTGGTTTCAGAGATATAAAGCCACATTTTCTACGAAGATTATTCTGTTGCCAAGAGGAAACGCTTCCTCTGTTGCCTTCCTTATTTCTTCCAGTGGCAAAGTCATCAGCAACTAACATCCCGTGTCCAATGTTCAATATGAGAACTAATTTATGGAACAGTGTGCTTCGGGTTTGCACTCCTAATTCCCTAATGACTTTTTTTTAATGCAATAGTAAACAAGCTAGAGAGTATCTTTAACGAACCCTATTTTTTTTTTTTAAGTTTTGTCGTTTCTGAGATGTTTCCAGCGAACCTGACTAAACTATATGTGTCTGTCACCATCATTTGCAACAATCTAAGTTTATACTTAGATTCCGTACTGGGAATTACATGTTCAAATAAAACAGTGTCAATATCTGTTACAAAAAGAGAAAGAAGCTAATTATATCTGGTTTTTCTCTCGCGTCCATTTTCTGGGTGATAGAGACACGGTTCATTGCCATATGTCTTGTTCCGGCTACGTCAGCGATAAGCCACATTTTAGAGGAAGGGAAAAGTTATGCGTTATGTTAACTATTATTTGTCCATTAAAATAACCTTTTCTTTTAATGGCCTTTACAATAACCATTTAACATATAGATAAACGACGACAGTTAAGTAGTCTTTAGCGCTGTACTTGGCCTTTCCAACGGCAAGGTAACTTACTAGTTGTTTTTTGATAGTTAGTAGTCTTGGCTAATCATATTGTAGTTTGAACTGCAACCTGCTGAATTCTGTAACAGATCTGTGCAACATCTGACCCTGCAGTTTTCGATTGGCTTGGTACCAGCGCAACTTTGTCTTCGTCCTACTCCCCATCGAGGTGTTCATACATTCTGAGTTGTTAGGTCCGAATTCTCTCTACCGTTTAGTTTTAGTTTTAGTTAACCAGTGTTGGGACAACTTTCCATCATGTTTCCTGCTCTGACGATGGCTGCCACGCGACCTTCCGAAAACGTTAGCAAGGAATGATTTTAATTAATAGATCATGAGCATGACAATTAATCCCAGAATCAGGGCCTGGTGATAGTGGTATAGTTCCCTGTTGAACTCTTCTTTAGCTCCATTGAAATCTACAGACAAAATAGAAGCTGCAAAACGTCTGGTTACCGGAGGAAAAACTTTTCGCAGGTGACATGACTGGCCATTAATAAGTACCCTGAGCTATCATAACTAGGGCAAGAGAGCCAATCAAGAAGGACTATCACAGGCGAAAAGATTTCGAAGTCTGTCACAGGCGAAAAGTGATCTAAGTGCGTTAATGCCAGGAAAATTAAAAGAAAAACGAGATTAACCCTCTAGAATACGTCGATGATATAGTAGTTCCCGTAGCCCTACGGATGATGAATATGCGAATAATAAGAGATTTAAAAAATTGTTAGATTATTTCATATTAATCGAGACTTATATACAGACTTGGTAGTCGCGATACAGAGAATGAATGTGGTTTATTTTGGCCGTTTATTCAGTGCAGTGGCGAAGAGAAATTACGACGTGATACACAAATTTTGTTCTCGTTTATCCGGTTTATTTGATACTCATTTATTTGGAGTTTACACAAAATATAAAATATATAAAACCACTAAACCACTATGCTACATGGAATGTTTCTTAACCACTATGAATTTATATTTCGAATTTACTAAAATATAATATTTTATTCAAAAAGAGTCATAAGTTGCTGTCATAAGTTTACATGTTTGATATTAATCTTCTTCCACTGGCTCTTCTATGACATTTGGCGTCCTCACAAATCCTACACCATTCCCTTCTGTTCTCGGCAACAATCTTCCATCCTCTGATCCCCATAGTTCGCAGGTCGTCCTCAACACACTCCATCCACCTGTCCTCTGTCTTCCTCTAGGTCTAGACTTCAAGGGGTTTCCGTTCTGTGATAACTGTCGTATTTATGGTCTTCTCCATTCTATAAATATGTCCTAGCCATCTAATCCTCAGTGACTTAATGACCTTTACTATGTTTTCGCTGTTTATTAGTGTATCAAGTTCAGATTCATGCGGATCCTCCAAGTTTCATATTGTTACATTATTGGCCCAAAAATTCTCGTAAGTATTTTCCTCTCAAGTCGTTTAAGATCTTCTTCATCTTTCTTCTGCATGGTTCATGTCTCACAGTCGTAAGTCACTACTGGTCTTATAAATTTTCAGTTTAGAATTATAACTTAGGATCCTAGAGCACAATAGTTTTTTGTTTGCAAAATACGTTCTGTTTCCCTTTTCTTGATTTGATTTCCTCGCTGTTCAAATTGTCTTCATTTAGCAGTGATCCCAGGTAGGTAAAATTATCCACTTGCTCAAAGCTATAGCCACCAGCATCCAGTGTATTTCTTTCATTATGTCTTGATGTTGAAACACACATGTACAATTTTTTTTTGTCCTGGTTTATTGACAACCCAGCATTCTTTATCTGTTCTTCCAGTTCTATGAATGTTTCCTTTACTGCATTTACTAACTGCATACTAACTATGCGGCCGAGTATAACTATAATCAACATATGCACCAATTTGCCTGCTTTTAGTAATTAAATTACCATGGGCTTTAGAAACAGCTGCATGAAGCATGAGATTGAAAGGAGTGTTGTAATGCATCACTTTGCCTTACACCTCTTACACCACAACCAATTTCAAAGTTGTAAGTTATTATTCTTTGAACGTTCACTGTCGCTTTAGAGCCATATAATGTTACTTGTACTAGTTTAACCAGCTTACTAGGGATACCCAACAGTCTTAGGCTTTGAAGCAACTTTTGTATGTCCACAGTATCAAAGGCCTGTTTGAAGTCAATAAACAAGCTATGATGCTAATACCGTACTCATAACCTTTCACAAATATCTGCCTTATCACGTGTATGTGGTCTATGGTAGAGCGGTTTGGTCGAAATCCTGCTTGGTAGACACCAAGGATTTCCTCCGCATATACGTTCCGTCTCTTATGTAATAAAGAAGAGAACACCATGTACGTTACGTTTAATAACGTAACGCTCTAAAGTTTTCACAAATCTGTATATCCCCTTTTTTGAGTATAAGATGTATAAGCCCCGTTTCCACTCTTCAGGCATAGTTTCTTTATGCCAAATTAGTTCTAAAATTATCTGAATTCGCTTCCATAGACTGCCGTCTCTTACGTATATCTGACTCATTAACTAACACGTTACATTCCTTAAATTTACACAAATGATCTCTAGGTTTAAATTCTTTGCAAACTTAGGTGGCAGATCACCTAGATTGTCTGATTAAATGGTTTTTAATATATACATTCCAGCTCCTGTATAGCTAATGTCATGGGCGTATCCAGCTCAAAACGGAAGGGGGGGCAGTTTTCGAAAATCAACCTCTTTGATGGCGGGGGGGAGGGTCCATAGTGCCATACTATATAATAAACAATACATAATAAACAATAACATAAGGAAGAATAACATTTATTAAAAAAAATTTTTAAACAATAGTTTTTAAGGATTAGTTACAAATTTTCTAACTACAGCTCCTTGTTCCTTTTTTGCGAAAACTCGTTGACGATGAATGCTTAGCATTTGGCTAAGCATTTAACTTATTTTTACCAATACTTATTCTTAACCATGTTTTAATAAACAATAATAAAAGGAAGAACACCATTTATTAAAAGAAATTAATTCTTGAACAATAGCTTGCGAGGATTAGTTGCAAATTTTCGAATTACTGCTTCCATTAATCGCTCCTTGTTTACTAAAACCCATTCACGGTGAATGCTTAGCATGGCTAATCCATTTAATCTGTTTTCACCAATAGTACTTCTTAGCCATGTTTTAATTCGGCGAAGAGA
This sequence comes from Magicicada septendecula, assembly GCA_034769895.1. NCBI lineage: Eukaryota > Metazoa > Arthropoda > Insecta > Hemiptera > Cicadidae > Magicicada > Magicicada septendecula. Next base: position 938,954,872 of record CM068367.1, on the reverse strand, counting down.
ACTGAATGAACGCTCTATACTGCTTGTTGTGCAGGGCTGTGAGAGCAATATCAGTAGCGCCTTTCTAATGGCCGGGAAAAACAATTCGCTCTTTTTAAAACTTCAGTGATGTCTGATGCTTCTTGTACCTCATTCCACATTTTAAACCACAATTCCCTTTCCCCGTTGATGCCTTCCAAATTGTAAAATGTTGCACAAGATGCAGTACTTTCTTTCCATTCCTCCAATGAAGCATCTCTCATGTTACTCGGATGGAAATGTGTCAATGAAAATGCAAGCGATTTGTCTGAAGAAAATCTAACTTCTAAAGATGATATGATGGAATCCAAGTAAGGAATTATTAGAGACCTTCTCCAAAATTCGGATAGATTTTCAGCAAGAGGATTACTTCTATGCTTTTGTCGGCCAGAAACGCGAGTGGCGGTTATATCAATATTCAAATGCTTTGCAATGTCATTGCTTCTTTCAAAACGTCATCTGTGATGCTCTCTGCATCTTTCCGATGATCTCTTAGCATGTCGAGAATAGTTTGAATGTGCTGGTTGGCTTTGACTATGTCAAGTGTCTTCAATTGAAGTGTATTTGCTATGGGTTGCAGTATAGCGGAATATTTTGCAATTAATGCTACTGAGACAATAAATGAAGATCTGCACGCCGATGCATGCATTTGATATGCTTTATTTCTGGTTGCTACATTTCCCTCTTCAGCTAATATCTCTAATGCTTCAACAATATTGACGAAGTTATCCTTAAAAGCATGAATGCTCTTGTACTTTTCTGACCATCTAGTCTCACACAATTTAAGAATGTTTGCAATAAGCTTGCGTCGTAAAACGGACTCGCGAAAAAATGTGATTATCTCCTTGATAGTTCCAACGCAGTTTCGAATTTCTGGGATAAGGTTTAAGTCGTTCATGACCAGGTTTAGCTTGTGCGAGGAGCAATGGAAGTATAAGGCTTTTTTGTACTTTTACCTCAAGATTGCCTGCACACCCCCTTCTTTGCCAGACACGGTGGAACATCCGTCGAAACCTAATCCCACACACTTATCAGGGTCTAGATTTAAGTTTGTAACTAAATCATCAATAGCTTTGGCAATACTTCTGGCATCAAGTCCTTCAATCTCTACAAAGCCTAAAAATTCCTCTTTGATTTCGTTGGCCTTTTCATCAAAGAAACGTAATCCAATAGACAGCTGTTCTTTTCCAGAAATATCTATGGTTTCATCAGCTAGAATGCTGTAAGCGCAAGCTTCTTTAACCCTTGTGATGATTTGTTCCCTGATTATAGCACCACAGAGATAAATTATTTCATTTTGAATGATAGGTGATCGGTATGACGCGTTTTTTGGTCCATGCCTTTATACAAAATTTAGTAAGATTACCAAGAGGTATTAATAGGTTATCTAGGTGAAATATGGTACACATAGTAACTGACCGAAAGCACGTTGGAGAATAATTTATACTAAGCTTCTTTTAACTATTGTATTTGCATAAGCTAAAAATAAGCTAAAGTATAATTGTACAATTTTTATAACATTTTTTTTTAGAAAAATAATTTTAATTATATAAATAAATGAAACTTCCAAAGTCATGCTTAATCATGTAAAATAAACGTTGATGATTGCTAGAACATACTTAAAGTTGTCCCTTTGTGCAAAATTGGACAAAGTAAAGCACGCAATTTGCCTTTCTTCTTCAACAATAGCTTAACTTCTTCAACGTTTTAACCTCTACGTGATTGTTCGTTTCAGTTCTTATGTTTTTAAAAAAAAAAACCAATAATGTAAGCTCACATTTGTGTTTCAATGATCACCTGAGATCATCTTATAACTAAGCAAATGAACAATGAACTGTTAAATAGAAAAAATAGTTTAAGTGGTTGCTTTAATTAATACTGCAACGCTTCTTCGTCATTCGCATATTAGGAATAATCATGAGTCAATATTTGACTCTGACTGTTGTATAGCTAGATACATCTCGTGTATAATAAAAAGCTGATAATTGTGGGTTTTGGAACGGAATAATTGGTAGGGCTAAACGTGCACTTACGGATTTTATTCTAGCAATTATTTGAGAGCAAGGATAGGTTACACCGTTATAAGCCCCAAAACCTCCCCTGGTTAGGCTCATGAGTGAAACTGACTACAGGAAGTTGGTTATTTTATTAATTGAAAAATATAACTCATGCTTTTATGTACTCATAATGATAAATCATACATTAGCGAGAAATGGGACTTTCCAGGACATTTAGAGTTTCCGAGACGGTTGTGGATTCTCTTTTACGTAAAACGTGACTATTCCGGAGCCATGTCCCGATTTGTCCACGACGAAATTCGGTTAAAAAACAAATTTTTCGCAAAACCACCGTTTAGGTTAGGTTAGGATAGTTTTAAAATACACATACCAGTGAAAAAAACCTCGAAAAAGGGTGAAAAAGTACTTTGAGCGAAAATTATAGGGTTGAAAAATTAATGTCCAGGATAATACCGTTTCCGTTTTATACATTTAAATATATATGTAAATTGTAATATTGGTTATTTTGCCCACATGCCCAATTTTTTTGCCTAAATAACACATACAAGTGTAGATAACCAAATAAAAGTCCTTACTTACCACAAAATTTTCTAATATCCATTTATCTTTCAGTGTATGGCTTCTTCCTGTAGTAAAAATTGTGGTAATTGACTTCTTAATGTCGTAAAAATTGTTACTTGCGAAAGTAACTTCGCCGCACTCACTCTAACGATAAGTACTGTAAGTACTGTAAGAGTTGTATTCTAATAAGAAAAAGAGGTTGTAGTTCTTATCACTTCTCACTTCTCAGAGATGGCATCATGGCGTGTAACAGTAAGAGTTGCGAGTTACATAAGCTAATCTTATGAGAAATCGTAAGGTTATAGTTCTTATAACTTCTCATAGATGACGCGAGTATCTATTTCGTAATTAGTTTCTTTCATTTTGAAATATCAACAACCAGTCTGTTAATAAATTATTTACAAATTGGTTTTTTAAAATTTTTTCCAGGTTGTTGGAAGGGGGGGCAGCTGCCCTCCCTTGCCCCCCCTGGATACGCCCATGGCTAATGTTGCAGAACATTCATTTTCCTATTTAGTAACGGAAAAACGATAAAGTTGAAAAATATTGAGGTGGAAGTTTGTTAAATTTGTCATGTTAGACAAGGGCTATAATATCTTTAGTTTTTATTGGATTATAGATTGCGGAATTGTCGTTGAATGGAACAGATTAAACGGAATTTTATCAAAACTATGGATATAAAATCACGATGGATAACTTTGAATGTGAATAACTTTACTCGGTTTGAAAACTGAAAATAACACTGAATCTTGTAACTCGGTTAACTGAAAGTAAAAACTTATATCCACTCTTATCTTTTATCTACCGTGTTCAAAAATGGAAGTATATTTCCAAAAGAGATTACTTTGAACGCACAAAGTCTGCAATCAAAATTACAAAAAAGGAAATACAGTTGAACTTCAATATAACGGACGTCCCTTTTACGAATTTCTTTATAATAAAAGATAAAGATAGGATATTCTTTGTCATCTACTTGGATCTGCTGTATATGCGACGATACCCACCTGCGGTTACTGTTATCCCTGCATATAGCGTTCTTGTATTCAAGCATATAGCGTTCAGATGTACTCACTCAGTAGCAATAACAAAGCATTCTCTTTGGCTTTTGTGTACACATACTAATTTGTGTGTATAGTATCAGGGCCGAATCAAGAAAGGTAGAGGCCCTAGGCGAATGTAAAAATAATAATAATAATAACAATAATAATAAACTCACCTATTTGATGTTAAAGCAGGGACGATTGAACGAACGAAGTTTACACATAATTACACAGTTATTAACACTCCACTCTTCCCTTATTAATTATTATTAGTCTTTACTTCTTTAGAGAAGAACTTTTCTGCACTTCGAGGAGGCAAAATCGTGAATTGTGTCTTCAAAATCAATTTCTGCCAAAATATCATGTTCAATACTCATCAAACTTAAATTATTTAACCGTGGTTGTGCCATGCAATTTCGTAACTCATCTTTAATTAGCTTCAACTTCGAAAATGAACGTTCTCCAGATGCATTGGTCACAAATAAAGTGAGAAAAATTCTCATAGCAATTTCCATATTGGGGAATGCTGATAAAATATTCTCATTATTCATGTAACTGTACAAGTTATGAATATTAATATTTTTTTCATTATCATCTCCAGCATATTCTTGGAAATATTTTATATTTACTTTTAGATATGCAGCAAAATGGTGACATTCAGATATTAGCTCTGCAGTAATAAAGTCTCCACTATAAAAATTTGCAAGGTTTTCGCAATATTTTGAAATTTCTGAACAACACATGCAGACTTTTCAAAAAACCAAACCTCTCAAAAATGTCTATGCGTGCTTTACTTCGGAGTTCTAGGCTAGAAACCAGGGTATCTGTTATGGGTAGGAATGTCTCTACTCTGAACTTTTCTCTTCCCAGAAGTTCCTCATTACTACATCCACCATCTGCAAATGCAAGAATGGAGCTACGTTTTGTTTGACACCTTTGTGTATCATGATATTCTTTCACAACTGATTTCGCTTTTGATTTGGACTCATAATCGTCAAAACGATCTCTCTTTTCCCTAATAAAGACAATTAATGACTTCAGCATCTTAACTGCTACAGACAAATTCACTTTTTCACTTTGCAGTAGTTTACTTACTGCGTTAAATCTACTGAGGATTTCATTCCACAGTATTTTTAGAAAAACTGTTTCAGGTTTATCAAGTTTTTTCTCTAATCCTTGAGCCATAAGACATGCCTCTAACGACTGATTTGTCACATCATTTCTTATCGACTGAAGACTTAATCTGATTTCATTATATCCCTCACATAAAGCATTTATTGCGTCCGCTTGCGCAGACCATCTAGTGTCTGAAAGTTGTTTCACCACTTTATGATGAGGTCCTAAATGTGAACGGAGTATCTCCCAGCGGTGTGTTGGCGATGAAAAGAAGGTGTAAAGATTTTGTACCACATCAAAGTAAATTGTCACAGTTGAAACACACTTGACAGCATGTACCCCTACTAAGTTAAGTGAGTGTCCAGCACATGGTACATACTCAGCATACTTGTTTAGTTCTTTTATCTTTGCTTGTAATCCTGAACATCGTCCTGACATGTTTGCTGCGTTGTCATAAGACTGACCCCTACAATTCAGGATATCTATGTTATTGGTTTCTAAGAAGTGTGTCACAACCTCAGTAAGATGTTCTGCATTATGACCATGAATAAACTGCAAAAATCGCTCTTTTGGAACAGAGTCTATCACATATCTTACTATAAAAGTAAGTTGATCAATATGAGTCACATCCGGAGTGGAATCTACAGAAATAGCATAGTATTTTCCTTTTTGAATTTCCGAGATGATTACTGAAAGAACTTTAGTCCCCATTATTTCTACGAACTCTTCACAAATGGTGGTTGACAAGTATGATGGAATCCCTTTCCCTGCATTGCCATATTTCTTTATGTGTTCGTGTAAGAATGGGTCACACTGACTTATAAGTTCCAAAATACCCAAATAATTTCCATTTTTTACTGAACCAATTCTTTGGTCAGAACCTCTTAAAGGGAGCCCTTTCGATGCTAAGAATTTAATTACCGCAGTAACTCTTTTCAACACCTCTTTCCAGTATTGTCGCTGATTATTGAATTGGGTGACCAACTGTGTATCTATTCGCCTGAGTGTTTTTGAGCGACTACAATAAGCTACCATGCAGTTTCTATGTTCTTGACTATTTTCATGTTCTGATGCAGCTTTCAGAGCATGTTTCCAGTCATTAAATCCATCTCCGCTAAATGGAAATTTGGAGTGAGAAAATAATTTACACGCAAAACAATAAACTTTTCCCTTCGCAGGTGAATAAATGAGCCATTCTCGTTGTACGATTTCTTTGTTTGGCAATTGTCGCGAGAACATTGCTTGAGTAAGGCATCTTTCTTCCATATTATCCCCAGTTTTATATACACGGGCTGATTTATCAAAATTATTTTCTTTATTTTGACAAGCGGAAGGTCCCTTTTCTACCCAATAATCCCGTAAGATGTCATCAGTATGTGGCCAAAGACCGGGGTCTGATGTTGTATAGTGACTGTTTTCTCAAATAATGGTACTTACATAGTTTCCTGAAGCACAGTCTGTCACCTGATCTTGAATATCTTCTTCACTGTACGTTATCAAATCTTTACGTTCTAGCACACGGTTTGTTGCTTCCGCTTGTTTCTGTAAGTCGTTTTTCTCTGAACTCGAAGTTGAGGGGCCAGGAATGTGATTTACCGGTACATTATCATATGCAGTATTATCCTTTTTGTTGACAGTATAATTGAAATAATTAATTAGTTTCGGAATTCTCTTAATATTTTCTTCTCGTTCTTTGACTTTCTTACGCTTAGCACAACCACTTTCAAAACGCCTCATTATAAATGATAGTAATTGATACGTTAACTGCGAAGAGTGTTAAATTAGAAAACTTAGGCTAATAGACTCTCACTGACACGATCACTTTGAAAGACAAATGAATACTGTCGGATATTGTGTAGCATAAACAATAACATCGGTAAGTCAAACGCATTGTTATCGTTCCCCACTCCCTTGTTACTCGATCGGTATGTATACAAAAACAGCAACTGAAATTCTTGGAACTAATAGGTTGGGAATTGAATCAATTTCCAAGAATTTCAGTTGCTGTTTTTGTATATGTACCGATCGAGTAACAAGGGGGGTGAATTGATAACAATTCAATTGAATGTGTACGAATGTTATTAGTGCGGGTGCTTACAGAAATTAGGGTCATAGTTTAAGAAATTAGTGTATGGTTTCGACAAGCCTTTGATATAGTATTTCAGAGCGAGCCGCAGGTTAACGGATTGCCCAATACGATAATACTTTATTGGATAACGATTAACATGACTCCGATATTTGAAATCATTAAAATGAAGCAGTGAAACTGATATCTTTGGTAAAAAAAAACTTAATATAATTCTTGAATGGCGTGATTGTTGTTTTCAATATTTTGAGGCCCCCTTAGAGACCGAGGCCCCCGGCGGCCGCCGGGTTCGCCCATGCGTTAAATCGCCACTGTATAGTATAGTTATTAATTTTTAGTTTATGCTTGACACTAAACTTGATAAGAATAATAACGTATATTGTGCATGTGAAAGCACGTATATTAATTACAATAACACACATGTATATTTATCAAATGGGAACTTGTGAGCTGATCGGACTTTGAAATGTTAGCTTTACAATATATTTTTTTTAATTTAAATAAGGATCCAAAGAGTAAACAACAACTGACACTTAATGGAACTGCTAATAATTATTGTAAAATAATTATTGTATTGTAAGTATTACAAAAAATACTTGTCCAAGAAAGCAATTCTTTTATTGCGCACGCTCGTCAATATGTTTATTATTAATACATACGTACATTTATGTATTATCTTACTATACATAAGTACGTACATATACAGGCCTACATAAGCTCCTCTCACAAAACTAGCCATGAATATGAAATATCTAAAAGATGTCGACTTTCTTTCATCTTAAAATAAGGAGTGGCTGTTATCGAGAGTGACCGGAACTCGGTGTATCTGAAAGACACATGTGTTTTGCATAACAAAATCTGCATCTACTAATCTAAAACTCAGTAGTAACTACTGACACCATATTATATCTTTTTGTGCTGACTTAATAAAGGAAATCGTCCCTTATTAAACTCAGACAAATACTCATACAATATCGCCTGCATTTCTCGTGAACTAGCTGTCCCCGATAATCAGTCAACTACAAAGTCTATTCCAGTCGTTTTAATACAGGAAATTAACCACCATCACCGCGTTAAGTCTGAAACCAGATTGCTGTCAGTTATATGCTCATTCCTTTCAAGTTACAGAATTAGACTTTGAAAAGAAACGAATCGTATTGATATACGATTTGTGCCATCTATTTGAACAAACTATAAATTCTGACACAATGATTTTTCCAATAGCTCATATTTTGCATAGTTATGTGTTCCATCTACTTTATCTGTATCACAGCATTTTTTTCATTTCTCACTACTTAGCAAGATTACGCTCAGTATTGCATTACAGAATACGAGCATTTTGTTAATCAGTGTGTCAAAACGTAAATACTTGAGTAATTATATAATTATATAAGTAGAAAATTACAACAGAAATTGATGAGAGCGGAAGAAAGGATTCACGATATGTAATACCAGAAAGTTCCTAAAAAACTGAGATGTTAAAGTTCAGAACAGTAAATGAATCGAGAACTACAAAACGTTTAAAACAGCGACAGAGATAAAGATATGATAATTTGCACAAAAGTGCACATAGAAATTTGAGTGCAGTTAAAATTTCCAAAAACATTAGGTAATGACAAATATCTTGCTAGTTAAGTTAGTTATGTAAATTTTAAAATTCAAATTCGATGTGCTTTTTCTAAATCAAGCTTGTAAATAAATGAATGTGTGAAAAACATTTACGTGATCTTCAACATTACTACGAAAGAACATTAAGAGGCACTAGTTTTCACGTTATTAAAAAATAACTTAATACGTTTCTATATGTCGATTTTTTTTTTTTAATCGAAACACACACACACATTTGAAACCTATCAGGTTACTACAAACACCATCCCACATCACATCAAATTACTTACAAAACTGGATGGGAAAATAGGAGTAAGCCGTTATTGAGGATATCTGGGGTTATATAGAAACCAACTTTTGTTATTTATGTTAAATAGTTTATTGCGTCATTTATACAAAGTATAATGAAACAAAAATAAAAATTGAATTACTAAGTAATGTTTATTTATTATAAATAACTAATATAACTTACAAAGTTACAAAAAATTAACTTTTCGTGCCTTTGCATTCGCAAAATCCCTAACAATGTCACTTATTTCAATATGAGTTTCATGTTCAATACTAATTATAGATAAATTAGTTAATCTAGTTTGCTAGACCTAAGATAATTTTTAACTAATTTTAACTGGGTGATAAGTGGGGGTGCTATCACCTAATTGCGGGGACGCTGTTGGCATATCACTGACTCTTGATTTTGCAGTAAAAAGTCATGCCTGATTTGTTATACTACATATACTACAAAACAAAAATTAACCTAAATTAATTAGAGTACGTTTCCTACTTAAGGCTTCTGCGCCCACCTGGACCCGGCGCCCGGGTGCCGTGCACCCCTTGCACCCCCGGGTAGGGCCGCCTCTGAACGTAACACAAAATTTATGAGGTCACATCTCTTGGGCAACAGCAGTGCGATGCTATAGATCGTCAGAAAGTTTAATTTCAAACGGTTTTTTAAGTTTAATTTAAATTCTGCACTACGCGCATGCGTAAACAGTGATGTAATGTAATGCTCAGTAAATACACCATTCCACAATTTGTATTTTTTAATAACATATCTGAGTTAACAATAATAAATTATTTTAGCTATAGTTCGTTACAATTTCTTTATTTAACATAATCTCCCTTTACATTTTAGTAGCCTCTTTTTATTCATATTTTTACATAAAGTTTTTAAAGAAAATAGAATACTTTCATGCTTTTAAAATAAATTTTCTGCACGTTTTGTTGATAAATAAAATACTTCGTATTTTTATTGTATAACACCAAAAATTTCGAAAAGTTTTATTTTATAATTAGCAGTAAGGAGTGTCGTTGGAAGCAATAACGAAGGGTATATGTGGGAAAACATATTTTGTAAGGGACAAAAGGGGAACGAGCAAACACGCTCTAGTGACGAACAGGTCATAAATTTCGTAGGCAGCTGCAACGCATACCCTGTGAACAAGCAGAGTTCACTGCTCCTGGTACGTAGAACACCAGTTTTTTGTGAAAACACATTGATTCCATAGGAAACTACATATAATGTGTACAGAGCCATTAAAGGAGAAAAGGCTTAACAATGGTCAAGCATACATGTGTACGCCAGCTGTCAGGAGGAAGCGACGAAGGGTGTATTGATTTGAAGGACTCCAGCGGTCGATGACAGGGTTTTAACCTTACTTGGAAACGAAAGCGCAGAGAGTACGTCCCAAACTCAAGGATTGGCTGGCAACTAAAAGAAAAAAACCAACTTTCAAAGAAGGGTAGGTGAGGCCCTTGAACAACAATAGATAATAACGCCAGAGCGACGAAGTTCAGAAACAATGCAAATGGCAGAGAAACTCAGAGTTGTCGCTGAAGACTTTAGAAAAAACGACAGATACAATTTATTGCTGCGTTGTCTGGAAACGACAACGACCTCAAAATACGAAGCAAGGGAAGAATCTGGTGGGGAACCAGGAGCCCTATCAGAGAACGCCTTTGAAAAGATAGGTGGTATTTGGACTTGGAGGGAAAAATATGAAACCAATAAGGACACAGCGTCGTTGGAATCAGAAGTCTGGTGGGAAATTTGGTAAGGAGAATATAGGAAGGAGACAAGAACGCGCTCGTGGAGTTGTAACTAAATTTCGGACGCGATCGGAGTGAAGTCCGTTACTGGAGTAATTAGCATTTTATTGAACTTAGAATAATTCGATACACAGTGTGAGAAGGTAGTTTTCGAACTTATAACAAAAGTTAATACAGTCATTACAAACAAACGAACTATGAAGTAGAGTCACACTATTAGCATACCAGTGAACATTAACTGAAACAGATAGTAACCAGACAATAATGTAATTTCAGTGTATACGAACACTTTACAACAATAACTTTTAAGAAAGATTAACAACACAAACTACATTCATGAACACTTGATAACAAGACATACCGCAACAAAGGTGCGTAATATTAATTCAGATTTGAAATAATTCACGATGTCGGTATACAACAGAGAATGCTAACTTTTAATCATAAATTATAATCCGAATGCGTGGAGTTGGTGAGTGAAGTGTCTGTGAGTGACATCGTGGGATTCATGCAGTACCATCTATCATGTGGAGGAGTTATCTGCACGATTCTAGAACGATCGACATGAGGGAATCATCACCGCAACCACCGAGTGATTGGATATTCGAATATCAAGTATAGTAAAACATGTATTAATTAATTTAGATCCACTGTCTGTCATCTCAAAGAATCCACACACACTAGAATTCATTAAAGTAAAGTAATCGTAAAGGAATTAAAGAAATCGATTTTAAAGTTTATTTAGAAGTAAAATTGTCATTCTTTATCAGTTTTGGAGTAATGTTTATTTCCAAGTTCTAAATGAATCCGTAATTACAAAGTATAGTAATAACATAAGAGATTGTTCATATTAAGAATTTGTAAGATGAAGGTAAACATTATAATTTACTTAAGTACTAAACGCAATTGATGAATGATTATTAATATGCAACCATTAGATTGAGAGTTTGAATAACTAATTTTATTAATGTATTATTGTTTAATATTTACAATTTAATAGTGAGTATTCAATTTTATTAATGTATTATTTTTGATATTTACAATTTAATAATGAGTATTCAATTTTATAAATGTATTATTGTTTGATATTTACAATTTAGCCATGAGTATTAAGTTTTGGTAATGTGTTAATTTTATATTTACAAGTACTAATGAGTAAATAGAATTTTGTGCTATTTTTTAATATTTACAAGTAATAACAAACTAGTGTGAATAAATTTAAAAGCTGTCAGTAGAATTGAGAATTTATTATTTTTTTAACCCTGAGATAAAGAGCATAAACAAATAATGTTAAAATTGTTTGGTAAAAAAAAATTATACTTTTATTTCACCTAGAGAGATACTATTTCTGGGGACGCGTCCTTGGAATCCTTTCCACCCTTGTCAGGTTTCTTTTTCCCTACACCTTTGTCCACCTGTGTAAGGATAGTCCTTTCTGAAGTTCCGTTACGTCTTCTAGCTGGACGCCCTCCTTCAGAATATCCAGACCGTCTCCTGCAAAATTGTCCTTTACAGGCGTCCGTTCCGTGCATAGGCGTAACTTGGGAGGGGCAAGGGGGGCACCCCCCCAATGTTCCGAGCATTATACAATTTTGTTTCTAGTTGTTATAAATAAAAACTAACAAACAATCAAACAGGAGACAGTTTCTATGCTTGCGAGCACAGTAAGCACTATTTATCAACGTCCGTACTGTTATCAGGCGACTAGTTGCCATAAATTTATTATCCTTATTTCTTTCGAAGAAACTTGTAAGGGATTAATTTCTTTGAAAGTTGCCTGACCTTACTGCTACTACTGCCGATCATTTTGTGACAGTGTGCCTAAGGGTGAGGATGCGCTTATGAACACTGGGTATAAGAATTGGAAGAACTGAAATTGTTTATGTTTATAGGCCTACAGTATATTTGTTCTAGGTAAACATAACTGGAAGTACAACTTATGAAGAAAGGTTTGTTGATCATTAAAAAATGAAATTGTCCCTCGTTTACTAACTAAGAATTATTACTAAACTTTGTATATAATATATTTTATTATATAGATGATCTCGCTACATACGGGTATTTTCCAGTATCTACAAGCAACTCTCGCAGCGTCACGAACCCGCCAAGCTTCCCCTTCAACGTTCCCGCCACTCCCTTCTCCTACAGTAGCGGTGTGAAATAGGAGTGATCAGCATACATTACACACATTCATATGACGCACGCGCGCGCACGTGCCTTTAATTCCCCACGCACACACGCTTCAATTCTATTCTTTTTATTTTGTTTCATTTTTTTGTTTGTAATTTTTATTTTTGTATTTTATTTTTATTTATTTTTTATTAAACGCACGCACGCCTTCAATTATTTTTATTTTGTTTCTTTTTTTTTTTAATTTTTATTAGGAGGATTTTTTTTTAGTTTATTTTCACGATTATTTACATTACATTAATTACATAATCTAGGATTGTGAATTAATCCTTTGTTAAAAAAAAAACGAACGTCATTTTCCTCATTTCAGGCGACAGTTAGCAACTCTATCAGATTCATTTTAAATAAAGCAATATAAAGAATAAAAGTATATAGTAATAAGCGTAAGTAAGAAGAAACGAATGTAAATAACTAACGAAAGAGTAACTTTGAAAAATAAAACAATGTAACTAGCTGCACAACGTAAACGTAGAATCGTAGACTCCAAACAGAAACGATAAATGTGTTAGTAGTAGTGGTATGGTAATCACCCCTCCTTCACACAGCTACTGCAGGGGTAGGGACTGGCGGGCACATTGGTGGGGGAGCTTGGCGAGACGCTGCGAGAATTGCTTGTAGACACTTACTGGAAAAGACCCCACACTTGAATTTATGAAGCTTTTCCTGCCCCCCCCCCCCCAAAGTTAGGCCTCAAGTTACGCCCATGGTTCCGTGTATTAAAACACTGTCATCAGTACGTTAGTGTCGTGTGGTCGTTTCAGTAGCTGTATCTTGTACACACAGACACAGACACATATCTTGTATCTTGCAGTAGCTGGCGTCTGCACACAGACTGTTACTTACGAAACTTCCTAGTTAGCCTTACAGCACTCATTTCATTTCTCACGCGTATTATGTATATAACTTTGCTAGTTTATATTCATGCATTCACATAAAACTTTCAATATCTGTCAAATAAGCTGAATATAATTTTCAACTGTTCATTTCTGTAAATTTAGTGTTTTGTTTAGTGTCCCACCTTGGAAAACTTGTAGCAAGATTACACGATTTTAAGGCTGGATTACAGTGGTAAATTTAAATTAAACTTTGATGTCAAGTGTCCACACTTAATACGGCTATTAAGTGTGTGAATATAAAATTACAATATAGGTAATAATCTATAAATTTTTCGTAGATTATTAAAAAGGTTCACATGATTTTATAGATTATACGTGTCCGGAAATCACAAAAATACTCCTTCATAATAGTGACGAATTGCCACAGTCCAAACCTGGGTTTGATTATCTCAGTCGCCTTTGTATTTAATATATTGTCTGTGCAGTCCTCTACAAGCGAGTAATATAGAAAGCCGACTCCAGTGACTGAACACACGCACTGCGAAAATGATCAGCCAAACTTACGAACGCCAAATCACAAATATATTGGATAGCGAAGGCAAAATGCGATGAAAAGTTATAGATTACCATCGGTCTATAAGTGTGACAGCTGTCCCGGAATACACAGCTGTTTAAGTAGTAACCAGTCTAATGGAATAGCAAAAGTTAAGTTTAAACTATTTTGCTCGTTTTATGACTTATATTAAAAAACTTTATTGTAATCATAAATATCTGTATTATGTACTATAAAAGAAATATGCAATTACGCTTGCTGTTTGCATACATTTGTTTCCACTGGGACTTCGTTGTCTACCTTTAAACAGTTCACTTCACGGTCACCGTCGTAAATACGAAAGTCCCGTGTTGCAGAAATTACTACTTTTGACGTAAGGCTTGTACTTAAAATAATACGATTTCTGTAACTACAGTATCATCTTGTTACAGTATCATCTGGTTCCAATAACTTTTCTCTAATGTAATCTGCAGACAATGCCGATTGTTTTTGAAGACTCCATCGGGTAATTTTTTCGTACGTATAAATTAACATCTTTCTCTGAACAAACAAAAACGTTTAGACCATTTATTTTTCCTCTCTATGGTCATGGAAACAGCTTTAACACCAAGTTTCATATCCTGTCTTGCTTTTATTGTTTACATACTTTGAAAGCGCGTCAGAAATAGATTATGCGAGTATTTCAGTGTTTAATCTGTGCAGTACCAGAGACCAGTACTCGTGACAGTAACAACTGTTAACTATTCATTTGCGTTAAGAACTGTAGGAAGTTTTTTAATTTGTGACTTTTTTTCTTTGTTACAACAGTGTGTACTGGGCACCATATAACTTGGAGATATGTTGTATAGGATACGCTTGTTGTTTTGGAAGAGTACAACGTGTAAATAAATTGTGAGTATCTCGCTTTCCCTGGCGTTCAATGATCCACTGCCCAATTACACACACATGTGTGTTTGTATGTACTGTATCTTGCATCTCGTTCATTGACTTTTAAAATGTTTTCTTCAAGCTTTAACCTACAATTGGAATTTAGTCGAAATCATTTAAATACAATTACATGCCGAGACGGTTATTACTTTACTGTTCAATAAAACAAGGTAATTTTAATTACACATAACGATATTAATTAAAAATAAAGTAGACTTTTTCAGGGTTTTGTCTACCATTAACAAGAAGAATAAGTATTGAGTACTTTTAAAAAGTAAAATTCGTGTTACTAAACAGTGATTAATCTTGTTATTTGAATTATTGGAATCTCTGTAATTTCAACTTTGTCGTGTTTACTTGCTACGTGTCATGATCCGGACGTGGTCTTTCACTGTTTCCACCATTTTCAAGTCCTAAATCACGACGATAAATTGTTTTAATTTGTAAACAAATTAAAAAATAAAATAAAAGAATAATTTGATAATTACAAAAGCAGATAGGTGGTTTAGGACTTGAAAATGGTGGAAACACTGAAAGGTGTCGTCCAGAACATGACACGTAGCAGTTTAGCAAGTAAATACGGCAAAGTTAGAAACAGTGATTAAAAAGAAAATAGCACCTACTTCACATTTTAAAATTGTACGCTATGATCATATTTAGTTGATATTCTTATTAAATTAATAATAAATTATACTTTACATTATTACAGTTAATAATAACTTAACTTACTGTCATCATCAGAATTATAATATATAATAAATAAATTGTAAATACATTTGAAATCAATTGTTATAATGTCTGTTGTACATATTATCTAAATTATGTCATATAAAAATAATATAACATATATATATATATATGTATAACATTTTAAAAATAATAAAAAAATATATTACAAAGTACTATTTATTATTAATATAAATAACAAGAATAATGTGCGTAAGTATGAATCTTATTAAATTTTGTGTATAAGACAAATAAGGTAGGCTTACATGATTGTTTTTGACGTAACAATACTTTCTCTGTAAAGCTAACAAGACGTTTATCTCAAACTCGGCTCATTATATGAAACTGTAACATGATTATGCCTGATATGTAAATAAAGAAACAGGTATTATTTTCTGAATAAAAATCAAAACACCACGGGTTATATTTATACACATCTTGGAAAGCGAAAACGACCCCAGCCGTGATTTTGCCGTAGTGCTCCAGTCGGAGGTTTTTTACGCTCTTTAATTACTGCCGCACTTATGCTTAAGAGTAAACCTAATAATTAAGTAAAATTAAATTACATTATAAATATAACTTGTTTATATATCTTTAAGCTATTCCATACTTAACGTGAATTCGCGCAGCTAAACTTTCTTGCATTGTAAACTTTCTCTAATTACATTGGCGCAACAGACGCATGTAGATTTCCTTGGCCTGTTCAAACCACTGTCGTCTATCGATACTAGTCTTGAGTAAGGAAGATGTTTTTCCTCAACTGCTTGAGATTACTCAAACTCCTACGCCGCCCTCTAGATCACACTCCACCAGGAGATCCCTTGTACAGTTTTTTGACTGTCCTGCTGTCTTCCATTCTCAGGGCATGACCCAGCTATTTCAATCTTTGCATTTTAATGAATAAGGTAATGATGAGACCATCGTATTAGAGAATTATAATTCTCTAATTTTTTTCCGCCGCTACATCCCATTTTCACAAATTGTACCTGGAATCCTCCTAATCAATTTTGTTTCGAATCTGTCGAACAGCTTCATTGCCAACCTGTTAAGGGTACAAGTTCACCGCTGAACGACTGGTCTAATTTAGGTCTTATACAACCTTAACTTCGTTGATTGGCTTACTACCCAGCTACTCAAGACAAAGTGTGCTATGCAAGGTAAAGTATGCTCTGTTCCTGACTGCAGTTCTTTCCCTTATTTCCTCTTTTTCATCAAAGTCTTCATTGACAGTAGAACTACTTGGTATTGGTATTGGTATTGGTATTGGTCTTGGTCTTGGAAACTAGAGACTACTTCAAAACAGTAATCACACTAAACATGTAATGCTGCTGGTGTTTCACGTGCCTCTTCCGTCTTGTCACCATTATTTTGGTCTTACTTTCATTCACGATAAGTCCTCTTTTGCGTTCCATTTCATCCAGCTTTAATAAAAGTTCCTTTGACAGAAAGCAGAGATCTACCAGTAATTACATTATCTGTATAAACGAGTACCTCTGTCATTTTCTTAAAAATAGTCCCACCTTGATCCACTTCAGCAGCATTCACTATAGCCTGAAAGGCAATATTAACCAACTTACTTATGCGGCATACCCAATCCTTCCACAATTATAAGGAGCTAACTTCTGAATATCGTATCATAAGCAGTCTTGAAATCAATAAAGAATATCCAGGTAGTCTGGTTGTACTCTCCCATCTTTTCGGAGATCTGTCTAAGTGAAAATTTTGATCTGTTGCTGCGAAAACCTTCTTGGTAGTCTCCAAGTCTCTCCTCCACATATGGGTTCAGTGTATTGTTGACCTCAAGGAAAAAATGTATATGCCATACTGAGGAACGAAATGACTAAACGTGATTGCTACAGACTAAAGGATCTCCTTTCCTCTTGTATACGGATCCCCTCTGTCCCCTCAGTCTATACACTTGGAATTGTCTCATCCTCCCAAATCTGCAACTGATTATCAGTTGTTGAATTTTTTTAACAAGCACTTGTTGAATAATTCGGCAGGCAGCCCATCTATGCCTGGTGTTCTGTTATTCTTAAGTTTCCGGATGATGTCTTCAATATCCTCTATATCCGGCTGGATACCCTCATCACCTTATTCATCGTTGCACTGCTGCAACTCGTCTGCCTGCATTTCAAAATCAACCTCAGGATTTAGCAGGCACTGAAAATGCCTTCTCCTTCTACTTAGGACATCATCCTTCATCATCACTAGTATTTTCTTCCTTCATTCTTTATTATTTATTCTTGTTGCATGTATCCGTTACGGATGGCACCAACTCGTCAATAAAATTTCTTTGCGTGGTTAACTACTCTGAGGCCTCCGTCCACGTGTTCTCTTCCCTTCATTACGGCCTCTCTGTTCGTCTTGCTAACGATTCATCTTCTTCTTTTCATGTGTCCTGGAATCTCGATACTCCTTTAGCCTCTGTCTTGTACTTATGTTAAGCCATTTTAGCCTCCATTCATTTCACTCTTTATTTACTTTCTCACATTCGCTGTCAAACCTAGAATTCCGTGGCAGCCTCGGTCATTATACCTTTTATGTCAGTCCATTTCCACTCTACTGACATAAAAACCTCCTTCTTCAGTAGGGCAGTAGGATACCTCCTATCTGATGGCGGAGAAGCTCCTGATATTTACTTTCTTCTGTCAGTTTAAGGCATTCAGACTTAAAATAAGGCTTATTTTTCTTGCCTTCTGCCCTGAGTATATTTTCAATCCACTCTCTAAGCTTCACCTACACTAAATAGTTATCCGAGTTTATGCCTGCACCACTGCAGGATCTTACATCCTTAACACTGCTGAAGTGTCCGCAAGATACAAGAATGTGATATATTTGGTTTTCAGTTGCATGGTCGGGAGTCGAGCAGGCTCTTGTGGGTAATCACAGTAATCACTGTAACTAAGGACTTGGACGCTCCACACCTTACCAGCCTTTCTCCATTACTATTTCTTTTATGAATTTGCTAACTGCTATAATTTTTATTGTTCGACTAAACTTTTCGTCATCACTGACATCTTCAGGTCTTAAACAACCTTACATTAGTGTTGATCCTGTCGTGTAACCTGTGCATTCCTACTGCAGGTCTGAGCTGTAGCTCCTTCCCAATCTATGCGTTAAAATTTACGAGGGCAAATATCATGTTTATAGAAGCTGTCATACACTCTCTCATGCTGTTCGTATAGTCTTTTTCCTCCTCACACCTCCCCTCATAAGGAGTATGCATATAGGTAAGACTGATGTTTGCGATGTGACCTCTGACGCAGCCTACATACTCTGGCACTGATTAGCTGCAAGTCCAGCACTGCACCTCTCAGCTTGTTAGTAACAAGGAACCAAACGTATGTCTATCCTTTATACAGACGAGAGACGGGGAACAGACGACAGACAGTCTCTCGTCTGTTCACCGATCCATTCCGTCGCAGGGATTGGTTCCCACTACCTTGTAGTAGGTTGCTGGGCTTAACAGGTCCTGACAACATGAAGCTGAAAGTGGAGTTGAGGCGGAGAGGCTAAGTCCTTCCTTTATTTATAAGTCTTTCAGCGATTCCAAAGTTAACTTGAATTCAGCAGCTAAAATTACTTATTTTCCAACTTTCTTTAACTTATTTTCCATAAAACTTTAAAATTTTGAGTTACGCAGTAATATGTGCGAATAAATTATTCATTTGCTCGTACAAAAATCGTAACTTTTATATTCGTGTATGTATTTATATACGTAACTTTTGACATTTGAAAAGATGGTTAAATTGATTATTTGTTCAATGCATACTTCAGAAGTCACGAGCTACTTCTGTTTGAATCTTATACTTTGTCTGAATCGCTTAAAATGATTTGTCCTTAATTTTGACTAGAGAATTAACTTTCACTATTTTTACCTTCCGTTTACTTCCACTGTTTTCAGACTCATTTCGACCTCCTCCAATTAGCTCATTTCAGTGAGTCTTTTTGTACAGTTATTTTAGACCTCCCAAAATTATTTGGAACCTCCCCAAATAAGTCTTATATTCGTTTATTATTTGGCCTATAAAGTATATCCAAGATCTTGTTAATATTAAGTGATCCATTTTCCATTCTTTCGTAGATGGATATCTACTGCATCCATTTATATTTCGGAAGGAACACCACGCACTGTCTGTCCATGTTCAATTTCAACATTTTCCGTACCACTATTGTTCAAGGAAACCAAACTAAATTGCAAATTCCAAACGTGTGCTTTCAACAATCGTTCTGTGTTTCGTAATTATTTTGCCACTGAAATACGCATGCTGTGTGTATAATTATTAGATAGTTTGTGTCTGATTATTTTTTTTTTAATCACAAGGAAGCAACATGACTAGTTCATAAATAATTTCGTATCTGTTACTTGTCTACGTGGATGATTTCTGTCTGGATGCTTGTTAACATAGAGTTCTTGTTAACAGAGATGTCTGTTAATTAACATAGAGTAGAAGCTCGACGGCTCTGTACTGGCAACTACATGATAGAAAACAAGAAGAATACTTCCAACTTCTGTATCTGATGTATCTCATGATCCCTGTAGAGTAAACAGATTTCCAATGAAAATCTGTGGAAAATGATAATTATGCATACTTTCAATCACTACAGTTCCAAAGAACCTACACCCTTTAGAATTAGAGTTTAGAATAAAAAGTCACTTTCTGCTACGATAAACATCTTGTAATGCCACATTATATACAGTTTAAAAATATTCAACGAACAGCGCGAAGAGACAGAGTAAATTATTTTGTAAAGGAAATCTTCGAGTTTCGTCCTGTTATCATCGATTGTGCAAAAGAAATAGAACTCTTAAGTAATAAATTGCTTTTCATACAGTCGACGATGGGGACGAACCCGTGGAGAGAGGAAGTTTTCCCCCTAGCCCTACAGCATTCTTTATGTGTAGACAATTCTAGCAACTCAGTCGCACTCTTGTGATTGCAATTTGTCAATTAAACACATCCTTCACGGACGCCGGAAGGAAAGACCTCATCACAGTTGCTTTCGGTAATAATGACAGCCTAGTCTACACTTCACTCACCTTTTTAAAAATTACAACTGCTTTTATTGCTTAAGAAAATATTGTTTATTCTTGACTGTCAACAGCATACAGCATACAATGAATATATGCTCAAAGCTTAATTAACACGATTGTTAAATTTGAATCATTACATTATCTTCCCAGACATCATATCATGTGAACTAAACTGTAAGTATTTTGAGCAATTAAGGTAATATGACTGAATTTTACACGCAGAAGTAATGTTTAAATTTTAAAATATAACTTATTTATAAATCTTATAAAAATGAAGTTTATAAAATTATTTTTGTTATGTTTTCTACATATACCATTATGTTAAAAGTCAATTAGTTGTACATTTATTTAATAAACTGTATAATAATATTAATAATAATACTTTACTGTACCAAATTACGTATAATTGGTAGTTACTTTATTTACGTGGTTTTCTTTATGGCGCATGTGTTTCCTTGTTACAAAGTCAACTGAAGGTGCAAAATGACTTTTTTCCTTATAAATTTTCATAACGACACGAATTGAATCGATAATACATTATGTAAATACTCATAATATGTTCATGTAAATTTGTGGTCTGCATTAATATCACAGTGACAAAGTTATTGATCACTGAGTTAGTTCATTTCACCACGTGAAAGCAAACACTAAATTGAGTGTTAACGAGAAATTAACAACGTGATAAATAATTTCTAGTGTTGTAGCATTGATGTTCTGAATTATTTAATTATTTGGTTAAACCGAAAATGTTCGTACATGATCTTCATTTATAGAAATCAGTTCGCTCCCCAGTTTGATAATTTTGCTTCGGCGGTTGGATAATAATTTTTGTGTAGACCGTATATGGAATATTGAACATTGAGATACTTTCTTAAGTTTCACAGTAATTCTCTTGTAATTTTGTTGCTGTGTTTTACTTTCTGAATGTAAAATTAATTATTACGTGTACTAATTATGCAACAGTACTATTGCATAAATTACAAAAACTCAAAATTTTAAGAAGTATCAAAATAAAATATTTCTTGTCAGTGCCATTATAAATATAATTAAACGTGTGTATTATAAATATAATATAAATATTACATTATATATTTATATATTTAAACACTTTTTGGTACAGTCTATTTCTTGATATACATATAATTTATTTAATATTTATAAATTCTTTACCTCAAGATGTTTTTTTTTTCTTATTTGGTACATGTTTCGGGAATCGTATTGTTCCCATCCTCAGCCTCCCTGATTTTATATCTTGTGGAGTACAACAACTAACAAAAACACAAATACTCCAGCGAGTAAATAACGTGTTCATATGTGTATTGTGGCTCTAAGGACAAATATGTGCATGGCTGTATTTTCCACCGTGAAAACACCCAAGTTGGAATATTCTACTATTATTAGCAGCACAGCAAAGCATTCACTGGCGTTATTGCGACTCCATGTATCTGTGACTGTCCTTGAGAATCAGTTTCTATATCTACCTGCTTATGTATTAATTCTGGCATTAATGATATTGAAAATTCCGTATAACGTGAGTTTTTCGTAAGTAGTATATACAATTATACAAAATTAGGCTTAGACCTACGTATTTGCAGAGAAGGCGCCATCATAGTAAATAATTCACCCACTTTGCCTCCATGAATTAATATTTTTTTATTAATAATTTTTGTCTCCATTTATTTTTAGTGCCTAAAAGTGAAAAACTCATCTTGCGAAGGTTCACTGTCACGGCCTTTTTCTGTCTCTTTGTCTCTGATCTGGCAGGCTTCTTGACCATGTGCTGTCATCTCATCAAGTCAAATGTGTTGTAATTACAACGGGTAGCAATTACGACAGGCGAAACAGAAGTCCACTTTGGAAGATTTATGCTTCATTGACCGAAATCTCGCCAGTGTATCACCTGAGTTTGAAGGTTTATAAAAAGTATTTTCCAACAAGTGCCATGCGTACAATATGCATACAGTGTAAATGAAGTTGAGTCAAACAGTAGTTGAGTCATGCAACATTGCATGCACCGGGGAAGCGTAAAAAAACATTATCTCTCTTTCTCTCTCTCTCTCTCTCTCTCTCTCTCTCTCTCTCTCTCTCTCTCTCTCTCTCTCTCTCACACACACACACACACACACACACACACACACACACACCCTCTCTTTTTCGTTGGCTTCGTTCATCACCAGATTTTTCGGTTCTTTCTTCTAATGTGTAATGCAATCAATTACTGTAGAAATACAATTACTTGTATATTTACTATTAATTGCATATAACTATTATTCGAAAAATTTAATATTTATATAACCTTATTATATTCGCAAACTGGTGTTTCAGATTTCTCTATTACTATCACGCATTGGTCCTACCATAATTTCACAGATACGTATAGTATGGTATGGTATCGTATGCTAATCTTTACTTACTATGGGCAGACGTCACTTTTTTAATAAGTATCTTATTCAATTGTTAGATGCATAAAACTATAGATTTTCAGATTGCCGTTGTACGGAGTGTCAGCTTTCGCTATTCGCTGTATGCTGCACTTCTCAAACTGTACTGCATATTTATTACGTTATTTTAGATAAATACCCCACCTGTAACGCTTACTTCATTTTGCGTAGTTGTATAATACACGTATTTCTATTTCAAAATTTTGTTTCGAAACATTAGAATTTTTATAAACATCGGTAATATATCTGGTACTACATCATCGTTGTCGTCGTCGTCGTCATCATCTCTTTATTTTTCTTCTTGTTGTTGTTACTACTACTACTACTACTACTACTACTAGTACTAGTACTATTATTTAGGATCAATCCGACCTTCTTCCAAAAAATCCAGCGTCTTCTTGTATCTATTGATACCATCTCTTGCTTTTCACTTGTTTATAGCACCTATTGTTATAATTCACTTAAAATTATTTATAATTTTTTGTTCATACAACAGCTAATTCTGAGTCAATCTACCGGTGGATACTTCTAGTATATACTTACGGCATTAAAACAAAGTAAAATTCCCGTCGTGGGCGAATGTTGTAGACTATGCGTTATATGCGTCACATATTGTGAGCGAATTCTCACTAACAGTATTGATCGAGATTCTCACGTTAGCAAGGTTAACGTTTTCTTCCACAATTAAAATTTAAATTAACTACCTGCCCTCCTTATTACTTTCGTGTTCCCCGTTCACTTACTATATACTTTTCCCGCGGTAAATTATTCCAATTATTAAAACACGCTTAATCCTTTTGTAAAGGACCTTTTAAAACTTGAAATATTTATGATACTGTATCACGAAAAGTATTATGAGAAACTGTAATTTAAGTGTACTTTAGATCTACAAAATGTTTACACTTAGGTCAATATATGCAAATAAATATACACTACTCTGAATTCGCAGCGTGTGTCGTGTTACATCTTCGAAAGCACGAGTAAATGTTTACAAACTAGAGAATCCAACTTTAAATTTCACTCAAGTGTGTATGTGTTTTAATACTTATTAAGTGGCTTAATTAATGTACACATTGACTCTTGCCTGTTGTACACGTATACGGTACTTACTGCGTATCACAAACCTTTTATAAAGAAGTATATGATAGTGTTCAAGTAACAGTACAACATGAATTACGCGAGTTGAAAAAACTTATTGTTATGTGCTTGTATTCATGCTATAATTTGAAGATCGTTTGGTTAAATCTTAAAAGTTTTGTTTGTTTAGTTTCTCTCTTTCACTTTTGGTTTATAACTAAATGCACATTTTTTTTGTCAAATTAATACAATAAAATGTTATTATTTCATTTAGTGGCTATGTGTATGTGAATAAGCGTGGAGCGATCCAAGAAAGACAACGTTATAGATATTGCTTTTTTAACGCGGTTGTGACGAAAAGTTGAAGGATACTACAAATAGCAAGGAGAGTCATTATGGATAATTGGGAAACACTGTGGAGATGATAATTCCACTGATGGGTAAATAATCTGTACCAGCGCGCGTTGTGAGTTGAAATGGTGTTTGTAGTTAGATGTGCGAGTTTTACATTATTTGTTAGATATTTGTTGTCACAAAACTTTTGCGAAACTGTGTACAGGTTTTATTACATTTATGAAGAGGAATTCGGTTTATAAGTGTGCGTGTGTTAAGCTTGAATTAATAAACGTTCGTGGTTGTTTTACTTCCTCTGTGTCGATTTGAATTCATCGTAAATGTGTCTACTCCAGTCTTCCCGTCATCAATATTAAAATATATTAAAATTTTGTACAAAACTTTGAATAAATGTCGTAAAAATTAGGATGCTGTCCCCTTACACAAGTTAAACAAACAAAGTAAAATTTGCTTACTGTATATATATATATATATATATATATATATATATATTGTAGCGTGACAGAAAATCCACTACATCTTAAGTCATATGAAATCATAAAGTTTAATTACACCAACAAATGTTATAATAATATTGAATGACATTTAAATAAATCAAAGGAATGAACCACGATAAAATAAAAATCCTCATTACATTATATATAAAAACCACTGTTTAAAAAAACCAAAGAAAGTATCGAAGCAACTCATAGTATCATATCAGTAATTTACCCAGGGAGCTAAGAGCAGTAGACCAGTTATATAAGACCATATCAAGAAAAAAGAGACTTAATTAAAGAGTAGTGAATACCAAAATACCCCAAAAACAAGAAAAGGGAAGAATAAAATTTGTGATCAGGAAGAAAACAATACCCTGATACCTGTAGAGAAGAATAAAGTCAGTATCAGTGAATAAATTAAATGTTCCAAACTAAACCTCAGTCGAGATAACACAAAGTACCTTGGTTTACCCAAGAATGAAGAAGGAAGACAAGAAAACCAGAAGAATGAAGACTAGAAGAGGGACAAGAATGAAGACTAGAAGAAGGACAAGAAGGAAGACCAGAAGGAAGATACGAAGAAGGACAAGAAAGAAGACAGGAGGAGAGGAAGAAATAGTATGAAAGAAACACCGTTGTAAAACCTATTATTATATAAACTACTATCAACCCCAAACCCACAAAAACTATGCAAAAGAAAGTATAACATACCCAAAATCCTATAAAAATGTAATTATTTAAAAACCTAAAGTGCTGTATAGCGTTATAAGAAGTGAATCGACTAAAACTATTGGGTAATAAAGAAAATAAACTAGTCTTAACAGTCCATGATTACTAAAGGTCTGGTCTGAGATAATAAGACTCAAAATATCAGAACCAACAGTAAAAGTGAATTTGTGTAAGTGTTTTTTAGAAATGCAATAAACTTAAAGTTGGTGAAGCTATAACTTATCAGTATGCAATATAACAACTTTAATATCTAATAATAAACAGCATAATAAAATAATAAAATGGAAGATTTCCAGTATTTTATTATTTCAATGTAAATCTTTATTTACAAGACATTTGTAAAAAATGATAATAAATAGAGTATAGGAGTTCATGTTTACTGATGTAGGGGATCACAAATAATAATGGTTTAGACCAGAAAGTACTGGGATTAATATAATATTAATAAGTGTAAAATGTTTAAATAGACTGTTTATTCACAGTCCTAAAATCAATGTGTTAGTAAAATGTATTTGTAAGAGTTATTAGAAAATAAGATTAATGTTATGTGTTCTAAAAAGAATTATGTTTGCTAAATAATAGCCTACATACCATTAATAATGTTTAAATAGGTATGCTATGTTAACTCAAAAATAGTTAAAAGATATATGTTCAAACCATGTCTGCAGTATGTTCAATTGTGCAGATTGCTAAACAATGTTCATAATTATTTATTTTAATAACCGTAGTGTTAATTAACTACTACACTACACAATAAGTTATAAGACATGTTATTTTCATATAATTGTAATTATGTAAA
Source organism: Magicicada septendecula (assembly GCA_034769895.1). NCBI lineage: Eukaryota > Metazoa > Arthropoda > Insecta > Hemiptera > Cicadidae > Magicicada > Magicicada septendecula. The sequence goes on along the minus strand of CM068367.1, from coordinate 938,928,230 downwards.
GTCAGAGGAGGAGTTAAGTTTAAATTTATTTGAGAAAGACAGAAATATAAAATTCTAAAATCTAGGCCATTTGGTGAATTCACAGAAACAATATAAACCAGTATAATTCACTTATAAATCCTGTAAACTAGCAAGATTTATATTAGATAACTCAGTTCACCACTAATGGAAATGATCCTATGAGTTAAAATGATAATAAGGAAATATACCTTAAAACATTGTAAATTTTCAAAATATATAAATTAATTAATTTTCAAGAGCAATGTCAAATTTACAGATTAACACAAAAAACCAGTTCAAGGGTTTAATTTATATGTATTTAAGGAAAGGAAGAGGAATATGACTAATTAAAATTTATTATAATAGTATTACTGATACCTAAAATGGAGGAATTTTGTATAAAGACGGAAATCCAATTTTGAGCCTATATTTCCAAAAAGTTAACAAAATTTGTTAATTTCCACAAAATGTCTACAGATATGGACTATAATACATCAATTTAAAGGGAATGAGATGATTAAACCAATAATAAGGTTCATAATTCATAAAAGTGATGAATAAAATAGATAAATTCCATATATAATGTAATATTTTATCATGTGTACAGGTAATCGAAATATGTTAACAATACTTTTTCAAAGATTAACTGGGCCAGATTTATGACCAAGTTAATTAGTCTTTTGTTGAATATCAAGCTGAATAGTTGTGTGACAAAACGTTCTTTAAATCGAGTCGAAAATGGTACTAGCGTTTAGCCATTAAAATAAGTGAAACGAGAGTTAGACGAATTAGACACTTTTTAAAACTAAAGCTATCCATACGTTCACGACAATAGTGAAAACAAACATCTAACTTCATGATACGAGTGACAGAAAACAGTAAAACCTTATATTTAAACCAATTCACTCTACAAATCATAACCATATCTTGAGAACGTTAACTCAAAGAAGTGAACACATACAAAATAAACTAACCAACACAAGTTTACACAGAACACTTTGTCAGAATACACCAAATAACTTAACAGACATATTACACCAGTGCGGGAAGATTTCAGACATTCACGAAGGTAATTCTGTCGTGATTTTGGACATGCCGATTTTGCAGTGAACTCGCCATATCTAGTAGCGGCCATTTTGAAAATTCAAGCTTGCCTTCTTTATCTTCCAGCAGTGACGTCATCGTCTGCATATTGGTTTGACAACATACATACACATTACTTATTGGAATTATTTAAATTTTATTGAATAATAATTATTGTATTTGTGTTAATTGTTAATGTTATACTTTCTCGTCACCCTTCTCTGACTATTAATTTTAATCGCTCAAAGAACCTGTCTTTTAATATATTAAATATCATAAATTTTGTTCTGTATGACACAATCGATAATTCCCGAGACAGAGTCGATAATTGCTCTCCATCGATAAAAAATCGATTATTTATTTAAATTGTCAATAAATCTATATATTTCCATTATTTCTTATCTGTTACTTATTTCACAGGTTAATTTAAGAGTATTTATTAAGGCTGAAGGACTTAACTAAGAAGAAAATATTTTATTTGAACGAGATATTGGACCAGCCAGAAAAGTCACCAATCGATTGCTAACTGGAGTTAAACTATTTAACTCCAGACTTGGTTCAAATCTTCTAGAAGTGCATCGGCGGTCAATAAATACCTGCCTGTTATTAAAATTTTTTGAGAACCTTTTAAAACAGATTTATTTCTTATACACACCTCTTAATAAACATAAACAAAATCTTTTACTATTTGAAAATTCTATTTTTATAAAATTTTCTATCAACTTATTATCTTTTGTAACGACCGGCATACAGCGGACGGCTTACAAAGTGGCGTCCAACTTAGAGGGCTTGATAATATAAACCTGGCAGCGGTTATCCAGTCAGGAAGAAGGGCAACAACGACAAGCAAAATGGCAGGACTTACACAACAAGGAATGGATAAGATAATGGAAATGCTATTACAAATGAATAAGAACCTCGGATCCAAACTAGACGGGATGAATAAGAAACTAGAGGATCAGAATAAGAAAATGGACGAGAACCACGAGTCGATGATGGAGAATATGGAAAATTTCAGCAAGAAAATGGATGAGCACAACGTGTCGATAAGGGGAGATATCAAATCCATAAATAAGAAACTGGATGAAATAAGTAATGATAATAAACTGTTTAGGGAAGGATTAAGAACGGAGAAGACCGAAGAAATAAAAAATGACAGCAAACCAGAACCAGAGGAAATACCAAACAATAAAACCATGGAACCAGTCGTAGTATTACCTGAAAAGAAAACTAACGGGAATACAGAAAATACTAAAGATATGGAAGTGGAACCAAGGGAAAGGAGGACAACGCGTACAAGGAAATTAAGGAAAACCAAGGAAGAAATAGAAATGATGAACCATGGTTTAATGGATGTCAATAATATTCCAATTATCGACCATGATGAAATCAGGAATTCCAGAAATTACGGAAGGAGGTTAAAAATAATCTCAGAAATAAAGTACCAACAGACAATAGTTTACCAATGGGGAAGGACCAGAGGTAAACGGAATACGACTTGTGGACCAGATCAGTTTCAGTGCTGGACTGGACAGTGTATTTCAGAAAGATGGAAATATAACATCTTATCAGACTGTAACGATGGCACTGGTGAATCACCAGAGTGTGTTCCATTAGTGCGCCATCCAGGACTATTCCAGTGTACAATTACACAAAAATGTAGACCTTCCGGATGGATACGTGATGGTGAACCAGATTATGGGGCTTCAGAGAAGCAAATAATTGATAAACCAGATGAAGACCCTCACAGATATTTTCAGGTCATACAGCATATGGACCAGAGACATATTGGTATATAAGACAATATTATAAGGGGAACAACATGAGCTTTGTAGCCAACAAAGGAATAATGGCCAGCAGGATGAAATATAAGGCGAAGGCTAAACATGTCACTGGTACCGGAACAAGTATGAAGACTATGGTCATCCGGACCATGAGAGTAACTGAAATGACAGACTACGGTTAAATCAAATACCACACACCTCCATTAAAAGGGACTGATGTCATGATAACCGACAACGGCAAAAAACTAAGGTCAAAGAAGAAGAAAATAATTACCAATAAGGAGAAATAATAAGAAGAAGGGACAAAGAACCAACACGGGGATTTAAGAAATAAATTAATTAAGAAACTACACCTTGCAAAGGAAATATGAGCAACAATGCACCATAATAAAAGCATCCACCTGGGTATAAAGGAAAAATAATAATAAGAAATACGTTTGAATAAAGACAAGAAAAGAGTCATACAATATTTATGAAACTAATATGATATGTTTACCAAATAATGAGAAGAAGTTAGAATTTAAAATTATCCAAATTCTAAACACAATGTAAGCCAATTACATACAATTTATTTGAAAGAAACTATTTGGAAAGAAGAATATAACAATATTAGAATTTGAGAAAATCCTAAAAATTCCAAAGAAAAAGTAAGTACATCTTACACTATTATTAATGAAACCATTTAGAAGAATATAACAAGAAGAATTTTGAACAAATTATCCAAATTCTAAACACAATGTAAGCGAATTACATACAATTTATTTGAAAGAAACTATTTGGAAAAAAGAATAAAACAATAACAGAATTTGAAAAAATCCTAAAAATTCCAAAGAAAAAGTAAGTACATCTTACTAAACTTTTATTAATGAAACCATTTAGAAGATATGTACAAAAAGAATTTAAAATTATCCAAATTCTAAACACAATGTAAGCCAATTACATACAGTTTATTTGAAAGAAACTATTTGGAAAGAAGAATATAACAATATTAGAATTTGAGAAAATCCTAAAAATTCCAAAGAAAAAGTAAGTACATCTTACTACACTATTATTAATGAAACCATTTAGAAGATATGTACAAGAAGAATTTAAAATCCCCCAAATTCTAAAAACAATGTAAGCCCATTACATACAATTTATTTGAGAAGAAACGTTTTGGAAGAAGATATATAAAATAGAATTTTGAAAATCCTCAAAATTCTAAAACACTTGTAAGCCAATCTTGCATAAATAATTATTTGAAGAAAAACTTTATGGCTATAATATAATAATAAAGAAGGAGAGAATTTAGATGAGAAACCATCTACATTCAAAAACTAGTAAGGACAGCTTACTAAATATTTATTTGAAGAGAAACATTTTGACAATAATACCAAGAGAATTTAGAAAAATAAAACCAGCAAAAACACAGGTAAACCCACCTTACATACAAATGATTTGAGAAAACTTTATGGAATAATATAAGAAGAGTGAATTTTTGAATTGTGTATAAATCAAGTTTCCAAACCAAGAATAAGTACAACTTACCAACCAATTATTAATAAAACACTTTGGTGAGATAAACAGAAGAGATTTCATACCATATTTATGGTAAGCATAGAATATAATTACCATGGTAACAAAGGATCATAATGGGATGAATAAAGGAAACAGACTTTAGAATTAAAACAAATAATTCTGGACAGTATGATCATGTCTAATTTCAATATGAAGAGTAAAAACCTTTCCATAAAATGATGCTAAAGGAAATAAAAAAGAAGAAATTCTTTAATACGATTTGAGTGATTGAATATAATAAAGTGAAAAAACTTATTTGGAATTATGAGATAATGAAACTTTGAAGTGGTATGAGGAGAAATTATGACCTCATTATGAAATTAATAAAAAACCATCATTCGAAAGTATAATAACAATGACAAGAATAATGTGAGAATAATGTCAAAGATTTATGTAATTAAACGAATTAATATAAAATGATTTATGAATTAAATGACAATTATGATAATGATAGTTCTACAAATTCTAGAAAATAGAACAAGTGGAAATTTAAGAACAAAGAAACAGTCTAAAAATGTCATAAAGATATGCTACAATAAACAATGCAGTTTATAATAAAAAAGCCAGAAGGTAATAAAGAATTTATAACCAAAAGATTTATATGATAAGAAAAGTTGAAAAATGTAATAATAGAAGAGCTTCCTACCATAATATCAAATGAAAGAAACATCCAGTTAACGAGTCAGAAGAACAACTGAGATAGGAATATTAAAATCTCTGAGAAATATAATAAGTAATAAGTGAAGTATCCCAAAGATATTTTTTTTTAAATAGTAACAAATGTGTACTATTCTGAATAATTTTTTTAATCTGTCTGAAGATAATTCCAGCAGGATTAATATGTTTTTTGAGCAGAGATGATTTGCCTCTGTACTCAAATATGTGTGAAGTATTGGACAGCAGAGGAAAGTAGCGTACAGTGCCTCTCTGAACTGAACCAGCTCACAAAGTAGGGAACGATAGGGAGGAAATATCCCAAGGAGAAAATACTAAGAAGAAATATGAAAATGAAATAATAAATATGAAACTCAGATGACTATTACTATCAAGGAAGATCAAGTGAGAATGATATAAACTCAAATATAAATAAGAAAATTTTAAAATGGAAGGAAGTCCAAAATAGTAACAAACCTAGAATAATTATCATAAGCAATTGTTTCAGACAAAGCAAGTATAGTCTGAAAAAATTACTTCTGGAGAAGGGCATTCTGTAGCGTGACAGAAAATCCACTACATCTTAAGTCATATGAAATCATAAAGTTTAATTACACCAACAAATGTTATAATAATATTGAATGACATTTAAATAAATCAAAGGAATGAACCACGATAAAATAAAAATCCTCATTACATTATATATAAAAACCACTGTTTAAAAAAACCAAAGAAAGTATCGAAGCAACTCATAGTATCATATCAGTAATTTACCCAGGGAGCTAAGAGCAGTAGACCAGTTATATAAGACCATATCAAGAAAAAAGAGACTTAATTAAAGAGTAGTGAATACCAAAATACCCCAAAAACAAGAAAAGGGAAGAATAAAATTTGTGATCAGGAAGAAAACAATACCCTGATACCTGTAGAGAAGAATAAAGTCAGTATCAGTGAATAAATTAAATGTTCCAAACTAAACCTCAGTCGAGATAACACAAAGTACCTTGGTTTACCCAAGAATGAAGAAGGGAGACAAGAAAACCAGAAGAATGAAGACTAGAAGAGGGACAAGAATGAAGACTAGAAGAAGGACAAGAAGGAAGACCAGAAGGAAGATACGAAGAAGGACAAGAAAGAAGACAGGAGGAGAGGAAGAAATAGTATGAAAGAAACACCGTTGTAAAAATTTTATTATATAAACTACTATCAACCCCAAACCCACAAAAACTATGCAAAAGAAAGTATAACATACCCAAAATCCTATAAAAATGTAATTATTTAAAAAACTAAAGTGCTGTATAGCGTTATAAGAAGTGAATCGACTAAAGCTATTGGGTAATAAAGAAAATAAACTAGTCTTAACAGTCCATGATTACTAAAGGTCTGGTCTGAGATAATAAGACTCAAAATATCAGAACCAACAGTGAAAGTGAATTTGTGTAAGTGTTTTTTAGAAATGCAATAAACTTAAAGTTGGTGAAGCTATAACTTATCAGTATGCAATATAACAACTTTAATATCTAATAATAAACAGCATAATAAAATAATAAAATGGAAGATTTCCAATATTTTATTATTTCAATGTAAATCTTTATTTACAAGACATTTGTAAAAAATGATAATAAATAGAGTATAGGAGTTCATGTTTACTGATGTAGGGGATCACAAATAATAATGGTTTAGACCAGAAAGTACTGGGATTAATATAATATTAATAAGTGTAAAATGTTTAAATAGACTGTTTATTCACAGTCCTAAAATCAATGTGTTAGTAAAATGTATTTGTAAGAGTTATTAGAAAATAAGATTAATGTTATGTGTTCTAAAAAGAATTATGTTTGCTAAATAATAGCCTACATACCATTAATAATGTTTAAATAGGTATGCTATGTTAACTCAAAAATAGTTAAAAGATATATGTTCAAACCATGTCTGCAGTATGTTCAATTGTGCAGATTGGTAAACAATGTTCATAATTATTTATTTTAATAACCGTAGTGTTAATTAACTACTACACTACACAATAAGTTATAAGACATGTTATTTTCATATAATTGTAATTATGTAAAGTCAGAGGAGGAGTTAACTTTAAATTTATTTGAGAAAGACAGAAATATAAAATTCTAAAATCTAGGCCATTTGGTGAATTCACAGAAACAATATAAACCAGTATAATTCACTTATAAATCCTGTAAACTAGCAAGATTTATATTAGATAACTCAGTTCACCACTAATGGAAATGATCCTATGAGTTAAAATGATAATAAGGAAATATACCTTAAAACATTGTAAATTTTCAAAATATATAAATTAATTAATTTTCAAGAGCAATGTCAAATTTACAGATTAACACAAAAAACCAGTTCAAGGGTTTAATTTATATGTATTTAAGGAAAGGAAGAGGAATATGACTAATTAAAATTTATTATAATAGTATTACTGATACCTAAAATGGAGGAATTTTGTATAAAGACGGAAATCCAATTTTGAGCCTATATTTCCAAAAAGTTAACAAAATTTGTTAATTTCCACAAAATGTCTACAGATATGGACTATAATACATCAATTTAAAGGGAATGAGATGATTAAACCAATAATAAGGTTCATAATTCATAAAAGTGATGAATAAAATAGATAAATTCCATATATAATGTAATATTTTATCATGTGTACAGGTAATCGAAATATGTTAACAATACTTTTTCAAAGATTAACTGGGCCAGATTTATGACCAAGTTAATTAGTCTTTTGTTGAATATCAAGCTGAATAGTTGTGTGACAAAACGTTCTTTAAATCGAGTCGAAAATGGTACTAGCGTTTAGCCATTAAAATAAGTGAAACGAGAGTTAGACGAATTAGACACTTTTTAAAACTAAAGCTATCCATACGTTCACGACAATAGTGAAAACAAACATCTAACTTCATGATACGAGTGACAGAAAACAGTAAAACCTTATATTTAAACCAATTCACTCTACAAATCATAACCATATCTTGAGAACGTTAACTCAAAGAAGTGAACACATACAAAATAAACTAACCAACACAAGTTTACACAGAACACTTCGTCAGAATACACCAAATAACTTAACAGACATATTACACCAGTGCGGGAAGATTTCAGACATTCACGAAGGTAATTCTGTCGTGATTTTGGACATGCCGATTTTGCAGTGAACTCGCCATATCTAGTAGCGGCCATTTTGAAAATTCAAGCTTGCCTTCTTTATCTTCCAGCAGTGACGTCATCGTCTGCATATTGGTTTGACAACATACATACACATTACTTATTGGAATTATTTAAATTTTATTGAATAATAATTATTGTATTTGTGTTAACTGTTAATGTTATACTTTCTCGTCACCCTTCTCTGACTATTAATTTTAATCGCTCAAAGAACCTGTCTTTTAATATATTAAATATCATAAATTTTGTTCTGTATGACACAATCGATAATTCCCGAGACAGAGTCGATAATTGCTCTCCATCGATAAAAAATCGATTATTTATTTAAATTGTCAATAAATCTATATATTTCCATTATTTCTTATCTGTTACTTATTTCACAGGTTAATTTAAGAGTATTTATTAAGGCTGAAGGACTTAACTAAGAAGAAAATATTTTATTTGAACGAGATATTGGACCAGCCAGAAAAGTCACCAATCGATTGCTAACTGGAGTTAAACTATTTAACTCCAGACTTGGTTCAAATCTTCTAGAAGTGCATCGGCGGTCAATAAATACCTGCCTGTTATTAAAATTTTTACAAGAACCTTTTAAAACAGATTTATTTCTTATACACACCTCTTAATAAACATAAACAAAATCTTTTACTATTTGAAAATTCTATTTTTATAAAATTTTCTATCAACTTATTATCTTTTGTAACGACCGGCATACAGCGGACGGCTTACAAAGTGGCGTCCAACTTAGAGGGCTTGATAATATAAGCCTGGCAGCGGTTATCCAGTCAGGAAGAAGGGCAACAACGACAAGCAAAATGGCAGGACTTACACAACAAGGAATGGATAAGATAATGGAAATGCTATTACAAATGAATAAGAACCTCGGATCCAAACTAGACGGGATGAATAAGAAACTAGAGGATCAGAATAAGAAAATGGACGAGAACCACGAGTCGATGATGGAGAATATGGAAAATTTCAGCAAGAAAATGGATGAGCACAACGTGTCGATAAGGGGAGATATCAAATCCATAAATAAGAAACTGGATGAAATAAGTAATGATAATAAACTGTTTAGGGAAGGATTAAGAACGGAGAAGACCGAAGAAATAAAAAATGACAGCAAACCAGAACCACAGGAAATACCAAACAATAAAACCATGGAACCAGTCGTAGTATTACCTGAAAAGAAAACTAACGGGAATACAGAAAATACTAAAGATATGGAAGTGGAACCAAGGGAAAGGAGGACAACGCGTACAAGGAAATTAAGGAAAACCAAGGAAGAAATAGAAATGATGAACCATGGTTTAATGGATGTCAATAATATTCCAATTATCGACCATGAGGAAATCAGGAATTCCAGAAATTACGGAAGGAGGTTAAAAATAATCTCAGAAATAAAGTACCAACAGACAATAGTTTACCAATGGGGAAGGACCAGAGGTAAACGGAATACGACTTGTGGACCAGATCAGTTTCAGTGCTGGACTGGACAGTGTATTTCAGAAAGATGGAAATATAACATCTTATCAGACTGTAACGATGGCACTGGTGAATCACCAGAGTGTGTTCCATTAGTGCGCCATCCAGGACTATTCCAGTGTACAATTACACAAAAATGTAGACCTTCCGGATGGATACGTGATGGTGAACCAGATTATGGGGCTTCAGAGAAGCAAATAATTGATAAACCAGATGAAGACCCTCACAGATATTTTCAGGTCATACAGCATATGGACCAGAGACATATTGGTATATAAGACAATATGATAAGGGGAACAACATGAGCTTTGTAGCCAACAAAGGAATAATGGCCAGAAGGATGAAATATAAGGCGAAGGCTAAACATGTCACTGGTACCGGAACAAGTATGAAGACTATGGTCATCCGGACCATGAGAGTAACTGAAATGACAGACTACAGTTAAATCAAATACCACACACCTCCATTAAAAGGGACTGATGTCATGATAACCGACAACGGCAAAAAACTAAGGTCAAAGAAGAAGAAAATAATTACCAATAAGGAGAAATAATAAGAAGAAGGGACAAAGAACCAACACGGGGATTTAAGAAATAAATTAATTATAAAACTACACCTTGCAAAGGAAATATGAGCAACAATGCACCATAATAAAAGCATCCACCTGGGTATAAAGGAAAAATAATAATAAGAAATACGTTTGAATAAAGACAAGAAAAGAGTCATACAATATTTATGAAACTAATATGATATGTTTACCAAATAATGAGAAGAAGTTAGAATTTAAAATTATCCAAATTCTAAACACAATGTAAGCCAATTACATACAATTTATTTGAAAGAAACTATTTGGAAAGAAGAATATAACAATATTAGAATTTGAGAAAATCCTAAAAATTCCAAAGAAAAAGTAAGTACATCTTACTACACTATTATTAATGAAACCATTTAGAAGAATATAACAAGAAGAATTTTGAACAAATTATCCAAATTCTAAACACAATGTAAGCCAATTACATACAATTTATTTGAAAGAAACTATTTGGAAAAAAGAATAAAACAATAACAGAATTTGAAAAAATCCTAAAAATTCCAAAGAAAAAGTAAGTACATCTTACTAAACTTTTATTAATGAAACCATTTAGAAGATATGTACAAGAAGAATTTAAAATTATCCAAATTCTAAACACAATGTAAGCCAATTACATACAATTTATTTGAAAGAAACTATTTGGAAAGAAGAATATAACAATATTAGAATTTGAGAAAATCCTAAAAATTCCAAAGAAAAAGTAAGTACATCTTACTACACTATTATTAATGAAACCATTTAGAAGATATGTACAAGAAGAATTTAAAATCCCCCAAATTCTAAAAACAATGTAAGCCCATTACATACAATTTATTTGAGAAGAAACGTTTTGGAAGAAGATATATAAAATAGAATTTTGAAAATCCTCAAAATTCTAAAACACTTGTAAGCCAATCTTGCATAAATAATTATTTGAAGAAAAACTTTATGGCTATAATATAATAATAAAGAAGGAGAGAATTTAGATGAGAAACCATCTACATTCAAAAACTAGTAAGGACAGCTTACTAAATATTTATTTGAAGAGAAACATTTTGACAATAATACCAAGAGAATTTAGAAAAATAAAACCAGCAAAAACACAGGTAAACCCACCTTACATACAAATGATTTGAGAAAACTTTATGGAATAATATAAGAAGAGTGAATTTTTGAATTGTGTATAAATCAAGTTTCCAAACCAAGAATAAGTACAACTTACCAACCAATTATTAATAAAACACTTTGGTGAGATAAACAGAAGAGATTTCATACCATATTTATGGTAAGCATAGAATATAATTACCATGGTAACAAAGGATCATAATGGGATGAATAAAGGAAACAGACTTTAGAATTAAAACAAATAATTCTGGACAGTATGATCATGTCTAATTTCAATATGAAGAGTAAAAACCTTTCCATAAAATGATGCTAAAGGAAATAAAAAAGAAGAAATTCTTTAATACGATTTGAGTGATTGAATATAATAAAGTGAAAAAACTTATTTGGAATTATGAGATAATGAAACTTTGAAGTGGTATGAGGAGAAATTATGACCTCATTATGAAATTAATAAAAAACCATCATTCGAAAGTATAATAACAATGACAAGAATAATGTGAGAATAATGTCAAAGATTTATGTAATTAAACGAATTAATATAAAATGATTTATGAATTAAATGACAATTATGATAATGATAGTTCTACAAATTCTAGAAAATAGAACAAGTGGAAATTTAAGAACAAAGAAACAGTCTAAAAATGTCATAAAGATATGCTACAATAAACAATGCAGTTTATAATAAAAAAGCCAGAAGGTAATAAAGAATTTATAACCAAAAGATTTATATGATAAGAAAAGTTGAAAAATGTAATAATAGAAGAGCTTCCTACCATAATATCAAATGAAAGAAACATCCAGTTAACGAGTCAGAAGAACAACTGAGATAGGAATATTAAAATCTCTGAGAAATATAATAAGTAATAAGTGAAGTATCCCAAAGATATTTTTTTTTAAATAGTAACAAATGTGTACTATTCTGAATAATTTTTTTAATCTGTCTGAAGATAATTCCAGCAGGATTAATATGTTTTTTGAGCAGAGATGATTTGCCTCTGTACTCAAATATGTGTGAAGTATTGGACAGCAGAGGAAAGTAGCGTACAGTGCCTCTCTGAACTGAACCAGCTCACAAAGTAGGGAACGATAGGGAGGAAATATCCCAAGGAGAAAATACTAAGAAGAAATATGAAACTCAGATGACTATTACTATCAAGGAAGATCAAGTGAGAATGATATAAACTCAAATATAAATAAGAAAATTTTAAAATGGAAGGAAGTCCAAAATAGTAACAAACCTAGAATAATTATCATAAGCAATTGTTTCAGACAAAGCAAGTATAGTCTGAAAAAATTACTTCTGGAGAAGGGCATTCTGTAGCGTGACAGAAAATCCACTACATCTTAAGTCATATGAAATCATAAAGTTTAATTACACCAACAAATGTTATAATAATATTGAATGACATTTAAATAAATCAAAGGAATGAACCACGATAAAATAAAAATCCTCATTACATTATATATAAAAACCACTGTTTAAAAAAACCAAAGAAAGTATCGAAGCAACTCATAGTATCATATCAGTAATTTACCCAGGGAGCTAAGAGCAGTAGACCAGTTATATAAGACCATATCAAGAAAAAAGAGACTTAATTAAAGAGTAGTGAATACCAAAATACCCCAAAAACAAGAAAAGGGAAGAATAAAATTTGTGATCAGGAAGAAAACAATACCCTGATACCTGTAGAGAAGAATAAAGTCAGTATCAGTGAATAAATTAAATGTTCCAAACTAAACCTCAGTCAAGATAACACAAAGTACCTTGGTTTACCCAAGAATGAAGAAGGAAGACAAGAAAACCAGAAGAATGAAGACTAGAAGAGGGACAAGAATGAAGACTAGAAGAAGGACAAGAACGAAGACTAGAAGAAGGACAAGAAGGAAGATACGAAGAAGGACAAGAAAGAAGACAGGAGGAGAGGAAGAAATAGTATGAAAGAAACACCGTTGTAAAACCTATTATTATATAAACTACTATCAACCCCAAACCCACAAAAACTATGCAAAAGAAAGTATAACATACCCAAAATCCTATAAAAATGTAATTATTTAAAAAACTAAAGTGCTGTATAGCGTTATAAGAAGTGAATCGACTAAAGCTATTGGGTAATAAAGAAAATAAACTAGTCTTAACAGTCCATGATTACTAAAGGTCTGGTCTGAGATAATAAGACTCAAAATATCAGAACCAACAGTGAAAGTGAATTTGTGTAAGTGTTTTTTAGAAATGCAATAAACTTAAAGTTGGTGAAGCTATAACTTATCAGTATGCAATATAACAACTTTAATATCTAATAATAAACAGCATAATAAAATAATAAAATGGAAGATTTCCAGTATTTTATTATTTCAATGTAAATCTTTATTTACAAGACATTTGTAAAAAATGATAATAAATAGAGTATAGGAGTTCATGTTTACTGATGTAGGGGATCACAAATAATAATGGTTTAGACCAGAAAGTACTGGGATTAATATAATATTAATAAGTGTAAAATGTTTAAATAGACTGTTTATTCACAGTCCTAAAATCAATGTGTTAGTAAAATGTATTTGTAAGAGTTATTAGAAAATAAGATTAATGTTATGTGTTCTAAAAAGAATTATGTTTGCTAAATAATAGCCTACATACCATTAATAATGTTTAAATAGGTATGCTATGTTAACTCAAAAATAGTTAAAAGATATATGTTCAAACCATGTCTGCAGTATGTTCAATTGTGCAGATTGCTAAACAATGTTCATAATTATTTATTTTAATAACCGTAGTGTTAATTAACTACTACACTACACAATAAGTTATAAGACATGTTATTTTCATATAATTGTAATTATGTAAAGTCAGAGGAGGAGTTAAGTTTAAATTTATTTGAGAAAGACAGAAATATAAAATTCTAAAATCTAGGCCATTTGGTGAATTCACAGAAACAATATAAAGCAGTATAATTCACTTATAAATCCTATAAACTAGCAAGATTTATATTAGATAACTCAGTTCACCACTAATGGAAATGATCCTATGAGTTAAAATGATAATAAGGAAATATACCTTAAAACATTGTAAATTTTCAAAATATATAAATTAATTAATTTTCAAGAGCAATGTCAAATTTACAGATTAACACAAAAAACCAGTTCAAGGGTTTAATTTATATGTATTTAAGGAAAGGAAGAGGAATATGACTAATTAAAATTTATTATAATAGTATTACTGATACCTAAAATGGAGGAATTTTGTATAAAGACGGAAATCCAATTTTGAGCCTATATTTCCAAAAAGTGAACAAAATTTGTTAATTTCCACAAAATGTCTACAGATATGGACTATAATACATCAATTTAAAGGGAATGAGATGATTAAACCAATAATAAGGTTCATAATTCATAAAAGTGATGAATAAAATAGATAAATTCCATATATAATGTAATATTTTATCATGTGTACAGGTAATCGAAATATGTTAACAATACTTTTTCAAAGATTAACTGGGCCAGATTTATGACCAAGTTAATTAGTCTTTTGTTGAATATCAAGCTGAATAGTTGTGTGACAAAACGTTCTTTAAATCGAGTCGAAAATGGTACTAGCGTTTAGCCATTAAAATAAGTGAAACGAGAGTTAGACGAATTAGACACTTTTTAAAACTAAAGCTATCCATACGTTCACGACAATAGTGAAAACAAACATCTAACTTCATGATACGAGTGACAGAAAACAGTAAAACCTTATATTTAAACCAATTCACTCTACAAATCATAACCATATCTTGAGAACGTTAACTCAAAGAAGTGAACACATACAAAATAAACTAACCAACACAAGTTTACACAGAACACTTCGTCAGAATACACCAAATAACTTAACAGACATATTACACCAGTGCGGGAAGATTTCAGACATTCACGAAGGTAATTCTGTCGTGATTTTGGACATGTCGATTTTGCAGTGAACTCGCCATATCTAGTAGCGGCCATTTTGAAAATTCAAGCTTGCCTTCTTTATCTTCCAGCAGTGACGTCATCGTCTGCATATTGGTTTGACATACATACACATTACTTATTGGAATTATTTAAATTTTATTGAATAATAATTATTGTATTTGTGTTAATTGTTAATGTTATACTTTCTCGTCACCCTTCTCTGACTATTAATTTTAATCGCTCAAAGAACCTGTCTTTTAATATATTAAATATCATAAATTTTGTTCTGTATGACACAATCGATAATTCCCGAGACAGAGTCGGTAATTGCTCTCCATCGATAAAAAATCGATTATTTATTTAAATTGTCAATACATCTATATATTTCCATTATTTCTTATCTGTTACTTATTTCACAGGTTAATTTAAGAGTATTTATTAAGGCTGAAGGACTTAACTAAGAAGAAAATATTTTATTTGAACGAGATATTGGACCAGCCAGAAAAGTCACCAATCGATTGCTAACTGGAGTTAAACTATTTAACTCCAGACTTGGTTCAAATCTTCTAGAAGTGCATCGGCGGTCAATAAATACCTGCCTGTTATTAAAATTTTTACAAGAACCTTTTAAAACAGATTTATTTCTTATACACACCTCTTAATAAACATAAACAAAATCTTTTACTATTTGAAAATTCTATTTTTATAAAATTTTCTATCAACTTATTATCTTTTGTAACGACTGGCATACAGCGGACGGCTTACAAAGTGGCGTCCAACTTAGAGGGCTTGATAATATAAGCCTGGCAGCGGTTATCCAGTCAGGAAGAAGGGCAACAACGACAAGCAAAATGGCAGGACTTACACAACAAGGAATGGATAAGATAATGGAAATGCTATTACAAATGAATAAGAACCTCGGATCCAAACTAGACGGGATGAATAAGAAACTAGAGGATCAGAATAAGAAAATGGACGAGAACCACGAGTCGATGATGGAGAATATGGAAAATTTCAGCAAGAAAATGGATGAGCACAACGTGTCGATAAGGGGAGATATCAAATCCATAAATAAGAAACTGGATGAAATAAGTAATGATAATAAACTGTTTAGGGAAGGATTAAGAACGGAGAAGACCGAAGAAATAAAAAATGACAGCAAACCAGAACCAGAGGAAATACCAAACAATAAAACCATGGAACCAGTCGTAGTATTACCTGAAAAGAAAACTAACGGGAATACAGAAAATACTAAAGATATGGAAGTGGAACCAAGGGAAAGGAGGACAACGCGTACAAGGAAATTAAGGAAAACCAAGGAAGAAATAGAAATGATGAACCATGGTTTAATGGATGTCAATAATATTCCAATTATCGACCATGAAGAAATCAGGAATTCCAGAAATTACGGAAGGAGGTTAAAAATAATCTCAGAAATAAAGTACCAACAGACAATAGTTTACCAATGGGGAAGGACCAGAGGTAAACGGAATACGACTTGTGGACCAGATCAGTTTCAGTGCTGGACTGGACAGTGTATTTCAGAAAGATGGAAATATAACATCTTATCAGACTGTAACGATGGCACTGGTGAATCACCAGAGTGTGTTCCATTAGTGCGCCATCCAGGACTATTCCAGTGTACAATTACACAAAAATGTAGACCTTCCGGATGGATACGTGATGGTGAACCAGATTATGGGGCTTCAGAGAAGCAAATAATTGATAAACCAGATGAAGACCCTCACAGATATTTTCAGGTCATACAGCATATGGACCAGAGACATATTGGTATATAAGACAATATTATAAGGGGAACAACATGAGCTTTGTAGCCAACAAAGGAATAATGGCCAGAAGGATGAAATATAAGGCGAAGGCTAAACATGTCACTGGTACCGGAACAAGTATGAAGACTATGGTCATCCGGACCATGAGAGTAACTGAAATGACAGACTACGGTTAAATCAAATACCACACACCTCCATTAAAAGGGACTGATGTCATGATAACCGACAACGGCAAAAAACTAAGGTCAAAGAAGAAGAAAATAATTACCAATAAGGAGAAATAATAAGAAGAAGGGACAAAGAACCAACACGGGGATTTAAGAAATAAATTAATTAAGAAACTACACCTTGCAAAGGAAATATGAGCAACAATGCACCATAATAAAAGCATCCACCTGGGTATAAAGGAAAAATAATAATAAGAAATACGTTTGAATAAAGACAAGAAAAGAGTCATACAATATTTATGAAACTAATATGATATGTTTACCAAATAATGAGAAGAAGTTAGAATTTAAAATTATCCAAATTCTAAACACAATGTAAGCCAATTACATACAATTTATTTGAAAGAAACTATTTGGAAAGAAGAATATAACAATATTAGAATTTGAGAAAATCCTAAAAATTCCAAAGAAAAAGTAAGTACATCTTACTACACTATTATTAATGAAACCATTTAGAAGAATATAACAAGAAGAATTTTGAACAAATTATCCAAATTCTAAACACAATGTAAGCCAATTACATACAATTTATTTGAAAGAAACTATTTGGAAAAAAGAATAAAACAATAACAGAATTTGAAAAAATCCTAAAAATTCCAAAGAAAAAGTAAGTACATCTTACTAAACTTTTATTAATGAAACCATTTAGAAGATATGTACAAGAAGAATTTAAAATTATCCAAATTCTAAACACAATGTAAGCCAATTACATACAATTTATTTGAAAGAAACTATTTGGAAAGAAGAATATAACAATATTAGAATTTGAGAAAATCCTAAAAATTCCAAAGAAAAAGTAAGTACATCTTACTACACTATTATTAATGAAACCATTTAGAAGATATGTACAAGAAGAATTTAAAATCCCCCAAATTCTAAAAACAATGTAAGCCCATTACATACAATTTATTTGAGAAGAAACGTTTTGGAAGAAGATATATAAAATAGAATTTTGAAAATCCTCAAAATTCTAAAACACTTGTAAGCCAATCTTGCATAAATAATTATTTGAAGAAAAACTTTATGGCTATAATATAATAATAAAGAAGGAGAGAATTTAGATGAGAAACCATCTACATTCAAAAACTAGTAAGGACAGCTTACTAAATATTTATTTGAAGAGAAACATTTTGACAATAATACCAAGAGAATTTAGAAAAATAAAACCAGCAAAAACACAGGTAAACCCAAATGATTACATACAAATGATTTGAGAAAACTTTATGGAATAATATAAGAAGAGTGAATTTTTGAATTGTGTATAAATCAAGTTTCCAAACCAAGAATAAGTACAACTTACCAACCAATTATTAATAAAACACTTTGGTGAGATAAACAGAAGAGATTTCATACCATATTTATGGTAAGCATAGAATATAATTACCATGGTAACAAAGGATCATAATGGGATGAATAAAGGAAACAGACTTTAGAATTAAAACAAATAATTCTGGACAGTATGATCATGTCTAATTTCAATATGAAGAGTAAAAACCTTTCCATAAAATGATGCTAAAGGAAATAAAAAAGAAGAAATTCTTTAATACGATTTGAGTGATTGAATATAATAAAGTGAAAAAACTTATTTGGAATTATGAGATAATGAAACTTTGAAGTGGTATGAGGAGAAATTATGACCTCATTATGAAATTAATAAAAAACCATCATTCGAAAGTATAATAACAATGACAAGAATAATGTGAGAATAATGTCAAAGATTTATGTAATTAAACGAATTAATATAAAATGATTTATGAATTAAATGACAATTATGATAATGATAGTTCTACAAATTCTAGAAAATAGAACAAGTGGAAATTTAAGAACAAAGAAACAGTCTAAAAATGTCATAAAGATATGCTACAATAAACAATGCAGTTTATAATAAAAAAGCCAGAAGGTAATAAAGAATTTATAACCAAAAGATTTATATGATAAGAAAAGTTGAAAAATGTAATAATAGAAGAGCTTCCTACCATAATATCAAATGAAAGAAACATCCAGTTAACGAGTCAGAAGAACAACTGAGATAGGAATATTAAAATCTCTGAGAAATATAATAAGTAATAAGTGAAGTATCCCAAAGATATTTTTTTTTAAATAGTAACAAATGTGTACTATTCTGAATAATTTTTTTAATCTGTCTGAAGATAATTCCAGCAGGATTAATATGTTTTTTGAGCAGAGATGATTTGCCTCTGTACTCAAATATGTGTGAAGTATTGGACAGCAGAGGAAAGTAGCGTACAGTGCCTCTCTGAACTGAACCAGCTCACAAAGTAGGGAACGATAGGGAGGAAATATCCCAAGGAGAAAATACTAAGAAGAAATATGAAACTCAGATGACTATTACTATCAAGGAAGATCAAGTGAGAATGATATAAACTCAAATATAAATAAGAAAATTTTAAAATGGAAGGAAGTCCAAAATAGTAACAAACCTAGAATAATTATCATAAGCAATTGTTTCAGACAAAGCAAGTATAGTCTGAAAAAATTACTTCTGGAGAAGGGCATTCTGTAGCGTGACAGAAAATCCACTACATCTTAAGTCATATGAAATCATAAAGTTTAATTACACCAACAAATGTTATAATAATATTGAATGACATTTAAATAAATCAAAGGAATGAACCACGATAAAATAAAAATCCTCATTACATTATATATAAAAACCACTGTTTAAAAAAACCAAAGAAAGTATCGAAGCAACTCATAGTATCATATCAGTAATTTACCCAGGGAGCTAAGAGCAGTAGACCAGTTATATAAGACCATATCAAGAAAAAAGAGACTTAATTAAAGAGTAGTGAATACCAAAATACCCCAAAAACAAGAAAAGGGAAGAATAAAATTTGTGATCAGGAAGAAAACAATACCCTGATACCTGTAGAGAAGAATAAAGTCAGTATCAGTGAATAAATTAAATGTTCCAAACTAAACCTCAGTCGAGATAACACAAAGTACCTTGGTTTACCCAAGAATGAAGAAGGAAGACAAGAAAACCAGAAGAATGAAGACTAGAAGAGGGACAAGAATGAAGACTAGAAGAAGGACAAGAACGAAGACTAGAAGAAGGACAAGAAGGAAGATACGAAGAAGGACAAGAAAGAAGACAGGAGGAGAGGAAGAAATAGTATGAAAGAAACACCGTTGTAAAACCTATTATTATATAAACTACTATCAACCCCAAACCCACAAAAACTATGCAAAAGAAAGTATAACATACCCAAAATCCTATAAAAATGTAATTATTTAAAAAACTAAAGTGCTGTATAGCGTTATAAGAAGTGAATCGACTAAAGCTATTGGGTAATAAAGAAAATAAACTAGTCTTAACAGTCCATGATTACTAAAGGTCTGGTCTAAGATAATAAGACTCAAAATATCAGAACCAACAGTGAAAGTGAATTTGTGTAAGTGTTTTTTAGAAATGCAATAAACTTAAAGTTGGTGAAGCTATAACTTATCAGTATGCAATATAACAACTTTAATATCTAATAATAAACAGCATAATAAAATAATAAAATGGAAGATTTCCAGTATTTTATTATTTCAATGTAAATCTTTATTTACAAGACATTTGTAAAAAATGATAATAAATAGAGTATAGGAGTTCATGTTTACTGATGTAGGGGATCACAAATAATAATGGTTTAGACCAGAAAGTACTGGGATTAATATAATATTAATAAGTGTAAAATGTTTAAATAGACTGTTTATTCACAGTCCTAAAATCAATGTGTTAGTAAAATGTATTTGTAAGAGTTATTAGAAAATAAGATTAATGTTATGTGTTCTAAAAAGAATTATGTTTGCTAAATAATAGCCTACATACCATTAATAATGTTTAAATAGGTATGCTATGTTAACTCAAAAATAGTTAAAAGATATATGTTCAAACCATGTCTGCAGTATGTTCAATTGTGCAGATTGCTAAACAATGTTCATAATTATTTATTTTAATAACCGTAGTGTTAATTAACTACTACACTACACAATAAGTTATAAGACATGTTATTTTCATATAATTGTAATTATGTAAAGTCAGAGGAGGAGTTAAGTTTAAATTTATTTGAGAAAGACAGAAATATAAAATTCTAAAATCTAGGCCATTTGGTGAATTCACAGAAACAATATAAAGCAGTATAATTCACTTATAAATCCTATAAACTAGCAAGATTTATATTAGATAACTCAGTTCACCACTAATGGAAATGATCCTATGAGTTAAAATGATAATAAGGAAATATACCTTAAAACATTGTAAATTTTCAAAATATATAAATTAATTAATTTTCAAGAGCAATGTCAAATTTACAGATTAACACAAAAAACCAGTTCAAGGGTTTAATTTATATGTATTTAAGGAAAGGAAGAGGAATATGACTAATTAAAATTTATTATAATAGTATTACTGATACCTAAAATGGAGGAATTTTGTATAAAGACGGAAATCCAATTTTGAGCCTATATTTCCAAAAAGTGAACAAAATTTGTTAATTTCCACAAAATGTCTACAGATATGGACTATAATACATCAATTTAAAGGGAATGAGATGATTAAACCAATAATAAGGTTCATAATTCATAAAAGTGATGAATAAAATAGATAAATTCCATATATAATGTAATATTTTATCATGTGTACAGGTAATCGAAATATGTTAACAATACTTTTTCAAAGATTAACTGGGCCAGATTTATGACCAAGTTAATTAGTCTTTTGTTGAATATCAAGCTGAATAGTTGTGTGACAAAACGTTCTTTAAATCGAGTCGAAAATGGTACTAGCGTTTAGCCATTAAAATAAGTGAAACGAGAGTTAGACGAATTAGACACTTTTTAAACTAAAGCTATCCATACGTTCACGACAATAGTGAAAACAAACATCTAACTTCATGATACGAGTGACAGAAAACAGTAAAACCTTATATTTAAACCAATTCACTCTACAAATCATAACCATATCTTGAGAACGTTAACTCAAAGAAGTGAACACATACAAAATAAACTAACCAACACAAGTTTACACAGAACACTTCGTCAGAATACACCAAATAACTTAACAGACATATTACACCAGTGCGGGAAGATTTCAGACATTCACGAAGGTAATTCTGTCGTGATTTTGGACATGCCGATTTTGCAGTGAACTCGCCATATCTAGTAGCGGCCATTTTGAAAATTCAAGCTTGCCTTCTTTATCTTCCAGCAGTGACGTCATCGTCTGCATATTGGTTTGACAACATACATACACATTACTTATTGGAATTATTTAAATTTTATTGAATAATAATTATTGTATTTGTGTTAATTGTTAATGTTATACTTTCTCGTCACCCTTCTCTGACTATTAATTTTAATCGCTCAAAGAACCTGTCTTTTAATATATTAAATATCATAAATTTTGTTCTGTATGACACAATCGATAATTCCCGAGACAGAGTCGATAATTGCTCTCCATCGATAAAAAATCGATTATTTATTTAAATTGTCAATAAATCTATATATTTCCATTATTTCTTATCTGTTACTTATTTCACAGGTTAATTTAAGAGTATTTATTAAGGCCGAAGGACTTAACTAAGAAGAAAATATTTTATTTGAACGAGATATTGGACCAGCCAGAAAAGTCACCAATCGATTGCTAACTGGAGTTAAACTATTTAACTCCAGACTTGGTTCAAATCTTCTAGAAGTGCATCGGCGGTCAATAAATACCTGCCTGTTATTAAAATTTTTACAAGAACCTTTTAAAACAGATTTATTTCTTATACACACCTCTTAATAAACATAAACAAAATCTTTTACTATTTGAAAATTCTATTTTTATAAAATTTTCTATCAACTTATTATCTTTTGTAACGACCGGCATACAGCGGACGGCTTACAAAGTGGCGTCCAACTTAGAGGGCTTGATAATATAAGCCTGGCAGCGGTTATCCAGTCAGGAAGAAGGGCAACAACGACAAGCAAAATGGCAGGACTTACACAACAAGGAATGGATAAGATAATGGAAATGCTATTACAAATGAATAAGAACCTCGGATCCAAACTAGACGGGATGAATAAGAAACTAGAGGATCAGAATAAGAAAATGGACGAGAACCACGAGTCGATGATGGAGAATATGGAAAATTTCAGCAAGAAAATGGATGAGCACAACGTGTCGATAAGGGGAGATATCAAATCCATAAATAAGAAACTGGATGAAATAAGTAATGATAATAAACTGTTTAGGGAAGGATTAAGAACGGAGAAGACCGAAGAAATAAAAAATGACAGCAAACCAGAACCAGAGGAAATACCAAACAATAAAACCATGGAACCAGTCGTAGTATTACCTGAAAAGAAAACTAACGGGAATACAGAAAATACTAAAGATATGGAAGTGGAACCAAGGGAAAGGAGGACAACGCGTACAAGGAAATTAAGGAAAACCAAGGAAGAAATAGAAATGATGAACCATGGTTTAATGGATGTCAATAATATTCCAATTATCGACCATGAAGAAATCAGGAATTCCAGAAATTACGGAAGGAGGTTAAAAATAATCTCAGAAATAAAGTACCAACAGACAATAGTTTACCAATGGGGAAGGACCAGAGGTAAACGGAATACGACTTGTGGACCAGATCAGTTTCAGTGCTGGACTGGACAGTGTATTTCAGAAAGATGGAAATATAACATCTTATCAGACTGTAACGATGGCACTGGTGAATCACCAGAGTGTGTTCCATTAGTGCGCCATCCAGGACTATTCCAGTGTACAATTACACAAAAATGTAGACCTTCCGGATGGATACGTGATGGTGAACCAGATTATGGGGCTTCAGAGAAGCAAATAATTGATAAACCAGATGAAGACCCTCACAGATATTTTCAGGTCATACAGCATATGGACCAGAGACATATTGGTATATAAGACAATATTATAAGGGGAACAACATGAGCTTTGTAGCCAACAAAGGAATAATGGCCAGAAGGATGAAATATAAGGCGAAGGCTAAACATGTCACTGGTACCGGAACAAGTATGAAGACTATGGTCATCCGGACCATGAGAGTAACTGAAATGACAGACTACGGTTAAATCAAATACCACACACCTCCATTAAAAGGGACTGATGTCATGATAACCGACAACGGCAAAAAACTAAGGTCAAAGAAGAAGAAAATAATTACCAATAAGGAGAAATAATAAGAAGAAGGGACAAAGAACCAACACGGGGATTTAAGAAATAAATTAATTATAAAACTACACCTTGCAAAGGAAATATGAGCAACAATGCACCATAATAAAAGCATCCACCTGGGTATAAAGGAAAAATAATAATAAGAAATACGTTTGAATAAAGACAAGAAAAGAGTCATACAATATTTATGAAACTAATATGATATGTTTACCAAATAATGAGAAGAAGTTAGAATTTAAAATTATCCAAATTCTAAACACAATGTAAGCCAATTACATACAATTTATTTGAAAGAAACTATTTGGAAAGAAGAATATAACAATATTAGAATTTGAGAAAATCCTAAAAATTCCAAAGAAAAAGTAAGTACATCTTACTACACTATTATTAATGAAACCATTTAGAAGAATATAACAAGAAGAATTTTGAACAAATTATCCAAATTCTAAACACAATGTAAGCCAATTACATACAATTTATTTGAAAGAAACTATTTGGAAAAAAGAATAAAACAATAACAGAATTTGAAAAAATCCTAAAAATTCCAAAGAAAAAGTAAGTACATCTTACTAAACTTTTATTAATGAAACCATTTAGAAGATATGTACAAGAAGAATTTAAAATTATCCAAATTCTAAACACAATGTAAGCCAATTACATACAATTTATTTGAAAGAAACTATTTGGAAAGAAGAATATAACAATATTAGAATTTGAGAAAATCCTAAAAATTCCAAAGAAAAAGTAAGTACATCTTACTACACTATTATTAATGAAACCATTTAGAAGATATGTACAAGAAGAATTTAAAATCCCCCAAATTCTAAAAACAATGTAAGCCCATTACATACAATTTATTTGAGAAGAAACGTTTTGGAAGAAGATATATAAAATAGAATTTTGAAAATCCTCAAAATTCTAAAACACTTGTAAGCCAATCTTGCATAAATAATTATTTGAAGAAAAACTTTATGGCTATAATATAATAATAAAGAAGGAGAGAATTTAGATGAGAAACCATCTACATTCAAAAACTAGTAAGGACAGCTTACTAAATATTTATTTGAAGAGAAACATTTTGACAATAATACCAAGAGAATTTAGAAAAATAAAACCAGCAAAAACACAGGTAAACCCAAATGATTACATACAAATGATTTGAGAAAACTTTATGGAATAATATAAGAAGAGTGAATTTTTGAATTGTGTATAAATCAAGTTTCCAAACCAAGAATAAGTACAACTTACCAACCAATTATTAATAAAACACTTTGGTGAGATAAACAGAAGAGATTTCATACCATATTTATGGTAAGCATAGAATATAATTACCATGGTAACAAAGGATCATAATGGGATGAATAAAGGAAACAGACTTTAGAATTAAAACAAATAATTCTGGACAGTATGATCATGTCTAATTTCAATATGAAGAGTAAAAACCTTTCCATAAAATGATGCTAAAGGAAATAAAAAAGAAGAAATTCTTTAATACGATTTGAGTGATTGAATATAATAAAGTGAAAAAACTTATTTGGAATTATGAGATAATGAAACTTTGAAGTGGTATGAGGAGAAATTATGACCTCATTATGAAATTAATAAAAAACCATCATTCGAAAGTATAATAACAATGACAAGAATAATGTGAGAATAATGTCAAAGATTTATGTAATTAAACGAATTAATATAAAATGATTTATGAATTAAATGACAATTATGATAATGATAGTTCTACAAATTCTAGAAAATAGAACAAGTGGAAATTTAAGAACAAAGAAACAGTCTAAAAATGTCATAAAGATATGCTACAATAAACAATGCAGTTTATAATAAAAAAGCCAGAAGGTAATAAAGAATTTATAACCAAAAGATTTATATGATAAGAAAAGTTGAAAAATGTAATAATAGAAGAGCTTCCTACCATAATATCAAATGAAAGAAACATCCAGTTAACGAGTCAGAAGAACAACTGAGATAGGAATATTAAAATCTCTGAGAAATATAATAAGTAATAAGTGAAGTATCCCAAAGATATTTTTTTTTAAATAGTAACAAATGTGTACTATTCTGAATAATTTTTTTAATCTGTCTGAAGATAATTCCAGCAGGATTAATATGTTTTTTGAGCAGAGATGATTTGCCTCTGTACTCAAATATGTGTGAAGTATTGGACAGCAGAGGAAAGTAGCGTACAGTGCCTCTCTGAACTGAACCAGCTCACAAAGTAGGGAACGATAGGGAGGAAATATCCCAAGGAGAAAATACTAAGAAGAAATATGAAACTCAGATGACTATTACTATCAAGGAAGATCAAGTGAGAATGATATAAACTCAAATATAAATAAGAAAATTTTAAAATGGAAGGAAGTCCAAAATAGTAACAAACCTAGAATAATTATCATAAGCAATTGTTTCAGACAAAGCAAGTATAGTCTGAAAAAATTACTTCTGGAGAAGGGCATTCTGTAGCGTGACAGAAAATCCACTACATCTTAAGTCATATGAAATCATAAAGTTTAATTACACCAACAAATGTTATAATAATATTGAATGACATTTAAATAAATCAAAGGAATGAACCACGATAAAATAAAAATCCTCATTACATTATATATAAAAACCACTGTTTAAAAAAACCAAAGAAAGTATCGAAGCAACTCATAGTATCATATCAGTAATTTACCCAGGGAGCTAAGAGCAGTAGACCAGTTATATAAGACCATATCAAGAAAAAAGAGACTTAATTAAAGAGTAGTGAATACCAAAATACCCCAAAAACAAGAAAAGGGAAGAATAAAATTTGTGATCAGGAAGAAAACAATACCCTGATACCTGTAGAGAAGAATAAAGTCAGTATCAGTGAATAAATTAAATGTTCCAAACTAAACCTCAGTCGAGATAACACAAAGTACCTTGGTTTACCCAAGAATGAAGAAGGGAGACAAGAAAACCAGAAGAATGAAGACTAGAAGAGGGACAAGAATGAAGACTAGAAGAAGGACAAGAAGGAAGACCAGAAGGAAGATACGAAGAAGGACAAGAAAGAAGACAGGAGGAGAGGAAGAAATAGTATGAAAGAAACACCGTTGTAAAAATTTTATTATATAAACTACTATCAACCCCAAACCCACAAAAACTATGCAAAAGAAAGTATAACATACCCAAAATCCTATAAAAATGTAATTATTTAAAAAACTAAAGTGCTGTATAGCGTTATAAGAAGTGAATCGACTAAAGCTATTGGGTAATAAAGAAAATAAACTAGTCTTAACAGTCCATGATTACTAAAGGTCTGGTCTGAGATAATAAGACTCAAAATATCAGAACCAACAGTGAAAGTGAATTTGTGTAAGTGTTTTTTAGAAATGCAATAAACTTAAAGTTGGTGAAGCTATAACTTATCAGTATGCAATATAACAACTTTAATATCTAATAATAAACAGCATAATAAAATAATAAAATGGAAGATTTCCAGTATTTTATTATTTCAATGTAAATCTTTATTTACAAGACATTTGTAAAAAATGATAATAAATAGAGTATAGGAGTTCATGTTTACTGATGTAGGGGATCACAAATAATAATGGTTTAGACCAGAAAGTACTGGGATTAATATAATATTAATAAGTGTAAAATGTTTAAATAGACTGTTTATTCACAGTCCTAAAATCAATGTGTTAGTAAAATGTATTTGTAAGAGTTATTAGAAAATAAGATTAATGTTATGTGTTCTAAAAAGAATTATGTTTGCTAAATAATTGCCTACATACCATTAATAATGTTTAAATAGGTATGCTATGTTAACTCAAAAATAGTTAAAAGATATATGTTCAAACCATGTCTGCAGTATGTTCAATTGTGCAGATTGCTAAACAATGTTCATAATTATTTATTTTAATAACCGTAGTGTTAATTAACTACTACACTACACAATAAGTTATAAGACATGTTATTTTCATATAATTGTAATTATGTAAAGTCAGAGGAGGAGTTAAGTTTAAATTTATTTGAGAAAGACAGAAATATAAAATTCTAAAATCTAGGCCATTTGGTGAATTCACAGAAACAATATAAAGCAGTATAATTCACTTATAAATCCTGTAAACTAGCAAGATTTATATTAGATAACTCAGTTCACCACTAATGGAAATGATCCTATGAGTTAAAATGATAATAAGGAAATATACCTTAAAACATTGTAAATTTTCAAAATATATAAATTAATTAATTTTCAAGAGCAATGTCAAATTTACAGATTAACACAAAAAACCAGTTCAAGGGTTTAATTTATATGTATTTAAGGAAAGGAAGAGGAATATGACTAATTAAAATTTATTATAATAGTATTACTGATACCTAAAATGGAGGAATTTTGTATAAAGACGGAAATCCAATTTTGAGCCTATATTTCCAAAAAGTGAACAAAATTTGTTAATTTCCACAAAATGTCTACAGATATGGACTATAATACATCAATTTAAAGGGAATGAGATGATTAAACCAATAATAAGGTTCATAATTCATAAAAGTGATGAATAAAATAGATAAATTCCATATATAATGTAATATTTTATCATGTGTACAGGTAATCGAAATATGTTAACAATACTTTTTCAAAGATTAACTGGGCCAGATTTATGACCAAGTTAATTAGTCTTTTGTTGAATATCAAGCTGAATAGTTGTGTGACAAAACGTTCTTTAAATCGAGTCGAAAATGGTACTAGCGTTTAGCCATTAAAATAAGTGAAACGAGAGTTAGACGAATTAGACACTTTTTAAAACTAAAGCTATCCATACGTTCACGACAATAGTGAAAACAAACATCTAACTTCATGATACGAGTGACAGAAAACAGTAAAACCTTATATTTAAACCAATTCACTCTACAAATCATAACCATATCTTGAGAACGTTAACTCAAAGAAGTGAACACATACAAAATAAACTAACCAACACAAGTTTACACAGAACACTTCGTCAGAATACACCAAATAACTTAACAGACATATTACACCAGTGCGGGAAGATTTCAGACATTCACGAAGGTAATTCTGTCGTGATTTTGGACATGCCGATTTTGCAGTGAACTCGCCATATCTAGTAGCGGCCATTTTGAAAATTCAAGCTTGCCTTCTTTATCTTCCAGCAGTGACGTCATCGTCTGCATATTGGTTTGACAACATACATACACATTACTTATTGGAATTATTTAAATTTTATTGAATAATAATTATTGTATTTGTGTTAATTGTTAATGTTATACTTTCTCGTCACCCTTCTCTGACTATTAATTTTAATCGCTCAAAGAACCTGTCTTTTAATATATTAAATATCATAAATTTTGTTCTGTATGACACAATCGATAATTCCCGAGACAGAGTCGATAATTGCTCTCCATCGATAAAAAATCGATTATTTATTTAAATTGTCAATAAATCTATATATTTCCATTATTTCTTATCTGTTACTTATTTCACAGGTTAATTTAAGAGTATTTATTAAGGCTGAAGGACTTAACTAAGAAGAAAATATTTTATTTGAACGAGATATTGGACCAGCCAGAAAAGTCACCAATCGATTGCTAACTGGAGTTAAACTATTTAACTCCAGACTTGGTTCAAATCTTCTAGAAGTGCATCGGCGGTCAATAAATACCTGCCTGTTATTAAAATTTTTACAAGAACCTTTTAAAACAGATTTATTTCTTATACACACCTCTTAATAAACATAAACAAAATCTTTTACTATTTGAAAATTCTATTTTTATAAAATTTTCTATCAACTTATTATCTTTTGTAACGACCGGCATACAGCGGACGGCTTACAATATATATATATATTGTATATATATAATATATGATAATATATATATATATTAAAAGTAAATAATTTCTTATACAAATCTTTCTGTAAAACTACGAGATTTCATTCCACTAGAATAACATTTTAGCGTATATTGTCCGGCACTATCGAAGACAATTCTCAATTTAAACACGGAGACAAAAAATTAGATATGAAAAACTTTAAGCTTTTCTAAGCCTGTTTCCTGTTGCTGAGTGTAAGTAGATCTATTCTGTTTCAAATTTTCTTTTTTTGTTTTGTTACTTCTTCACCTTTATGACCGACGGCATATATTAAACAGTAGTAGAGACAATATTCACCCCTTCACTATTTTAATCTTTTGGCTTACATGACCTTTATGAAATTTTTGACAGGTCGCATCTATACACATAATTTTCAACTGTCATTATTAAGTACATTGTTACCATACTTATAATACTTATAATCAATAATTTTTCATGTAATATTCTGTCAAAACCTATTTAAACGACATAAAAAAAACAACGACTATAATTGACATTTATGTTTCCACCGTCCAGTAGTGTCATATGATCAGTGTATAAGATCTTTGTCTTCGGACAAGGCGGACTCGTTTAGCGGACTCTCTCTTTCATTGATAAAATTCGATACAGTAATTTTAATACTATTTAACAGTATTCCTCTTTTGCAGTTCTTGTAGTTTGTGACTTCTTTTTTTTGTGAATTATTATTAGTAGCTTATGTCCCCATTTATTTGGAATTTTCACTACCGTATTTCACTCATATATAGAAAGGCTGAGATACCAGTTAATAATGGGGTTAAAAAAAGTGTCCTCTCCCCTTGACTAAGTATTGCACAGGGAAACACTTCTAGAGGAATAACATGGTGTTTATTCTGGCGATTAGAAGTGCATTTGACATATGTTTGCTCATATCATGGCAGAAATGAAGTAAAACGTTACGACACGTTACGGAAAGTTTGCAACAAAAAACGCAGAAACTGGGTTTAAAAATAAACTTAAACGAAACAAAGCAGCTCCAACAAAACACTCGATATAATGAACCAATCTGCATAAACACTCAGACTATTGAGATTGTCACAAAGATTGTTTATCAGCATATAGCCTACGTCATAGATGAAGCTGGAATACTGATCTAGGCGTTTGAGAGAGGATTCGGAAAGCTAGAAAATCGTTTTTCATTTACAAGCATCTGAAAATATAGATTCTCTCCCAGGAATATTAAAATTTATATTGTCGATTCCAGCGATAAATCTGTTGTCTTATAAGGCTGTGAGTCCTGGAAAATCACAAAAGCTATTACCAAGAAAATCCAAGACCTTATAAACTATGTAGACAAAGAATATTGCACGTTTTATTGCCAGAACAAATCGCTAGCACAGAGTTCTATAAAAGAACAAACCAAACGCGGTTGAAAAAGCAATTGAAAGGAACATAATGGCATTGGAACGGCCATGAGCTCAGAAATCCCGGTGGGCGAGACGACATCTCGCGACAAGCCACTGAATGGAACCCCCAAGGTCCTCGTGGCAGACGGCGACCGATGATCACATGGAGAAGAGCAATTCTCGATAGGGTAAACGTGCTTGGAATAATCGTGGGCAGGAATTAAATAAATATCCAACAACAGACAAGTTGGAAACTAATTATGGACTCCTATATTCTCCGATGGAATGCTGGCCTTTGGATATTCATATTTCTCTTAAGATCATATTTAATTTTAGGGTTTTATGTCTGTCTTCTTTCCAAAGGTCGACTAGTTTTGTAATTATTTTCTGGCCTCTTTCATTTTTTGTATGCTTTTAGCTCAATTAATTTTTGCTATTTTTAGTTTATTTTGATCCAATTCCAGTACGGCCATATTCACGATTTTTCTGCCTTCATTTCCCCACTTGCTCATCCAGTTTCATGTGTTTAAAATCCGAAGTGAATCTTCAGCAGGTCTTTCCTCAATTTTAGTAATGGGTTTTTATCATTTTACCAAATTTTACCTTTGTATGTTGTTGTATCGGTGTTTCCGTCATCATACTCTTTGCCATTAGTTTCAGAATACATAGTGCTCTCAGTTAGGCCAATTAACGCATTGTATAACATTATTAATATTGTTGTCGTCGTCGTTGTTATTATTATTTTTATATAGACGGTTGTGTATGTTTCTGTACATAGCACGTACGTATGATAACTTTCTAGGAGCTACAAAAATGGTTAAAACCTCGTCTTCTGTAGGATATGAAGGACGCCAGAGATTTATCTGACAGGCAGTATGGTTTTAAGCATGTGTGTAGTAGGCAAAAATCATGCCTACTACAGTAGTCAAAACCGCAAAGGTAACCAAAGGAGGAAACGACTCCTCGCGGCCAATATGGCTAATGGTTATCTGGACGTAAAAACGGGTTTCACTCAGCGAAGTTGAGCTTGACGCTTCGGTGCATAAGTTTAGGATACCCGAATACCTGTTGTGGATGATTAGAGATTACCTAAGTGATAGGACATTACTATATGATACTGCAGAAGGATATCGAATTAAAGAGGTCACATCAGGGGCAGCTCAGGGATCGGTTTTAGGGCCAGACGAGTTGAATTCTTCATATGATGGCATTATTCGGATGGACATGCCTGAGAATACATTCTCAGTGGGGGGTACGCTGATGATACTGTAGCACTAGATGTAGAGCTGGCTCAGATGATATTAAGCTAAGTTATGCGACGAGTTAGTTCCTGGATGGCAGAGCACAGATTAAAACTGACAGCCGAAAAAACAGGAATCGTGCTACTTAGAAATTAGTATCTTCACAACATCTTGCCACTGCAGGTCGGGGAAGAAGCTGTGCAGACAAAAGGCGCAGTTAAGTATCTGGAGATACGAATGGTGGAAATAAAGCTCATGTTTTGGGTACAAATAAAACGGGCAGCTGTGAAGTCTACAACTATGAGGAGAATAATGTCTAATACCAGCGATCCGAAACCTTCCAAGCGATGATTACAGATGTCAGTTACGCAATTAATATTACTTTTTAGTGCAGGGGTCTGGTCTGGTGCATTCAAACTACAGAAATACAGAAGACATGTCAACAGTGCAGCAAAATGGCACACTCAAGAGTGGCTTGCTCCTACCGCACGGTTTCGAAGGTACCGTGCTAACTTCACAAGCTAAAATAGGGAAAGCACAAGCTCAAAGGGAGGCTAGGATAAAATCATAACAGGACAAGTCTATTCCGATGGACTGCCAGGGTCATGAGGCAGTTAGCTAAGTCAACTGACCATGAACATGGAGAGATGAATTATTGTCTTACACAATTTCTAACTGGTCATGGCCTGTTCCGGACATAGCTCTGTAGAATGGGAAAAGTAGACAGACCAGACTGAATTTTCAGTAAACAAAAAGCAGACAACTCTGAAGAATGCAGTGGGAAAGATCACACCCGACAATATCATTGGACTGACGCTGCAAAGCGAACGCCACTGGAACCATGTAGCAACCTACATAGAGAAGGTTCTTAGGCAGAGCAGAAAATGATCTTGCTAGGGCTGCTGACAAATAGCAGAAAACAGGTAACGTGAATCCGTTGAATGTTTAAAACCGATGAATGCCCACATGTACGAAGAAAACATGGCACTATCTGGGAAGTGAGGCCCAGGGTGGATCCATGCCATGTAAGAAGGGTTTGTGATTTTTATGTGCGAGTCTCACATACCGTAGGAGTGTCGAAACTTCTCCGGCGAGTTTTCCCCACGTGTTCCTCGTAAAAAAATTATTATTTGATATACACGTAATATCCATGTAAAATAATATCAAATATTTCGTAATAATCATTAAAAATTTTATAAGTAATCTGCAGAACGTAAATTTAATGAGTTTATAGATCAACTTTTCCCCCGTTGATGCTTGCAATCGCGTATTTGTTCTTCCTGGTTCCTCTTTCGTCTAACTAGATTCATATCGATACGTGTGGCATACAACGCAGGGAGAGAGGTAACATTCAGTGTACTTGAGGACAAGTTCTTACACTAGACAACCTATGGACCTAATACTACATTTTAGCAAAAAGTAGGAAAGGATAAAAGGCAAAAAGGATACAACTTTCCATACACCGATGAACGTATGTATCTCCGTACTTGTAAAATTATTTTCTTTTTGATACAAGACATACCAAAGTAGATGGCCCTGATAAAGTGGGATTTCGAAGGAAACACTCAAATAATTTCACAACTGTAAACATACTCAGGAAAGTAGAATATGCACAAAACGCTGCAAAAAAACCCCGAAGTTTAAATTTAGCGTTACGTGACAAGTTTGTTCTCGATATTGCATAAAGAATTAAGTAGAGCGAAAACTGATACGTAACAGAGAATGTTTTCAGGAATTCACTTTGCGACAGTAAGCATTTTATAACAGCCAATGTTTCTATTAACCGCCAGTGTTTTTTACAAAATTTGGCGTTTGTATCGGCGTTTCCAAACAATATGAACAAACTCATTTATCAAGTTTGTACAATTTTCTAGTCTACAAAAGTGATCAGTAACTAACGGTAGTCTTGTTTCATTATTTCTATGTTAAGCGTTTCTTGAGATATTATAAGCCGTAACGTTTTCCTGTATGTTTTATGATAGACCGTAGAGTACGTATTACTTTTTGCAAAGCTGATGAATGCGGTACTTTATTAACATGTCGAAATTGTCACAAATTTACATATAAATTTCTTATTCATTTTTAGCAATTTCCTATCATTTATTGGCGTATAAACAAATTCTGCGCGCGCATCTGTGTGTGTGTGTGCGTGAGTAAAAATTATAACGTTCCGGGCTACGTTATAAATCCAGGGAACCCGTGATAATTGACGCTAGCCAATTATACAGGCTGCCTACGTTGTAACAAACTGAAAATCAACACAACACTTGGAACAATAATAATTACTCTAATTATAGGACACAAGGGAAGGTAATTTAACTGATTTATGCACTCATTCAATATGTAACAAGATGACATCTCTTTATTAACAAATAATATATATAGATCCCATTACAAAAAAAATTTTCTCATACTAAAATCGTTAAAAGGGGTTTTCTGTCAAACAAACGATCAAACAGATCGTGTATTTTACCTCGGATCCGAGTCTCTTTAAATCTAGCAAAGACGTCTGAAATTTATTTTACTTATCAAGAAGGTTGCATTGTTACATGAACACCATTTGAAGAATGGTATTATTTAGTAGGGATTAAAAGTTATATTTCAAGAGTAATGTTACAACGTATGATTTTAGATATTACTGGTTACATTTTTCTAAAACTTAATGCTTAGAGATGATTATTGTCTTTTTAAAAGTCTTTGGCATGTATGAAAACTTATATTTTAAATGTACATAATTCTCGGTAGAAGAGCTACCGAGTCACATCTTAGATACGCTTTTTCTGTCCGTGTCCTGGGGCGTGAATCTTCGGTACTCTGTTCGTCGGGGTAGCCATCTGGGTAGTATTTCCGGTGAAAGTCCTCTGGGTGTATTAACGAGGAGATGGATGTTATGCTGCGTGAAGTCGTGCTAATCCTCGGCGGTTCTGGTAAGTGTTGTTTAGGTGGTAGTCGTCCCTATCTGCAGTTGTGCACGTCACATATATTTACTGGCACCGTAGTACTGGAGTTTGCATCTTCTTTTTACATTAATATCTGAATTTCATTACTCGAACAATATTCGAGAGTTCGTTTTTTAATTAACTTGAGACATCACCTTATATACTAATTCTTTTTACATTATCACACTTTCTAACAAATTCCTCACTACATCTTCAATATATAACTAGCTCTCCACGCTTTTAGTGGAAGCTAACACTCATTAAAAATCAAAAAGAATAACAAAACATTTTATGAAGAGCCCTCGCTTGGAGGTGTTTACAGTCTGAAAGCCGCATCGTTACTCTTGCATTGTTACAACAGGTAGATTGCAACGACGCAGAGTGAGTACTCCGCCATAATATACAGTAGTTCCAACTCTTTATTAATAATACATTCTTATGGTATGACAAAATAAACTATCTAGACTTATCTTGTTTACAGGGATTATTATTACTACTACTTGTGACTTTAAATTATTAATTAATTACATTACGATTTACAGATATTTCTAATTTACTGCCGGTTCGGTATGCACGTTGTGTCCGGAATAGACAGGTCAACGCATGATAAATTTACTAAAGGGTTAACTGTATTATTCTTAACTTTTACATTCAGATTTTAATTACTTATTTAGTTAGATTTTCTTAATTTAATTTTAATTACTATTATGAGTTAGTTCAGGGTTATTTGGTTTAATCGTGCGATTTAAAGTACTTACTTACTTACTGTGTGGAATTTCTCTCCTTCTTTCCCTTTTTCTTTCACTTAGTTATTGGCATGTGTTATACACATTTTTTTTCTTCTGGGTATAAAACAATATACATATATATATATATATATATTCTTACAAACTACCTTTTTTTTTACATAAAATTTTCACTTAATGACTACATTTTAAAACACAAAAACTTCTTCTTATTTCTATTACTTAAATCTACTACCGGTTTTTTCTTTCTTTGGGTTTTGGTTACTCTCTTCATAGAGTTACTTTCTAAATAATTTCTCATTT
The DNA here is from genome assembly GCA_034769895.1 of Magicicada septendecula. Taxonomy (NCBI): domain Eukaryota; kingdom Metazoa; phylum Arthropoda; class Insecta; order Hemiptera; family Cicadidae; genus Magicicada; species Magicicada septendecula. The sequence goes on along the minus strand of CM068367.1, from coordinate 938,891,181 downwards.
AGTGGTCAGCTGACTACTCATTTTGCTCATCTTTCGCTGAACAGGATCTAAGGTTGATCAGGCCTCATTCCCAATTCTACGATTAACACTTAGCATGGTTACTGAGGTACAAGATAACTTGTCTACCTAGTATTACCTTTTTTATTTTTGGCGATGCTATTTCCTCATTTCCTTTTCATACAATTTTATCTGCGAAATATGTGCTCTTCGTACATATTCTCGAGTCGCAGGTTCGTACAGGGCTACGGTAACTGGGGTTAAGTACTTCTGGATTTGGTAAGGACCACACCATCGGTATGATAGTTTAGAGGTGGTCTTATCAATTGCACTACTAGTCGGGTGTGTCTTGTACATTACTAAGTCACCGACTTGGTACCTAACTAAATTGTTATTGTTATGAATATTTCTCTCGTGGTATTTTCGGGATTGCTCTAAGTTCGCTCTTAAATTTGCGCGAGCTTTATTCCAGATTTGTTTAATCTGCTTATCCATTATTTGCGGAGGTAGCAAGTCATGTATTTTCCATTTTGTGGACAAGGGGTGGTTTGGTTTGTATTTATACAGTAACTCAAATGGGGTAGACTTATGTCCTTCGTGATAAGCTGAATTAAAGGCGTATGGTATCCAGGATAGGTTCTGGTCCCAAGACGTATGATCGTTCGCAAGGTAGGCGATTAATGCAGATTTGAGGTTTCGCAGATACCTTTCAGCACTATTGCCTTGCGGTCGATACTCCGTCGTGGTAATATGGCCTATTCCTAACTTGAAACACATATTCTTAAATTCCTTCGCCTTAAATTGGGGTCCGTTATCTGACACTATACGTACAGGTGTACCATAATCTTTAAATAATCTCTCCTGTAATATTTTTACAGTCGTCGACGCTAACGCTCGCCGCATGGGATACATCCAAACAAATTTGGTGAACGAATCTACACATATGAGTAGCATAGTATTACCTGATTTAGATCGTGGGTAGGGACCTGAAAAGTCTAAATAAAGTTTAGAGAAAGGGGTAGTAGGGATTTCTGAAATTAATTGGCTTACCTGACTGTTTCTTGCCGGTTTATTGAGAGCGCATAAATTACACTTTTTTACGAAACTAGCAATTTCGCTGTTCATATTGTTCCAATGATATTCCTTACGAATACGATGTATTGTTATATTGATTCCCATATGGGCTCCAATGGTGGATGAATGGAAGTACTCCATCAGCATGGGCTTAATTACATCAGGGGCGATTATCCTTAATTCCTTTCCATTTCCTATTTTGTGGCATAGTATTCTTTTACTTAATACATATTTCTCTGATTTAATTCCTTGCTCAAGTTGTTCTATAATCGGTTTAAGAAGAGGGTCTTGTTGTTGATATTGAGCAATGTTGGTAAACGCAAGGGGGAATTCAGTAATTACGGTGTTAACAATGGGTGTTTCCAGACTCTCCTTGTTTTCGGGAGTATTAGTGGGCGACTGGAACATACGGGACAGGGTATCAGCGACTACGTTTTGTGTACCTTTAATATGCTGCACTTTGAAGTTGTAACAGTTTAACCTCAATACCCATCTTCCAATACGTCCTAACTGTTTAGGGTGATTCAGTAACCAAGATAATGCTTGATTATCAGTTTCCAAAAGGAATTCTTTATGTTCTAGAAAGGGTTTAAACTTCTCAAACGCAAAAACAATGGCTAAACATTCCAATTCATAAGCGGAATATTTTTTTTCTTGGTCATTCAATGTTCGTGAAGCATAACTAATCGGTAGTCTACTGTTTTCTATTTCCTGATAGATGACTGCACCTAAAGCTACACTTGAACTGTCGGTCTGAACTACGAAAGGTTTCGTAAAATCTGCTAGTTGTAATACTGGGGGAGATATAATGCTTTCTTTTAGTTGTTCGAACGCATTTTGGTGTTGTGCAGTCCATTCAAATTTCGCTCCCTTCTTTCTTAAGGCATTCAGCGGTGCTGCTATTTCGGCAAGATGGGGAATATACTTGTGGAAATAATTTACCATTCCCAAAAATCGGGCTATACCTTTTGCATCTCGCGGGGGTAAAAATTCTCTGATTGCACGGGTTCGTTCGGGGTCTATGCTTACCTTTCCGTTGGCTTTCACGATGTGACCTAAAAATGAAAATTGTGGGACTGCAAAATTTACCTTTTTGGGGTTAACTGTTAATCCTGCTTTTTGTAATCGAGATAACACTTCACGTAGATGTTTAAGATGTTGTTCCATCGATTCGCTATAGATTACGATGTCGTCCAGGTACTGATACACATATTTAAATTTAATATCATGAAATATTCTTTCTAATAGTCTACTACATACGGAACTTGCTTGAGATATTCCAAAGGGCACTCTAGTAAATTGGTACAGGTTGAAGGAACAGCAAACGCGGTTAGACGTTTGGATTCCTCCGAAAGGGGTATTTGGTGAAATGCTTGATTTAGATCCATTACCGTAAAGACTTTCGCTTTTGTGAAGTAATGAAAAGCACTATGGATGTCTGGAAGCGGGATAGATTCAAATTCTGTTCGTTTGTTTAATTGCCGGTAGTCCACAACTAGTCTATGTCTGTCGTGACCTTTTGGTACTAAAAAGGAGGGTGATGAATACGGAGACGTAGAGGGTTCAATGACTCCTTGTTCTAACAACTTGTTGATATGGGTTCCTCATCACTTCCATCTTGGGAGGCGACAACTTGTATGGGGGTAGGCGTATTACTTTGTGATCTCTCAGATTGATCTTATATTCTATTAGCTTCGTAAGTCCTAGCTTAGTTGTAAGAACGGTGGAAAATTCTTTTATTAATTTCTGCATTCCCAGCCTATCTCTATTTCCTAGATGAGATAATTCAGACTCTTGGTGTACTATGTGTGTAGTCGATGATCGAATACTTTCTTGTTCGTCAGTTTTACAATCAAAATTATACTTCCGTGTACGGTCGAATCTAAAATAATATTTCTGCTCGTGTATGTCAAGAATTATTCCCGTTTTACTTATGAAGTCAGCTCCCAATATTAAGTCGGGTCCTAAATCATTACATACTAACATTGTAAAAAACCACGTTAGATTCTTGATTTTTACTTTAATGGTGATGCTAAGTTTTATCACTATATTCTGTTTATTGGCTGTAGCACATTTTATATTCACAGCTTGACTGCGTTTCACTAGGTTGTGTTCGAATAATTTATCTGCTAACTTTTGACTGATTAAGGTTCTAGTAGATCCAGAATCGATTAATGCGATGGTGGAGGTAACACCTAGGTCAATTTGTATTAAGGGCAATAGACTTTTAGTCCAATCACATTTAGTTATCGCGTTACATCTTTCAATAAACTTTCTAACATAGGGATCTATTTCTCTAGTGTTTCTTTTCCTTCCTTTTTTTTTATATGGTCGTACATTTCTTTGGGTTTACCGGATCTCAAGTTGCTGCGGAAGACACAGGATTTCGGGTCTCCCTGCCTTACATGTTTTTTGGATTAGGGTGTTTACGTTCGTATTGCTTGTTGTTACAGTTTCTACTTATGTGTCCATACTTACCGCAGTTATAACACATATTCTTATTACGAGGAGGGTACCTAGCTTCCGTTTTAGGTTGTGTTTCATTTGATTTACCAGGGCTGTGCAAATTGTGCGGTCTATTGAATACTCGCCTTTCACGCTGGGTTGTCACATCAGGCACTAGGACTTGCAATTCATTTCTATTCGCTTCGGTTGATTTCATCGCATGTCTGTTCTGATCTGAGTACCATACATTCGAAGAGTGGATACTTCATTGTTCTAGATCCGCAAAGGTGTTGGGTCGATTTATCAACGCTAAACGAGATCTTTCTTCTGGAGACAATCCTACTAAAATGGTGTCGACCATCTGTCTCTCATTCCAATCTACTTGCAGTAGTCGAGAGGACTCCCTGATGTCTGAGATGTAATGGGCCAATCTCTCGTGATTTCCTTGTACTCGTAGTACGGTCTTTCTCTTAAGTTCCTCATAAATGCCGGTGGGAATAAAATATTTTATTATTGTGGTATGCAGTTCTTCTACTGGAAGGGTAGAGCTTAATGATTCTAGCACACGATTCTTTAACGGGGGTTTACATTTCGGTAGGAGGACTTGCAAAATTTGCCAGTCATTTAGCTGCTGTAGATCCTTTATCTGCAGGAGATATTTGATGAAATTCAGTAGTTTAGTGACATTTAAACCATCAGTGTATGGAATTTCAGCTAAGAGTTTTTCTACAGGATGAGTGATTTTTCCATAGAGGTCTGCGTTATAATTTACGTGTGGCATCACTTTAGGAGGACCAGATGATGCGTTCGGGGTTGTCAATTCGTACATTCCGGGGCGAATCTGGAAACCACTGGGAGGAGGGGCTTCAAATATAGTCGGGGCAATTAAATCTTTATTTGGGTATTGCTCTTGAGTAGGTTGTATTTGCGATACGACGGGTGAGTCCCGATCCGTGTTGGGTGGAGGGTGTTCTAACGTAGGGGATTGAGCTGGGGAGATGTGTAGTTTCTTCAAGGACTTCTCAATTTCATCCATTCGGAACGAGTCAGATTTTCTGAGTAATTCATTGATAATAGTGGGTAATTGACGTAAAGCTTCATCTGCAAAACTTTGGACTTCAGGAGGTATTTCCGTAAGGTTAGGCCAGTTCAACAAATTTTTCATTCGCCGGGTTAAATGTTCTATCCTTTGAGTTGTCCGCAATATTACCGCAGGAGATTTCTCGTCTTGGAGGGTTTGGGACAATAAAGTCAACTCACTATACTTGGCATTACTCGTTTCTCTCTCGCTCTCATAATCGAGTCCGCTTAGGTTGCTTAACTGCACGAGTGTATCAAATCCACTTTCGCGTACAGACTTGCGCAATTCCGCGACTGTTACATTCGCATGGGGTATACCACGTAAAAGAGCTTCATAAGACAGCTCGTCCTTTAATAGTAAATCTGGATTAAATTGTGCCATTTTTACCTTATTTCTAACACACTAAAATTTATTTAAAATTTATTTTACTACACTATACACTTATTACATAGACAATTTAATTCATGGTTAAAGCATTTGCATTGTTCGTAAGAGAATAAAGACAAAAATTCCACACAGACCTCAGTGTATTGTCAACGATCAGCTGTTCGCTGGAATGTAGGTCAGAGTAGTTTTCTTTGTAAACAATGGCATACTTGTTGTATGCGTGGGAACGCGAGAAATACACTTGGGGTGAGGGATGTTATTGTTCTATATAACAATAGCTGACGGCTATCTTTATCGACTGGTTTCAACTGGCTCCAACACGGGGGTGAGTGCGAGGCAATGATACACGTTTTACACAAGTTACAGCCCGTAATAAGCTGAGTTTAGTTATTAAATGTTTTACGTTCTAATTTTAATTTCTGTAATTCTATCTTTTTTTTCCTCTCTCCAGTAGCAAAATTAAACTTACGAATTTATTTACACGTAATTAACCTGGTCTACTTTAGTCAATAGTTTATATGTTTCACCGTGACAACAGACATACAACTTACATTCTATGCAGGCATATTCAGGAAACTACAGGTCTTGAATTGTCGCAATATAAACCTGTTAAAGACTGAACAGTTTGACAAGCACTAAAATTCATGTAGGTACTTGCATTGATGTAATACAATGATAGTTTGTATTATTTTGCGTATGTTAAATAAATTATACACAAGTTCATGCGTAATCTTACACAAAATAAATTCACAATGGTAAATTAATACTGTCGCTATTTTTTTTTTTTTTTTGCAACTTACCCTTTTTGGGGTGACATGAAATACATTAACTGAGTGCATAGATCAGCAGAGAGTTATCTATTTTTCTTTTACTACGTAACAATTATTTCACACGAAAGCAGAGTGCCGCAATTCTATATGTGACACTCTGTACACGATAAATTCTTTTGTACAAAGCAGAGTGGCGCAACTTTATAACGTTCCGGGCTACGTTATAAATCCAGGGAACCCGTGATAATTGACGCTAGCCAATTATACAGGCTGCCTACGTTGTAACAAACTGAAAATCAACACAACACTTGGAACAATAATAATTACTCTAATTATAGGACACAAGGGAAGGTAATTTAACTGATTTATGCACTCACTTCAATATGTAACAAGATGACATCTCTTTATTAACAAATGATATAATGTATATATATATATAGATCCCATTACAAAAAAAAATGTCTCATACTGAAATCGTTAAAAGGGGTTTTCTGTCAAACAAACGATCAAACAGATCGTGTATTTTACCTCGGATCCGAGTCTCTTTAAATCTAGCAAAGACGTCTGAAATTTATTTTACTTATCAAGAAGGTTGCATTGTTACATGAACACCATTTGAAGAATGGTATTATTTAGTTAAGGGATTAAAAGTTATATCTCAAGAGTAATGTTACAACGTATGATTTTAGAAATTACTGGTTACATTTTTCTGAAACTTAATGCTTAGAGATGATTAATGTCTTTTTAAAAGTCTTTGGCATGTATGAAAACTTATATTTTAAATGTACATAATTCTCGGTAGACGAGCTACCGAGTCACCTCTTAGATACGCTTTTTCTGTCCGTGTCCTGGGGCGTGAATCTTCGGTACTCTGTTCGTCGGGGTAGTCATCTGGCTAGTATTTCCGGTGAAAGTCCTCTGGGTGTATTAACGAGGAGATGGATGTTATGCTGCGTGAAGTCGTGCTGATCCTCGGCGGTTCTGGTAAGTGTTGTTTAGGTGGTAGTCGTCCCTATCTGCAGTTGTGCACGTCACGTATTTACTGGCACCGTAGTACTGGAGTTTGCATCTTCTTTTTACATTAATATCTGAATTACATTACTCGAACAATATTCGAGAGTTCGTTTTTTAATTAACTTGAGACATCACCTTATATACTAATTCTTTTTACATTATCACACTTTCTAACAAATTCCTCACTACATCTTCAATATATAACTAGCTCTCCACGCTTTTAGTGGAAGCTAACACTCATTAAAAATCAAAAAGAATAACAAAACATTTTATGAAGAGCCCTCGCTTGGAGGTGTTTACAGTCTGAAAGCCGCATCGTTACTCTTGCATTGTTACAACAGGTAGATTGCAACGACGCAGAGTGAGTACTCCGCCATAATATACAGTAGTTCCAACTCTTTATTAATAATACATTCTTATGGTATGACAAAATAAACTATCTAGACTTATCTTGTTTACAGGGATTATTATTACTACTACTTGTGACTTTAAATTATTAATTAATTACATTACGATTTACAGATATTTCTAATTTACTGCCGGTTCGGTATGCACGTTGTGTCCGGAATAGACAGGTCAACGCATGATAAATTTACTAAAGTGTTAACTGTATTATTCTTAACTTTTACATTCAGATTTTAATTACTTATTTAGTTAGATTTTCTTAATTTAATTTTCATTACTATTATGAGTTAGTTCAGGGTTATTTGGTTTAATCGTGCGATTTAAAGTACTTACTTACTTTCGGTTTTTTATATATTTTTATTATTAATTTTGTTTTATTTATTTACCATTTAAATCGTCACAAAATTGGTAATTTTATTATTTTTACAATCTGCTAATATATCGCTCACATTTAAGTGGAGTATTTCTGTGTAATAAGTTTGGCTAATTATTAGTTTGTAAGAAGACGTGAAAAATCTAGTTACAAAGGTTACAGTCCAGCTCAGTGCGTAGTTCGGCGTAAACATTCAGCTCGAAATTTTAAATCAACAAATTACTAGGCATTTCAATTATAAAACTGTACAACTGAATTTAAACATTGCATATGTGCGCCCGTACAACGATACGCGTGAGTTTAACTTTATTTGTTACCCAGAACAAAGAAAAGTAAAATAAAAGTGTATATTATTGTCTATGTTGCACTATCTGATCTGACACGAGAGCAAATGGTACCAGTAATGAAGCAACTGTTTTTATCTATTTACTTTATTTACCCAGTAAAGTAGACGCACAAAACGTTACTTTAAAATTCTACAGAACTGAGTTGCAATACTAACTTGTGAAAATTATATAGATAAACTTGGTTAATTTATAGAATGTTAATAGGCATTAATATAATTTTTGAGTGTAACAAACTGGCAAAGTGCATTTCGTAAAATTTAACAGTTACACAATTAGCAGACGTTTATTTAAAAAAAATTAGTAAAAGGTTACAGTCAGAAGAATAAAAAACTTACATAACGTATAGAACATAATAATTATAAAATCCTTTTGGGAAGGAATTATTCGCACAATTTGACAAAGTTGCGACACACTTCGCTCCACCGTAAACCAACGAAATAATACTCACGTTAGAGAAACGAACAAAGATGTCAACTGTGTATATATTTGTATATATATATATATATATTGTTACAAATACTATTAGTATGTAACTAGTGCAACACCGTTACGGGTTATCGTTGTTTCAGCCCCACGTTATGAGCGTCAATTTGTTACAAATAAGACTCCTTATACTCTTCGAAACTCTCGCCTAATTAAGCCCCACTGTTGGGTTCACCAATTTGTAATTAAATAACAATATTTTACGTATCAGTATTAAGCCCAAGTATTTGTAATCTAAATTCTATGCGATGTATTTATTGAACAAGATGATGTTCAAAAGCTCCACTGTGGAATGCGTCAAATTGTAATATTTTACTGTAGATGAGATCTCCTGCAAATCAATGTTAATTTATTTATAAAGAAAATTATTTATTATGTGGTTGATGTTATTCGGTTCTTGATAATAGATCTGTATTAAATAGTTATCAAGTGTTTTACAAGAGAAAAACGCTATATTCCAGTTATTATATTGAATAATTCAATATTTTTCTCCAACCCTAGTCGGTATATAGTATCGAAATTGTAAAGAGAAGAGAGCGGAGAGAGTAAGTTAGTTCTCTATTCTCCCGTATTCACCAGCTGTCAACAAACGAGCGCTGTGGTTGGCGATTGACCAGTTATTATAGGTTAAGTCGTTCCGCTTGATGCGTTCTCACGTTCCTTTCTCTGTAATTTACACCCTATTCGAAATACACTAATTATTCTACAAATAACAAGAAATCGTCAAATTCAAGAAGGATTCTGTATTTTATATATGTTTTAATTCCAACAGCTGCTTCCTCTTGCTACTAATACACCATCTCGATTATACAATACATAATCGATTTGTTATTGAATTCTGGTTTTAGATGTGTTACAATTTAATTATAATTTTCAGTTTGTTTTTTATCTCAGGGTACATGTAGTTCTTTTAACTATTAGTAAGGTCAGGTGATGCAATTTTAAGGTTACTAAGTATTACAATATTGTTATAAAATCTTATTATATAAAATTAAATATAAGCAGGGTTTTTACCAACTTCGATCGGATACTTAATGTGGCAGTGTTTCGCTACGCCGAGACGAGAACAGAATGTTGCTTCGATGGCTGGAAAATATCAGCATCCAGCTTCTCAATAAAAGTTTGGTATTGATGTCCCAGGATGTAGTAGAAGTTTCAGTTCTAATCTTCGTGAATCTTCCCGGTTCTGGTGGTTACAGGTCCCAATGGAATTTGTGTAGTATTAAAACTTCGTTCGGTTGTGGAAAGTGAGGTTTGGACGTAATTCTAAATTTCTTCGTTAGTTTTTTAATATATTTTAATTAATTTGGCATCCCTCGGCTATGGATCATCTTTATTTAATTATAGTTCATTTTCATCATTACTCTTTTGCTGTTAGTAGGTTGAATGATTTATTTTTTTGAATTCATTTAACTTTAATGGTATGTAGAATTATATTTGCTGAGAGATAGATTCAGGAGTTACTACTCAGTCCTTTTTAATGGATTTCCTTTTATGAAATTTGATTTATTTAATTTTATTCATTTAGTTTTGGTTTTATATTTGTATTAACTCAACTCTACTCATTCACATATAACAATTGAGTGTTGAAAATCAACAAGATATCTTGCATTCAGTCGTCCCTAACAACCATTTTCTTCTTCTGTTATTGGATAATATTTGTTATCCTAGAGCCGTAATTAGGAAATATTCTTACACTTTTTAATAAAATACTCCCTTATTAAAATTACATTAAATCATATAAAACTTTCACCTAATATGCATTATTAAACCATATACATTTTACTACATTTTCTTCTTGATCGACTTATTTTAAAAGGTATTATTTTCCTTTTACAAAATACTAATTTTAGGCCTATTTGGTTTATTACATGTGTTATAAATTTTTGTTTTTAATTTAGCTTTTCCGACCTGACCTACTGTACAATGAGTCACTGGCTTATGGCCAATTATTCTAATTTTATTTTCCTGATTTCAATTTATTATTATTATTTATTTTATCATTGAACCCTTCATCTGTTTATAACTTAATTACAATGACCCCTTGACAATTTATTAACAATTATTGTCCTCCTGGCCAAGTTTACAAATATTATATTATGACATCTTCATTAATTATTCAAAGTAAATACACTTAACATGATACAATACATAATAAATACACTTGTATTTAATTACTTAAATACAAGTTTAACATGAATGGAATTAGTATCCATTACTTAATACCTTCTTAAAGCAATGGCTTCACACCTGCTACATACAAAACACAGAATAAATATCATGTAAACACAATATCATGATAAAGCACAACAACATGTACATCATTATAAAACATTAAATATCAATTAAACAGTCTACTATTTTCAAACTTGTCTACAGTAAATTCATCTCATTAGACACTGTGTTTATAGTTTACATCTTCCACTGATCACTCCATATTTTATATTTATATACATTTTTACTATTTTATTGCCTAGTAACCTTACTAGGTATTATTAATATATTTTTTAGGTGAGGTTTACCTTCCTGACCTTAATTATGGCATACCTTGGGTATTGTTTGAATTTCTATGGACAAAATTTTTATGTAACGTCTGGGACCTTAACTTTGTTACGTTACATAATATATATATATATATACATTTTTTTTATTTTTTCTCTTAGATATTGTGAAGTGTTGAAGTTCTAAGGTTAAGAACGTTCTTCATTTTAACAGGGGTAGAAGTACATAACTAGCATATAATTCATAATCAGTGCTTAACGTAAGTAAAACAAACCTTAAAATGACCGAATCGACGAATTACAAAACCTGTTACGTTTTTCCATAAAAGTTTAAATTACACATGAAAAAAGTTTAAATTACACATTAATTTCACATTTATTTTTAAATAAGATAAAATGTCATCAGCATCCTGTAGTGTAAGACCAGCGATAGAAATGCTACATCTGAACCTCTAGCCCTGCTCTGACTTCCATTCGGAGACCCACCTCCTAAGTTCTTCTGCCCCTTGTACTTTTGGAAAACCTTCCTCTTCCGCCTCTAGGACCGTTGACCGCCGATCTCGCATTGATGACACACGTTGCCTTTATTGACTATGATTTAGTTAGAGTTAGCAGAGCTACTCTATGCGATATTATGTGTAAGAGGAATTATCCTAAACGTTTTGTAGATGTTATGAAGAGCTTAATTTATCGTACAAGGATAATATTGTCTTTAGGATAGGAATTGGCAGAGGGGATTATGATTTGATAATCAGGGAGCGCGCCAAGTTTGTAAGATGTCTAAAATTGTTTAATAACATGTCTAACACTATACTGAAGACATAGAGAGTTGAAATTATGAGTGGATCCAGGAACAAAAATAAATAATAGAACATACTTGAATACAATGCGGTTTGCGAATGGGTGATTAAGTAATAATCCAAAACAATGAATTCGAGCTCCGGAGGTCAATGTTCCAGTTACAGCAAGTCTGTTCGACTTACAACATGAAAATTCCTTCTGAAGACAGAAACTGTGGCTTTCATTGGCCAGTACCCCTTGCGATCTAAAATTGTATTGGATAAGAGTATACAGCAGGTGTCACATTTCCGCTATCTTGGTTGTGATATCCCTTATGACGTGGATTATGATGGTCATCATAAGTTGGCCAAATTTCAGTCAACATATGGCACAATTCATCAAGTATTATCGATAAAAAAAGGAAAGAGACTCAACTAAAGTTTATAAAGTAATGGCTGTACCAGTGTCTTTGTATTATTCTGAACTTGGGTTCCTGTGAAGAAACATCTGAGTAGGATACAGGAATTGGAGGTGACATTCATGCCATCTGTTAAAGGCTGCACGCGAATAGATAGACTCTTCAGTGAAGACATACGCAGAGTTGAATATTTTCAATAGAGTTGATCGTAATTAATCATAGAAAACAGCGAGAGACGAAATGCTCATCTAAATAGGATGCTATATGGCAGGTTGCCTAAGAAAATTTGGCAATACAAGCATATTGGATAAATAAATATAGGAAGACTTAGGAACCGTTTTGAAGTGGATGTATTCTTTTGGGTCTGGAACAGGCAATTCGCCTATTCCCTGACGAAAGAAGAAGATGAAGAAAGTAACTCACGCGTTTTCCATAGGTGTTAACTGAGAATAGGCGATAACATTTCAACGTGATACAATAATTCATTTGTGTGCATGTGTCCGTATTGTCTGTTTCACAATTGTACTCACAACTGTTCATGTAACTTATTTAATGCATGTTTTTATTATTATGTACTTTATTATTATATTATCTGCTTTTTTCAACACAATACGTTTCCTTTTTTCTTTTAAAGAAAATTCGATAACAATTATATGGGGAATCCAATAACATCTTAAAAAGTACAAATTTGAGCAATTTATTTGTTGGGAATAGCTTCAACGTAAATAATGGAGTCTCCGTAATATTGGGTGTTTAGTATTCAGTGCAGACAATATACGCGTTAGTCAAAGTTACCAACGACGCCAGCGTTAGTTAACACGAATACTAACACTATTACTTGTCTTTAATTTAAAACAAATAAATGGCTTTGAAATATTCCTTAACCCTTCCCTAATAAGTCGTAACACTTTACTGCCCATTTTTTAGAGATGAACACGTATTTGGTAGTTCAGTTGTTCAGCAGACGTTGCTTGTTCATCTAGGCACTATTGGAGGGCCAGAAGTTATCTTCGCTTCACCACGAGATCGTTGACACATAGCAGGTAAGCCTTCTGGACTCTCTACAGTTACATCTTATTACAAACCATGTCATCATTTCCGGAACGGAAAGAAACGTCTCCGCTCTCCGTTGTCCAAAAAATCATGTAAAATAAGTATATATAAAATAAATTATAGTAATAATATTACTTCTATCTGATGGCTGAGGCATCTGAAGTGATGGTTGTGTTTCAGGTATTATCTGCGCCTGCTGGGTGGCTGGTTCAATTGTTGGTTTCCTGCCACTGTTCGGATGGAACGCGGGCTTCAGAGACTCTCACTTGGAGCAATGTCTGTTCACCGAAGTCATGGATTACAACTTCCTCGTGTTTCTGTACTTCTCTACTATAATATTCCCGGCGCTAGTCATGGCTGCTTTCTATGCACACATATATACTGTGGTTCTCAAACAGGTTAGTCTGCAAATTACTTCTGTCTGCCCGTCTTCGGCTTGGGAATACCTTGGCTTAAAATATCGAATAAATGTGGCCACACACACACACACACACACACACACACACACACACACACATACACACACACACACACACACAGATGCCTGTTTATAGGCATACTATAATCAAAAAGCACTATAACCAAAATCTGAAGTAACATCCAGTTTTGGAAATTCTAAAACATTTTTGGACATCAGGACGCAAAAAAAAACAAAATTTGAAAAATTATAAAAGTCTATGTAGGACATCAATTTTTGTATCATTTTATTCAAAACACAAACACGGCATCTCTCTTGTGTTATGGTATTCGTGTTATTCCAGGTGCGTTAGTGAAAAATGCGCCAATTTTAATTTCAGTTAATTGTGTAATTTTTAGTAACTTTTTAATAATGCCAAAACGAAAATGTGCATTCAGCCAGCGTTTCAAAGAACAGTACCGGTATCCGTTTTTTGGTCATTTTTGTGGTTCGGATGGTAAAGTTAGGTGTTCAGTTTTTATGATCGGAGTTTTCAGTGCATCATGAAGTGAAAAAGAATATCGAGGCGCACATTAATTCAGAAAGTTATAACCAAGCAAAATAAAAGAATCTGGTCAGTCAAAAATGTTAATTTTAATTTTTAGAGAAGAATAAGTTCTTTCCCATAGCAAAACCAGATTTTTTAGTATGCAGCCAGCGTTTGAACGAGTAAAAAAAATGTTTGAGCGATTCAAATCGTATTTTATATCCCAGTAACACTGTCCTACGATTTTGAAAACGTTTTTTGAAGACGGAAATTCATTAGTATATAGTAGTTTCTGAGTGCTACTACAAAGATATTTCACCAAACAATATTTAAAATAAAAGACAATAAGGTTTGTGCTGTAGAAGTAGTCCATAAAATCTTGAAACGAAAGGAAATGTTGGTTTCAAGAAAAATGAATGGTATATTCCACACAAAGCTAAATCACTGATGGCTGAAATATTTACTAGTAGGGACCTTGTTGAAAACAGATTCAAGCGAGATGTTGTCTGGTTTTATGATACAAGCACATCAAATTTTGAATTAAAGTTCAGCTGTATTTATCAAGTCTGCACGTCAGGCAGTGGCGTATCTAGAAGTTATTCTTGGCGGGGGGGTAGGCGGTCGAGTCGCCTTCATACAAACGAAAAAACAAGTTAAGATCAATCAAAATTACTATCTTTAAGTGGTTGAAAAACGAGTGACGACATCCTGAAATCAAACCCATTAAAGCAAATGGTAATAACGCAATAAAAACACGCGTTATTGAAACATTGTTTAGAAGATATTTAGTGACTGTATTAATTTTTTTCAAACGTGACTGTATATTTAATATTTCAAACGTATACGCAAATGCTGTGCAATAAATTTGTTTGTATACTAAAGAAAGAGTCACTACTATATTAGGGAACACAGCTGGAAAAATAACAAAACAGACAAAATTAAGAGATTAACAAAATCCGTCAACTTTTTTGTCCCTCAGGGATGTCCGGTCCCCCCCCATAAATACGCCCCTAACATTAGGCGTATAAATAAATGAAATAAGAAAAGCGGGAAGCTCATAATTGTCGAGTCGTTCGTACAAATCCTGATACGTAACGTTAAATAACAAGAGCATAAAGACGGTACGATCAGTATTGATGACTATACGGTACTGATGATGTTTCTAAAGTTAATAAATTTTTACATTCATATACCGGTAGTGAAAATACAAATTTTGACGATACGGAGTTGTCACAGATACGAGTAGAAATTTTTAAACATTTTAATTCTGTAGATGAAAAGCCTGGCAATTGCTCAAATTGACTGAGTTTATTTTTTGTTTATCTGGGACTTCAGAAGCTGTAGAAAGGGTGTTTTCTTTAATAAAGAATGTGTGGTGCCCAGAAAGACAATGAACGACTACAGGAACATTAAAATCTTTACTTAACATTAGATATAATTCAGAGTATAAATGCAGTGAATATTATATTGTAACATAACAAAATTATCACACTAAACATTTGAATTAATGTTACATAAATAAAAGAGAAAGTTCCATAGTGAGTGAGAAGAATAAATTGTTTAAGGATTACACTAGAAACTGTATAATTAAGTCTATAAAATGTGAATAAAAATGGAAGATAATAAAGAAAACCATTAATTAAAATAACCTACTATGAAAAAACCAGTTAAACCAGCGGTATACCCAGTAGATTGGGGAAGCAGTACAAAAAGGGAAGGACCATAAAAAAGGAAATAATCTGTCATGAAACCATTTTAATGAGGAAACTACTTATGTGATATTTGAAGAAGGGACGAAACATATCAAGATTCCAACAAAGAGACCAGAAACAGGAAGAGATATGCCAAAACAAAATGTTAATCATATAATAAATACCATGAGACAAAATTGAAACCGATATAGGTAAACCCCAAACAAGTTACAAGATACAATACTATAAAAACAAATTGTATATTAGTTGTAAGTGTAACATGTCAAAAAATATGTCAAAAGAGACTACCATAGAGTAGAACTCACTAAAAAGACTACCAGAGTGTAGAATACAATAAAGTGAAGTGAGATAACAAAATTAAGGAACTACAGAGTGTACAGTGAGAAACATAGTTAAAAAATCTATGAAAAAATCTTCAATGAGGTTTAAGTATTATAAAAAGACTACCATGAGGGTAGAATAATAATAATAAAACCATTGAAATGAAAGACAGTCTAAGGACTGACAACATTACTAGTAATAAGAGTTTTAAATTAGATATAAGAAGGACTATTACATATAAAATGTTTTCTGTAATTATAACTAAATAAATGGTGAGGACAAAAATACCAAAGGACAGTTCATAACTGAAGGTATGCCTAATATTAAGATGTTTATTATTTATTATTAATTAAATAATATTTTAGATGTAAGGTGTAAATAGATACACGAGGTTTTTTATCACAGTTAAAGTGTTTTCATAAGAATAATACATACACAAGACAGTTAGTGACTGACAGTGTTACTAGTAATAGGAGTTCTTTATGTTTTCTAATTAAATTATGTCTAGGATAAGCTATGTTGTTATCATTTGATGATACAGAAAAAAATAATAGGAATAAGATGTTTTTGTTAAAATTAGGTGATATATGGAAAATAGTTGATAATAAGATGTTTTTGTTAAAATTAGGCATAAGATGTTCATGTTATGGTTCAATGATGTTATTAGTATAAAGAAAGTTTAGTAGATACAAGATATTCTATTGTAATTAAAATCATGTCATTTAATTTTCCATTGTGTAAGTCAGAGAGGCAAGTAGGGCATAAAAATGTAATAGTTTTATTCAAATCAGTAAACCATGTATAATGTACAAACAGACCCACCAAGACACTATGTTTGTAAACACAGAATGGCCTATAAACCAAAAAAAAACTATCTATCAAAGAATTAATCTATGTAATAGGAATAGAATTCAATACATACAATACAGAAATTGAAAATATAATTAATACAGATACAGTTAATAGCAAATAGAATGACAAAAGAAAGAAAATTAACTTCTTTTGGAAACAGTCAAAAATAGGCTTATGATAGTAATCAAATCAGACTAAACAGCAAATTAATCAATATTGAAATGTTTTAATAACCAAATTATTAACAACAAAGTAATTACGGAGTTATTAGGTGTATTCCATGGAAATATTATACCGAAAAAACAAATAAAAACCTTTAAAACACTGAATTTGTACAAAATATGGGGAATACAATTATTATGTAAAATTGTAATTTTTGGGCTTAAATGAGTTTGAAACAAACCCAGCTATATATCAAAAGATGTAAAATTAAATAATCAATATTACTGAATAGTTAGATTCATGTAAAATTAAGAAATATTGGAAATACAGTAAAAAATAAGAAAACTTGTTATGTATAGTTAGATAGTGAAACAAGTCTTAGACAGATATTTTATAATTAAACAATATGAAGAGGAAAAAGACATACCACAAATTGCCCTAAAACGACGACGTTGCGTCGTTTAGTCTATTGTTAATCGCAAAGCTGAACAGTTGAAAAATGTATTAGTGGAGTTTTGAAAACCAAATAATTTATATTAAAACCAAGTGTGGTTATGTGGCGTGTAACGGAGATGAACTAACAAGTGAAATAATATTATCTATCTATGTCTAACACTTCACAAGTTTCCAAAAACACAGAATAACACCATAAAACTTAACGCCAGAAATCGACAGCCATTTGAACAAATTTTGGAACGAATTCACAAAGAACCAACACACATATTTGAACATCACACTACACAAGAGATCCATCCAGAATTCGACATCGCAGACGACGAGGGGACATTCAACACAATATTTTGGACCAACACCACTTTGCAGAAAAAGGGAACATTGTTTTATTTCTGTGGGAGAAGATCTTCAATTCCAACGGCGTCATAGCAGTTAAAACGAGCAGACGGCGGCCATTGCTGAATTTCTATACAGACGATCGACCAGTGCTGCCTGGAGCAGAGTGACGTCATTTCTTCGACTTGGTTCGAAATTTAAATAATTTCTTTCTAATTGACAATTGTAGTAATAATTCTGTTCTATTTCAGATATTAACATTTAGTTTAAGAATACCTGTTAAATGTATCTTGTTCCTTGCCCTCTGACCATTTCGACTCGTTAAAAGAACCATAAATTTAAACTTGTAAAAAATATATTTGTTAATCTTTCTCACTGCCGACTGTGGCGAATATTAGCCAGTGCCTGGGACATGCGCAGTTTGACTGGCGCACAATTTTGAATGAATAAACGCAAATCAGTATTCAGTTACCAGCATTGTTTTTATTTCTACCATTAATGTTATTATTATTTTTTATTAAGAAAAAACATAATTCACATTGAGAGAATAGATATAGGAGGAAATTACAAACTCAACTAATTAATTAATTATTAATTAATTAAATTAAATCATTCAGACAAATTCGATACAAACACAAGAAAAAATATTTGCAAAATTTTTAAAGTTTGATGTATTTATTATTTATCAATCCAACACACTTAGTTATAACATATTCTTATCATCAATATCTTTATATCTTGTTTATTATTACACTTGAATTTATATTACCCTTTGACTAGCCTAACCAGTGGGACTTTAAGGAGTCAGACTGATCCAGTGATAAACAAAATATTAATACATATCAACACATATCAACATATTTCAATTATAATTATATTTTTATTTTTATTTGTAATATTTGTATTTATATTACAAATTGGCGTTTCCAACGAGGAGATTAGTAAAACGCAATTATACTTATATTTTATTTTTATTTGTAATATTTTAATTATATTACAATATATATAATTATATTAAAAATATAATATTAATAATATATTTAAAATAATTATAATAATATTATCATAAAAACATATTATTATAAACCTCGAAAACCGTATTATTGTTATAAAAAAAAATTATATTAATAAAGCTGCATCGAGTGAGAAATACAAAATTGATGTTGAAGCGCATTCTAGTCAAGCAAATTAATTAGTCTTAAGTTTTTTAATTAATAAGAAAACTGTAATACAGTTTATAATTTATTGTTTTATTATATATTATAACGATTCATAAAGCCGACCCATCAGATCGTTATATGAAAGTGTCATACTGTGCAAGTATAGCGGCATAACCAAGAGAGAGAGGATATAATCACAGCTATCTCTGTCTAACATCGCCACTGCTACGAAGGTTGCCGGCACAGACATGAATTTTTATTCAATTATTTTTATTAGTTAAAACTGCAATATCTTCAAAACTAATAAATATACAGCAATTCTGAAACCTGCATAGTGTTCAGCAATTAAAGCTCTATAAGTAGCCAAAATATCATCCAATATAATTAACATTTACAGAAGTTATACAGAAGAAGAACGCCAAGAGAAATAACTAGAGAATTAGGCTAGGTACGAATTAGGTGTTTTCACACACTTACAGAGAAAGACCTAAGCAATAATATTCTGTGGTCAGATCTGTGAAATCGCGTTTGCAAATACCCATAATCAAACGATTTGCAAACAGAGGAAGTATGAAATTAGCCGGTAATTCTCTACCATCTCAAACCTGTTAAGGGGCGTTTGGTCGACTTGTTCGATATTGTTTCAAATGGAAAACGCATGATTTATTTGGAACAACCAATCACAAAGCTGTATTCAGAAGAGACGCCAACTCAGACTTGGGGAATCGACACTCTTCGTTCGAATCTTAAATGAGCAAGACGTGTGTTAAATACGTGCTAAATTTCACAAACCACGCAGTCTTATTTAAATAAACCGTTCGGGAAGTAGTCCGCAGTTGCAGAGGAACTAGTAAAGTTCGATAACAACTCTCGCTGTGTAACAACGCATTAATTAATAAAAAAATTAATTAATTAATTAATAATTTATTTATTTGTGAAGTGACCTGTGCAACAGAGAGCTACAGCATCTGTAATTGCCCAGTATCATCGGTCAACGTTTTGGTCAACATCATTTCTTCTGTGCCGAACCATCAAAAGGAGGATCACTACGGATTTCTATCTACGGTCGACGCATCAATCAGTAAGAAATAGATTCATTGATCAATGAAATTAAGAAACAAAATAAATAATAAAAGCAATAAACAATTTTTTAAAAGACACTAAGTAAATTCATAATTTTTATTTAATTAGTAAGATTAGCTATAAATTAATATAGGAGTGTTGAATGGAAGGTGAGGTGTAGTATTGAACGTGCAAATTATTGCAGACCTGTTCTTTAGCACTGGTTTGGGAGATATAAATTTTCTTAATTAAACCAGATAAGAACAATT
This sequence comes from Magicicada septendecula, assembly GCA_034769895.1. Taxonomy (NCBI): domain Eukaryota; kingdom Metazoa; phylum Arthropoda; class Insecta; order Hemiptera; family Cicadidae; genus Magicicada; species Magicicada septendecula. The sequence continues at coordinate 938,870,782 of CM068367.1, read as the reverse complement.
GGTCGTTTGGACGTTTTAATCTTCACTTTTCACGCACACTTATTAATAATAAGAGTTAGGTTAGTAATAAGTCCTTAACTTAGCTTTGAAAGAACATTAATAAAATAACATTTAATCGTTAATTAAACAAACTCAAGCAAATTTTAAAGTGTTATTTGTAACGATTCCCCTTGAATTCCACATTCACTGAACGAATCCTGAGATTGTGTGTCTCTATGCTCTGAGCTAAGCTGAATCCGTGTCATTTGTATCTGGGATTTGTTCTGTCGCCCAGGTAAAGTAAAAGTCACGGGTAAGTAACATTTTGTCTATCATTAAATATATAATATACGTGTGTTAGATAAAAAGGCCGTTAGAAATTTGGCACCGCAACTTAATGGGCACGATTAAACTCACAAATTTGTGTATAAATAAATAGGTTATATATAGAAATTTGGCGCTGCAACTAATGGGCCCGATTAAACTCGTTTAAACCGATTTTACCCAAGTGACTAGTTTGAATTTTAATAATACTTAATTTGAAACGAAGTGGAATTTAAGGTTACAAATAACTGTTGAAGGATTATATATTAAAGTAAACTTTGTTAAATTGTTATTGAAAAAAAAAATAATGGCTAAATCACCAGCAGTAGATATGGCAGCAATTGAACAGATGTTCAAGCAGTTGACACTAAAATGGAAGATAACATTAAAAGTAGTATTGAAAATACTAATAGTAAATTATCTATTGAAATAAAAGATATTAATAATAAAATTGAAGAAAATAATCAAAATTTAGAAGAAAGTAATAAAAAATTAATAAATGATGTTAATAATAAAATAGAGCAAACTAATAAATACTTATCTAGCGAAATGAAACAAATAAACGAAAATTTAACTAGCCAAATAGGACAAAGTAGTAAAGAAGCTACATTTAAAATAGATGAAGAAATAGCAAATTTAGCTATTAATTTAGCTAGTAAAATAGATAAGAGTAATCTTAAGTTTGATAAGCATACCGAAGAGGTTAAAACTACATTAGAGGAATTTAGGAAACAAGTAAACACTAATTTTCGCCGTCAAGACGAAAAACTAAATAAATTTAGAAACGAATTTCATGAACGGTTAGAACAGAAAGTAACCCTTATTAACCAACAATTCAGCGAAGTAACTGCTGAATTAAAAACCCAAACGCTTCTAAATAAAGAAGAAATCCAGAGTACTATGGAAGAGTGTACCCAACTGGGTGAAAATATTAAGGAGGTTAAGAAACAAGTAGAGAGTAAGGCGGACCGAGACGAAGTACATCAAAAGGTAGAACAGCAATTAAAGGTAATGCGGGAAGATCTGACTAAGGCAATGAAGTCACAGCAAACCAGAGTCGTGAGGTGTGGCGGCTATAAGGAAGAACCGGAAAACCTTGCATTCTCAGGAAACCCACATGAGAATCCTGTGGAGTTTCTACAGCTGTTTGAGGCTTATGTATCTCGCGTAAACCCACTGATGGACGACGAGGACAAGAAGGACATGTTAGGCCGATTTCTCAAGAATTGGGCAGGTACGTGGTGGAAAGTCATCTCGGACCGAGTCCAAACCTACGCCGACTTGAGAGAAAAATTCCTTGCTCAATACTGGAACATTCAGATCCAAAAAGGGTACGCGATCATCTGGAATTTGGTAATTATCACCCGTCAATGAATATGACAACAACCAACTATGTGCTAAACGTAATGGCACAAGTAAAGCATCTAACACCACCAATAGAGGAGAGAGACCTAGTGTACAAGCTAGCGCGTCATTTCTCGGAACGCAATAGAGTAGCAACCACTACTAGAGGAGTGGATACTCTAAAAAAGTTTATAATGGTCGTGGATGAATGTCAAGACCTAGAGAGGGACCTGAAGCGTGTAAATAATCAGCTGAGTAACCACTCTAGAGGCGATCATCAGGAACCAACTTTCTACCCAACGAAAAGAAGAGACAATGAACGCCCAAAAGAAAAAAGGTTTACCCCATATCCGGGTAACAAACCCCAATATCGGCAGGAATTGGAAGAGAAGGGTAGAAGTAGGAGCGTTGAAACCCGACCAAATAAAGGGTATAAGGTATGTAAAACAGCCATATCATCTACCGAGCCGCAACCGTCTACTAGTAAAATTAATACGGGAAACGGGAAGCCACTGCAGGTAGAAAAGAAACAAAACTAAATCTACCACTACCTGCAGTGAAACAACCCACGAAAACAAGTAAAAAGAAAGTAACAAATAATATAAAACAAGTGAGCGATAGGGAGTTCTTGTTAAAAGAAGAGCAAGAAGTGGGTAGAAGCCGTTATCCTGAATGTCCGGAAATAATTTGTGAAATCAGTAATCTACTAGTACGAGCGCTAATAGACACCGGCAGTGAGGTAACCTGTGTCAGCTCAAAGTTTGTAGATAATAGTCAGTTGCGTAATTGTCCCAGACTACCCGTAAAAAATTGTAATGTACAGGGAGCCACTGGAGCCAAAATGCAAAAGATAACTGAACAAATTTATTTACCTGTCAATTTAAATGGTAACCAAACCCAAATTGTAGCTCTTATAGTCCCGAAACTCGTTCATGATTGTATTATTGGGGTAGATACGTTACTTGAATGGAAGGCAGAAATAAATTTCAAAAGAAATACCATCACAATGGAAATTGATACTAATAAAATCAATATAAACATTAAAGAATTTAAGCATTGGAAGTCGGTAAGTGTCATAAAAGGGTATAGAGAGAAACCGCTAGTTGACGTTAGGAGTGACCAGCACTGTATTGATGATACTCCAGAAATCAACATCGGGACAGAGTTGAACAACGAGCAACAGAACCAAATTCAGCAACTCGTCTGTGAGTATAGGGATATTTTTAGAACAGAGCCTGGAAGAGCTAAGTTCTATGAACATCAGTTAACACTTACTGAAAACGCATCATGTGTGCAAAGGACTTATCCAATCCCTTTACACTATAGAGAAGAAGTGGAAAAAGAGGTCCAACAGATGTTAGCGAATGGAGTTATAGAGAGGGCAAGTAGTCCCTATATTAACCCTTTAGTAGTTGTCACCAACCCGAACGGGAGTATCCGCTTATGCCTTGATGCCAGGAAATTAAATTCTTTACTAGTACCTGATTACGAGTGCGCAAGGAGTGTGGAAGAATTGTTCCAAAAATGTAATGGAGTTAAGTACATGACCAAACTGGAATTAACATCAGGATTTTGGCAAATTCCAATCCGAAAATGTGATAGACAGTATACGGCATTTTTGTATAAAAACAAGTGCTACCAATGTAAAGTGGTACCTTTTGGCCTGAGCACCAGCTTAGCTGCAATGGTAAGGTGTTTAGACAGTGCCTTAGGTAATGAGGTAGAGAAGTATACACTAGTGTTCGTAGATGATATTCTATGTGTGTCACAAACATTCGAGGAGCACTTACAACATTTAAGAAATATTTTTGCAAAATTAAGATCAGCAAACATGACGCTGAATCTACGGAAATCAGAGTTTGGTAAGGAGGAAATTAAGTTTTTAGGTCACCGAATCTCAGTGGAAGGAATAACCACGGACCCAGAGAAGGTAAAAGCCATACAAGAATTTCCAACTCCGAAGAACTGCAAGCAGCTAAAATCATTTCTAGGTTTAGCTAACTACTATCAGAGGTTTACAAGTAAATACGCGGAAAGTACTGTTCCATTGTTGAAGTTGTTAAACAAAGGGATTAAATGGAGGTGGACAAAGGACCACGATGAAGCGCTACAACAAGTGAAAAGTCTTTTTATAAATACTGCAGTATTACATTATCCGAGGGTAGGGGAAAGATTTTATTTGCAAACAGACGCCAGCAACATTGCTATAGGAGCACACTTGTATCAGATAGATGAGAAGGGCCAAAAAGCGGTATTAGGATTTGTAAGTCGCACACTTAAAGGGGCGGAATTAACCTATTTTACGACAGAAAAGGAGCTATTAGCGATAGTGCATAGCCTGTCAAAGTTCAGAAGTTATATTCTGGGTGCTAAACTTACTATAATCACCGACAATAAGGCGTTAGTATTTTTATTAAAGTGTAAATTGCTAGGTGCTCGTCTGACTCGTTGGATCTTGGCTATACAAGAGTACCAGTTTGAAATACAGTATTGTAAAGCGAAAGACAACTTGGTAGCAGATGTACTCAGTAGAAATCCACCATCAGAAAACAACATGGCTACAGTAAACAGTAAAAGTAGTAGCGCCAATATAGGTATTTACGCGGTAAAGCATGTAACAAAACCTGAAGTAGTTAGACGACTTAAGGAAATAAGGACCCATCAACAACAAGACCCTAGGATTAGTGTAGCTTGGAGAAGTGTGGTTACCAACACCAAACCAGGATTTTCCATATATGACGGGAAACTATATAAGCTATGTTCCCATAAGTGGAAATTATTATTACCAAGCTGTATGATGGAGGAACTTATTTGGGAATGCCACTTGTCATTGGGCCACGCTGGATTTAAGAATGCCATCGAGCCTTAACAGAAAGCTTCATTGGAAAGGGGTTAGCAAAACGCATGAAAAATTATTGTCTACTTGTGACCTGTGCCAGAAGTGTAAACACCCGAACTTATCTACCAGAGTAGAAATGCAAACAATCCAAGCAAAAGAGAAAGGAGAGTTATTAGCTATGGATTATTACGGGCCTCTACCAAAAGAAAAAGGAGGGGTAAAGCACATTCTAGTAACAGTAGATTTATTTTCTAAATTTGTCAAACTATACCCAGTCCAAAGAGCCACGACAAAAGCAACACTTAGAGCGTTAACAAAGTTCTACATCCCACAGTATGGTAAACCTAGGAAAATATTGTCCGACCAAGGAAAACAGTTCACCCATAACTATGGAGAGAAACCTTGGAGGAACTCAATATAAAACCAATTCTTACATCAATACGTCACCCTCAAGCGAATTTAGCTGAGCGAATAAATAGAGAATTAGGTAGATATTTTAGGATATTGTGCCATCAGAACCATTCTGCATGGGTAGATTACTTGAGTTTTATTTCGGATTGTATTAATAATACATGTAATGAAACAACGGGGTACACACCTTCAGAATTATTTATCAACAAAGAACCAGTACATGTGTGGACCAAAACCATAAAAAGTCCACCCAACAACAATCTACCTATTCCATGTAAGGTAAAAACCAGAATAGCAGAAGAAAGAATACAGAGAGAAGGCCAAAAGAGGGTAGAACGATATAATCGTACTCACAAGTTGGTAAGGTTTGTGGAAGGAGAGGAAGTGCCAGTGAAAGCGAATTCTGTATCCTCTGCCATAGAAAATACCACGGCCAAGCTCTTTCCGATATTCGTGGGACCTTATAGAATAGAAAAGCAGGTTGCAAGGTACACATACATATTAAAAGATGTTGAAAAAAACAAAATTATAGGAAAGTATCATGGGGATAGTTTGAGGAAATATAAACAAAATATAGAGCAATAAAGAAACAATGGTTTGAGCCAATGTGGTATGTGAATCAAACGTAGTCAAATAAATATTTATAAATGTCTTTGAAGCAATGTCAATGTTAATAAGTAGTAGTTAAATAAATGTTAGTATTGTCGTTTTGATCATTGCCATCAATTAAATAAAACTTGTGATTAAAGCATTAATGTTCGTATAAATCTCTAATATGTGTATGCCATGTTAGGTTTAGTAACATTATTGTAATACGTAGTTATAAGGTAGAAGTAAGCAAAATTGTAATAGTGCAAAATGTGTGCGAGTAAAACAAACAGTGGAAGTTTTAAAATTAGAAAAAAGTGCGTAACTTTACAATAAGAAAAAAAATTAATGTATTTCTTAAATAATCAATTTTTTTTATATCAAGTGGGGGTATATATAACGATTCATAAAGCCGACCCATCAGATCGTTATATGAAAGTGTCATACTGTGCAAGTATAGCGGCGTAAGCAAGAGAGAGAGGGTATAATCACAGCTATCTCTGTCTAACATCGCCACTGCTACGAAGGTTGCCGGCACAGACATGAATTTTTATTCAATTATTTTTATTAGTTAAAACTGCAATATCTTCAAAACTAATAAATATACAGCAATTCTGAAACCTGCATAGTGTTCAGCAATTAAAGCTCTATAAGTAGCCAAAATATCAACCAATATAATTAACATTTACAGAAGTTATACAGAAGAAGAACGCCAAGAGAAATAACTAGAGAATTAGGCTAGGTACGAATTAGGTGTTTTCACACACTTACAGAGAAAGACCTAAGCAATAATATTCTGTGGTCAGATCTGTGAAATCGCGTTTGCAAATACCCATAATCAAACGATTTGCAAACAGAGGAAGTATGAAATTAGCCGGTAATTCTCTACCATCTCAAACCTGTTAAGGGGCGTTTGGTCGACTTGTTCGATATTGTTTCAAATGGAAAACGCATGATTTATTTGGAACAACCAATCACAAAGCTGTATTCAGAAGAGACGCCAACTCAGACTTGGGGAATCGACACTCTTCGTTCGAATCTTAAATGAGCAAGACGTGTGTTAAATACGTGCTAAATTTCACAAACCACGCAAAGTCTTATTTAAATAAACCGTTCGGGAAGTAGTCCGCAGTTGCAGAGGAACTAGTAAAGTTCGATAACAACTCTCGCTGTGTAACAACGCATTAATTAATAAAAAAATTAATTAATTAATTAATAATTTATTTATTTGTGAAGTGACCTGTGCAACAGAGAGCTACAGCATATGTAATTGCCCAGTATCATCGGTCAACGTTTTGGTCAACATCATTTCTTCTGTGCCGAACCATCAAAAGGAGGATCACTACGGATTTCTATCTACGGTCGACGCATCAATCAGTAAGAAATAGATTCATTGATCAATGAAATTAAGAAACAAAATAAATAATAAAAGCAATAAACAATTTTTTAAAAGACACTAAGTAAATTCATAATTTGTATTTAATTAGTAAGATTAGCTATAAATTAATATAGGAGTGTTGAATGGAAGGTGAGGTGTAGTATTGAACGTGCAAATTATTGCAGACCTGTTCTTTAGCACTGGTTTGGGAGATATAAATTTTCTTAATTAAACCAGATAAGAACAATTGGTCGTTTGGACGTTTTAATCTTCACTTTTCACGCACACTCATTAATAATAAGAGTTAGGTTAGTAATAAGTCCTTAACTTAGCTTTGAAAGAACATTAATAAAATAACATTTAATCGTTAATTAAACAAACTCATGCAAATTTTAAAGTGTTATTTGTAACGATTCCCCTTGAATTCCACATTCACTGAACGAATCCTGAGATAGTGTGTCTCTATGCTCTGAGCTAAGCTGAATCCGTGTCATTTGTATCTGGGATTTGTTCTGTCGCCCAGGTAAAGTAAAAGTCACGGGTAAGTAACATTTTGTCTATCATTAAATATATAATATATGTGTGTTAGATAAAAAGGCCGTTAGAATATATATATGTGTGTGTGTGTGTGTGTGTGTGTGTGTGTTTTTAGTTCAAAATATTGTTTTATAATTATAAACAAACTATGAAATGACGAAAATATTTGTTTTATTTATACACAGATTGTACCCCCGGAGGGGGGGGGGCTTAGCCACAAATTATACCAAGGTTTCCTCGAAGTGTCTTCATACAACACTGATTTTACCAAGGTGTCAATATTATAGCCTTAGTTTAACTTATTTAATATAGTGTTCATATTAAATATTATGAACTTCTACAGTTAAATACGTTCATACCGCCTACAATCCTGCAACATTGAGCGTTCTTTTTTCCTCTTTCTGACACAAACCGTTTTATTTCTAGCACTCATCAAAAATATACACACTTGACAATTCATCTCTACTCAATTATGGAACTTGTGTGAGCACTAACAGTTTCCAGTACAGACTATTCATTTCTTCCAAGAACACTAAATTTTCTTCTTGAATGCGAATTTTATCAGATTCAAGTCTTCCCAATAATATTACAGCATATTTAATTTTCAACAGTATGAACAAAAAGCGCATGGTGATGAGGAATGCAATGGTAACAAGAGGGATACCTTGTTAAGGTTATTCACATTCACTATCCTACCAACTCTCCAAAAATGAGAAATCAAAATTAAAATTTAATCAGATGCCATATTTTATTTCAGTACCGAGAAGTAAAAATATGAGTTTAATCGAATGTTTTAAATCTTGAAATATTACAAATAGTATAACAGTGATGAATTTATTTATAAAATTGAAATTTCAACGTTTCTTGAAATAGTTGAAAACGTTTCCTGAAATAATTGACATAACCTCCTTACATGCTTTACTAGAAGTTAATAATACACATTCTTCAAAGCATTTCTGATGTTTGTGCACATTTGAGTTTTCAGCCTCAAAAATGGAAAATACAAGTCCACGTGAAAATACAAGCTCAAGCGAATCCTATATTACTTAATTTGTTATGTTTAGCCTTGAGCATTCTTAATTAGTCACAACGCAAGCAACTTTAATTAAAAGTTTTCAACTTATGATTACAATTAATTTCGCAGTAATACTGAATTCATGTCCGTGTGATGGGAAATATTGCTCCATTCACTAGTCGCTCCATAGAGTTTAGAATTATTATTAGCATAATAACTGAATTTTGCTTAAACAGGCCCGACGGAATGCAGCTGTTTAGAAAATCGTTTAAACACTGTTCGTCTTTAGAACTTTCATATTGACTGGAATCGCATCTATTAGGCCTATATGTTTTCAATCTCCTCCACCATGTTCTTCATAGCGTGTTCGTTAAGTTTTGTATATTTTAGTTATTCTATCACTACCATCACTGCCATTCAATCATATTATTGAGGTCATCACAATCTGTCATTGTTGGGAATTTAATTTCGATTTCCCCATGTGTCAACAAAACAGTTATTTGTGCGGTATAGACAGCTGCCATTCACAAGCCAACATTGTTAACCTGAAACTTCAGAATCCTTTTCATAATTCTTGGACTACTGCATGTTAACGGGAGTCTCTTGGATAGGTAGGAAATTAATTTCCATTCTTAAGATTTCCATTCCGTGTTGTTTGTGATATGGAGGTCGACGTGCGGAGAGTTGTTCACTTTGTACTGTAACGTACTGGTGATATATTTTGTATCCGTAAATAGCCAGGCCTATTTGACTCTCAGTAGATGCCCTTTGCCTGCGCATCTTTCTGTAATTGGCTCCAACGCACTTTTCCACGACTTTTTAAAACACCTTAATATAAAACGTATTTAGTATAGAACGCACCGAACGTTGCGTAACTTTCAAACACTGTATTCAGTCGAATAGGATTTAAGCATTTGATTAATTACAGACGTACAGAAGATTTGATAGTATGATTTTTTTGTTTGTTGAACAGATGGATTTCAGCTATTGCACGTTGTTTTAGAAATTCTAAGGACGTGATTAATGCTTTTTGAAGGGTCCATTACATTTTACATCGTGTTGCCCTTTACAAAATTCTGAAAATATGGGAACATAATTAAAATATGGGAATACATGTGCATCCGTGCAAAAGGAGGCTTGTGCATTAAAATGATCGCTCTATTTTAAAATAAATTATACATTCCCGCATTCTGTAGGATGTTACAATGTGTTTCTACTTGGAAAAATCGTAGAAAACAAGGAGCACATAAAACAGAGAGACCACTAAATTTTTTCTGAATTTCGCTGCCAAGCGTCATGTTTAATTTCATTTCTTAATTATCAAGCAGTAAGATGTAAGACGTGTATTCGTCACGTCCGAATACAACTTCGTTTCTAACGCTACACTTGTATCACGTTTCGGTTCGTATATAGGCTATAGAGAAAACGCGATCAATGCAAAAGAAATATTATACACAATGGATAAGTTCAATATAGCAAAACTGAACGAATACTACTCTACAAACAGAAGGCGGGTTAATAGTAATGGGTGCGAGTTTCGAATTGGCAAGTCATATTCGGCCACGTAGGAATTATCTACGTTTCAAAGCTTCTTCTTCTTATAGTCTCTTTGAAAGGCAAAACTGTTAATGGATATATCTTGGAAAAATTTGTAAATATCGTTGTTACAAAACTTGTATTTTGCGTTCAGTTGACTTCACCTTGTTGCAACATCAAACAAAAACACCCATTTCTAAAACCTAACTATCTAAGTGCCATTACCTTCATTTCATGTACAGTAATAAAAGCTTCACTGTAAATCAGAGTTAAGACGAAATAAACATCCTCAACAACAAAAAGACGCCCTCAAATGCAACAGTACTGAAACAGCTACTTAACAAAAAAAGAATTTCAGTTTATTTGAGTATTGTTCAACAGGATAATTTTGGCTGTCTTGCATTTTGGCACTACAATTGAAATTCGCTGAAATCATCCAAATCCTTAAAACCGGTAAGCTTCCGTACGCCTTTTCGCTCTACCGTCTGCTGTTACTTCCCAGTTCCTGAAAAAATTAATACTGAAACGTATAAATCAAAATGAAGCCAAGAAGAGTGGTCCCCAGATCATTAATACGGATTCCTTAAGCAACAGGCCACAAATCAAGGTGTCGCCGTGTCATTAATATATTCAGACAGATCTTGAGAAAAAATGTAGTGTTCGGTCCATATTTTTATATATGAACTAAGCATTCGATAAAGTAAATCAAGAGACTTTTCCACGCCAATTTTATGTTCTGTTCAGATCCTACTTAGAACATCGATATTTCCAAACAAACGTTAAGGCGCAAAATCCAAAATTAAACATATAGATCGGGATTGCCTCAAGATAGTGGTGCTGAAGCGATTGTTGTATAGCCTATATATTGTTATATACTTATTGCATTCATACGACATATGAACTGTGCGACAAAATAATAATACCTTTGTTGAAATATAGCGATTTTACAACAGTAACGCAGTGCAGATTGAACACTAGTTTGAAGCAGATTACAGTAACATCTAGACTTAATCGAGAAATGGAGAAAAAGTAAACGAAAGCGGCGTACGTTACGTTTAGAAGCCTTCTCTTCCTTACGGTCGGCCGATCCCTCAAGCAACCGAGATCAAGTCGGCTCACCTTAGTTGCGGCCCATCTTGACAACACCTTATTGATAAACCCGTAAGTGCAAGACCGGACCTTAGTTGCGGCAAATGGCGGGTTGGCTTTGAAATAAAACCGAATAAATCAACTTTATTTCATTGGTTTATCCATTTCCGTTTCATTAATACTTTCATAACACATTAACACTGATTAAGCGAGGGATCTTTGATTAATCAATCTTTGATAGAGAAAGCACTAGACCGGGTTCACAGCATATTTACGTAAACGGACGTTTCGTATAGAGTTATCCTGAAAATCAATGAATTATTTTAATAAATATTAGTATGATGTTTATTCTCTTCATGGCACACATTAATATATTCACGGCCGAAAACTAATCAACGCTCAGTGTACTGCAGAGATCAGAGAGCTTAAACATTCTCGACAAACTCACATTTAAATTGCAGATTTTACAATAATATCAACAAAAACATATACAAACTGACTTAAATTTTTTTTAATCAGAGTTAAAATATCAAATAACCTTACACTATCTGAAAATACGACCAACTAATAAGAACAAGTTGAATAAACTATAGTGCATCACAGCAAAACTATTAATATCATGTAAAAGAGGTAACTTAGTAAAAGTGAGTAACAAAAAAGTATATACGTATATGTATGTCTTGTGTTGTGTGTGTGTGTGGGGGGGGGAGTGAAGAAATGTTCAAATCCCAGGAATCTGATAGTTTCTGGTGCCCAATCACTCGTAAAATACTATGTACAGAGATAGGCAGTGTAGAACCCTCTGTAGGCCTAAAACAAATCTATCAAAAACAAACTTTAATAAAAATTGGATTATCCGTTTGAACTCTATTATAGTAACATACAGACAGAGAACTCAAAACAGTTTATAGGTTACCTGCCAATGGATATGTCCGCATAATTACGAAAAGTTCATTTACTGCAACACGTCTTACTTGATATAATATGTATGAAAGTAAAAATAAAAATAAATAGTATTTGGCACATAGCACAAAAGTAAATAAACTACTTCTTAGTCTAATAGCATACTTTATCCTGTCGATAAAAAGTTTCAAGCTATTTCAATATAATCTAAGAATCCAAGAATTAATGGTTTCCTTAACTGTATCTTATTTTATAGGAAACACATTTTGTAAAAGTTAATCTACCAACTTTTGCATATTTTAATTTTTATCTCAAAGAAAACTTGTAATATTGTTTGCTTGCCAGTCTTGTGCGCATGTCCGTTTCGAACAGTGTTCACTCTAAACAATGTGTCAGTTTGGATATTCTTTAACCTTTGAATAAACTCCAAAACATTTGGGTAAAATGATGGACAGGAAGAGTTGAATAGAGAACGGAAACTCGTACATGAATTAGAGAACAGAAAAACTGAGCAGATTCAATCTGCTTCAAAATAATATTTCCAACTTTTTTAGATAAAAGCTGAATGAGTTCATTTTAAATTTTGGGATTCATATACTTTTCCGTGTTCTTCGGACCATTGATTATCCCTTGTAACAATGGATCTTATTTACTCAAAACTTAATTGCCAAAACGTTTTCGCTTCGGGTGGGCCTATCTTCTTTTTGTGGGCTCTAAAGGGTACATTTGACGGTGCCAATATCAGAGTATTTACAACGCGATCCAGTACTTTATCCCATTTATTAGTTTTCCTTTTGTAACCAATAACGATGTGACGCAGGCCCGGCCGGAGACCTCCTTGCAGTTAACCAAATAATGTGTACTTAGGTACCTGGTAAATAACAGTAAGAAAATGTGTTTGTTTTCTATGTTAAATACATATGGGTTTTACTGAAATTCAATTGTTTATAATATTCTTTAAAATTTAAGGAAAATGTTTGCGCGTGCCCTTTAGTCCGCAGGCCCACCGCATTGTGGGCCCGGCAGTTACGCCACTGAATCCGTATACAGTAAAAATGTTGCAAATAATGTTTTTGAGCATACTCAAATGACCCATCTATAAGTACATACAGGTACAGACATTCTACATTTGAAGGACAGGAAAACATCATAATTCCTTCTCGCCTTTGAACTGACTGAACATTATCAAAAGATTTTAGAAAGTTTGGTAGAGTTTATAACCGCTTATTGGTAATGTAATTTCTTTTTAATTAAATTGTCGTTTGCGAGTCGGTTTTTTTTCTCTGCGTGTCATCAACGGTTTTTCTTCCATCTACTCCCCTTTTCTCTTGACTGTGTTGCTGATGGATGCTATCGCATATTCAGTTTCAGATCTTTAAATAGATCATGATTGTGTTCATCTCTAGATCTCTAAAAAACATTTCCATTCTCAAAAGTAAATAATTTCGCCCTACATCCTTTTTCGTCATCTCCAGTAGATTTTAACTGATTTACTTTTCGAAATTTAAATTTGTTCTACACTGTTAAAATCGCTCCTATAGTTTATAATTCCCTCTATAGATCCTAACCGTTGATAGACATTTACTGTATATACAGTCACTGAATCAGCAACTGTAAACTAAAGACGTTCTCTTTAGAGTATACAAGTCACCGGTCACCGAAAATAAATGATGTATCCACTGACTAACTAATTACAACTGAACTGTAAACTTTAATAAAAAACAACTCTTTTGGGTTTCCCACGTCATTGCCCCATTCCTTTTCCAAAGGAGATGGTACTAGTGGCACAATGTCGTTTACCGGTTGCTGTGTTATCCCACCCACACATCTTCTTCTACCTGAACTAAGGTGTGGGATTTGTAAACCTTTTTTCATCGATTACACTACAGAACAAGAAGCTCTTTTACAAGTGTATTATTCATTCAATATGGGTGTATGGTTGTGAACTGTGGGGATGTACAAGTGCCTCAATAATTACTACAAAACTGCGCTTCCAATGCAAAAGCCCTGAGAATGCTGAGTAACGCTCTAATGCTTGTTTCAAGTCAAACACTTCTCACAGGCTTTGATGCGAGAGAATTAATAAAACAATCAACCACAAAATACTACAGTAGCTTAGCTATCCCAATAAAACAACTCACCTTCTGATGGAGGAACACTGCTATCGATGACTAAATAAGAAATAGCCTACAGACTTATAAGATTAGTAAACGGATTACTCTAATAACTACTGTACGTATTTCACGTGATTACAACATAGAACTGCTATGTATTCTGATTAAAAAAAAATAAAAATTAAGACTAAAAACATATTCTTTAATAATTTTGTATTAGCAGTATTTCAGTGTATATTTGAAAAACATACATACAGGGGACTTACGTGTGGACCATTTTACTGAAAAAATAATTCATTTTTAAACCGCCGTGTTAGCGAAGGCTATTTACTCTGATATGTAGCACACGTGTTTGAATATCGTATTACACCACCTACTGCCATTATCGATAGAAGTTGCAACAAATTTATATTGTTGTTTTTATACGTTTAGTACGAAATCCAGAACTGTATTCTTTTATTGCTGCATAATGGATATTTTCTGTGTTTATTGCTGTCAGTTTATAAATAAATGACAAACAATTATATAAAATCATTTATACATGGTACTTGCAGGTTAACGTAGTGATCCTTCAGGTAGATTTTTCAGCTTTTGATCGCGTCATTTTCGTTGACTGAATGAAACATTACTTTGGAAAGTATATTTCTACTTACCAGTAGGAGCTGCGCTTGGAGAGGGGGTGAGTCCCCCTCCCCCAATTCACTCGGGGCAAATAAGAAATTCCGGATTATTCCCATATAATTTTATAACTACATTTAATAAATTCTTTGCATCACAAAATTTTTGAGTTAATCAACGTGAAATAAGTTATAAGGGTTGAAAAAATATGGAAGTCTTCAAATATTCTATCTTGATAAATTGTTATTAAGGCAAAAAGTGATACATGTGGGGGGTAGAAAGTGTTCCATAAGTGAACAATTGGCCTGCTATAAAAGTTTGGAAACGGTTTTACAGTCGCTTCTGAACCTGCAATTATTGGTCTCACACTCATCGTTTTGGGAACAGAAGATTTTGTTCCTTATATACTAATACTACTTACAGGCCTATACTAATTGCACACTTTAGAAATTCTTTCTGCCCCCCACACATATCACTTTTTACCGTCATTCGAATTAAAGGTAATAAATCTGATTACATTAGAAACCTTTAATTATAAATTTGTATTCTCAATACATCTTGTGAAAATGAGACTTTCGATAACCCCAATTTTATTATCGCTTCCCATTTTAATTTAAGGATGTTGTTCCAAAAATGTTTTAAGCATGTTTACATAGTTCGTGTTAAAGTAATTTTTTATGTGAAATCAGTCTTCTCAATTTTCCGAATTAAAGTCAAGAAATTGTTAGTTTACTTTGCAGTCAAACCATAGGGACATTAGTCGTGTAAATTGAAGTGCGGGCGAGAAACGTAAAGATAGGTTAATAAGCTCTGCCTTCGTTTTTTGGCGCGTGCGTAATTGTTTTTGAAGGCTGCAAATACGTACAGTATTTAATAGATTCTGAGTATTGTCATTATTAAGAAAACTCTACTTTATGCATTTACAAATATTACAGTTCCTTTTATTTCTATAATTGTTTGTAAGTCTTATTTTATCGCGCGCAACTGGCATATACAGTACATAGCATTAAGTGATTACGGAATTTCGGTGAAATTTTCAATAGCTCTGGGGTCAGGATTTAAACATAAAGATGAGAATTCTACACTGCTACGTATCCTCGGTCCTCTTCTACGGTGTAGAATCTTGGACTTTGACTGAAGCCACAACTAAGAAATTGGAATCTTTCGAAATGTGGCTCTACCGTAGAATACTGAGCATTTCATGTACAGCGCATATAGCTAATGTTAAAGTTCTTAGAAAGATGAAGAAAGAAAGGGAAGTTATTAACACAGTGAAGATAAGAAAGCTTCAGTATCTGGGACATCTCGTGAGAAATGAACAGAGATTTTACTTATTGCAGTCCATACTACAGGGAATAGTACTTGGAAAGAGAAGAGTTGGGCGACCGAGAATATCACGGCTGAGAAATTTAAGGACCTTGTTTGGCATGAATACAACTGACTTATTCCGTACAGCAGTGCAGAAAGTTAAAATAGCCCGTATAATATCCAACATCCGAAACGGATAGGAACTGTCAGAAAAAGAAGAAGGTTGCGTTGTTATTAATGTTACATTACACTGCACTTAGCAAATGTTACAGTAACTTTAGGTATACCATTTGTATTTACAATACTACTGGAGTCTATAACAAACAGATCGTATGTGTCGCAGTGAGATGGTTAACATCGCCAATCAAAGAACAGTTAAAAGTCACAACAAACCTTTGCTACAGTGAGCCCAGGTGCCAGGTGGCTAGGACAAGTTGATTTTTAGTTCGTGGATATAGTGTGTGTGTGTGTGTGTGTGTGTGTGTGTGTGTGTGTGTGTGTGTGTGTGTGTGTGTGTGTGTGTGTGTGTGTGTGTGTGTGTGTGTGTGTGTGTGTGTGTGTGTGTGTGTGTGTGTGTGTGTGTGTGTGTGTGTGTTGCCCATTGTGTAGACCTTGTTGTAAAACCCGTATTTAAATGATAAAATTGTCGTCCGGTAAGTCAAAATTTATAAAAACATTTCTCGGATACAGTAACGCGCGTCACAATAATTGATTACTGATTACTAGCCGAAGAACAATAATTTATCATTTTTTACCCGATCATGATAAGACTTGTAATTTATCATTTTTAACCCATTCATGGCTCGGGTATCTCGTATATTTTTAAATAATTTTTAAGACACGGTATCTCGTAGGCCTACTAGTAATTTTGTACTCGTAACATAATTTGAATGTATTTTGTTTACTGCCAACGTAAACATGCAATATTTGTAGCGACTAACGTTTCTAAACTATGTTTCAGCTGAAGCAGATGGTGACTGTGAACGGTACAAGTAGCGACGGCAACGTATCGATGCTGCGTGTGTTGGGGGCAGCGAGGAAGCGCGAGGTGAAAGCCACACAGAATCTGTCCGTTATAGTGTTGTTTTTCATGGTGTGCTGGATTCCGCTGTACACGATTAACTGCGTCGAGGCATTCTGTAAGTCGTGTGACGTACCGAAGACGTTGCTAGACTGCTGCATTATTCTGTCACATCTGAACTCTGCTGGAAATCCTCTGCTCTACGCCTATCACTTACGTGACTTCCGTTCCGCTCTCAAAGCACTGTTATTTGGAACTACAGTTGAGAAACGTATTGGAAGAGACAATTCAGCGTACGTTCAAGACACTCCGACAGAACGAAGAGAAAGACTCAAAAAGATAACAGCTGCTCACCTTTACCGTCAACAGAGTAGTTTCAAACTTCAAGGAAAAAGTATGTTCGACTCTTCGCTTCAAAGGATAGAAACCATTCCTTCAATATATACAATAGACGATGACAAACACGACATTCCTCACAATCATAAGACTAAGCTTGATTTACAAACAGAATCTGTGTTAGATATTAACATGTGTAATAACCAAAATGAGAAATACAACTTTCAGAACAGCGCGCTGGATTTAAAGCAAAACTGTGTCACAGATGGGAGCAATTTAAAGCTTGAAGAATTGACTTTACGTTTTGTCGATGAACAGAAACATCCGGTGTACGCTCTGGGCCTCCTCCAGGATCCACCGTCGAGTCCTGAACAAACCTTCAGTAACTTGCAGGCTGCCATTGAACAACAACCTCGCACTTAACTTGCGCTTTCTTTACAATCAAACAATTAACATTTTCTGTGTTACTTTATATCACGTACTTGTATTAATAATTTATTGAACAGTATATATCAGGGAAACGTCTAGACGATGCCGTTTGCCGTCTAGATAAGCAAACATTTTGTTTATTGAAATCACATTTATACGAGTAGCGGTATGTATATGTTTCTGCTATACATTTTGCAGGTATACACGTGTGCTACATAATTCAAGAATTGAAAGCAAACTATTTTAATCTAATTGTCATGTAAATAAAACCCGAATTTTTTAAATGAAATTGTATATTTAATTTGTAAATTGAAGAGTTACCATAAGAGTTACATTATCGTAATGTAAAATGTCGTGGAATGCTTCTTGTCAAATTAAAAACAGACTGCTTATGCAAGACTCTGTATTATCTTTGAAAATACATATTATTTATCTTGCAAAGTAAACCAAATTTCTATGGCGTTCAAGAGAAATTTATTATTCTCGCTTACATCTCGCTACCACATGCCCTCTGTAATCTAGTTCCTAAACCCAGGACAGTAACTGATCATATCCACTTCCCTCAATCCTTCCTTTTGTGTGTGTGTGTGTGTGTGTGTGTGTGTGTGTGTGTGTGTGTGTGTGTGTGTGTGTGTGTGTGTGTGTGTGTGTGTGTGTGTGTGTGTGTGTGTGTGTGTGTGTGTGTGTGTGTGTGTGTGTCGTAAAACGTCGTTTATATAATCAGATACTGTGGCATTTTGGACAGTATGTGATCAAGCAGTATATTATACCATATATTATACAAAGTACATTGTATGTTATCACAAATTAACGGTAGACTCGATCTTTATTAGTAAAAACTTATAAAACCTTTCGGTGTTCACGATCTCTAAAATAATAGCGAGTCGATGTTTTAATACTGAAATTGTGTAATACAATTAGACAAGTGTCTTCCACTATCCAGTATGGTATAACACTGAATTTAGTTCATACTTAAATCATTCGCTACTTAGTATATCATCCATACATTTTATATGCGAACCTAAACTCAGTTTATTAGCATCAATTGCAACTTGTCGGATTGCTGTAATAATATTATTGAAAACTCTGTAATCTACAGAGTACTCAGAGATCGTTTCATTTCTGATACTTCAAAGCCTATTGTCCACTTTTTAGTTTTAAGGAATTAAGGTTAGTCTACAAGGTAAGGCCACTTCGTTTATTTACACGTATGTACTCATAGTAATGATACGAGTGAGTGTGTGTGTGTGTGTGTGTGTGTGTGTGTGTACACATAATGGTACATAATAATATTGCATTCGTAGTAACGTCAACAGACTTATGCTATTATTATATTTGCATTTATTAGCGAGCCGACTTGGTTGAGCTGTCAAGCCGAAAACGAGGTTCACGGCCATCTGCTGAAACTGCGGAGGGGTTTATCCGGCCAGCTACAGAGGATGCAGCCACTTCATTGCAACCTAGAAGTTGCAGCGGCTGAAGGGCATTCCTACCTCTCTCCGGCTAATCTTAAAAGGCTCCGTCAGCAACTCCGGTTGCTTCCGGAGCCACAGTCTCACCTGCAGACGCCGCCTCGGTGCTGCCTGCTGCGGCCCCAATCCCGGCGCCTGCCGGAGCTCCTGGTCCTTCCTACGCGGCTGTGGTTGCCATTCCAGCCCAACCTTCCGCTCCCCGGAGCAAACACTAGTGCAGAGAATCCTCCGGCCGAAAACCTCCTTAGGCATTGCCTGCCAAACCTCAGCGGGCAACTCCCGCTCCCAGTCTTCCTCCTGAAACTCCCAGCGATCAGTCCACTAGTTTATCCGCTAGCCTTGCGCCATCAGGCATGCGCCCCGACCGAGGACATTTAGGGATGTGTTCCGGAATATTCCCGGACTTCTGCTGACCTCCTAACTTCCTGGGCTAAAACTCTTGTAGCCAGCATGCGGACTGTTGGTGAACGACCACGATGCTAGCATTGGTCTTCCAATCCTAGTCAATCTTCTTACAGTTACTCCCTCTGCGTGGCTAGGAACCTGCAGATCGTTGCGTGGAATGCCCGTGGGGTTCTCCCTCGACGATCCGAACTGGTGACTTTTGTAACGGAGTACGACGCTGATGCCGTGCTTCTTTCGGAGACTCATCTGGCCCACTATCACAAGGTTTCCCTTCCAGCATACACCTGTTATCGTCAGATAATCCTCTACGGCGTCTCTGTCCTCTTTCGGGGGGGGGGTACAGCTATATTGGTCCACAGACGGACATCCCATACGCCACTACCTCTTCTAGACACTTCTGTCATTGAAGGCTGCGCGGTGGCGCTGGAAGCGGATGGATCGGAGTTGCGCCTTGTTTCGGTGTATCTTCAGACGGCACCGCCGCCCGAGGAGTGGGATGCACTCCTCGACCACCCCCCTCTCTACCATTGTAGCCGGCGACTTCAACACCAAACATCCCACATGAAACAGCAGGACCGCCAACGCCTGTGAAAAATATCTTCACCGGTTCATCTCTGACGACCCGCTACTTCAAGTTATCGACCCAGAAGATCCAACCCACCTCCCCCTTTCCCGTCAGCGACCGGACGTTCTTGACATTGTCATTGCCAAGAACATGAACCATCACATCCAAGTCGTATCTGTAATTAGGCGTTGACCTCGTTCTAGAGCTGTTCAGCTCCTGTCTCCGCCTACAGTACTTTCCTCGCCTGTGAAAAGATCATCGTGATGATCCCCAAACCCAGAAAAACGCGAATGCTTCCTGAAAGCTATCGCTCCATTTATCTCTTGCCAGTCATTTCCAAGGTGTTCGAGCATCTCATGCTCGCCCGTATCGTCGCTCGCTGTTGGATGATTTCATCCGCAGCGAACAGTTCGGGTTTCCGCAGAGAGTACGTTACTCGACAACTCTTCAGTTAGTCCGCTTTATTACGCATTTGTTTCACGCCGTCAACAGGAAAGCGTCTACAGCCGCTATCCTGTTGGATCTGAGTTAGGCCTTCGACAAAGTCTGGGACGAAGGCCTTCTCTTTAAACTAGCTCATTCTCCCATTCCTCCGGCCGTGTTTTTCTTCCGGTTGTATCTTAGCAACCGAACCTTCAGGGTGAGCGTCGACGGGTCCTGTTCTTCAGTTCGGCCTGTCACCGCCAGCGTCCCGCAGGGTTCTGTTCTCGGTCCCGTTCTGTACCTTATGTACACGAACGATCTGCCAGTTTTGCCCGGTGTCACGTTGTCCCCCTTCACCGTTGACGCCATACATCACTGCAGCTCACTGTCCCCGCGATTTTTTAATACAAAGCTGCAGCTCAGTTGGACTTACTTCCGGATAGGCTACGGAAGTATCGGGTGGCAATCAGTACGGAGAAATCCGAGGCGATCTGTTTTACACGTAAGTCCATTTCTCGATGCCACCCTCTCCCTATAAGGGATGCCCATCGCCTGGAAAGAGACAGTGAAGTATTTAGGCGTTTGGCTTGACCGGCGTCTATGCTTCAACGCCCGCATGACCGAAACCCTCGACAAGGTTCGCGGTGTCTGAGCCAAATTATTGCCATTTCTTGTGTCGCAGCCGCCTGGCTCTGCGCACGAAAATTACCATTTATCTTTTGCTTCTCAGGTCTGTACTGACTTATGCGGCTCCCGTCTGTCAATCACCAACATTTGTAGCTTGGAAAGATTCCAATCGAAAACTCTCCGTTCTTTGTCGGGATCTCCTTAGTTTGTCAGAAATTATGTAATTCGAGGAGGTCTTCAAGTTCCTTTCGTGTCTGCTTTTGTCCGAGCGTTAGCAGTAACTCTTTTTCCTGCAGCTGCGCCTTCAATTTTCCTATACCTGACGACCATCAGCACCACAGAACCTCCAACCCCGATCCAAGTTAAACGCCCTTGGACGATTCTGGATGACCCGCCATGATATCCTCGTGTGTAACTTCTGTTATTAGTCCCAAAGTTGATCTTTAAAACGGTTATTTCCTTCCATCCTAAGACTGCTTCCTAGTAGCACGCTATGCACACTGCTTTTCGTTGATACCCTGGTCAGCGGCTTCGGGGCTCTCTGCCTCGCTGCCTCACGGCATCGGAACTTGAGACAGGTGACATCTATTGCCTGAATTGGTTCCAGCGGCAGTGCCCCAAATGCAAGTTTTATTTCTCCCCTGCCATCCAAATAATCGCGTTGGCGGTGCCTATTTCAGTATTAGGTTACCTGTCGGTTGTACCTGTACTATGATAACTTCTGTCAACCAGTGGGCTCGACCCAGATGCTGCAATCTTACCACGGGTACAAAGACAAGTTGAGCTGTCGTCTAGGTCCGGATCTCTACGAGTTGTGCAGTTATCTCCCTGCATAAACTGTCCACCTCGGCGCCAAAGCCTACGACGGCTGCTTCTATCGCAAAGTCAGCGCGTCTCTAAGCTCCTCCGGGTGAACCCTTAAGAGAGCCACGGAGCTGTGCTCCAGCTCAGACGTGAAGTCAAACCGGATAAAACAAAAACCTAAGCAAATACTTGCACGTCAGTCTCGTACCATAACATATGGGACACGCAACATAACAAAACGGACACATGATCGCTCTTCACCGTATTTAAACTGTCGTCCATCGGGCTGTGACCAACGAGCACAGAATAATGTAGAGTGGCCATCTGTACCGAGCGCTGAAGCCGGATGTAATGCAATATTCTGACCAAGATCGCGGTTAATGTGACCATCATTAAAAATAGCAACTGCTCCCTATAGAACAAATTTTTATTTTCGATACGTAAATCCAGATGACATTATTTAGCAAATCGTTTTGTTCTCAGTTTTTACCTGTACACACATTTCTAATAAGTTGCATTTGACAGAACTGTTAATACTGGTTTAATACACAGAATTATCAAGCAGATAAAAATAATTCTTGTGGTTATAAACTTCATTTTTTTATTTGGACTTATTTGTATATTTACACCAAGTGTTCTCGTTCGTTGGACACAAGCCGTATTGATGTTTTTAAATAGACGACTATGAAAATATTCTCCCTATGTTACAGACTTTCGTTACCTTCAATATCTACATGACCGGACACCAAACAAAAATGAAAGATAAACCAAGGTCTTGTAACCCATGGCATAACGCCATTATCTGCTGTAATAACGGATCCACTGTGCCCGGGTTGTCCAAGTCAGTTAGAAAATACAATGAATCCGTTCAGATAACAAATTCCTTTCACCTCGTTGTTCACAGAAACGAAGAGCCTGCTACACCGCGTACAGTTCGGCGGTGTATATACTTCCCGCTGTGGGCAGTGTCCAGGAATGGGAGGCGCCTCGATGACAAACGCACTACCCACTCCAAACTCCGTCTTCGACCCATCAGTGTACACAGTGGTGTGTCCTCGATGCATTCCTCCAGGACTGATATAAAGAGGAGTTTCAGTTCGGTTTGGGTGGAACAATTTACTGCTTCTACTGGCGACATCCAGCCGGGGCAATTTGTGAAGCAGGCGGGGGGGGGGGTTTCGGACAGAACGTATCCATCGGCGCCTGGATGGTGTTGCGCCGGGCTATTGCGAGTGCATGAATGTCGGCTGGTCTGGTGAACGTACAACGGATCGTATACTCTAGCAAGTCCCTTGTTCGCCAGCAACACGTGGTTTATGTGGCTCGGTAATGCTAAAATTTTTGCCACATATCTCAGCAACAGCACTTGACGTCGAAGATGTAAGGAAGTCATTCCTGCTTGACACTATAAGCTTTGTGCAGGGCTAGTGCGGAACGCCCCTGTGGCGTAGCGCACTCCTGGGTTGTGCACAGGATCCAGCTTTTTCAAGCACGACCTCCTAGCTGAAGAGTACACCGCGCATCTGTAATCCATTTTCTATAACACCAGCGCGGCATACAGGTGCAATACAACCTCTCTACCTGCTCTCCATGTCTAATGGAAGATGCACCAGATTGCGTTTAACAAGGATTTGCCTGCCTTGCAGACAGGCCGTCCACATGCGTATTACGTCTCAATTGTCTGTCGAAAGTTAGGCCCATAAATTTGATTACGGGCCTATAGTTTATGGTTAACGTCGGGTTAGGGTGCCTTCTTCGCTTTCGACAAAAGTGGACACAGGTCGTCTTTATTGCCAATAAATAAAAGCCTATGTTGTTATCATATTCTACCAACGTGTCTATAGCAACTTGTATTTTACTCTTAATCATCGCCGTTGCTTTGGCCGAGTCGAACAGCGCAATATCGTCAAGGTACAAGCATTTCCCAACTGATGTTTCTATACCCTCAAATACCCCGCTGATGGCCATAATAAAAACCTAGCCGCTCAACGGAGATCCCTGCGGTACTCCATTTTCCAGGTCGTGTGAGAGCGACAGTGATTGTCCGATCTGGACACGGAAAGTCCTGTCTATGAGAGGGCTGGAGATAAATTTAGGCAGGTTATCTCTGAACCACCAATCATGTAGTTGTTGCATGATGTTAAATCTCCATGTTTTGTCGAACGCTTTCTCCAAATCGAAGAATACTGCAACCAAATGGTTGTCTTCGATGAAACTATTTTGAACCGAGTTTACCATATAAAACAGTTGATCAGTAGTAGAATGGTGTCTCCGGTACCCACACTGATGTGCGGTCAGAATGCCGTGCTTTTCCAAACACCAGGTGACCTGGCTGTTTACCATCCTCTCCAATAAGTTTCCTAGATAGCAACGATACTGGACGATATTTTTCTGCTTTCGGGATCCTTTTTGGCGTTCGGAAGCGGGATGAATATCGCCTCCTTCCATAGTTTTGGGTACTCCCCTTGCCTCCATATGGCGTTATAGACTGCCAATAATGTGACATAGCTACATCCGGCAGTTGATGTATAATGCTGTAAAGAATATCTCCGGTCCCGCCGCAGTGTCACAGGCAGCGCGGACAGCGGATTATAATTCACTCATCGTGAAAGGCACATTATAGCTCCTGTACCCCTCACACTCGAAGTCAAGGTCGTGTTCGACTTCATCTTTCCTTGCGAGGAAATTGAGAGGATAACGTTGTCTACTACTGACTTCGGCATATCTCGCAGCCAAGGTGTCAGCCATTTCATCGGGGTTGCAAATTAATTCACCATCTTGCTCTGTGCATGAGATAGGCTTAATCACTAACGTGCCAGCGATTGCTCTGATCTTCTTCCATACTTCCGTCACTGGGGTCGACCGTGTTATGGTCGAGACGTAGATTTCCCAGCTCGATCGTTTGCAGCGAGTATGGTTCTACGAGCGGCGGCTCGAAGTCGCTTAAAAGCGATGCGATTATCTTAGGTCGCCACTCGTTTAGGTCTTATTGCGCCTTTCACAGCGTTGTTCCACCACGGTACCGGTGATCTGGATGAACGACCACCGGTCCGTAGTTGCTGAGGTGATAGCAGCTGTAAAACTTTGTACGTCTTCTTCTACACAGGTGTACAAGCAGTCCAATCAACACGTTCCACATATCATCTTTTCGGAGTGCGTATAACGCTCTTAGGCGTTTGCGTTTTTATCAGCACAGGGAAGTGATCGCTCCCATGACAGACGTGGAACAAGACTCGGGCTACCGATCGAAAGCTTGATAGCCGAGAAAGTACTATGAAGTAGTACCAAGGAGTAATAGAGATGGTAGCTGCTCGACCGGATCCTGCAGATCTTCTGCTCGCCGCTCAGAAACTGGTAAGTATAAGCACCACATCATCATCTTCAGTGGCTGTAATAAACTGGTTGCTACTGCTTGTAGAGGCGTAGCAAGCTGAATACGTCTGGCGAGATATGTGTCGCTAAGAAATGTAGCTCCCCAAGCTCTCTGATGTTTGGAGTCACATCACAGCAGAAAGACTCATATCTTCTCATATTAAATATGAGGTCCTCCCAGTGCTTCTTGCGTCCTCAAATGTGATACACATACATCGGTGTATGCCTGGCCAGTAGCATTTTCAATTCGCAATAATGCGAAGTGCGACCGTTAATATTCCAATGAAGTCGTTAATATTCCTCTCCATGCTGGATGTTGGAGAATCAGACTAAAATATTCATTCACGTGCAGATTCTTAAACAAGTTACCTTACGTTTAATAATTCTTATTACTATTACAATGGTATTTCGTGAAAGTGACATCAGTGACTCTTAATTTGTAACAATAACGCGTCGTTTCCTCTGCAAAAATACACAGAAACGTTATTGTAAATTTATTACTTACAGTCGTGGGCTCAAAACTTGATCTGGAAGTGGAAGTTACAATAATCGTAACCAGGTTAAACGTTCAACAGATTCTATTGGTCTGAATTAACCCTACATTAACCTATATTAATGTCTGACGTACATTACAACATGAGGTAAGATCTGACAAAGTTTGTGTGGTATTACGAGAACAGTATAACGTAATTTCGGCCTTATGTGTCTGCAGTAGACATACCTTTATTTGCCACTACTTAGAAAACTTATCTGTGTTGTCATCATAGATGTACTTCGACAGATGTGGTTGATTCCTGTTGAACTTCATTTTTTCCAATATTCTAAAACAGAATGTACACTTTTAAATAGAAATTACTTCAGTATTTGGATTGAAATTGAGTACCCTTAAATTTTTAAAGAAATTTGTATGTTTTAAATTTATAGAATTCAATTTTACTTCATATATTTCTTAAGATTGATAAAATAGTTAAAAAACCCAAAGGCTCACAAAACAAGATACTTTATCACTACACTCTCTTTTTCTATTAATTTTGACCGTTTCCAAATAAGTAACCAAAACGGACTGCAAAGATTAAAAATTTTCTGTATGAGCCCTTTTTAAAAAAATGAAAAGTTTAGTTATGAACTTAACTGGCTTAAATATTTTTATATAAAAAGAAAGATGTACCTCAAATTTCTTAATAAGCCTTCTACGTTTAGGTTGCTTTGTGTGCAAATGAGGTGGGAAGTCAAATAAAGTAGGGACTGCATCCTTTTTTAATTTTCTGATTATACCTCCGACTTCAAACGCACTGTCTTCGAAATGCTTACTACAAAATCTGGACTGCGCCGACGGTGTAAAACCTTTTCTCTTCGTTGCAATTATCCACCTGCATCGAAGTTCTGGACTTTTTGGAAACCTGCATTAAATTAAAAAATGAAATTTTTTACATAAATGCTTAATTTTCAAAAATATCCTTTTTTGCTATTAAAATTGTAAAATAACTCTACAATATTAGGCATTCAGTAATTTTTCTTTCCAATTTTCAACACAATAAAAGAGCCTCAATGTGTAAAGTAGACAATGACAAAAATAAATTACTATTTTAGTTTTAATAATTTCAGAAAAAACATTAATTTAATCAGAGTAGACTACCAGTATGAGATCAATAAATAAATAAATCAATACTATTTAAAGTACAGTGATTAAAATACCTTTGTTATGTAAGTCATAATGTTGTTGATAAAAGTTTTACTTACGTGTGAAATGACAGGCCGCAGTTTTTAACAGCATAGTTCTTACAGTTGTACGCTACACAATACGTTGGCATCTTGTTAACTTCTAATTATAAAGTGTACTTTATAGACATCATCTCCAACCTTCCAACAATCACGCGTCAACGAAAACACGGAATGCAAACAGCATGTAAGTAGACGTGACTACACTGGAAGTACACTACAGAGTGGTGGGGGGAACGTGTAACAGCCCGTTTCGCGCCTTGCCTGCATTAGAGCGCGCAATTCAGTAGTATATATACATCTATGGTTGTCATGCCTGTGACATCATACATCCCATTACTGCATACTCTTACAAAATAACACCAAACGTACACTAATTGAACTAAATCATTTGCACGACTGTTACGTGGAACATTATTTTACCGAACGAAAAGATTTTACTGAAAGAGATTTCTGTTATGGTAGAGCCACATCCCCGAATTCAGGTACTTTGTACTCAGAAGTTTTGTATGTCAAAAATAGAAAATAAAGTTTTAAAATGTCTAAATATAACTAAATTTTTAACAGTTAAATGAAAGTACGTAAAATGCGAAACAGCAAGGTAAAATCTCAGTTTACACCTAACGTACGTTAAGAAAGGGTAAAGTTATAGATGAAAAGTGAGGCGCTAGAGAAAGCTCCCACTTAGATTTTACTTTGTGAGTAGGCTGTTCTGATTTTGGGATACTGATGGGCTAGGTTCCCGATTTATAAATAACACAGTTATGTTCTTAATGTGGAGTGTCCAATATAATGTTTACCGAGAAAAGGTATGAAAAAAGAGAACTATAGGGTCGTTTCCTAGCAACCAGGGCCTTCACACCTTTACACAAACCCGACTGGTCGATGAATTAGGGTTCACTAAAACTAATTCTAGAATTGGAGTTTGCTAATTATCTAAATTATGATGGATTAAATTTGAATTATTAATTATCGTTAATTGTTAGTTATTCATATAAAACTATGAAAAATAAACTGCCAATTATAATCATAGCAATTATAGTCATAAGAATTACCGTATCATTTAGTTTACTTTCTGTACAAGATATCTCGGCAGTCTTCCTTAAGTGACATTTTCTACGATTCTTCATTTACTTTCTATTTAGACAAAGTAATTCTCCTAGCCTCCTCAATTTGTATTAACTTGTATATTATTACTTGTTTAGTACTGTATATTAATACGTTTAGTATTGTTACGACGGTCACACTGGATAGTCGTGGGTGCTGTGGAAACAGAATGACTGACACCAATGAAGTTGCTAATCACAAAATTTAATTAGACACAAACAATGGTTACAAATCAATAAAACACTCTTATAGAATAATTCGAGTTGAATTAGTACAACACACAATAATAAATGTCACCTTATTAAAACAATGATCACTTCGCCATTACACTTCGGTCCTTGAATATCGCCACGTCTAAATTAAGCTTCTAAGCCGGCCGCTGACTACAGGCGCTGGAACAAGGTCAAAGCCCGACATTGGACGCCCCGGCTGCGTGTGCTAGGTTAATGGAGAAACGTGTAGTAAGACAATCTCGAATTTTCCAGAGCATTACGTAATTGCCTTTCATCTCAACGAACGTAGCAGTATTAACTTATATTTGTTGTCTCCTAAACAGTCCAATCCGTTTATGTTTAGTTTCAATTTCGAAATTGACTGACGGAAATAACGAAACACACGTAAAACATTGAAACTACTGTAGTTACATACTACAGGCTTTCCTGGCTACAGGCTACGTGGCTTAGTTCATTATTAACCTAATATGTTTAAACAATTTTCCAAATGTTTAATTCATAAAAACAATTTTAAATCAGTGACTCCTAATTTTTTTTATTATAATATTTATAGTATCGTCAAGGAAAATGTTTGGGTACATGTTTGACATGTCGAAAGAGTATAATTTACTTTGTACGTTTTTTAGTTGATCCGTGAGTTTGATTCTGGTTTTTATATTTTATTTGGCTGGAAGTTTTTAATGTTTCAAAATTCGATTTAGTAATTTAGTTATTTTATAACTTGTAAAAAACTGAATTGTTATACTGCGCATATCACATTCTACTTCTTAAACAAATGTTGTGTTAAGTCGTACTGTTCATTTGTTACATATTCTTTGTATATGAATGTATACTGAAAATAATACGACATATGATGTGATTCTATTTATGTTAATTGTAAAGGTCGATTTCTTATTAAAAAATCATATATATTATTCTTATATATTACATATAAACACTACTATCCCCTCGTCTCAGTTAATTATCCGTTCACTTTTATTTGAATCTTAATTCTTTATACCAGATCTCTTACTCCAAAGACATGAACGAGCAACCGTTTACACGTTGAATCAGTTCACTCGCCATTCGACACTGAAGGTCTCAATTCTGGCGTGTATCCCAGATGTTTTTAAACATTCGTCTGTTCTTCTTCTGACGTTCTTCTTCGTCAGAGCTACAACCCGAAGCATAAAAAGATTTTTCTGCCTCGTGTTACTGCACGTAAGTAGTCAAAAGAGGACAAAAATCTTGTTTTCATAATAATATTGATAAGTAGAATTTGTGATTGATAATTACAATTGATAGTGTCTGGTTCTCCCTTTCCCTTTCGTTCCCATCCTGTCTCATCATTACATAGTCTATAATTTGCATTCATTCTGTCATCATAATCCCTACAATATAACTATAGCCTACATGTTTTCACGTATTTATAAAATTGTATAAAAAATATAACGAATTGAATATAAAAAAAGAACAACACTTGAATATAAATGTTGATACCTAAAGATAATTTAGAAGTAGTAACTTATTTTATTATGTTAGTGTTCGAACTATAACGGACAACAGCGTTACTTTAATATCTCACCTAAGTAGTGAATTATTTTTTTCGTAATGGGAATGTACAATTTACGTGAATTGCAGAACTACACAAATAGAAAATGTTAGTCATTCAATGGGTCAGAGGCCGAGCAGTCTTATCAATTGATCACATAATTTTTTTTAATCTCAAAACCGTCAGCTGAGAAGCGGGGTGTCGATGCTAATCACGCTGTAGCTAAAACATGTTCACAGCGCAAAACGTTACGTGCTGTCTATAGCTGTATCCTGTGCCTGACAAAGTTGATACGAGAAAACTTCATCAGTCAGTCGAGAATGCTATTGCTGATTTATTGTTGTGAACGGTTTATAAGCTTAGTCCGACTGCATTTAACACACAGTTGAATACAAATTTAAATTATGTTCAAGTTGCAAATTAATTACGATCTACAGTTTAGGCCTACTATTAAAAGTATCACACAAAATAAATATAATTAATCTTTAAAATAGTTAAGCATTATTATAGACTAGGCATATAGAAAACTACAGCCTTGAAGGGGTTAGGCGTTATCATTCAATAATGTAGATATAAGTAGAGGACAGATTACGCAAACGTTCTACATCTATAGTAGGCCTAAACCGTAACTGGGCGCCATCTTCCTACTTAGACTCTTCACCCTGAGGGAAGTTGTAATGGATTTCTGTTTCCTGCGATAATCCATAACCCTTTATGTAATACAAGAAGGCACAGGGAAATTTGTTTTCGTAATACGGAAAATTTTAACTTCCCTGCAGTTTATTACCTTAATTATTATCATTACGTTATTCAAAAGGAAACGGTGTGTTTGCCTGTGTGTGTCTGGGAGGAGGGTGTTAAACCGACTACAGCCCTCCTCTGTTCTAACAGGAATCACCGTAGCATTAAGTTTTCACAATGATTCACAGTAGTGGCATATCGTCCGTGGAACCGTTAGAAGCCCCGATTCCCTTTTTAAAAAGCTTTACTTAAAATTGTTTAAAATAAATATTTAATTAATTACGAATTATTTTTATTGATTATTAAATAGCGATTTATTAGAGTATTCAATGATGCAACGAATGCCAAAAAAGTCAAATCAAAACTTCAGTTACACGAGAGTTTGGCCTGTTGAGTCAAAAGATGCGAAATTCGTCATAAGGGAAACATTGGTGTCGGCGCTGTCACGTATCCATGAGTGGCGTCGTTACGCTTTACTCTTGCTGCGCTTTGAATACTTTTTATTCAATTTGTAAAATTGCTTTTGTTAATCTGTAATTAGTGTTGGAAATTAAATAGTATAATAACAAATATTACATTCAACGTTTAAGTTTGCAGTATAGCAAGTGAAAACTATAAATCGTTGTGTCATTCAACAGCCAACAGTACGGGAGCTTCTCTGTCCATTACTTTACTACCACGGGAAGCTGCATGTACTGTACGCGATGGAAACTTTACTACATATACCTGTTATAACTGATATCTTAACAAACAGAAGTCAAAAGCCTTCCGCTGAGGAACCCAGCTAAACTACAAATAATAAGATAAAGGCTGTACACAGTATTGAAGCTGAATACATTATGAATATTTATTGATAATGAATAAACTCGACGTTATTATTTTGCATAATTATCATTGGGTACAGACTCGTGCATAAACATAAACATGAAGAAAAAGGTCATGCAGCGTTCACCTAGTTTCGGCCCCACGGCTTGCCACTGTTTTACGGATTTGCCATTTCCTTGCCTATTACTTCCAAGCTATTTCCTTCTTTGCTACTTCCTTCCTGTTATTTCCTTGCTATTTTCAAAGCGCTGTGGCGGTCTCGATTTATTTCTTCTTTCGTAAAGTGCTAATTAAATCCAGTATCTCTGCTTACTTAGTATCTTTTCAACAATCAGGTAATCCGGTGACGATGAAATAATGAAGACTTGTTTAGCCCGAAATTGTGAAATAAGACACATTGAGATTCAGATTTATATACCAAATATGCTTTTGGTCTTTCTGGTGAAAATAACTATTCCCAGAAAAAAGCAGTAGGCCTACATATGTTCTAGATCAGGGTGAAGAATAAGCAGGTCCGAGAATATGAATAAATTCCTATTCCAGTGGAAAAGAAAGTCAAGTACTGTACAACCCTTCACAGTACGTGTACATTGACACGCTAGGACAACTTTGTTATCACATTAGTAAACAAATATTATACAAATTCACAAAATATATAATTATTTTAATGGAATGACAATATATATATATATTATATGTGAAAAATTAAATTAAAAAACGTCTTAAATATCTGAGTTCACAATAAACACTAAATTGCTTGTACTAATTGTGGTCACATTCATTTTACAAAAGAGAAAACAGACTGTACTTGAAAAAATATGGTAAATGATTTGCGGTTGGCGTCATTAATTTGAGTACAATGAAACTGACCGTTTTATTTTATGTATTTATTTATTATTTAATTTAGAACACAGTCGGAATAATTACTGAGTTTTTCCATTGTTGCATAATGTTGTACAGTATATTGTAATTGTTATGAGCTCCTAATTTTCAATCTTTACTTAAAATGTCCTTCAATTAATCCAAATATTTAGGTTAAAATTCACTTGAAAAAGAGTAATTAAAATTGATTGTTTAATTTTAAGACAATACTAATAAGAATTATTAAAACTCTTATCTCTCGTCAGGTTCTGGTTAAATAAAAGTAAAATCTGATCTTCAAGTGATGTATCAATAGCAACACTGCCTAACTTTATAGAAATTCTATAAAAGTTCCGTTGATTATGACATTATAACTATCGTGGTCTATGAACCGTTTGAGAACTATGAAAACGCTTAACGCCTGTGACATACACGTTTAATCATTTTTTTAAGTCGTAAATGAATAAGTAACAAAGACCTTTCTGGTTGAGACATAAAATAGTTTTTTCATTATATGCAACGGAAACCAAGGGAAACTGAAGGCTCGACAGACTACATCTTCTTTTATTTTACTGACACAATCGTGTTTGCGTGCAATGACGTCGACCCGACACTCAAGAGTAGAACTGGATCACTTTATCTCATACGTGAATCGTCTGCACATTCAAATATAGTCTCAGCAAAATGGAACGATCAGTTTGTATTAAAAAAAACTGCCGACAAAGCTGAAAAATTGTTTTGTGACAGGACTGTACGTGGAGATTTCAGATACGTTTCAAAAATAACAGTGTTCTACGACACTAACGCATTCCTACGGCTGTTGAATAGCGCAATTAAAGCTACCCGATATTGCTTTACAATAAACACACACAACACAGACCGGCCACTCTAATTGTGAGTTACAATTCAATACATCGTAATTGAAAACGTGTGTATCTGCTTCTGCGTATATTCTGGAAAAATGTTCACTCTTCGTTAGATTTTGCGCTTTGACAGAACACTGAGTGTGTGATGTGTGGACAGAGTAATTTTGCATTTTATAATCAAAAGAATTCAAGCTAATGTTCTAATTGTCCCTGTAGAGAAAACAGTAAACATAGACGGTTTTAGGTTTCCATTTTATGTGATTCGTAGTTTTTTAGTAGAAGTATTTATTTTGATATTCTTTTAATTCGAATTGACCAACTTTACAATGATCTCTCTTTTTTGTATACCTATCCATTTGTATATATGCTGTAGTTAACAAGGCAAATAAAATAATTTAATATTTTAACTTCGTCTGAATGTATTTGAATTACAAAAAAATACTTCAATAAAAAGTTATTTTTTAATCCAAAAGACTATAATAGGCTATATTCCCTGACCTATATAAGTGTTGTCTAGTGTAAGATAAACAGATAAATAGGCTATTCCTTTATTCGAAAAACGTTTTATCATTTATTGATAAAACATTTTTTATCAATTGATATTGTAACATGACAGATATAAGCATAATATTGAATGGCAATTGATCATTAGAATAATGAAGTTATAATGTTTAAATTTGGAAGAAAGCATTAAGTTTAATATAAAAAGATTAATTCATAGCAACTGTGGAAAGAAATCATTATTATAAAGAAAATACAAGTTAAAATAAAAGGAGTTACTAGTGATGAGTCATCCAAGACCAGTCTCATAACCAAAGGTTTTCAAGGTATAACCCAGGAAGGTAAAAAGTAAATAACCAAGCAGTACAGAATATGACCAAACACACAACGAGGAAGAATAAATAGAAGAGAAACCCTAAAATAAGCCAAGATCAACCAATACAGGTTGTGTATTTCTGTAATAAAGAAGAAGATGGAGAAGATCCCAAGAAACCTGATGGCAACAAGAAGAAGATGGAGAAGATACCAGTCCCAGAAGGCAGGAGAAAAGAAGACTGAAGAAAGAAGAAGAGGGCAGCATCCTGAAGAAGATGTCATGCTCTTATAAAAGACACCCAAATCCAAATATCCCCAAAATAAATATCTAAAAATAAAAGTATAACGAAATAAAAACCACATGTATATAAATTTAAGAGAGAGGAGTGTATAAAGTAAAAGTTTCCTGTGAACTAAGATGAAACAATAATATAGTACCCATGGAACAAATCTCCATTGAAAAAACGCTAACCAATTTATTATGTTGATAAGACTATACGACCATTTAGCATTAACATAATATATAAGTGCAAAGTGAACCAGTGATAGTTTTGGGTATTATAAAAAATGAACCTTGTGTTTCATTCTTGGCAATCACAAACATTGGATGCAATGAAATATGCATTTTTCAATGACTTAAAATGTGTACTGTGACAATATGTTGTTCATAAGACATGAATCTGTTTAAAATAACATTTTTGTTTTACATGAAAAAAGAAAAACAGATTTCATAGTGCTTTTTGAACGGTTCATACTATTTATTTGTTAATGACAGGGTACAATTCCCCAAAGACAATGTATAAAAGACGGTATAAAAACTGTAGAATCCTACTTATAATAATAGTTAGAAATAAGAATATAAATATAAGGTTTTTATGTATATAGTATAAGAATGTTTAAAAATGTTTTAGATATAAGGACATTTGTTTGGGTCTGTAACAACTAACATCAGAACTATAAAAATAGTTACCACTTGTAAATAATAGAGGGTAATTAAGATGTTAGTTAGTAAAAAACCTTTTTCGTAAACCATGTTTCCATGTTGGACATGGGGATTTTGTTGCAAAATGTCTGACTTGAAGACAACCATTTATTTAAAAAAAATATTCTTTATTTGTTTTAACTATTATTTGTATTGTAACCAATACTAATTGTTATTGTGAAATCGCGAGTGACTTGTAAAATACTTCTAAAACTATCATATTATAACAGAAACAATCAAGTAACACTCCATAACACAGAACAATATAAATCTACTCTGAAAAACACCACAAAACACAAGAAAACTGTGTAATACATTAACCCAAATTAGTGATGGAACCGGGGAAAGTGTTTGAACTAATAATTATACGGATACACTAAATACAACTCAGAAACAGTACACTAGACACTACACAACATTTTACAAGAGATTCGCAGACATCAGAACAGGAATACTACAGGAAAATCTTTTATTTGGAACGTCCAATATACGAATGACATCTCACTAACTTCACGGCAGCCATTTGCAATATTGGTCATCATTGCCAGAACCCCGCCTTCTAGTTCGACACAGCTGTTGGGTGAAAACAATTATTATATTTACAAATTATTATTCAATGTCTGTGTTTATTAATAACTATTAATTTGATTGTAACGTTATACTTTTTAAATATTAGCCCGATTTCTCTGACTTTGGTAATAACTGGCTGTTTAAAGAACCCTATATAATTTGTATATCATATACTTGTAACTTTTTTCGATATCCTGAGAATCGATACTAATCGATAAGAGTCAATATTGCTATTACTTAATAAAAAACATTAATACTTTTCAATACTTAATAGTTCTTTATTTCTTCAATAATACTAATTACCAATAATATAATTCTAATTGATAATCTACAAGGACTTTACCACCCGTAAGTGAAGATAACCTAAAAAATAAAAAGGTAAACAAGTATCGATTGGTTTACAGACAGTCTTATGAGTGGTGATAGATTATTTAAATTATACTAAAACTTTAATAAAAATTTTCAGAAGAGCATTACACTGTTTAAAACTTCACAGCCCTATATTAATTAATTGATCATAATTAATTAATTAATAAAATTAAAAATTTTTTTTTTTAATTTTTTTTTTTTATAAACATAATTTTTTTTTAAATTTCCTTCAAAACAATAAATTTTGTTTTGAAACTTTCGGCGAAGCTGAACAGATATATTCCTTCATCAACTTTACGCTACTCGACCGGTCTTGCTACCATTGAGACTCGACCAGCTGGGAAACTTAAGGAAGTGTTTCAGGCCAGTAAGACGTCGAGAGCCACACCAATTACACACCAATTAAACACCTTACAACTTACAGATTCACACATCAATCTTATTTATTTTATTACAAATTGGCTAGTCCAAACAGAGGGGCTTGATTAGATTGGAGTCTCACACTCCACAATAGCTTATTATCATCAACACCTATATAAATTTGTATATTATATCATCAATACATACAGCAATCATATTAATTTTATTACAAATTGGCGCACAACTTTAGGGGCTTTAATTAGCGATTGGCCTTCCAACCAATACTTTCTGCCCAATCACTAGTTGGAGCTAGGCAACAGCTACAAAGCCAGAGAATTTCAAGGGAAAATGCAACGACGTGCAACATCTAAGAAACGGGCGGCGGAGGCCGAAAAAGAATTAGAAATAGAAATGGACAATAAAGAGGCGACGCCAGTAGAGGTGGGAGAATCATTGCCGCCGGTGTTGTCCAAACAAACTGAACAACCAGACGAACAACCCGAAATGCCTACACAAACAGTGGAAATCAATGCGCCGGAGAAGGAAACAGAGGATATGACAACACAACAAATGTTCAGGATGATGATGGAAATGAATAAGAGCATGAAAGGAATGAGTAAGAAAATGGACGAAAGTAATAAGGAAAGGAAAGAAGATAGCCAGTCTTTGAAAGAAGATATCAAATCCGGCAAGGAAGAAACAAATAAGAAGTTAGAAGATTTGAAGGAAGACAACCAGTCCCTGAATAAGAAGTTGGAAGAGAAGATGGAAGAAAACAGCAAGAAGATGGAAGAGAGGATGGGAGAAAAGTTAGAAGAATTGAAGAAGGATAACCAATCCACAAAAGAAGAGCTGACTGGGATGAACAAGAACATGGAAGAATTGAAGGAAGACAACAAGAAGATGGAAGAGAAGATGGAAGAAAATAGCAAGAAGATGGAAGAAAACAGCAAGAAGATTGAAGAAGAGATGGGGAAGAAGTTAGAAGAATTGAAGGAAGACAATCAGTCGTTCAAAGAAGAATTCAAAGCGACTAAAGAAGAATTGATTAATAAAATTGAGAATACTAATCAGAAAATCGATGAAACCAGGAAGAAGATAGAGAAGAACAACCGACAATTGAAGGAAGAGCTGAAAGAAGATAACAGGAAGTTGGAAGAGAAGATGGGGGAGAAGCTGGAAGAATTGAGAGAGGACAATCAAATTTTGAGAGAAGAATTAAGAGAAGTCAATCAGGAGAATCTGGACAAACTGGACGAAAGAATGGAATTGTTGCGAGAAGAACTGAATAAGGAAATCAATGTTAACAAGAAAGCGATGAATAGGAAGATGGAAGAAGAAAATATAATGGTCAATCGACAGATCCGAGAGATTGATGGAAAGTGCAACCAGATCGAAAAGGAGGTCCATGAGTTTAAAGAAGTGGTGAACACCAAGTTCACAAATATTGAAGAACATAGTCGTAGGAAGGTAGAAGAACAGAGGAAGGAAAATCAAGAAGAATTCGGAAAAGTACGCAACCAGGTCACAGAACGATGTAATGATATACAAGAGACCATGGCCAATATCACCGGTCAGGTGCGACAAAGCCGAGAGGAGATGGAAGCAATAAGAAACAGACCGACTCATTTCACTGGATTGCCCGTCAACGAAAGCCGAGAGTGGCTCAACTTCCGGCAATACAAACGCAAGCCGATGGAGTTCCTGGCTAGGGTAGAAGAATATTTGACCAAGCATAAAATTACCCAATGGAGCCATAGCAGGGAAATATTCGACGAGTCTTTCCGAGACATAACAGATAATTGGTGGATGGCCAACCGGAGTGAAATTTCCGACTACCAACAGTTCCGGAAAATGTTTAAGACAAAATACTGGTCTGAGACCACCCAGAACTTGATCCGTGACAATATTTGTAATGGAACATACAGAGTTAGGTAGCAGTATGACGGCATATTTCTTGGGGAAGGTGTGTATGGCAAAACACCTTGAGCCAGCAATCCCAGAAGAATGTTTAGTGAATAAGATATCTTATCACTATGATGAGGACATTATCAGGGCCCGGAGAGGTAGCCAGATCAAGACGATCCAGGGAATGACCGAGTTATTGGAGGGATACGAGAACGAAGACTATTATCGGCAGAGCAGAAAGAGAAATGAGAGACCAGAAGTAAGGCCGACTACCTACCCCAATAACGGCAATAACCATGCAAGTAACCGGAACCAGCCCAGTAATTACGACGGCCCTAACAACCAGCCGCGTAATAACCAGTTTAACGGTAATTTTAACGGAGTGAGGAATAATAACCCTTACCCAAATAATAGAAACAATTTTTACCAACATAATAATGTCCCATACAGTCAGAGAAATCCATATCCCAACAATAATGGTGACAGACCTTACCCACCTAACCGAAATTACTATAATAATAATGTTAGTAATAACAATAATAGCAATAGTAATAACCGAGTGTCGCGTCCTAGGGTAAATTTTATAAGAGCAGAAGATCGCGGACCCAGGAGATATTATCAACCGAGGAGGAGCAGCTTCCACGGCGCCGACCGAAGATGGAGGAGTGCGGAACGAGACGGCCCAAGACACGAAGAGGGAAGACGAAGTACCAGCCTGGAAGATCTTGGCAGACAACCGAACAGGGCGTTAAACATCAACCAGGGTACAGAACGTCAGGAGACAAACCAGAGTTTCCCGAACGATGCCTCGGTCAATAATAACTCAAACAATGAACAAAATACTTTAAACGAGAGGAGGCAGTAATCAACAACGATGACCCGTTACTGCTTATACTTCCTGGGTTAGAAAAGGATGATTTGCAACAAGCAAATAATGATAAAAACATCACTATTATCAGTAACCATTATTTGAAAGACATACGAACTGAACTTTTGGAAGAGAACGAGAAGAGTCTCAGCAACAGTAATAATGAGATAATTTATATAACAGCGGAGGTGGAAGGAGTTCCCGCTAAAATAATGATAGACACAGGAGCTAATATTTCAATAATAAACTCCAATGAGTTGGAGAGAATACAGAGTACATGTGGTAAAACTTTACCAATGTTACCAGTCAACAACATTGTGTTGGTAGGTGCAACTGGCCGCCAGAATAAAACCATTAGGAAGCAAGTTTCCTTAAGTGTCGTTAGCCGTGATATAGCTTTAGACATGGAATTTTTAATCGCCACCGGATTACCATTTGACATCTTAGTCGGTTGCGATATTCTTCGTAGATATTCGGCAGTAATCGATCTTAATTTAAATAGAGTATCACTTTTCCCAGACGGAGTAATATGGACCGCAGATCTGGTAGGAAGCACAACTATACTTCCCAGTCCTATACATCAACAACTTCGTAAGATAAATGTTATTAGAAACAGCCCTCTTTCTAAACCCATAATATACAGTCATGGTGGAGAGGATTTATGGTCAGTTAAGATCCAAGAAATACGGAATTTCCAGTGCGGAAGCGATAACAAGAAAATACCAACACATCTGGCTGATCGTCTAATTGCAATATATGAGAAATACAAGGCGGTGTTTTCTGATGAACCAGGGAAGGTAAAAAACTACCAGTGCCAACTTCGTTTCAAAGAAAACGTAGAGTTTAACCGGAGGTCATATCCAATAGCGCAGTCGCTCAAAGAAGCCGTGAGAACAGAGATAAACAAGATGTTAGATAATGACATAATTGAGATTAGTCAATCACCTTACACTAGTCCAATTATTGCTGTTCCGAAGAAAGACGGACAAGTCCGGCTCTGTTTAGATGCGCGTGAGTTGAACAAGACAATTGTGAATGACAGAACCTCTCCCGGTGAAATAGAAGAGATTTTAAAACGTTTTCATGGTACTAACTTTATTAGCACCTGGGATACGGTCTGTGGTTATTGGCAGGTAGAGCTGCATCCACAAAGCCGCCAGTATGTAGCGTTCATTTTCGAAGGGCGCAATTACCAGTTCAAGAGACTGCCTTTCGGACTTGTCAATTCTGTCGCCATATTTGTGGCATGCATGGACCAGATTTTGGGACCAGAAGCGCTCCAATTTACCACCGTCTATGTTGACGATTTACTAATTACATCCGGAACCTGGGAGGAGCACTGTTACAGAGTGGAGTTTGTACTAAACAAACTAGCGCAGAACAACATAACATTGAAGTTGGAGAAATCCAAGTTCATAGCGCGCGAGGTACAATTCTTAGGCTTCAACCTAGACGACAGAGGTATTACCCCATCAGCAGAGAAAGTGGAGGCAATTCAGAGGTTCCCGCAACCAAGAAACAGGAAACAATTGCAATCTTTCCTCGGACTCTGTAACTATTACAGGAAGTTTCAGAGCCGATATTCCGAGTTGACAGCCAAGTTTCAACCACAGTTATCTGCCAAAAACAAATGGACTTGGGGTGAAGATCAAGATATTACTCTTCGATTAATAAAAGAGAAGTTTCTGGAGAGTGTGATACTTCGTCACCCAGATTTTAAGAAACCGTTCTTTCTAAACTGTGACGCTAGCGATCTAAGCTTAGGAACGACATTATACCAGGAATATGAGGAGGGACAACATCTGGTAATAAGCTTCGCTAGTCGCACACTGAACCAGTGCGAAAAGAACTACAGTGTGACAGAAAAGGAATTGTTCCGGACGCATGCAGCAAGTTCCGGACGTACATTCTCGGATATCAAGTCACGGTACGAACTCATCATAAATCCATCTCGTTCCTTCGTAGGTGCAAATTGAGTCACGGCCGATTGGCTAGGTGGGTACTCGCCCTACAAGAATATGACCTGAAATGGGAATACATTCCAGGAAAGAAGAACGTGGTAGCGGATGTGTTGTCACGTATAAATCTGGAAGATCAGACTTTCGAGGGAGAGAAGGAGAGCTTAGTAAAAATTTATAACATATTCACGACCAGAGCCGATTTACAAGCTTTGTTAATAAATATCCGAATCCATCAGCAGTCTGATCCTAAGCTGAAAAACATTGTGAGTCGTTTGGAAGCCAATGATGAAACCATTTCTAAATATTACCACCTTAACAAGGGAATTTTATTCATAAAAACCGCTTTAGACGATGAGACATGGAAGGTGATAATCCCACACCAAATTGAAAAGGAGGTCATCATCGATTACCATGTCAGGTATGACACATGGGACACATGGGAGCGTTAAAAGTGATACAAGCTCTAGAGGAAAATTGTAAGATCAAGAATATCAACCGCAAGGTGAGGACATACATCAAGTCCTGTAAGATCTGCCAATGTGCAAAAATAAACAATGAAAAGACAGAGGGTATCATGATACCGATAACTTCCAACGCAAAACTGGAAAAAGTGTTTTTGGATATCTGCGGGCCATTTCCCCGTAGCGGTGGTCGGCACAGATATAAATACTTGGTAATCATAATGGATCACTACACCAAGTATATAAAGCTATATCCGGTTAATCGGGCAACAACAGCAAAGGTTTTGGCGGTGATTATTGATTTGTATATCCCAGAGATCGGTAGACCATCTTCTATTATTACCGACCACGGTACACAGTTTAAGGGGAGGAGATGGCGAGACACTTTATTAGCACTTGGGGTCAAAACGTATAAGACATCAGTCTACCACCCAAGTAGCAATCCGGCTGAGAGAGTACTAAGAGAAGTGGGTAGGATATTGCGCACGTACTGTCACAACCAACAGAAAAAGTGGCAAGAGTACCTAGCAGCGACAGAAACATTCCTAAATTATGCCCACCATCCAGCTATAGGAATTCCACCATACTCAGCCATGTATGAGAAGCCGACTCCCCGAGACATTGAACAAATCATTGAATTTCCAACGAACAACAATAGGAAATTCAACCAGTTGAAGTTTTACAATAAGGTAGCAGAAGATCAGGAAAAACGGCAAGCCAAATACCAGAAGGCAATAGGGCGAATTGTAACATATAAAGAGGGTGAAAAAGTCCTCCTAAAAAATAGAGAGCTGCCTAGCACCTTAGAAGGCATAACCAAAAAACTACTATTACTATACACTGGCCCATATGTTGTGGTAAATGATAAGCATAACAATACATATGAGTTGAAGGAAATCGTTTCAGGAAAAATCAAAGGAGTGTACAATCAAGCTTCTATGAAGAAATATTATGAAGAATGAGTTGTGAGATTTAGAATTTTGAATTTTTATTATTTTTTAAAAAATCCTAAAATAATGTAAGTACATCTTACAACCTAATATTTTGAGAAGAACATTTTGGAGAATTATAAGAAGAAGGAATTTAGAATTTATATTTTGAAAAAATTCTAAAATATGTAAGAACAACTTACAACCTAATAATTTGAAGAAAAAAACTTTATGGAAGAAAGAGAAAGAGAGAGAATTTTGTATTTATTAATTATAAAAAATTTAAAATTGAGTAAGTACTTCTTACTACAACCTGATAATTTAGAACAAAACTTTATGGAAGAAAGAGAAAGAGAGAGAATTTTGAACTTAATATTAAAAAATTTAAAATTAAGTAAGCACAGCTTACTACCACTGAATTATGAGAAAACTTTATGGTAAATAATTAAGAAGAATTTGAATTTGGAGAAATACCAAAACATTCAGAAATAATAGTAAAATCACAGTACTATAAACAAAACTGAATGAAACAATTCTGGGAATAAATGAATTAAACAGAATTTGAATGTTGATAGAACGTCAGAACTTTGAAACAAGATAAGATCAACATATTACAAGGATTTATGAGAAATATTTTTCAATTAAATAAAAAGAATAGTTTGAATTTTATATTAAAACTAACCAAGTTCCAAAAAATAATTATGTGTCAATTATGATTGAATTGAGAAGAAAATAAAGTGATTAATTCAGAAAAAAGAATTAATTTTAATCCAGAATAAATGCTAGACATTCACAATAGCATTTGAAGGGGTAGAGAAGAATAACAAAAAAGAGTGAAATATGCAAGAAAAGAAAAAAGTTGGAAGCAAAGAGACTAATTACTTATGAAACGATAATGAAAACAATTAATTAAGAACAAAGAAGAACAACTCATACCAAACATATGGAGAAGATGATTTTGAACCAATGATAATAATAAGACCTATATGAAATGCAAAGAGAAGAAATACCACATGAAATATGATATAAATGAATTAATGGTAATGAATGCGAAGGCGGATTAATAACTTTCTAAGAGAAAGGAAAGAACCAAAATGTTTAAATAAAATGATCAATATAACAACCTGTATATCTAATGTAAAGATACAATGTTAAAAAATTAAATATAATATATTAAGACCATTCAAATAATGAATACTAAAGACTATTTATAAAGACCATGCTAATACTATGAATAACCAGAAGAGAGTATAAAGAGAATTCAGATGGAGAAGAAAGAGAGTTACACTGTAAACAGTAACCAGAATTATTAAAAGAAAGGTTTTCAACCATAATTAAATTAAATATATCAGACAAGTTAAGAGTTTTGAAAAAATATATATGTAATGAGTATAATAATGATTATGAAGATTTATTAAGATAGAAAATGTGAGATAATCTGAGAGACTACGAAGTGGAGAATCCAAAGATATTTTTATTAGTCGAAAATGAGACTACTTTTTATTTATTTATTCGATGACTGACTGAAGATAATTCCAGCAGCATTATGTTTTTGAGCAGGGATGGATATGCCCCTGTACTCAATTTATAGAAGTGGTGTATGGCCAGCAGAGAAGTAGCGTACAGTGCCCCTCTGATCTGCCCCAGCCCACGTGATAGGGAATGTTAGGGAATTAATATCCCAAGGATACAACACGAAGTTGATATAGAAAGAAAATGTATTACAATTATAATATATCTCAGAAGACACTAACTATCCGAAAAGGATCAGTAGTAAGACAAGTAACCATATATATAAAATCAATAAAACTCTAATATAAAAAACTCGATATAAAGATGGAGAAGAAAATGAATTATAAGAAATGATGAAATTATCATAAGAAATTATTTCATCCATAAACAGGTCTGAAATAATTACTTCTGGAGGGGAGCAATCTGTAACATGACAGATATAAGCATAATATTGAATGGCAATTGATCATTAGAATAATGAAGTTATAATGTTTAAATTTGGAAGAAAGCATTAAGTTTAATATAAAAAGATTAATTCATAGCAACT
This sequence comes from Magicicada septendecula, assembly GCA_034769895.1. Taxonomy (NCBI): domain Eukaryota; kingdom Metazoa; phylum Arthropoda; class Insecta; order Hemiptera; family Cicadidae; genus Magicicada; species Magicicada septendecula. The sequence continues at coordinate 938,826,179 of CM068367.1, read as the reverse complement.
GTGGAAAGAAATCATTATTATAAAGAAAATACAAGTTAAAATAAAAGGAGTTACTAGTGATGAGTCATCCAAGACCAGTCTCATAACCAAAGGTTTTCAAGGTATAACCCAGGAAGGTAAAAAGTAAATAACCAAGCAGTACAGAATATGACCAAACACACAACGAGGAAGAATAAATAGAAGAGAAACCCTAAAATAAGCCAAGATCAACCAATACAGGTTGTGTATTTCTGTAATAAAGAAGAAGATGGAGAAGATCCCAAGAAACCTGATGGCAACAAGAAGAAGATGGAGAAGATACCAGTCCCAGAAGGCAGGAGAAAAGAAGACTGAAGAAAGAAGAAGAGGGCAGCATCCTGAAGAAGATGTCATGCTCTTATAAAAGACACCCAAATCCAAATATCCCCAAAATAAATATCTAAAAATAAAAGTATAACGAAATAAAAACCACATGTATATAAATTTAAGAGAGAGGAGTGTATAAAGTAAAAGTTTCCTGTGAACTAAGATGAAACAATAATATAGTACCCATGGAACAAATCTCCATTGAAAAAACGCTAACCAATTTATTATGTTGATAAGACTATACGACCATTTAGCATTAACATAATATATAAGTGCAAAGTGAACCAGTGATAGTTTTGGGTATTATAAAAAATGAACCTTGTGTTTCATTCTTGGCAATCACAAACATTGGATGCAATGAAATATGCATTTTTCAATGACTTAAAATGTGTACTGTGACAATATGTTGTTCATAAGACATGAATCTGTTTAAAATAACATTTTTGTTTTACATGAAAAAAGAAAAACAGATTTCATAGTGCTTTTTGAACGGTTCATACTATTTATTTGTTAATGACAGGGTACAATTCCCCAAAGACAATGTATAAAAGACGGTATAAAAACTGTAGAATCCTACTTATAATAATAGTTAGAAATAAGAATATAAATATAAGGTTTTTATGTATATAGTATAAGAATGTTTAAAAATGTTTTAGATATAAGGACATTTGTTTGGGTCTGTAACAACTAACATCAGAACTATAAAAATAGTTACCACTTGTAAATAATAGAGGGTAATTAAGATGTTAGTTAGTAAAAAACCTTTTTCGTAAACCATGTTTCCATGTTGGACATGGGGATTTTGTTGCAAAATGTCTGACTTGAAGACAACCATTTATTTAAAAAAAATATTCTTTATTTGTTTTAACTATTATTTGTATTGTAACCAATACTAATTGTTATTGTGAAATCGCGAGTGACTTGTAAAATACTTCTAAAACTATCATATTATAACAGAAACAATCAAGTAACACTCCATAACACAGAACAATATAAATCTACTCTGAAAAACACCACAAAACACAAGAAAACTGTGTAATACATTAACCCAAATTAGTGATGGAACCGGGGAAAGTGTTTGAACTAATAATTATACGGATACACTAAATACAACTCAGAAACAGTACACTAGACACTACACAACATTTTACAAGAGATTCGCAGACATCAGAACAGGAATACTACAGGAAAATCTTTTATTTGGAACGTCCAATATACGAATGACATCTCACTAACTTCACGGCAGCCATTTGCAATATTGGTCATCATTGCCAGAACCCCGCCTTCTAGTTCGACACAGCTGTTGGGTGAAAACAATTATTATATTTACAAATTATTATTCAATGTCTGTGTTTATTAATAACTATTAATTTGATTGTAACGTTATACTTTTTAAATATTAGCCCGATTTCTCTGACTTTGGTAATAACTGGCTGTTTAAAGAACCCTATATAATTTTTATATCATATACTTGTAACTTTTTTCGATATCCTGAGAATCGATACTAATCGATAAGAGTCAATATTGCTATTACTTAATAAAAAACATTAATACTTTTCAATACTTAATAGTTCTTTATTTCTTCAATAATACTAATTACCAATAATATAATTCTAATTGATAATCTACAAGGACTTTACCACCCGTAAGTGAAGATAACCTAAAAAATAAAAAGGTAAACAAGTATCGATTGGTTTACAGACAGTCTTATGAGTGGTGATAGATTATTTAAATTATACTAAAACTTTAATAAAAATTTTCAGAAGAGCATTACACTGTTTAAAACTTCACAGCCCTATATTAATTAATTGATCATAATTAATTAATTAATAAAATTAAAATTTTTTTTTTTAATTATTTTTTTTTATAAACATAATTTTTTTTTTTTAATTTCCTTCAAAACAATAAATTTTGTTTTGAAACTTTCGGCGAAGCTGAACAGATATATTCCTTCATCAACTTTACGCTACTCGACCGGTCTTGCTACCATTGAGACTCGACCAGCTGGGAAACTTAAGGAAGTGTTTCAGGCCAGTAAGACGTCGAGAGCCACACCAATTACACACCAATTAAACACCTTACAACTTACAGATTCACACATCAATCTTATTTATTTTATTACAAATTGGCTAGTCCAAACAGAGGGGCTTGATTAGATTGGAGTCTCACACTCCACAATAGCTTATTATCATCAACACCTATATAAATTTGTATATTATATCATCAATACATACAGCAATCATATTAATTTTATTACATAGTAAATGAAGAGTTACAGAAACCTTAACATAGTATACTAGTCTAATTTACCTTACAATTAATTATATAATCTTAGTTTGAGCTAATTGCAAGCAATTGCCTTATTTTTTGACATTAACATAACAAGTTTATTATTTTACATTTCTTTATTTTTAAATCATGTGACTAAACATGGACTTTGTGTAGTACAGAAAAGATCGTTAAGCAGTACTCAGATTGCCATTTATGGAAAGGGGTGAGGTGTACAAAAACACGTAATTGCTGTAAGGTCACTGGGAGGGAATATTTTACATTAACTAGGACTCATGACATCTTCCTCTTGTTACACTTTAAATTTATTGGTAGTCATTAAAAGTTATAAGAGAATCTTAAGAACGTCTGCTTGTTAGCGCAAGTAAAATGGCTTATATTAATGCAATTTAAAATGTGTTTTAAAAGTAAGTTACTTTTAATGCTTGTTTTCATTCTCAACTTAATAAAACAGAGTTGCCACATAAAATTACGTAAGCGCTCTTCTGTGCGAGTAGCAACAAAACGTTTATAATAGTTTAAACCTATTGAAACAATTATAGAGATCTGACAACTGACATGTCAGCATATTTACGAATGTGTCATTTCCTCAGCTGCATTTTATTAATGTGTTTTAAATACCTGCCAACTGTTTTATGTTATTCACGGAATAAATCAGTGTGCTACTTTAGTGTAATTTGTAAGAACACAAATATAATAATTCTTCAAAACATGTTGTGTCTAGCTGTAAATTGTTTACTCGTCTGTCGAATAAGACAGGTATTTAGATGTCAGAAATTGAATCAGTAATATTATTACTAGAGGAACCCTGGAGTAATGGGATATAACAAAGGCCCTCCCCTTTTGTCTCTGTTGGTTATGGCAACGCATGAAAACACAGAAAATATGGGCAATGGTAACTTGTATGAGACCAGCTAAGATCCATTTTTTGACTGATTTCATGCTCACTGCCTGGTGAGGTACGTAAGCTAAGTCATTTGCTAAAAACAATATAAAATTTTGTTTTAAAATTTCATTTGCTAAAAAAATATATAAAACACGTTACCGTTATCCGTTCTTGCAAATGAAATATATAATATACCTTCTACAGCAAATCACAATAATTGAACAGATAAAACACCCCAGTAAATTCTTCAAGAAATTCATGCATTCTTTACAACCCTATACAACACTTTCTAACTTCCATTTGCATTCCATGACACCTCTACTCCCATTTCAACCCATGTCCTACATCACAACAGTACAGTATAGTACACATTCTTCACTTTAAAGAAATTACCACAGCTACCATCTTCAGTTGAATCCTTCTTAAGCAGGATGATTAACTAACACAACTTTTAAACTTGTAAGATGTTATTTTGTAATATATTGTACAACAATTTCTTATTATCTTTGAATTATTTTTTAAAGTATTTTAGTAGCATAATTTCTTTTTTGTGTAGGTTGACTTTTTTAATTATGCTCATTATTTACTTTATTATTGCATTAAATTAATCTGAATGTAATGAAAAATAAAGTTTATATAACAGTAATGGAAGTTAGTTTTCTGCATTAACACATTCCCTTCCTGCATCTGTGTGTTCCTTATTGCGACAATACTTTGTACAATAGGTGAAAGCTCTTCAAATGAGGTAACGGATATAATCTGTAATATTCAAATACTCAAAATATTTGTGTGGCTTTTCTTTTGGTTATTAAGTAGGTGCACAGACTTCTTGGATTCTGTTGATCATTGACATGTCTGAGTGTCAGTAGTGGTGTGTATACACTTTCCTGACATGGAACATGAATATTTTAGATAAATTCTTGGATTTTGTTGTTCATGATGTGTCCATTACTTAACTAAATACAACTATTTCATTAACGACTCGGAACACAAAGTTTTTTATGGTAAAAACATAAAGTTTTACCTTACAACCTGAACTGGTTTTTACTTTTAAAAAGCTTCTTCAGAGGTAAAAAGTTGTTAATGAAATAGTTGTATTTTGTTTCAGATAATTATTTTTTTCTAAAATATTAGTGTACTATGTCGGAAAAGTGTATACATATCACTACAAATTTCTTCTTTGGTGAGCACTTGGTTGGTATGGGATGGCTCCCACCCATATTTTCCAGAACATCAATGATTCCTCAATGAAAACTAACAGTGCAACAACTGCAATCTTAGACAATGAAAACTAATGCTGCACACAGTGCAACAACTGTAATCTTAGACAATGAAAACTAATGCTCCACACAGTGCAACAACTATAATCTTAGACAATGAAAACTGACACTGCACACAGTGCAACAACTGCAGTCTTAGACAATTAAAACTAATGCTGCACATGGTGCAACAATCTTAGACAATGAAAACTAACACTACACACAGTGCAACAACTGTAATCTTAGATAATGAAAACTGACACTGCACACAGTGCAATGTTTGTAATCTTAGACAATGAAAACTGACACGGCACACAGTGCAACAACTGTAATCTTAGATAATGAAAAGTAATACTTCACACAGTGCATCAACTTTAATCTTAGATAATGAAAAGTAATACTTCACATAGTGCAACAACTGTAATCTTAGACAATGAAAATCCATTCATTTTGAATGCAAACAATGTGAATGTTTTGAAATTTAACAACTCAGACTGAGTGAGCAAAGAAAGTACATGTAACATGGTAGCTGAATTTCTGGCAGCATGAAAACATGGTGGAATACATTGTGAAGTCACAAATGTGTGTCCACTGAAGTAGCAGGATTTTGCTTGTTCTGTCCAGGACAGTTGGCACACAACACAAGCAAACTCTTAACTTGTTCACTGACACATTCCTTTATATATTGTAAAATAAAAGTACAAACTCCATTGGGGCCTTTTTTACAACTACCCTCATGATAAATAAACAAGAATGACATGCCAGTTTTAAGGTTGTGAAACAGTGGTTGGCCCAAATAAAATAATTCTTGTACTGGAACAACAGGCATTTGTGTATCTTGCATATAATTGAAACAAAGACCTAACATTTCTTCCTATTCTCAATGCATTATAGAACTTTCTTAGCCTGTTATACAGGGTGTCCCGGGAGGAGAGGGAAATAATTTGAGAAATGGTTCTATAGTGTAAAAGAAGAAAAAAAGTTCATATAAACATATGTCCGGACTAAATATCACTAATACTTTAACGACTCGGAACCTAGTGTTCCGAGTCGTTAAAGTAATAGTGATATTTAGTTAAGTAACGGACACGTCATGGACAACGAAATCCAAGATATGTCCGGAAATGCTTTGTAAGCGAGTTACGGCTAGCGAAAGATTTCGCCCGGGTTTCAGTTCCCCCGGGTAAATGAAATTCTGGGAAGGTAAATTAAAGGGCGAATTCTGTTGTTTCTTATGGTTTTTGACCTGAAAAATCGAATAAAACAGGTCGCAGAACTGTATCTCCCATAACTTTCATGATATCCGACGTAACACAGAAAAATCTTTGCCTAAAAACGTATTGTATTGTTTTTAACCAAAATTGGAATTTTTTGTTGATTTTTATTGACTTTATTTGCACAATTTTTCTCAGAATTAAATTCTTTACAAGTTTTATTTTTAACTTTTATGCATTTATTAATCATTTAACAAAGTTATTGTACTTCTAACCTAAAAACACGTTATAAGGAAATGGAAGTATGGTGACGGCAAAAAAAATCGTGGTCGAGATTATTGCAGATTCTGATTGTACTACCCTCAAAACATGAAAAAAGTCATTTTTCGAAATGTGTGTGTGTGTGTGTGTGTGTGTGTGTGTGTGTGTGTGTGTGTGTGTGTGTGTGTGTGTGTGTGTGTGTAGTTTTTTTCTATGGCAAACGATAACAGCTGCAAATTCAAACAGAATCAAATAATTTTTTGCATACAGTCCTGATTTGTAGAGTACCGTACTCAAGACCTATTGTTTTTGGTGAAGATTGGTTAAGGGAAAAGGGTACTTTACCTGCAACGTTTTTTTTAATCAAGGGTAATTTTTTTTCTATAGGAAACGCTAACAGCCGCAAATTCAAACAGAATCAAATAATGTTTCGCATACAGCCCTGAATTATAGAGTTCTCAAGACCTATTGTTTTTGGTGAAGATCGGTTAAGGCAAAGAGGTAGTTTACCTGTAACATTTTATGTTTTAACAAGGGTATTTTCTATGGCAAACGATAACAGCCGCAAATTCAAACAGAATCAAATAATTGTTTGCATACAGCCCTGAATTGTAGAGTACTCAAGACCTATTGTTTTTGGTGAAGATCGGTTAAGGGAAAGGGGTAGTTTACCAGCAACTTTTTTTTTATCAAGGGTAATTTTTTTCTATGGCAAACGATAAGAGCCGCAAATTCAAACAGAATCAAATAATTTTTTGCATACAGCCCTGAATTGTAGAGTTCTCAAGATATGTTGTTTTTGGTGAAGATCAGTTAAAGGAAAGGGGTAGTTTACCTGCAACATTTTATGTTTTAACAAGAGTAATTGTTTCTATGACGAACGATAACTGCTGCACATTCAAACAGAATCAAATAATGTTTTGTATGCTTATCTCAATTGTAGAGTACTCAAGGTTTGTTGATTTTGGTGAAGATCAGTTAAGGGAAAGGGGTAGTTTACCTGCAACATTTTATGTGATAACAAGGTTAATTTTTTCTATGACGAACGATAACTGCCGTAAATTCAAACATAATCAAATAATGTTTTGCATACATCCCTAAATTGTAGAGAGCGCAAGGCCTGTTGATTTTGGTGAAGATCGGTTAAGGGAAAGGGGTAGTTTACCAGAACATTTTATGTTGTAACAAGAGAAATTTTTTCATGACGAACGATGACATAACGACAATCAAACAATTTTTTTGCATACGTTCTTGAAGCTTTAAGTACTCAAGGTCTGTTGATTTTGGTGAAGATCGGTTAAGGGAAAGGGGTAGTTTACTAGCAACGTTTTATGTTTTAACAAGGGTAATTTTTTTATGACGAACGATAACTGCCGTAAATTCAAAGAGAATCAAATGATTTTTTGCATACCTTCCTAAATTGTAAAGATCTGAAGGTCTGCTGATTTTGGTGAAGATCGGTTAAGGGAAAGGGGTGGTTTACCTGCCACCTTTAATGTTTTAACAAGAGTAATTGTTTATATGATGAACGATAACTGCCGCACATTCACACAGAATCAAATAATGTTTTGCATGCATCCCTGAATTGTAGAAGACTCAAGACCTGTTGATTTTGGTGAAGATCAGTTAAGAGAAAGGGGTAGTTTACTGGCAACGTTTTATGTGATAACAAGGTTAATTTTTTCTATGACGAACGATAACTGCCGTAAATTCAAACATAATCAAATACGTTTTTGCATACATCCCTAAATTGTAGAGAACTCAAGGCCTATTGATTTTGGTGAAGATCGGTTAAGGAAAAGGAGTAGTTTACCTGCAACATTTTATGTTGTAACAAGAGAAATGTTTTCATGACAAACAATAACTGCTGTTAATTCAAACAGAATCAAATAATTTTTTACATATGTGCCTGAGTTGTAGAAGACTCAAGGCCTATTGATTTTGGTGAAGATCGGTTATGAGGAAAGGGCAGTTTACCTGAAACATTTTTTGTTGTAACAAGAGTAAAGTACTTAATTTTGATAAATAAAGTATCCTGATAAGAAGATCTTAATAATCCACTGTAGAAACATAGATGAAATATAAATAGATATAAATGAAGAGGCTAGTTGAACGGGGTTTGGGTAATTTTCTATAAATGAAAATTATAGTTGTAGGGGGAGGGGACCACAGTACTGTGGTTAAGGCTGAAGCAATAAATGGAAAGAAGTAGTTTCTACAGAAACATTTCATTTCGTAAATGATTTTAAATATAAATCTTAGAACATGGAAGTCATGTATGGTTCTCCATACCGATATTTTTATTTAATTTAGTTCTTCACTGATACAACAAGTATCAACATGTGGCTTGCCAAATCTTAAAGAAAAATTTTTATTAAATATTTTATTACTGTATTCATAATACTATTTTAATTTTTGAATAAGGGTACTTTTCATTAAATAGTTCATACATTTTTTGGATAGTTCATGTGGTAGATATAATACATGTTTACTAGAATAGTGGCTTTCATATTTGGAAAGGGAATCGATGTGCTGAATAGCATTTAGATCTTCTTCAGGTGGCATTGCATTGGCACTTGTAGTTTTCCCTCATGTATTTTGGAGTTTCTCCTTGTATAAGTAAATTAAATAAAAGCAAAACTACTAACTGTTAAATGATCAGTTGTAACTTCTTTAATTAACTGGACAAATTATATAACTCGAGTCCCTGTTCGGGCGCCAATGTAACTTTATTAATTAATTGCCAATATATCGTCTTACTCTTACCTTCGAGCTCTGGGTCCAGGGTCGTTCAGACGAAACCAGCTACAGAAAGGTTAACTGGGTTAGAGTTACAAAATATAATAACACAGTTTATTATATGGCTAAAACAACTTATTTGAATTTTATTTAATGTAATGTTTTACAGTTATGCCATAACGTATCAAATTCTAGGTTGGTTGATTACTACATTGATTAAAAGTTTTTTGTTTCGTTGAGCATAAACAACATATAAAGTTATCTGTACTGGTATATCAAACAGTAATGAAACAATCCTTATGATTATTATTCTTAACTGGCTCTAACAATTTTCTTAACCTTAATAATGACCCAGTACTTTGTCACACTCTCTTTCATTCTTTTTTACATTTTTATTTTCTAACCCCTGTTAATAGAGCTCTGTATTTGTAAGTATTTTGTATAGTTATAAAATAGATTTAGTTGTTTCTGAAGGGTACTTAACCAGTCCCCGGCGTTCCAGACCGCTTCACCACCGTCACGTGTTACTCACGGTATCACTCATCACTCCGAACTGTTATTTATGAATATATTCACTGTCACGGTATACTCCGACTTATTTAGTTTAACATATTTTAGTTTAGTTTTAAATTCCACTTTTGTAACATTTTGTCGGATAGCTTCACAACAAAAGTCGGCAGACGTACGTGACTTGAACTCTTATATGTTTTTAACTATGTGACTGCGCTATTGTTTGTACACTTTACACTTTTCAATGCATTTGAAAGATAGGCCTACTCTTAATTACGGCCTATCTTTCACCCGAGGCCACTGTTTTAATTCACGAACTTTTCACTGCTCTGACTGATGTTCATTCAGTGGTGACAATCTGCAGACTGTGATTCACAAAAAGCCTGCTGCTGGGCGGTTACGCAATACGTCTGGGCAATTGTTTAGGCTAACTGTATGTGCATTGCTGGTTACTGGGGCTCCTCACAGGTGAAAGTTAACAATTTTAAAGATTGACTGAATTGATATAAAATTAAAACTTGGGCTGCATACAATTCTGTACTGTTACAATACCCCCCCCCAATAAGAGGTTGAAGGCCGAAGCGTTCAAACTCTTATTGGCTAAAACCTAAGAGGATCAGTGAGGATATGGCGCCGCAACCCCCCTGAACACTCTACTAAAATTGTGGGTTCTTACCCCCCCTAGTCTGGTGACTGTGGCAGCACCCATCCGATCCTATGGGACTTCTCTACTCGAGATCCCACCATCATAAGCTCAGACCGATACCCACCACAGTATCGCCTGACTCTAGAACATTCACTTAAAATTTAATAAACGGCCTTCCATCACTCCATATCCCGCAACTGATTTGTTTCCTCTTAGCCATAAAGGCTCATTCTTTGCAAAGTACTGGTTCTACTTATACAAAGTACTGGTTTGGTTTAAAAAATAATAACATAATAAAAAAACCTAGATTACCATTTATAAAATTTTACATGAACAGTAATATACACATCTTAGTTTCCAGACACTTTCTCATCTTAAACGTTCTTTCAATTTTTTAATTTAAATAAATATTTTAATCATTGTTTACCTCAATTAGCATTTAATTTATAATTCCAATTTGAATTCAAATGAATGAAGTTAAGTTCATTATTCCAAGTTCATTATTAACATCATCCTTTCAATTAGTTTAATTACCAAATTAATTTAATTTTATTTAATTTCTCAAACTCTAAGTTCATTAATTCAATCTTATTTGTTCAAAACAATTTCATTTGTTTTAATTACATTTTACAAAAAGACCCTACAAAAATATTACCTACATTCCATCACATCAGATGTTTTTTTTTTTTTTTCATAATAGGATTTTCCTACTGGCAATGATTCAGCAGACTACAACATTTTTTGTTATTGTCAACTCAGCTTCAACACCTCTGGCTGTAAACATTAGTCAAAACATACAACACACCTGTTTACATAAACAGTCGTCTGCCAGACTGTTGTTATAAACACTGTTATAAATCCTTCAGTCTAAACATTCTGCTCTCCTCACCTCTAACACCTGTACTGCACTTTTCAATTTTTATAAATCTTTTAGTTAACATAATTATCTCTTAAATTTTTTTATTCCAATTCAGATCGGATATGATTTCGATTCACCACTATTATTTGAATAACATTTTACTAAAAACATTTTAACTTTAGTTATATTATTTAAAACACTTTGAATATAAATACAAAATAGGCTTCATGAATACCTTTTGTTCATTATTTTAATGGAATACAATTATTATTATTTATTATTATACCTTTCCCTCTCATTACAAACATATGTTATAATATACATTGCAACGGAATACTATTAACACAATACATTTAACATTAACACATTTATTTACAGGTTTCCGTAATAATTTTCTTATATACCACACATCAATTCCTAAATTCAGCAAGGTCATTACCATATATTAAAGTATTTAATATGTCCATACATTGCTTTTTTAGTTCAACCTCCATCGTCAAAAATTAGTCTCTTCGGTATATGACACTTTTCAATTTGATTGATATACAACATATGGCTAGTTTGTGTGTTATGGCCATAAAATTTTATTTTTCCCATTGTATCAAAACAATAATCTATAGGGTTACCCCCCAAAATTATCTTAACATAAATCAAGTCGACATCAGTATTATTTGTAAAGTCTCCGTCAGTGTTTTTTGTTATTACCATTACATTATTATTACCATATTCTGTTACTATAGGTTCATTAACAGGCAAATATTTGTCATCAATATACACATTGTTTGTCACACAGGGTATGTTTTTAATTCTACCAGTTCTCTCACTATTTAAACTCTGTATTAACTCTTCATAATCTCTCTTCACCTTATATATTTCTACCATGCTCTCTCTCTCATAATCACTTTCATTGCAATGCTTCTCACAACATTTTACATTCTCATTCCATACAGAGGGCAACACAACATTATTACAACGTCTGGCTTTACCAGATACATAAAAACAATTCAAAGACCTTTTGTCTTTTACAAAAACTAAGGAGGAACCTTTGTCCTCCAACAACACTGGTGAAGCATTTCCTTCACCCATCTCACAAGAAAAATTTGCCCTCTTTTCACCCTCTACACTTAAACTGTCTTCACACTCTCTCTCATTCTCATTGACATTTGCTAGCAACACTTCATTACTAAACTCTACTTCAACAAAATCTTCCTCATCACTTTCAACATTAATCTCCTTGTTCTCAACTACCAAGTTTTTACATATATCATTATAATTCTCATTTGTTTTACCTTCAAAATTTTCGATTACCTTTTGTATTTGTTTCTCAATTTTTTCTAACACTTGTTCTTTAATAGTGTTAAAACATTCATCCATCTCATTTAAACGTTTATTCATACTGATTTCGAACTTAACATTTTGTGTATTCATTTCACATAAACGCTTATCAAATTTTATATCAATATTATTTATGTCACCCTTTAATTCATTTAATTTTACACTCTGTTCGCTAAAATTGCTACTTAATTCATTTAATTTTACACTCTGTTCGCTAAAAAGCAATTGCATCATTTTTATCATATCATTATCCTCAGATTGTTTATTTTTATTCATTACAGGTGGGGTTACCTGAATCCCTGAGTCATCTATGTCAGCTGACTTACTCAATTCTTTATTTTGAACTGGGATTGGGGTCGAATGGACCTCCAACCCACTCATGACCGTTGATTCGGTCAAACTATTATTTTCCATTTTTATTTTATATTATTTTATATAAATATGCCTGGTTTTACTTTCACAATCTACAATTTACAACCTCGCCCCACTCCCAAATAACCCGTTCTGCAGCTTGGTTAGGTCTGGCGAATGTAAGTTATAACCTACACTCGCGTCACTGTTACGGGAGCCAATGTAACTTCTTTAATTAATTGGACAAATTATATAACTCGAGTCCCTGTTCGGGCGCCAATGTAACTTCTTTAATTCATTGGACAAATTATATAACTCGAGTCCCTGTTCGGGCGCCAATGTAACTTTATTAATTAATTGCCAATATATCGTCTTACTCTTACCTTCGAGCTCTGGGTCCAGGGTCGTTCAGACGAAACCAGCTACAGAAAGGTTAACTGGGTTAGAGTTACGAAATATAATAACACAGTTTATTATATGGCTAAAACAACTTATTTGAATTTTATTTAATGTAATGTTTTACAGTTATGCCATAACGTATCAAATTCTAGGTTGGTTGATTACTACATTGATTAAAAGTTTTTTGTTTCGTTGAGCATAAACAACATATAAAGTTATCTGTACTGGTATATCAAACAGTAATGAAACAATCCTTATGATTATTATTCTTAACTGGCTCTAACAATTTTCTTAACCTTAATAATGACCCAGTACTTTGTCACACTCTCTTTCATTCTTTTTTACATTTTTATTTTCTAACCCCTGTTAATAGAGCTCTGTATTTGTAAGTATTTTGTATAGTTATAAAATAGATTTAGTTGTTTCTGAAGGGTACTTAACCAGTCCCCGGCGTTCCAGACCGCTTCACCACCGTCACGTGTTACTCACGGTATCACTCATCACTCCGAACTGTTATTTATGAATATATTCACTGTCACGGTATACTCCGACTTATTTAGTTTAACATATTTTAGTTTAGTTTTAAATTCCACTTTTGTAACATTTTGTTGGATAGCTTCACAACAAAAGTCGGCCGACATACGTGACTTGAACTCTTATATGTTTTTAACTATGTGACCGCGCTATTGTTTGTACACTTTACACTTTTCAATGCATTTGAAAGATAGGCCTACTCTTAATTACGGCCTATCTTTCACCCGAGGCCACTGTTTTAATTCACGAACTTTTCACTGCTCTGACTGATGTTCATTCAGTGGTGACAATCTGCAGACTGTGATTCACAAAGAGTCTGCTGCTGGGCGGTTACGCAATACGTCTGGGCAATTGTTTAGGCTAACTGTATGTGCATTGCTGGTTACTGGGGCTCCTCACAGGTGAAAGTTAACAATTTTAAAGATTGACTGAATTGATATAAAATTAAAACTTGGGCTGCATACAATTCTGTACCGTTACACAGTCAAATTAAAAAAGAGACAAAATAAACAATTCAACTACTGTAATGTAGAAAGTTAATTATGAATAATTTAAAATTAAAATAGTACTGTTAAAAAATTTTTGATCAGTGGAACTAATTGCCATTTTGTCATTTTATTATATATTGTATAATGAAAACTAACACTATAATGATATAGGCTTAAAATCAGAATGTTGTCACAGAGGATATGTTTATCAACAAATGACTGAGTGTAAAAACAACCTCTATCCTTGATGTATGTTGTTTTTGCATGTAATATAATAACTTAGTATTCATATCAACTGTAGTAACAATACAAAGGTTGTTTTTATGCTCAAACCATGTGTCTACCCTAGAAAGTATAGTAATCACTTTAAAATCAAAATGGCTAAAATTGGTGCTTTGGTTGTTTTTGCAATCAGCAATTCATACAAATAAATAAGTATATTTTTTATGTGTGTAAATAATCAAGCATCACTGGCCACGAAGCTTGTTCTGTCCGGGACAGTAGGCACACAACACAAGCAAGCTCTTAACTTGTTCACTAACACATTCCTTTATATATTGTAAAATAAATGTAAAAACTCCATTGGGGCCTTTTTTACAACTACCCTCATGATAAATAAACAGAAAAGACTTGTCAGTTTTAAGCTTGTGAAACAGTGGTTGGCCCAAATAAAATAATTCTTGTACTGGAACAACAGGCATTTGTGTATCTTGCATATAATTGAAACAAAGACCTGTTTCTCCCCTTTGTTGTCTATTCCCCTTCATGACTTCCTTAATAATAATCACATCAAATTTTTATAGTTGCATGTTTTTTCTTCCAATTATATTTAACTGGTGCATCCTTTTCACACCTTCATTGATCTGGCTTATGGTCTTCCTTTTCTTCTGTCTCCAGTGCTTAAACCCAATGTTAATAATTAATACTCTGAAGCGCTATCCTTATTACATGGTCCAATCACACAATTCTCTGTTCTCCTATCATCCCTAAATCACTGAAGAATAGTCTCAATTCCTAATTTGATATTCTCCGCTAACATTTCATTACTTATTTTTTTCAAGTACTTGTCTCAAGACTTGTATTCCCACAATCACAATATATGTTATTCTACTTTTCTTAATGCCATATATTGTTCTCACATCCATGTGTTATTATGGGCCTAATTACAGTTCTGTTATTTCTTAACTTAAATGCTTATGAAACTGCCCTTATCCTTTATACTGCTCATACATGTATGTAATTGAGACATGCATGTAAACTTCTGTGAGCTGCCATTACCACTGGCTCAAATTTCTATTTAATCCTTATTTTCTATTGACTATGGTTCCTAACTAAGTAAAATTTTCTATCTCTTCAGAATCAAATGTTTTTTCATTATCTGTTGTCATACTTAACTGTCTGCCTTGTCTGCTTCTGTAGGTCTGTGTCATACATTTTGTTTTGGTTAATTATCAAACCATTTCTTTGTGTAGAGTTGGTTTGTTGATTAAAAACCTTCTTCAATTAATGTTGTTAGCACTATGACATCACCTTGTGAGGGCCAGGTGATGATGTACTGGTATTGGCACTTCTTATTGCCATCGCCAGTAAAAAATTAAACAATGAAAATTACAGCAGAAGCCATATTAGTACTCCCTGACTACAGTGTCAAGGTTAGAGGTCAATTTGTTTTTTACATATGGTGCCAACATTTTGTACATAACTTTAAGAGGACTTACTCATATAATTTTTGCACTCAGATTTATTGCTTTTCTTGTAAATATTGAGTATAACACTGCTCCTACCCATTCTTGTGGCATTTTCTCTTGAATTGTATGTTTTTCCTTAAGTTCTTGGCTACTTTTTGGTGCTTAAACAGTCTCTTCCATATCTAAACAAGTCATTTGATAGTTCATATATCTCCAACTTTTTCACTTCTTTAGATTCTTAATGAGTTCGCTTATTTTAGTGTCTGGCAGGGGTACTGTTCTTCTCTTCCTTTTTATGAAAAATGTAGTTCTGCATGTAGTACTATTATTCACCTTCTTCAAATATATTTAAGAGTTTATCAAAATATTCTACAACCTCCATCTACTTTGCCTTCATCTACTAATAGCTATTCCCTTTTATTTTTATGAATTTTTTTAGTCAATAGACTTTTCCTTTTACACACACTGGAACAGAATTCTAATGTCTTTTCTC
Organism: Magicicada septendecula; assembly: GCA_034769895.1. Classification (NCBI taxonomy): domain Eukaryota; kingdom Metazoa; phylum Arthropoda; class Insecta; order Hemiptera; family Cicadidae; genus Magicicada; species Magicicada septendecula. The sequence goes on along the minus strand of CM068367.1, from coordinate 938,809,883 downwards.
TCTAGTAAGTCCTCCCTTTATTTTCTGGTCAGGACATAGCATTTGTTTAATATTATTCACTTTGCCACCATCAGGAGCCCCTATCACAAGTACAGGAATCTTGCTAAGACATGACAAATCAATGGGTAATCATCAACTTCGTACATCTCCCGAACATTGTTCACTCGTCCAAGTTGACACATATGAGCAAAATTCCTGTACTTTTTATGAATATTTTTGTAGAGAAAAAGTTCTCTTCAGAGCCATGTTATTTTCCCTCACAAAATGTCTCTTCCCTGATGTTTTCTGATGTATTCTTTGTGTCTATTGCATGTTAATAATGTTAATAGTCTTCTTTCTAAAATAGTAGACTATTTTATCATTCACATCACTTAAAACTATTTTTGTATCACTTATTGGCATATATAAATATTTATTTATTTGAGAATCATTATGAATTTACTCCTAAGGCTATCACAGAAACCATATTTTTACACTTACTCTGCCCTCTTTATATGTGCATGAATATTCAGATACTTACTCTTTCTACATTTTTTTCTTAATCCTACATAACATGTACTAGTGATTTTGGTTTGAATTCATTATCTCTATTTTCAGTATTTACTATAAATCCTGTTCCAAAATGTTTGCATTGTCACAGCTACAAAAAAATATGTTATCACCCAATCTATTGCTGTATTTTCTTTCACTTAAGATTCTTGAACTGCTAACAATTCATAATTTTCTTTTGGGTTCTTCTACTAATTGCTTTATTGTCCTAGCATTATATAGACCTCCCCTTAAATTTCTCTTACAATCTGTAGTCTCCCCAATGTTTAGCTCCTCTTTGTGATTACTCTCTTTTTAAAGTTACTCTGTGTGTGTGTATATATCCTCTTTTCTGTCATGTTATATGGCATGTGTTCTGTAAAATCAAATTTTCAAAGGTTTAAATAATATAAAATAAATTAGAAAAAATAAAAAGGTAAACATTTTATTAAATTGTTTTTCTACAATGGTTACAACTAATTACAATCTAATAAAAAAGAAGCCACTGCACCTTATAAAACCTTCTGTAACTTTACGAAGGGTAATCATATTAGTTTTCATATAATTTCACTAAAAAAAATGTATATAAATTAATTGATTTAAGCCACTGCTGACCACATTTTTATTTTACATTTAATTGATCTTGTGTAAAACAAAATTCAGTCATAGAAAAACAATCTTGAAGAATTCTTAAAATTTAAGAACTCTTACAAACATTTCTTCAAACTGTTATTATATTTGTTGTCATCCAGGTTCAATTTCCCTTGTATTTATGCATCTAACTATAGCAAAAGTTGAAATTATAAATGTGGTAACTGATACAAGTATATGTAGACAAAAAACAATATGTGAGATTGCAACTCATAATGTACATAAACTATAAGTCATTCAATATTTTTCCAAAGGTCCTATTTAAGGGTATCTGTATTCATAGTAATAAATTATGACAGGGAATAATATGATAAAAAATGTAAAGTACCGTTTACCAAATGGTAAAAGCTTAAGAGCATGATAATGTCTTTCAGCCGCCAGCTAAACGCAACATTATTATGGTTACTGACTGACTGATTGGTTACATACCTATCTACAGCTATGCAGTGTTGTTTGCTTGTTAGGTCTTTAATCTGCGACGGACGTTAGCACGTTAGCGGTCGCGGTTTTAGGTAACGATTCCCGGCTGGTAAATGATGACATCATGCAGCGTGATGCGTTACAGAAATTTTCAAATGACCCCCAGCCATAAGACATTATCATGTCAAAAAATTATGCTTTATTTGTTTCCAGTGTTACAGTAACCTAATGTTACCAGCATGTGAATGAATATAAGTGATTATCCTTAGTAAGGAAATGATATCTTTGATTTATATTGATATTAAACATTACACACACACACACACACACACACACACACACACACACACACACACACGCACGCACGCACGCACGCACGCACGCATGCACGCACGCACCATAAAATTTGTGTTTTATAAAGAAATAGAAATACTTTCAGCACATATTCTACAGATGAAACAAAGAAAACAAGTTAATATGAATATAGATATGGAAATGCTTTGTTTTCAAGGTGCAGTCTTTAAAAGACTTGCCCCAAATTTTAATGTACAAGGTAACTTTAAATTCAAATTTTGCACCATAAATTCTAATTTTTTTAAATTTAAAGTAGGAGAGAATTCACATAAGATGGTGTACATATATGAATTTAATTATTTCTCAAAAATCATTATTATTTAAAAAAAAAAAAAATTGTTTCATTGTAATTTGTAACATTGAGTTAAGATTATGAAAAACAGAGATTTTCCAATAGATACAATATACATAAAATAAATACAAGTTGACTAATTATTATTAATTATTTGATTTGTTACACTATGTATAATCTACAAGGAAAATTCTGTTTGGAAGAATAAATTTATATTAAATAAGCAAAACTAATTTATAATCAACTTCTGGTACTTCTTTTTTTTTGTAATTGTTATGACATTTAACAGGCATACGTGTGTAGTGTGTCAACAACGCCTACTACAAACTGCTTAAGTAACTGAAGAAGAAAATGGCCACTCAGAAACGGTAAAATCAACATAAACTATAATGAAAAAATGACAAGAAATGTTTGATACACTTTTGACATGCATTTGTAAACTAATTTATATAATATAGAATATAGAACTTTCACTTGTGAAACTTACTTGTTTTTCTTTCCGAACGCGTTTCGGCGTGGTGTTCGCCTTCGTCAGCAGTTTGAGACAGACTGGCCAGTAACATGTAACGGTTTTTGTTTGGAAGGTTTAGTGGGGGTGGTGTGTGGAGGAAGGGGATTGGCGCGGGGATCCAAATTATTGTTAGTTTTATGTATAATTGTGTCAAACAGTGTATGTGATTTATAGTTTAATTGGTTGTTGAGTATGTTATTGTTGTGTTTTGTAGTGTTTGTATATTTCATATTGTTCTGCTGTGTTAAGTTTTCGACTTTTGGGTAAGTAGTTAATATCTCAAGATTAGTATCTATGTTGGTGTAGCTGTGGTTTTTTTGTGTGTATGTGTGTGGCAAATGCAGAATGTATATTGTTGTTGGATAAAGCTTTTAGGTGTTCAGAGTAACGAGATGAAAAATATCTTCCCGTCTGGCCTATATAGAAACTATTGCAATCATTACAATTTAATTTGTAAACACCTGTTTTGTTGTATTTGTCTATGTCCGTGTTTGTATCATTGATGTGTTTTTTGATGGTATTGTTTGTTCTGTATGCTATTTTGTACTTGTGTTTTCTGAATGTGTTGGCGATTTTGTGTGTGTTGGAGTTATGGTATGTGAGTGTGATGTATTTAGTTTGTTGTGTGTTGTTGGTATTTAGTGTTTTGTTGTTTTTGTTTATGATGTGTTTGTGTAGTTTGTTTATTAAATTAAGGTTGTACGCGTTTTTTATTGCTATATATTTGATTGTGTTGAGTTCACCGTTATAGTCCTGTTTACTTAATGGTATTTTAGTTAGTCTATGGAGCATATGGTTGAAGGCCGCATGTTTATGTTGTGTTGGATGGTTTGATGTGTTGTGTATAACCATGTCAGTTGTGGTTGGTTTTCTGTATATTTTATACGCGTGTGTGTTGTTTGTTTTGTTAATTGTTAGGTCTAGAAAATTTATACTATTGTTTTGTTCTATTTCCAGTATAAATTTTAGTTTGTGGTGTATTGTGTTTATGTATTTGTGGAAGTTTTCAACCTGCCTTGTATTGCCATGGAATAAAAGTAATATATTCTTTATATTATAATAAAACTTTCACTTGTGAACTTACTTGTCTTTTCTCGTCAAACGCGTTTCAGCATAGTGTTCGCCTTCGTCAGCTTAGAGACAGACTGCCAGACATTGTAACGGTTATTGCTTGGAAGGTATAGTGGGGGTGGTGTGTGGAGGAAGTGGGTGGCACAGGTATGTAGATGATATATTACTTTTATTCAAAGGCAAAACAAGACAAGTTGAAAACTTCCACAAATACATAAACACAATACACCATAAATTAAAATTTACACTGGAAATTGAACAAAACAATAGTATAAATTTTCTAGACCTAACAATTAACAAAACTAACAATACACACAAGTACAAAATATACAGGAAACCAACCACAACCGACATGGTTATACACAACACATCAAACCACCCAACACAACATAAACATGCGGCCTTCAACCATATGCTCCATAGACTAACTAAAATACCCTTAAGTAAACAAGATTATACTGACGAACTCAACACAATCAAATACATAGCAATGAAAAACGGATACAACCCTAATTTAATAAACAAACTACACAAACGCATCAAAAACAAAAACAACAAAACACAAAATACCATCAACACACAACACAATAAATACATCACACTCACATACATCACACACAAACTCGCCAACACATTCGGAAAACACAAGTACAAAATAGCATACAGAACTAACAATACAATTGAAAAACACATCAATGATACAAACACGGACATAGACAAATACAACAAAACAGGTGTTTACAAATTAAATTGTAATAACTGCAATAGTTTCTACATAGGCCAGACGGGAAGATCTTTTTCATCCCGTTACTCTGAACACTTAAAAGCTTTATCCACCAACAATATACATTCCGCGTTTGCCACACACATACACACACAAAACCACAGCTACACCAAAATAGATACTAATCTTGAAATATTACACTACTTACCCAAAGGTCGAAAACTCAACACAGCAGAACAATATGAAATATACAAACACCACACAACACAACCAAACAACATACTTAACGACCAATTATAATATAAATCACATACACTTTTTGACACAATTATACAAAAAACAAACAATAATTTGGATCCCAGCACCAACCCCCTTCCTCCACACACCACCCCACTATACATTCCAAGCAAGAACCGTTACAAAGTCTGGCAGTCTGTCTCTAAGCTGACGAATGCGAACACTACGCCGAAACACGTTCGACGAGAAAAGACAAGTAAGTTCACAAGTGAAAGTTTCATTATAATACAAAGTGTAGTGCTGTGAAAAAAGATGATGAACAATCAAGACAACAGTATATATTATTCAATGGCAATACAAGGCAGGTTGAAAACTTCCACAAATACATAAACACAATACACCACAAACTAAAATTTACACTGGAAATAGAACAAAACAATAGTATAAATTTTCTAGACCTAACAATTAACAAAACAAACAATACACACGCGTATAAAATATACAGAAAACCAACCACAACTGACATGGTTATACACAACACATCAAACCATCCAACACAACATAAACATGCAGCCTTCAACCATATGCTCCATAGACTGACTAAAATACCATTAAGTAAACAGGACTATAACGATGAACTCAACACAATCAAATATATAGCAATAAAAAACGCATACAACCTTAATTTAATAAACAAACTACACAAACACATCATAAACAAAAACAACAAAACACTAAATACCAACAACACACAACAAACTAAATACATCACACTCACATACCATAACTCCAACACACACAAAATCACCTACACATTCAGAAAACACAAGTACAAAATAGCATACAGAACAAACAATACCATCAAAAAACACATCAATGATACAAACACGGACATAGACAAATACAACAAAACAGGTGTTTACAAATTAAATTGTAATGATTGCAATAGTTTCTATATAGGCCAGACGGGAAGATCTTTTTCATCTCGTTACTCTGAACACCTAAAAGCTTTATCCAACAACAATATACATTCTGCATTTGCCACACACATACACAAAAAAAACCACAGCTACACCAACATAGATACTAATCTTGAGATATTACACTACTTACCCAAAAGTCGAAAACTTAACACAGCAGAACAATATGAAATATACAAACACTACAAAACACAACAACAACATACTTAACAAAATTAAACTATAAATCACACACACTGTTTGACACAATTATACATAAAACTAACAATAATTTGGATCCCCGCGCCAATCCCCTTCCTCCACACACCACCCCCACTAAATCTTCCAAACAAAAACCGTTACATGTTATTGGCCAGTCTGTCTCAAACTGCTGACGAAGGCGAACACCACGCCGAAATGCGTTCGGAAAGAAAAACAAGTAAGTTTCACAAGTGAAAGTTCTATATTCTATATTATTTAGTACTGTGAAAAAAGTGAAAAAAGAAGATGAACATTCAAAACAACTATAATTTATATACTTTAATATAACGATAGCTATTCAAGAGTTGTAATAAAAGTAGGTTATACAACAACATAGAAAAGCTGTTAGCATGCGCAACTTAATTCTGTATAATATAAAGAAGCCAGCTCCCAAATAAAGTACCATTTGCTTAAATGCTGTCCATCAAATCACCTCAAATGTCTATAAATTTCATTTTCTCAGCTACAAAAAGTAGACTTCTGACAATTCATATGTTTGCATAATAATCATCAATTATGAATAGTTAAAACTCATACCCATGATTAAATTGAGTAAATTATGCAGTACACTTCATGTATAGGGTTTCTCCAGTCTAACATAATCAATTCATTAATTTAATTATAACCCAATGAAAAGTTGAGGGAAGTGGCTTAGCTGTATACTTTTAAATTTAGTAGGTCTACTTTACTGAAGCAAATGTTTTTAAGACAAATAACTTAAATATTTCAATCACTTACATAAATATTGTGTATTTTGAAAAAATTAACAGAAAAAAAGCATGATTCTATGATTATGATATTATTAGGAAGACACTAACTCCACAAAATCCAATTGTCTTCTTCAAGTTTCCTGTCACATTTCATGTCATATTGTTTGAATGCAATGAACTCATTTTAAATCTAAACTACCAGAATAAATTGTAATAACTTTAACTTGGTATAAAATTTATATAAAAACCTAAAACCTTGCAGATAACATTCTTTAAATTTTGGAACATTATAAAATGTATGATTTTTAATTAATAAAAATAATTAAGTATAGTGTTTAAAATATTAATAATGTTCAACATGTGTACAACCTTAACTATCCCACCATAAATCAACTAAATTAGAGTGTAGTGACTCTGATACACTATACTGTATATCCTTCAATATCAGATATTACTCAGTTACTGTAATTACTCAGAAAACCTTCAATTGCTCAAAAAACTGCAAATTAAAATTATATGCACTGCATATCATAGTATAAAATACTAAAAATAAGTATATTAGAATATTTATATTAAAATTATTTATTTAAATAATTATATATGGTATTTAATTCATATTGAACTTTACTTATATATATTTATATTACATTCTTTTTTTCAGTAAGACAAATAAAAATGTGTTTTACCAGCAGTTACTATGACAATTTTAGGTTTCATAATAAAAGGTTACCCAACAACCAAATAATATCAATTGGTTGTATACCCTGTGATATATGTGATCTAAAATTGGTTACATTAAAACTGAATATACAACAATGACAACAAAATGTGTACAACAAAGTGACATGATATGTGTAAAAAGATAATGTGTACAAAGGTAACAAAGGGAACTAGTTGACACTTATCAAAACAGTATCATATTATTTGTTAACAACTCTTACATACCAATTTTATTCTGGAGTCTTAATGTAATGACATAGTTCTTATGAGCACTGTATGGCACCAATTTAAGTTCATCTATTTAAGAGTAAAAAACGGAAATTTAATTATTAAGAGCAAAAAAAGTATATTACACCATATTTATAGGGAACTGAATATCTGTTTTTGACAAATTCTCTTCAATCCATTTCAATGCTTGAGCTTTTATTTCTTCTGTAAAATCTTCATTATCTCCAATTTTACCTGAGATAAAAAAATCACACTGAATAACATACTTAATTGTACATTACGCATTATTATTTGAGTTTTTATGGCTAAAGTTAGACCATGAGCTGCTAATGAATCTGTATAAATTTGGTGTGGTCCAGTTGTCCATTCATAGAATTCAGTTACAGCATTTAAACAGCTGTACATATAAGATGTGTGCTAGCACTGTTATCTTTGTTCAACAATGAAATTGTTTAAAGAAGTCTGTGATGAATTTTAGACATTTGAATCTAAATGACAGACTTTTACAATTACAGAAAAAAATTAAAGTGGGACATTTCAAACATCCAAACAATCAGCAGCCATCTTCAGGATAACTGTGTAAGTAATATAAGTAATAAATAATACTCTGTCAATGAATGATAGAAACGCAAAAAAGAATAACCAAAGTTCACATAGTGTACGATCAAAAAACTAAATGATACAAATAAATACTTACTGGGGAAAAAATGCAACACTCACAAAGAGCACAAGCATACAAACACTTACACACTACTAAGGCAATACACTACAATACATGTACAAACATTGCAGCACACAGAAGACATGCTGCTTTTAGGAAGGACAGAGATCTGTCTGCCACTAACTGTGCATTTCCAAGGTCCTCTTTCAGGTCTTTTGTCTCAATTCAGAAAGAGTACTACAGTCTTCAGTTTCATCCTAAGTGCTCCACCACAAGTACAGATGGATCGTTCTTGTCCTAATTGAAGGTAAAAAGACATCAGTGTTTTGCAATCTAGTGATGCAAGCTTGTTCACAATGATTGCGATCATCTACCATTTGTAATTTACAGATGCACTGCTTCAATGCAAAAAGTTTGCTGTGCCATGAATTCCATATCTGCTGTCACAGAAATTGTGGCAGTTGCCTCCTCAGGTTGCATGGCAATTACATCAACTTCTGGGCTGTCTGGAACATTTATCACTTCAGCATCAGCTTCTTCATTACTTTTAATACCTAGGTGACCCAGACAACAAACTAAAGTAAAATATAAACCAAGGTCATTTAATGTATGGCATAGTGATATTATCTGTTGCAATAATGGATCCACTGTGCTCAGATTATCCAAAGCAGTTAGAAAACTCAGTGAATCTGTACAGAAAACAAATTTTCTTTCACCTCAATGTTCACAGAATTGAAGAGCTTGCCAAACGGCATGCAGTTCGGTAGTCTATACACATTGCCACGTCTAGCAGTGAGTGGCATCCTCGATAGCAAACTCACTACCCACTTCATTCTCCGTCTTTGAGCCCAATGGTACACAATGGTATGATTCCTCCAGGACTGCCCAACAAATAAGTTTCAGTTTAGTTGGGTGGCACAATTTCTTGCTTCTACTGGAAACATCCAGCCGGCAATATTACTTGCAAAGCAGTCTAGGAGGCACCTCGCATAGAACGAACACTTGGACCATCAGCACATGGATGTTGTTAAACTGAGCTATTTCAACCGCACGCATCTGGCTGGTCAAGTAAACGAACAACAGTAGTTGTATGTTCTCGCAAGTCTCTTGTTTGTAATCAACAAATAGTTTATGTGGCTCGGTAGTGATAAAATTTTAGCCACATGTATCAGGAACACTGTTTGACGTCTGAGATATAATGATATCATTCCTGCTTCACAGTATAAGTTTTCTGCTGGGCTAGTGCAGAATGTCCCTGTGGCATAGCTCACCTCATCATTGTTTGCTAGCTTTTTCAAGCACGTCTTCCTAGCTGATGAACACATCGTGTATCTACAGTCCATTTTGGATAGCACTAGTGTGGTATATAGGGGCAATAAAACTTCCCTATCAGCTTCCCAGTTCATATGGGAGAAGCACTTATGGCATTCAAAGTTGCTTTGCAGTTCATTCAGGCAGTTCGTTCACATGCGACTTTGTCTCTCGAAAGTTAGTCCTAGAAATTGAATTGCATCCGAACATCATTTATATTAGCATCGGATCTGAGTGCCTTCCTTTCTTTCGACAGAATTCAACACAAGTTGCCTTTGTTGGCAAGAAAAAAAAGCCTATGCTTTTAGCATTTTTAACCAATGAGTCTATAGTGCCTTGCATTTCCCTCTGGATCATTGCCATTCGTTTGGGCGAATAGAACAGCGTGAGTTCGTCAACATACAAGCACTTCCCAACTGATGTTTCTGTACTCTCAAAGATCCCGTTGATTGCTGCTGAAAAAAGTTGGCGTTAGTACAGGATAATCATATATTATACAGGATACAGCAGGATACTAGCTGTATATCCTGTAGCATAGTACAGGATAGTAGCAGTAGTAAAACTGTACAACTGCTAATACATTTTCACTGACAGGTGTTACAGCAGCTGTGAAGCCTGTCAAATCAGTACGGTCCATGCGCCATCTTTTCGGCATATAAAACGCTCTTTGGTGTTCGCATTGTTATGAGCACTTGGAAGTGGTGGCTCCCATGAAGGTCTTGGAGCATTCTCCATGACAGACATGGGGCAAGACTAGGCGTTACAGATCAGAAGATTGATAGCCAAGAAATTACCATTGCCAACAGTAAAAAGAGTCTCCCACCGGTGTCTAAAAAGACAAGGGCGTTGTTTAGCAACAGATCTTCAGTTCTTAATCCAGCGATATTTGTCCTATGATAATCCCAGGTAGGAATATGGGCGTTGATGTACCATTAACTACAAGTAATGGAGATTGTAGCTGCTTGACCAAATCCTGCAGATTTTCTGCTCGCCATTAGAATCTGGTTAATATACGCAGCAGATCATCATTTTCAGTGGCTGTAGTAAACTGAGAGCTACCGCTTGTAGAGGCGTAGTGAGCGAGATCAGCTGGTGGGATATGTGTTTCTAAGAAATATAGCAACGCCTTGCCTAGCTCTGACATTTGGTGTAACATCTCAGCTGAAGGACTCGTCATATACCTTCACATGAAAGGATATTTGTGACCTCAGATGTGTTTCTTGCATGCACACACACACAGCATCTTCAGTTCCCAATAGTATAAAGTACAACCGTTTATATTCCACTAAAAGAAGCTCAAAGAATCAGTTACTACGGATCGTGCTTACTTGAGTGGCTTCCCTTTTGCCCAGCCGCGGATCTTTCAGAAAACCCGCCGTGACCAGCAGGTCTGTCTCAGCTGAATTGTCTTTATTAACTTTGATTTCTTATAAGCTTCAGAAAAGTATTTCTCAGTGAACTGAGTTACTGTAGGCAGTATTCTTTTACAATAGGGGCAGGCTATACTGTAGATTTTATGGCCTGTGCTTAACTTATTTTACACTGGTTGACTGGGCACACAAGTTTGTTCACATTGAAATAACTAAGTTTTTTTAGGGTGCATATTTCCTTAATCTACCTCTTGCTTATAAATTGGATAACCGCATGATCTAGATGAATGTTGACAACCGCAATTGACACGTTTCATACGTTCGACACATGGAGTGTGAGCATGAACCATCTTCCCAGAGAAACACATTTTGACCCGGGCATGTCTTCCATTGCTCCTATTTTTTTCCCAGCAGAGTTGTTCTGTTGAAGGTTATTATATGAAACACAGATTGGAGCATCTGTCCAACCCTCCGCACCGTTTTCCTCCGACATGCTATAACGCCTTGTGGACCAAGCTCCGCCCCTTTTGTGGCATTCATAGTGGTATGGGTTACAACCTCTACATCAGTGTCTCCTGTTTTTTGCAACTTGAGCAACTTTGAACCCTGTTGAATGTTCAAAGTTTTTACAAGTAAACTGCTTGCGGCTGTTCTGACATCTTAAATGGCTGATTCAGTGTAAGCGGTTTAAGATTCTTTTTCTATCAAGAAGGAACTCATTTTCATGAAATTACCCTCCTTTCTCTTGGCAATTAGATACTTTGACATCACTTCCACACTGGTGGCAGACGATGTCAAAAATATCTTCTTTTCTTCACCATCAGAGGAGGTTTTCCTAGACGAGGGTTTTTAAAGGACCCCACAATCTCTGAAGAAATCTCGGAAACTATCATGTAGTTCCCATGAGTATTGGGGAAATAAACTGGCCGCCACAGCACAGACCCATAGCCAGGCACCCCCCCAAACTAGAATAAATTTTACCCCACCTAACATGTTTTTTAAAATTCTTTGCTAATTTCGCATCACGATTTTATTTTTAAAAGTCTCATTGAACTTAAAACTTTGGAAAAAATAATTAAAAACTACGAATTATAAATCCTGTTGATTTAAAAATAAAAGGAAGTGTCTGCTACTTGAATTTATGTGGTCTCTCGAGACTCGTTACAGAAGTAAGGCATCACATAGCATATTGGGAATATGTTTAAATTGTAGCAATAATTTTAAACTTAGACGTGCTGTATTTTTTGTTTGTGAAATAAAGAGAAAGAACTGTATTAGTTTTGTTAGAAGGTGTGCAATTTTATGATTAGTGTGGTGAGTTGCAATTCGCATAGTGTGATTGAATATCCAGAACCAGAAATAGTGCAGTTGAAATGATTTACTGGTATGGATAAACATTTGTTTTTAAACAACAAGCCTCTAACAGACCATGAAGAAAGTAGTCTTGAGTCTTATAGGCCTAAAGTTACAAACATGGTACACCCCTACCTCTGGATGATCACGAACATCGTTATGATCGTGAAACCCAAGAAACTACCATCCTGGTAAACCCTTCCTGGAAACAACCTGCCGATATCATTCTTACCAGCAATGTCAAACGACTTTGTCAGCAGAGGCACTCGACTACTTATCAGCTACTGAGGGTCGTTCCCAGCTAGCAGACTCTACTATTGGGCATTAGTCAACAGGTGCTGTCCTGTTGGACGTGAGCAATGCCTTTGATAAAGTTTGGCACCAAGACCTGCTTACAAACTGGCCTGTACATCAGTATTTCACACGGTCGTATCTAACTGACCGAACCTTCAGGGTGAGCATCGATAGAGTGTGCTCAGCAGTGGCGTAACTAGGAGTGTACCTAGGGAGAGAATGAGACAAGTTTCTTTGGGGGGATGATCTAGTTCTGGGGAGGGATGAGACCAGCTTGAAGATTGGACTCGCCAATTTCCTCAGGACAAATAAGATATTCAAGAGTCTTTCCATAAAATTATTTATACAGTTATTTTAATACATGCAAGTGGCTTAGAAATAAGCCAACAATAAGTGATTATGGAATTTCACCTACATTTTTAATAGCTCTGGGAGGGATCGATCTCCCTCCGTAGTTATGCACCGTTACTCGATACGGTATTTTCCCACCTGTGAAAGACCGCAAACGTCATTCTGATTTCAAAACCTAAGACGTCACCAATGCCAGAGGTGCCCCCCCCCCAAAGACCTTGGTGCAATTATACCCCGCGTATTCTGAAATCCCCCAATTTGATTTCGAGGGTAGGGGGATCAAAATACAGGGGTCTGGAGTAACCCCCAGTTATCGGTGGATCTTGAGGCTTTATCCAAACATTTTTGAAAAACTAAATACATTTAAGCAATTTATTGGAATCAAAAAACTATTCTTATTCTTTTTATCAATACCAAAAGGTTTTCTAATATGCCTAATCAATAACTAAATTATGAGAAATTTAAAAGCCTGGTCAAACCTGGCTTAACATAATTAGTAGTACATAAATTTTCCGGACTGGCTGAGGAAGTGGCGCATTACGTCTGATGCAGATCCAAAATGATCTGGTTTACTCTTAAGTCCACTTCCACATAACAGTCTCCCTTTGTGGAGAGGATTCCTATCCAGAGGGCCGAATTGGTGAAGTATCTGCGTTTTAGCTAGACTGGCGCCTCAACTTAAAACAACCAACAGAACTTCATCCCCATGCGTGAAGCAATCCAAATACAAATGTCCTTATTTGCATGCTCTATCATGTAAAGGGTACCCGTATTCTAACACCCTTGTGTGCATCCACCCCCCCCCACACACACACACACTCAATGTGGCTAAGACACCCCGCCCCGCCCAACTTTGTCTACTGTCAACACGAAGATTAACATCACCAGTAGTGTACATCTACCATGAACAGAAACAACAAATATTTTGATTTCCCTAAAAAATTTGAGTCAATTAAATTAGCCAATATTCTTGACATTCCGATACAAAATAACCATTGTTTTTGTGCTGCTTGGTATAATTTATTAAATGCTTGGAGTGCTCTGTGACAAAAAATGTGGCATTTTGTTGTAGCGTATGAATTTCAACACCAGGCCGTTTTCTGTATAGAAATATTCTATCAATTGAAGAACTCGTGGTTATTCTATCAATTGGAGGCATTCTGAGGTCTCTCAGAGAATGCGAGGATGACAATAAAATTAAATTGAAGAACGCTAAACCAGCGAATTATTTTTATTACAAAACTGCAACTGTTTTTTCCATTTATCAAAAATATAACGGAAATATTATTAATTTCGCCTGAAAATTAAACTTATTTGAAACACATATATGTGTCACAAATGAAAGGAGCATCATCAGCAGAGATTACAGAAGAATTCCAAACAAACCTGCACACACACACACACAAAATGGACGATATATAAATATCTGCCCTCTGGAAAATGTGTTGCCCCTCCTGGAAAATATTTTGGTGCTCCTGATGGCTAGATCTGGCTATGGGCCTACCATGGAAGAGCCTTAGAGTACTGCAGCTAGTACTGAATACAACAGGGTGCGCCCTGGTGCCCTGAGGCTATCATTGGCGAGCCTTCTACCCATTGGCGTTATTGGTCCCATCGTTGTTTAATGTATGTTTTACAGTGGAACATGCATCCTTGTCAAAACTCCATTACCATTGCCCTGTTATCCAGCTAAAGAAAGACAGCTGTTCCCCCCCCCCAAAGACCACGATGTAGGCTTGGGCTTACAGGGCTTGGGCCAACTCCAAAATGTTGGAGATTTCTGGGGGGGATTATTATTATTACAGTTGTTGTGATGTTATTTTATAGATGGGAAAGCCCTTCAAAAGGCACCAGGCAGGTTGCCAGGCTGTTTGGTAGTGTGCGATTTTTACCAGGCCAATCCTCCAGACCGGACCGTTTTTGACATTACTTCGGCCTGCAGCACGCATGCTTAGCTCAATGTTTTATCATCTAAGACAGGGCAGCTTCCTTCATACAGTCATGAGTCAGACAAATGCCCTTCGTCTTTCTTTCAATGCAGGATGCACTGTATGTACGTTGTGATTCCTTCTCAGTTGTCCTCATTCTGAAGCATAAATCCAACAATGTTATCAGGACTAAAAATTCCGAGATGAGGTTTCTGCAGGCATCCTCAAAATGTAAACACTTAAAAAAAGTATATAGTACACTGTCCCTCTGCAGTGGCAGTACCTGCAATGGGGGGTTGCCACCCTTCCCATCTGCTGAAGATACTCATGGAAATATCCATGGCCTGTCAGGAACTGTTTGAGGAAAAGTTCCCTCTTCATGGTTCCGCTGCATCCATGGTCCTAAGTTTCTGATGAGTGTTGCTGTCCTGATGAATCTGGTGGTGTCATTGTCCCACCTCTGTTGCCATAAGGTTATAATATGAGCACAGGCCTGAACAGCTGTCTCTTCTCTGTCAAGATCTCCACTGTGGGCGCCTGTGCTGAAAGATCTGTAGGGATGATGCTGGCCATCACCAAAACTTCCAGCTCCAACACGTTTTTATAAGAACACGTTTGTCAATGCTCCTCACCATGGAACAGAAGCTGTACGGACACGTCCACACCAAAGTAGCATTGGCCTACTTTTCTGCACAGTATAGCACGATAGACTACTGAAAGCATCAGCAGCTTTATCTTACTCAGCAAAAGCCCACCAATATTGGCTGTCAATCTACTAAGGCAGGTAGTCACCACACTGCCTTATCACATACCTTCCAGATATGGATATGGAGGTGAGATTACAGTTGAGTTACCCCCAGGTTCTTGGCTCATCTTTTTGTGTGAATTTCTTTACTCCCTACCCTGTACAGAATGTCTGTAGGGATCTTTCTCTTAGTCAGCATGATGATCTTGGTCTTTGAGTTTGCCAGTAGGAGACCCCACCATCCATGATTTGGTTCAGCTTCAGCTGATCCAGATCAGTATTATGTGCTGTCATGACTGCCACATCGTCAGCATACCCAATCAGAACATGTTCTTGGGCATCTCTGTATGCAGCAAGCTGTTATACAAGACATTCCAAAGGTCAGGTCCCAGTATTGACTTCTGCACAGCACCAGAGATGCTGACCTTTATCAGCTGACTCTGTAGTGTCTCATACATAAGTTGGTGATCCATCAGTAATCTCATACCATAGTTTAAAAGGTATAGCGATACTCAAAACATCCACTCAAGAGCCGCTAACATGTCACTCCAACTGCCGAGTTGAACACATTCCGTAAATCAAGGGTAATCAACAAGACCAGTGTCATGCTGCCTCTGCACAACCTAATAGCCTTGATCACCTCAGAGATTACACCTATTGTGGAATGCCCCCCCCCCCGAAAGATCACCTGCAGCTCAAATTACCTGTTGTAGTCGTACCATCGAAAGTTTCTCCATCAACTTACTCACTGTGTCCAACATTCATATGTTAGTCCTGTTTTATTAGTAGCAGTAGTAGTAGTAGTAGTAGTAGTAGTAGTAGTAGTAGTAGTAGTAGTAGTAGTAGTAGTAGTAGTAGTAGTAATAGTAGTATCAGTAGTAGTAGTAGTAGTAGTAGTATAGTAATAATAATTATTATTATAATAAAATTATTGTTAATTAAAAAAATAAGACAAAACTGCAAAAATGACAACACAAATTCATTCAGTGCCACAACTGAAATGACAGTAACCAGTTATAGGAAACACATTCATGAGTGTACTGACATGATAAATGAATGCCTACAGGTACAGGTTAACAGACAGGAAACTTTATGATGTATAGTGAGGACCAGGTGATATTAATGGTTTTATTTTTTATTAATGTTTCGCTTGCCATAGGTAATAAGCATATCACTCAAAATATTATTCAAGCAATATTAGGACTGGTTCTGTAAGTTATTTATAAACATGATAACTGATATTTTAATGTATCTGATATTATATTTATTGGTTTGATACGCATTTTCTTCATACTGAAATTCACTTTATTTCCCATGGAAGCCAATATGTGCAGCTTTTTGCACAAAATATTTAAGTGTGAATATATATGTTTAATTGAGAAAGCACAATCTACTGTTAATAAATTCTAAGAATTTGTATGTTGATTTGTTTACTGACGTTTAGCCTGAATAAAAGTGACAAAGTTTTTGAGGAATCTGTATTATTCAGCTGAGATTACTACCACTGGATGGTTTGCACCAGCATAAATGTTGCATGCAAAACTGATTTGAATGTATAACATTAAAAGGATTACATGCATATTACAAATTCTAATACCTTTTCTAATAAATCCTTGTTCGCCTTCATTAATCATGCCTATTACTTCAACATTGTGGAGTTTCAGAGTTTTCCTGAAATTGTCGATGTGTAGGTAATTTGTAAGTCTTGATACTTCATCTTCATTGATACTTTTGTTCAGAAAATTACTAATACGAATTATACTTTTTGGCAAATCCTGTCAAAACACATATAAGTGATCGAATTATCAAATATAATCATAAGTTTTTTACAAAAAGCATGATGAAATATTATTTTCTTTTATTATATTTTATATACAGCAAATAAAAAGATAACAATTAACCCAATAAATAAACATGCCTTTTGTGACCTATACATGCAAGTCTAATACATAAAAACTGATTAAGATTATGATTGAAGTTGCAAACCATTTTGCCAAATATTCAAAGATTACCAATGTTTTAAACAAAGTTTATATAATTATACAAATAAAATAATTTAATCGTAGCCATAGAGTCATAGCCACAATTCCCATTCGAGAACATCCAAAACATGGGTCTTGTTATTCAACTCATTATTGGCAACCTCTTCTTCTTGCAGCAGCATGAGTGATTATGAAGTTCAGGGGCACTAGTAATGGCCAATCCAATATGGAATCCTCCTCACAATTGCTCTTTGAAGGTAACCGAATGAAATGTTTGAAGGTTGGAAAAGAAAATCAAGTATCATGTGACAGGGCAATCAGAATTCAGAGATAAGGCAAGGACTGTTTGAAAATAAGAACATACTCTATACGTGTAGTGGGGAATATATTATACAACAACAACAATCAGAAATCAAGGGAGAAGAAGTATAGGATTTATTATAAATAAGGATACAGAAAAAAAGAAACTGGAGTCCACATCAGAAAGAATTATACAAGTTGCTAGAAATGTAATATAACTAACACAAATGTACATACAAGGGGCATTTTGTCATTAAAAAATTTGCAAAGATTTTTGTACAAATCTTTTTATTTACCTTAATTAACCTTAAGCTACTTTTCTACATATTTGCCTTGTTTATTTGAATATTTTCATACCATTCAATTAGTTTTTGTATTACCATGTCACATATCTCCCACCAATGGTTGTTTCTATCCTTATTCTTTTACTCTCAGAAATGAATATGAATATCAATGATAATGTTGATGTTCTGAATTTCAACTGTGTTGCAAAATATAAACATACACATATTAGATCAGGAGGGGTTACTATTTACCACAATCCTGATGATAAGGCTAATATAATTACTTCGAACATGGAAGGATTATTGCAAGGAATGATTGCTGCTAGTCAGCAGTATCAAATGTTGGCGATATCTGCGTTGCTTGCTGCAAGAATCTAAATGGACAAGATATTATTACTGCTGAAATTTATTTTTACCAAACAAAGTGTCAATAACATTATTGATTTCTTACACTTTCATTTGCCACCTTACACTGGCGTTGGTGCTACTGCACTTAGAAAAAATTATAATGAATTACCATTCATTCTCAGTGGAGATTACAATATTAATTTTGCTATGAAACATTTGAACCTTTAATAAAATTTCTATGAGATACATTACATTTGAATATGAATAATGTGACCTGTCTATTCCAACAACAAAGGTAGTACGACTATAGATGCAGTATTTTTACAATTTATTGATAAAATTGATTCTGAGTTTTTTGGAGAAAAATTAATTATAAATTAAAGATTGTTTCTTATTTCAATAAGACAATTGTTACAATTGTAGATTTGGAACAGGAACAATCACAGAACATTGTTATTATGCCAGTAGATAAGTACTATTTCAATTTGTTTTAAATTAATCTATATCATAATTGTATTTTTGATTAGTGTATTAATATCATTGCAACATTAACAATTTCTTCTTTTTATAAATGAAATAGTACGTTTTGTACACCACTTTGTAATTGACTGACACTGTGATAATTTTATATTGATATTGTACATACTTAGTAATTTCTGTTTATTTCTACTTAGTTTTAATATTTCATCACTCTGAAATAAAACATATAGCTACACACACACACATACACATACACACACACACACACACATTATATATATTTAATGTAATTTCTTTATAAATTAACCAATCCCCACTCATCGACATGTTCTGCAGAGAAGTTCCACTGCTGTTGGAATTCCCGTGACAGCCACATTAAATTTTTTTTTAATATTTTGAACATGGACTGAATAAAACACAAAAGTCAGGAATGCATTTGAAAGACACACAGAGTAAACAGACACATCACTGAGACTGCTTAAACAACAATAGACATTACTGGGACAATTACGTGCTCTGTGCACATAAACAGGTATTACTTTCTAAACAGCCCTTGTAATATAAACTTACTGCTAAAAACTAAACTTATAGTAATTCCAGAAATTTAATAATCATATTACAGACTTTATGGGAAGAATATACATATTAAAATAAAATTTTACATAATATTTAGTCCTCGGTCTTCAATTTACTGTAAAGATTTTATTCAAAATGAAATCTATTGTCAGAGCTTAATACGTCCTAGTGCAGTAATTACTGTAATTAAAGCACAAACAATATTGGAATGTGTTGGCAAACGTATAATTTTCTGTGTCTGAACTGGCGTGTATGTAACTATTCACCAGTGTTATTCAACACTGAGAAACATGAAATATTTCTAGGAGTTTCTACAGAGAAAAATTACTAATATTCCATTCATGATTACAGTTGAATTTCAGATTGTCAGAGTGTATTTATGTTAGTACCATGTAAATTCATCAAGATACATTTTGGTAGAAACCTCTGACAGGATCTCCGCTCTCTCTCTCTCTCTCTCTCTCTCTCTCTCTCTCTCTCTCTCTCTCTCTCTCTCTCTCTCTCTCTCTCTCTCTCTCTCTCTCTCTCTCTCTCTCTCTCTCTTTCTCTCTCTCTCTCTCTCTCTCTCTCTCTCTCTCTCTCTTTCTCTCTCTCTCTCTCACTCTCTCTAGTAAAAAATCTGAAAAGCTAGTGGTCCTTATAAAATGTACCTGATGTAAAAGATAGGATTAGGTAGAATGCTAGACTGCTAGGATTCATAATGGCACTTTCCTATATAAATTAGGAATCATATAGTAATATTGATACACTATTCATGAGCAGAATGTAACTAAATGTTATCCTGTAGAGAAAATAACAAAAAAATGTCCTATTATGTGGCCAATTTTGGAGTTTCACTGGATTAAGGTTTCCTAGAGGCCTTTTTAACAACCTTCCTTTTATCTGAAAATGTACTTAAAATGTGCATTATTTGATCAGTCGCTAATCAAAGTCTCTTTCTAAAGAAGTCTAGTATAATCAAGGAGGACAAGAAGAAAAGATTCCCTGATGAAAACTGTTATTTAAGTTCTAGTTATTGAAATGTATCACAGGCTACACATGGTTAAAAGAAATGAGGTTTAGCTCACCTCCTCTCCCAGTGGGATGTCTATAACTATAAAAACCCACACTGTTGCAGGGGTCCCTAGACAATCTAATAAAACAATTATATACCATTTACTGCTTTTTAAATATGTTTTGCTAACTTAACGTTTATTTACTATATACAATTACAAACACCAGAAGCCTCATTTTATAAGCTTTTAAACAATTATAGGAAGCAATTATAGAAATTAGTATTTATTTTCCTATAGAAGAAGGAAGCACCACACTACACTTGTATGGATCCTTTACTACTTCCTCCCTTCAGCTGATGATATATTCAATAATTATAAATGAAGTACAGTATTAACAAAAAATTATAAATGAAGTATTAAATATGTAATTTAAGGGGCATATCAAATAAAATATGTCTTACGCTTGGAGAAGAGCTTATTGTTAAATGCATAGATGCATATTATTAGTTTTTAAACATCATTAAGGGTATAAATAATTCAAGTTAGTTGAATGTAATTAAAGTAAAGTGAAACGCCATATTGCCACTCCTACCGAGTGTCTTGCTCAAATTGAGCATAGGGGTGTGTGTGTGTTTTCTCAGTCTCTTACATATTATATATTACACATACACACACACACACACACACACACACACACACACACACACACACACACACACACAAATATATACACACATAAATAATCTAGGTACTACAGTTTTAACATCAGGTTAAATAGTACAGAAATATTACTACTACTACTTGCACATGCGCAGATATTGGGTACTACTTGACACTGTGCCATCACCTCGTGAAAGAGAGTAACTGAAAAGCACATTATATTTTTTCTTTGTATAGACTTGCATGGTCAGAATTCTTACATCTCCTTTCAGATGATAACTATTTATTATTATTATGGTTTCTGTTGTTGTTCCTATTATTGTTAAGGAAAAACATTTTGACCATCCTAAGATACAAAATCCCCAATACACATATAAGTGTATAATTGTGTGTGTGTGTGTGTGTGTGTGTGTGTTGATTTACTTACAAACTTCTGATGATGCTGATATTTTTCAGTGAAACTTGCATAAGGTGTGGAAAAGACAAAAATGTAATACACTACTTGCAAAAGAAACATTATTCAATAACATCACAATATTATATATTTGCTGCAAGAAACGTTGAGTTACCTATATAGAAAACACACACACACACACACACACAGATCCTTTACCACAGTGAATACTGTATTATTTGATGGGGAAAATGTTTGGAGTTAGTAATAATAATTTCAGTAAAATATGGTGTTCACAAATAAAATGTTGTTATCGGATTATACTTTTGCCTGATTGAATCCTAAATCAATAGGCTAACAATTATATCCACAAATATTCATTGTGTGTATGGTCACCAAGTTGCAATGGTTAATTTTAAAATAGGTTAGATACCTGATATTCCTTCATGCAACTTACTTTGGTCGCTATGCACGACGCGTTTCAGGATCAAGGTCCCATCTTCAGGTGCTCACATGGGTCGAGCTCGTCAGTTCATAAAAACACACACACAAAACATAAAAAACACTGAATTCAAACACAGTATGACTCTCGCGCAGTAAGAGTGTTTGAATTCAGTGTTTTTTATGTTTTGTGTTTGTGTTTTTATGAACTGACGAGCTCGACCCGAGTGAGCACCTGAAGATGGGGCCTTGATCCTGAAATGCATCATGCATAGCGACTAAAGTAAGTTGCATGAAGGAATATCAGGTATCTAAACTATTTTAAAATTCACAAATATTCTCCTAGTATGAAGGTTAGTTGAAATTTTGCGGAGCAACATCTATAACTCAGCAGTAGGACTAAACTTGTTGTGCACTTTGTGCACCCAAAAAGTGCAACAAATCCAAATACAGCACCCACCTTGCACAAGTTTCTTGAGTTAAAATATAATACGCATGCTCATGTGAGATACCTATGATTTTATCAATGTCATCCATTGCCAATTGCTGGTCTTCCAACACCTTATATGACTTTTTTTAATGATGTCTCAAGTTGTGGCACTTTTTGGGCATCCTTTGCAGTGATCATCTTAAATGCTTGTACAACCACATTTAAACTCAAGTGTCTACTTACGCAGCATCTCATAACAGATTTTGATCTTGTAAAAATACCTTAATAATAATATTATATTTTGTTTTCAATCTCATATCAAATGTGACACAACTTACACACAATATAAGTTTAATAGTATTCACACTATGTGTTAATAAATGAACTAAAAAGTAAATTTGTGGCTTTTCAAATCTTGCAGAATTTATTTCTCTGTTCACTAACATAAATTCTTGAAAAGCTTTCATTGCATATTCATAATATGTTAAAAGTCATGTACTATTATTGCATCATAGCTGAACTATGGTAAACATTTTACGAGTTAAAATTGAAAATAAGTCTTCAGGACCATTAACATTGTTACTTCTGGCACATCAATTAAATTTATTTCAAAACCTCTGAAAGGATAACTTTCAGAAAAGGCTGCTCTATACCTACTGATACACTGAAGTCAAATAAAAATGTTTCACAACTACATGACTTTTCTTATCTTGTTCAGTTATGTTAACTGTAAGCTCGGATCAGATGTTCCTTACCACCCATCTTGTTGCTTACATCGTGTTGTTATCAGATCTGTTAACACTTGATCACATGTACACATATATGATGACACGTATCATATCACGATTGTTATATATATTATAACGTCACCAAATCTCATTGATTTGGAATTATATGTTAAAGTTTACTATATTAATGCTTAAACAAATTTAAAACGTTGAAACTCAACTCTTATGATGTAGCGTGTTTCTTAACGCATTGTACAGAGCCACACGGCAATGCCAGCTGCCGTTACGTAACGCACACACACTTTAAACCAATAGGGCACGCCCAAAGTTTCAATTATTAATATTTCAGAAACCGGTAAATTTAGGAAAAATCTAGAATAGCCAAAATGTTTGCCGAAATATTAATAATAGGGTGTGCGAATTTTATTTAATATAATTAAACATTAAGGGAGATAATTGATTTTATGTTAATAACTTCCTTAGTAATTGAGCTACATAGAGAAGCTTTTAATATGTAATAGTCATAATAATTTACAACCAAATGTATATTTTAGAATTAGCATAACTTGGCTTGCAGCCAAGATAATCACAATATGAATTGTGACCGGACGTCCGCACCGACACTCAAAATCCGGTGTGTTAAGAATATTAAAAATAATATAAATTCTCAGACTGTGGGAATCAGTTTTGTTCTCACGGAATGGGGTGACCACAAAATTTGAGTAGAAGGGAGAGTGGGTCAGCCAATCAAATCATTCAAAGAAATTGGAGTTAACGCGGAGTTTTCGGCTGACAAAACACTCCACTGCCAGTACTCAAGAGGAACACACGTAAATCTTCAATCGTCTCAGTAACACACATTTTGTGAAGATACATCTGTGAAGACTTGAGGTGTCAACACGCATTATTACGATCATCTTATTTAAACAGATCAACTGTAATGACTCGTAATAATAGCGACTATTCAAGATACTCTTTCTTATCAACAAACAAGCTTATCGCGCACTACATTAACTGTTGGCGTATGCACGCAAGAGATCAACTACACTACAAGAGACTACTTCAAGAGTACGACAGAAGAGGCCGTCTATGTCCAGTGGTACAAGCAGAAAAACTGACAAGCAGAGTGACAACCCGTGACGAGACACACACGCCAGACGGGAACGTGAATCGAACGAGGAGCCTGACGCAGTTGTAGCAGCCAAAACTACAGACGTAAAACCATCACCAGTTGCAGAAGGAGCAGAGGCTGCTGATTCCCGAACTCATCACCAAAATCCAGGACGCTCAGTAGATAGTCGTCTCTAGCAGATTGGATCAGGACAGCGAGGGATTCCCGGAGCATCTCTAAATCCTCTTCAGAACCAGGGAAGTCAAAATCAAATTATTCACTTCTCAAAAGAACAATTTTTCCTTTTTTTTAAATCATTGTAAAACAAATAATTCAGATGCCATTATATCAAAGACTCTAAATTAATAAGTAATATTCAATTGTGATAATCTGTATAGCATGTATGAGTAACTAATAAGCCCTAGCTAAGAATTAGATATTAGATAAAAAGAAAAGCGCTATACAAATCTTATTAGAGAATTAATTGATTGCTTATACTGCAGTATACAAGAGTCAAATCACTAGAAATAGAGCCACGGTGAACTAGATTCACGGCTAGTTTATTTCAGAATATGTACAAGAATTTAAGAGTATATTTAAAATCATTTTAAAGTCGTTGCTAATGAAATTAAATTAAATTAAATTCATTAATTAAATTATTTAAAATTAACTTCTTTGAAATCAAGTAAAATACAAGTAATATAATTCGAAATAACAAGCTCTTTTGCTGAAGAATACTAACCATTCAGAAAATATCATACTAAATTTTATTTACTGTTTTAGTTAGTAAGAATTATTGTAACTGTAAGTTTTTTCATTCTTATGTGTGTTTAGTATAATAAACCCCGATATTTATTACCCCACACTGTATTTTTATTGCTGTACTACGCAGCCAACCAACCTCACAAAACTCTTCACAATAATTATAACAAGATTAGTGTTTCGTTGTTGTACACTCGAGTTAACCTACTTGCGAATTCAAATCCAAAATCCATATGCCCATAGTTGGAAGAATCCGCAAGAACGGACAGCAGATAGGTGCTCATTAAACACAGAAAACATTACATTGCAACGATTCGTTTATATATTGTTACAAATGTCGCCCTGAACATGGGGCTCGAAATTCGATAAATTTAAATTTAAATCATATCGATCTTGCAACGATTCCCATTTATATTGTTATAAATGGCGCTCCAAGATCGTGGGGCTCCATAAATTTAAATTATATTAAATTTAAATTAAATTCATTTTACGTTAAAACAAATTTTGCTGTTTTAACTAGTAAAACAGCTGGCGTCCAACTCTAAAACCCCCAAAGAGAGTTTTGTGAATTGGTAGTGGTACAGCAGTGAAGTGTTTGAAACTATTGTGTAATAATGGATACTGAAAAAATGTTTAAACAATTATTGCAAGAAATTAAACAAAACGCGGCAGAAATTAATGCGAAATTTGAACAAAGTGCAGCCAAAGCTGAACTCAATACCGCGGAATTAACGGCTAAAATAGATGCGCAAAAATTAAGTTTAACCGAAGCACTAGAACATAGTAACGCGGATATAAATGCCGAAATAAAACAAAGTAATAAAGAAACGACCGCGAAAATCGATGAAAGCGTAAAGAACTTAGATGCTAAAGTCACCGAAATCAGACAAAGCAATAAAGAATTAACCGCTAAAGTCACGGAAATCGGAGAAAAAGTGCATATGGTAGAAACGAAAATAAACGAACGGTTCAAGGTTTTTGAGACCACGATGCAGAAATCGTTTATTGAACAAGTTACGCGTATGGAGGGCCGATTCAAAAAACACATCGGTAGGTGTGAGAAACAAACTGCGGAAGTTGCGAAAAAAGTTGATACACTCGAAGTAAGAATTCAAGCAGACGCAACGGAAACACAACGGCGTGTCGATAGGCTTGACGCTTCGATAGTAGAGACCCGTTCCAATATAGATTCGAATAAAGAAAGTGTATTGCAAACACTTAATGACGAGCTATTAAAAGTACGACAGGAAGTACGTAGGAGATCCGCTCCTAATATCTTAGTACAGGGACAAGCCGATGAAAAGAATCGAGTATATTTCACGGGGGAAAATAATGAAACCCGATCAAATTCTTATTAACATGTGAACGAGAAATGGCAAGAGTAGGCTCGCGGTTAGATGATCAAGATCGCATTCAGTGGATTGTAAACGAGATGCGTGATTCTGCGCGAAAATGGTATAATATTGTACGTGATAAAATTACCACATACGCGGAATTCAAACAGAAGTTCGAAAGCCGGTATTGGAATTCACATACACAGAGACTTCTACGAAACGAACTCGAATACGGACGTTACGAGAGGAAGCACGGTATAACGCCTGAAAATTATATCATTCAGCAAGTAGAGCGTGCTAAGCATTTAACGCCAGCGTTTGCGGAAATCGACATTGTCACTAAATTAGCATATCATTTCAATCATAACATACGTGTAGCCGTGTTTACACAAGGGATACGTACGGTTGACGAATTGCTTATTTTAGTGTCACAAAGTGAAACGGTTTTTGATTTAGGCGGGTGGCGATATAACCCGGACTTTCGCCAAAATAACGACGGTCAAAATACACGGGTACCATACCATACCCAACCCGATCAAACACCCAGCACTAGCGCGACTCCACCCCAGACACCTCCAAAACCACCAAATAAACCATTTGACTATAAGGACAAGCCAAATATCGGTAGACCCAAAATGCAAAATAAAGGCAACGAGGGGATCCCGATGGGAACAATTCAAACAGTCGATATATCGAAAAACGATACGACCGCGCAAGAGAGCGAAGCACAAAACGTTAGAGATCCTACCGAAAAACCAAAATGCCATCAATCTCCAAAAAACTTGGCAAGGGGCGCCTCCAGGGGGGACGCGCCATAAGCTCTGCAAAAATACGTAAAAATAAGAATATTAGAAATAGGAATAATATGTTGTGTAAAAAAATATGTATTTTAGATGATGTAATTCAGGTGCCAGGTAATAAGGTGTTCCCACCGGATGGTACAGAACCATTGTTAGCCTTAAACACAATACAACAATGCACTCCTAACGTAACGCGTCCGGTAGTACAGGAACAGGGAGAGGGTGTTCCCACGCAAGGAGCTTGGGAAGCCGCTAGTGTGGTATCCGGGAATAGCGAAGGACTCGATGAGTGGCTTGAAGAATATTGTCGAATCACCCATAAAGACCGTTACCAAATATTAGAGGCACTTTGAATGTAAAGTATAGTGTTAAAAATAACGTAAATATTAATAATCATTATTAAAATAAATTAAATGTATTAGATATAATAATAATAATTATAAATAAGTTGTGAATAAACGACAATTCGTTTGTAGTGCGGTAACTAACAAGCGTACACGCGCATAATAAAACGAGCAAGGCGAAGCGAGCCACGGTGGCAGGAAACGGTTATATAATGCAACATAGCACACAGCTGATTTGAAATGTAGGTCAATTAGAAGCCGGTCGCTCTGTGAACAAAGTGTAAACAAAACAAGCACATTCCGGCGCGCGCGTGCCGCTGTTGTCTGTCGCTATCAGAGACATTCCGTTCTTAAACATTGCAATTAAGTACTACCCATGCTACAAACATTTGTTACACAATAATTTCATGCACAATGTCAATATATGTTATTCAATTAGAATTAAGCCATATGATAGAGAATAGTCATATCAGTGTATATAATAGTAGATAGAAAATACAATGTATAATTTGTGAAGCATCATCAATGTATGTTTAAAAAGATAATTGTAATTTAAATTGAAAAAAAAAATTGTATATCCTACACTCATTTTCTTTTTAACGGGTGGGGGTGTATATAACGTCACCAAATCTCATTGATTTGGAGTTATATGTTAAAGTTTACTATATTAATGCTTAAACAAATTTAAAACGTTGAAACTCAACTCTTATGATGTAGCGTGTTTCTTAACGCATTGTACAGAGCCACACGGCAATGCCAGCTGCCGTTACGTAACGCACACACACTATAAACCAATAGGGCCATGCCCAAAGTTTCAATTATTAATATTTCGGAAACCGGTAAATTTAGGAAAAATCTAGAATAGCCAAAATGTTTGCCGAAATATTAATAATAGGGTGTGCGAATTTTATTTAATATAATTAAACATTAAGGGAGATAATTGATTTTATGTTAATAACTTCCTTAGTAATAGAAGAGCTTTTAATATGTAATAGTTATAATAATTTACAACCAAGTGTATATTTTAGAATTAGCATAACTTGGCTTGCAGCCAAGATAATCGCAATATGAATTGCGACCGGACGTCCGCACCGACACTCAAAATCCGGTGTGTTAAGAATATTAAAAATAATATAAATTCTCAGACTGTGGGAATCAGTTTTGTTCTCACGGAATGGGGTGACCACAAAATTTGAGTAGAAGGGAGAGTGGGTCAGCCAATCAAATCATTCAAAGAAATTGGAGCTAACACGGAGTTTTCGGCTGACAAAACACTCCACTGCCAGTACTCAAGAGGAACACATGTACATCTTCAATCGTCTCAGTAACACACATTTTGTGA
Organism: Magicicada septendecula; assembly: GCA_034769895.1. Taxonomy (NCBI): domain Eukaryota; kingdom Metazoa; phylum Arthropoda; class Insecta; order Hemiptera; family Cicadidae; genus Magicicada; species Magicicada septendecula. Next base: position 938,780,893 of record CM068367.1, on the reverse strand, counting down.
AGATACATCTGTGAAGACTTGAGGTGTCAACACGCATTATTACGATCATCTTATTTAAACAGATCAACTGTAACGACTCATAATAATAGCGACTATTCAAGATACTCTTTCTTATCAACAAACAAGCGTATCGCGCACTACATTAACTGTTGGCGTACGCACGCAAGAGATCAACTACACTACAAGAGACTACTTCAAGTGTACGACAGAAGAGGCCGTCTATATCCAGTGGTACGACCAGAACAACTGACAAGCAGAGCAACAACCCGTGACGAGACACACACGCCACACGAGAACGTGAATCGAACGAGGAGCCTGACGCAGTTGTAGCAGCCAAAACTACAGACATAAAACCATCACCAGTTGCAGAAGGAGCAGAGGTTGCTGATTCCCGAACTCATCACCAAAATCCAGGACGCTCAGTAGATAGTCGTCTCTAGCAGATTGGATCAGGACAGCGAGGGATTCCCGGAGCATCTCTAAATCCTCTTCAGAACCAGGGAAGTCAAAATCAAATTATTCACTTCTCAAAAGAACAATTTTTCCTTTTTTTTAAATCATTGTAAAACAAATAATTCAGATGCCATTATATCAAAGACTCTAAATTAATAAGTAATATTCAATTGTGATAATCTGTATAGCATGTATGAGTAACTAATAAGCCCTAGCTAAGAATTAGATATTAGATAAAAAGAAAAGCGCTATACAAATCTTATTAGAGAATTAATTGATTGCTTATACTGCAGTATACAAGAGTCAAATCACTAGAAATAGAGCCACATTGAACTAGATTCACGGCTAGTTTATTTCAGAATATGTACAAGAATTTAAGAGTATTTAAAATCATTTTAAAGTTGTTGCTAATGAAATTAAATTAAATTAAATTCATTAATTCAATTATTTAAAATTAACTTCTTTGAAATCAAGTAAAATACAAGTAATATAATTCGAAATAACAAGCTCTTTTGCTGAAGAATACTAACCATTCAGAAAATATCATACTAAATTTTATTTACTGTTTTAGTTAGTAAGAATTATTGTAACTGTAAGTTTTTTCATTCTTATGTGTGTTTAGTATAATAAACCCCGATATTTATTACCCCACACTGTATTTTTATTGCTGTACTACGCAGCCTACCAACCTCACAAAACTCTTCACAATAATTATAACAAGATTAGTGTTTCGTTGTTGTACACTCGAGTTAACCTACTTGCGAATTCAAATCCAAAATCCACACGCCCATAGTCGGAAGAATCCGCAAGAACGGACAGCAAATTCCATGAATAAAAGTAACAGCTTATTTTTCCCTAAACCCCAGTTTCGAAAAAATAACCATGTCTTGGGGGGGAGCAATTATGTAATGTGACATAATGAGAGTCCCAAAACGATTAACGAAAATAGCCCAAATAATAATAATAAAGGCAGAATAAATAAAATCCAGTATGTAACAATTTAAAATAAAAAGTACAACACAATAGTGTGATAAATAAGAAGCCATGTACTATAGATAATAAGACAAAACCTGTGAAAAGTGCATAAGTGGAAAGTGGGGAAAGTGGAAAACAAGGGTAATCATTAATCACACAGATAAGACTGTAAAGATCAGTGATCCCTCTAATTATGTTAAATGTAAAAAAACCAAATAGGTCTATACAAGAGATACAACTCTTAAAAAACATTGTAAAGTGACAGACACACTAAATGTTAGAGTGTAAACAAACAATTGTAGTAATGTAGCATTATTTATTGAAGGGTTTTTATATTTTTTTTATCCCATGTTGTTGGTTGTTAAAGTAGAAGGCATTAGCAGTGCTTAACCATGTTTATTTTTCTTTTATTTAGGCCAATGCCAATAATTATTATCATTAATAAATCATATGTAAAGGATTATGAGGAGTGTATTAAGCCTATAGGCAGAATAGAAGGTATATGTTACAACATAATACCCAAAAATACTTAAATAGAGGTCTCATATAAACACTATTAATGATCCATTAGTAGAGCTTAATAGTATGAAAATGTAATGGGTATTATGGTAAACTGAATATTTTATGTTATCATTTGTCAAAAAATGAATGTAATCTTGGCCATGAAGGCAACCATTTTAGTTAGTATGTTAAAGAATTTTGTGTTAGTTAATAAACATTGTTAGAATAAGTTAAAGAAAAGTGTAGTAATCTTTAGAACAAATGTAATCAGGCAAAAGGGTTCAAACCAGAAAACAATTTAATAATTAATGTAATTTAGACAATGAGTATGAAGTCAAATCTGAGGCCTAGGCCGGACATGACATATAAAATCAAATAATGTCAGAAATGATTAAGTTATCAAATCAATATAATACAATAATAACAAAATAGGGTCAAAATTTAATAATGGACAAGTCTTAGAGTAATTGTGTATCAAATGAAATTAATCTAATGAAAATTAAGTATTGTATCATAGTGAATGTAAGGGCAGTGTTATAGTCCAGATTTATAGATTTTGTAAAGGTGAAAGGTCACCTAATATGAAGTTAACTGATACAAAATTATATACCAAAATGTAGACCTTTAAAAAGGAACAGAAATATGTAAACCAATTCTAGTTTAAACAAAAATTACCAAGGGAGTATTTTTTGACTGTAAAGGCAAGGATATAATTTTTGTAATATGTGCCGCTTGACCTCAAGTTCACGGAAACTGACCAATCAGAACCCTAGTCTACTGGTCAAAAAGCCGTTACAAAGACGAGATGAACGAATAGTTGTATTGTTAGATGCCACGCTGAAGAGTTGAGTCTTATAGCGGACGCCTGTGATAAAACCAAACTAATCAAGTAATACTCAGCCAATGTTGTAAAATAAACCAGTGAAGTAAAGAAAAACTCCCAGACATTCTAAAGAAGTAAATACTGACCAGTGGAAGTGTAATCCTACCCCAGAATCACAAAAAGACGCCAGCGAATGATTGTTTACAGTACTACAGGAACGTAATTATAAATCCGAAGTATTTCCATTACCACAATATACACAAATCCACTTCACGACACCATATAAATAATTTAAAGTGCTAATTGGAACACCCGTTGATCATTAACACAGTGATTAACGATAAAAACAACTTTATTTAAAACCAAAAAACATTTATACATGATGTTTGGGTTAGCAGACTAAGCAGCCATTTTGTTTATTATTCAATTTCCAGTGCCGACAGAGTTCGTTACCGCTGACGGTAAAAAAAACTAAATATTTTATTTTGTAAACATTGATAATTCAGTTTTATTGTTTTATATGTAATTGTAATGTGTTGTACTCCCTTTTAAAGCATTTTTCTGACTTCATAACTGGCCCAAAGAACCCTAGCCCTGAGATATTTAATTTATGTTAAAATTATTTACAAATCATTGAAGAGTGGATTCAATAATGAATCGATACTGAACTGTTAAGGTCGATCCAAGACCGAACCACTTGTGTTGTTTAACAAAAAAGCTGAAAAAATAATAAAACAAACTTATGATTACCCATACCAGAGTTGTCACTTCATGTGTGTGAGTAGAATAAGAGTTTGTTCACAGGTATTTGTGGGAGCGAGCAGGTACGCAAGGCGAACATAGCTTTGCCGGCGACAAAAGAAACAGACTAACCTACAATTGCCAACATACGGTTAGAGCTGGTCGCCGTGTCAACCAGAAGTGCGGGATAATTTAAAAGCACTAGCCCACAAATACAAACGCATTATCAGAACAACATTATACAGAACACTAGTTATAGAATTACGCATCCTACGTGCGGTAAAATAACCGTACATACAGAATATGCACGTTAGTAATATTATTACAAATTATTAATAACGTGGAGCTTATTTAAACCTCAAACAAATTTACATTACAAAGTGGCGATTACAACGGTGAGGCGTAAGACGCATCACAACACAAGTACACAATAATAAATTATACGTTATAGAATTATTAATTGACAAGTAAACACAAAGCTTTACATTATACGTTATAGAATTGGCGCATACCAACGAGAGGCTGAATAGAATAAACCCACAAACACGCACTCACATTCTATTATACGTTATAGAATTGACGCTCACAACAGTGGGGCATAAAACAAAATAAAATCGAATGAAGTCACTCACATTCTATTTGTTATAAAATTGACGACTCCAACGTGAGGCTTTAAAGAAGGCAAACACGTACTCTTTACATTCTAATTGTTATAGAATATATATATATATATATATATATCTGTTAATTAAAAAAAAAGACTATCAACTAGCATTCAGAACAAGCAATGACATCTACAACAATTTTAAAATAAACAGTACATAAAAGGAAAACATTTTTGAAAAAGCTGGAGTCTACCAATATCAATGTGAACCTGCGAACTCGACAGAATGTAATGTACAGTGCAACAAAAAATACATAGGATTCACTTCAAGATCATTTAAACACAGATATATTGAACATACAAAACATTCTAAACACTCAAATCCAAACTCATAAAACTACAGTCTTGTGAATATGGTCCAATACAACAACATTTAACCGTATTGAAAACATGCAATGACAAAATAAGATCAAATATATATATGAACAATACCGAATATACAAACATATAAAAGAAGAGGGCCATGAAAATCTATTAAACGTTATGACAGACTTCAACAATCATATCACTTTTGAAATATTACGGCAAAATCAACATTCAGTAGTCAGCTGATATAATATGTAAACATGAACACTCTATAACATAATCAGTTCTTAGGAAGCTTTAGACAACAACATATGTATCAAATTAACAATGTCTACAAATTCGTTTTTATAAATAATAGTGTTTTATAATATTGTGAACACAAATGTGCTATATAACCTGACGCTAGTATGGTCTATGACCGAAATCGATCGCTTTAAGAATATAAATAATAACATCATATGGTACCTTTAGGCTATATAAAAAAGAATACAATAAAAAAATAAAAAGTTGAATTATAGGTACCATTAATAAAACAATAAGTGTAAGTATAAAAATACATCACATTATCATTAGTTAAAAAAAAAATGTTTAATTTGAGTGCTATAATTTCCAGTCATTTTCCAATGGTAAATTCATATATGTGAAATGTTTTACGTGATATTTAATAACCATTTAAAAGTGAATACCTACTACAGAATAAGTGTTCAGCTGAGGTTTCAGCTGAGGCAGCTGTCACATTCTCAAAATCTAGTACCAGTACAATGAGTTTGTGTGTAAACAAAAATTGAGTATTAATAGAAAATAATTTGTTTATGTACCTTAATGAGGTCTTCATAGAATATGAATAGAAGATTTGGATGATTTCGATGATCCCATCCTTCTTGAATATGAGGCCAATATGGACAATATGTTACTGTAATTGAATGAATTAAAAATTAATATATAATACGTAATGTAATAATAATAATAACAAAAATAATAATAGATCATTTTACTAACTGTATAAATAGTTATTTATAAGCTGTAACTAACAAACGCTACCAATTATATTTCTGCATTGATGGTCTTCATAAGCAATAATAAGAATATCATTAACATTTTAAGTAGACTTTCAGAAGTATAAAAATATAAAGATTACTTTCAAACTGTTAATTATTACGTGCCAAGATATGATGGTCTTCATAAGCAATAATAAGAATATCGTTAACATTTTAAGTAGACTTTGAGAAGTATAAAAATATAAAGATTACTTTCAAACTGTTAATTATTATGTGCCAAAAAGAAATGATAAAGGGACACATTTGATATTTGACAGCTTTTGACTAACTTTATCTTGGGTTTTATTCAGATAATTTATTATTATTCTAATCTAAATTTAAAATACTTTCAGTAATTTACTGGTGCCAGTATCAGTCAAATTGAATTGCAGACAGCAGTATTTGCTACCAAAAATAATTAAGCACGCTACCAACATATTCTAGTGAGGTTGTTAGTATTGCCTATGAGTTTTATAAGATGTTGCATCCCAAATTTGAGTACTATATTTTAAATTTATTTAATAATATAATGAGATTAGAAACCTTATAAAAAATTTTGTCAAACATATATTTAAAAAGGTGAAGAGAATAGTAGCATAACCAGAATTTTATGTAGGGAAGGAGATTATTCACAAAGATTTCTCCATGGAAAGGAATTGTAGACCAGGTTTTTTGCATAGTGGCAAGTTGTTGATAAATAGAAGGAGAGATGATGAAAGATGTTTGGGTTATAATCTAATGTGCATGTTACATGCAGGCTATTAGTGAGTTACCCACTGGGGGGGTTGTGACTTCCCAGCTAACCTCTTGGCTGTGCCAGTAAAAGAGAAGATCATAATAACTGTAAAACAATAGCTTTGTGATCACAATTATTAACATTTTTACAAATATAATTATAAACTGACTTAATAAGTGGGCAAAACTACAGCAAGATTCTGGAAGAGCATAATGGCTTTAGAAAGACACAAGGCTGTACAGATATTTTCACTCTCATTTGTGCTATCTAAATAAACATTCAATTAAAGACGCATGGTGTATTTACAATATTCACTTTTTTCAGGAAGTCTTTAACTCTTAAATCGCATGAAACCATGGAGAAAACTTAGTCAGTTTGGAGTCAGCAAAAAAGTAATAATAATAACAATAATAATAAACATATGTAAAAACCTATAATAACATATACCTTATACTGAAAAATCAGTGAACAAACAGAGAAAAGATAAAAATCTCAAAGTGGGTTCTCAAAACTGCTTTAGCTCTCTTTTTGTCTTGGATATTATAATGTTTTTAAAGATCACATTATTGCAGTGTAAACATATGCAAGATTGGTGTCAGAGGGACCTCATGTTATTCTACACTGATGACTTGGTAACAGTGGCAAAATCCCTGAAAGACTATCAAATCAAACTTGGTATTTTGTCAAAATAGTCAAAACAATAAATTACAGAGAATATAAATTGTAACATAGAGAAAAGTTAAAATTGTAAATTTTCAAAAAAGAGGGAAGCATAAAGCTCTGTAGTCTTACAACAACAATATTTTTAACCTCAAAGAAATGTTGGAGCTCAAATTAGAGCAATTCTAATTAACATCTTCTTGCACGAATTAATGTTTTCAAAATTATTTTGCCAGAAAAATTGTAGTATAAGAAAGTACTGTTAATTAAATCATTTTATAGAAAAAATATATTGAGTTCTGAACTTAGTAATTACAAAAATTAAATTTTTATGTGTGTCATCATTTGTATACATCATGCGTTAGAGGATCAGAAGCCAAGGCTACAGAGATAGTAATTTGACAATAAATAAATACTTTTAAAACTTGTTCTATTTATTTTTGATACAAATATCAGTTATTTTTATCACACAATTTCACAGTATATAAAAAAAGAGTTACACAACAGGTGTATACAGTGTCTTAGCAATTCTCAGATGTTATCAATGTCATTAGCAGTTTTAAGTTTTATGCACTGTTCTATTGTCACAAAGTCAATATTCAGTTCTTCATAGTGTGGAAAATCGCCATATATTCAGGGCACAATGGTACTTTAACATTTACTACATAAGTACCTCCTCTGTTGACCCAAATTTATGGGTTATATTATTTTATTGCATTTTTCGGGGATCTATAAAAATATTTGTGAAGTCTAATTTCAACAAAGACAGACCACGTGTTGTAAGAGCAGTTTTAGCAAAGGCGCAGTAATATCACGTTGTGCAATCGGTAGAGGAATCCGCACCACCTTAGTTTCCAAGAACTTTGTTTGTGTGTGACCGTGCGCTCGTATGCATGACACGAGCATACGCGCGCGGTGACGCTACTGCAGAAACTCAAAATGGCCTAAAGAAGGATTGTTGCCTTGCACATGTCCCCATGAAGACGGATGTAAAACTTTAAGTCCCACCTCTTGTGTGACGTCGAGCCATAAGCGCCTAAATGTCATCGGCGCACAATACGGAAAAAACTCCTATGTATCAGGCATACAGCCACTAAACTGCAACAACTCAGGCTGTGAGCGACGACGAAATTCGTTCGCCGGCAGGCATTAATATCCACCCGCATGCTATAGGCAGTCCACGAGAAACAGAGTACACTGGTAGACGCTGACAGTTTTGTTCGGTCCCGGTCGGTGGAGTTCTATAAAATGTAACTAAGTCAATAATATCGTTAATACCGACCGGGACCCAAGGGATTAACGGACTCAACAAGGTATAAATGGTGACATTTTGTGATAACCAAAAACAGTGAAATAACGGGTAAGCGAATCGGGCGGAAAAAACACGTGTTCGGGCAGCACCGCAGGAGCGAATAGTGCGATTAAAGTATGAACTTATAAAACAAAACAAAGTGGAATTTATTAAATTTGTGTGTGTGTGTAAAAATTGCAGGCGGTCTTCATAGGTGTAAGTAATCTAATTTAAGTAATTTAAATATACCAATAAAAGCTGTGTGAACAAGAGGTACAAAAATTTCAAAACAATATGAGAAAATTTATTGGAAACGAATCATTTAACTTTGCAATGTTTGATAATAAAAGATATTAATTCTCTTCATAAAAATGTGTTAGACTAAGTTATTTCGTCATTACCACTTTCTCATTTCTGTGCTGCAAGATTCGTCTAAACGTTCCGGGTATCTTCTGAATTATTATTGGGGGGCAGTCAGATGGCAAAATTGTCCAGTTTTATTTAAGGTAAAGTGTCAAGGTTTCCATATCTGTCCTTTAAAGATATTGGTGGCGACTCTGGTCTTCTGATTAAACAAATTTATGCAGCAGGTAAGTGAACAAGACTGCAGGTAAGTTCTGGTAGTATTTTATTTATTTATATATTTCGATCTATTTTGTATCTTCACAATTGGCGACCCTGCCAGGATTTTCGTTTAATTTTATTTATACGAGATAGACCTATTTTAAAGCACAGAAAATAGGATGTGGTAATGACGAACTTGTAAAAATATTTATCGTAGATAATTATGTACGTGTGTTTTAGGGTTAGTGTAATAAAATAAAAATGCGTCATTTACGCAAAATTGACATGAAATAAAAAAAAAGTGTATTACAAAATATTAAAGTATTCTAAGTATCAAGTATAAAGTAAGAAATGGCAGACAATAACGAAGTCAGCTTCACTGACAATAAAACAGAAAGTCAGTCGACACCGGTCCAAGATAAAAAGTCTGACGATAGTTACGAAATGTTCAAAATGATACAAACAATGTTAGATATGAAATTCAATGTACAGAACAGTAAATTTGATGAATTAAAAAATGAGATACAAGAAATGAATAAATGTTTAGAAAATACCAATGAAACAATACGAACTAGTTTGAATAAATTAGAACATAGTATTGAGCGAATGGGAGTAGTTGTAATGAATCCAAATAAAGATAATACGAATGAAAATGATAGTGACATGTGTCAAAATGTGATGCTAGATGAAAAGCTAACAAATGAAAATAATAGTGAGAATAGTAATGTATTTGAAGAGTTAGTATCAGAAAGTGATACGGTTAAAATAAATAGTGAGAGTACTGATGAAATTGCAGAATGTAGTGATAATGAAATGTTAATGTATGCTTATGAGTTAGAGAGAGAGTGGAAAGATAATATAGTGGTAGAATGGGGGCAGAGGGTAAATTTTCCCCTTATGATTTATGATGATGATTTAATGTATTCACAAGTGTTGTTTTTGAAGGGCAAGAGTCCCGTGTTAGTAGAAGATTTGTGTTGTGTATTTTTGTTGTATAATTTTGTACCCTCTGTCTGGAGTAATATTGAGAGTGTGATATGGTATTATGATGAGAGAGATTTAAATAGAGAATTGTATGTTGATGAAGAAACAGAATTGTATGAATTAAATAGAGATTATGATGAGTGGAAAGAAAGGTTAGACGTATATTTAAATAAGAATGATTTAATTGATAATAAAAAAGTAACTAACCCGATAATGAATATATTTACTGATGGAGACTTAACAGAAATACTTAACGTAGACTTGGTGAATGATTATTATGATATAACGAATAAATTGAAATTGTTTGGTTATGACACACAAGACAATAGTATGTGTGTTAATAAAATTGAAAAATGCTATATAAAACAGAGATTAATCTTTGACGATGGAGGTTAGACTATAAAACAATAAAGGACAATTATAAATATTTTTGTTTTGTGGTTTTGATCTGGCAGACTTGGACAATGAAGTGTGAAAAAATGGAACAGTTAATGACAAAAGTTTGTAAATAATTGTAGTGAATTTATTTGTGTATTGTAAAAGGTTAAATAAACGATGTGTATGCAGGTAATTGTTGAAATAATAATAATATTTTGCAATTTAAATAAATAACTATGTTAATTTTGAAAACAGTAATTGGAGAATTGTAATTGTGTTGATAGCAATGGAAGTTGTATTTTCAGTAATTAATTTAATTAAAATAATTTGAGATGTGTTAAATATTTTGATTGATTTGAATGTTATATAATTGAACTTTTTTAATGAATTTAAATTGTTTTAGGAGATTTGAATCATATGATCCATTAATAAATAAGTGTTAAATTGTTAGATTTGAAATAACATTTGTGTTAAATGTTTCAGAGGTTACGTGAAAGTATTGGTGTATGGTGTATATATTTTGTGTATGTCAGTTTAAATGGACTGTAAGTATAAAAATTTTATAGTACGAATCAAGTATAATAAAAATGTTTACAGGTGTAACTCAGATGAAAAGATTGTAATTCAATAATGAGATGATTTGTAATAATTGTGTGAAATAAAAATTATAATTAAAAAGTTTAATAATAACTGAAAGATGATATATAATAATTATTAATAATGAATTTGAAAATTTTAAGGTGATGAATGAGTTAAATGATTAATGATTGATGAAAATGTTACATTAGAATATTGTACATAAAAATTTTTATATTTAGTTATTAAGTCGCTACTGCTGGGGTGGCCTGTGCCCCAGTAGATAGTGAAATGGGTTGGGGGTAACAGAGAGTGTTACCTCCATCGGAGGCCAACATGGCGAAAATGTGCGGCACACCTTTTTTGTACAAATTTAATTTGTACCCTGATAGACGCTCGTGCCGCACATAACAAAGATGATGTAGAACAGGCTCTCAAATGAAAGTTAGATTTCCCCGACTTTTCAGGCGATTACTGCCTTACCAGCACTAATCGTGGATTTGGCTAGCGGTCAGCTATGGCCATATCAAGTCCCTTGACCACAGCTGACTTGAAATTGGTGGATAATAGAAATTAAATGGGGGTGTCATTAGGGGAAATCCAGGAACTATGGAACAGCGGCTGCCACTCTGTCCGCGTGGGGACAGCATAGCCAGGTGGTAGACCCGTTTTAAGGGCGTTCCAATATAAAACAAGGATATGTCGATATTGTAACGTAACAGAATTGAGGTCCCCAACGTTACATAAAAAATTGAATTAACTATGGTCAAGGACCATACCCCGAATTAAGGTTGCTCAGTAATTAATGCATCTGAGAAGTACCTCAAGTCAAAAGATGCAATAATTAACGTTGAACATAAAATACTATACCAATTAATGGTTAATATAATAAATTGTACTTGTGTTTTATACTGTAGCATGTTAGTGTTCACAGAATATTTATGTTATGTTTTGAGTATGGTAAGAGTGAACTAATGTTGTTTAATAGGAATACTTAATCAGTGATAATGTTTGTATTTATGTTAAATTTGTCTGTAGACAATCAAGTATAGTTACCTGTGTTAGGCATTATACTAAGTTTTAAGTATTGTCTAAAATTGAATAATGAAGTTGTTTTAATTAATGTTTGTAAACTTGGCCAGGAGGGCAATCAGTGTTTAAGGTTTGACAAGTAGTTCTGATAATTATATTGTAAACTAATGAAGGGTTCTAGGACGAGTTAATTAATGTAATAAAGTAAAAAACAGGAAATTAAAATTAATGTAAATAACCATTAACCAATAATTAATTGTACAGTAGGTCAGGTAAAGAAAATTAAGTTAAAAAAACCAAACAATATTATAACAGTTGTATGAAAACCTATAGGCCTAAATTTAATATTTGTGAAAGGAAATTAATACCTTTTTAAGAAGCCCAGTCCAATGAAACTATAGTAAAACATATACTGTTTAAGAAGGAAGGTTAGGTGAGAATTTTAGGTAATTTAGTATTATTCCAAGCATGGAGTATTTTAATGAAAAAGAGTAGTAATATTCTATAATTCTGGCTCTAGGATATCTAATTTCATCCAATGACAGAAAAAGTGGTTGTTAAGGCAACTGAAATGTACAAGAGTTGTTGATATTGAATCATTTGTTCCAATTGTTACAAGCTATTGAGTTGAGATGGGCAGACACATTTAAAAAGAATGAATGATAAAATTTGAAGAAAATATGAATCTAAATTAAAAAACCCTATTTGAAACCTAATTCTATCATACTACTGATGAGTAATAAAACCAATTAGATTTCCAAATTATAATTGAATACCTCTAAAAGAGTTGAAAACTCCTCACTTCATTCACCAGAATAATTCTGCTGGATTCGGTATTAAACCGATTTCCCACGTAATCAGAAGACTAGTTGAGAGAAGTAAAGGCCGAAACTAACGGAATTATTGAGAAGACATACGAAGACCTCGTTTTGCTGAGTTAACCATCGCCTTCAAGAAAAGCTAGAATCCTATTTTCATTCCAACGTGACTGGCAACTATCAAGATCATAATAGAAGAACGGCAGTCAGAAGAGTTCCTGAGAGCTTCCCTGTATACTCCACCATCAATTTTATTAAGGGCCAGAACACTTTTTACTGGATGAACGTGATTTAAGACGATCATCTTCAACTGTTTACAGACGTCCACTGCCAGTCTGAGTTCCGTCGACTCGGTAAAAAACAACTTATTTTTAAATTCAATATATTTAGAGTTAATAAACTTATGTAATACTTGAGTAACCTTAATTTTGCATTTTACCTGGCCTTACTAATGGTTAAAAGAATCTTACGAACCCTGGGATAAGAAATATTTATTGTTATATTTAATTTGTATAAGTCAAAGGAACTTGATCAATTGACAATCGATATATCTTTGTATAATCGATTCGATAATATTATTATTTTTGAGATAACGGTTACTGTGAAATAACGTATAAAATTAATAAAGGATCTTTATTGTAGGAGATAATGTTTTATGTTATTACAGAATAGGTACTATATGTTGTGGGTGGAATAATTTACAATAAAAGGTTGATTAAAATCCGATGAACAGCTAACCTAGAAGCAAGCTTATTACAAATAACAGTGCTAATTGTCAACAGCTGGTGGAACGGGAGATTGCTGAACTAGCGTGTTTTCAGTACCAAATTTGAATAGAATTCTCTAATATCGAGGGACTAGGGTTGACAAGAATACTCAATACATTCAGTCAACACACTATATATATAGTTGATATTGCCCAACTACTGAATACTAAGTTAAACCTATATCGTAGTACGATTATAAGTTAAAAGAACATAATCATAACTATATTTACCTAATAATATATTTTCAGGAGGTTTCATCTGTAACAACCTAATAGATATATTCATTAATAACATATTGATTAAAAAGAGGTAACAACATTTTAATTGTTACAAATTGCCACCTTCAACGTGTTGCTTGACGTTGATACACGGAAGTCTCATATAAGTAAATAAAGTAACAACATTCGAGTCGTTACAAATTGGCGCTCAACGAGTGGGCTTTAGTTAAGTAAAAAATTGTATTAATTATTACTTAACTTGAGCAGGCAACCATTAGAGGCACAGGAATGCATACGAGAGGTGTTACTAAAAGGATGGATAAGGAGCAAGAAACGGAAGAAGATAGACGGGAAGAAGAAACAGAGGTAGTTACAGACACCGAAATAGAACAACAGACGAGCAATAAAGAGGATGCCCAAGGGGACCAACCAGATAAAGCGGTAGCCAGAGAAGAACCAAATTGGCAAGACATGATGAAGTTCATGGCAGAACAATTTAAAAAACAGGAGGAAAACTCAAAGGAACAAAAGGAAGAATTAAATAAAAAATTCGAGGAAAATTCAGAAAAACTAGAAAATAAAATAGACAGTATCAAAGTGTGCCGGTGTTCCAGCTATCGAAGATTTTCGTTAAAGTTTTTTCGTGTAATATAACGCGAACGTGAGTATGCTTAGGCGACCCTTGCACTAAGCGATAATGGGACAGTTGCGTGCGCAGCTCGGACTTGGGGTCGACTGACCTTGTCGGGCACGGCAGCAGTCTACGCTTCGCCTCGCTCAGAGAATTATCCGTCTCCCTCTCCGAACCTTACGACGCAGTTTCTGGTTCTTATGGCTGGCTAAAGAATAAAGGACTCCCGGTAAGAATTCTTACTTTGTCTTTATAAGTAATCATACATGTATGTATAATTAATAACAATATGCAACCGTATAAAATACGTAGTTATGTGTGTGCGGCCCGACACGTTTTATGTTAAGAGAAACTCATTCTTTACTGATTTACGTAACGCCCAGTATATAGCCCATGCTCTTTTTATTATTTTCTGTAATAGTGCGAGAAGTTTTTCAAGAGTCATTGTCATGGTAAAAGTGTACAACATTAAAATATTATTGACTAAATGTTAATGCGTAGTCAGGTCGTGAACTGTGTCAGTGCATGCAGTGGACTGTCGCAGAGTTTGTTAATGAACTTCACAGTAGAGAATTAAGTGTGAGAGCTTCTATGTATGAAATTTAATTGAATGTAAAACATTCTTGATGCTGTGAGTGCCTTGCTGTTAAATTTTTTTTTGGTCAAGTAAAGATTACCACTCACCACGTGGCCGTTTAACCTGCAAATTTATGTCGAAGCATGTTGGCCTTGTGCAGATCACTTTTATTAAGCCACATTTAATAAGGTCGGTTCATTATTCAAATTTACTTATTCCATGGCTGATTTTTAGACTCTTTAAGCTGGTTGTAAAAACTTTAATTAATGAATATTGTGCTTTTATTGAGAGTTAGCTGGAGGCCCGTTTTGAGGTTAATTACCTTAGCTCGGGTGTACATTTTTAGTGAACAGTTCTCTAATTTATTTGAATGCATAGGGTTCTCGAATTAAGCCGGAGCCTGGTCTCGCTGTGAGCCGAACTCCTGCTCCAGACATGGACCATTACAAGAACCTCTCAGAAGAGGGAGATGGAGACTGATTTTCTATGTTGCACTCGCCAGCACTTATAAGGTGATATTTATGCATTTATTTCATTTTTTGGGGCCGGGCAGGCAGGGTGCCCGTTTACGGTAAATAGCTTTGAAGCCATGTGACCACGTGTATAGACTGTCTACCGGAAAGTTGAGCAGTGATCATGACTCTGAACACTATAATTTGAATTCAAGAACACTTTTATAACTCATTTACATAACACTAAATGCAATGCCTGTAAGTGTGTGCTGCACTGGGGGAGCGCGCCAGGGATATTTTACTCTTGTACCATTTTACAGTTGTATCTCATTTTCATTTAACTCTTTACAAAATTATGTTACAGCTCAGTAGCTCTGTTCCGGCTGGAACAGCTGTGTATAAATTTTAATTTGACTATGGGGTTCACATTTAAGGGCTGGGGGTTTTCCGGGGTTTTTTTTTTTTGGATTTTTTCTGGGTTTACAAAAGGGGACTTAGTTTTCTCTGACACATGCTGGTGCAACCTCGGACAGGTTGGAGGCAGGTCAAATTTTGTCAACTACATGCGGGCGCGCTCCCACAGATGCTAGAGCACAACCACCTTATTGTATTCTTTTTTCTTTTAATTATTTTATATAGTCATTCGAGGCTAATAGAAATAATTTGCTATTTTTCTGGAAATATTTTAGCTGATTTTGCCCCTTGCACAAGGGCTAAACTGATTGTTTTCTTAACTGGCAAACACATATGGGTTGACTTCCCACTTGTAGTATTTGCTGTTTAATTTTTGGCTATAAAACATGTATTCATCATTTTCTTTTTGGGTAAATCATATATTGTCAAAATTTTCTGAAATTGTAAAGCCTCAAGCAATTAATTTCTGTTTATTAAAGTACATAAGGATTTTAATTCCTTTCGGAATTTTGTGAAGTCAAATAACTGTTTAGAATTCTATAAACACTGTTTGAAAGTAGGTGATGTAGTTCTGTCAATTTTTACTTAATGATGTGAAAGGAACTTAAGGTTCACACGCTCATGATGGGTCATTGATCAATGGAATGCTAGACAAATGGACGGTCCGGTTTTATTTAGGCGTCATGAATTATTATCATCCTTCCTGGGGGTTTTGGCTTTTATGTAATTCTACTGAACGGGTTGCCGATGGGCGGATATTTTATCACTGCTGGGTTATAAGATTGTAGTTACTCTACCTGGTAGGTGGGTGCATTCCAGGGGCATTCGTGTTAAAATTAATGTAATTGTGAGTTTGTGTGCCTCATTTTTCTGTGTGTATTATGTTGGTCCGTGTCTAGCTAGCCACCGGATGGGGAGTGAGAATTTTATATTTATATATATATATATATATGTGCATGGATTTACTGAATTTCTCTACACACTTGTGATGTTATTATATTTCTATATATACATACATGTTCATTGAATTTACACACATTTGTTATGCTATTATATGTATATGGAGGGTTACTGAATTATACACACTTGTGATGTTATTATATTTATATATATATATATATTGTTCATTGAATTTACAAACATTTGTTAGGCTGTACACCTGTTGTTATATTGTGTCATAGAAGTGGCTTACATCTAGGAATACCTTGCAAACAATAATCTTGTTACTGTTATCTTATAGCTGAGTTTCATTGCAAGTCCCGTCATACTGGACCTGGCATGATTTTTGCTTCTCTAGGCTTTTGCCTAGTCCTAATTAACTTGTGACTTCTCTTTCAAAAAAAAAATATTAAAATAAAATAAGTTGGTTGATATTCAAAAATACATAAAAAGGAAAGAGGGGCCACAAAAGAAGATAATAGACAAACTAATGAAAAAATAGACAGTATCAACGAAAACTCAAAGAAACAAAACGAAATTTTGAGTGAGAATTTAATCAAACTGATGAATGAGAAGTTTGACAAAAATAAAGAGGAAAATGATGAGAATAACCGGCTAATAAATGAAAGCTTAAACCAAATCAATGAAAGGTTTGATAGAAATGATGAAAGCTTAAGGCAGATTCAAGAAAATCATAAACAAATTGACGAGAAAATTGAAAATAGTAATAAGGAATTACAGCAAATTATAAATGAACAAAATCGAGCGCTGAGGGAAGTCATCAATGAAAGGGTTGCAAATGTCAATGAAACTATTAACAAAAGGGTAGATAATAGTGAAGAGGAAGTAAGACAGCAAATAAATGAAATTAAGGTGGGTCTGGAAAGGACAGATGAAACAATAGTACAACTCGCAATGGAAGTAGAGGCCAAAATTAACCATGGAGAAAATACCAACAAAACTATGATAAATCAAGTACAATTAGAAACACAAGAGAAATTGGACGGGGTGCAAATTAATATAGCTGGGAGAATTGAATTGGTAAATAATGAAATGACACAAATAAAAACCCAAGTAGTTCAAAATAAAGAGACTATAGAAAATATAAAAAATCAGGAAATAAGTAATATAAAGGAATCAATAGAGATTTTACAAAATCGACCAATGTATCTAGCGCATCACATAGCCCCTGAGCATAAAGATAATATCAATTTTAAAATTTATAGGGGAAATCCCATAGAATTCCTGGAGAGAATAGACGAATGGTTTAACCGAATTAAAGTAACTCGATGGAACGTAATAAAAAGTTATTTAGATGAATGTTTCAAAAGTATAAATGATAATTGGTGGTCAGCTGTCCGGAATGAACTTAGTGATTATGAGGAATTTAAAAGGACTTTTAAGTCAAAATACTGGTCACATTCTGTACAGAACATGATTAGAGATAACATTACTAACGGGAGATTTAATTTTAATCAAGAGCAGTCACCAACTACTTACTTTTTGAGAAAGGTATGTTTAGCGCGTCATTTGGAACCGCGGATACCAGAGGAGTGTTTGGTAAATAAATTGTCTTACCATTTTGAAGAAGAGATAGTTCGTGCCAGACGCAGTGGACAAGTAAAGACCGTAGAAACAATGGAAACCTTGTTAGCCAGTTACGAAATGGAAGACTATTATCAAAGGTCCCGACGGCAAGGTGAATATTACAACAACAGAAGGGAAGAGACAAATCAAGAGTCGCATCCAGGAACAAATCGATTTAACAATAATAATTATCACCGAAGGGTGAATGACCAATTTATGAACAATCGTTATCGCAACAATTATTACCCAAGTAATCACTATACTAATCATGATAATAACAGATACAGAACAGGCTGCAGGAATTTTGACTATGGGAGAGATTATTGGGATAATAACCAAGGGAACGATAATGGAAGAAATCAAAACAGAAATAGGAGCGTCGAGCATGATGGAGGAAGCAGGGAACAAAGGAGAGACATACCCTCGGAAAATCCACCAAGTAATGACCAGGGAACCCATATAGCTCGGGTAAACTATATCATGGCTGATGAGAGGAATCACCAAGAGGATCATCGTGGAAACTGTGAACCGAATCCCAATTCTGGGAATGCTGAGGGAAGGAATAGACGTAACGAAGAGGAAATAGAACCGTATGTATATGATCCAACCTGCGACGATGCCATTGAAAGATTTACCACTGCATATAATTTACGGAATCCACCGGAAAACCATATTGGTAGAGCAGCCCGAACAGAGGCCAATACAAGATAATTAAGATAAATTATGTGGAATCAATTTAAAAACAACAAAATTCAAAAAATAAGTAAGAACACCTTACTATATAATTCAGAAGAAATTACTTTAAACTGATATAAAAGGAAAAAAGAACAAATATTTAAGAATTATCCGTAAGGAAGCCAATTAATAAATGTCAATAAAATAGCCAAGTATTGGAGAGGAGAAGTGTATAATAGAAGGAAGAATTAATATGAAGAAATAATATGATCTGAGTTAAAGTACAGTGAATAATCTTATTTTATTGAAGGTCACATGATGACTACCTTGCGAGGTTTATTAATGAAGATTGACTGTAGAATATTCCAGCAATCATTTAACTGGGCAGAGATGATGTTCCTCTGATCCCAGAAAGTATGTAACGGACGACGGTATTTGGTAAGCCGATAGAGCACCACCGATTCGATTGCAGTTATAATGTTAGGGAGGTTTAGGAAAATTAAATATTAGAGGGAAAACTCACAAATAAATATAGATAAATAAATAAAACCAGATCCAAAATGTATAATTAATAAAGAATGTCATGAGAATGATTATAGAAGTAAGATTTAAACTTGGGAAATAATTGATTTTAAGAAGGAAAGAAGAAATAATAGTAATACAACGGATAATTCCATACGCAAATAATAGGGTGAAAGGTACATACAACCAGTCTGAAATAAAAAAGTATTATGAATAGGAGAACCAATTGGTCAGATACGAGTTATGAGTTTATTTTTTTACTAAACTTCGTTAAGACAAAATAAACTTCTTTCGAAGGGGGGGTGTTATGTAACGTAACAGAATTGAGGTCCCCAACGTTACATAAAAAATTGAATTAACTATGGTCAAGGACCATACCCCGAATTAAGGTTGCTCAGTAATTAATGCATCTGAGAAGTACCTCAAGTCAAAAGATGCAATAATTAACGTTGAATATAAAATACTATATCAATTAATGGTTAATATAATAAATTGTACTTGTGTTTTATACTGTAGCATGTTAGTGTTCACAGAATATTTATGTTATGTTTTGAGTATGGTAAGAGTGAACTAATGTTGTTTAATAGGAATACTTAATCAGTGATAATGTTTGTATTTATGTTAAATTTGTCTGTAGACAATCAAGTATAGTTACCTGTGTTAGGCATTATACTAAGTTTTAAGTATTGTCTAAAATTGAATAATGAAGTTGTTTTAATTAATGTTTGTAAACTTGGCCAGGAGGGCAATCAGTGTTTAAGGTTTGACAAGTAGTTCTGATAATTATATTGTAAACTAATGAAGGGTTCTAGGACGAGTTAATTAATGTAATAAAGTAAAAAACAGGAAATTAAAATTAATGTAAATAACCATTAACCAATAATTAATTGTACAGTAGGTCAGGTAAAGAAAATTAAGTTAAAAAAACCAAACAATATTATAACAGTTGTATGAAAACCTATAGGCCTAAATTTAATATTTGTGAAAGGAAATTAATACCTTTTTAAGAAGCCCAGTCCAATGAAACTATAGTAAAACATATACTGTTTAAGAAGGAAGGTTAGGTGAGAATTTTAGGTAATTTAGTATTATTCCAAGCATGGAGTATTTTAATGAAAAAGAGTAGTAATATTCTATAATTCTGGCTCTAGGATATCTAATTTCATCCAATGACAGAAAAAGTGGTTGTTAAGGCAACTGAAATGTACAAGAGTTGTTGATATTGAATCATTTGTTCCAATTGTTACAAGCTATTGAGTTGAGATGGGCAGACACATTTAAAAAGAATGAATGATAAAATTTGAAGAAAATATGAATCTAAATTAAAAAACCCTATTTGAAACCTAATTCTATCATACTACTGATGAGTAATAAAACCAATTAGATTTCCAAATTATAATTGAATACCTCTAAAAGAGTTGAAAACTCCTCACTTCATTCACCAGAATAATTCTGCTGGATTCGGTATTAAACCGATTTCCCACGTAATCAGAAGACTAGTTGAGAGAAGTAAAGGTCGAAACTAACGGAATTATTGAGAAGACATACGAAGACCTCGTTTTGCTGAGTTAACCATCGCCTTCAAGAAAAGCTAGAATCCTATTTTCATTCCAACGTGACTGGCAACTATCAAGATCATAATAGAAGAACGGCAGTCAGAAGAGTTCCTGAGAGCTTCCCTGTATACTCCACCATCAATTTTATTAAGGGCCAGAACACTTTTTACTGGATGAACGTGATTTAAGACGATCATCTTCAACTGTTTACAGACGTCCACTGCCAGTCTGAGTTCCGTCGACTCGGTAAAAAACAACTTATTTTTAAATTCAATATATTTAGAGTTAATAAACTTATGTAATACTTGAGTAACCTTAATTTTGCATTTTACCTGGCCTTACTAATGGTTAAAAGAATCTTACGAACCCTGGGATAAGAAATATTTATTGCTATATTTAATTTGTATAAGTCAAAGGAACTTGATCAATTGACAATCGATATATCTTTGTATAATCGATTCGATAATATTATTATTTTTGAGATAACGGTTACTGTGAAATAACGTATAAAATTAATAAAGGATCTTTATTGTATGAGATAATGTTTTATGTTATTACAGAATAGGTACTATATGTTGTGGGTGGAATAATTTACAATAAAAGGTTGATTAAAATCCGATGAACAGCTAACCTAGAAGCAAGCTTATTACAAATAACAGTGCTAATTGTCAACAGCTGGTGGAACGGGAGATTGCCGAACTAGCGTGTTTTCAGTACCAAATTTGAATAGAATTCTCTAATATCGAGGGACTAGGGTTGACAAGAATACTCAATACATTCAGTCAACACACTATATATATATTTTATATTGCCCAACTACTGAATACTAAGTTAAACCTATATCGTAGTACGATTATAAGTTAAAAGAACATAATCATAACTATATTTACCTAATAATATATTTTCAGGAGGTTTCATCTGTAACAACCTAATAGATATATTCATTAATAACATATTGATTAAAAAGAGGTAACAACATTTTAATTGTTACAAATTGCCACCTTCAACGTGTTGCTTGACGTTGATACACGGAAGTCTCATATAAGTAAATAAAGTAACAACATTCGAGTCGTTACAAATTGGCGCTCAACGAGTGGGCTTTAGTTAAGTAAAAAATTGTATTAATTATTACTTAACTTGAGCAGGCAACCATTAGAGGCACAGGAATGCATACGAGAGGTGTTACTAAAAGGATGGATAAGGAGCAAGAAACGGAAGAAGATAGACGGGAAGAAGAAACAGAGGTAGTTACAGACACCGAAATAGAACAACAGACGAGCAATAAAGAGGATGCCCAAGGGGACCAACCAGATAAAGCGGTAGCCAGAGAAGAACCAAATTGGCAAGACATGATGAAGTTCATGGCAGAACAATTTAAAAAACAGGAGGAAAACTCAAAGGAACAAAAGGAAGAATTAAATAAAAAATTCGAGGAAAATTCAGAAAAACTAGAAAATAAAATAGACAGTATCAAAGTGTGCCGGTGTTCCAGCTATCGAAGATTTTCGTTAAAGTTTTTTCGTGTAATATAACGCGAACGTGAGTATGCTTAGGCGACCCTTGCACTAAGCGATAATGGGACAGTTGCGTGCGCAGCTCGGACTTGGGGTCGACTGACCTTGTCGGGCACGGCAGCAGTCTACGCTTCGCCTCGCTCAGAGAATTATCCGTCTCCCTCTCCGAACCTTACGACGCAGTTTCTGGTTCTTATGGCTGGCTAAAGAATAAAGGACTCCCGGTAAGAATTCTTACTTTGTCTTTATAAGTAATCATACATGTATGTATAATTAATAACAATATGCAACCGTATAAAATACGTAGTTATGTGTGTGCGGCCCGACACGTTTTATGTTAAGAGAAACTCATTCTTTACTGATTTACGTAACGCCCAGTATATAGCCCATGCTCTTTTTATTATTTTCTGTAATAGTGCGAGAAGTTTTTCAAGAGTCATTGTCATGGTAAAAGTGTACAACATTAAAATATTATTGACTAAATGTTAATGCGTAGTCAGGTCGTGAACTGTGTCAGTGCATGCAGTGGACTGTCGCAGAGTTTGTTAATGAACTTCACAGTAGAGAATTAAGTGTGAGAGCTTCTATGTATGAAATTTAATTGAATGTAAAACATTCTTGATGCTGTGAGTGCCTTGCTGTTAAATTTTTTTTTGGTCAAGTAAAGATTACCACTCACCACGTGGCCGTTTAACCTGCAAATTTATGTCGAAGCATGTTGGCCTTGTGCAGATCACTTTTATTAAGCCACATTTAATAAGGTTGGTTCATTATTCAAATTTACTTATTCCATGGCTGATTTTTAGACTCTTTAAGCTGGTTGTAAAAACTTTAATTAATGAATATTGTGCTTTTATTGAGAGTTAGCTGGAGGCCCGTTTTGAGGTTAATTACCTTAGCTCGGGTGTACATTTTTAGTGAACAGTTCTCTAATTTATTTGAATGCATAGGGTTCTCGAATTAAGCCGGAGCCTGGTCTCGCTGTGAGCCGAACTCCTGCTCCAGACATGGACCATTACAAGAACCTCTCAGAAGAGGGAGATGGAGACTGATTTTCTATGTTGCACTCGCCAGCACTTATAAGGTGATATTTATGCATTTATTTCATTTTTTGGGGCCGGGCAGGCAGGGTGCCCGTTTACGGTAAATAGCTTTGAAGCCATGTGACCACGTGTATAGACTGTCTACCGGAAAGTTGAGCAGTGATCATGACTCTGAACACTATAATTTGAATTCAAGAACACTTTTATAACTCATTTACATAACACTAAATGCAATGCCTGTAAGTGTGTGCTGCACTGGGGGAGCGCGCCAGGGATATTTTACTCTTGTACCATTTTACAGTTGTATCTCATTTTCATTTAACTCTTTACAAAATTATGTTACAGCTCAGTAGCTCTGTTCCGGCTGGAACAGCTGTGTATAAATTTTAATTTGACTATGGGGTTCACATTTAAGGGCTGGGGGTTTTCCGGGGTTTTTTTTTTTTGGATTTTTTCTGGGTTTACAAAAGGGGACTTAGTTTTCTCTGACACATGCTGGTGCAACCTCGGACAGGTTGGAGGCAGGTCAAATTTTGTCAACTACATGCGGGCGCGCTCCCACAGATGCTAGAGCACAACCACCTTATTGTATTCTTTTTTCTTTTAATTATTTTATATAGTCATTCGAGGCTAATAGAAATAATTTGCTATTTTTCTGGAAATATTTTAGCTGATTTTGCCCCTTGCACAAGGGCTAAACTGATTGTTTTCTTAACTGGCAAACACATATGGGTTGACTTCCCACTTGTAGTATTTGCTGTTTAATTTTTGGCTATAAAACATGTATTCATCATTTTCTTTTTGGGTAAATCATATATTGTCAAAATTTTCTGAAATTGTAAAGCCTCAAGCAATTAATTTCTGTTTATTAAAGTACATAAGGATTTTAATTCCTTTCGGAATTTTGTGAAGTCAAATAACTGTTTAGAATTCTATAAACACTGTTTGAAAGTAGGTGATGTAGTTCTGTCAATTTTTACTTAATGATGTGAAAGGAACTTAAGGTTCACACGCTCATGATGGGTCATTGATCAATGGAATGCTAGACAAATGGACGGTCCGGTTTTATTTAGGCGTCATGAATTATTATCATCCTTCCTGGGGGTTTTGGCTTTTATGTAATTCTACTGAACGGGTTGCCGATGGGCGGATATTTTATCACTGCTGGGTTATAAGATTGTAGTTACTCTACCTGGTAGGTGGGTGCATTCCAGGGGCATTCGTGTTAAAATTAATGTAATTGTGAGTTTGTGTGCCTCA
This sequence comes from Magicicada septendecula, assembly GCA_034769895.1. NCBI lineage: Eukaryota > Metazoa > Arthropoda > Insecta > Hemiptera > Cicadidae > Magicicada > Magicicada septendecula. The sequence continues at coordinate 938,756,199 of CM068367.1, read as the reverse complement.
TTTTTCTGTGTGTATTATGTTGGTCCGTGTCTAGCTAGCCACCGGATGGGGAGTGAGAATTTTATATTTATATATATATATATATATATATGTGCATGGATTTACTGAATTTCTCTACACACTTGTGATGTTATTATATTTCTATATATACATACATGTTCATTGAATTTACACACATTTGTTATGCTATTATATGTATATGGAGGGTTACTGAATTATACACACTTGTGATGTTATTATATTTATATATATATATATATATATTTATATATATATATATATATATATGTTCATTGAATTTACAAACATTTGTTAGGCTGTACACCTGTTGTTATATTGTGTCATAGAAGTGGCTTACATCTAGGAATACCTTGCAAACAATAATCTTGTTACTGTTATCTTATAGCTGAGTTTCATTGCAAGTCCCGTCATACTGGACCTGGCATGATTTTTGCTTCTCTAGGCTTTTGCCTAGTCCTAATTAACTTGTGACTTCTCTTTCAAAAAAAAAATATTAAAATAAAATAAGTTGGTTGATATTCAAAAATACATAAAAAGGAAAGAGGGGCCACAAAAGAAGATAATAGACAAACTAATGAAAAAATAGACAGTATCAACGAAAACTCAAAGAAACAAAACGAAATTTTGAGTGAGAATTTAATCAAACTGATGAATGAGAAGTTTGACAAAAATAAAGAGGAAAATGATGAGAATAACCGGCTAATAAATGAAAGCTTAAACCAAATCAATGAAAGGTTTGATAGAAATGATGAGAGCTTAAGGCAGATTCAAGAAAATCATAAACAAATTGACGAGAAAATTGAAAATAGTAATAAGGAATTACAGCAAATTATAAATGAACAAAATCGAGCGCTGAGGGAAGTCATCAATGAAAGGGTTGCAAATGTCAATGAAACTATTAACAAAAGGGTAGATAATAGTGAAGAGGAAGTAAGACAGCAAATAAATGAAATTAAGGTGGGTCTGGAAAGGACAGATGAAACAATAGTACAACTCGCAATGGAAGTAGAGGCCAAAATTAACCATGGAGAAAATACCAACAAAACTATGATAAATCAAGTACAATTAGAAACGCAAGAGAAATTGGACGGGGTGCAAATTAATATAGCTGGGAGAATTGAATTGGTAAATAATGAAATGACACAAATAAAAACCCAAGTAGTTCAAAATAAAGAGACTATAGAAAATATAAAAAATCAGGAAATAAGTAATATAAAGGAATCAATAGAGATTTTACAAAATCGACCAATGTATCTAGCGCATCACATAGCCCCTGAGCATAAAGATAATATCAATTTTAAAATTTATAGGGGAAATCCCATAGAATTCCTGGAGAGAATAGACGAATGGTTTAACCGAATTAAAGTAACTCGATGGAACGTAATAAAAAGTTATTTAGATGAATGTTTCAAAAGTATAAATGATAATTGGTGGTCAGCTGTCCGGAATGAACTTAGTGATTATGAGGAATTTAAAAGGACTTTTAAGTCAAAATACTGGTCACATTCTGTACAGAACATGATTAGAGATAACATTACTAACGGGAGATTTAATTTTAATCAAGAGCAGTCACCAACTACTTACTTTTTGAGAAAGGTATGTTTAGCGCGTCATTTGGAACCGCGGATACCAGAGGAGTGTTTGGTAAATAAATTGTCTTACCATTTTGAAGAAGAGATAGTTCGTGCCAGACGCAGTGGACAAGTAAAGACCATAGAAACAATGGAAACCTTGTTAGCCAGTTACGAAATGGAAGACTATTATCAAAGGTCCCGACGGCAAGGTGAATATTACAACAACAGAAGGGAAGAGACAAATCAAGAGTCGCATCCAGGAACAAATCGATTTAACAATAATAATTATCACCGAAGGGTGAATGACCAATTTATGAACAATCGTTATCGCAACAATTATTACCCAAGTAATCACTATACTAATCATGATAATAACAGATACAGAACAGGCTGCAGGAATTTTGACTATGGGAGAGATTATTGGGATAATAACCAAGGGAACGATAATGGAAGAAATCAAAACAGAAATAGGAGCGTCGAGCATGATGGAGGAAGCAGGGAACAAAGGAGAGACATACCCTCGGAAAATCCACCAAGTAATGACCAGGGAACCCATATAGCTCGGGTAAACTATATCATGGCTGATGAGAGGAATCACCAAGAGGATCATCGTGGAAACTGTGAACCGAATCCCAATTCTGGGAATGCTGAGGGAAGGAATAGACGTAACGAAGAGGAAATAGAACTGTATGTATATGATCCAACCTGCGACGATGCCATTGAAAGATTTACCACTGCATATAATTTACGGAATCCACCGGAAAACCATATTGGTAGAGCAGCCCGAACAGAGGCCAATACAAGATAATTAAGATAAATTATGTGGAATCAATTTAAAAACAACAAAATTCAAAAAATAAGTAAGAACACCTTACTATATAATTCAGAAGAAATTACTTTAAACTGATATAAAAGGAAAAAAGAACAAATATTTAAGAATTATCCGTAAGGAAGCCAATTAATAAATGTCAATAAAATAGCCAAGTATTGGAGAGGAGAAGTGTATAATAGAAGGAAGAATTAATATGAAGAAATAATATGATCTGAGTTAAAGTACAGTGAATAATCTTATTTTATTGAAGGTCACATGATGACTACCTTGCGAGGTTTATTAATGAAGATTGACTGTAGAATATTCCAGCAATCATTTAACTGGGCAGAGATGATGTTCCTCTGATCCCAGAAAGTATGTAACGGACGACGGTATTTGGTAAGCCGATAGAGCACCACCGATTCGATTGCAGTTATAATGTTAGGGAGGTTTAGGAAAATTAAATATTAGAGGGAAAACTCACAAATAAATATAGATAAATAAATAAAACCAGATCCAAAATGTATAATTAATAAAGAATGTCATGAGAATGATTATAGAAGTAAGATTTAAACTTGGGAAATAATTGATTTTAAGAAGGAAAGAAGAAATAATAGTAATACAACGGATAATTCCATACGCAAATAATAGGGTGAAAGGTACATACAACCAGTCTGAAATAAAAAAGTATTATGAATAGGAGAACCAATTGGTCAGATACGAGTTATGAGTTTATTTTTTTACTAAACTTCGTTAAGACAAAATAAACTTCTTTCGAAGGGGGGGTGTTATGTAACGTAACAGAATTGAGGTCCCCAACGTTACATAAAAAATTGAATTAACTATGGTCAAGGACCATACCCCGAATTAAGGTTGCTCAGTAATTAATGCATCTGAGAAGTACCTCAAGTCAAAAGATGCAATAATTAACGTTGAATATAAAATACTATATCAATTAATGGTTAATATAATAAATTGTACTTGTGTTTTATACTGTAGCATGTTAGTGTTCACAGAATATTTATGTTATGTTTTGAGTATGGTAAGAGTGAACTAATGTTGTTTAATAGGAATACTTAATCAGTGATAATGTTTGTATTTATGTTAAATTTGTCTGTAGACAGTCAAGTATAGTTACCTGTGTTAGGCATTATACTAAGTTTTAAGTATTGTCTAAAATTGAATAATGAAGTTGTTTTAATTAATGTTTGTAAACTTGGCCAGGAGGGCAATCAGTGTTTAAGGTTTGACAAGTAGTTCTGATAATTATATTGTAAACTAATGAAGGGTTCTAGGACGAGTTAATTAATGTAATAAAGTAAAAAACAGGAAATTAAAATTAATGTAAATAACCATTAACCAATAATTAATTGTACAGTAGGTCAGGTAAAGAAAATTAAGTTAAAAAAACCAAACAATATTATAACAGTTGTAAGAAAACCTATAGGCCTAAATTTAATATTTGTGAAAGGAAATTAATACTAACAAAACAGAACACACACTATCAAAACGCATGCCCAAAGCACAAAACAAATTCGATCTACCCGGTGTATATAAACTAAATTGTTCAAATTGCAGTAAATTCTACATAGGCCAGACAGGACGTAGCTTCAAACAGAGGTACATTGAACACACAAAAGCACTCCACACCACTACAGAATCTACCTTCGCAAACCACCTCATTGGAGCAAACCACACATATAAAAACATTGACAATAACATGAACATACTACACGTACACACAAAAGGCCGAAAACTAGACACTCTAGAACAATTAGAAATATACAAACACACAAAAACAAATAAAAACGACATCCTAAACGAACAGACACAATTCAAATCGCACGCATTATTCGAACACATCTCACCACACACACACAGCTCCAATCTTTCGAAACACTTTCTCGTCGCCAACAACAAGACGAGCAGCGCTACTAACGACAGCCTCTGATGAAGCCTTCTATAGGTGAAAGCCGGTTTAGGCTGTAAGGTAAAACTTTACGTTTTTACTTATAAAAAACTTTGTGTTCAGAGTCGTCAATATTATAGTGATATTTAGTTACGTAACGGACACGTCATGGACAACGAAATCCAAGAAATTTTGAAATAATTAATTTATTATTACCAACATAGTCTAACCTTAATATTTAAAACATCTGATTAATTAGTTATTTGTACCTCACAAAATTCTTTTAACAAATTGGTTTTTTCTTTTATTAACATTACAAATATGGTTCATCATTATCATGAATCACAATATCTTAAACACTCATTTATGACTTATAACAACATTAATTAAACCAACTGGTTTTACATCAAAATAACAAATAACGAATAACAATTGTGCCTAATTTCATGGCTAAAAAACTCAAAAACATGACTAAAACATTATCTTCCTTGTAAACCTCACCTTCCCGATCCTGGTCATTAATTTCATTTGTTCTTCATTTCAGAATTATCTTTTTTTTAAAATTATTTTTATTATAATATGTGTATCAGCTTTAATAATGTGATATGCTTTGTAAACCTAATAACTGTCCACGATAATCAGTATATCTTTAATATGTTTCCTACCACTAGTTGAGAATGGTCCACAAATGTCAACAAAACTTGCTCTAACGCTCTCACTGCTTGATGATTTATCCACCTTCCCTCATATCTGACATGGGCTAACTTGATTTTTTTTTACAAATATTATATAGTAACTTAGCACCTAAAACTTGATGTTGATTCTTCATACTTTTCACACCTCGAGTCATATTGTCATATTTATTTTTTATTTCTTTACCTCGTTCTTTGTATCATCCCTAAAATACCAGAATTCCCTAACATTAAATACTATACATGGGTTCGGATTCGGAGGGGCACTATTGGCTTCCATTACTCCGCCGTTTTCCCTAAATATATCATCTGAAATCAGAGGAAATTCATCTCTGTCCAGGAAAAAATAAAAGTTGCACTATCACAACACAATACATATAATCATTACCTACAAGGTAGCTCCTTCGCTAACAAACTTATATTCCAGGGATTGTTACATTATTTCTTTGAGGTCTCTTCACATTTTTATTCTATGACTATTTCACTTCTAGTGCTTTATCACTTCAATTAATGTTTTATCTTTCATAGGTAACTGGTTAACCTTACTCAACCTACATGTTGTATTATTTCCATCTTGGTGCTGTCAATCAATAATATTTTAAATTCTATCTTCATCTAACTCATTCTAACCCTTCTTAAATAGTAACTAGTATTAATTGTTTTTTTATCATTGTTATTATACTGATTAATCTGCTTATTCAAATAATTATTATGGTTATTAACCGTCTTTCTCTTCTTTTATGATTATTGGTTCAAAATAATTTCTTTTGAAATATTTATAGTAAGATTATCTTACTTATTTTAGAATTTTGGGGTTTATGTTCCTTTCTTTTAATTCATAAAATAAAATTTTTTATTTGTAATAACTCTCATATTATGTTATTTGTATTAATAATTAATCCAATCTTTGTTCCATTAGTTTGCTTTAGTCCATTCCCAGAAAATCAGTCCCTTCTTTCCATATTTTCATCTTTAGTTCATCCACTGTCAAATACACAAGTTGTCCTTTTTGTCCGGACTATTATTGTTTTCAGTATGAATTCTATCCTTGTCAAATTTATCACTCCTACCTTGTATTCTGATTTTTCTGCTGCGAAGTCTTCACTCATTTCAAGACCTACTATTGAATTTCCAATCAATTCTGTCCTAATGACATATCTTTCGATCACTCTGTACTGCAATTTTTCGAACACCAAATTTTCAATGGTATCTTCGCCTACTTTTAACACTTTATTATCTAGTTCATTAACCAAATATGCCACTGGTATATCAACTATTGATGATATAGCTGATATTTTATTATCCCTTTCTTTTTCTGATGTATTCATTTTAAACATAAATTTCCTTAAGTTTTTTCTATGAATTTTTAATTCTGTTCTTTCTATGTAATTAGCGATTGGGAGATTACGTACATTGACCAGCTCACTCCTAATCATATCTAATTCTTCCTGTGTATTTTTATGTTTTTTGGGACGTCTTTTACCTATTTTCTTCGTCTTCTTTTCCACATACTTATTATTCTCTTTGTTTCTGCTATGTTTCTTTTTAGATGACAATACACTATTGTCTTTTTTATTTACTATTTCTTTACTACCTTTTATTTTCTGATTTACTGGTTCCCTGATTTGATCGTTTGGTATTACTTCTATCTCCGTTATCTTATTCAATGTTTCCACATTTTGCTTGTCATCTTCTATCGTTGTTTCTATTGACTGGTTTCTGTCACTGTTTAATCCTTCCATTAACAGTCTACGATCATTTAACATTTCTTTTACCATATGTGTACGATCATTCAACATTTGTTTCCATGTTTCCTTATTTTCTTCCATGTGTTTACTGAATTTTGTCATTTGTTCCTTCATAACCCTCATCAGTTCCTCCAACTCTTCTTGTGTGAGTATTGGCATTTTTGTTGCTTGTTTCTGGTTTTCCTTTCTCTGTTGTTTCAATTCCTCTTCAACACTATTACTCCTTAATCATAGGCGGATCCAGGGGGGGGGCACTAGGTGCAACTGCCCCCCCCCATAAGCCCAAAAAATTATAATTCGGAATTATAATAACGAATTACTGCTCTCCCTCTTGCTTCATTATACGTGTTTTCCTACGATGTAGTCAAATACGAACGTAGCAGGTTGCAATATTTCATAGTCGTTAGGTCGGTGGTAGGCTACTTATGAAACTTCACAATTCACACCGTAGGGTCCTGTACCTGCCACAAACAATGTAGGGTTGAGAGAGAGTACGGTTTCCGCCACCTGTGGGTATTTCGTTAATTAAAAAAATATCGAACAGTTTTAGAGTCTCAAAATGTTCAAAAATTTGTTCTGTTATCTATTAACTCGCGTTTCGCAAAATTTTTGTAAATGATGTTCTTATATGGTATGGTGGCGATAACTGTGCCAAATCGAGTTTTTAACTTTAACATCTATTTTAAAATTGTTTTTTATCGTTTTCTGTAAAAAAAATGGTTTCAGCATTAAAATATTCCAAATAATGTATTAAAGCAATTTGATTTATAATTTTCCTTACAGTATTAAAGAAATAAAGATAAAAACAGCTATAAATCCTTAAAGGTGGCGATAACCGTACTCTCTACCCTATTAGTATTTCATGGCAGTAACGGTAACATGTGTTTGTATTGTATGGGTGTGAAAGCTAAGAGGCAGGCAAAAGCGCTGCCACAACACAATGGTTATTTTCTAAGGTTTGCACGGACTACAGAAATAAACTTAATCCCTTTTTCTGGGTATCGGCAAGCCATATGCTAAAAACAAATTGGCCGTATCATACGGCAGTACAGCGTTTACCTAACGAGTTAGTCAGTTTACTCAGCTACAAAGTGTAACAAAGGAAAGAAGGATCACTAACCTCAAATCTGCATTAGAGCCAGAATCAAGACTTAACAGAACTGCAAAGATTTTCCCACATTCGTTTGAATTTATCGATGTTCAACATGTCGGTAAGTAGGCTACTTGAAACAACTTCTGTTTCATTGTGAAATCGTTTGACAAAAAAATTGACACCGTAATATGCCTGACTATTTGCTATACACTTATTTTATTTCAATATTTTATTTTATAGATTTAAATTAAATGGTGGTTTAAGTATTTGGTTTTATTATTGTTAAACCAATGCACGTTATAGAAATTGTGTGAAAATAGTTTTTCTCCAAAATAGCTTGGTTAACATAGCAATTTAATAAACATGTTATTACAATTTTCGCTGAAAATGAAAGCATGTGGCGCTCATGTTAAAGCGACTTACAAATTAATAATTCAAACATAATGCACATTTAATGTTGCTTCAATTAGTCACTCCATATGTGTGTTGATGCTCACCTCGTTAATTTATAATTCATCATTCGCTTTTATTATATTAACGAAACCTATCTGTAAATATTTAACTGCAAGTTCATAATTACGGTACGCCCTTTTCTGGGAATTCAAGCTCACATTTCAGTGCCACGCTTTCAATATTAATATGCCTCCTTCATCCTTCAACATACAATCGAACCTTCACAAGGTCGCAGTAAAAATAAATAAAAACTTTACCTACAAATTGTTCAAAATTTAATTGATTTATTGAGCATCACCTTATAGCACAAGTTGAGTGATTCCTAACGAATACAATTTTCATGACAATTTCATTTTTATATTTATTTTTATATCTCCTGATCGGAATATTGTTTTATTTCAGTCAACCTCATTAAAGAAGACGACAACTAAACGAAAGGCTGATAATACCATTGAGAAGTATTTTACCTGTCCAACAAAAACTCATTCTCTATCTGCTGAACTTGCATCGCCTAGTTCTGACGAGTCTCTTGCAAATGTAATGCCTGAAGTTATTATGTCATCCCCTGATTTACAGGAGCTTGATTCAAATCTACCGCGTACAATCATTGTCTCTGAACCTCGTGATAATAATTCTCCAAATGAGGCAAAACCTGAACAGCAAGCACGTGAGCGGGAACAGCTAAAAACATGTAATGATCAAACAGGATCTATGTACGATATCGGCAATTACGTGGGCAAACCGATTGATGATTTGACGAGACGTAATATTCTTTTACACCCGTGGATGCCAGATAAAGACTACAAGTTTTCTTTCTCCCTGCATAATAATAACAAAACCAAGCGTTTTGCAAGTCATAAGCATTTGAATTCCTATGAGTGGTTAGTTTACTCGAATGCAGAACAGGGATTCTTCTGTAAATACTGTCCACTTTTTGTAAATGCTGGTCTTGGAGGACCACAAAATAGTACTCCTTTGAAGCGGTTAGTAACAGAACCACTAAATACCTACGCTAAACTATATGGAAAGGATGGATATTTAGACACTCACAATAATAATAAATACCATAAAAATGCCGTACAAGCAGCAAAGGATTTTTTAAATACAAATGAACATTCGGAGCTATGTATTTTAAATACGGTGAACGCAGAAAGGGACAGCCAGGTAAAGGAAAACCGTGACCGATTGAAACCTGTAGTAGAAACTATCATTTTAATGGGGCAGCAAAACATAGCATTTCGGGGTCATCGAGACGATGGTCCATTGAACCTAGAAAACTCTAGTCTTATTAATGAAGGGAATTTTCGTGCTTTATTGAGACTGCGAGTTCAAAGTGGCGATACCATATTGAGAGATCATTTGAAAAATGCATCTGCGCGTGCTACATATATAAGTAAAACCACTCAAAATGAAATCATTGGCGCTTGTGGTGATGAAATTTTAACTACAATTCTGAAAAGAATCCAATCTGCGGGAATATTCAGTATTATGTTTGATGAGAGTGCAGATTGCTCTGAAATTACACAATTGACACTCATATTGAGGTATCTACATGAGAATGCTGTGTACGAATCATTTGTCGGATTCATAGATATTCGTAGTAACGTTTTTGGCGGGAATACTGATGAGGTAACCGATACTGAACCAAAAGTAACTGGTATTGACATAGGCAAAGTTGTCATCCAGAAATTGCGAGATCTCAATCTGGATTTGAAAAACTGTGTTGGGATATCCAGTGACGGATGCACTGTGATGGTGTCAGAGGCTCGTGGTGCTGTTGCAACTATAAAGAAGGAAGCAACTAATGCAGTATACTCGCCATGTCATAACCATGCTCTAAATTTATCTATCTCGCAAACCTCTAAAATCCGTCAAATTAAAAACGCAGTAGACACAATGCAGGAGACTATATATTTTTTCAGAGCTTCGCCAAAAAGGATGCAAGTGTTAAAAAAAGCATTAGGACACCAACTTTCGGGTCTCTGTGAAACTCGATGGATAGAACTTGATGGTGTCCTTCAATTTAGATCTGCGCTCCCAAAAATAATTTCTGCTCTTGAGTCAGTCAGAAAATGGAATGATCCAAAGTCATCCGTGAAGGCTAGAGGATTGAAATCCTCTCTTTGTAATAGTCAAACAATCATTGCAATCCTATGTCTCTCAGATTTACTCACGTGTACCCATCAATTAAGCATGTTTTTTCAACGGATCTGTTTGGACTTGAAATCGGCGCAAGAGGAACTAAATGACACAATAATTCGACTAGAATCCAGGCGCAAGAATGCTGAATTGGTTTTTGCTACTCTTTTTGAAGAGGCTTGTGTTATTGCCGAAGAATTAGGTGTATCGATCACTAGACATCGAATAGTTGGCAAACAAACTCAAAGAGAGAATCACCCTGTTATTGTTAATGATAATTGTAGTTACTTCAGGCAATCAATGTACATCCCGGCTCTTGACCATATTTTGGGTGATCTAAAGACACGATTCAGTCGTGACACACTTCAACTTTACAATTTGCATATCCTTTTCCCTAATATCCCTAATCAAACAGATGACAGCGAAAAAGAGATTATGCAGCAATTGACCATAAAATATGGACACTTCTTCAATAAACCAATCGAGGTACTACATAGAATGTTTGAATCAGAATTGGAATCATGGAAGTTAAAATGGAAACGAGTGAACCATGGATGTCCACAAACTGCAATTGATATGCTAGAAAACTGCGATAAGGATGTTTATCCTTATATACATTTTTTACTAAACATTCTAATCACACTGCCAGTCTCTAACGCAACTGCAGAACGAACGTTTTCTAGCTTGCGGAGACTCAAGAGTTGGTTGAGGTCAACGATGGCACAAGAGAGGCTCACTGGGCTGGCTTTACTCAATATCCATCGCGATATAAATGTAAGTCCAGAAAATATTGTTAACCGATACGCCAAAATTAGGAAACATCGTGACAAGTTTGTCCTAGATTAGATACCTTATTTCTATGTATATGATATTGATAATAGTATGTGTTCTCCTAATATCAGTAAAAAATATGAAAGTACTGTAAATGTAAATATAAAGAAAACATTTTAATTATAGAAAACAGCTGATAGAGTGTACAAAGAAATATAAAGTATAGTAAATATATAATGTAACTATTTGATTAATTTTAAAATTTAAATAAATCTTCGTTTTTGAAGTTTACTTGTATATTACTTGTAAATATATACATATATACTTTAATAATAAACTCGATGTAGAATGTAGAGTAATACATTTTACTTTTGTAACAATTGTTTTTCAGTCATTCTAATCCATAGCAGAACCACATATCCTTTATTGTACAAAAATTTATCTCATTCTGATTCCCATGGTATCAATTATGCGCGCGCACGCGCGCAGACACACACACACCACAAATACTTTTGCCCCCCCCATAGAAGGTTTCTGCCCCCCCCCATAGAAGCTTTCTGGATCCGCCCCTGCCTTAATTCATATCATTGCTCTGGTTTGTTAGCCATTTTACAATCTTTAACTTAATTTAATTACAAGGAAATTTTTTATGCTAATTAAATTTAACAAAATTGTGTTATTTGGTGCTGGCTTAAAGAAAATCTTTGCTTTCACGTATGGGCGCCATTTATGTGCTGTGTTTAATTTCTGCTAGTATAATATTTATATATGCACCACGTTGGTGATGTCATTAATGTACTGTGATTATATTACAGGTATTGTAATTATGTAATTATGATATGCCCCACGTTGGGCGCCATTAATTGTGCTGTTGTTTTTTCTTAGTACTGTAATTAATTATGTAGTATAATATAATTAAAAAATGTAACTACCGTTATTATGTTTTTTATTTATCAGCACATGAAAAGAAACTCTCTCTCAGGGTTAATGATTATTAAGCTGTTTGATCGTATTTACGATTGTATATAATATCTTCTTTTCTTTAAACCAAACCAAATAAAGTTAGTATGTAATGTTTTGATAAATAACAATGTAAAAAATATCTACCCTACAAATGTAACTTGACTGATTCTGAATTCTTCCAGCTGCCACGGGTTCACTTCTGGTTGATGTTTATTATTTTAAAAATCAATATCAGGCTTGGCGATCCGTTCCTCCACGCGAATTTCTTTTTGGTTTTACCACTGAATGTTGTTTTCTATGACGACTGCAAAACAGATATCTCCTCTGAATATTTAATTATATTTTATGGCCACTCAAACTATTCTTCAGTACAGGATTTCCCTCTTCTATCGGCGTTCTATTAAAGATATGTTTAGATTTCTTGTAATATTATTTATTTATTGAGTAGTATTTTATTTTATTAAACTCAATATTAATGTTGAATCTCTCCTCCTGGTTGTTTACTTTATTAAATTGATAATCAAAACTCTGGTATAACCAATTAAATTCCTTTACTGTTTCTTCGTTTACATATAACATTAACTTGATGATGTACAAATTTTATTTATTTAAATACTACCAAATATTAATTTACATATCACTCTTTTAGACTCTTCATGTTACTCTTATTAGATATAATTTTAGACTCCTGATGTTACTCTTATTAAATATAATTTTAGACTCTTCATGTACCTCTTATTGAATATAATTTTAGACTAATACATTTCCTTTTCATTTCTATACAATACAATCTCTAACAATTTACAAATTGGCCACATTGATAATTCCCTACTTTCATTACATCTTTTTTATCATATACCTATTAAAACATATATAACTTTTCTACTTCTTATTAAGTATATATATTTTATTTCTAATATTCATAATTCTAGTTGGTATTTATTAAATTATAATTTTCTTACTATTTACTCTTATTATAACATTCATTCCAAATTTCATATATTCTTTTCAGAACATATAACTTAATACAGTTTTATCTCATATAGGAATCTACCTCTATGTTGACTGGGTGAGTCGATAGTCCCAATGTTTTTGTTTACATTTTAAAACATATGTTCCAGTTAATATTAAATTTGTATATTTTTTCTTTTAAAATTTATTATTTTTCTCTTATGTACTGTGTTGCATTTTAACAGCAGTACATAATATATATACTGTGTATATATTGTAACACATAAGTTTGGTGTTATTTAAACGTTATGTTGTGTGCACTTAAATTACATACGCCGCCCATTGGAAGCGTCAATTTGTAACAAATAAATAATGTGTCTCTTTTACCTTCTGCCCCACTGAAGGGTTCGTCGATCTGTAACAAATATATAAATGTAGCGACTTATTTCGCCTCGCACTGGAGTCGTCAATTTGTAATTATTAATACGTTATGTTGAACGGCGAATGGTTTTGTAATCTGCCGCTCGCTCCCACTATACGTACCGTTTCCATGACGTCACTCACCGTTGCCAACCGTCGTGGTGTCCGCTGTACTCTGTGAACTTATTTTCTAAATGGAACAGCAATAATAACGACGCAAATATAACATCAAACGTATATCCTTATAGAAATCATTTATTCAGTAAAGCATTGGTTAATTGTTTCTTAACTCTGATTATGATAATCACAATTGTGGCGCAAATTATACGTCTTCTTTTTACCAGTTGGTACAGTAGTAGCAGATATTATTCCGTATTTAGGCAGACCAAAAGAATGCTTTGGTTAATGTTTCTATTAAAAATAAGATATCTCAGGGTGTATCTGGTTCGGGGATTACATTTAAACAAAATATTATTCTATAAATCAAAATACAAGTTTTACAGTTCAAGGATATTACAAAGTTTAGAGTGTAATGTGCACACAGGCAGTAGGATTGTGATTACTAGTTATTATAGGTTATGTCCAGTTTAGGTGTTTAATAATTATTATCAAAATCAAAGGTTCTTGTGGTGTTTGAAAAGGTGTCAATCTCAAATCGTGTTATTAGTGAGTGTTCTTAGTGTTGGTGTGATATGGTGTCTGTAGTTTTAGTTGATTAATTCTTAAAAAGTCGTGTATACAAAAGTTGGTGCTGATACATAATATAATAAAATGTCAAAGTCACCAAATCCTCTTCTTTGTATGGTTCTTGGTCGAAGATAGGGCCCACGTCTGCTTCAGTCCTTCTCCCTGGTTCTTGATTCTTCTATTTCAAATACTGGATGTTCCTCACTTGTTGTGATAGTTCGTGTTATGTATCTCTATCAGTATTAATATGTCTGGAACGTGTTTTCACAGTTTATTTTTAATTATGTTAGACATTTTACAAACGCGTCTGTACGCTATGATCATTGTTAAAGAAGTCTCATTTTATTTATCCAAAATTTCTGGTTGCTAAGGGTAAACTTGGAATCTGGTTGGTTGATTCGGATATACATTGTCATATACTTTCATTATTTCAAAATCTAAATTTGTTCAAAACCTTTAAATTAGTATAACTTTTCTGTACTGATTGGGAATTTAAAACTATTAGCAGCATTATTTTGATCTTTACATTTGTGACATATAGACACTAAACATGCCTACTTTTACTTAAGAACTACAGATGTTACAATTTTGTTATTTGAATTTTTCTTAAATAACTTAAGATGGATTATTTTGTTTCTAGATTCGTTGTGTACACTATTAACTATAAATCTATTTATCCTTCCACATTTGTTTTACAAAATCCCTAACATTATTATCTAAAATTTACAAAAGTTGGTTTTACCTGGCCTATGTACTGGTGTTATCTTCATCACCATGTTTATAAACATTTTACCTTATTGTCATTTTCCATGACTGATATCTTAGTAAACCTTTAACAGTTAAATTAACTTTTAACAACCATAAAAACTGTTTAACATATAACACTATCTTAACAAAACAAAAAGATATACTATCCTATTAGTTTAATCTCATGCCCACATGGCTATGATTCTACTGAACATTTGAACAAATAAACTGCTTTTTACTTAATCTATACAATTGTTTAACACTTAGCAATAACATCTTTTTTTAGTCTACTTTGCTTTGCCAATTAATTGATTACTGTTTAATACCATAATTACTGGTATCCCTTTCCCCTTTAACATAGTCATATTCCTATAGGTTTAAGGAATTGGGAATATAAACAAATATTCTCCCAATTGTTATCTTGGTATTTACTTAATATTAGCACTTGACTGGTGATACTTGTTCAAAAAACACTTGGTTTATTATTTTATCACTGGTTAGTATTGCACTGTTTGGATTTTATTTGTCACACTTATAAATAATTAATCTATCTAGTTTTGACTGTTTGATTAATTATTTGTTACCTTCTCCTGTAAGTGTTATTTCCACTTTTATCATGTAATCTTACATATAGTATTTTCTTAAAATTACTGTACATTAGTTTATTTATTAACTGTATTGTACTCCAGTATCATTTTAGAATGGTTTTGTTTTTATATTTATTCTTATTGGTTTTTATGGGTTTTTACATTTTATTGTCATTAAAAGAACTTCACTCTTGTTATAAAATGTTACTGTGAACAAGTTATTATTTGTTGTTTTCTGGACAATCTTATGATCACTATTTGTTACAATTAGTTGTATGGTTCATGCATCTATAATAAGGTTTGTTATATTTTCATTACATCATTTAAATTAATCATTTACTAATATTTCTTTTTACATAGTATTACATGTTTGGGCCTATTATCTCTCAATTTGTATTTTGATTATCTTGATATTATGATACATTGAATGAAACCATTTGTTTCTTTATAGTACTGGTTCATAAGCCGTCTGTCTTTATAATTATTTATTTTGTCATTATTGACAGTTCATGTCATAATCGGGGTTGAATGTATTTTGCATCACTTTGCCTAAATCATTAATTTGGGTACGGTCAGTTGTATTACTAGTCAGTCTGAAATATTTATTCGTTCCTCTTCACTATCATCTTGGAAGATATTGTTCTTCTTGTTTAGCTTCTTATCCAAAGTCTTCATTAAATCAAGTACGATATTAATTTATTCCTAATGTAATGTTACAAAATATATATATATATATATATATATATTCTATACAATATCCATGCATTAATAAGTCATATTCAAAAAATGAAACAAAATTGTAAATACCACCTTTTCCCTTTTACAGCATGTGGGTAATGAGCCAGCATCCTATCCACTAGGTCAACCCCAACCATGTACCTGTTGTATATTTAAATAGAATATGGTCCAAGGAATTTCAACTATATTTTTTTTCTCTTCAGTCCCACCTTCTTGCTTTGCCAATGGGTTCATCCCCAGCAAATGTTGAAATTGTATGCACAAGCTGATTGTTAAACCAGTGAACAACTAATAGATTATCTGAGGAAGATGTAACAGGAGATGAGACTCTACCTTTTTTCATCAGTTCTTTACCATCAGGCAGTTTTTATTTAGCAACCTTATATTAGTTTGTCCTAAGTGTTCCAACTGCATATATCTATTGCAAGAAACATAAAAGTGTGGTTGAAGTAAAGAAATTACCGATAAAGAGTTTATTACCAACTGTAGTAACATCATGGCAGAGTCTAACAACAACATCTCCAACAGAGCCCAAGTAGCTAGGATTCACAGATGTAGTTGCCCCTGAATACATCTCAAAATAGGACACAACCATACTCATCTGCTCTAGCCCATACTTTAAAAGCAAGTTTTTTTGGTTCATTTTTTTATATATTGTTTTTGATGACTTTTACCTCTGAAAGGTATTACCATTTTGTCTACCGACTGGAACTCTCTAGGAACAATGGCTTCATGAAATTTATTATGAAGATCATCTAAAACAGGCCTTATTTTTACAAACTTGTCTGCGTTGTCAGTTGGTATAGCCATATTATCTGTAAACTGAAGAAATCTTTGTATTTCTTCACACCTCTTGCAAGACATTGAGTCAGCAAATAAGTTCATCCACAAGCCAGGGTCTGATGACTAATACGTCCGAGTGTTTGGGTACTTTATTGTGATATTTATGCCAAGTAACACTATGAGTTCCGAAGCAGAAAATGAAAACTTATCTTTTTCCTTCTGACATAGGTCTGCATGGTGGAATGTACATTGATGAATCACTATCTACGTCACTATCCAGAAGCAATATTCTCAATAACATAGAATTCTCTCTTCTTTTTACCATAAAAAGAACCAACAGGAATGCTGTCAACCAAAATTTGTTAAAAAATCAGATTTGTACACTAAACTCAATTACCTATGACACATTCACAGTAACTAAAAGCTACTACTGCACTGTTATTTGAGGTTAGGGTTTTCACACTCAAACGCACAATGTCATCATTTGATACCACACAAAAAAAACTTCAGATATTCAACACATAACTTCAATTCTTATAATAACTAATGATTTTCTAAATATAATTATTTCACTACCGACTCGGAACACAAAGTTTTTTATGGGTAAAAATGTAAAAGTTTTACCTTATAACCTGGGAGTTTCCCAACGGCAGCCTCTGAAGAAGGTTTTTAAAAGCGACAACCAGTTCAGGTTATAAGGTAAAACTTTTTATGTTTTTACCCATAAAAAACTTTGTGTTCCAAGTCGGTAGTGAAATAATTATATTTAGTTAAGTAACGGACACGTCATGGACAACAAAATCCAAGAACTTAATGATTTTTTTACAAACTACAACACATACACTGTAACAAAACTATTTTTAATGTCAGAAATATGTGAAAATAACTGATTTATAAGGTTTCTCACAAGCCTATAAAACAACAGTTCAGTAACATGGACACCACTAACTTAACTGCAGATAGTCAACCAACAGACTTCTCTGCACTCTGCTGGAGACATGTGTATCACTGCAGAATGGTATCAGGTGGTGACAGCATGCAGTTGTGAACAAAAATATTTTAACATGCTCTATGAAACAAAAGAAAAGTGAAGTGGTATCACCTTTATAAGGCATTAATTAATTCATCATGTTGTACTTTAGTGAAATACAGTGTCTAATATAAACACAAATATTAGAAATGGTCCTAATGAATGAAATGAATCAAATTAGTATACTACTGAACTAGAAACATTGTTAACCAAATTGTGTAATTCAAATCAGATTCCATTAAAACAGAGATGAATGTTGTAAAATGAGTTTCTTATCTAGTAGAAAAAATTATTAAAATGAGTAACATCAGATTGTTTCACACACATTATAACAGATTAAAGCAAATGGATAGCTGGGCAGGTAAAAAATACCAATAATAATGGTACTCACAGCTCAAAGTATCATTGTGTAAACTTAATTCACAGCAAATACTCAATACTAACAGTAGTAATGTGGCAGGAAAGTTGATGAAACAATAGCAGAAAATTTTTAAAATTAGAGTCAACTGCAATACTAAATCTGTGGCAAGTTCAAATAACAAAGAAAACTGTGAAAAAATAAGCTGATTCTTCTCATAGGAATCACATTTAAAGTTTCCCTCTAGTACGAGGATGATTTGAAAAGTTCGCGGCCTACCATAGAAACGTATGTGTGGAGTTTCTGGTTTTTACCACATTGTGGTGCCACGTTCACCCCACAAACAGCAGTGAAGCGTCAAGTCATTACTCCGTCACTTGCCCCGTTGAGGAAGTCCAATTCTTCTAGGTCCTCAAAATAACCGTTTACTGCTGTTTTCAGCTCATCATCTGAGGAAAATCTCTTCCCACCGAACATTTTTTGAGGTTTGGGTATAGATAGCGCTAAATCAGGCAGATGGTGCAACAGATTGTACTTCAACTCGGCGATTTTTGCCATAGACACAACGCATATGTGAGGGTGTGCATTATCCTGATGGAAAATGATTTTCTTCTTTGCTAAACCTGGTATTTTTCTCGAATTTTTACATTTAATTGCCCCAAAAGGTTAGCATAATACTCTTTATTTATCGTTTGACCCTTTTCAAGGCAATCTAGTAACAATATCCCCTTAGCATCCCAGAAAAATAGATCCATACACCTTGCAGCCGACAAAACTGAATTTACCATTTTTGGAGGCGCGAATCAGTATGCATCCATTGTTTCGATTGTTGTTTTGTTTACATAATGAAGAAATGGACCCAAGTTTCATCAGTTGTTACAAATCTATGAATAAAATCTTTCGGATTTTTCTTAAAATGGTCCAAACATTTCTGAGAAGCTTGCATTCTCATGCGTTTTTTGGCCACTTGTCAACAAACGCGGCACCCATCTTGCAGACAGCTTAGTACCCTTTCATCTGAGATGCCTACAGGCTTAACAATTTCAGACACCTTCAAACGGCGATCTTCCAAAACAATATCATGCACTTTATTGATGATTTCTGGTGTAGTGGCACTTTTTGGATGCCCAGTACGCGGGTCATCTTCCAAACTTGCACGACCACGCTTAAATTCAGTAAATGAAGGTCCAGCATCACTCAACACATTCTTCATCTCAATAAAAATTTCTGTTGGCGTTAAACAAAAAATTTGATGTTCAGTTTTCTCATTTTCAGCGTTGCTGTGAGATAACCTTATTTATACAGCTGTTTCTCCACAACGACTTGACCCGACTTGACGTTTCATAGATGTATCGTGGGGCGAATGTGGCGCCACGATGTGGTAAAAAACAGAAACGCCACACATTTGTTTATATGGTAGGCCGCAAACTTTTCAAATCACCCTCTTACTAACAAACACAGAATCTGTCTGTGGTAGAGTTAACGTTTTTAAGTGTTGAAACTGAAAATAAGTTTTCAAGATCACTAACATTATCAGCCCTGTTATATTAATCAAACTTATTTTTATAATCTATATATATATATATATATATATATATAAACGGATCTTTACAGCTGTCGCCGTTTCTCCATCCCCAACTTCTATTGTAACCTATCGTAGCATGTAAGTTCTTCTAAATTTCTCGCAACCATTGCTTCCGCTATGTCATCTCGCCAACTCCTCCATGGATGTCCTCTTTTCCTCCTCACCGGTGGTATCCATTCCAGTATTTTGCGGGGCCATCTGTCATCTTCCATTCTCTTCACATGCCCAAACCAAGTCAAGTGTCTTCTTTCTATTTCATCTATTATTGTCCTGTCAATATTGTTACATGACATTTTTACCATGCCCTTGTAACATAAATGTACTTTGATTATATTAATAAAAAAGTACCAAGAAACATAAGATTTTTAAGAAATCAGTAAAGAAAGACTTGATTGAATATGGTTTATTTTAATTGTTTAACGTATGTTAACGAAAACTGTGATAGTTGTGTTTATCATAGTTAAAATGATGTCAGTGATGATAAGTAAGAAGGACACTGTTAATGAACTTACTTATGGAATTTTGTTTTATTTGTGCAGACTGTAAATTTATAAATACAGTCAGTTAAGGGGAATTATAATGTATTACTAATAGTTGTTAGTAATTAGTTTGGGTCACATTAATTAATATTATATATGATAGTGTTAATAACATTAATGTTTTTCTTAACAAGAAAGTACCAAAATACTAGTCATAGATTTTTGTAAAACTAGGCATATTGAGTTTAGACAGTTAAGTTATATGAATAAGAATTTCTATTAAAATAATAATGAAACAATGTCAGGTTATGTTAAACGATTACTAAATGTGTCAAATAAATTTAAGAAAGTGAAAAGTACAAAAAGAAATAATAATAAATAAGTTTGGAACAAATAGAATAAAAAGTGTAAATTAATAACTCAAGAAATATAGAACAGAAGATAGTCAAAAGTGGTGTCAAAATGATCAGTGTTTCATCAGAAGATCAAAGAAACAAATAAAGTGAAGATCAGAGCTCTTATAAAAAAGGGTATATCATTTTAAAGAAAATGACATATAAAACAGTAAAAGTTTGTTTATGTTATTACTATGATGTCACCAGGGTGACATAAAAATGTTACATTGGAAACCAGTAAGATAGCTGATATAGGCCTTAGCAACTAATATGTTATAATAAATGAAATAAGGATTGTATTATTGGATCTGAATGAGAAAGGTTGAATTAAACACCACATAGTGACAAAATTAAATTATGAGACAGTTTATATCAGTGCATCTAAATAAAACAATTAAATAATCATCCTTAACTAGACTGAATAGAAGAAGGAAGTGCTACATGACTATAAAGAAGAAAAGCAGTGAATCTCTGAAGAAATTGAATCAACTGACACAGGAAGAGAAGTATTTTTTGATATAAAATTAATCTGAACCATTCCCTGTTAAGCCTAGACTATAGGTTTCAAAGACATTGATTACACTTTTAATAAAAACCATTTGGAACTGTCACTGAAAACAATATTAATGATTAGTATTACCATCAGTATAAAAAACCATTGATGTATAGTGTTACTATAATCTAAAGTGAATTAAGTCTAAAAAACATTTTACTAAACATAACCTAAACACTGAACTTTGTTAAACTATTCATATAATCCTGTTAAGGTACTTTGTTAACTATTTATAATCACATGTATTTTGGTACTTTCCCTATAAAAACTGTTGTTTATATCGTAGTCAAAAGGACCTAACTTAACACCTTATATTTGTATTTTATTCATTAAATATAAAATATGAAATGTTTATGCCCTGAGGTATAAGAGTTACTATGCTACTGCAGCCACTCTGAGCATATTTAAAATACAGCTGGCCAAACTTTGTTAAGAATTATATTTGACTTTTAAAACAAGATAAAGAATAAATAAAGGATTTGAGTTTAATAAATACAGCTAAAAGGTTTATTCGTTTCTTTCTTTCATGAATACAAAATGGGTATGATATACTAAATAAGATATCTGGTACTGTGAACTGACTTCAGTAATTAGATTAAGTTGGCAACACTCCTCATTTGAAAGTCATGGCAGATTATTCAAATCTGTTTTTATGAGCATAAGTTATCACATTCAACTGAAAGAAAAGATTAAAAGAGATTTAATTACAGATGATAAAGAAACCATATAATATTTTTTATATAAAAATTTATAATTGATATTTTACAAATAAATTTTATTTGCAAACGGTGATTGCAAATTGGCGCTCAACAAACATTCCCCTGAACAGATACTCATCCTTATAAACTATTAACAAAGTATACACATTAAATAACCTGTAATAAACCCTTTTACACGTTACAATATTCATCTCGGCTCTAATAGTCTCATTTCTAACCCTTTCTAATTTTGATCTTATACAATTCCTCCTGAAGAAGTCCATTTCCGCTGCCATCAGTTTTTTTCTTATTTACGTTTGAAACGTTCCAAACTTCTGCTCCATAAAGGATTACACTTTGCACCATGCTATTATATATATGTTTCTTTGTATTTCTTGTTATACTTCTTTCCCATAGAAGAGAATTCAACGTTCTTATAACGGTTCGCCCCTTGTTAACACGTTCTTGAATTTCATCTTTGCTGCTTCCCTGTTTGTTGAAAATAACGCCTAAGTATTTACTTTTTTCAACACGTCTTATCCTGTCCACATCCAATTTTAAGTCCTTAACTTCTTCGATGCCCACTATCAGGTACTCACATTTTGCCATGTTCATCGTCAAACCAGCTGCCTCATATTCTTGTTTTAACTTTCTGACCATATACTCGAGGTTTTCGTCATCCTCCGCTACCACAATCTGGTCATCGGCAATATATAGAGTGAACAGATTGTCATCTCCTACTCTCAGCCCCATGCTTTTACACTTCTTTGTCCATCTTACTAGAGATCTGTCTAAGTATATTTTAAAGAGGGTAGGGGACAAGCAGCATCCTTGTCTTACGCCTTTTGTAGTTTCGAATGGGAGAGTGAGTTTGTTTCCCAGTTTGACCCTGGTGATATTTTGTTGATATGGTGTCTTCTGGTGGCTGCAATCAAATTTGCATTTATGTTCAAATGTTCCATCTCCTTCCACAACTGTGAGATTGGGACGCTATCGTATGCCTTTTCTAAATCTATTAAAGCTATATATTTTTATAATCTCCGTAGCATAATTTTGAGAATAACTTGTATTTGGTTATTAAAGACTAATTACTATTCTTCACATTCTTTTCCCAATTCTGTAGAGGCTAAAAAGGTGGGAGTAAATGAGCTAAAATGGTTTTCTCATTTAGTGAGAGCTAAATGAGAATAGCATTTCTCATCCTCCCACCATTTACTATAGATAACACAATGTAGATATGAAGGAACAGAGAACCACAAAATATATTTCTTCTTTTTAGGAATGTCACATGTATTCCCCTTTAAAAAGAAAGAAAATTGACAAATCTTATGCATACAAAAAGTACTTATAATCAATTGAAATTGGAATGCAGTACAAATAAAAATGGTCTGTTATCAGGTTTTTTGGATTTGAGAGATTTTCAAATGTACAAATGTAGTTGGGGAACATATAAGAAATTATATGTATACGTATATATTGTAACAGTACAAACTGTCCCATAAAAATCAACTAACTAAGTAACCAGAAGTGATGATAACCAGTAGTAAATCTACTATCAGCATTCAATGACAATACAATATAACCAGACGATGTGACTGAGACATTGACAAAGACTAGTTCCCAAATAGATTAGTTAAGTGAGCATAAGAAACAATTAAACAAAGTCAAACACCATAAATAGAATTAAAGGTGAAGGAACTGTATTAACAACATGTATTAAAGTAGTATAAACTGCCCATTAGCTGAGTAATTGAAAAGTAATAATTTGCATAACAAACAAAAGGAAATATATTGTAGATAAACATGAATTATAGATGAATTATAATAAATGAACCATTAAAATAAGATTAAAAGTATAATCACAATGTTAGATCAACCTTGAAAGAAAGGTATGCTAAGGCATAATGAATAATGATAGAATAATTAATGAAAAAACAAATTGTATATGTTCTAATAATAATTGATCTCAATGTAATCAACAATGTAACATGAGTGAGGCCAGAAATAACGTGAATTGTGTGTGTGTGTGTGTGTCTTACCTGCCTTTTTATTGCTGTAGGCATAATAATAAAATGGAAACGTAAATATTACATAACTGAGATATGCTTACCTGCCACGAACGATATATTATTTTATACATGGAGGAGTTCAGTGACATACACACGTACAGAAGTCATCTTCAAAAATACTAGAAGTCGTCCACGCTTTTATGTTGGCAGTGTAACTTACAGGAAGTTTTTTGATGTTTTTAAAACATCTAGGATGCAAACTTTTCCCGATAACTAAAAGTTTCCTTTTTTCGGTTCCCGTCATGTTCGCACAAACAAAAACTGTAACTCTTTGTTTAGAGAGCTTCCCACCAACGCACTTTTCATTTGTAAATTTGAAAGTCTTATCTGGAGTTAATTTATAAAAAATTCCGGCTTCATGTCCATTAAAGATGTCTTCATCTTTATATGATCGTCTAATTTCTGGCCAAGTGTTATGCACCCAATCGCCTGTAACGTTCAGATCTACGCATTTTGCCTCACCACAAATTTTTGCAAAGGAAATCGTGTGTCGGGCCTTAAATCGATCTAGCCATCCGTTGGAGCACGCAAAATGGCTGGTGCCGGCAGTCCTGTTACAGTGCTTATCGCTTGCATACAATGTATGTCTGTAGCCATAGGCTAGCGCGCGCGCACATATATACGTTTATATGAAATTTAGAGTAAAATATCTGAGAAATATTTGACGCTATAACAGAGTAGTACAATATTTAGTGACGTTAAAACCGGGAATTTTTATAATGTTAAAGATATCAGTTTGACCGGACTTATGACAAAATAACGCTACACCAGAGTTGACGTAACAGCCGAGGCCGTAATAACCAAGTTCCACTGTATATATAAAGATATTAACTCAAACATAATTTACATTAAAATGAAAAAATTATAATTTTATTGCCTGGCAACAAAATTATTTTATTTTTAACAATTACCATTGTTTCAAAAAGTTTAAATAAATTTTCAAGTACTTTACTCTTGTTAAAACGTAAAAGGTTGCAGGTAAACTACCCCTTCCCCTTAACCGATCTTCACCAAAATCGAAAGTCCTTGAGACCTCTACAATTCAGTGACGTATGCAAAAAATTATTTGATTCTGTTTGAATTTGCGGCTGTTATCATTTGCCATAGAAAATACGCTTGACAAAAAAACGTTGCAGGTAAACTACCCCTTCCCCTTAACCGATCTTCACCAAAAACAATAGGTCTTGAGTACTCTACAAATCAGGGCTGTATGCAGAAAATTATTTGATTCTGTTTGAATTTGCGGCTGTTATCGTTTGCCATAGAAAATACCCTTGTTAAAAAAATGTTGTAGGTAAACTACCCCTTTCCCTTAACCGATCTTCACCAAAAACAATAGGTCTTGAGAACTCTACAATTTAGGGCTGTGTGCAAATAATCTTTTGATTCTGTTTGAATTTGCGGCTGTTATCGTTTGCCATAGGAAATACCCTTGTTAAAACATAAAACGTTACAGGTAAACTACCCCTTTCCCTTAACCGATCTTCACCAAAAACAATAGGTCTTGAGAACTCTACAATTCAGGGCTGTATGCGAAACATTATTTGATTCTGTTTGAATTTGCGGCTGTTATCGTTTGCCAAAAAAAAAAAATTTCCCTTGATAAAAAAAACCGTTGCAGGTAAACTACCCCTTTCCCTCAACCGATCTTCACCAAAAACAATAGGTCGTGAGTACTCTACAAATCAGGGCTGTATGCAAAAAATTATTTGATTCTGTTTGAATTTGCGGCAGTTCGTTTGCCATAGAAAAAAAATCTACAGACACACAGACAGACAGACACACACACAGACACTTTTCGGAAAACGACTTTTTTTCATGTTTTGAGTGTAGTAGAATCAGAATCTGCAATAATCTCGAACACGATTTTTTTTGCCATCACCATACTTCCATTCCTTAAGGAATATGGAAGTAAAAACTATATGTATTTAAAAATGTTATAAGATGGTAAATTTTGTAGAAAGATGTATTATCAGTTAAGGTGAACAAAACCTTATTATGAATTGTGTAGACTAAGAGAATGGCATAAGATGAGTTAAGATGACTCAATGAATTATAAATAATGTAATAAAAGCTCAAAATAATGACTCACAACAACTTATGTGGAGTCCATACTGAAGGAAGTAGAGTAATTCTAAACTTGAAATAATAGACAAACAAATGATGACAAAACAAATTATGAAAATAATAATCATGTATAATAAAGAGACCATACAGAGTATAGGAAAATAGAGATATAAGAATTATGTAAAAGGTGTCAGTCACCAAACAATGTCAAGTATAATAAGTGTAGGAAGTAAGAATAATTTTGAATCAGTAATAATGAAGTAAGGAAGCTATTAAATAATAATAAACAAATATGTTATAAGGATTGTTAATGTTCAGCTGGATACAGCAAATTTAGATAATGATATGTTAATTTCAATAAGATAATTGTGTTCAAAATAGAGAAAAATTATGGTTTAATAAATGTTAAAAAATACAAAAATAGAATCTGCAAAGTGTAGCAGAAGACATTTGAAACAACACAATATTTAAGATAGGCTATCATTAAGATAGAGTTTATTAATGAAAAATGTAACCAAACTGGCCGCTATTCATATCAAAATAACCAGAAAGGAACGAGCAATACGATGCTAGTAATAGAACCAAATTTGTAATTAGTATAACTGAAAAACAAACATAAATATGATAAATTTTGTGAATTTTGGAAGGGTACAGAAGAATACCAACAACAACAATAAACCCACGCTTAAAACAATTATGTAAGAGCTAAAACTAGAATGACCGCATCATGACGTCATTTTTAACCAATCAGGACATTACTTGAGAAATTAATTGTCGCTGTCTAGCGGAGTTTTCAGTGGACTATATATATAGATGTACGAGTGAACAAAAGGACATTTTTTCGAATTCCATTCCGGCAGATACTACAGGACTCCAGATCAAAATTTTCATCAAATGTTATTAAATTACAGCAGTGAAGAAGTTACATACTTATTAAAGTGCATCACGCCAAGCAGTGTTCCCTTAACTAGTTGTGTGAAACAAAAAGAATGAGGTTAGGTGAATTACCTAACCAAAAATTTAATCTCAAGAAGTTATAATCGTTCATTCGCGAAAAAGTGAAGTGTACGATCAGTGTATAAGATCGAAAAGTTAATTAAAAAATAATCCAAAGCGATTATCAAATAGGGAGTACAGTGCTATATATAATTACAGTGTATGAATATTATGTTACTAGTATAAGAAATAATACACTTATGTACTAACGCAAAACTTTAATACTATAAGAAATAAGCATTGTCTATATTTTTTTCAAGAGGAATTATACGATTCCAATATAATAATTAACGATCTAGGCTAACCATAGTTAACCTCAAAACTTGTAGAGGTCAGACGAACATTTCGTTAATAAATCTGAAATTTTAGAGGTGTCTAACCTATTAAATTAAACGTACGTAAAGCATCGTAACACGAGGCATAGTTATTTTATTCTGTAGTTCTAAAGGATTGGCCCTTGAGGTATAAAAAATTTGTAAATAAACAAACCGATAATTAGAGTCATCATTGCCAACCTTCTGGGTTAGGAGAGAATTAAGCCAGGTATATTGTAATCCATAAATCATTGTTAAATTGAATGTATAGAGTTAACGTAAGCACGCTGTGAGCAATAAACCAGTAAATTATTAATTAACAAACGTTGTAAGAAATTATTGAAGCAATTATTAGTTATTTTTCTTATTTAAAAGAGCTGCAATTTCAAGGCACTCAAACAGTTAAGTTGGCGGCTTGGACGTGTGAAGCGCCAACCATTTAAATACATAAATAAGACAGAAGAAAATTAATTAATTAAATTATTTTAATCATCCAATCAAAGAAATAATTTAAAAACATCAATTAAATTTATTTAGTTAATTCTTTGAATAAATTATTTTATGGAATAAGAACCAGAGATTCCATATGGCGCCCAAGTAACATAAATTTAGCTCACTTACTTATAAACAGTGCAGTTATACTGTTTTGACAACTTAACAGTTTTATAACATACTGAGACCATCTGAACAACCAGTACAGACAGACGTAAACTACCAGTGCTACACCAAAGGTACGTGAGAGTTATAATTACTTTATAATATTGTCAAAACAACACTTTACTGTACAAAGACAATTTAGGTCTACGGAAGTGCTACGGAACTTCAAGAGGATTCCGAAGTGAACAACATTCAATTAACTGAGATTGCAATAAATAATTAATTAAATAATAAAAAATTAATTAAACAAAAAATGCAAATTCAATAAATTAAATACCATTTAAAATTATTTAATAACCAGATAATTATTTAAAAAATAAAAGATAATCAACTACAAGGTATACACTCGGTAGGTTATAAATTGACGCAAACAAAGGGTGGCCTTTTAAAACACGTATGCAAGAAAAGGGGTACATGATAAAGTGACGCCAACGACGTGTGGCTTTCAGACCATACTGAGCAAGATGTTATAATATTAATTAGTACTAAACCGTACTAATATACAATCAAGACGTGTTTTCCTTATTTGGGAAATGTTTGAGCAGTGAATAGTATGATCATCATCTGCCAGTGGTGGCTGGTGGTTCTAAATTTTGGAGGTTGCAGTAGTCGGTTGTGTGTGTGTGTGGGGGGGAGTTAAAAGAACGCATTAAACAAGAGGCAGGCCTACTACATATGTGCATCATAAATAGTGCTGTCGTATGGAAAAAAAAAATAAAAAGTTACAGTTTTCCAATTATTTGAGCAGTTAATTTATAGGAAATTCCAAGTAAGTTGTGTCAAGACAGTTCATCTAACAACCATGATGCAAGCGACTGATGATCATGTTTAGGAGACGCAATGAAACCCCAGAATCTTTCAACCTGTTTATCTTTCAATGATACACTATGACCAATTGAAAAACATTAGCAACGTCAGTGGTCTCATCACCAATTACAGCCAAATAATCCGCTTCTTGTATCTTACTCGTTATTTCTTCGTGGCATATTTCTAACATTATATTTAAAAAATCACTTTGAATGGTTTTTGAGATGCCCTTAAATGCAGTTGCTTCCTCTAAGACCACAAAATGCAAGACACCTGAGACCACAAAATAGGTGATCCACTAAGTAAGGATGTCACTGGTACCATTTTCAAGACAGAAAAGTATTTCCATTATATAAAGTGCAGCAGCTCAGAACTGAAACCAAATAACCCTCAAAATACACCAGGATCTGATGAAGATTCAGTCTCATTATGACCCTGCAAAGCTAATTCAAAAGCTCCACAGAAACGAATACAGTTTATTATTGTATTTAAGATGTACCAATTATTGGATACTCTTTCGTTGTGTAAAACAATATTTCATCTATATTCACTGTCCAGCCGCTGTGCTATACGTACCAAAAGAGAAAACTGAAGAGCATTCTTTAGCCTATATGTACACTTAACGCCTGATGATTTCTTATTTTTTTCAGCTAGATGATAAAATCTTCATTCCGAACAATATCTTTCATTCCGAATTTTGTCCAGGGGTTCCCTCCAAACAATAAACATAGAAAATAAAATAAGGAATTTCTTTCGTCACAACCACATAACCAGTTATTATTTTCATAATAGTCTACTTTAAATGATCGATTAAATTGTCAACCACCTGATTTTACAATTTGATTTATTGTTAAGGGAGACATTTGGCGTCCTAGCCATTGGATCTTAATGCTATTCATTTTAAACTAAAAAAAAAACACGTTGTTTAAAAGCACGCAGAATCAGTAACTCCAAAAAGCACAGACACAAAAGCACACAGCAGCATTAAACAAAGAAAAAATAATACTTAACACAGAGTTTAATTAATAAATAGTCACTTGACACTTTATTATCACAATCGCAGTTATACCAAATTGTTACTACAATTTTATAAATTCAAACAATGGGTAACGTTTATCTTGAACCAATGTAAACACTAAACCTGACACCTTACAAATCAAGAAGACTGTGCTTGCTGACTTCATAACACAACTAAGGGTAAGCCCTGCCATATACTGTTCAAGTTACAAGCGGCCTACAACCACCAGGCTGCACACCACATTTGAATTGCACGGGAACATTACCGCATAGAATCTGATACACTTTCCGTTGAAATTTATGACACTTTTAACTGCTTAATGTTTTCGTATATTATTTTACAGTTTAGTTATTCTATTTTAGTGGTTGTGCAACGCTGCAACCATAACACAAGCCGCCACTGTCATCTGCCATGTTGGTTTGTAGTCTAGTAAAGTGTCTGTGTGCTGGTTAGTTGCTGCTGTTGGTTACTGTTGGGCTCTGGTTGTTTTTTGTTGATTGTGGCTTATTGGTGTTATTGTGATCATAAATGATTTATAAACTTGTTCTTTGAGTATTTCCAATGTTCAGTGTTTTAAAAATTGTGCCATGTTTTGCAATGATTTGTATTTTCTCCAGTATTAGTTAGTTTCATTTATATATAAATAGGTTTCCCCAAGTATCCATTATAGCACCTTTGTATGGTACATGTTTTATCAGTTTAGTTCAATATTTTGTAAAGAAAAAGCACTTGAAATCTGACTTATTAAATTAAATCTGATAAATTTTAAAATTAATTTCGCTGAAGAAAGTTTTAATGAAAACAAATAACAGTTCTGCAAAAAAATAGAAAAAAAAATATAATCTTAGTTAAAGGCCTACATATCAGTAGCAGCAGTTCCAAATCATATAAGTACAGTTCCAAAATTTTACAGATTTTATACTAGTTACAACTCCTCAGAAGTTACAATTAAAGAAGCAGAAAAAAGACTTTAGTCAAATTATGTCAGATTTTCAGTACATCATTATCTGCAGTAACTGTCATTTTTTACTGGCAGCAGAAGAGATAATTCATTTTCTATAATAATTAAATATAATGTGTAACACTTCTTTTTGTAGCTGCCGTGTTATTTTGTCACACATTGAATGCGTCAATTTATAACAAGACGTGCTGTCCGTCTATTTCTGCAAGAGTGTAAACGTGTCAGAGTGTAATTTGTGTATTGTGTCTTACCAATCTGTCGTCGCTCGGTAACGTAACTTACGCTGCTTGAGTCCGTCGCGAACGTACGAATAACCAGGTATCGAAGTCCTTACCTGAGGTTCACTAGGGGTGTATAAATCCCGGGTGGCGCCAAATTGTTTATTTTAAGCAATTAAAAAAAATTAGTATTATCGGCAATTCCGCTCAGGCGGTGTGGAGAATTCAAACTTGTCCCGCCGCTTATCGATTTTTACTATCAAGTTTTACAAACAGTTTGCTGTGTTTACTGCTTGAGCGCTAGCCGCCAATTCATAGCTGTTCGCTACAATGTACAACATTAATAATACACTTTCCTAATGACAATAAAACACATTGGTTACACACAGTATTGGTTTATTAGTTAATGGTTATTACTTTTTCATTGACACAGGTTATATTTGGTTTGCTATATTATTTTGCACCGGCCATTAATCTAAGACAATTTTCTCTGGGTTTTGACGTATCGATTCTGAACGTAACAGATACACCGTAATGGCGTTTACCGAAGTAGTATACAAATATTTTCGTTCGACCATCTGGATTCTTGAGATTACGATAAAAGGATTAGATGCAATTACAATAATAAAAATACACAACCTTACAATATTTCTACTTAAATATTATACCGTGTAGCTGTAATTGGTTTTTTGGAGTGTAGTAAAAGCGTTTCAAAGGTTCGTAAACTAACAATAGGTTAATTTTATAAGTTGACAAATTTTCAGTGTCTTAGTTTTTTATTTAATCTTTGAAAGAGAATAACTTCAGTTAGTGATATTTCATAGTATAGTGAGAAATATTTAAAGTGCGTTTTTTCGGAAATTTAGGTACTTTAAATGATACTTAACAACTTAGTAGACTGGGGGTAAGCAGTTGGTCTGGTAAAAAGGACTGGAGCTGCAATCGTATTCAATTTTCAATTGTTCGGGCTTCTGGCATCTTTTTCAATTTTATCGGAGTAATTTATTCACTTCTTTTTTAATTAAATGGTCTTCGACATCAGTTAATTGGTTTCAGTCATCGTCTGCCTCCTTCTTGTTCATTTTTGGTAATTTGGTTAACTTTTATAACATTTTAAATTAAATATTTGGTTGTTCAAAATTTGGCTTCTGTTTTCCAAGAGCGTCACTTTACGAGTAACGATATTCAACGGTAAAACCGTCCCTAATGGCAGTTGCTATGGTTACTAATAAAATCTGATTGGTTAATTTGGCAAAAATCCATTGTTATCAAAATTTGAATTCTTTTCAAAATCCTTGTATATCTTCTGATTGTTTTCATTCCGTTATCTTCCTTCCTAAGTATTAATTATTATCACTGTTATTTGTATTTTCTTCCAAAGATTATTTTGGTATCCCACAAGATTGGGTTATTTCATGTTTTATAATTTTCCAATTATTTTAATATTTCCTAATTACATTTCTCTTTTAATTTAAATCCTTATTCTAATAGTTTGCTTTTAATAAGATTTACAATTTATTCTTGGCTGATTATTCACCTTGGATTTGTTAATTACTTGGTTATTTTCGTACAATTAGTATTTGTTTGTGTTTGACAGTTAGGCATTTCTTAAGCCTAAGTAGCCATTACTGATTTTCACTTATTTCATATACATTACATCTCATTTTAGCCTAATGCTTTATTTTGTTCTTATAACTGGTTTTGTTACCTATTGATGTGTTTTGGTTGTTTTTGTGTTATTTGTATGTTACTACTATTTTATACCTCATGTATTGCTAATTATTTACTGACTGGTTTTCTCGTTTTCTAAGTCATACATTGCTTTCCTTTCTTACTTATTTACTCCGCCAATGTCAACAATATGGCTATTAATTGCTATTTTTTTATCACATAAAATACAACATTTAGGTCTATGGTCGGTATAATTACCCCAGCCATATCCTATTCCTAAGTTTGCTTAAACAATTATTTAACACTTGATATGTAATATTGGTGTACAATTCATTACCTTTTATTTTATTTTTTGGGTGATAAACAACCTCACCTCTTTTGAACTTACTTCAATAATCATCCCTTATAACATGGGTGTTTATTGATTGTTTTAAACTTCTTATTTTATAAATACTCTTTGCCTTCACTCCATGGTAACACTATCTGATTACACTTTCATGGGGTTCTCACCTTTAAATTCTATTATATACTTTTAAACTTTACAATAAGATTCTTTTCTAATCAATACAGTTAACATCACACTTCAGTGTTCATTACTACTTAATTAATGGTTTATTTTAAATACTATTCTTAACAACTTTCTTAAATATTATTATTGTTCACTATTAAACTTCTAGTGTTTGTTACTTTTTTACTAAGTGTTTATCTTAGCTTTCACTATTTTTTCTATTGCTATCATTGACAATATTTTTATTTACTCATCACTTTCACTTTTAAATTATCTTGTGTTTATTATAATTTATTTAGTGTTTATTCTCTATCATTTTACTTTAGGGTTTTTTCACTTTCACTACGGGCACTTCTTAAACTTTTTATTTAAGTGTTTATTAGTGGGTAATCCCTATCATTACTTTTCTTTGTCACTTAGTTATTTTCAGTTTATTTCTCACTATCTCAATATCTCTCTCTTTCTTTACACATATTATATATACTTATTAATTTCATGTCTTTCTCTATTTCTTATTTACATATACTTCTAATTCTTTGGCTAGTGTATTTTTATTTATCGGGTTTTATCAATGATTAATTATATTTGTCACTCATTCAATACTAACATTTATCTTTTATATTGGTTCTTTACCGGTTTCGTTTCCTTTATTATATTTGATTGTATTAATTCTCCCTTCTCTATTCTCTACTACTTGTCTGTGTTTTCTCGCCTTGTTTCATTTTATTTCCTTTATAGTTGGTTTGTTCCCTTTTTATTTTCATTTTTCTTCTCCTTCACTTCTCATCTTGTTTCCTTTTATTTTGGTTCTTATCTGGCCAATCTCTGGGGTTGGGTCAAAGTCGTTTGTCTGTCAGTCTAGTCGGTGAGTTTCTTTAATAATCACTTTTAGTTTCACACACACACACACACACACACACACACACACACACACACACACACACACACACACACACACACACACACACACACACACACACACACACACACACACACACACACACACACACACACACACACACACACACAACACAACACAACACAACACAACACAACACAACACAGCACAGCACACAGACAAAATTCAGTTGTCACTTGAAAGTTGTAACATGTTGCGTGTTAAACAATCTAAAAGCAAAAACATTTTTTGATGTATTCATTCCAATGCTAGGCTATACTATTATACAACTGCATAAGTTATAGAAGTGTAAAACTACAGACCTGTCTATAGACAGTAAATGTCTCAATTTCATGATTCTCCCAAATACACATAGGCATCAACATACTTACATAATCCATTTTCGAAATATTGCCAATACTGCTCGAAGTCACCACAATAATCATGAGCTTTAAGAAGTCTATTATGATGGTAATATGAAACTGCCACATCTAATGGATTTCGAGCTAAATAAATTACTTTACAAGTGTCCAACAAATCAGGTGGCAGCAAAGAAAATGGAAGATGGGTTTTAAAATGTCGAGGAGAACTCATAGTTTTTCCTATTTCATATCCTGGAGTTCGCCAATACTTCATAAGTTCTTCAGCTTCTGGGCTATAATTATTTACTCTTCTTATTTCCTCATGGAACTCAGCAGTCTGAATAGTTGCAAACCTGTGTACATACATCCAAATGTTATGTATTTTAATAATTTTCTATACATATAAGTATGTACCCATGCTAGATGAGACCATTTTTATCTTTAGAAGTAAAAACTATAGGCTTTCAAAATCTGTATTGATTAACAAATACATTCTTACATATGACTTAAAGTGTTTATGATGATTATATTTAAAGTGTGGCTATTACATCACTGGACTGGTTTCATAAAACTGGTTTATTTACAAAATATTACATTTTAACAATAATCCCCAATATCCATTAATCTCCTTCAATATAGTCCCTTCATTGTTTACACAATGTTCCATCCAAATATTCTACTGATAGATGCTGTGCTGCAGTTGATCATCAGTAAGCTTCTGTAGTAGGTTTGCCACTTCTGCTTTAACTTCTTCCAAGGGATTGAAAGTGGTATCTTTTAGGCTACTCTTGATCAAAGGGAATAGAAGAAAAGAGTCACAACACAAACACAAGGTGCCCAATCAAGTAAAAATTTTTTTTTTTGTTAGAAGTCTCTGTTTAAGTGTTAGAGAATTTTCAGATTTTCAGAACAATTTTAATACGGAGTTTTTACTCATGTGTAAGTGTAAGTTTTCATGGAATACTTGTCTGATTGTTTCTTTTTCAATAATGAACATTTCAGTGACCATCCCTAATATTCAGGCAACGGTCATTTCATACAATTTTACTTATTTTTTTGTATGTTTTCATCAGTTGTTGATGTGGTTGGCTGACCTGGATACTCATTCTCTTCCAACTCTTCTCGACCTTCACTAAATCTTCTATAATACTTAAAATTTTTGGTACGTGACATATGCTACAATCATCCTTAAATGCTTCTTTCAGGAGACTCAAATACTCCATTGTACTCTTTTTGAATTTCACTAGAAACTTGAGCTTAACACACTGTTCAGTTTTCAGGCTATCCGTTATTCTGGTAACAGTTGCTACAATGTTTTTCTAACAGCACTCATGACATTATTGACCCTCCTCACCCACATGGCAGTTACAAATAGACTCATCAAATTTGGAATAACCTAAGGGTCTATAAACACAAAGCCTATGACTTATCCCCTACACACACACACACACACACATACACACACACACACACATACACACACACACACACACACACACACACACATCTACAACAAGGGTTACTGTATATCAAGGATTACACACATATCAAGGATTTTATGACCTATCTTCTGCAATCACTGACATGTGCTCCATACATTGGACACAAACACAGTCCAGTAATTTAATAGCTACATCTCATATATATATATATATATATATATATATATATATATATATATATATATATTAGCTCTGAAACAACTAATGCTCTCAGCAACAGAAAAAAACTACCCTTCAGATGAATGGTTTGATATCTGATACATGCTATTTGATCTATGAGAGTATTTGATTCAATATATAGTATTTGATTCAAGGTAGCCCAGAATTACTAGTTCTGTCGACAGTCCTGATAGCACATGTGCTATACATCATTAACATTATATTATATTCTCTTTTTTTTATATTAAGAATTACACATAAACACATACTACACACACATATAACACACACCCCAATTCCTGCATCAACCTTCTCGCTATAACCCATCATATAATAGAAACTTTACAACTATACCCAACTTACAATTCAGCAACTGATTTGCCCCCACATTACAAGATAACTTAAATTTGTTATTTAATACAGGATTCATGCAGTCTCGATTAACAACTTAGGGAAATAGCCATAATTACTATTAAGGCCTCAATAATGGCACGAAATTCAAACACCCCAGTCCTGCATTATGCCCACATGGAAGTACATGATTAAGCAGGCCACAACCAACACTCTGATACATTGAACACGAGAAACAAGGAAACTCAGAGCTGTTCATCTAAATACATGTATATGTGTAATCCCTTACATAGTATAAGAGCGTCTTAAATATACATAAGGTGTTTATCTATGTACAGTGTCCGAGCATGCAGGCACGAAACCTAACATGTGTTTGCAGATTTTAAACAAGTTCTGAGCGGATTTTGTAAGTCTGTTTTTGAGAGTGTCTGCAGATGCACCGTGTTGTGGTAGATGATGGTGTTAAATTAGATTGAGATGGATCACACCTGAATTGTCCAATGTAGTAGGTGGCCAAGTCTAGGTTGAGCAGTAGTTGAAACGGATGATTTCTGGGGGCAGAATTTCTCTAAGAGTTTGCATCTCTGTCCCGACTGACGGCGTCTCAAGGCTTAAGTAGTTTCTCTGCACCAGGGGTTGGCAGGTCTTAGGCCAACCCCGACACCCATCTCGCCATTGGCCGAGCACCTGGAGCTGGCTTTAAATTATTTTTCCATAGTAAAGGGCTTCAAGCAGGCAGAATGATGCAGGCGCTGTCAGTCGTAACCAAGAAGATTTCTCAGAGAAGGTCGGCAGAGAAACGAGGAAAAACACGTGGCGAATTGCACCCACGAGACTTCGGTTTTCTTACAGGATACGGCACAACAGCTGGCCCATGGCCAACATAATTTTCGTCGTCGTAACTAACAATGTAGCCCGCTACACACGGCGACGATGCACCCTACATGGCAGTGCGTGACGGGGAGAACGCGCGAGCTTTTAAAATGGAATGATTTACGCGCATACCACCGAACTTAGCATTTTAACAACGGAGCACCGAATGAAGTACGGCACAAGATTTACCTATACATTATAGGCTACTTATTATTTAGAAACATATGAGTTGTAAAAGCAAAAATTTGTCTTGTTTCCATTTTAATCATATAAATTTATTTATTACAATACCATAAACACACTGACAAACTATAATAAGCAGCAACAATTGTACAAAAGTCCTTAAAATTCTATAATTTACTGGTACTTAACCTCTGCTCAAAGTAAATAAAAACGCTAAGAACAAAAGGTTTTAAAAAATACTTTTCATGTCCATTTTTAATTGCTGTAAAATTGTCTCATAAATTATTAATGAGAGGCAAAGTTGACGTACAAATTCACACATTTACATATTAAGAGCTCTTGTCTCTTGGACAGACATAGGAGGACCAACTTAGGGTATGTGTAGAGTGCAGGCAGGTTGTCAGATTCAAGCGCAGGTAGGCTCATATTGTAAAGGCAGATTATAGGTGCTGAAACACTATAGATTCAGTCACAGTATTGGAGTTAAGCAATGAAAAAACTATTGTGTTTAATCATTGTTTCAGAAAGTGTTAGCTTAAAACTGGAACAGGAGAGAAGTGGTGTCCATGAAATTAATCTCTATTAGCTTATCTGCAACACGTATTTCCTTTAATGTATCTCACCAGCTGTAATCTACAATGACCTGGTTGAAATATTCCTAGAGTCTCTTGTCCCAAAACTTGAATTTCATTAAAACTATAGATATCTGTGTTTCTGTATTCTTTAGGAAGTAATAAATTAACTCAAACAAATAAAACAAACGCATATAGAATGCTCCAACTTGTGGTTTCTGAAACCAGAATGAAAATTTCATTCTGGAAAACTGTCTGGGTCAGACTACCTGCACACATATACTGGTGCGTGCTGCCACTATACCCGCTCTCGTCTAAGCACATGTGATTATCTGCCATGCTGGTTGGCATCGATTATCAGAATCTAAAAACCTGCCT
This sequence comes from Magicicada septendecula, assembly GCA_034769895.1. Taxonomy (NCBI): domain Eukaryota; kingdom Metazoa; phylum Arthropoda; class Insecta; order Hemiptera; family Cicadidae; genus Magicicada; species Magicicada septendecula. The sequence goes on along the minus strand of CM068367.1, from coordinate 938,717,450 downwards.
GCACTCTACCCTCAGGCTAGTGTCTAGCCAATCAAAATCAGAAGAAGAGCAACTTATACAGGTGCTCATTCCAAGTTGTGTCAAAGTCAATTTGGTTTTTTCAGCTGACTTGGCAATACGAAATATGTTACTTTCGGGAAGGATTTTATGCTTGAAATGATATGATTTCAGCAATGGCATGATGAAAAATATATATAGTGTAACATGAGTTTTTTGATTTTTTGTTCTCTTAAATTTTTGTGCCCCCCCCCCCCCCCCCCAGCATGTTGTGGCCTAGACTACAGCCTACTCAGCCTAATGGTAAATCAGGCTCTGCACAGTAGACTTCCCTCTGGTAGTGGGGTTACACCTCCTTGTCCACAGAAAACATGCTGCTGTACAGCTTTCTAATTTGGACACTATTTGTAAATGGTGTGACATGTTTCATGGCTAACAACAGATTAACAATTAATACCAAGTGAGGGAAATCATTACTACAGCTGACAGAAAGTGTTGCTAAGTGCTTACTTAACAGTTACCACTTTGACAGTTTCATCATAGTAATTCTTTTAGAAAAAAGAGTATGAGCAAGTGCAAATAACTTTTTAATTGCCCCTCATATATGTAATTCTACTCCTGTGAAAAAAATAATTCACAATTAATATTTACTTAATTACAATATAACACCATTATTATAACTATGGGTGTTACCAGTATAATTTAATCAATAATAACAGTTAGTAACAATATAATTATTTATTTAATAATAATATATAATATTTATTGTCACTGTTAGTAATATAATCAACTTACTCAAAAAATGGAAATCTTCTGTCTAGAGGTAAAGTTGCTGCCAGTTCATAGTCCAAGTTGTTATTTAACAGCCAGACTAATTCTTGACACCATGTAGTACCTACAAAATGTGTATTACTTAAAATTTTAATTTAATTATAATAACTACACTTACAAATTTATGAATGATAACTTTCCATTTATATATAGACTCTATTATTCATATGGTTTATAAATGAGTGAATTGAATTAAAAATAAATATTTAATAAACTGTTAGATTCAAAAATATTATTATTTTTAAGACAAATATTTTTAGATTACGGTACTTCAATATATCAATTTTATCAAGTTCAAAATTTTAATTTATATTATAAAACAAAAATTAATAATGTTCATATGTTGCAAAATTTAAGTTAATTGATTATTTACTTCATCCAAGCAGAGTCAATTTCATAAACATGTGAATTTAAATGCTAAGCTGAGAAAATTCTGAAGGGCACTTGCACACTGACAGCCAGTACTGATTACATTAATAAATCAAGATATATTACACTGTTAAAAAATAAGGATAAAGCTTTTCTAAAATTTAAAAGTTATCTTGTTTATTTAAATGCTTACTTATAAGCATTAAACTCACCTAATTGCTTTTCTTGGTTGAAAGTAGCCAATTGTTTTAAGCTCATCCTGTAAGAAATTTACTTAATAAATCATTTCCTCATCTCAAACATCTAATAATGATGCTTAAGTTTCAATCTGGCAAACTTTAATAGAAAAGTGACTCTGCCAAGTCATTTTCACCATGTCATATATCCGTATATCTTGAAAACTCCACAATTGTATCTTTTACCAAGTTAAACTGTCTACAATTTTACAGTCTCTTGGGGTTAATTTTTTAAACATAAAGTTGAAGACTCCCAGCTGGCCATATCTACTTGGAGTATAACACATACAATAATTCAGTGCCCATCTCCCATACCTTTTAATACATCAGCTCTGTAATGCTGTTAATTCCAATGATGATGTTGTGGGGTTCTTTTTTATTAGCAGTGGACTGTATATTGTAAAACTAAAATAGTTAAAAGGATTTATTCTCATGTAATCAACAATGCATAAATATTAAGCGTTCACTGACCTTGTCCTTCTGCGTTGTAAATGTCCCGTTGTAAGCAACACTTCGCTTATTATTATTTTTTTTTTTGGCAGTCCTAAACTTAACAATAATATTCTAATAAACGTTAAACACATAAAATGAACACATGAAATAAGCGGAGTTTTAAATTACAAGTGAAGTAAAATAACAATAGCGGTGAATAGACTTTCTATTCTTGCGGTATGCGTGTATAAACCAAAAAGAACTGAACTGCACGATATGCCTTATACTACAGGAAATAAAAACACTCTAATTATGACTGTTGATTACTATGTGAATTGTACTTTGAAACAGTTAATGGGAGTGCACTCTATTAGAGAACTAATGAAGTAGAGATAGGGTAAGTTTAATTATTGCTATGAAAACAAAATATCTGACAGCTGTTCTATTTTTAAGTTTCTTATTGTCTTTTCTACTTCTGATTTCACCATATCTGGTTCTTTTTATTGTATTTTATAGCATCTTTGAATGTCGTCTGATAACATCTCATCTATTAAAGTTGGTCTCTGTTATGATGTTTCTGTTTTTATCTCTTATGTTCTGGGTTCATTATTTAAATTCTCTAGCAAAAGATGTTTACCTTTGTTATATCAACAATGCACTTTGAAATATGTATCCTCATCCTATTTTTAATAAGTCTGTTAAGCTATTTACCAGTTTGCACACATAGTTAAATTATTTCTTGTAAAATATGTTATATGAAAATGGCAGCATATATATCATTCAGTTTATGAAGCTATAAATACATAAAACAAGTCTTCACAGTTTTATAAAGACTTGTAAAGTTCTGATTTATAAACATTTTGGTATTTGAAAGTTGAACATCATAAACAAAGAAATTTCTGAAATGACACTATAAGTCTACACTGCATAAAGAAGACTGCTATCTCCTTGGATAAAACCAGTTACATGGACAACTGTTATATTGCAATATAATTATGGGAAATAGACAAATTGGGAAAAATATTCTTGCTTACAATGAACTTGTTGAAGGTAGGCAGCCATCTGCATCTTCAACAGATCACTGATTCAAGTGTGACCAAAGTAGGTAAAGAAGGATGACATTCTGTTCTTAGAGACAAATGCAGTGCTCTACTTTGTCAAAACTACAAAAGCAATCAAATCATACAGGAAAATTTCCTCAACATTGATAAATTAGTGTCATACACCAAGAATAAGTTTATTAAGTCTCATTGAACAGGAAACTTCTCAAATCTAAAACTCCTAACATCCCATTTCTGCCATAGCCTATCATCATGTGGTGGATTACTTGGCTTGAGAACACCTTTTAACTAGTATAATATTAAGAGATTCTTGTAAAGCCAAATTCTAGGGCTATTCAAAGACAAACTTGATCTGGCATCAAACAATTTGAAATGAATTCTTGACAAGGACTCAGGCTCCATCAGTCAGAAGTTGATGAAAAGATTTCAGCATGCCACTAGACAGGGGCTAACATCCAATAATTTATTACAGTTGAAGTGTGCTTCTACTGCATTTGAAAATGTTAAAAACTATTTTCTCTATATATAAGTGTGCAGACTGACATTCAACTCTTTTGTCCTTTGACAACTTACATCTCAACTGCTGTCTACTACAATGAAAAATTATGGAAACTTGAAAGCTTAAAGATCATGTACTTAAACAGTTGAAAATTTTGTCCATAAATGATCCCAACTGAAAACACCTAATAGTGTAATTTTTCTTTTCCTTTCAGATACTGAAGTGAGAACTTCATATATGGTACTATGATGCTCAGCTCACTCCTGAACAACTACCTCCTGCTCCTAGGGAATTAAACTGATTCAAGGTGTAATGAAACATGTAACAAAATGTATAATGAAATAGATGTAATGAAAAAGCAGTGTTGCCAGGTTAATCAAACCTCTTTTCCCCACATAGTTACCCAAAATTTTCCCGCTGCCACAAATATGTGTGCTTTAAGCATAGTGTAATATTTTAAAGAAATTGAGCATATGTATAAATACTATTACAAGAAAACATTATTATTAAAAATTATTTTATTTATGATAAAAGAAAATGTACTCACATGCTGAGAAATTGCGTTAAATACTTTTGAAATCCTTTTCCTGTACATAGTTCATTATTAGCCTAATATATTTACACAACTTTCTAAATCATGAAAACAATTTAAAATCAGAGATACCTATTTTTTATTATAATATTTATAATATCATCAAATAGAATGTTTGTGTATATGTTTAAAATGGTGAAAGAGTATAATTTTGTATCTTTGTTTACAATTTTTGTTAATCTGTGAGTTCGCGTCTGGTTTTTATGTTTCAAAATTCAATTTAGTCATTTAGCTATTTTATAATTTTGTAAAAAATTGAATTATTCCATTGCATATATTAATCAAAATATAAGATATAACATAAATATTATAAATCCATAATATAATAAATAATTATAATATAAGTATATAATAATTTTCACATTATGCTTTTCAACTAAATAGTGCATCAATCATATTGTTTTAATGGAAAAAATTATTTTTTACATATTGTGTGCTCAATGAATGCATGCTAAAACGATATGTGATATGATTCTATTTATGTTCAATGTAAATATTGTTACAACACAAATAAGCCACCCCAGACCACCACGGATAAAAAAGATAATATTAAAAATAAAAATACTTCATATTAAATAAAATGATTAAAAATAAATAAAATATAAAGACAGTGACATGACAAATGACGATATTACCTAACCCAAGTGATTGACCAAACAAACAGGAACCAACAAAGAAGGGAAAAACCAAAACCAAAGAAGAATAAAGACAATTGAAGGAAGTGAACGAATTCCTACAACTAAATAAAATCAAACCAGACGAGAAGGGGAGAACCGAATTAAAATGAAGCCAATTGAAAATGAAGAAGAAAGAGAAGAAGCAGAAAAATGAAGAGGAAACAAAGTGAAACCAAGGGATAAGTAACACCACATATAAAAGGGGGAAATGGTAAACTCAAATATAAAATATTGTAAATAAAACCAATAATTATCCAATAATGGAAATAAATATTATTGTAAATGAAATAATTAATATAACTGTTTTAACAAAAACAGTAAAGTAATTTAATAAAAAGGAAAAAGTACACTAACCCAAAAATTAGAGTTAGATATAGTAAAATATATAGAAAAATATCATTAATACTATGTATAATTTGTAATGAAAGAAATAGTGAGATAGTGAGAAAGTGAGAAAGAGAAATAATTATAGGGCTTACCCACTAAGAAACACTTAATGTAAACAGTTAAAAAAGTGCAATAGTGAAGGTGTAAATACCCCAAAATAGTGAGTGTATCAGTGATAAACACCAATTAATTAAAGGTGAAAGTGATAAGTGAAAAAAATGTTGTAAGTGATAAAAAAATAGTAATAGATAAGAAAACACTTAGTAAATCATTGATGAACCAATAAATGATTTAAGAGTGAGCTTATAAAAATTATATAGTTAAGGATAGTTAGAAATAGTATTTAAAGTAGAGATAGATAAAGGATTGTGACAATTTTAAAAAAATATTTAAATCGCACAAATAAAAAATTTTGCTTCTAACAAGTAAGAGTATTATCCACCCCTTACATATACCTAGATTCCTGCATTAACTTGAAATTGTCCCGTACCAACACGCAAAGAACGGTGTTATTTAGCTAATAATAATAATAAGTACATTAATTATTTAAAATACGTACTAAATAAATAAGGAAATTCCTAATTCATAACAAAAGTAACATAAAGTATTACAATTTAATTAATGAATAATTAATACTAAATAAAAGAACGAACTATTTTCTCAGTGCGTAAAACCGCGCCAGCTTACTGACCCCTCGCCGCTAAACTATGCACACATTCGCTAGTGAAACTTCGACATGTAAAGATTTCAGTTTTGTGTTGTCCACATACACGTAGGTGTATGCCGTTAAAAAGATTATATTCAGTTTGTGGTGATATCGTTTTGAAAAATGTAGCATGGAAATAATAAAAAAAAATATATAATGTAGTGTGTGAAGTTATAAAAAAAAAAGAAAGGAAAACTTAGCCGACACATCTCTTAAAAAATAAAACTGTAAGTGGTAAGATATGTTACTTACCAGACTTTAGTACTGCAAAATAAGAACTGTAATTAAGGTGTAAAATGTGAACAACTAACTCCAGAAGTGGAAAACTCAAACTACAACAGCATGAACTTCTAGTAAAAAATCCGATCGTCGAGACTACCAGATACAATCAACCTAATGGAGCATCAAGAGGAACCATGTATTGCACCCTAGAAGACGACAGAAGATGACCATCATGGACCCCACAACAACCTCATGTTAAATTCAGGTGATATCCAAACATAATATTTGTAACAATTTGTTTCAACAAGAGAAGTAACAAAAGAACAGTAAAGAACTTTTGGTAATTTAAAGAATAACTTATAAGATTTGTAATTTCTGTAATGAAGTAGTAGTAACATCACAATATGTAAATGTAAGGTAATTCTATAATTTACAACCAACATTATTCTTCAAATAATTTGGTTAAAGTTGTGATAAATTAAAACATAACAAAGTTGAGACCCGGATCCGAGGTACTTAAAACAATATCTAGATAAATACGTTTGAGATAAAAGGAATAAGACATTTAATATTTTTAAAGCATTAAATGCAGAATTTACTAGAGTAATTCTTTTCAAAACAAAGTAAACCATGAGATTTGAATAATAATAAAGAGATGTTTTTGCTAACACCTAGCGAGTGAATAAATTTATGCAATCCTTGACTAATTCCTATGTAATAATGTGTTATAATTTGTTAGTAAGTAAGTTTTACTAACAACGGCAGCTAGTTTAATTAACAGGTAACGAATTGAACTAGTTCCCGACTTTTGTGATGTCTTAACAAGGGAGACGTCACAGGATATGATGTTATTCAGGGGAGAAAGCCCATGTAAGATGAACAGTTTGTGTTAACATGGAAAGGAGAAAGGAATTAAGAATTTAAATATATAATTAATAAACACCCTATGTTATAAGGGAAAATAAATTAAATAAGTTTGAAGGAAGTGATGATATTTCTCACTCAAAATAATAGCAAAAGAATGAAATGTATGTTAAACCAACAGTAACTAATAACTTGTAAAGAATTGTTCATGTTAATTTTATGGATAGGATATGGCTGAAGGAAGCTTACAGTCCATAGGCCTAATTGTTATATTTTAAGTATTAAGATATAGAAAATAATCTTGACATGTAATCAGAACAAAAACAAATTCAAGACACAACAACCACTAAACAAATCAATTGTAACAACAGGACAAAACGCCTTGTAATAAAATGAAATATAATTAGAATATAATAAGTAAAAATAATCAATGGTTACTTCGGCCGAGGAAATGCCTAACTGTCAAAACCAATAATAACAAATTGTATAAAATCCACCAGGAAATTTACAAATCTAAGGCAAGTAACTAGCCAAAAATAATGTATAAATCATTTTAAAAGAAAAATGTTACAATAAGAGTTTAAATTAAAAGAAATATGTAATTATCAGATGTCAGCATAATTAGACAAAAGTTAACATCTAATAGAACATGACCTTATGAGGTATTATTTTAATCTTTGAAAGAAAATAAATACAATAGTGATAATATTTAATACCCAGAAAGGAAGACAGAAGAATAAAATCAATCAGAAAATATATAATAAATTTTGAATAAAAATTCAAATATAATAACAATGCTTTTAATCGAGGCCTTAACCAGGGTTTCAGTTACCATTGGTTACTAATTTACCGTTAAATTTACTTACTCGAAAAATGACACTTGGGTAGTAGGGACGCAAGATATTGTATGACCGAAATTTTATTTTAAAAAGTTTAAAAAACATCCAAAAGTCAACAACATGTACCAGTGAAAGGAGATGAAGAGGTTCAACGATTAACAGATGTCCAGGAACCAAATAAACGAAAATTAAATAGCAGAAATTCCCAAGACTCCAAAATTGTCTAAGTAGCCTAAGTAACTCCAAAATTGATGAATTTTCCATTATCAAGAACCACGATCTATCACAACCTTCTAAACTGATAAGTATCATTTAAATACAATAATCCCAGGAATAAAAGCACTTTATATATTTCTCATATCAATAAAAAACTCTCACTATCAAGTAAAAATAATTTTCTTTCAAGGATTGAATAATATAAACTTACGTAACAAAATTGTTAACTAAAAAATAACCTCGCACTAACCTGCCAAATTTGTAACAACTATTACTACACTGCCGAACAATTTGTAAAAACACACTTTATACCATTTAAGTACGGATAAGGTACGGTAGTGTACTTTTTTAAAGTAACCATATTTTATGTTTTCTTTATAATCCAAAGAACCCCAAATTTTGAGCGAGTTGATATATAGTGTACAAATAGACGCCATGTCAGCATCAGTATAACTCGTTTCAAAATTAATTTCGTCAGCCTAGAAATTTATGTTTCATGTCTTTAGCCGGACCAATTTTATTGAAAACTAACTTATAATGTTTGTGTCACATTGACCAATGACCAAACCATAATTACAGATACAGTACAGAGTATTACCATTGTTTTATTTCATAGGAAGTTGTATAATATATGTGTGTGTTAGCGATTTCACTGAGCAGACAACTAGCGCTCTTGCCATATGGGCAATACAGTAAGCTGTACAGAGGCGGGAATTGTGACGTCTCCCTTGTTAAGACAACACAAAAGTCGGGAACTAGTTCAATTCTTTACCAGTTAATTAAACTAGCTGCCATTGTTAGTAAAACATCCTTACCAAAACAAATTACAACACAATTATGACACAGGAAATTGACAAGGATTGCACAAATTTATTCACTCATTTGGTGTTAGCGAAAACATCTCTTTATTACTATTCAAATATTATGTTTGACTTTGTTTCTTTTTAAAGAAAATTTACTTTAGTAAATTCTGCTTTTACTACTTTAAAGATATTAAGTTTATTATTCCTTTTATCTCAAAAAATTACTCATCTAGATGTTAGTTTTAAATACCTCGGATCCGGGTCTGAACTTTCTCAAAATAATTAATTTATCACAAACTTCAACCAAATTATTGGAAGAATAATATTGGTGGTAATCTACATTATTATCTTACATTTATCTATATATTGCTGTTACTACTACTACATTACAAAAATTACAAATCTGATAATTTCTTCTTTACATTATTAAAGTTCTTTAGTGTTCTTTTGTTACTTCTCTTATTGAAACAAAAATTTACAAATGTTGTGTTTGGATATCACCTGAATTTAATATGAGGTTGTTGTTGGGTCCTTGGGTGTCATCTCCTGTCGTCTTCTAGGGTGGAGTACATGGTTCCTCTTGAAGCTACATCGGGTTGATTATATCTGCTCTCGACGATTGGTTTTTTTACTTGAAGTTCATACTGTTGTAGTTAGAGTTTTCTTCGTCTGGATTTTGTAGTTCACATTTTACACCTTAATTATAGTTCTTACTTTGCAGTACTAAAGTCTGGTAGTTACATATCTTACAACTTACAGTTTTATATTTTTAAAAGAGAAGTGATGGCTAATTTTTCCTTTCTGTATATTCTTCCTAACTCTACACACACTACATTTTTCGAAATAAAATCATCTCACACTGGATATTCGTTTAACGGCATACACTTACATGTATGTAGACAACACAAAACTCACATCTTTTCATGACGAAGTTCTACTGGCGACTGCGCGTATAGTTTAGGGGTGAGGGCTCAGTAAGCTGGTGCGTATTTACGCACTAAGAAAATAGTTTGTACTTTATATATTATTAATTATTCATTAATTAGAATGTAAATACTTTATGTTAACTTTCTTACGACTTAGAGATTTCTTTATTTATATAGTCGCATTTTTAATAATTAAAGTAATTATTATTATTATTCTTTACTTAATACCTTTCTTGGCGTGTTGGTACTGGACAATTTCAAGTTGATTCAGGAATCTGGGTATAGGTAAGGGTGGATAATACTCTTACTTATTAAAAATAAAAAATTATATTTGTGCGATTTTCAATACTTTTAAAATCGTCACATCCTCCTGCACTTAACTACGAAAAACGGGGTGGTGCAATAATAATAGAAAATCTAATAAACACAATTATATTTTTATCTTTCGTGAAATTCCCTTTCTCTCGTTTCTTACCGTACTAACTTATATTTTAATCCTTAATACTAATTTCCCTAATTATCCGTAACTCACAATATCGTGGCCCGACTGACATCGGCTTACTCTAACTACACCAGTTAGCTTTCAGCACTCTTTAATGATCTTTGGCACCTTTCTGCCCCCATCATTACCCTTTTCAGTCGGCGCCGTTGTGACTTGTTACGTTACACATATATAACTCTCAATTATATATCATCAAATTATCTCTAATATAATCTAAAGAGGATCCCATACTCCACTTTAGATTATTGTTAATCCTAGTGTCTTAGGTTACTTGAGAAGCGGAACTTCACGAAGTTAATTCTTATTACATATGGAATCTTATATTAATTAATCAAGATAACTTATCTCACAACAATTCAATTCTCTGTACTGACATATATAATTAATAAAAACAAAAACTAATACCATCGTATAGAGGAGAGAAATTTCATATATGAAAAGTTCATTGCTTTAACAATGGCACAAAGGGTCAGCTGTTTTGGGGAGTCGTCTAGGGTGGTAATTTAGGACAATTCAAAACAGGAAAGAGCGTGTCTAAGGTGGTTTGTTTGGTTTAGCGAGGGGAAGTTATGAATAAGATGAGTGCATACAAAGGGGAGAGTTTACATTCCACAACACGTATTTAACATGAACAGACTGGCTTCTACCGACAGGTTTGGAATGGAATACTTACCAGCGATGACTTGTTTAATACGGCAAAGTCGCGATACTAATATTATTATAAGATACTTAAAACTTTACTCATTTATTTTTTGTTTATTTCTGAGTGAATAAATTTATGTTTGTCCAAGTTATTGTTAACGAATTATAAAATTACACACCAACAACAACATCATTATTTCTTTTTTCACAGTAGCAGAGTGGCGCAATTTTGTGACGTCTCCCTTGTTAAGACAACACAAAAGTCGGGAACTAGTTCAATTATTTACCCGTTAATTAAACTAGCTGCCGTTGTTAGTAAAACATCCTTACCAAAACAAATTACAACACAATTATGACACAGGAAATTGACAAGGATTGCACAAATTTATTCACTCATTTGGTGTTAGCGAAAACATCTCTTTATTACTATTCAAATATTATGTTTGACTTTGTTTCTTTTTAAAGAAAATTTACTTTAGTAAATTCTGCTTTTACTGCTTTAAAGATATTAAGTTTATTATTCCTTTTATCTCAAAAAATTACTCATCTAGATGTTAGTTTTAAATACCTCGGATCCGGGTCTGAACTTTCTCAAAATAATTAATTTATCACAAACTTCAACCAAATTATTGGAAGAATAATATTGGTGGTAATCTACATTATTATCTTACATTTATCTATATATTGCTGTTACTACTACTACATTACAAAAATTACAAATCTGATAATTTCTTCTTTACATTATTAAAGTTCTTTAGTGTTCTTTTGTTACTTCTCTTATTGAAACGAAAATTTACAAATGTTGTGTTTGGATATCACCTGAATTTAATATGAGGTTGTTGTTGGGTCCTTGGGTGTCATCTCCTGTCGTCTTCTAGGGTGGAGTACGTGGTTCCTCTTGAAGCTACATCGGGTTGATTATATCTGCTCTCGACGATCGGTTTTTTTACTTGAAGTTCATATGGTTGTAGTTGTAGTTTCCTTCGTCCGGATTTTGTAGTTCACATTTTACACCTTAATTATAGTTCTTACTTTGCAGTACTAAAGTCTGGTAGTTACATATCTTACAACTTACAGTTTTATATTTTTAAAAGAGAAGTGATGGCTAATTTTTCCTTTCTGTATATTCTTCCTAACTCTACACACACTACATTTTTCGAAATAAAATCATCTCACACTGGATATTCGTTTAACGGCATACACTTACGTGTATGTAGACAACACAAAACTCACATCTTTTCATGACGAAGTTCTACTGGTGACTGCGTGTATAGTTTAGGGGCGAGGGCTCAGTAAGCTGGTGCGTATTTACGCACTAAGAAAATAGTTCGTACTTTATATATTATTAATTATTCATTAATTAGAATGTAAATACTTTATGTTAACTTTCTTACGACTTAGAGATTTCTTTATTTATATAGTCGCATTTTTAATAATTAAAGTAATTATTATTATTATTCTTTACTTAATACCTTTCTTGGCGTGTTGGTACTGGACAATTTCAAGTTGATTCAGGAGCATATTCAAGTTAGCATATTCTTATTTCAATATTTTTAAAATCGTCACAGAATCATTCGAACGATCCAGCCGTCACCGCTGATAACACCAATCTAACTTATAAATTCACAAATTTAATTGTTTTCATTAAACAATTTGGCGCCACCCGGGATTCACGGCCCCTATGAAATTACAGGTAGGTTATACTGATAATTGTGACAACGCTATGGACTTCAGTAGCAACAACCATTAATGTAACGACTGAGACGAACACACCACACTAACACTTTCTACACATAAAAAACAGGTGTACACATTTTACAGATACGGACCCGAGCAATTATTAAACGTTACAGATTGGCTTCCATCGCAGGGCTTAAACATAGCGACACCATTTCAGATCGTTACAGATTGGCGACCAACGTAGTGAGGCTAGAAAAGGACGACTAGCGGCGATTATGAAAAGACATCATATGGTTACAAGATTCGACATTAATAAAGGAACAAACCAAGAAGAAATGGAAGAAATTGAGGAAATGATTGGAGGATTGTTTGAAGAGGATCCCCAGGGGGAACAACCGGAAAATCCAAACCAACCAGAACCAGAAATTGAAGTAGTAGTTGAAGTCCAACCAGTCAAACCAACCCAAATAATGGACGCCAAATTCCAAGAAATGATGAGGATTATGGTGGAACAATTAAACAGAAACCAGGAGAAAACTGATAAAAATTTTAAGAAACAAGAGCAAAAAATTAATAATAAAATGGACCAAAACAAGGAAGAATTGAATAAAAAATTAGAATCATTATAAGAGGGAATGAAGGAAGAAAGGGAATTCTTGAATGAAAAACTGGACCGAAACAGCGAAGAATTGAAAAAGCAAATCAAGGAGAACATGGAACTTCTAAATAATAAAATGGAGAGCAACCATGAAGCCTTGAAAAGAAGCCAAGACATGCTAGAAAAGAAGAGTGAAGAGCTGAAGAAACAGATCAAGAGAGATCTGGAAATAGTGAATAAGAAGATTGAAAATAGTAATGATACGCTCCAACGGAAATTGAAGGAAGACAGCGAAAAAACCAAAGAGGAATTGAAACAACAACTGATAGAATGTCAGGAGGAGATTAAACAAACGGTAACCGAAACAAATGAGACTGTGATACAAGTCCGGGAAGAGTTAACCAATAAAATCAGCAATGTCGAGGAGGAAGGTAGAATGAGAGCGACAGAATTTTATCAAGTCACCACCGAAGAATGCCAGAGAAATAAACAGGAGGTGATTAAGAAGCTGGAGGAGAGGCATCAGGAAATACAATTAGATGTCAATGATCGTGTAGAAAGGGTATACACCACCATCAACAAAGTAGACGGACAGACAAAAGAGAACAAGGAGAAGATCCAGGGAATCAGCCAAAGGGAGAAGCAAATGCAGGAAGAGCTGGATGCACTGAGGGAGAAACCTTGTCAAAATACCCACATTATAAACAACGATAACAGAGATGTAATCAACTTCCGCAGCTACCGGCGGAATCCAATGGAATTCCTCAAAAGAGTAGAGGAATTAATAGAAAAGAATAGGGAAACCAGGTGGACAATCGTAAGAAGCCTCATAGATGAAATGTTCAGAGATACCCACGACAACTGGTGGACGGCAACTCGACCAGAGATAAATTGTACAGAGGAATTTAAAAAACAATTCCAAGAAAAATACTGGTCTGAGTCTACCCAAAATGTAGTCTGGAATGACATTAGCAATGGGAGGTACGAACCACAAGAACGTCTTACTGTTTAGGTAAGGTATGCTTGGCCAGAAACCTAGAACCCAAGATCCCCGAGAAATCTCTGGTGATACAGCTTGGGTACCACTACAAGGAAGCAGTACAAAAAGCCAGGAGACAAGGGCAGATCAAGACAATACAGGGGATGGCAAATCTGCTAGAGGATCACGAGAACGATAGGCAGTATCGTCGTAATCGAATGGTCAATTTGAGATATAACCGTGGGGACGAAAACCAAAACCCACCTAATTACAATTCATCCTATTACAAACCCCAGTACAATGTCCCGAGTAACCAAAACCGGAATGATAATAACTGTCAATATAGGGGTAACCGCCCGAATTATAATCAGGGCAATCCACCGTTCAGCGGAAATAATCAGAACAATAACAATTACAGGGGCGATGGACCAAACCAGCGTCCCAACAAATACCCCAGCAATAATCACAATTATGGGAATAATAACAACCCGAATTATCAAAATAATAATAGAAGAGGAAACGGAGATAACCGGAATAATAACAATCAGCCGAGGGTACACTTTATAAGAGGGAACACTCGAAATAATCAAGGGAGGCATTACCCAAGACCACCATCCAATGAACAAAACAATGATAACGGTCAGAGTGATAACCAAAACCCAAGGAAAGAGAATGCAGAAAATGTACGACAGGTAAACAATGTTGTAGGAGTGAGATCCGGAAGTGGTAACCAGAGAAGGGACGCACCATCCGGAAGTAACCAGCCAGAAGAAGAAAACTATGACTGGATACCTTTCAGTGATGATCCCGCAGAGAATTTTCGCATAGCGTATAACAAACGAAACCCGCCAGAACGTTGGATTCCATCAAGAAGTAATGGAAACCAATCAAACACCTCTCAGGGAGGAAGGCAAGTCATCGATGAAGAAGAAGAAACGGCCGATCGATGGAATGCTTAATAAACCATAACAAATAAATTTAAAAATTATCCAGAATAAATGTAGAAGATCTAACATTTGAAGGAGTAGAGGAGAAAGACAACAAAGAGTGATATACTAGAGAAGGTATTCCTCGACATATGTGGACCATTCCCACGTAGCGGAGGAAGGCATGGATACAAGTTCATCGTAATTATACTTGACCATTACACCAAGTACACCAAACTATACGCTATAAACAGAGCCACAACAAATAAAATATTAGATATTATCAAAAATTAATACATTTCAGAAATTGGAAAACCGTACATGATAATAACCGATCACGGGACACAATTTAAAGGGAAAAGGTGGAGAGAAGAATGAATGAAATTGAACATCAAAACATATAAAACTTCCGTATACCACCCTAGTAGTAATCCAGCAGAAAGGATGTTGAGAGAGGTGGGATGCATTTTGAGAACTTATTGTCATAATAACCAAAGGGAATGGCACAAATATTTAACTTCAACCGAAGTATTTTTAAATATCAGCCATCACCAGTTTACTGAGAATACACCATACTTAATGATGTTCAAGAGGAAACCAAATAGAGAGATACAAGAGATAATAGAATTCCCAAAAAACCCAGAAGACCCGTATGATAAAAACAAATGGTACAGCCTAATTATGGAAAAGATTGAGAAACAAAAAGCCAAATATGCTAAAAACCAGCCCAAAATAATCAAATATAAAGAGGGAGAAAAGATATTAATCAAAAATCGTGAACTGCCAAGTACACTGGAAGGTATAGCAAAGAAATTGTTATTGCTCTATACCGGACCATATGTCATCACAAAGGATAATGGTAACAATACTTACCAAATAAGTAATATAAACACAAGAAAAATAAAAGAAGTTTACAACCAAGCTTCAATAAAAAAGTTTTATGAAGAAGAATAAATCACTAGAAATGAAATAAACAAATTTCAAAATTCAAAAAGTTTGTAAGAGCAACTTACTGCCTTATTTAGATGACATATGAGGAATGGAAAAAATAAAATAAATTAATAAAAATATAAAAACAAAGGAATAAGGTACCAAAATTCCTACCAAGTAAAATCAACTTACAGTCAAATTAAAGTTGAAATATGAAGTATAAAATAAAAAAGTATAATAAGGGAATAAGTTACACAAATTCCTATAAAAAAAAGTAAGAACCACAAACTTACAATAAAATTTAAACAAAAAGTACCTAAAAAGGAATAAGCTACAAAAATTCCTATAAAGTAAGAGTACTAACTTCCAAAAAATTATCAAAAATGATATTTAAAACAAATTAAAATTAACAGAAATAAAATCAAGCTAAAACTGCTAAGATAAATACCTGAAATTAAAATGAATCGAATATATTCAAAGAAAAAAAAAAAAAATCAGAACTGGTACAAGGAAGAAAAAGAAATTACGTATAAAACAAATATACAAAAAAAAATGGCTAAAGCAGAATACTGCTAAACAACCAAGAAAAGATAAAAGATGTCTAAGATAATTGAAATGATCACAATGAAAATAGAAAAACAAACTAATGAAAAGTGAGATATGATGAAATTAACATATAAATAAATAAAAAAAACAATCAACTGTATGAGTAGATGACAGTATATTGCAAAGGTACAGCGGAAGGAAGAATGAGTAAAAGGCCAAAGTGATCTAAAAACAAACCACAAGGTGGACAATCCCAAGATATATTATTATTATTAATTTAAGTCACAAGTTGGCAAAAAAGGTATTTAAGATTGAGTGTTGAAAAATCCAGCAATCCAAAAAATAAACTGAGCAGAGACGATGTTCCTCTGGTCTCAGAAAAAATGAGTAGTAATGGAAGAAACCAGCTACTAAAAAGTTAGGGAAAAAATTGTGTATAAGGGAGAACACACCAATGGAAATAAAAAACAGAGCCAAATAAAATGGAATGAATCGAGTAAGAAGAGAAATAAGAATGGAGAAACAAACAAGAGAGAAAAGGAAAAAGATTATATATAACTGATAATTTCATAAAAAACTATGTTAGTGTTTTATTAAAATGATCAATTTTGAAGAAGAGGCATTATGTTACAACACAAATAAGCCACCCCAGTACCAGGGATAAAAAAGATAATATTAAAAATAAAAATACTTCATATTAAATAAAATGATTAACAATAAATAAAATATAAAGACAGTGACACGACAAATGACGATATTACCTAACCCAAGTGATTGACCAAACAAACAGGAACCAACAAAGAAGGGAAAAAACCAAAACCAAAGAAGAATAAAGACAATTGAAGGAAGTGAACGAATTCCTACAACTAAATAAAACCAAACCAGATGAGAAGGGGAGAACCGAATAAAAAAATGAAGCCAATTGAAAATGAAGAAGAAGGAGAAGGAGCAGAAAAATGAAGAGGAAACAAAGTGAAACCAAGGGATAAGTAACACCACATATAAAAGGGGGAAATGGTAAACTCAAATATAAAATATTGTAAATAAAACCAATAATATCCAATAATGGAAATAAATATTATTGTAAATGAAATAATTAATATAACTGTTTTAACAAAAACAGTAAAGTAATCTAATAAAAAGGAAAAAGTACACTAACCCAAAAATTAGAGTTAGATATAGTAAAATATATAGAAAAATATCATTAATACTATGTATAATTTGTAATGAAAGAAATAGTGAGATAGTGAGAAAGTGAGAAAGAGAAATAATTATAGGGATTACCCACTAAGAAACACTTAATGTAAACAGTTAAAAAAGTGCAATAGTGAAGGTGTAAATACCCCAAAATAGTGAGTGTATCAGTGATAAACACCAATTAATTAAAGGTGAAAGTGATAAGTGAAAAAAGATATTGTAAGTGATAAAAAAATAGTAATAGATAAGAAAACACTTAGTAAATCATTGATGAACCAATAAATGATTTAAGATTGAGCTTATAAAAATTATATAATTAAGGATAGAAATAGTATTTAAAGTAGAGATAGATAAAGGATATGATGTTATTCAGGGGAGAAAGCCCATGTAAGATGAACAGTTTGTGTTAATCTATAATTTACAACCAACATTATTCTTCAAATAATTTGGTTAAAGTTGTGATAAATTAAAACATAACAAAGTTGAGACCCGGATCCGAGGTACTTAAAACAATATCTAGATAAATACGTTTGAGATAAAAGGAATAAGACATTTAATATTTTTAAAGCATTAAATGCAGAATTTACTAGAGTAATTCTTTTCAAAACAAAGTAAACCATGAGATTTGAATAATAATAAAGAGATGTTTTTGCTAACACCTAGCGAGTGAATAAATTTATGCAATCCTTGACTAATTCCTATGTAATAATGTGTTATAATTTGTTAGTAAGTAAGTTTTACTAACAACGGCAGCTAGTTTAATTAACAGGTAACGAATTGAACTAGTTCCCGACTTTTGTGATGTCTTAACAAGGGAGACGTCACAGGATATGATGTTATTCAGGGGAGAAAGCCCATGTAAGATGAACAGTTTGTGTTAACATGGAAAGGAGAAAGGAATTAAGAATTTAAATATATAATTAATAAACACCCTATGTTATAAGGGAAAATAAATTAAATAAGTTTGAAGGAAGTGATGATATTTCTCACTCAAAATAATAGCAAAAGAATGAAATGTATGTTAAACCAACAGTAACTAATAACTTGTAAAGAATTGTTCATGTTAATTTTATGGATAGGATATGGCTGAAGGAAGCTTACAGTCCATAGGCCTAATTGTTATATTTTAAGTATTAAGATATAGAAAATAATCTTGACATGTAATCAGAACAAAAACAAATTCAAGACACAACAACCACTAAACAAATCAATTGTAACAACAGGACAAAACGCCTTGTAATAAAATGAAATATAATTAGAATATAATAAGTAAAAATAATCAATGGTTACTTCGGCCGAGGAAATGCCTAACTGTCAAAACCAATAATAACAAATTGTATAAAATCCACCAGGAAATTTACAAATCTAAGGCAAGTAACTAGCCAAAAATAATGTATAAATCATTTTAAAAGAAAAATGTTACAATAAGAGTTTAAATTAAAAGAAATATGTAATTATCAGATGTCAGCATAATTAGACAAAAGTTAACATCTAATAGAACATGACCTTATGAGGTATTATTTTAATCTTTGAAAGAAAATAAATACAATAGTGATAATATTTAATACCCAGAAAGGAAGACAGAAGAATAAAATCAATCAGAAAATATATAATAAATTTTGAATAAAAATTCAAATATAATAACAATGCTTTTAATCGAGGCCTTAACCAGGGTTTCAGTTACCATTGGTTACTAATTTACCGTTAAATTTACTTACTCGAAAAATGACACTTGGGTAGTAGGGACGCAAGATATTGTATGACCGAAATTTTATTTTAAAAAGTTTAAAAAACATCCAAAAGTCAACAACATGTACCAGTGAAAGGAGATGAAGAGGTTCAACGATTAACAGATGTCCAGGAACCAAATAAACGAAAATTAAATAGCAGAAATTCCCAAGACTCCAAAATTGTCTAAGTAGCCTAAGTAACTCCAAAATTGATGAATTTTCCATTATCAAGAACCACGATCTATCACAACCTTCTAAACTGATAAGTATCATTTAAATACAATAATCCCAGGAATAAAAGCACTTTATATATTTCTCATATCAATAAAAAACTCTCACTATCAAGTAAAAATAATTTTCTTTCAAGGATTGAATAATATAAACTTACGTAACAAAACTGTTAACTAAAAAATAACCTCGCACTAATCTGCGAAATTTGTAACAACTATTACTACACTGCCGAACAATTTGTAAAAACACACTTTATACCATTTAAGTACGGATAAGGTACGGTAGTGTACTTTTTTAAAGTAACCATATTTTATGTTTTCTTTATAATCCAAAGAACCCCAAATTTTGAGCGAGTTGATATATAGTGTACAAATAGACGCCATGTCGGCATCAGTATAACTCGTTTCAAAATTAATTTCGTCAGCCTAGAAATTTATGTTTCATGTTTTTAGCCGGACCAATTTTATTGAAAACTAACTTATAATGTTTGTGTCACATTGACCAATGACCAAACCATAATTACAGATACAGTACAGAGTATTACCATTGTTTTATTTCATAGGAAGTTGTATAATATATGTGTGTGTTAGCGATTTCACTGAGCAGACAACTAGCGCTCTTGCCATATGGGCAATACAGTAAGCTGTACAGAGGCGGGAATCATTCGAACGATCCAGCCGTCACCGCTGATAACACCAATCTAACTTATAAATTCACAAATTTAATTGTTTTCATTAAACAATTTGGCGCCACCCGGGATTCACGACCCCTATGAAATTACAGGTAGGTTGTACTGATAATTGTGACAACGCTATGGACTTCAGTAGCAACAACCATTAATGTAACGACTGGTGTGAGACGAACACACCACACTAACACTTTCTACACATAAAAAACAGGTGTACACATTTTACAGATACGACTGAGTCTTTCAGATCGTTACAATATCGATTTCTTATAATAAAATACATATAAACACTATTATGTCCTCATCTCATTTTGTTATCAAGTCACTCTCATTTGAACCTTAATTCTTCTTAGCAAAATCTCTCTTTTTTCAAATATACACGAGCAACCTTTTACACATTGAATCAGTTCATTTGCCATTTGGCACTGAAATTCTCACTTCTGGCGTATGTCTCACTACACCTAATGTTTGTTTGTTTTTGTTTTTTTGACTTAGCAGTTGCATTGTATCCTTATAATAGAGGCATACAGATATTCTAATATTTTAGTTTTAATGTAGAATGTATATAAGATGAAAGGATTTGTATGATTGTCGTCTAAAAAATACTAGTTTGAATTTTGCTTATTATTATCATTATTACTATTATATTTGCTCTTTGGCAACTTGACAACAAAGGCCTTTAGCCCAACATTGCCCACAAGAAGTATTACTCATTACCATGCTTATTCCTTACTTACATTCTAGCTTAACAGTGAAAATGGAAATTTGTACATACATTGACAAAAACAATCTTTTCAGAGCCAATACATTAAACTTACTGTTTTCAGGGAAAACAATACTGTCCATTGTTAACTGTTCATTTCCGAGGTCTTCTTTCAGGTTACCTTTTACTCCATATCTCTGAGTTTGGCAGGAGCACTACAGTCTTCACTTACCATAAATGTTTCTCCGTTAGTACTCTGCCACAAGTGCATATGGCTCATTCTTGTCCTTGTATAAGGTAAAAAGATGTCAGGTTCATGTGCCAAATTTGTAATATGGTGATATAAACTTGTTCATGACAAATGCGATAACCCGTCCCTTGGCATTTACAGACACTCTACTGCAGCAGAAAGTGTGCTGTACCATGAATTACACATCTACTGCCATACACTAATAACGGTCTTTGTGGCAGCTACTTTTGCATCCTTAGATTGTGTAGTAATTGCATCGACGTCTACATTGTCTGGAGCCATGGGCGCCCATATGTGGGGTCAAGAGGGCCGCTCGCCCCCCTGGCTCAGAAGAATATCTGCCGCAAATGCTACAGATGTGTCCGAAGTCGTTCTTGAAATACAATTTCAAGAACTTTACTAGCGACTGAGTAAATATGCTGGAAGCCGGGGTTAGTTTCACACAGTGCTATGCTCACAGTCTATGACTGTTTGACAGCTAGAGATGCCTAGGACGTAAACTGCAAAATTGCCTCGCAGTAGAGCGCGGATTCAAATTTTAAATATACAGTACTAAATATTTAAAAAATTAAAGAAATCAACTGTTTCTAAAGCGTATAATATAATTAAGTAATCCGCATAACTGAATAATATTTTCTAACATATTTATACCTATTTTTTGTGAATTAAACTCTTGATGCCTGAATTTTGCATAGTTACGTGTAATTATGTGTAAAAAAGTGTCCATTTTCTATGAATAATTAATTGTTATCGGTAAGATAGTATAGTAATATAAAAAACTATTTAATGTAAAATGTATATTAAAATTTTATTTTGTATTACAATTAATTTCATTAGCAACTGACGGATTGATAAAAAATTTAATAAAATTGAATTACAATTTTGGTTTTATAGTTACTAACATTTATTATATTAGATTAGTTAATTAAATTATACGCATTAAAAACATTTGATTTCTTTTATTTTTTAATATTTAGTATATTTGAATCCGCGCTCTACTGCGAGGCAATTTCGCGGTTTGCGTCCTACGCGTCTCTAGCTGTCGAACAGTCATAGAATGTGAGCGTAGCGTCATCTGAAACCAACCCTGGTCTGCGTGTGTTATTTACTCGGTTACTCACTTGATCGTTGGATCCACTAGTCCGAGTATTGTATTTATGCATTTAGATAATTTAAGTATTTGGTCATATATGCTGTCTCAGCCGAAGCTCGTCAGGTGTAAACTAAACGAGATTCTAGCATTATTTCCTGAGTATATCCAGTGCCAAAATTGTGAGTTTTTTAAGTGAATTCGATTAACATTTTGCTGTACAGAGCATTTCAACTAGATGGTCAGAGAAGTATAAATCTATTCGGATCTTTTCAAATAACTTTATGGCCATTAAAGAAATTCTATGCACTCTTTCAACTAATCCTAAAGTAAACCAAGAAACCCGATCACTTGCTACTCAGCTGGACAGTGCAACGTCTACAGTTAAGTTTATTGAATGCTTGATTATTATATCGAGATATGCATCATATCTTGAACCAGCTGTGAACAAGTTACAAAAGGTAGACTGTGATTTACATAACGGTACATAAATACGTGAAGACTGATTTAGTTAGAGTGTTCCAAAAGCACAGAGATAAAAATAAAAATACAGAGGAATTTTCCGAGCTATTCATGGAAATCACAGCAATTTGTGAAAAGTTGGATATTGATGTAAAGATACCATGACTAGCTGAAAGGCAAAAGCACCGATCAAATTCAAACGTACAAACTTCTTCCCCTTTGGATTACATTTCAGAATTAACAGTTTCATTCCCTACTTGGACTCCCTGTTAACTTCTCTCAATACAAGATTTGGGGAAACCAATGAAACTCCATTAAAGGCTGGTATTTTACATCCTCTTCATTTGAAAAAAGAGAAGAATGAAGTTTATACAGAGATCATAAAATCATTAGTAGGCTTCTACAATATTGAAAACCTGGAAGCAGAGGCCAGGACACGGTACGATGTGTGGAAAAGCAAGCAATGCTGTAAAAATGTGAAAATTTCTTATCTTCTTCATGAAACTATATTTTTTCCAGCAGTAAGAAAGATGCTTGTCTACTACCAGTCAATACCTCCAACGACCTGCACAGTGGACGGGGTCTTTTAGTACACTTCGCTGTGTAAAATCTTGGATTAGAAGTACAATGTCAGAGGATCGTCTTTCAAATCTCTGTCTTCTTAGTGTTCATACAGAAAGAGTGAAAGGACTGAACTTAGAGGAGAAAACTTTAAACAGATTCGCTGAAAGCAAAAGAAACCTACAATTTGTATGTTCTGAGAAATATTAGTGCAATGAAAAATATGTTTAACACTTAGTCCTATTTTTATTCAGTTGAATTCTGCCAATTCTAGGTAATATTTATAATGATAGCTACTATTCTATAATATTTATAATGATAGATACTATTTTTGCAAATCACGATAATATTAAAATAAATTCTTAAAATATAATACTACCTCTTTTTTTATCCCTGACCAATATGCATGTTTCTTCACTAATACTGTATTTATTTCTCAGTAAAATTGTTAAAAGCTACAAATAATTAGCCTAGAAAAATTACACTACTCTAGAAGCTAACCCTTTTGGTGCTGTGTGTTTTCTTCTTTTATATATATATATAATTTTCGCCCCCTCCTAAAAAATTTTACATGGGCGCCCATGTCTGGAGCATATCTCATTCCTGTATCACCTTCTTCATTACCTTCAATACCTACACGAACCAACAACAAGTTAAAGTAAAAGACAAACCTAGGTTGTCTAATGAATAATTAATTACAATAAAATCAAATTCAGTAGGTAGTTCCAGTACCTGTTCTAACAGTGGATCCACTGTACCCAGATTGTCCAAAGAAATCAGAAAACTCAGTGAATCCATACAGACAATAAATTTTCTTTAACCTTGGTGTTCACAGTATTGAAAAGCTTGCCATACTGCCTACAGTATACCAATGTAAATACTTGCTGCCTTGTCCACAAGTGGGAAGCACCATCAGCGGTAAATTCACTACCCACTCCATTCTCTGCGTCCGAATCATCAGGTGTACACAGTGGTATACTCTTCAACGCAATCCTCCAGGAGTGATCTAAAATGGAGTTTCAGGTTAGCTGCGTGGCACAATTTTGTGCTTCTACTTGCAATATCAGTGGTAATATTATTTGCAAAGCAACCAGAGTGGCACCTCACATGGAACATGTGCATGAATCACCAGCAATGGGAAGTTGTATAGCAGTTGTATATTATCACATGTTATTATATAGCAATCAACATGAGGCTAGTGTGGTTTCATAGTGATAAAATTTTAGCCACATATCTCAGCAACAGTAATTGAAATCTAAGACATAAAGATGTCATCCCTGGTTCACCATATAAGCTTTGTGCTCAGCTAGTGCAAAATGTCCCTGCAGCATATCACACCTCAGCACTGTGTACAGGATATAGCTTTTTCAATAACTTCCTGGCAGAAGAGTACAGCACACACCCATAATCTGGTTTTGATAACCACAATAAAAATTCTCTATTAGCTCCCCAGTTCATATGGGAGATGCATCTAGTGGCATCTAATGATTATTTGCACTTAGGGGCCAGATCATCCATGTGTGACTTCCACATCACGTGTCTGTCGAAAGTTATCCCTAGAAATTTAGTTTCTGTTTTATATTGGAGCCAGAACACCATTGATAGTAAACATCAGGTCCGGGTGCCATCCACACTCTTGATAGAAGTTGTCTTTGTTGCTGAGAAATAAAATCCTATTTTGGTAGTACTTTCAAGCAACATGTCTAGAGCGCTTCTCATTTCTGTTTCATCATTGCCATCGCATTGGGCAAGTTTAACAGTATAAATCGTCAACATACAAGCATTTCCCAACTGATATTTCTTTACCCTGAAAGATGTCGTTGCTCCTATAGTAAAAAGCATGCCACTCAATGGAGATCTTTGTGGTGTGATTTTCCATTTTTGATGAAATCTTCATTTTTTTAATTCTTCATCTTTGATGGAGATTTTCTATCTGGTGTGAGGCTGATAGTTAATGCCCGATCTGAAAACAGAAAGTTCTGTCCCTGAGAAAGCTGGAGATAAATTAGGGCAGGTTATCTTTGAACTGCCAATCATGTAGTTGTTTCATGGTCTTGAATCTCATGTTTTATCAAATGGTTTCTCCAAGTCAAAGAAAGCCAAGGTAAAAACCATCTGTTCACCTTTGATAAAACTGTTTTGAACTGTGTTCTCCAGGTATACCAGTTAATCAGTAGCAGAATGATGCTTCCAGTACCCACATTGGTGTATTGGTTAGTAGACTGCGTTTTCCAAAACACCTGGTGAGCTGGTTCTTAAACATCCTCTCCAATAATTTTCCCAAACAGCATGTCAGTGATACAGGATGATAATTCTGTGCTTTATAGGGATCCTTACTACCTTTCATGAGCAGGATGATAATTGCATTTTTTTAATTGATTAGGATAGGCCCCTTGCATCCAGACGGTGTTATAAACTGCCAGTAGTGTAGTCATAACTACATCCAGCAGTCAACGTATAATGGTTTAACGAGTATCATCTGGTCCCACTACAGTGTTGCTGGCAGTGCAGATAGCTAGCTTTAGTTCCCTCAATCTGAAAGCCATGTTATACATTCTATGGCCTTCAGCTTCGAAGCCAAGATGTCGTTAGACTTCAGCTTGTCATACAAGGAAATCATGAGGATAGTTGTTTGAGCTACTGACCAGGGGATATTGTGCAGCCAAGGTGTAAGCAATTTCATCAGGGTTGTATATTGTAACATGACATAATCAATGCCCTGCCCTAATTAACAAAAATAGTCATTTTTTAATAGAGGTCAGAATATGTCACCTCACAGAGTCCACCAATTAAATAAAAAGCCTTTTCCTATGTCAGACAATGTAGAAACAAATGAAAGGTACAATACAAAAGTATTGTCAGTAAATATCTGGTAATTTATAATTAATAAATGTAAGAAAAAAAACTGTGCTAATATAAGAGAGTGGGGAGCAAGGTAGTTAGTTATTTGGGCAGAAAAGACTGAAAAAATAACAATCCCTTCAATTACCCATAGTGTAAACAAATAAATTAAATAAACCAAAACTAGTGTGACACAAACTGTGTAAAAAATGTAATAAGTGTCCATGCAGTGGGGACAAGATAAACTTGTCCTAATATAAAAAATTATATTATTTTTTTTTATCATTATGATTAAAAATGAACTAAAATAAAATGGTATCATTTTTTGGAAGTGTTGTGTAAAGCCTAGACAGTATATGGTGTTTATGTTTAAATATCAAGGCTTATAGATAAATGTTGTAGATTGTATTAGGCCTACAGGCTAGATAAACACTTAAGTTAAAAACAAACAATTCTAGAAATAATCAGTTAATAGTGATTCATAGAATTAAAGAATGCTATCAAAGTTATTTTAAATATTTTGTAATGATTTGTTAATGTTTGAAGTTAAAATTGGCCATGAAGGCAATACCTTAGGGTAAAAATGTTAAAATATTTTGTAAGTTATTGTTATGGTACATCCAGGGTTCAAAATAGATAAATTAAATAACAATCTATGTAAATTAGAAAAAATGCTAAAGAAATGAAGCTTAGGGCCTAGGCCAATAATGCAATGTAAAGAAATAAATGTCATAAATGAGTAGATCAACCATTAAAAGTAAACAAAATCAAAAAAGGATTAAATCCTTAGGATAAAAACACTTGATGTAATAGTAATAGTATTTATTAGATAAATTTAGGCAATTATGATATAATCATTGTAACAGAAAAATAGGTCCAAAATTCAGAACTTTTGTAAAGGGGAAATGTTATCTATTATAATAACAAATTTATAGCAAATAGGTATCAAATTGCATGTCATATAGTAAGAAAAAACATAATGTAACTTAAATTTAATAGGACTTAAAGTTTAAAAGGGAGTATTTTTTTATACAAGTGTAAGAATATATTATATCAATGACACCAGTTACGTGACCTGCAGTTCAACTATTTTAACCAATAGGAGGCCAGAGATTCTTGGGCTAGACCATTGATGAAGGAAGAAGAATTATTATTCCATTACTGACTATCATAGAGTGTAGATGAGCTAAGTAATAACAAGGAAAATTCGGAAGTGGAATCAACATATTGAGTGGTAAAACTAATTGACCGATGTCTAAAAAATGAGAAAGTAAAACGATAAAAGAAGTGGATATATTAAATACTTAAACTACACGATGAAAATAAAAATAAGAAGAAAATACGATCAACCAAATTGAACGAAAAAGTCAGTACCTATACCGGTAAGATTCGTCCAATCCATATAGTCACGATCACTACACAACAGATAGTTAAACTCAACAGGCACTATTATACCAAACACAAGTGTTAACTAAAGAAAAAACTAAATATAATACAGTGAAAACACTACAAAATTTATTTATTGTAAAAACAAGTGAACAAAACATTAATTCGTAGCGTCTGTAAACTATACGGACGGCCATTTTGATTGTCAACTGCATTGTGTAATGAGGCAAATTATTCGCTGTTGTCCGGTAAACAAACTGTTCCCGTATTAATTTTAATTTAATTTATAATTTATTGTAATGTATAGTACCTTTTCTTTGCATTTCTGACTTTTTTAACAGCTTCAAAGAATCCAAACCCTGAGATATAAAAAAAAATAAAGTTATTAACAATGTTAAGAAATATATAAAGAAATTCTAGAATCGAAACGAGCACAAGAGTCGATACGACTCAAACATAGTTCGACATAAATGTCGATAAATATTATAAAGCAGTTAGAACAAATCATAAAAATAAACACGTTTTATTGGGAAATTAATTCGTCTCGTTATCTGTAGAATAAGCTTAATTTTCAGGAAATTTATAGCTAACAGTGAGGAGTGTGGATATACGGACTACACAAAGTGCACACACGGCAAAGAGAGACATAACCTACAATGAAACCGGCTGCGTCGGAGTCGACGGTCAACGTAAACAATTACCTGAAATATTTCAAGAGAGGGGCCCAGTCATACTCTCACTCTCTCTCTCTCTCTCTTTCTCTCGACAGTGAAAACCGTAGAAAAAATAGAAAAAAATGACCACCGCTAATTCTCAAATCACTTTCAATTCAAACAACAACCGATGATTGATAAAAAATAAAAAACTTAAAAAATACAGTCAACTTGAGACTAAAGATTATTAATTTGTTACGTCCCAACCGGGAGAATTCATGATAAGTAACAATATCAATTCACAGTCGCGCTCTATACATATGTGATAGGGTTGAACACTGACTCACAAGGGATTGTTTTCATTTTCTTCCACACTTCTCTCATTGCGATCGACCTGGTAATAGTTGAGATGAAGTTTTCACAGCTTCATTTTTTTGCAGTCAGTATTGTTCTACAAGCAGTAGCTTGAAGTCACTTTAAAGTGATGCAATTTTTCTTTGGTTGATGCTCATTTGTAAATGTTTAAGGCTGATTGGTTGTCTCTTACTGTGCCTCCAACAATAGTATTCCACTATCCACTACCGTACTGGTATTCTGGACGAATGACTACAGGTCCATTTGATACGATCATAGCTACAAAAGTCATTGGAGCAGTAAAACTGTGCATCTGCTTCTACATTTCCACTGACATCTGTCAGTGTTATAGCAGCTGTAAAGTCTGTCTAATTAGCATGATCCACGCACTATCTTTTTGAGATGCATATAAGACTTTTTGGCATTGGTATTGTTTTGAGCACTGGGAATGCTCCCATGAATGTCTGGAAGCACACAGATGTGTGGCAAGACTCGAGCTATAGATCACATTGATAGCCAAGAAAATATTACTTCAAACATTGAAATGATTGCTTGCACTGGTGTTTATAAAGATAAAGTGTTTTATTAAGCAATAGATATTATTTCCTATTCCAGCGATATTCATCCTGTGACAACTCCAAAACAGACTCTGAACATTGAAGACCCCAATCAGGAATAATGGAAATATTAGCTGTTCAACTCAAATCCTGTAGTTCTTGTTTGTGATGTAAAATCTCATAA
Organism: Magicicada septendecula; assembly: GCA_034769895.1. Taxonomy (NCBI): domain Eukaryota; kingdom Metazoa; phylum Arthropoda; class Insecta; order Hemiptera; family Cicadidae; genus Magicicada; species Magicicada septendecula. The sequence goes on along the minus strand of CM068367.1, from coordinate 938,688,103 downwards.
CTATACACAGCAGATTGTTATCTTCAGTGGCTATAGCAAACTGATAGCTACTGCTTGCAGAGGGGTAGCAAACAGACTTCTTTCAGATAAACTCATACTTTGGTCAGGATGTGTTGCTAACAGATGTAGCAACACATCTTCTAACTATAATGTTTTGTGTTCATCACTGTGGAAGGACCCATATCTCCTCACATAAAAGAGTTCTTGTGGCTTCAGATGTGTTTCTCGCACGTGTGAACAGACATATATGCATCTGCAGACATGTGAGCAGACATGACTGAAGATGCATGAACATACACATGTGACCATCTTCAGTTCACAATAATGTGAAGGGCAACCATTTATATTCCACTGAAGGATACACTCCACGGTGGATGTGGAAGAATGAGTTGCTACACATCACGCTTACTTCTATGGGTTCCCTGTTGGCTAGTCTTTCTTCTTCTTTTTTCAAGTTGGCAAGCTATGCCAGGTCACTTATTATCTCTGGCAGAGCTATCCTGTTGAAATTTCATGGGATGCAGATGGCAGGATCTGTCCATCCCTTTACACCATTAGTGTCTGACATGCTTGTGGGCAAGCTCCATCGCAATTTCTTCCTATGTGCAATTAAGCAAGTCCTGGCACATTACCACTCCCTGTGTGGTATTCAGAATTGTATAGGGTACCACCTCTATATCGTAATCTCCTATCTTCTACAGTTTGAGCAACTTTGAATTCTGCTGCTGGTTGTTCAGCGTTTCTATAAGTAAACCACCTGTGCCTTTTCTGATGTCTTGTATGCTATCCAGTGCAAGCAGTGATACCCTTTTGTATCAAGAAGGGGTAATTTTTGTGAAGTCACCTTCCTTTCCAACTCAGTATTTTGGCACCACTGTTGCACTAGCAGATGATATAGAAATCTTTCCATATCAAGAAAGTAGTAATGTCTACTTCTTTTAAACTCTCTGAGGAGGGCTTTGTTCTAGTTGAGGGCTATTAAGGGATCCCTCAATCCCTGAATGAGTCTGTGAAACTATCATATAGTCCCCACGAGTATCAGGGAAATAAACAGTTTACAATGGCAGAGCCCTCAAGTACCACAGCAAGGACTCAATACAACAGGGTGCATCCTGAGGTGACTTACTAATGTAGAGCTAATCCACCCATTGGTATGATTGGTCCCTTGATAGGGTATGGTGTGTTTTGCAGTGATCATACATTCTTGTCAAAACTCAGTTACCACTGTGCTATTAGCCAGCTAAGGAGTGACAGCTGTTGCCTGGCCCCTATAAGGCCAAGATATTGTAGGCTCAGGCGTAGAGTTGGATTTCTGGGGGGGCATTATTATTATTATTGTTGTTGTTGTTGTTGTTGTTTTGGTCAGAATATTAATGCCTTTAGGAATAATGTTGTGAAGACACTGGAGTGATACTTTAACTAGAACATCTATCAACTTTAAATGTGTATGTGTATAAATTCATGTTACTTGTTTGTTTCATTTATGCTTAGTGTATCTCCCTTTCTTCTGTGGTATATTGATATTCCCTCTGAAATGTGTCTGAGTAAGATAAATTGGATACACTAAATTCATACTGTTCTATTTACTCTATTGAGATCAGAATACAGCCATTCTGATCCTCTTTTAGATGGAAAACTTGAAGAAGGTTGGGATAGCTATAAGGGGTGATGTGGAGGCCATCAGAAAAAAAATGCTATTATTATTATTATTATGATTATGATGATGATGATTATTATTATTATTGTTGTTGTTGCTGTTGTCGTTATTATTATTATTATTATTACTACTACTATTACGGTATTATTATTATTATTATTATTTCACCTTCTAGTTCAGATACAGAATATAAACTTTATAAGATAATATTTTTTTACTGTTTTAAACTGTCAGTAAACTGTAGCATTAGTAGCAAACTTTTCAAACAAGTATGTCAGTTATCAATTAGGTACCGAGACCATTTACGTATAAATTTAATAATGTCTTATTAACAGATATATAGCAATGTAATTTATAACACTGGAGTAATTTGAAGCATACAGGAGACTTCACAATGTAAGAAACATTCGTGAATGGTTGTTTGGTAGCATTGTGCTGCAGATTATGTTAGTTACAAGAATATGAGCTTATTTAAAGTTAAATATTGTACAGCATGAACACTTAAAGCTGAATATAGGACTGAGGGTTTCTACACACATAAAAGTAACAATGAAAGTTGTTATATATCCACATTTCTCTCTCTCTCTCTGTTTGTCTACCTAACCACTTGTCTATTATTTCTCCTATCTCCTTACCACTGCATTCTCATTTCTTAAAAAAATGGCTTCTCAATTATAGTTTTCACTCCCCACTTTGTACTAAACACACTACCTTCAATTATTAAATCAAATTTCATTTAAATTTTGGGACTTTTAACATTTATCAACAGACCTTTAAGTAATAACAATTTTATTTTTTATTTAGCAGTACTATTTAAAATATTAAAATTTATTTGTATTATGTATCATAAAAGAGCATATGCAAATGTTAATAAGTTAAGTTTGTTTCTCTCACTATTGATTCAGGTAAGGAACTTTAAATTTTACATTCATATATCCCTAGTACATACCAGAACGTGGAAATGTTGCAATCCAGATGTCATCTTTCTTTGGTTTAAAACTATAATATCCTACAGCTTGAACTGCATAAGACATAGGCAAAAGCCATTCCTTTGGCCCAACTTTACAAAATCCTTTCTTTTCTCCTTTAAAGTGAGCCATCAACTGTTTGTTTAATTGTGGCTCAAGAGGTGAAATTTTGTAAGGAAATATCTGCATCGTCCTGAAATTTTTCACAATAGGTAACAATACAGTAACTCATAATATGCATAACAAAACAATGTACAGATGATTCCAACACTCAAGGAAAGAATCTTTTTCATCTGTTGTCAAGTAAGATGAAATAAGATAATAACATTATTCAGTTTTACTTCTTTCTCTCAGTTTAGCATAAAAAATATGGTTTATATTCTTTCTTCAATATAATATAGATTATATGTACAGGAAATGTTATGCAAGACATATTTCAAACATTATTTTGCACTACCATTTCAGTGGTACTAATTTGCTGATATGAAGTACACACATACACATATGTGTGTATGTATGTATATATTTCATTGGCATGAGGATTGTTCAATAGAAACACGTTTGATCTGTGCAGCCGTGACCTCATCACCATGGTAACAGAATTCATTTGTTTATATCATCTGTTTAAGTACTAGTGACGCGTCTATCAAAAATATTTGCAGTTTGCTCTTTTCTAAGCGTTGTGACTGGGTTGAAAAATGGCATCTATGATAGAAAATCTGTCCAAAGATAATCTGCATGCTGTTATTCAGTTTTTGGCCGCTGAGGATGGCCAGCCAATGGAAATTTATATGAGAATGAAAGCTATATATGGTGACTATAGTTATTCTCATATGGCAGTGGTTGAATGGTGCAATAAATTTCGACAAGGAAGAGAATACACTAAAGATTTGGCCCGAACCTGCACGTGTTGTAGCATCAGATGAAAATGTGAGACAGCTGGAAACTGCCTTATGCGCAAATAGGCACATCAAAGTTAGAGAACTTTCTCAAATGTTGAGCATCAGCGTGGGAACTGTTCATTCCATTATTCATAGTCTTGGCTATCACAAAGTTGCTGCTCAGTGGATTCCACGACTGCTTACTGATGAGCAGAAAAATTTGCGTTCGGCCCTATCATTACAGCATTTGATGCGCTATCAACAACAAGGTAATGCCTTTCTACACCAAATTGTTGCTGGTTATGAGTCTTGGTGTTATCACTACGAACCAGAATCCAAATGTCAGAGTATGCAGTGGAAGCTTGCACAATATCCGAAGGCGAAAAAATGTCGATCCCAACCTTTGGCAGGAAAAGTAATGGTGACCGTATTTTCTTATTATCGGGGTGTGCTGCTCTTAGATTTTAAAAAACCTGGTGTCAACATCAATGCTGAGTGATATGTAGACAGCTTAAAACGCTTACGGGTCAGCATCAAGAATAAACGTCACGGGAAGCTCACAAATGGTGTCATTCTTCTGCATGATAATGCTCAAGCCCATGTAGCCCAGACATTTCAAGATCTGCTTGGTTGTATGAAGTGAGAAGCCTTACAACATCCACCTTACAGTCCCGACTTGTCTCCATGTGATTATCATGTTTATGGCCCATTAAATAAGTCACTAAAAGGACGGCGGTTCAAATCAGACGCTGAGGTAGAGTTTGCTGTTAGCGAATGTTTCCGCAAACAGCCGCAAGAATTTTACCAGCAGGGAATCTACAGATTAGTGCAACAGTGGGACTTATGCCTTAATGGAGACATCTTTTAAAATTTTTGAATAAAAAATGCTTTATGGCTTCCAAACGTGTTTCTATTGAACAATCCTCGTACATAATTAAAACTTGAAAACATAACTTGTAAAAAAATTAATATCAATTTTCTTACTTTTAAAATGTAGCTCATTACTTAAAGTATATTCACTCTTTTTATTGTTATTTGATTAAATATAGCAAAACTGCTAAACATAAATTTATTATTATTTGAAAAATCACTATATCTACTTATTCCACATGTAATTAATTATAACTTGTAGCAGTGGCGAAGCGTCCATATATGCGGTGTATGCGGCGCATACAATATAAATTGTATGTAAAATCGTATAGTTTTGTAATTAATTTTAAATTATTTGAGACGTACTAGTTTGTCATCTCAAAAGCCAAAACTTAATTTTCACTTGAGCGATATAAAGACAGTTAATCAGGTTTTACTGTTTACAACCAGGCGCACAGTATGCACTGTAGCTAACGAATACATTCTCTCGATAGCGGTCATTAACCCATGCAGCAGATTTTCATGTGTGAACAGGCAGGCATTTTGACTTGTGCTCCCACTCCCTACATTAGTACACTGTCTGTGAATAGTTGTAACGCTATGCGTTACTGTTTCTGCATATACAGTGCTTAGTGCGTACGCAGACCGTGTTGTTTAAAGTTTTATAATTATGAGTTCATTTGTAGTAGAGCCTGTGGTGGGAACATCATCGTCGTGTGTAGTTGAGTGCAATTGTCTAATTGAAAGTTTATTTATACAGCCAGCCATTCAGTAGTAGAAGTTTTACAGATAAACTAAACATTATTTCTAGCGGTAGACCAACCCATTAATTCCCACGTTAACGTCAAAAACAAAAAATTATACACGACATTTAAAGGAACAACATTATGAAATAAAAACTTGGCTTTGCAGCTGTAGAAACACTTCAAAATTATACTGTTGGCCATGCATTCTTTTTTCAACTGAAAGAAATGTCTGGACAAATTCAGGAGTTTCTGATTTGAACAATTTGTTTAATTTACAAAAACGCCATGAGATTTCACAGAGTCATGTTGCTTCCCTTCTTGCTTTAAAACAGTTCAGTAAAACCAGAATTGAATATGCCCTTAGTGAGCAATTTAAAATTAACATCAAACAGCACAATGACATGGTAAAACAAAACCGGTACATTCTTCGTTGTCTAACTGACGTAGTGTGTTTTTTGGCTGAAAATGAACTCCCATTTCGTGGACATGACGAATCTGTGGCATCGTCAAATCGAGGAAATTATGTAGGGCTGTTAAATTTGTTACAAAATTACGATGGAATGTTAGACAACCACCTTAAAAACTCTAGTCTTTTCTGGTTTATCTAGTGATATTCAAAATGACTTGATTAACTCCATTTCTCAAGTCTTATTAACAGATATAAAAAATGAAATAAAATAAAGTCCCTTTGTAGCAATAATAATGGACGAAACAACAGATATCACAAATACGTGCCAGGTGTCAACTGTGTTTCGTTACATCGATAAGTCCGGAGCCGTTCAGGAAAGATTTATCGGTTTTAGCGATTTTAGTGACGATCGTACAGCTAACGCGTTGGCAAACTACGTATTTAATGTTCTGACTGAATACGACTGGGAAGGAAACTTAGTTGCACAAACGTACGATGGTGCTGCTGTTATGTCTGGTGAACATGGAGGGTTACAGGCCCTGGTCAAAAGTAAGTGCAGCCAAGCAATATTTATCCATTGTTATGCTCATAAAATGAACTTGGTCTTGAAAAATTCAGTAGATCACATTAAAGAATGTAAAATATTTTTTAGCACATTATCTGGTTTAGCTTCATTTTTTTCAAAATCATCCAGACGAACTCACGCACTTGATCAAGAAGTAAAGAAGCGATTTCCATCAGTTTCACCTACTAGATGGAACTACAACAGCAGGCTAATGGCCACTGTAATAGAACACAGGGCTGACATCATAAGTCTCTTCGAGTCTATGATTGAGAACGGAGATAAGTGGGACAACGAAAGTTATACTGGAGCAATAGATTTTCTTGCTACTCTTCAAGATTCACAAGATGACTTCACATTTTTACATCATCTGTTCGGTTTAATACTACCACAGGCGGATTCCATATTCGAAATTTTGCAGGAAAAATGTTCTGAAATCAGTTTTTGTATGAAATGCATTGAAGACTTTGATAAATATCTTAATAATTTAAGGAATAACTACAACAAATTCTGGAGTGACTGGAATGAAATTCAGATTATTCCAACAGGGAGATGGGATAAGCCTACAAGCCCTCACAGAAGTAAAAGATTGCGTATTGATAACATGTCGGATTTGGAAAGCTCTTATCGTAGGCTGTATTTTGAAATTATTGATTCAGTAAAATGTAGACTTAAACAGAGGTTTGCAGATGTAGGTCAACTTGATTTTATCGCTCTACTAGAATCACAACGTTTTCCAGAATTTTCTAGAAAGTTTCCAAAAGAGCATTTTGAATCTCTAAAACGCTCGTATGGCCAGTATTTTGAATTTCCGTTACTAAGGAATGAGCTTTCTGTAGTTTATTCAAATGAGCAGTTTTGTAAAAATAGTGTTAGTGACTTGTCAAAGTACTTAACATCAGCAGATCTGAGTGACACCATTCCTCAAGTGTGGAGGCTTGTAAACCTTATAATGACAATTCCAGTTACAAGCTCTTCAACAGAAAGATCGTTTTCAGCCTTGAAGAGAATAAAAACGTATTTGCGTAACTCGCAAACTGAACACAGACTCTCGGCTCTATTGAAAACCCGCTTCCCGCTTCTTTTGAAACTAAAGACTAATTCTGCTTTTTAAGATACAGTTGTTGACTTATTCGCTGAAAAAACCAGGCACATAGAACTAACGTTTAAAAAAACTACAACTAACGCATAAATATTAACGATAATGTGAATAATAAATTATTGTGAGCTGTTACATTGAATGTATTATGTCGTGGACGATTTTAATTACCATTGTGAATCTGTATTGTTTACGTATGACATATTAAACAGCAGATACAAGATATTATACATTATTTTTAATAAATAATTGTGCAGTGTGTTTATTTATGGAGTCTGTGGCTGTATGTGATTAAAACAAGTGGAAATAACAGATGAATCGGTACCACCAGACGCCACTCAACCCACTCAACATACTGGTAAGTTCCTAATAAAATCTGCTTGATTTACTAAAACAATTTATATAATTAATATTATTATATTGGTCTCTATTAGAAAAAGGAAAAATTGAATATTTACTCTTTTCGTATCTGTTGTTAATACTGTTGGCCGGGTTTGATTATCATACGGAGAGAGAGAAGGCGTTTTTATTTGTTGATGGCTGAGATAGGTATAACCGCATACACATTCTAAAAACTCACGCCTCGACACTGACTTGTAGTAAGTTAGTGAAAATGGAAGGAAGCAATGCTTCAATGAAAAAAGGTAGCTAAAAAATTTCAATAGAAATTAACAAACATTTATATAAAAGTAGCTAATGAGATTTGTAATTTGTAATTATCAAATTGTTGTAATAATGAAATGTATAATTTTCTATTATTCTACTAGAACACACACACACACACACACACACACACACACACACACACACACACACACACACACACACACACACACACACACTTTAGAAACCACTTTTCCAAGTTTTGAAAATCATACGATGATTTTGTTGATTAAGAATCTACAGATAGAGCTTATTACACTTTCACCATGCTTCAATTTCTAAAAAAAGGCGGAAGTTGTAATTATAGTTCGCCCTATTTATCTAGTGTTTTTCACTAGTGAAACCTACACAAGCATCTTATGTAACTACAACAATCATGAAAACAATGAAGTACAAATTTTTAGAAATATTTATTTTTATGTGTATCCAACTTGTAACTAAGTTGAAATTAAAAAAACTGAACAAACTTGAAGATTATAATAGAACTTTTTTATACCTCTAATTGTCCCAGTCAACACAAAATTAGATTGTAATGAGTTTTCTCATGTCATATAAAACTATTGCTTTTTTATTAACCACAATAATAAACAGATATAATATACAATAAATATTTATTATAATATAAAATTAAATTATGTAACATGTATTATATTTAATGTAATATATAATGAACGTTTATTACAATGTATAAATTATGGGGTGGTAGTGGTGGCAGTAATTTTATTTTAAAAAATCATCTTATTAGGCCTAAGAAAAGTCATACATATACAGCCTTGATATATTATTTTCATAATTTTTAGTCACACATAACTACCATAATTTATTACAAATAACTCTTGTGTATCTTTAGATTTTAATATAGCAGAAAGTGTGCTGATTATATTGAATTGTTGTTAATAAGTGTGTTTTGATTATGTATTTTACATATGTAGGTCTACTAGAAACATACAAAAGAAAATCATAACAATAAACATTTTATAATTATTATCATCATCGTTTGTGACATTCAGAAACCTTTCTTCAAAAGAATTTATCAAGATACTACAATCAAATTCAATAGAAAAATCTTAGTGTAAATTTTACCATAATTGAATATTATAAAATATCTGAGATTAGCTCACCCATTGGTATAACATGTGGCAGGCATGTCTGCTGTTACTTCTCTGACAACAATTACCAGTACATTCACTTTCCCCATTAATGAGGCCAATGGCCCCTAGGCTTTACACCTCACCTTTATCTTACAAAACTAGTTACAGTTGCAAATTATTATATTCATCACACTTAAAAGAGAACCAGAACTGTGCTGTTAATTTGGGCAATATTATACATCAAAGACACATATAGAACGTTTCTATTGCCACATGATAACAAAAAAAATGATTACAATTTTACACATATGAAAACAATTTCATTAATAACTACAAATCTCTATAAAATTCACTGTTTGTTGTACCCATAAGGAATAACACTTGGTTTAAATACAAGTAAAATCAAATCTTTTATTGCCATTTGAATTAGTTTAATAATGTGAATGTTATAACCAAATTCCTTACAACTCTTTTCACTAGAATTACACTGAAAACCCTGTAAATTATAATCAAATTGTATGAGAACTAATATATAAATAATTTAAATGCTGAGTGAACAGTAAGTGTATAGTTTTGTTTCATTTGGTCTTAGTTAACAGATTAATAATTTTAATAAAATGGGTTGCAGTTCTTGAGATGACTGACATATGGCTTACATGAAAAAGTATTAATAACTGATTTATAAGATTTTATCATTGATACAATGTTAATCGCTTTAAATATTTACATTAAAAATGTAGGGAGCACATATTCCTATCATAATCTGTCCAGACAGTAACCTTGAATGATTCTTATAGCCTGTTTTAAGTCTGGCCTTACTAATCTGTTAGTACGTATAACTGAACATTTTGTGAATCTATATGTCTGTAACAGAATCTATTGTATTCTACTTCATTCATTTGACAAGATGCAGATGATTCAAGTTTAAACCACAATTTTCTCTTCAGTCTGATTAAATACGAGTAATATTATATGTAATATATATTATGTAAAACATGTCTATACATGCTTACATAATTATAGTATAATAATGTATTATCACTTACTTGAGATATATTTGAAACATTAAACTGTATGCCTATTATTATAAATCATGTTAACTTGTCTAATTGTGTCTGGATTGGTTTTAAAAATAATGATACTGTGTGTGTTGGTTGCTAATAATGAGATGTTTTAAAAACATGATATAGGAAGATGTTCCTCTAATTTTAGTTTCCCAAAAATATAAAGCAATACAATATATAATCATGTTCTTTAAAACACTTATAATACAATAACATGGTTAAAAACATGCCTAAACCCCAACAACACCAATATTGTTACAACACAAAAAGCCGTCCCAATACCAGAGCAAAAACTATAATGAATTAACTATATTAAACTAATGAAAATAAAATGACTATGATGAGACAAATGACAATGACCCAACCCAAGTGATTGACCTAATAAAGAAAACAAAATGAGAAGGTATAAACTCAAATAATGATGAAAAAGACACAAACAAGTAATAAAGAAAACAAAATGAGAAGGTATAAACTCAAATAATGATGAAAAAGGCACAAACAAATAATAAAGTAAATGACAAGTATTAAAATCAAATAAAATAATCTCAATTAAAGTACACTAACCAGAGTAATAGATATTATATGTTATTAATAACTCTATGATGATAAGTAAATCAAAACATGAAATTTGTTAACATACTAACTAACAATTGTGTATAAAACAATAAAAAACCCAGAAGTGAGAGATAGGTAGGAAGTGAAAGTGATTAAGTGAGTAAAAGAAATCAATATTAGGGAATAACCACTATTAACACTAAAGTACAGTAAAAAAGGTACAAAGTGCCAGTGTAACCCAAAATAAATTATCTTGTTGGTTCATCCTCTTCGTTCACTTTTTTAAATATTATTATATATATAAACTTTCACTTATGAACTTACTTTGGTTATCACTTCCCAAACGTTTCAACATGATGTATGTCTTCTTCAGTGGGAGTTAATACTGAATGTCATAAACAGAGTAGCCGTTATGGACTATAGGTGTGTGTGGTGGGGGTTGATGGTAGGAGGGAACTGGTGCTGGGGTTCAAATTGTGTGTTTGGATCAGTGTATTATAGATTATAATTATTTATCGTTATAGATTATAGATCATTATAGATCACATACACTATTCGATACACTGATCCAAACACACAATTTGAACCCCAGTGCCAATTCCCTCCTACCATCAACCCCCACCACACACACCTATAGTCCATAACCGCTACTCTGTTTATGACATTCAGTATTAACTCCCACTGAAGAAGACATACAGCATGTTGAAACGTTTGGGAAGTGATAACAAAAGTAAGTTCATAAGTGAAAGTTTATATATATACTGTAATAATATCCAAAATAAATATGAAACACAACATATAGGTAAAGACACCAAAACCAGTGATCAACACTATAGTTTAAGGGTGAAAAGTACCAACAAATAAGAATAACCAGAATATTGTTATTACAGTTAGAAGTGATAGTAGATTAGTAATACAGTTGTATTCAGGATAAAAATCCCATAATGATATTCATGTTTAAATAGTAAAAAAATATAGTAAATGTTAAAAGATGGATAGACAACCAATCTAATAGTGCTAAATAAGAATAAACTAAATAATATGAGTAAAAAATAAATAAAACATCCTATGTTAATAAAAATGTTCAAAGGGATGATTAGCAAGATACAATAAATGATGTTATAATGTTATTCACCAAGATAGTTATGTGTTCAATTAAAGAGTTAAGTTTATAAGAAGGAATATGGCTGAAAAAAGTAAACAGACCATAAACCTAATTTTTGTATTATGTTTTATAAGTAATATTAAATGATAAACAAGTTATAAGAAATGGCAATAGATATGAGTAAGGAGATAAAATGTTACAAAACATAATAATAATCATTAGAGTAAAGACAGACAAAGAAATAAGAGAATAACAGACAAGCAATGATTTTGGTAAAGTAATAAGAACAATTATAGTAATTTAATTATTGTAAAACAGCCCAAATTAATTCAAAATGTAAATAAGTCATAAGTGACACCAAGCAAAACATAAGTAAGTGACAAAATAATCTATAATTTGTGTAAAATAAGAAGATATAGCCAATTACTACTTAGGCCTATAAAATGCCTAACTGTATAAATCCAAAATAAACAAATTGTAAGAATTTAACTATTGTATTAGAAAATTCAGGGCAAGTAACTCATTAAGTACAATTAGTGAACCATATCAAGATGTCAGAGTTAGATTAAAAATAGATAATGAGAAAGAAATGTAATAACATAATATTAACATTTTTGTCAAAACTTTAATACATGAACAAACCCAGCTTTGTGGGATGTCAAAATGATCTTTGAAAGAAAATATAAACAGTTGTGATAATATCTAATACATAGATAAGAAGACAGAAGAATAATAGCCATCAGAAGATATTTATTCATTTTGAATTAAAATACAAATATTATAACAATAGACATAAATATAATCAACCAATGGGATTACAGATAGCTGCCATAACAACGGAACGTTATTTAATATAATTCCATTATAAAACATGTAACATTACATAAACCAGTCCCAAAAATGATAACGTAATCACCCCACTATAAAGGTCATAAATGGGTATAATATACATAGCTCTAGATTACTTTGTATTACAAAACACTATAAACTATAATTAAGTGATATAAAGGGTACAAAGTGAGTTATAGTGTACACAGTGAGAAAGTAAGTGGTTTTAAAAGGAGCATCTCACAGACTTATGCTGTAGATGGAGATACAATTAATTGTAATAGTAGAATATATTGCTACTGACCAATTATGTGTTTTATTTGAATTTTGTATAGTGTAGGCCACAAAGATTTTGTACCTAGGTCTAATTTTATATTTAATATAATAATTGTGTTTGAATATAAGATAACCCAGGGTTAAATATAAAATAGTTAAATATAAAATAGTTAAATATATAAAATAATAATAAAAATAAAATAATACTGTATGAGTAAAATGGCAGAAGAAAATAGTTTGGTGTAAGGATACTATAAGAAATTAATAAATAATAAATAAATACAATTAAAGGAAATAAAAATATTAAAGACCTATGTATAAAGTTAAGAGGAAATAGAAGGAAAAACCTTATATAAATTAAATTGGATAATAAACAAAAGTTAAAAAGGATTATTTTTCTATAAATAAGAAATAAATTTATAATAATTAAAAACAGCCTATATACTCAAAAGTATATAGATGCACCAATAAAAAATGATATAAAAATTCTTGGTTACTAACAGTAACCAACTAACAAAACATGAGTTAATTGTTAAAACGATTGAAAACCGTTCGTTTGAAAAAAGTGTAATGCCATCAAAAATTTGATAAAACCTTATGAATACTTTTGGAAACAGTGCTAAATTAAATAAAAATTAACGAGTAGTATCCACCTTATGTTCGAACTCCTTCAGTATCAACTTCAATGTCCTTTATTCAATGAAAATTTGAAATAACCTAGCTACAGGTCAGGCCTAGTTGACGGCACTTCGAGATTTTGGTGAGATTGTATCTTAGAAAAATTTAACTAAATTACAAAACAACTATATCTCCTACACTGGAAACAGCACCATCCAAAAGAGGTAAAACAAACTTTATTAATAATTGTTAACCAAGAAATCCTCATAACGAATCTTTGTGCAGTTTCAGTATTCAGTAACTGATTTCGTGTTTATAATAAAGACATAACCTGTACTCTAGCGGACAAACCCGTAACTACATACTACGGAAAAAACAAATATAATTAATCTTTTTCTTGTAAAGCGTAGTATTTTATTTATTCATTTCTGGCCGTCTCATAACACAAAGAACTTACCCTTAACCCTGGGGAAATTAATAAATGAATTCTTTATTGTTTAATTTTGAATGAAGGATAAAAAAATAATTTGTTATAATCCCAATGTTTACCTAATTAGATCGAACCAATGTGGTGTTGACAGAAAAAATCGATTATAATATTTTTTTACTGGGAGAAGAGAAAATCAGTGTATTCAATAAATAAATACCCTGAATATTTTGATTTAATAAATAAAACGTGTATTATTTCTTGTAGAGGGTAGTTGTTACAGAGTTTCAGGAAACCAAGAAGAGGACGAACCGCCAGGGAAGTATCACCGACGATTGGTGTTTATCTAACCAAAAAATTTGGAGGCAGACGTCAAAATCAGCTGGTCTTATGAGCGGCGAATATTTAAAATAAGTAATTGTATACTCAAGGAATAATATCCTTGGTCCTCTCTCTTCTGAATTTAGTCAAACAGCTTCATTGAACTCTCCCTAATCACACATACTCGATTTCAGTTTTGTTTTTTTTGGTAAACAAATTTTAACCGATTTGAACATTCGAAAATAGAAACAGTAAGTAACAATCGATAAAGGATTTATAGTGACGATCACAAAAGGTACTCTGATAGAAAAAGAGGTCGATACACGCGGGACGTTACAGAATGATGTACTAACGTGGGGCTTAATTAGGAAAGCTTAACAAATAAACGATACTTTCCCAATACCCGCGGGACGTTACAAACATTAGTCCATTATTGACGCTCAAGACATACAGAAGCCAAACCATATTCGACTCAATTTTCAATTAAAATAATCATAAATAATTCAAAATAACGAGATGAGGATGCAAGAAGTCTGACGAAGAATTAGTCCAACCAACAGAGATAATAGACCAGAATTTAATCTTCAAAATTAATTATTTAATCCAAATTATTCGAAAAAGAAGCCAGATGTAATCAAAATTATAAATGATGGAAGATTGATGATCGTATCGACCAAACCTAACTAAGAACTAAGTGACTCTTCACCCAAATTCAACAAGATTTCATAAGTATATCTGAAATACCCGAATTTATGAAATAAATTCTAATTAACTTTTCTCACAACACAAATAACTCTGACTCCGAACTGATAACTAAATTTCTTTCAAGGATTTATTGAGAATAAAAACTAAACTTGTATGTAAACAGAAAATAACCTGTGTACAAATTACGAATTATTAACACACACTTTTTAACACTTAAAAAACGAATTGTCATTAACTATAATAGTATATAAGTACCATTGATGTAAGGTAGTGTACTTTATTATCATCTTATTAATATTTTTTCGTAATCAAAATAACTCATGATTAAACGAACAGTAGAAAATAAACATTGACGACAGCCATGTCGATTTAGAATCGTTTCAATCAACTTAGCCAACCTGAGAAAATTGTCTATTGCCGGAGCAACTTTATTTAATAACAGTATATAATTTTGTATTTAACTGAATAACTATTAACTATTTCATGTTAATAAACTAGTACTGAGTAGTAATAACCGTCCTTTATTTCATTATAAATTGTATTATAAAGTTTGTGTACTTTAGCGACGAGCGAAATTGTCTGCCAGCATTAGACGTCGGCAGCACGACGAACTACAAGCGAGATTCAAATGCCCACCAGTTGCAAGGGTAATTTGAATTAATCAACACAGCATAGAACGACCGCTCAGTTTCACATTTTAAATTGTTTTCATAAACAATTTGGCGCCACCCAGGAAATAAATTTATTCATTGAAGGACAGGTAAGGTTTACATTCGTGAAGCTATCGGTACTGGTAATTCGTGAGTTCGCGACGGACATCGTCAGCATGAAAAGTTAGAAAAAGTACGACAGTTATTTTTAAACATAAAGTAACGACTACAACGTGTGGGGCTAACACGCATACAGGTTTTGTCGTTACAATATCCAACAACCCCGTTTACAGTATGTCAACCAATGCCTCAACTTCAGGAACTGCTTACTCCCATATGGTCCCACAAGGCATATGGATTATGCTAATAAACTCATGCTTGTTTCTTGTAGTTTTGAAATTTGTACAAACATCTGTATCAATTTTTTAATGCTAAACATATTTTAAGAAATTAAAATTCATTTTAAAATATACATTGTTGCTCCATATATGCATATATTTATTTTGTTAGAAACATTTTTTAATTATTAATATTAATAACAGGTGTAATTGCAGTACACTGTTTTTTACTATTATTTCACTTAATTAGGTGTCAATTCCATAAATTTTATAGATATACTTCATTTTCAGACTTTTTACTTTCCTTCCAAAATTCAGACCTTTAAATTTTTTTAATTTTGAAAGCTTTTTTTGCTTCTTAAACCTTGAATTTCAAATAGGCATCATGTCATCAGAAAGCCAGGTGTATACAAATTTTAAGGAGTGAACTGAAAAAAGAAGAATTTCGACGAAACCGAAACATCAAAGCATGATAATGTTTTTAGGCTTTTGAAACGTATTAATGTGCATAACTAAATGTAATGTTTGAAACGCGCGAATTTTCTCATCTTCAGTTGTATTCATCAAGAATTCATTTAATTCTTCATGATCCCTGTCTTCGTGTTGTCGTTGATGCAGGCGTCGCACACGTGCAGTGGAAGACATCACGACTAACACTGAACAATATACACTGATATGCATCTTATTTCACTGCGACCAAATTTATTTGCTACTAACATCACCTGGAGCATTACATTTTTCGATGACGTTACACATTTTGCATCACGCATTTTGTGGAATGACCCCCAGCCTAAAACAAAATCTGAATGTATGAAACTTTTAAATTTCAAAATTTTTGGATGCCAGGGGTCCACAAGTGGGGCAAAATTTTGATTAAAAAAATAGAACTCCATGTGTGAGGTGTCAACCAACATCTAAATTTCAAAATTGTTGACACTAAGAAACAAAAACAAATTAGAAAGTTTGAAAAAATTGTAAAAATCTATCCAGGTATCAGACTACAAGGAATTTTAACCCAAGTCCAAATGTAGCATGTACTATGTAAATGTTTTAACATTAGAGGCACCATGGACCAAAAACGGACCTCAAAATTTTATGAAAATTGAAAAAGTCCATGTGGGCTACCAAGTTTTGAGGATTTTTTGCAATACAATCTGCTGAAGTATTGCAGCAAACCCTTCAAGGAAAACAGCAAAACTCATAGTGGGACTCAATTTGAAAAGGGTATTTCACACACACACACACACACACACACACACACACACACACACACACACACACACACACACACAATATACTGCTTTCAGCTTGATGTGCTCATTACTAACGATTATATGAAGATTATAAATTCGTATTGGATGCCTTGTTCATCATTTTTAATTCCTAGACACTTGGTATCTTTAATAGTTTGGCAGAATTAATTATTGCTCAACATTCCTTGCAACACTTTTAGACAGCCTTCAAAAAGCTGGTAAGCTAAGTTTAGAAAAAAAACAAAATATTGTTGTCATGCACATTTATGAAAATCATGTGAATTTGTGAATTATGTAAAAATCTGTGAATATAATGCATGTTTTGTATTGTGTATGTGCATGTGCGTGTGAAAAATATTAAATATATATATATATATATACACATATACAGTAGCATGCAAATTAATCTGAACACAGTGCACCTCCAGCAATCTGTTAAGCACCCCAAAAAAAAAATGTTTTGGGGTAACTTTACTTCTAAAGGGCCTGGGTCATTGGTTCCAGTGAATGGTATGCTAAGAAGTGATGAATACATCAACATTCTGCAAACAAGAGTCATCACACAACTTCAGGACCTGTTCCCAGAAGGCATCGGAGTGTTCCAGCAAGATTTAGCACCATGCCATACTGCCAAAAAAGTAAAAGCTTTTTTTCAACAACACAAAATTTCTGTTTTAAATTGGCCTGGCAATTCCCCGGATTTGAATCCAATAGAAAACTTGTGGGCTATCGCAAAGCGGAGAGTGAAAAAAATGAACTGTACCACAAAAAATGCACTGATTGAAGCTGTCATAAAGGTATGGTTTCATGATGAAGAAATAAAAAAAATCTGCAACACACTTGTCGAATTGATGCCGAAACGTGTCTCTGACCTCATTAATGTACTTGTGTGGTTTTGTTTGTGAATAAAGTAGCTTTTTATGGAAAAACATCTGTGTTCGGATTAATTTTCACGCTACTGTATATATATATATATATATATATATATATATATATATATATATATATATATATTATAACGTGACCAAATCTCATTGATTTGGAGTTATATGTAAAGGGTTTACTATATCAATGTTTAAACAAATTTAAAGCGTTGAAACTCAACTCTTATGATGTAGCGTGCATCTTAATGCATTGTACAGAGCCACACGGCAACGCCAGCTGCCGTTACGTAACCACGCACACTATAACAAATAAGGGCCATGCCCAAATTTTCAATTATTAATATTTCGGAAACCGGTAAATTTAGGAAAAATCCAAAATAGCCAAAATGTTTGCCGAAATATTAATAATAGGGTGTGTGAATTTTATTTAATATAATTACACATTAAGGGAGATAATTGATTTATGTTAATAACTTCCTTAGTAATTGAGCTACACAGAAGAGCTTTTAATATGTAATAGTCATAAGAATTAAACAACCAAATGTATATTTTAGAATTAGCATAACTTGGCTTGCAGCCAAGATAATCGCAATATAAATTGCGACCAGACATCCGCACCGACAATTAAAATCCGGTGTGTTAAGAATATTAAAAATAATATTAATTCTCAGACTGTGGGAATTAGTTTCGTTCTCACGGAATGAGGTGACTCAAAATTCAAGTAGAAGGGAGAGTGTGTCAGCCAATAAAATTATTCAAAGAAATTGGAACTAATGCAGAGTTTTCGGCTGATAGAACACTCGACTGCCAGTACTCAAGAGGAACACACGTACATCTTCAATCGTCTGAGTAACATACATTTGTGAAGACTCGAGGTGTCAACACGCATTATTACGATCGTCTTATTCAACAGATCAACTGTAACGACTCGCAATAATATCATGTATTCAAGATACTCTTACTTATCAACAAATAAGCGTATCGCGCAATACATTAACAGTTGGCGTACGCACGCAAGAGATCAACTATATACTACAAGAAATCACTTCAACAGTACGACAGAAGAGGCCGTCTATAACCAGGGTACGAGCTGAAGAACTGACGAGCAGAGCGACAACCCGTAACGAGACACACACGCTGGAGTGAAGCGTGAATCGAACGAGGAGCCTGACGCAGTTGTAGCAGCTAAAACTACAGACGTAAAACCATCACCAGTTGCAGAAGGAGCAGAGTGTTGCTGATTCCCGAACTCACTGCCAAAATCCAGGACGCTCAGTAGATCGTCGTCTCTAGCAGATTGGATCAGGACAGCGAGGGATTTCCGGAGCATCTCTACATCCTCTTCTGAACCAGGAAAGTCAAAATCAAATTATTCACTTCTCAAAAGATCAATTTTTCCTTTCTTTTTTTAAAATCATTGTAAAAGAAATAATTCAGATGCCGATAAATCAGAGACTCTAAATTAATAAGAAATATTCAATTGTGATAATCTGTATAGCATGTATGAGTAACTAATAAGCCCTAGCTAAGAATTAGATATAGATAAAAAGAAAAGCGCTATACAAATCTTATTAGAGAATTAATTAATTACTTATACTGCAGTATACGTGAGTCAAATCACTAGTGAATAAAGGCACGTTGAACTAGATTCACGGCTAGTTTATTTCAGAATATTTACAAGCATTTTAGAGTAATTAAAATCATTTTAAAAGCATTGCAAATTAAATTAAATTAAATTCATTAATTAAATTATTTAAAACTAACTTCTTCGAAATCAAGAAAAATACAATTACAGTAGAGTCTCGGTTATCTGCCCTTCGATTATCCGCCGTTCCGTGTTATCCGCCGCCCAAGCGGCATAAAAAAACGTAAACGTAAAAAATATTTTCTTTAATTACTGCAACGAAAATAGTTTGCGGGCGTGAGTGTACATGCTCTCTTTGTGATTGCTCCTGACTGTACCGCAGGAATTTGGCCTACTGTCCATCGCCTATTATAGCCTAGCTGTGACTCATGTGTCATTCACCCCACCCCACCCCCAACATCCAACACTATCGCTCACATGCTCATCGCTTAGTAGACTGCAGTTTCTTGTTGTGTGCTGTAGTGAGCAGTGAGGCTATTTTTACGCGGTGTGTCCGTGAGTGACTAGTGCAGTTTTGGTGAAAGTGTCGTAGTGTAGTCTTGTTAATAGTGTTGCGATTATGGCTACGAAAAGGAAGAAAATTGTTTTATCAATAAAAGACAAGCTTGAGGCATTAAAAAGACTGGATAAAAGGGAAACGCTGCAGAAGGTGGCTGACCACTACGGCGTCGGTCATCGCACAGTTGGAGATTGGAAGAAGAGACGATTAGTATTAGAAAAATGGTGTTCCTCACAAGTTACTGAGACTGCTTTTAAAGATAGAAAAACTATGAAAAATAGTGATTATGAAAAAGTTAGCGAAGCGTTGTACATTTGGTTTACACAGTTCAGGGAGAAAGGGGTGCCTATTTCGGGACCTATCTTAAAAGAAAAGGCGTTGCAGTTTCAAAAAGAATTTAACAAAGGTGATGCAGATTTTACAGCAAGCGTTGGCTGGCTTGATAGATGGAAGAAGCATTATGGAATCCGTCAGTTGAACATTTGCGGCGAGAAACTGTCATCAAACTTTCAAGAAATGGACCAGTTTAAAAAAAAATTTCAAGACTTTGTTGAAACTGAAAGCTTAATAGGAGATCAAGTATTTAATTGTGATGAAACAGGCCTTAATTTCAAAATGTTACCGAGTAAGAGCCTTGCAGCTAGAACTGAAGCTGCAGCCCCTGGCTATAAACGTAGTAAAGAGAGAGTGACTATTTTACCATGCAGTAATGCCACAGCAAAACATAAAATGGACCTGGCAATGATTGGAAAGTCCAAAAACCCTAGGGCTTTTAAAACCATTTCAAAACATGCTCTTCCAGTAAAATATTTCAATCAAAAAAGTGCATGGATGACTAGTGAAATTTTTAAGGAATGGTTTTTTAAAGAGTTTGTTCCTTCTACAGAGAAGTTTTTAAAAGACAACAACCTACCCAGAAAAGCAGTTTTACTGCTAGGCAATGCCCCAACTCACCCTGATCCAGACGAACTTAGAGATGGGGACATAAAGGCTATGTTTTTGCCACCAAATGTGACTGCCATTTGTCAGCCTATGGACCAGGGTGTTTTGGAAACACTTAAACGAAACTATCGAAGAAAGCTTCTGTCAACAGTCATACAAGAAATTGAAGATGGGCAAAACTTGATTAAGAAGTTGAAAAGTATAAATTTGAAGGATGTCGCTTATTGGGTCGCAAGGGCCTGGGCCGACGTCGGGGCACAAACAATTGCAAAGTCATGGCATAAGCTGTTGGGCGAGGACGAAAATATGGCTGAAAGCATGCTGGATGAACTTCATGAAAGTATTTTGCCCTTGGTGCAACGTATCCCTGGATGTGAGGATGCATCGTTGGATGAAATAAGGAATTGGCTTTCAGGAGACGACCAATATGAAATAACTGACAAAGAAATTGTAACACTTGTTAATAGCGATGATGTTGAAGATCAAGACTCTGAAACTGTTGAGCCCCAAAAGATCACACACAAAGAAGGGGTTAAAGCTCTTGAAGCAGCCATTCAGTACACTGAGCAGCAAGAGGAAGCCAGGGTTATCGACATAATGATGCTCCAAAGATGGCGAGACTTGGCAGTAAAGAAGCGGGAATCATCAGGGAGGCAGTCGAAGATCACTAATTTTTTTCACTCATCATGAACTGAACTCTCACTTCCAACATTTCTGACAGTGTAAGTCAATTTTATTACGTACACATTAGTCTGATTCTATATTTATTTTTAGTAAATTTTTCTTGCTAAAATGTACTGAATTCTTAAACTTGAAGCGTGAAGTACTAAAGTGGGCGTAATTGTTTTCTCTTTTTTTGTAAGTGTATAACTTTAATATTGTTGCTTGTTCTCTAAAATGTTTAACTATAATTTTGTAATATAATTGTACAGTACTGTATTGTTTTCTCTATTGATTTGTTGTAAAACGTGATGTTTATTAATTACAAAATTACAACATAATTTTATGATAAATTTGCGTTTTATTTAACTCTCCCTATTATCCGCCATTCCAGCTTATCCGCCCTTCCGCCAGCCCGTTTATGGCGGATAACCGGGACTCTACTGTAATATAATTTGAAATAACAAGCTCATTTTCTGAATAATAGTAACCATTCAGAAAACATCATACCAGTTTCTATTTACTGTTTTAGTTAGTAAGAATTGTTGTAACTACAACTTTTTTCATTCTTATGTGTGATTAGTATAATAAACCCCGATTTTATTACCCCACACTGTATTTTTATTGCTGTACTACGGAGCTTACCAACCTCACAAAACTCTTCACAATAATTATAACAAGATTAGTGTTTCGTGGTTGTACACTTGAGTTAACCTACTTGCGAATTCAAATCACAAATCCACACGCCCATAGTCGGAAGAAGCCGCAAGAACGGACAGCAGGTAGGTGCTCATTAAACACAGAAAACATTACATTGCAAAAACAACACGTTACACATTTATCGGTGTTATAAATGGCGCTCCAATATCGTGGGGCTCCACAAATTTAAATCATATTAAAATTGAAACAAAACGCTACATTTATTGTTATAAATGGCGCTCCAAGATCGTGGGGCTCGACAAATTTAAATTATATTAAATTTACGTTCAAACAAATTTTGCTGTTTTAACTAGTAAAACAGCTGGCGTCCAACTCTAACAATCCCCAAAGAAAGTTTTGTGAATTGGTAGTAGTACAGCAGTGAAGTGTTTGAAAATATTGTGTAAAGATGGATACCGAAAAAATGTTTAAACAAATGTTGCAAGAAATGAAACAAGCAAACGCGGAATTAACAGCCAATATGAACGCGAAATTTGAACAAATTACAGCCAACGCTGAAATAAATAACGCGGAATTAACGGCTAAAATAGACGCGCAAAAAGCAAGTTTCACCGAGGCACTAGAACACAGTAACGCGGATATAAACACCGAAATAAAACAAAGTAATGAAGAATTGACCGCTAAAGTCACGGAAATCGGAGAAAAAGTTCATACGGTAGAAACGAAAATAAACGAACTGTTCAAGGTTTTTGAGACCACGATGCAGAAATCGTTTATTGAACAAGTTACGCGTATGGAGGGCCGATTCAAAGAACACATCGGTAGGTGTGAAAAGCAAGCTGCGGAGATTGCAAAAAAGGTTGATACACTCGAAGTAAGAATTCAAGCAGACGCGACGGAAACACAACGGCATGTCAATAGGCTTGACGCTTCGATAGTAGAGACGCGTCCAATATAGATTCAAATAAAGAGAGTGTATTGCAAACACTTAATGACGAGATATTAAAAGTACGACAGGAAGTACGTAGGAGATCCGCTCCTAATATCTTAGTACAGGGACAAGCCGATGAAAAGAATCGAGTATATTTCACGGGGGAAAATAATGAAAACCCGATCGAATTCTCGTTAACATGTGAAAGGGAAATGGCGAGAGTAGGTTCGCGATTGGATGATCAAGATCGCATACAGTGGATAGTAAACGCGATGCGTGATTCTGCGCAAAAATGGTATAATATTGTACGTGATAAAATTACCACATACGCGGAATTCAAACAGAAGTTCGAAAGCCGGTATGGAATTCACACACACAGAGACTTCTACGAAACGAACTCGAATATGGACGTTATGAGAGGAAGCACAGTATAACGCTCGAAAATTATATCATACAACAAGTTGAGCGCTCTAAGCATTTAACACCAGCGTTTTCTGAGATCGACATTGTCACTAAATTAGCATATCATTTCAACCATAATATATGTGTAGCCGTGTTTACACAAGGGAGACGCACGGTTGACGAATTGCTTATTTTAGTGTCACAAAGCGAAACTGTTTTTGATTTAGGCGGGTGGCGATATAACCCGGATTTTAGCCGAAATAACGACGGTCAAAATAGACGAGTACCATACCATACCCAACCTGATCAAAGACCCAGTACTAGTGCGACTCCACCCCAGACACCGCCAAATAAACCCTTTGACTATAAAGACAAGCCAAATATCGGTAGACCGAAAATGCAAAATAAAGGCAACGATGGGACTCCGATGAGAACAATTCAGACAGTCGATATATCGAAAAACGATACGACCGCGCAAGAGAGCGAAACACAAAACGTTAAGAGATCCAAAAAACCATCGAAAAACCAAAATGCTATCAAGCTCCAAAAAACTTGCCAAAGGGCGCCTCCAGAATGGACGCGCCATAAGCCCTGCAAAAATACGTAAATATAAGAAAGTTAGAAATAAGAATAATATGTTGCGTGAAAAATGTACTTTAGATGATGTAATTTATAGGCCAGTTAATAAGGTGTTCCCACCGGAATTGTTAGAGTTAAATACAATACAACAATGCACACCTAACATAATGTGTCCGGTAGTACAGGAACAGGGAGACGGCGTTCCCACACAAGGAGTTTGGGAAACTGCTAGTGTGGTATCCGGCAGTAGCGAAGGAATTGATGAGTGGATAGAAAAATATTGTCGAACCACCCATAAAGACAGTTACCAAATATTAGAGGCACTGTGAATATGAAGTATAGGGTTAAAAATAAATTAAATATTAATAATCATTATTAAAATAAATTAAATGTATTAGATATAATAATAATAATTGTAATAAGTAAGTTGTGAATGAACGACAATTCGTTTGTAGCGCGGTAACTAACTAACACACACGCGTACAATAAAACGAATGCGGCGAAGCGAACCACAGTAGCAGGAAATGCTTGCACAATGCAATGTAGCGTACAGCTGTTTTTAAATGTAGGTTAATTAGATGGCGGTTGCGCTCTGATCAAAGTGTAAACAAACCAAGCACATTCCTGCGCGCACGTGCCGCTGTTGTCTGTCGTTATCAGTGACATTCTTTCTTTAACATTGCTATTAAGTACTACCCATGCTACAAACATTTGTTACACAATAATTTTATGCACCATATCAATATGTTATTCAATTAGAATTAAGCCATATGATAAAGAATAGTGATACCAGTGTATATGTTAGTAGATAGATAATACAATGTACAGTTTGTGAAGCATAACCAATGTATATCTAAAAAAATAATTGAAATTGAAAAAAAAAATAATTGTATATCCTACACTCATTTTTTTTTTTAAATGGGTGGGGGTGTATATAACGTGACCAAATCTCATTGATTTGGAGTTATATGTAAAGGGTTTACTATATCAATGTTTAAACAAATTTAAAGCGTTGAAACTCAACTCTTATGATGTAGCGTGCATCTTAACGCATTGTACAGAGCCACACGGCAACGCCAGCTGCCGTTACGTAACCACGCACAGTATAACAAATAAGGGCCACGCCCAAATTTTCAATTATTAATATTTCGGAAACCGGTAAATTTAGGAAAAATCCAAAATAGCCAAAATGTTTGCCGAAATATTAATACAGTGGAAATCGGTTAACACGAAATGACGGGGACCAGTTATTTTTTCCGTGTAAACCGAATTTCGCGTTAAGTGAACAAAAAGTGAAACAAAATGAGGAAGTGAACAAATAGTGTACTGTAGATTATTTATTGTACTGTCTAGTAAAATGCAACAAATACAACCTTTTATTTATCCTCATGGTTTATTATTGTTAATTTTTCTTAAAATTATTATTAGCTGTTCTAAATTTAGTCCTATGATTTAGGTTTTCTTATAGACTACTGAATGTCTTTCAACTTTACCGTAGCTTTCGTGTTTATCTTTATTTAAAATAATCCGTTATTTTCTTTTGCACACAATTTTGCACTATTTTATTTTCAACAAATTGTTCTAATTTATCAACGTGTTCAAACATTTCACCTTCCGAGTTGGCTTCAAAATTCGACGAACACGGCTCAGCAACGAAAGCATATCGGTAGCGGTAGGAACATTTTCACTATCATTTTCCGTGTCAAGTTCGTCGTCACTATCATCACCTTCACAGTTGTCAACTTGCACTGTTTCCACGATATCGGTATCTGTTAATACGGGAGCCGTAGTTACGTTCTCGTCGACAGTCACGTAGTCATTTAGAGAAATTGAAACATTTAATACAGATGACACACAATTAAACATTTCAGATAGTGTAGGATCAATTTCATTTTCTTCGGGTTGTTCAGTTTCTGAATTCAAAATGAATCGAGCATGAGCGAAACAATTTTGAATTGTTGTAGGCGTCACGAGGTTCCACGCTGTTCTTAACAAGTTACAAGCATCCAGAACATTTACACAGAAATCTTTTTCCCCTCAGTAGTGGCCAAGTATTTCTGCAGAAGTAACTTTCTGTACTGAAATTTTAAATTTTGAATAATACCTTGATCACAAGGTTGTAGGACACTAGTCGTGTTCGGTGGTAGAAAAACAAGTTTAATTGCCATCAATTTTAGGTCACATGGGTGGGCAGGACAGTTGTCAATAATTAACAAAATTTTCCTCTTCTGAGAAGTGAAATGTTTTTCTAACGAAACCAGCCATTCAGTAAAAATTTTAGACGTCATCCACGCTCGTTTGTTAGCTCTATATTCTACTGGCAACTTTTTAACATTTTTAAAACAGCGCGGCTTTAAACTTTTTCCTATAACAAGTAACGGAAGTTTTTCTGACCCATCAGCATTGCAACCTACCATCACTGTCACTCTCTCTTTGGACTTTTTACCACCAGAGCACTGCTCCCCTTTGAATGAAACAGTTTTATCGGGCATACAACGGAAAAATAGTCCTGTTTTATCGGCGTTAAAAATATCCTTAAGTGGATAGTCTTTTAAAATTGCAGGCAGCGTAGATTGCAACCACGATGATGTCATTTCTTGTGACACCTGTCTTGATTCGCCACAGATGTTTTTAAAGGTTATGCCATTTCGTTTTTTAAACCTTTCTAGCCAGCCAGGATTTGCAGTGAAATTTAAGTTCATCTGTTCAGCAAAAACGTTTGCTTTCTCCATCAGTAGTGGTCCAGAAATAGGAGCATCTTGTGATCTTGCTTGCTTAAACCAAACAAGAAGAGCAGCCTCTAAGTTTTTGTGGTTTGCCTTACGGAAACGTTTTCTGCCTGGTTCAAACTTGCCCGACTCATACAGTTCTAAAGTTTTATCTCTATTTTTTATAATTGTGGATAACGTCGAGTTTGGTATACCGAATGTTTTACAGATTTCTGTTTTAGTTCGAATACCCTCATTAACAGCTTGGAGTTCAACTTTTTTTTCTAAAGAGAGGGCACTTTGTTTACGCACTTTCTTCTCCATTTTACTTCCGGACTGCAAAAACGAAATTTATGAAAGCGTAACTTCACTTAACACGTACACGTCACACGCTTAACGTCACTTAACTGGCTGTAAAAGACTAAGAAGTTTGTACAGTAAAAAAGTAAACAGTTAATCCTCACAACTGAGTAAATTTTTTACAATAAAATGTTATCGGTACCGTACCGCAAACTTTACCACCGCTGTACACGCACAGAATACAACTGAACTGAACTCACCACACCCTATAGAGTAGGTAGTTAATGTAAGCGATAACGGATTATTTGCAGTCAATGAACAACACATTTGGTGCTGAAGGAGAGGCTATGGTTTCTCGTAAACAATGGTACACTGTATACAGTACGTACTGTAAATAGAACTTGGTACTGAAGACAAAACAAAACAGGTAGACAAAACAAACTATGGTCACTACCTGCTCTTTCTCTTTTAGAGATGAAGAATGGATTCCGTTACATCGAAAACAAGCTTTTGGGCGTACTTGTGTGGCTTTATTTTGTATGCAGTTACTTAAAAGCCCGCCAAAAAAAAATTATTTTTAACAAACATTTTTCGTGTTAACCGATATTTTTCAGGTAAACCTTTCGTGTTAACCGCACAAATAATACACTGTACATAACACACGGCGATCGGTACCCGAGTGGTATTTCGTGTTAACTGATATTTTGTGGTAACCGTTTTCGCGTTAAACGATTTCCACTGTAAATAATCAGTGATCAGTAAAAATTTGGAGTGACAGTTTCGGCCGTAAAAACGTAAAGGTGAAAACAACAAAAAGTGCACGCAACAGGAGACGTCTCGTAGGATGAAACCATATGCAACATTAAAGGGAAGTAGACATTTCAACAATAATTAACTACCGGCTTTTCACTATATTTTAAAGTTGAGCTCAACAAAACTAACAATATGTAAATGTGTATGATTGTGTGAGTGACGAATATGAATATAGGCCTAACAAGAAGTGTTGAGTTTGTGTAATCTTGATATACGTATTCGTATATTGATGTAATAGTTGTTGGAAATCAGTTTTACGCCTTAAGGCTGAATAAGAGTGTTCATGATCTTTTTTATGTTATCAAAAGAAAATAAATAATGTTATATTTTACTTGATATACGCATTTTGTTATTTGTATTTGCCCACTGTTCTCTGCCGAAGTACACTAAACGAATTCCTGGACCAAACCTTACAGATAAAATCTATATTAATTTAATAATTAATTACTGAATAATACTTCAATGTGTACAATCACATATCTCAGCTATACAAGGAAGGCACGCACGCTGGGCTGCAACGTGAGGTGCGTGTGCATCCAGTCCAATGTTACTCTCATTTGCCGGACATGTGTGCTTTACGACAGTCTTGTTTTCGGTTATCGTTTACACATTGGTGGTTTATTAAAGATCAATTTTTTTTTATTGTGAGTGTCGGTGTTTGGTGCGTGTTATAATATCATTAATCAGGAATAAAATTATAAACATGAAGTCTGTTGTGAACCTAATAAATAAACCATTTTGCCATCTCAGCTTCAAAGAAAAACTTGAAATTAAAATTTTAGGACGCCCTTTACCAGATTTAACAATAAAGCAAAATATTAAGTCAGGTACTAGGGCATTTTGTAGAACATTTAAGTCTGATTATTATTCAAAGACTGACTGGCTGTGTGGTTGTGATACAAAGAATGAACTGTTGTTTTCCTTGTTTGTTGTTTTGTGGAGAACACCTCTGGACTAAATCTGGTTTGACTGAATTAATCATTTAAGTGAACGTGTGAAAAACCATCAGGCTTCAAATGTACATGTAAAAAACGCTCTTCAACTACCACTTGTTGGAACAGTAAATATTGCAGAACAGTTTGACTCACAGTATAGACGCAATATTGCCGTACATAATGAAAAGGTGAGGCATAATAGATATGTGTTAAATATTATAAATTGTGTTCGTTTTTGCAGATCTTTCGAATTAGCTTTAAGGGGACATGACCAATCTGACATGTCGATTAACCCAGGAATTTTTCGGGGCTTAATTGATTTTAGTGCAGAACTCGATGGTGCTTTAAAAACTCATTTAGAAAGTGCTACTGTACATCAAAAACGGTGCAGAATGAGCTTTTAAAAATAATGTTAGAGGTCTGCCGAGAGAAAATCTCACAGGAAATTAAAGAAACGAACTTTTTAGCAGTAATTGCTGTTGGAACCAGTGACATCACTAACATATTTCAGATGGCTGTAGTTTACAGATATGTTGTGAAAGGTAAGCCTGTTGAAAGATTCTGGGGATTTTTGATGCCTGAGAAACATGATGCCAAAACTCAAGCAGCCTGCATTATTGAACAGCTTAAATATCATAAAATTAACAAAACACTGGCAAAACTGATTGCC
This sequence comes from Magicicada septendecula, assembly GCA_034769895.1. Classification (NCBI taxonomy): domain Eukaryota; kingdom Metazoa; phylum Arthropoda; class Insecta; order Hemiptera; family Cicadidae; genus Magicicada; species Magicicada septendecula. The sequence goes on along the minus strand of CM068367.1, from coordinate 938,658,389 downwards.
CAAACTTATGATGGTACATCCGTAATGGCTGGATCATCTGGTGGAGTCCAAGCTATTGTCAAAAACATTTCCCAAAGGCAGAATATGTACATTGTTACACCCACCAGCTTAATTTAGTTCTGATGGATGCAGCGTCAATTAATCGAAGCGTTCGCATTTTCTTTGCAAGCTTATAGGGAATATGAACTTTTTTCAAATAGTCCTCAGCGAACCAAAATGTTAGACGAAATAGTTAGAAAACGATTACCGCGATCTGTACCTACAAGATGGAACTTTCAATCTCGAAGTGTGAATACGGTTTTTCTGTACAGAAAACAATTTATACAGTGCAAGAGAGATATTCTAAGTGGAGATGAAATAAGAAATTTTAACACAATTGATATTAAAATTTTATGTTTTATCCCATCCCCTCTTACATGACTCCAACCACACGTTACTGCAACCACCAAAATTTGGAACCACCAGCCGCCACTGATATCAAATATAAATTTGTTATCCATTATTAAGTAATACTTCAAAAGATTTTATCCACTGTTTCCTGCATCTCTTCTTGTTAGTCCTGTCATGCTTTGCTGTGTAGTATGCAGACATAACGATTTATCAGATTTTTATGTATACTGTTCACGTTTTTTACCTAGAATCATTGTAGAACCACAATGATTGAAAACTGATTAAAAAGACTTCCTTGCTACTGAGTTCTGGGACCAAAAGGGTGTGCTTTTGGTTGATTTCATGGATCCTGGAACAACCATCACATTGCAAGTCTGTTGTGAAACACTTTCTAAACTGTGCCGTGCCATTCAAAACCAACGATGGGGAATGCTGATGTCAGGAATTATTCTCCATCATGATAATGCATGACCACACACAGCTGCCCACAATTGAAACAATTAGAAAATTAAATGGGAAATTTTTGATCATCCACCTTATAGTCCTGATCTCACATTACCATCTCTTCCTACAGCTCAAGAACTGGCTTCCACCTCAACGACTCAAGGCAACTAGAGAGTTGAAAATCTTGGTGCAAAACTGGCTGAAATCCCAGGCAGTAGCATTTTATGCAGAGGGTTTAAAAAATGTTTGGAAAGAAGTGGAAACTATGTAGAAAAATAATGTACGTTTGTATGTATTTGGAGCTACAAATAATTTTTCTCATTTGTTCTCCATTTATAACCAGTCAGCTCTTACTTGGGTTTTAAAAAGTATAGGGAACCTGTCCCTATGACTCAACTGGACTGAGATATTTTTATTCAAGGTTTTCTTCCCATCTTAAAGAGATCAGTCTTCCTTTCATGGTTTGGTTTTGGAGGAATTTTTTTACCCTTTGAAGCCCCAACCCACAGACTTGTACACCATTTTAGGAGTGTCACCTTGCCACAAGTCACCATCAGTACCAACCCTGAAATGGTACCATCTTGCTTATATAGACTGCCTTATTCACAGCTGTCCACCATACCTAATGTAACTGTTGCTATTCATCAGCTGCAACCTACCCAATACTATTTGCTTAATTCCTAATATAGATGAATTTAATAATACTCAACTGCAATTTTTCAAATCAAATCTAGTCTACTTGTAGAGGGGATAGACAAACCGCATAATAATAAATGCAGTCTCCATACTTCAGAAAGAAATAAAACTACTGATTAGTAATTCTAATATTTAGACCACTAATTACACAAAGTATATAAAATACAAACATCACATATACACAATGTAGAACTGCTTTGAATGAAAATAATCAACTTTATAATAATCAAAAATTCAGAACTGTGGAACAATAATAATCTTAGAGCCAGTTTGGCAGTATAAGATACCACCTAGTTCTTGCCACCCCTTGTTTGAGTTAATGGGTTTCTGACTTCTATACACAATGTATAGAATATGCATAAAATACATTACTGGTGTAGTAGCATGCTGACAGTGTGGCTCCTGGGAGAGGTTTCAGGAAATGGAGGATGAGAGAAAAAAGCCAATGTAGTCATAGTACTAAAACACTGATATTAAGGTTTGTCTATTATTAGTAATAATAATTATTAGTACCAACCTTGAAATGGTACCATCTTGCTTACATAGACTGCCTTATTCACAGCTGTTCACCATACCTACTGTAACTGTTGCTATTCATCAGCTGCAACCTACCCAATACTATTTGCTTAATTCCTAATATAATTATTATTATTAATATTAATTATTATTAATAACACACAATGAATGATACACAATCACTGTTTTAAAGTTATCCAATTATTTTATATTTTTCTTATAACTGATATACACTTTGAACTTGTATTCCAACATACAAAAACAATCATTTTCAGTACAAGATTTGATAATTTAAAAAAACCTCTTCAGCGCTGTGTAAACAAACCTTCACCAGCGTCTATATATTTAAATGGTCTTGCACGGTTTCTTCCCCTACAAAAAAGTAATGCATATACAATTAATTTCATTTCATAACACAAACATAATCATGGTAATTATTGACAGGTTCCCCTACACTACAAGGGTGATTTGAAAAGTTTGGGGCCTACCATATAAACGAATGTGTGGTGTTTCTGTTTTTTACCGCATCGTGGGGCCACATTCATCCCACAAACAGCTGTGAAGCTTCAAGTCATTGTAGCCGAAAAACAGCTGTATAAGTAAGGTTATCTCACAGTAATGCTGAAAATGAAGAAAACTGAACATCAAATTTTTTGTTAAGATAGACTGAAACCAACAGAAATTTTTAATGAGATGAAGAATGTGTTGGATGATGCTTGACCTTCATTTACTACAGTGAAAAAATGGACTACTGAATTTAAACATCGTGCAAGTTTTTTGGAAGGTGACCGCGTACTGGGCATCCAAAAAGTGCCACTACACCAGAAATCATCAATAAAGTGCACGATATTGTTTTGGAAGATCGCCGTTTGAAGGTGTCTAAAATTGTTAAACCTGTGGGGATCTCAGATGAAAGGGTACATCACATTTTTACTGATAAATTAGGTATGAAAAAGCTGTCTGCAAGATGGGTGCACCATTTGTTGACAAGTGACCAAAAACACATGTGAATGCAAGCTTCTCAGGAATGTTTGGACCATTTTAAGAAAAGCCGAAAGATTGTAATCGTAGATTTGTAACAACTGATGAAACTTGGGTCCATTACTTCACTCCAGAAACAAAAAAAACAGTCGAAACAATGGATGCATACTGATTCGCCACCTCCGAAAATGGTAAAATCAATTTTGTCGGCTGGAATGTGTATGGATCCATTTTTCTGGGATGCTAAGTGGATATTGCTACTAGATTGCCTTGAAAAGCATCAAACGATAAATGGAGAGTATTACGCTAACCTTTTGGGCCAATTAAATGTAAAAATTCGAGAAAAATGACCAGGTTTAGCAAAGAAGATCAGTTTCCATCAGGATAATGCACGCCCTCACATATGCGTTGTGTCTATGGCAAAAATCACCTAGTTGAAGTACAATCTGTTGCACCATCCGCCTTATTCGCCTGATTTAGCGCCATCTGGCTTCCACTATTCCCAAAAAATTTTTGGGGGAAGCGATTTTCCTCAGATGAGCTGAATGGGGCAGTAAATGGTTATTTTGAGGACCTAGAAGAATCGGACTTCCTCAACGGGATAATGACTTAACACTTCACCACTGTTCGTGGGGCAAACGTGGTACCACGATGTGGTAAAAAACAGAAACGCCACACATTCGTTTCTATGGTAGGCAGCGAAGTTTTCAAATCACCCTCGTATAATTAAGACAATTCTGATTTAACATAAAGATGTATCATTACTTGACACATTGCCTACCTCACATCTCCCACACACACACACATCTATGCATTAAATGTTACCACAAATCATAATTAGTTCGAATAATTGAGATACATATGATTTTAAAAAATAGGCAGTTTGATAATGTTTAAGCAAACATTCCAAACATATGCCTTGCTTACCATATGTGAACACAACTCTAAGTTTTCCAGTATAACTGCATTCTTAAAATAACAGCGTTGTTATTTAAATTTGTATCAATTAAGAATTTACTTGCCATAATTAATTAACTGACTACAAAACAATTCTCATTTTTTTAATTAATTACACTATATATGTTAAGAATGTATGTTATGCTTACTAATAACTCCTGCAGCAATGTTTTAGATTTTCACATACCAATCTGCTTCCCATTCTGCTTAGTACTGTGAAAGTGTTACTCATGAAAGAGATCATGTCACTGGCCCCACCTGTTAGGTGCACAGTATGATTTTTTTTTTTTCATGCAAGATATAATGTTGCTGAGTTGTTACTTTTGGCATTCATATTATGGAAAGTGCAGTAAGAGACTGATACAGTAAAAACTTAAAAATTCAAAGTACACAAATGTGCATGACAAGGTGGGACACGGCTGATACTCAATTACAACTGACTGAAAAAACTGAGTATGCTAAATATAGTTTTACAATTTCTGAACGTTAGTGTAATTTCCACAAATTTCAAGGTCAAGTCTTTATGGATTCTTATACATAAATCGGCATTCTCAACTTCTATGCAAGGTAGGTACCAAAAGAACTGAATTATAAAAAATGGCTCTGAATTTCTATAAGCACCATGTCAAGGACAAAGACCTGGTAGTCTTACCAGAATAATGACTAAGAACGAGACATGAATGAAGTTTATGTGGTAAAGACCACAATATGTGAATGTGTGTGGTCTTTACAAAGAACAGTCCAAACACCTGAATGCAGCCATTTACAAATAAATCCCAAGAATTCAGACAATTTTCATCAAAACAAAAATCAATGCTGTTTTAGAACCACTTAGAAATTTGTCTGGCAGAAGTTTGAAAAGGAACCACGGAACCATATGAACCAAAGACCATAAAATTATATCCAGTATTTATTGTAAAACATAATAAGCATTACAGGTCAATCTAAAACAAACAACACAGGATGCTTACTTAGTACAAGGGAGTCGTTCTACACAACAATGCATGGCCCCTACAATTCAGCTTGGGCAAAGGTTTTGCTAAGAATCCAGATGGGAGATTTGGCCACCCACCTTACAGCATGAACTTAACAACCTCTGATACTATCTTTCATCATCAAGATGAAGGTACTAGCTACCTGACGGGACAGCTAACCAACCCCCATGCTCCCCTGAAACCAACGGACAGGATCTGTATTGTAGTTCCTGGGTGTTATCTTGGTATTTTGTATCTTTAGTATCTTGGCAGTAAAGGCCATTGAAGACAGACAAGAAAAGGCAGTGTCATACTATGACAAATGCCTGCATGTAGATGATTATTATGTTAAAAAGTAACATAGATTGTGTTCACTCAAATTACTAAGAGACTTATAACATTTAAATTATTATTATTTACCCAGGATAACTCACCTTACAGTTCCAAAGTCCGTCACACGAACAGCGTAATACAAGCAGGGTTTGGGGTTTTATCAATAACATACTCGACTCTCATGTAATATAACTCTAATTTTACTTCATTTTTATTTTACTACTTTTGACTTTACTTGTTTTACAATTTTTCTACTCAAACTGTTACTGTTATTTAATTATTTTCCTTTTCAAATCTGAACCAAAACGAAACATTTACTTAGACATTATTACTTATGCTAATTCTTAATTTAAGTAAGGCTACCCAGCTTGCTCATTCACTCACTCATACAATTTTACATCCCCATTATTTTAGAGCGCTGTTTTCATTTACAATAATTCTGTCGGGAAATTAGTAGTCGGTTACTTAACTTTCGGCGTTCCTCTCATCGCCGCGTGCTGCACTAGATATATGTCCGAATGTTTTGTCAGTTCAATACACTTTAATTTTTTTTTCTTCACTCCACTTACTCTATTCTGAGATATCGGCTCACTTATTTATGTCTGATTGTCACCTTCTACAGTTAAAAGAAATATTTGGTGCACACGAGTTCTTTTGTTCACCCGGCCGGGTAAGCGTGGTTAGTCGAACTGCTTTTACGGTTTTCACATTTTGATAAAAATTTAGCCCGGCCGGTGACGCACGCCACTACTCGTGTCCGTTATGTATATCTGTTAATCGTCGACTCCCCATCATCTGCGAAACAGATTCCCCACTACAGCTGGTTGTTCAACAGGAAACGCACTGCCTTCAGGTTATATATTTTTTCGTAGTCGTTGATGGTGTATAGCTTTTCTATGGACCACGTGGCTAATGTTGTTAAATGTTGACGATACAGGAGGCTTTTGTAGGTGGAGTATTCACTTGACTTCCGCCATCTCAAAAGCACATGGCAAGGAAATCTTACGGCTTAGCCATTTTCTCGTGGCGTCGCTTTTAATGTTTAGGCGTAGTAGCTGCACGCCTCAAGTGCATGTGCGCAGCGGACGTGACAAACACTGAATTTACAAGCGAGTCTGGCATTTTTCAACTACACTCCATTCAAAAAGTTTATGTTCCTGTTCTTTGTTTGAATACGATATTAATTTGCAGGGGACTTGCAATGCTGACAGAATAGATTTAAATAAATTTAATAAAAAAACAAAAACCCCTTTTTTGCCCCATTACAATACCCCCCCAATGAGAGGTTTTATGCCCAAAAACATAAAAACTCTCATTGCTAACCTTAAGAAGATCGGTGAGGATATGGCGCCAACAACCCCCCGTTAATTTCTAAACATATCATGGGTAAACTACCCCCCTAGCTCGGCGACTATGGCTGCACCTGAACGAGATTACTGGACTTCTCTGTTCGAGATCCCAACACCATAAAATCGAACAGATACTCACCATAGTACACCTAACATTCTATCATTCCGCCCAAAATCAAAACACTGGCCTTATACCATACCGGATCCTCAACCGATATGTTCCCCCTTACATGCATACTGGGTTGCCTTTAGCAAGTACTGGGTGCGTACACATACTCATTATTACTGAATATAATATTTATACACTACTTTGTTGATTTAAAATTTATAAAAATATGTCATACTTGAACTTCAATTACTTCTCTTAATATTTTATCGATTAGACGTTACAGTTTCAACTCAAAATAAATTAAACAAATCCACTTAAATAATTTAAATTCTGTCAACTCAAAGAAATTAATCTAATTCCAATATCAAAATGTTACATTACCATTACTTTCATCAAATTTCCAAAAATCTTTTACATGAATCTACAATTCTTCTTCAGTAACTACTAACAATCATAAAAAACAAAGTAAACTGAACACCTTATTAAATCATGAATTCACTTACCATTACATTTGTTTACAACACATATAATATAAATAATATAAATCAGTTAACACATTAACATATAATCAACAATATATCCTGGACACAAAAACACAATCTATACTTCAAGCAAAAAATAAAAAAAAATTTTCCAAAAAAAATTCGATTCCCAAAAAAAATCATTTTGTCAACAAAATTTATTCTTTAATCATTTCAGTATAAATACACAAATAAAATCTATGAATCAATTGTAAAAAACACTATATATCAAACATCAGTCATCAGCTGATCTCTCTGGGTCACGTGAATGATCTTGCCTTAGATATATCTAAAAAATTATACAAGGTAAAATACATCACAGGTTTATAATTTTTTCCATTCACACCGAGTACAACATAATAAAACATAGAACACTCATAATTAACATTGTTGTTATTACCTCACAATAAACAATTCACATTTAATTTTGATCAAACTTTACATACCCTACAGCTTTATTTTATTTTCAAATTCTATCAAAATTTTCACTTGTTCATTTATTATTACATTTGAACTATGATTTTCTCTTTAACATTTTCATTATCAATTATTTTGGGTGACTCTTAGTTATTCATAATAATTCGATTTAAAAATGGGTGATTAAATATAACCTTACCCCTTTTCTTCCTTCTAACCCCCATTAACAGATTTACCTAGTCTGACACCACTCCCTCAAAATATTTACCAATAATTCTCTATCTCCATTCACATCATTCTACCCTTATAACAAAATACCCTTTATCCTCTTTGTACTTAGGATGTGTGTTCCCTCCCTATGCTCATTCCTTTATTGGTTCCTGCTCTCCCCCATGGTAACCCCGCCAACGCACATACGGTTCACCTCCCGCCACAATGCTTTTTCATTGAGAACTCCTTATCACACCACCCCCCTTACAAAATTCCACCATCAGCTAATTACTCTCCAATTACATCCCTCTCATTACTCTACATATACTCCCTATCGCTACTGTGTCACTATTAATACTCAGTGTTCTATCTTACTTATATTCCCAAGAATCTTATTCTGTTTAACAACCATTCAAACTTGACCTTGATTGGTTCAAATGTTCTATTAAAACAGTTATCACCCAACTTCTAACTTTTATTACCCAATGAAATTCATAACTATCTCAAATTAATTTCATCTCTTAACTTAAAACCCTTTAAACACATTGAAAATTTATTATTTAAACATTTAATTATTTTACTTTATTTACATGTATGATAAAATTCATACTTACATTATATCACTCATATACTGTCATAGACACAAAATATAAACATTTATCCCCACCAAATAATGTACATAACTCCATGTATCTTCTGAAACATTATAACAATCATATGATTCCACAACTAAATACATTTTACATTTATTCAATTACTGTTTATTCTCAAGTATAAACCATATAAAATCATTTAAATTTATTAGCAAAATTCAATTATACATCATTTTAAGTTAATCAATTAATACATCTCAAATTATTTAATTTAATCAATTCTTTAAAACACAACATATTTTAATGACTTTACTCCAAAACAATTACAATTCATTTATTATCAACTTCATAATTATTCTCGTTATTTATTTAGTCTGCCAAAATATTATTATTAAAACAATTTCTACTACATACACATTGTTTACATAAAGCACACCTTTACAACATAGACACAATTAATTTCACTATAAATTTATTTACAAATTCTTGTCATTATTTTTTCTGTTTACCACACCTCATTTCATAATCTAGCCAGGTCATTACCATAAACTAAAATATTTAAAATGTCCATTCACTTTTTTTTATTTAACCCCCGTCATCATATAATAGTCTGATATATTTAAGACATAAATCATTCTTATCCACATATGTTACATTCTTATTATTAATATAATAACCCATTAACTCTATGTCATTCATTATACCATTATAATTTATAAGATTGTACCGTTTTATTATTTCATAATCCTCGTCTACATTATTTACTTTTGTCCAGTCTCCATCAGTATCTTTGGATAACATAAGGTAAGTTCTTTTATCATTATACTCCTCCACTATATTAATTACATCATCAGATAAGCGTTTACCGTCTACAACAGCATCGTCAAAATAATCATCAATATCTATTTCACAAGGTAAGTATTTTATATCATCTATTTCCTTCAATTCTAACCTCTCTTTCAACTTTTTATAACTCCTACTCAACGTAAATAATTCTATTTCCTCATCTACAAACAACTCTCTCTCTAAATATCTCTCATCATCATAACACCTGTCACAACCCCCCTGAACTATCTCATTCCACGCAAAGGGCACAACAAACTTACTATGTTTCTTGGCTCTTCCAAGAATATTACAACAAATTACGGGACTATCTGAAGACACCTCGTCTTCCACACAACTACTGGAGGAAACTCTGTTCTCATATAACATTTGTGAAACCTCTGTTTTGCCATACACTTGGGGAAAACTTGCCCTTTGCCCACCTAACCTTTCATCACACTCTCTCTCACTTTCATTAACACTTGCTATGCTCACAACCTTACTCTCTAACACCACACGTTTAATTATATCATCGTAATTCTCACTCCTACTTACCTCATTATATGTCATCTGATCGTCTTTATTTTCGTTTGTATTGCTCTTACTTGTATCTATTCCCCATACTCCCATTCTCTCAATATTCTGTTTTAATTTGTTAAAGTTATTTTCAAATATTTCATTGGTATTTCACTTTTATTGATTTCATTAATCTGGTTTTTTAATTCACTATTTTGCTCTTTCAATTCATCGAAATTATTTTCGCATTTAATTTTTTGTTCATGTATTTCGTCTCTTAACTCATCAAAACGATTATCAAAGTCACTGCTTAATTTATCAAATTTTTTATCATTACTATCGAAACGTTTATTTAACTCATTAAATTGATTCAGTATAATACTCATCGTATCATTATCAACTTTATTGTATTTTGTTGAGGTCGGGGTTAATTGAACCCCTGAATCCTCTGTCACATTTGTTTGATCTGTTATATTTAATTCAATTATTTTATCTTGACCCACATTCGGAGTCGAATAGGCTTCAAGGCCACTCATAATAGCTGATTCACTCATTTCAATTTCACTCTCGTTAGTAGCCATTATTTATTCTTTATGAGATTTGTTAATCTTAACACAATTTCAATCTTACATATATTTAATATTTTTTCTCTTTGTATGTTTTATTTAACTATAGCATACACATCGCTTAACCTGTCCGTAATTTACGTATTCTTACCCAACCTCCAAACCATGCTTGTATTTATCGTAGGTGCGGTTTTTGTATAAATTTTACATTATAAAACTTGTTCCCTGTTCAGGCGCCATTTGTGTTCACTCAAATTACTAAGAGACTTATAACATTTAAATTATTATTATTTACCCAGGATAACTCACCTTACAGTTCCAAAGTCTGTCACACGAACGGCATAATACAAGCAGGGTTTGGGGTTTTATCAATAACATACTCGACTCTCATGTAATATAACTCTAATTTTATTTCATTTTTATTTTACTACTTTCGACTTTACTTGTTTTACAATTTTTCTACTCAAACTGTTACTGTTATTTGATTATTTTCCTTTTCAAATCTGAACCAAAATGAAACATTTACTTAGACATTATTACTTATGCTAATTCTTAATTTAAGTAAGGCTACCCAGCTTGCTCATTCACTCACTCATACTGTTTTACATCCCCATTATTTTAGAGCGCTCTTTTAATTTACAATAATTCTGTCGGGAAATTAGTAGTCGGTTACTTAACTTTCAGCGTTCCTCTCATCGCCGCGTGCTGCACTAGATATATCTCCGAATGTTTTGTCAGTTCAATACGCTTTTAATTTTTTTTTTTCTTCACTCCACTTACTCCATTCTGAGATATCGGCTCACTTATTTATGTCTGATTGTCGCCTTCTACAGTTAAAAGAAATATTTGGTGCACACGAGTTCTTTTGTTCACCCGGCCGGGTGAGTGTGGTTAGTCGAACTGCTTTTGCGGTTTTCACATTTTGATAAAAATTTAGCCCGGCCGGTGACGCACGCCACTACTCGCGTCCGTTATGTATATCTGTTAATCGTCGACTCCCCGTCATCTGCGAAACAGATTCCCCACTACAGCTGGTTGTTCAACAGGAAACGCACTGCCTTCAGGTTATATATTTTTTCGTAGTCGTTCATGGTGTATAGCTTTTCTATGGACCACGTGGCTAATGTTGTTAAATGTTGACGATACAGGAGGCTTTTGTAGGTGGAGCATTCACTTGACTTCCGCCATCTCAAAAGCACATGGCAAGGAAATCTTACGGCTTAGCCATTTTCTCGTGGCGTCGCTTTTAATGTTTTGGCGTAGTAGCTGCGCGCCTCAAGTGCGTGTGCGCAGCGGACGTGACAAACACTGAATTTACAAGCGAGTCTGGCATTTTTCAACTACACTCCATTCAAAAAGTTTATGTTCCTGTTCTTTGTTTGAATACGACATTAATTTGCAGGGGACTTGCAATGCTGACAGAATAGATTTAAATAAATTTAATAAAAAAACAAAAACCCCTTTTTGCCCCATTACAAGATATGTACACAACTTTTGTATATCACAAAATATTTTATCTACTTTTTTTACTCACTAATTGTAAGTTAAGAAAGCATGCCTCATATTAATATTTTTACCCAAAATAGCTACGTAAAACACACAAACATAAAACATGTACATACACACAATAAAAATTACCTGGTTGCTTGCACAAACATTTTATCCCTGGTAAAATCAGGATGATTTGATGCTTCTAATAAAACATCAAAGCATATCATCAACCGCATTAGCTGAGACGATAACAGGAAGTATATAGACTTTGTTTTCTCAATTAATTCTTTGTAATGAACATTCACTTCTCGTTCAATATCCTGCACAATGAAGATTCAGAATAACAGTTTCAGTTAAAATAGCTTGTTACATATAAACGAAATTGTAACATTTGCAAATACTCTGCCTAAAAATATCTGTCATTGTTGAAATCTGACTCCCAGGTGAATGTAACAAATTATTTTTAGTAACTTCAACTATGGCCAGTCTAACTGTAATTGTAGCAAAGTCTTAAAAATGTAAATGGCTTAGCAAAATAATAATAAAAATGTAAAAAATACTTGTATTTATAATTACAGTTATTCCAAATAATTTAAGGTCACAAAATTAATTAAAAATTTAGACAGTATATGAAGGAAAGTCTGTAAATAAGTCACACATGGTTATTAGAAAAAATATTCAATGTGACATTAACTTGAAAACCATTTTTATTTTTAATTATGTCCATCAACATATACACACTTATCCCATTACTTTATCAGCACCCCAATAACTGTTGCATAAAAGTATTCGGGCTACTGTCTCAACCACATATGCACCTCATATTCAACATCTTTATTGTCCATGAAATGTCTACCATTAAACTGAGATCTCAATTGACCAAAAAGGTAAAAATCACTGGGCTAAGTCGGAACTGTAGGCAGATATTGAAGAACTTGCCACCCTAATTGATCAATTTGTTCCAAGGTTGATTGTGCTGTATGAAATCAATGCATTTCCATTGTCGTGATAGAACAATAATCCTGTAGTCAGCAGGCTTGGGTGTTTTCTTCTAATTGCAGTCCAAAGCTTCAACAGCACTCCACACTATGACACAGCATTCACATTCTCACCTTGCCTCTGAACGTGAACTACCAGCACTCCTTGAGAATCCAAAACACTGTAAAGGTTCAGAATGTGTAACCTTGAATTTATGGGTTGGAGATGACAGAGGATGTTTTCACTACATCGAATCATGCTCTGATTTGGGTTTATAATGATGCATCCATGATTCATCCCAGTAACACTCCTGGTAAGCACACCTTCTGCTTAATCGGCATACTCAGAAAGATGGTGCAAGGACAGGCTCATTCAGACATGTGTTCATCAGTCAGCTGACTGGGCGCCCACTTCGAAAATTCAAACTATCATCCATTATGCTGTAGGCTAAACCATGAGAACACCCTATTGCAGATGCAATGGAGTTTATTATTAGTCACCTGTCATCTCCTCTACCTGTTGCACAGTTGATTTGTTGCAACATCAATTGGAAAAACCAGGTTGGTGTTTGTCAACAACTTTTGAGTGTCTTTGAAAGAATGTATTGATCCAGTTGTGCACTACTCTATGAACACACATTTCCATAAATAGGACACATTTCCTTATGAAATTCCTTTGCAGGAAGACCTTTTGCCCACACAAAATGCACAACAGCACACTGCACTGCTCTTCTACCGTACAGTCCTCGAGCACAGTTGCCATTTTGAAACTGAGTGTTGAACAACTGCTAGCTGGCCATTCTTACCTGAACATCATCAAGCTGGATTGTGCTCCTACCTAGTGACATTTTTAGAAACTGCGCACTACTATTTTCAATGGCTTGCATCACTAAATTGTTTCTTTTAATATTGTCATGACATTAATGTTTGCTTAATTTTGTTTTTCTTAATTAGCACTGATGAGTTTTGACTCTAACTTGTATGTCAACCAGATAATAACACAATCCTTTTTATATTCTGTTAAATTATATTGTCCAGGATACAATATTACTTGAAACAGGATACAAACAAATCTAAAAATGGTCCAAACAGTACGTGGAAGACCCAGTCTGTATTCTCCTTTCATTTATGAATCTAGTACTGTATACTGTATATAACTGCAATGTGAGATCAATTGAGGGTAATTCCCAAAAACCTAGACTTTTTTATGATTAATGGGCAGAAATGGAATTCCTGATTACTTCCCGAAAACAAATTATGATACACTTCTGTAAGCACCACTATTTAAAATTGTTCGTACACCAAATCAGATGTTTCATTAGTCTGATCATGATGAAAATATAAACAATTTTCAAAATACATAATAAAATAATTTTGTTAAGTTTATCAGACTTTATTTTAATTATCACGCCACAAAGCTGGATAAACAACTGCAGTACTAAAATAGTTCTCTCTCTGCAGTTTACTATAGAAAAGTAAATGTACACACGAGACAAATAACAAAATTATTATTCACATTGTAAATATTAAATGATTTATTGTAATTATAAATTCACATCATCTATATTTAGAATATATATCTAAATATATAAAAAATATATGAATATGTAAAATAAAATATATAATCATCATAAAAACAAAACTCACAAGTTCCAATGTATGATAAATGTAAGTTCCATAACATGTGCAACATATTAGAAAAAAAAAAGAAAAGAAAACTTCATACTTATAGTCAAAACATGGGAAAATAAATACCAAAAACTTGGCAATCTTGTTAACGGATACCAAATCAAGACAGAGCCATCTGCTTTTGGTTTATTATTTGGAAACCTCTTTTTGTACTTCCAAACAAAAATATAAACAAATTTTCTTCCCCCATCATTTCCAGATGGCTCCCTTTAATTAAGTGTACCATTCCAGAACATGACCAATCTCTTGTGTAACATCCTACCCAGCATTCTTTGTTAACATAACTGAATTCTTCCAAATGCCAAGTTCTATTTTTGTACTTGTATCTGTTCTTTTTAAAAAATAAAAAAATGGTAGATAAGTTAAATAAATTAATAAGAAAGAACGAAGTAAAAAAGGAACACCTCTCTAAGAATAACTATGAAAAAAGAGTAATAAACCTTACAGAGGTAAATTTCAATACGGAAGAAAAAGAAATGTTAGCGAAAGGCTTAAAATACGCACCACCGCCAGAATTAAATCAAGAAAAAACGATTATTGAATGCGAAAGCATAATACAAAAACTAGGAAATGAAAATGATAAAAAAAAAAGAATAAGGTGGGAAGTAGGGAATGTAGTAGATAAAATATTTAAGAAAAGTTTGTATAATTCAAAGAATGAACAAAAAATCAAAGCAACTGTAACTAAACTAAAGAATAAAATAAAGAAGAATGATATTATAGTTACGAAGGCGGATAAAGGAAATACAATGGTACTAATGAGAAAGGAAGAATACATAAAGAAAACGGAAGAATTTATAAGGGAAGGACCATACGAGGAAATAAAGTATGATTATACAAGTAAGTACCAGTCAAGGATAAAACAAATGATGAAACAGATAACATTTATAGAAGAAAAAAAGAAAAAGTATTTATTGGAAAGTAATCCAACAGCACCAACTTTTAAAAGTCAGGTTAAGATACATAAAGAAGGAAAACCAATTAGACCGATTGTTTCTTTTATTAATGCACCTATTTATAAATTATCAAAGGAAGTTAGCAGAGTACTGAAAGAGAAGTATGAATTTGGGACAAGATACAACATAGAGAATAATATAAAATTGATAGAAAAATTAGAAAATATTAGCATTAATGTAAATACAAAATTGATATCACTGGATGTTAAGGACATGTTTACTAATATCACAGTAAATAAAGTTATTAAGTTAATAAACGATAATAATATGGGAGAATACAGGTATAAAAAGCAGTTGATGAAAGTAATTAAAGAATGTGTAAATCAGAACTATTTTACGTTTAATAACAAGTTTTATATACAGAAAAAAGGTTTACCTATGGGGTCTTCATTATCCCCTATTCTTGCTGAAATATACATGAATGATTTTGAAAAGCAATTAATAACTTCCACTAAGTATAAAGACAATATAAAATTATGGTCTAGATACGTTGATGATGTATTAGTAGTTTGGGAAGGAAGCATAGAAGAAGTGCATGAGTTTATAAAGGAGGTAAATAATAAGGATAAAAACTTACAATTTAAGGAAGAGATAGGAGGTAAGCAAATAAATTACTTAGACTTAAACATAGAAATTAAAGATAATGAGAAACTACAGTTTGGGATATTTAGGAAAGAGTCGTATTCTGATATAATTATACCAAGAGAGTCGTACCACCCATACAGATATAAAATGGCGGCAATCAATTCCTTTTGTTACAGAGCTCAGAAGTGTTTAAAAGAGACCGAATGAAAAATAGGGAGTTAAAAACGATAAAGGGAATTGTAAGGAATAATAATTATAGCACCAACATAGTGGATAAAGTTATGAAAAGGGTCAACATACAAAAAGCTAAAATAGAACCAGAACAAAAGAATTATGCAGGGTCATTGACATACATAGGTTCACATACTAGAAAAATTATAAAATGTTTTAATAAATATGGAGTAGATATAGCTATTAAAAAATGTGAAACGGTATTTGATAAGATAAGGAATAAGAATATAGAAAAAATTCCGGTATTACAGAAAAGCGGAATTTATAAATTAAAATGTAAAGACTGCAACAAAGTGTACCTAGGGGAGACAGGACGAAAATTCGCATGCAGGTTGTCTGACCACAAACGTGGAGAAGGTAATAGAACAACCAATTCGTTATATGCAAGACATTTCATAGAAGACAACCACAAGTTTGTTAATCCTTTGGAAGAATACGAAATTGTAAAAGTAGTAAATAACACAGTTGAAAGGAAGCTTAGAGAGGAGTTAGAAATATTGAAAGAAAGAGAAAAAGGGTTAGACAATTTAATTAATATTAAAATTAAATTTGATAATGAAGAAATATTTTATAACATGATTAAGAAGTAAATGAGAGAGGGCAGATAGATGAGATTAAGAATTATATTTCATAGTACTAATTGGTTGTTTTAAAATAAGGGTGTGTGACTGACCCATGTGTGTGGAGAGGAAGCGGGTAGTTTAAAAGGACACACACACACACACACACACACACACAAGGAATTTACTAGAAAAATATGTAACTGTGCAGATGGTGTGACAGAGTTTAGGGGGTGGGGAAGGGTCATTAATTTTTAGTTTGTTGTGGGTGAGCAGGGTGGGGGAGAGGGGTGAAGGGTTGGGTATTAAATATTTTCTGTCTATTCCTGATCTGACGATGAGCTGTGAAGCTTGAAAGCGCTAATCGGAATAATTTTTATATAGTGGTGTGCAATATTGATCATTCTGATTGTGTTAATTAATCCTTTAGTTTTCACAAAAGTTGGTAGTATCCTCATCTTTTCACCATATCTAAGCACACAACCTTTTTTCCTTTTTTTTTAAATCCTTTCATAATGCCTGTGCTAAGTATCACAATGTCATCAACAATGTCCGCAATGAGCACTTGGTGGCTAAACTCAAGACAATCCAGGCAAAAGTATATGTCACATTTTCCAATATTTTCATAGCTCTTTCAATTGTAATATGTATGGCTGAAGAACATAAGTGAGGTTGAAGGCTAGTCAGTCACTGTACCAGCTCGTATAGCTTCTATTAACTGTAATTGTAGATGGTTGATCTCCAGCGAACCTTTTAACAATCATATTCTGTCTGATCTTCTATGGAGTAGAGCTGTGTGCATATTACTGGAGTGATCTGTCTATATTACATGTATGTAACTTCACTGATGTACACACATGCCAACAAGGCAGTTTGAAGAGTGCATATAAGTGCATGTCATTCTGGTGCTTGATCATTCACAACATTCATTATCTCTAGTACCATCCCCACATGTATGCACAACAAACTAGCATTCAGAAGATCTCTGGTACTTCCTAAGAGGCCAATCTAATTAGTAAGCCTATGCTAGTTTCATACCCTTGGATAATCTCTCCTTCTTGCACTTGAGCATGGTACACAATGGGGAGATGCAGTCCCTGTACAATTCCAGAACTTTTATTAATTCGCTATAGTTCTTGGTGTCAGGTAGCATTTTCTGTAATACCCTTTTAAGAGTTACAATGAATAAATATGCTTCCTGTTCCATAGTCTATTAGTTTTTGCATGTGGCAGCTCAAATTACCTAAGATACGTCACCCAGTGAGTGCCCTCCTCAAATGTTGATATCTTAGTATGAACTGGTGCTACAACACATAATGCTGCTTTTCTTTGCATTTGTTTTCTGAATCCCTCCAATTTTATAACGGGTAATACCTGTGAGCTACTTTTCTGAAGTAGGAGGGTCAGTTGACAAGTTCGTAGAATGACATCTATAACTTAGTGATAGAACTAAAATATTGCATGTGTTGTAAGATTTATATTTCATGTAAACACCTGTTAATTTCCAACTCTATATGTCAAGTTATTAATTGTTTACAGGCTGTTCAAAATTTGTGTGCTAACCGTGTTTTGAAAAGTGGACAAAATCATGAATCCATTGTTTAAAAAGGTCTAGCACCAACAGAAATTCACAAAAACATGGCAAATGTGTTAGGAGATGCTGCAGCTTCAAAAACAATGGTTTGTAAGTGTCCACTCGAGTTTAAATATGGTTGTACAAACAATGAAGATGATGCCTGCAGTAGTCACCCAACAAATGCAACTCTGATTGCATCACCCAGCTAGCAACAAAGTTTTTTCACACCACTACAATCGAAATTTTTCCAGTTATCAATGGTAATTACATATTTTATTTCTGTTCCAAAATAATTATAGAACAAACAGTACAAAAACATCACTTACCCGAATTGCATCATTATTTATGGCATGAACTGAGTCAGTACCCCATGACAGCTGCAGTGAAAAGACCGGAGGTAATGTGGGATAACAATTCTTTACTGCAACAGCTATTAGCAGCTTTACTATAACAAAAAATTGTATCTGATAACAGTACTTAATATAACTACTTTTCCTAATTACTACTTTTATCTCTCTTTAGATTTGTTAAGTGTTGGTTAATTCTTAATTTAGATAAAGAACTTTCAAAATTTTTCTGACTTGTCAACTCTCTCTAAAAATGAACAGTACTACATAATGCCAAATCAAAGTATCCAAGTACTTTTAGTTTAAAATAAATAATGAATCACTATGTTACCAGGCGTGTTTTTTAAGTAAGTACAGTTTCACTATATCGCCGCTACAGCGCAGCAGTCCCCGTTCTGCGCATGCGCACTGAATGTCTGCATCTATTGGCTTGCTACAGACACCATTACGTGAGCAGAAGTCTTTGTTTACATTTTCCTGTGCATGTTTAAAATGCCTCATACCACTGAAAGTCCCGCCGATTGTGAAATATGGGCTGTAATTCGTTTCCTAAATGCAAGAGGCGTGAAAGCGGCCGATATTCATCGACAGATAGAGAAGTGTACGGGGAAAACGCTACGAGCGATGGCATGGTGAGAAAGTGGTTAGAACACTTAAAGAAGGCCGTACAAACATGCACGATGAGGCACGGAGTGGGCGACCATCTGTCATTAATGACGACCTGGTGCAGAAAGTTGACGAAAAAGTTCGTGAGAATAGGCGGTTTACGATTTTGTCACTGTCTAATGAATTTCCTCAAGTTTCAAGAAGTGTTCTCTATGAAATTGTGACAGACCGCTTAAATTATCGGAAGTTGTGCTCACGCTGGGTCCCAAAAATGCTGACTGAGTTGCACAAAACAAAACGTTTAGCCCGTGCTGACTATTCTCATGAGGTACAGTGAGGAAGGTGATCTGTTTTCAAGCCAAATCGTCACTGGTGATGAGACATGGGTGTCTCACATTACACCGGAATCAAAACAGCAGTCCATGGAATGGGAGGCACTCAACATCTCATAAAAAGGTAAAGTTTAAGCAAACCATTTCAGCCCGGAAAATCATATGCACTGTGTTTTGGGACAGGCAGAGGGTGTTGCTTGTTGATTTTTTGCCTCGGGGGTGAAACGATAAATGCTGTGACATACTGTGAGACCCTGTAAAAACTGCGTCCCACAATCTAAAACAACAGGCGTGGCATGTTCAGTAGGGGAATCGTACTGCTTCACGACAATGCTCAGCCATACGATGCTCAACGCACCCAAGATCTGATTACGTCATTTGGCTGGGAAAAACTGGATCATCCCCCCTACAGTTCAGACCTCACGCCCAGTGACTATCACTTGTTCCTCCATTTAAAGCGGCACCTTGGCGGCCAGCACTACGACAATGACGATGTCAAAACAGCCATGCAGCGGTGGTTATCTTCTCAGGCGGCTGATTTCTATGAAGACGGAATACAGATGCTGATCACACGATACAAGTGCCTCAATATAGGTGGAAACTATGTTGAAAAATAGTTTAATGTACTGGATTTCATGTAAAAATAAAATTGTTCAAAAAATATTACTTGTTATTTTTAGTATCAAAACGGTACTTACTTAAAAAACACACCTCGTATTTACAGTGAACTGTAGCACACATACCTCCATTAATCTTTGTTACTTATTAATATTAATGATTTAAAATTTTCTCACAATATTCACCGCATTTTATTCATCTTCAAATGACATATGACATCACTAACATATTATGTGAGTCTTTCTCAGTAACTTTATGAAGTACAAATATAACCTACTGACAGCTCACCATTTTCTCTAGATATAGATCCTTTGTAAAATATATCTCTTTCTTTTACACAGTGGGCTGCAATTAAATGTGAAGTAAAATCAAGACTTTGATACTCAGACCATGTCATGGATGTCCATTGGCTTGTTGTGGATAGAAACCTGTGAGGAAAATAGTGTCGAACCTCTTTTACTCCTGGTATTGTGCCTATTTCTATAATCACAGAAAATAATTTGTGTTAGATCTATTACAAACAGAAAGGAAAACTGCTATGATTATTGTAAGTTGCAGTTAACATTTAATTAAGAAATATGTAACATTATACAAAGACATTTGCATTCAAAATAATAAGAATATTCAAATTCCTATTACCGGTAATTATTACATGCTTATATATTTCAAATATTTTGATTCCCTCGATGTTAATATTTAACAATAATTATTTGCAGGTATGTAGTTGTTCATCATACTCACAACATGGCATAGGCAAGATGCTCCCTCTTCCACCTTCAAAGATCTTGCAGCCATCTCTTCCTGGGTTTATCCACATACCTCTATCCTATATTTCCAGTTTTGTTCAGCCAATCTTGAATCTGACATTCTAAGTGTTCTTCTTACCCTTGTTTATAATGTTTTAGTCTTTTATTAAAGATGAAAACTTGTAATTCTTCACTTAAGACTCCATTCTTTACTCGATCCAGTTTAGAACGTCTTTTAACTCCTCTTAAGAATGTCATTTCCGATTTCTGCATTTTACTTTCCTGTTTCTTGATTGTTGTCCATAATTCACCACCACTGGGCCCTCCAAAACTTTATAAAACTTTAATTTTTCCTCTATCCACACCTTATTTCTAAAAACATGATTGATTGTCCCACAGATCAACTGGTACTTGCCTAACTCAATATGAATATCATAATCTTAGCCATATTATTTCCTGCATAGTTAAAAAGGCTCAAATGTTATAAATTTTTGTTCTTATTGGTTCCTTACCTCAAAATGGCATTACCTTTGTTTTTATAATGGAGATATTTATACAGTATTGTTTGCAAATCTGATGAAGCTTAAAAACTGATTTTCGTAAAGTAGGTTTTTTTTTTAATCTCGAATTACAAGCAAGTTCTCAGCAAACAACAGCACATTCAAATAGCAGCTCGTGATATATTAACACAAAGGTTCATTAGCTGTTCCATTTCATTACTAGGACAATGGTATAAATGTTAAAAAGAGGAGGTGATATACAGCACCCTTGTACCTTGATTGACAGATAATTGTTAGAGATCCTTACAAAAGGCAAAGCACCAACTGATAAAAATAAGCAAAGATATTGGCTGGATGCAACTAGCTTTGAGCAACAGTATCAGCCCAAAAATTCCATGTGGCTTGAAACAAATGAAGATTATCTCATAATTGAAAAGTCACACAGATTACTCTTAAGTAGAGCTAGGAATTTTAGGTGCTGCACCTTAATTTTTTTCGCTATTAAAATGCCCAAATTAGCTTGTCTTGCAAAGAAAACATTAAACACTCCTAACTGTGTTTTGGTTGCACCTTTTTTTCAATGAAAGCACCTTTTTACACCTTTTCTGAATGTCATCACCTTTTTGCACTTTTTTACCTTTTTTAGGCTCCTTTGCCGCATTTTTATTCCTATAATAATTAAACAAGGAATACCGAACGTGTGCAGCATCACCGCATCTACTATATTTTATACTAGATGAAACCACAAATAGGCACACGAGATATGTTCTAAACATTTTAGTAGCACCGCTAAATGGACAGCAAGTAAAACCCATGCTGTTGAAAACATACTTTCTGAACAAAACAGACAATGCCAGTGTGATGCGAAGTTTAACAACGCATGTATTGTGTTGTGGCCTGAAGGAATAGAATTTGATCGAGTGTGGCTAGTATTTACGGACCAAGTTATTGGCTATTGCTAACCTGAAACCTATGTACTCTAATCCAAAACATGCATTGCATCAAGATTGTGAGGCACTAAAAGATGAATATTCATGTGCAAATGAATTTCTGTCTTGCATTAAGAAATTGCTGGAAAAGGCTCCTGCTAGGATACAAAATTATGTTGAAATTACAGGACTTCCTCTTCCAACTTCCCCAATTCTCACTAGATGGGGTACTTTTTCTGGACTTGTGACTTTAATAACATTGTGTTCTGGGACTTGTTTTAGGCAGGATTTTTAGTACATGAGTGAATTTTGAGTCCTTATATGTGATGTATTTGGTTTTGGTACTGTCTGTATGAATATTGTAATGTAACAGAATGAGGAGACCAAATAAATATGAAAACTCAATATAAGAACCTATAAAATAAATGTAACTAAAACCATTATAATAAACCCTGAAGTACAATACAGTAAGTAAAGAAATACTAATGTATCATAGGTTATAAGAGAATACTGTAAATTATATTTCATAATAAGAGTGAAGTGATGAGGGAAAAATTAGCAATAATTAATCAAACAGATAAGACTGTACAGATTAATTAGTCCTTTTTGTGATCACAGAAATGTAAACCCAATACAAAAACCAAGAATGTGACATATAGAAATACAATACAATGTATTAGGATACTCAATGTATTTTAATGAATAAGGAAGTAGCTGTATACTATGTATAAGTGAAACCAAAACAATCAGTGACAAAGTGTATAAACAAGTGAGTTATAATAAGTGTTAATCACTCAGACAGGACTGGGAAGATTAATACCAGTGTTAAGGTGAACAGGATAATCATCACCATAAACACATAACTAAAGTATGGTAAAAACCATAATAGACAAAGTGTTTAGAAAACAGATATCCCCAGTCAGGTTCTGATATTAGTTGTATACTTAACAATTTTAATATTAGTTGTTAATTTTCCCAATTCCTTAGACTTGTTAATGTTTGTGCAAGGGAAGGGGGCTACCAATGATGTTATTACAAATAATAAATAATAACCTATCCACATTAGTATGAACAATGTGAAATTGACTAGGGATAATTAATTAATTAACAGAGCAAAATGGATTGAAAAGAGATATTATTATGTGTTAAACAGTTGTTTAGGGTTAATGAAAGTTAACCTATTTTTTCAATGTTCATTAGAGTCATAGCCATGTGGACATGACATTAAGCTGATATGATTGTATATTTCTTTGTTTTGTTAACGAAATGATGTTATAAAAATGCAATGAAAATGTTAAAACTATGTAATTAACAAGAGGGTCTTAAAAAAATAAGACAAATAGTATATTAGTAAAATTGAAACAGTATACCAAGAAGTAGGCCAATACTGATATATTATGGTTGGTCAACGAACTAATAATGGTAAACTGAGAAAAGAATTAAGGTTATTAGATGTTAAATAGTTTTTGTGTTTTTTTGGTAGTTAATTTATCTGTTGAATGTTTATTAGAATCTCAGTCATGAAAACATGACATTAAGCTAATATGTTTGTAAATTTTGTTGATGCAGTAATAGATTAAGAATATGAGGAGTATGGTAATCCAATGTAATAAGATAACAGAGAACATTTGTGATAAATAAGAAGGGTTCAAACCACCAGGCAAAATAATAAATAACAAAGTGTAACATGGTGATGAAAGAAACACCATGAAATAGGCCAATGTTAAAATAAATAAACTATTGTCAGAATAGTCAGTACAGTAACAAACTAAAATAAATTAATACAGAATAATAAATTTAAAGCAATATTTCTATAATGGTAATCACAATTTCAATACTTAAATGAATTAGAAAATGTCAAACTGTATAAAAATATATAAAACCAAATTCTGTAAAGGTGATAAACCACCTATTAAGAAACATGCACATATCAAATGAGATACCAAAATGTTTGTATTTTAATGAGGAATCTCACTGTATAGGTCAATTTAGGTACATTTAATTAATAACTAGAGAGTAATTTGTAGTGGAAAATGAAAATAATGGTATGGAGAACCATACATGACTTCCATGTTCTAAGATTTATATTTAAAATCATTTTCGAAATGAAATATTACCATAGAAACTACTTCTTTCTAGTTACTGCTTCAGCCTTAACCACAGTACTGTGGTCACTAACGTATACCACCTCATGTTATCGCACTCGATTTTCACTGATGATGGAAGTCGATGGCATTGCCGAAACATCTGGTTTTGTAGAAAACATTGGACTACGGCCAAACAGCCCGGGAAGGAATTTTAACAAAAAACTACTTCTTTGTTGCCGATAACATTGTACACATATATATAAAAAATATGCATAAAATTAATGGCTTGTATAAGTTAATGTTTGATCTCCATTAAGTAGTGCTCAAGTTTCCAAGGTTTTAATATTATGATGTCCGTAAATAAAACATCAGAGCAGGTTTAGTGTGAATGAGGGTACACCGTGGACAAAAATTTTCAACATTCCCTATTGAGCGTTGCTCAGAGTAAAGCTGCGAATCTACAGTGTACGTTTCACAGAACAAACACGCGGAAAAGAAGGAGCACTCCGAAGTCACTCATGGACCTTCAGCATCTTGCAGAGAGTTCATTCCCTAAAGACGAAGAGTCTGTCTATGAACCGTTCCTCTGTAAACACGTGCAGTTACACTGCCCAGCGATCCACAGGAAGCAAATCGCTATCCATGCTGGACATTTTTTTGGCGTGCACGCGTTATGTTGGTGTGGGTTTCGGCACTTTCCATTTAAAAAGCGTACAAATGTAAGAAAATAAACATGAGTGAGGCCAGAAATAACGTGAATTCTGTGTGTGTGTGTGTGTGTGTGTGTGTTCCCTGCCTTTTTATTGCAGTAATCATAATAATAAAATGGAATCGTAAACATTACATAATTGAGATATGCTTGCCTGCCACGAACGATATATTTTCTCTCGTACATGATTTACATTAAAATGAAAAAATTATAATTTTATTGAATGGCAAAAAAATTAATTTATTTTTAACAATTACCATTGTTTGAAAAACTTTAAATGAATTTTCAAGTACTTTACTGTTGTTAAAACGTAAAAGGTTGCAGGTAAACTACCCCTTCCCCTTAACCGATCTTCACCAAAATCAAAAGGCCTTGAGATCTCTACAATTCAGGGATGTATGCAAAAAATTATTTGATTCTGTGTGAATATGCGGCAGTTATCGTTCGTCATAGAAAAAAATTACCCTTGTTATAAAACATAAAACGTTGCAGGTAAACTACCCCTTTCCCTTAACCGAGCTTCACCAAAAACAATAGGTCTTGAGAACTGTATAATTCAGGGCTGTATGCGAAACATTATTTGATTCTGTTTGAATTTGCGGCTGTTATCGTTTTCCATAGAAAAAGATTACCCTTGATAAAAAAAAGTTGCAGGTAAATTACCGCTTTCTCTCAACCGATCTTCACCAAAAACAATAGGTCGTGAGTACTCTACAAATCAGGGCTGTATGCAAAAAATTATTTGATTCTGTTTGAATTTGTGGCTGTTATCGTTTGCCATAGAAAAAAAATCTACAGACAGACACACAGACACTTTTCGAAAAACGACTTTTTTCATGTTTTGAGTGTAGTACAATCAGAATCTGCGATAATCTCGAACACAATTTTTTTGCCATCACCATACTTCCATTTCCTTAAGGAACATGGAAGTAAAAACATATATTTTAAACAATAAAGGTCATGTGACCCCTAAGTTCAACTGTATTGACCAATGAGAAATTTGCTAAATTTGGTCAAGACCGTTGAAAGAGTAAGAAAAACTGATTATTCTATTGTTAGGCATGAAAGTGTGCAGGTCAGCTCTGTGTAGCTAAGAACCCAAGTATAGCAGAGAATCAAATCCGAATCAGAGAAAAGAAGCAAAACTATACAAAACCAGAGAAATCATTAAAATAAAGAGAATATAAATTAAAAAATATAAATCAAGAGAAGAATAAAGGAAAAGTAAAACCAAAGGAAATAAAAAGTGAAAAAGTATTTCTACTAGACATGGTGAGAAATTAACCTTATTCTAAAAATCACAGTTTACAACTACACAACACAAGATTAACTTCACCAACACTTTTTAACAGCACAATAGTGAAAAGAAAAAAAAATTAACTATAATCACGGGGAACATTACAAGTAAATTCATTTATTTAAAAGAAACCAGTGACGAATAATTTTCGCATTAGTTGAGGTGAGATACAAGCGGCCATCTTGGAATTGTTGTCAACTCAAACTCTAAGCGACGCCATGACAGTGTGGTTTTGGGACATTTGAATTAAATTATTATTGTATTACACTTAAATAAAATTAAATCTATTTGTATTAGTAATTAAGATTTTTAATATTTGTGAGGTATTGTACTTCAAGCACGCATTTCTAACTTTTTAATAGCAGTTAACCAAGAACCCAAGAAGTAATATTATAAAAATTAAAAATAAATTTTGTTACAATCGAACTAAGAGAAAGAGTCGATCTGGGAAATTAAACAATTTTGACCTAAGAGTCGTAGAACTGAATTTGAATAAAATAAAAATTAATAAAAAAAATAATAAATTGGTTTTAAATGAGTTTTATTTTTAAAAATAAATTAAGATTAAAAGATTTTTAGATGAGAAAAGAAGAGAGAACTCACATTGGCAATTGGATCTTCATTGGAACCAAGAAATAAGAAGATAACCTACGTTAACCAATTCGATATCACAATCGAATTGAACATACACAAAACATTTCTTTTAATAATTTTTTACCAAACCAAGGAGAGTCAAATAAGTATTAATTAATGAGTTTTAACCGAATAATCCGTAAATAAATAATTAAACAAATAAAATATTAACTTAAACAAATTAAATAAAACCAAAAGAAAAAAAAATGTATTAAAAAAAATTTTTCTAAATAAATATTTCACCAATTAAAGCAAAACATGATAATTGTATAAATAAAGAGAAATAGTAGGTGATACGTTACAAATGGCGCTCCAACGCGGGGCTTAACAAAGTAAAAGTATATCAGAAGGATTTCAACATAAATTACCTCAATACTTATACGATAACATTACAATATTTACATTTGAAATTTGCACCTTTTTTGCACCTTTTTCAGCTAATTAAAGCACCTTTATTGCACCTTTTTTACCAAAATTTTGCACTTAAAATTCCTAGCTCTACTCTTAAGTAACCTGATGATAGATGATTTTAGCTATCTCAAATGAATTCATGTTACATGACATTTCTTAAAATTAAATTAGATACAAATTCATTGTAGTTTGTAAATAAGTTTACAAAATAAATTGTACTCTTCCTTAACGGTCTGATGTCCTTTCTAGGATTAAGAGATATGCACTTTACTACCCTTTGGACTAAATGGTCCACGATGGTACCATCTTAAGGGTGGGAACCACTGCTCTCAAGAAAGTGATTCCTGAAAATAAAACCCTAGCTGCCTAGGCTGGGCTGTGTAATAAGTTAACTTACATCTGGTGAAAAGAGAAAAAAGATAACATAGCTATATATAGTTATCTATGTAGCCTTTCACAATTGTAGGGCATGACAAAGGCATGTACACAGCTTAGTAAGAATGTACGAATCCTAAGACATCTAATGTATTAAAATTGTAAAAAAATCACTACCAAAATTGTGAAACTGTCAAGAAATAGTAAATAAACATTTGGATCAGAAAAATTTTAATTCTACATATCACACATTCAACATACCAATTTACTGGTATATAAATGGTAAATATTTTTATATTCACAGGTTTATACAACAGAAGAAGCAAAACAACTTCTTCTTAGTTAAATTTATAGATTAGCTAAAAAAAAAAAAAAAAATTAAACTGCAAGCTGACAAACTTAAAACTTCCTTTTCTCTTATAAATGATCATATCATGAGATTAGGAAAACAAATCACACATACAATTTTCCAAACATAAGTACTAAAAATTAATGCACGTCAGCTATTAATGACTATTATTACACATTACTGTAATTGGCATAATTAATTTTTAAATATTAGGCGTTAAACATTTTAAAACTTAAACAGAAGCCAAATCAATTTTAAAGAGAATCTGAATACTATAAAAAAACATACAATATTATGTATATACTTTTTTAAAATATATACTTAATGAAGTTTTAAAAACAAATGTCATGAACAGCAGAAACACAATTGCAACTTTACTGTACAGTGGCCTATATTAAAATATTTTGTTTTTAAAATGATTACCTAAATGTTGTATCTGCTGGCAAAGGGCACAACGTGCTCGAAGTCTTGCTTTAATAGCAGTCATAACTCCAGGCATTGACGCCTGGCTTATTTCACTGCTTGCTTGTACTTCATTAGCACTGCCACTAGCAGTGACAAAATTGAGTCCAGCTACTCGTTGTGTCCATACATAACCAAGTCCCAGTGTACTTGTATCAAAAGCATCAATACCAACCTTGAACAGAATAAGTACTGTTCTATCATACATAAAAATAACAAAAACAAATAAGTCAGGTAATAAGTAAATTCCTAATAAATAAAATACACTTTTCCCTAGATAACAGACTTTCTCCACAAGCCAATATTCATAAACCTCAATTGTTACAGTATCATGTAACATCCATGAACAAATTACATATTCAGATAGATCGATTATGTAATGACATCCTGTCAGAACCATGCAAATAGTAAAGCCATGCCCAAATTTTAATAATCACTCTTAACAGTTATTAAAATTAATTTATAAACACAACACAAACACTATATTTTTATTATTGTAACTCACTCAGTAGTTTTATGCCTTATAGTAGAAGATTTAGGATTAAGTACGTAAACAATGCGTTATAAGCCACTAGAAGTGACCAAACAGGAAAAGTAAAGGGCTGGAAATTAAATGAGAAATTTTTCTAGAATAAAGTAACAGTACTTCCCTACTTTTATTTCAATTGTTGTTAAAAATGTATGTTGTCTTTAAAATTCTTATCTAACATACATTTGTAAAATTATTATACACTCTGTGTGTTTTAAGGATCTGAATTTAAAAAGATATTGTTTTTAATATCTCAACTATGTTGTACTGAGATGTGTGTACAAATGAACTCCTCCTATAGCAAAATTGAAAGTTAATGGCATGGGAACGCACGAAACGCTTACGCTTAGAGAGGAATGGTGATGTGGTGGGAGTCGCTCTGAGGTGTGAGAAGAGAATTGTTGTTATGAGCCAATGTATGAATATTATTTCGAGTAGTAACCAAAACTCACATACAAGATTTGTTTGTGTTTCACTTACCATGGATCTCTCTCTCTCTCTCTCTCTCTCTCTCTCTCTCTCTCTCTCTCTCTCTCTCTCTCTCTCTCTCTCTCTCTCTCTCTCTCTCTCTCTCTCTCTCTCTCTGTTACATATCAAATATTATATAAAACCCTATATCGGTGATTTTTTTTAGTCCTGCAATTGTCTGCTGTTGAGACGTACTACCAGCTCTTATCGGAATGGCATGGAATGTGCAAACTATGCACTTATGCACCTCCACCCCTTAATTACTCGACTATCTCTACAGTTGAACATAAAGGGAGGACTTCGTATTAGTTTACTTGCGAAAATCTTTTAATCCTAGATAACAAAAATCTGTTTCAAGAAGAAGGAAAATCGTGTTATTTTAATACAGTATTTTAGGAAATAATATCTATTAAGAACATCTTTTAACCCGACAAATATTACAACCAGTAAAAGTAACAGATGACTGACAGAGAGATTATGTTTAAGATATAATATGTGATATTCAATATTATAATAATTTTTTTCATTTCAATATTCTACTTCATTTTATTATTATTCAAAGCGAAAACGTGCACTCACACATACATGTATACATATACATAATGCATACATACGCACATATGCATATACATATTGTAACATAACAAGATTATGCCCTAGAATAAATATAAATGAATCATCAAAATTTGTTGTGAATTATGCCTAAACGCAATCTTTCTTATAGATAATGCAGAAAAGTATAAAAACAATTTAACAAATAAAGAAATGAAAATAAGACGTAACTATTTGAAAATAAATAATAATTTCAATGAGTAAAAAGAAATAAAAAAGGAAATATTATGATAAGTACATGCAATGGGAATAGAAAATAAAAACCTATTAATTAATTATTTTAATGACAATGACAAGACTATCAGACGACATGACTATGACTACTACACCCAGGAGGAAAGATCAAATGATAAAAAAAAATCTAAATAAATGTTAATGTAAATAGAAATATAGTGGTATGTGTTAATAAGTTAGTAATTAAGTAAGAAAACATTTGTTATGGTATGAGTCTACCAAACCATATAGAGGTCTGCGAACCTCAAACAGTTATTGTATGTAATCTCACTACAGACTATAAGTGATACAAAAAACAAAACAAACAATTAAAATAATATTAAACCCATAATTACCAACTAACTAAAGTAAGAAATGTGAAAATAACAGTGATTAATGTTAAAAAGCAGTGTATAAGTTTTCAGAATTTTGTGAAGTGAAAGTGCATAGGAAATAAATCTTGTTATAATATAAACAGTGAGTAGCACATGTAATTTATATAAAATAATTATGTAACTAACCTAATAAGATTAAGCAATGTGTACAATACTTATAACTAGTGGAATATATCCCTAAAAACTAATTATGTACATCAGGGACAAGTAAAAATAAGGTTAGAATAAATCATGTTAATTATAAAGTGTAAAAACAACCCTGTGACCCATAAAACATGTTGTGAAGCCAAGAGCTTTACCAAGTGAATCTATAGAGACTAAAAGAAAGAGAAAGGGAGTGGATTGTTGGATTTGAAGAAAGCCAGAACACATATAATTAGAAGCTTAACATTTCTACTAAAAAATAATGTTATATCGTATATTAATGAAGGAAAGTTCCTGAAATAATGAAAAGTACACTGGGCTTAATACAAAACACTGAAACTGAAGGCCAGAAGAATTATAACAAGAAAATAATATGAAAACTAAACAGCAATCTGGTGAGAGGGTTCTATGTATTCCGATTAGGCTAAGACATACATTTGTTCACTCATTATTAAATTTAAAGTAACTAGAATAGTGAACTGATATAACACAAACACTATAAACATTATGAACAGTGAAGTACACACTAATTTACTATAAACTAAAGTGGAAAACAGTGTATTTTATTGAAAATAAGCTTTGACCTAGTCTTATAGATAGATCCAACATGGCGGCAGTGTTGAATTAGAAATAGTATCAAACCAATGAGTGGCAGTGAGACCCAATGCATATATAATGAGTGCGAGTGAGATGGTGAGATTATCACAGAGCTCATAGTGGAGAATGCAAAAAACTCACTTAACAAGATTATATTGTTTTTAATTATTAATGAGTATTAACAGATTCAGTGTTCAATTTTTATTTTTTTTATTTTTTTTTTTTTTGTTAATTTCATTTTCTCATTGTACTCTTTTAGTTTGTTCTAATTAGATTAAGTTATTTCTTTTGTATAATCCAAAGAACCCATGACACAACACACATACCCAACATAACATTAATGAAACTGATTTATTATTTTTATATTTTCTATAATATGTATAACATGTTATGTATGACTTTGACTGTACATTGACTTTAATTTTTTTATTAACCCTGAGAAAGAGTTCTTATTTTATTAAATCTAAAGGAGCTACCAGATGAAGAGAAATTCATTGCATCTCAATGAATTTTAATGTATGTTGAAAAGTAAAGAGTAATCATTTGTATATATGAAAAAAATAAGAAAATAAAGCTGAGAATTAAGACAAGACTGAACAAGAGTTAATTTTTATTTCACTTTACATAAAATTGGCACCAACAACTTGGGGCTCTACAGGATATTAATTACATTCAACGTTAAGATTTACATTTATATATAAAAAAAATATTACATTTATAATGTGCATATACATATACATACATATATTATAATGTTTAATTTTTTATTATTTAAATTTATTCTGTATTGATTATTGTGTAACGCCCCACGTTGTTAGAGGCAAACTATATAACATGATATTTTATTAATTGTTTTATTTATCGTGAATGTATATTATTTATTATTGTATTCTTGAATTAATCTGGGTTGGTCTTAATTTCGGGGTGTCATGTTGAAATGACTTAGTTATTATGATTGGATCTGAATAAGTAAAAATACGAATTTTGAGTAAGTAGTTTTTTTTTGTGAAGTTTTAAATTTGACTAACAATAAATAAACCACTCTCTTCAAAATAGATAAATTTAAGTATTTTATTTCCTTAGTATTTACCTTAATTTGTAACTATAACATTCAACACATACTATTACCCTTGGCTATACTAGTTGAGTTGTGTGAAAGTTGGCAAGACTCATCCCAAGAAAAAAAAAATTACTTTGATTTTAATGTGATCAATATTAGTGGATTCTTTTGACTACAAATATTGTAACATTACATTTGGCACAGCTTGATATCGTGCCAGATTTAATGAAGACTATGGATAAGAAACTAAACAAGAAGAAAAATATCTTTCAAGATGACAGTGAAGAGGAACGAATAACTATTTTAGACTGACTTGTAATACAACTGACCGTACCCAAATTAATGATTAGGCAAAGTGATGCAAAATACCCCGATTATGACATGAACTTCAAATAATTACAAAATAATACTTATAAAGACAGACAGCTTATGTACCAATACTATAAAGAAACAAATGGTTCCATTAAATGTATCAAAATATAAAGATAATCAAAATGCAAATTGAGGGATAATAGGCCCAAACATACAATACAATGTAAAAAGAAATATTAGTAAGTTATTAATTTGGATGATATAATGAAATAATATAACCAAACCATTATTATAGATACATGAAACGGGCAACTAATTGTAATGAATAGTGGACATAATGTTGTCAAGAGAATAATGAATAATAAACCATGAAGTACACTACAGAAAGTAAAGAAAGACTAATGTACCATAGTTTATAAGATAATACTGTAAATAATATTTTATAACAAGAGTGAAGTGATGAGGGAAAAGTTAGCAATAATTAATCAAACAGAACAGACTGTATAGATTAATTAGTTCTTTTAATGACAATAAAAATGTAAACCAAACACAAAAACAATGAATGTGACAAGTAGAAATACAATACAATGTATTATAGTATTAAATGTATTTTAATGAATAAGGAAGTAGCTGCATATTATGTATCAGTGAAACCAAAACAATCAGTGACAAAGTGTATAAACAAGTGAATTATAGTAAGTGTTAATCACTCAGACAGGACTGGGGAGATTAATACCAGTGTTAAGGTGAGCAGAATAATCATCAGCATAAATTAATAACAAATACAAGGTAAAAACAATAATAAACAAAGTGTTTAAAAAGCAGTTATCCCAAGTCAGGTTCTGATATCAATTGTGTAGTTAACAATTTTAATAATAGTTGTTAATTTTCCTTATTCCTTAGACTTATTGAGGTATATTCAAGGGAAAAGGCTACCATTAATTGTAATACAAACAATGTTTAATAACACATTCACATTAGAGTGAACAATGTGAAGGTGATTTGTAAGGATTAATTAATTATCAAAGCAAAATGGATTGAAAGAAGATGTTAAAACCATGTGATTAACCAAAAGGTCTTAAGACAGTGAGCCTAAGAAAACTTATTTACATTGTTAATAATAAATAATCATTGATTTATGTTATGTGTATGTTAGTGAAAGTTGAAGTAGACTATCAAGAACAATTTACAATCATTGTCTGTGATTAATAATAAGAACTGTAAATAGTAGGAAAGGAATTAATGCCTACAAGACCATAGGCTGTGATGCCAAGTAAAGGTAATTATGTTATTAGTAATCACATATTCTTAATTTTGTTAGTAAAACTATCACAAAGGTTCAACTGGATAATCAGGAACAATTGTAGTTACTTATATAATCAGGTAATGAAGTAATGTTTGTATAATAAGGAAAAGTATAGTGTCATGTAATCAGATTTGAGTAGGCCTAGAAAGCCGAATATGATTTTTAGCATATCCTGATACTCTTATTATAAATAATGTAAATCACAATATATAGTGAGTAATTACCAATTTTGTTATTATAATTACGTATATAAGTCATAATACTTAATATTTTATATAAAATTTTTAAGCCAATGTAAATAAACAAACTATTATCAGAATAGCCAGTGAAGTAACAAACCATTATAAATTAATAAGAAATAGTAAAACTAACAAAGCAGACAGTAGTTCTATAAGGGTAATCACATTTTTTGAACAAATAAATGGATTAGCACATGTTTTGTGGATGGCAAACTGTATGAAGCCATGTAAAACCAACTTTTGTAAATTTTAGGAAATACTGTTAGAATTTTGTAAAACAAATGTTGAAGGATGAATAGATTGATAGTTAATGGTATACACCACAAATCTGGAATCAAAATAATCCGTTTATGTTATTTAAGAAAAATTCAAATAGCAAAAATGTAACATCTGTATTTCTTAAGTAAAAGTAGGCATGTTTAGTGTCTATATGTCACAAATGTAAAGACCAAAATAATGATGCTAGTAGTTTGAAAGTTTTGACCAAATTCAGACATTGAAATAATGAATTTGTATGACAATGTATATCTGAATCAACCAACCAGATTTCAAGTTTTACCTTAGCAACCAAAAATTTCAGATAAATAAAATGGGACTTCTTTAACAACGGTCACTGAATACAGACACGTTAGTAAAACGTCTTATATAATTATACTTTAAACTGTGAAAACACGTACCAGACTTAGTAAAACCAATTGATGTACATAATACCAAATATTTTAATCAAGAGAGGAACACCCAGCATTTAATATAGAAGAATCGAGATCCAGGGAGAAGAACCGAAGAAGACGTGGACCCTATCTTCGTCATAGAATCATTTAAAGAAGAGGATCTGGTGAATTTGAACAATTTATTATCTTATGTGTCAAAACCAACATTTGTGTACACGACTTTCTAGGAATTAAGCAAAATAAAACTACAGACACTATATCACACCAACACTAAAGAACACTCACAAATAACACGAATTGAGCATTACACTTTTTTGAACACCATAAGAACCTTTAACGATAACTAATAAACACACAAACTGGTCATAACCTCTAATAACAAGCTACCAATACTCGACTGCCTGTGGGCACTTTACACACTAAAACTTTGTAATATCCTTGTACTGTGAAATTTGTATTTTGATTTAAAGAATAGTATTATTTGTTTAAACGTAATCCCCGAACCAGATACGCCCTGAGATAATTTATTTTAATTGAAATAATAACCAATGCATCATTCCTTTGGCCTGGCTGACTACTGAATAATATTTACAACTACTGTACCAACTGGTAAAGAAGACACATAATTTTGCCACAATTGTAATTACCATAAAAAGAAAACGAGAAATAATTAACCAATGCTTCACTGAATAAATGGTTTCTATAAAGATATATGTTTGGTGTTATATTTGCGTCATTATTATTGCTGTTTCATTTAAAAAATAAGTAACATAGCCCAGCGGACAGAACAACGGTTGGCAACTGTGGGTGACGTCATTGGAACTGCACGTATAGTGGGAGCGAGCGGCAGAATACAAAATAATCTACCGTTCAACATATAATATTAATGGTTACAGATTGACAACAACAACGGTGTGGTTGAATGATTTTAATACATACATATTGAATTTGTAAAAATTTGACGCATGCTACGTGGAGCATAAGAGCTCGTATCTCAACACAAATTGTTATATTGTTTACTCGCGAGACCTCATCTCATTTATTTATTACTGTTACAAATTGACAACTCCAGTGTGAGGCGAAATAATAAGTAGCAGTCTCATTTGTATAATTTGTAACAATATTAATGTTACAAAAATACCAAAAGAAAGTAAAAAATAATTACAATATTTGTGGATCTTATTCTGATACTAAATGTGGTTAGTAAGCTCAACAGTTGGCAACACAAATTTCGTAAAGATATCACAACCTAGGTTTAGTCCAGTTCTGACTTTTTTTCGATTCGAAGTGAACGAGTTAAAAATATAATAAATTGCTTAATTCTCTCCAATAAATGATTACCCGTGTCAAAATTTACATAAAATAGTGTGATTATACGTTCTAGTGTGTACAGTGATCAATAAAGTTCATCAGAAATAAGTGTAGTGATGGTTAGTGAATTTCGGGTTATATTAATATAAAATTCTTTTTATCTCACCAATTAACAAGATTTGTGACTGATTTTCTGTTGTCTACTATTTCACTTTAATTAACTCTTCAATAATATAATTCAACGAACTACACTGTTTCTTCTAAACACTGTTTGGTTCAACCTAACCTGTCTTGGGTTCGATTATTAACTTTTTTGATATGAATTACTATGGAGAGTATATCTGTACACAACCACGCAACCACGTTGAACAAATGAATGACGTTTTTTTCTCAATTTTGCTGGCGTCCCTGTCCAAAATGTAAAAATTTCTGATTGGCTGGATTAGACTGGCATTGTTAACTGACCACCCTGGCTTGCTAAGTAGATTTTTTGTTCACAACCCCTGAACTTATGCAAAATTTAATTTAAAACACATTGGTAGATCTAAAATCTCTGTTTTATGCTGACAATTTTGATATCTCACAAGCCATATTTTGGTAACAATATTAAATTACTAAAATACACTATCCAAACCCATATACTAAATCCTATCTGAATTTACAAACATTTAACATAAACAATAAAATATAATGTGAGTTGCTTGCCAATTTCACTCCTAATCTCAGTTTACAATGGTGTGAACATTAATTTACTTAAGTTACTAAACAAAATACATATTACAACATCTTTTAGTTATTAACATAAAATCTCATTAACTGTAACATTAAAACTAACATTATGAAAATTGAAAAGCATACACAATAGTATAGAACTAACATTTAAAAGTTAGTGTAATAGATTACTGTTAAGATATTTAATGACTTTCTGTTTAGCCCTAGAGAGCTAACGTGTCTATAAAAAACGTTAAAGCTAACGTTTTATCTGTGAGACGACGGGTAGTTTTTAATTAACAGTGGCCGCAAAAGTATTTTGTCATTCGTCTTTTCTTTGCTGGACAATATGCATATATTTTCCTTCCTTGATTTTCTACAATGTTACTCTGAGGTGTAGAAACTGTGACACCAAGTATATCAGCAATGGACTGGCGAAGATGGCGATTCAGATTTGTTACTTGAACTCGGCGCTGTAGCCATGATCGTACTAGTTCGCAATGAATGTTTTTAGAAAAAACTCGTCTACAAACTGGCTTTTCCCGATTTTTTACAGCATTGTTCACATAAATAACATAAATGTTCACTAACATGTGTTTATCATTCCGTAAAACACGCACAGAGGCCATCGTCTCGTTTTTCGGCTGCAAGACATCTGACATCTGATAACGTAGTATAATAAAAATAAATGCAAAAAATATTTACAACTATCTAAAATGATTCCCCTTTAACGACGCACCAAAAAAAACATGAAAATAATTTATAAAATGTGAGATATTATGTTAAAAGTTCGAAACGATTCGGGCCGAAAAACTAACGTACAAGCTGTTTCGTCTGCGAGACGATGCACTCGACGTTGTGCAAAACGTAAAACACACAAACGCACTTCCGATGTACTATCGGGCCTCTCTCGAGGGCAAATGAAGCTAGCGAGGTGATCGCCACAATACGCAAACTGGGAAGAGTGGAGGGCACAAAATTATCAGACGCGTAGTCTGACAGACGAAGCCATAGCTTTCTAGGGTTAAAGACTGACATTTAGTTTATACAATTCAATACCATAACTTTCATAGAAAACATTCACTCCATCATTAAATACAAAATTCATTTACATTATATTAAGCCAAGACTTGGTACAAATCCCTTAATATTATAAACCTGCTATGTGTACATACTATAGATACTAATACTTGAAACTTGCATATGTAGAAAACTATGACTATTTTCAATAACGACAGCACATAACACATATAAATTATAATAACGTCATACAAACAAAAAGAAAATATTCAATCCATCTTTTGCTCTAAGTATTAAGTGTTAACTTGTATTCAAAGTTTGTTAACGTTAGATGCAGTCTACAATATAACTGCACATTAACCATGTCCCTTGTAGACCTTACATTTATGTCAGTTTTTCACTTATAACCTTGTTTAGAGTCTATTTACTCTTTAAACTAATGTAAAGCACTTTATTTGTACTTAGTGTCACTTCTCACTCACTATATCTAGTATGTCACTTTTACACACAGAATTTTTTTTAACAGTTGAGTGTCAATTTCACTTTCTTTTGTTTTCTTAGTACTTCATTAGTTATTTGGGCAGATTACTTATTATTAAACATCTCTTATATGTTATTAATACAAACACAATTAATAACTTAACACAAAACCTCTAACTATATAATGATTAATGAACATAAATTATTTTATTGACATTATACCTAACCTAAGTGGTCTAGGCTCTCTTTATTTTGTACTTTCTTATTGATTTTGTACTTTCTTGTAGTCATGGTGCAAAATAGTTATATGTTAATAATTAAGCTTTATTATTCAATTTTTCTATATTCAGTCTATTTAAAATGGTTTGTTAATAGTTAGGTTTAATAGAAAGGGTTTTTGGTGATCATTGGGTGTTAAATCATAGTTTCTTTATGGAAGGTGCAAACTGTCACGTTACATAATATATATACATACATATACATATGCACATGCATGCATAATAGAACTAATATTCTGCTACTATTTCTATACTGTTTGTTTTATACTTATTTATTTTTATTGTAAAAATAAGCAAGAGATTAATAAAAAACCTTCAGACTCACTCAAATATATGCAAGTTTTGTTTTTTTAAAAAAAAACTTAATTTTGATTCTTTTGGTGTATTTTGATGTTCACGCCTCTCTTTATCCAACTTTTCCTAGAAGAAGACAGAGGTTTCCTGTCTTTGCTATTGTTTCCTTCAATGTTTCAATCCATTTTAACGAATCGCGTTATTGGGTGATACCACAAATTATGAAAATACGTAATTGTTGAAATAGAAATTAAACGACAAAATTAAATAACAATTAAAATGAACTGTAAAACAATGACATAAATAATAATAAACTGAGATAATCATAACAAAAGCAAAACAAGGATCTATATAACACAGTAATTAACAGCATAACTAAAACGTGACACGCATGTTGGCAACACCTTTGCTTGGATAACAGCTGATTCTCCATTACCCTTCCGCCATTCACAATTTCAAAGTGGACTCGTCCATGAAGAAATTGGCTTCTGCGCATATGCCTTTAGCTTTCAATTTTGTATATTTTTGAAAGTGGACTGTTTTAAAATGAGCCATAATTGAGGCATCTACAGTTTGAAAACAATGACTATATATATTTTTTCATGATCACTCAAACTACTATTATTTTTGTTATTTAAACAATAATAAGTATTTTATATTTTATACATAAGAATATATTTTTCATTATGTTATTTACAATGTTTTTGGATATACTGGTATCTAAATACATTGAAATGTGCAATGTGTGTACACACAGAGAGGAATGCTGATGTGAAGGGAGATGCTGTGCTGTCGACAGTTTCAGTGCAGCAAGCTAATGAACACGAGCGTTATCTAGTAGTATCCAAAACTTGCGTATTGTTGAGGTTTGTTATAAAATCTCTCTCTCTCTCCTTTTTTTTCTTTCCATTGTCTGCTGATGTGACGTCAAAACTACACTCCCAGCTCTTATTGCAATGGAATGTGCAGAGACGAGGCACGTCTGTTCCTCAATGACAGACTACACTTTCCTTTATCTCACCATGAAGGAAATAACTGTTTCAAATGAGTGTTTTATATTAACATGTTTTTGTTAATCAAAGGCAAATAATTGTTTGGAATCAGTTGATCACATCAGTTAATTGCAGAAATCTTAAAGCTAGACAAAAGACAATCTTCGTATTGTTTAAATTAGCAACCATCCTTACTATTTCTTTTATAAATTTGCTAACTGCTATAATTTTTATTGTTCGACTAAGCTTTTCGTCATCACTGACATCATCAGGTCTTAAACAACCTTTTATTCTTC
This sequence comes from Magicicada septendecula, assembly GCA_034769895.1. Classification (NCBI taxonomy): domain Eukaryota; kingdom Metazoa; phylum Arthropoda; class Insecta; order Hemiptera; family Cicadidae; genus Magicicada; species Magicicada septendecula. Next base: position 938,617,601 of record CM068367.1, on the reverse strand, counting down.
GTATTGTTTAAATTAGCAGCCATCCTTACTATAAAAAAATTATAGCAGTTAGCAAATTTATAAAAGAACATTGTTTAAGACCTGATGATGTCAGTGATGACGAAAAGCTTAGTCGAACAATCAAAATTATAGCAGTTAGCAAATTTATAAAAGAAATAAAAAGACAATCTGTTCATTCTCTAAATTTCCTTTTATTTTAAATAAAGTGAAAAGTTTCATTTTAACATTCTACTCCATTTTATTGTTACTTCACATGCACATTCTTATGTATGCACATATTATTATTATGCACACACATACACATATATTTAACATTACAATAGAACTAATATTTTACAATTGCTTTTGTAGGGTGTTTTTTATGTTCTGTTAGTCTTTTTTTTTAATCTTATTACCACTTGTACCACTTGTGTGGTTAACAGAAATTAATAATTAATTAAGTCTAATTCACTTGGTTTTATTATGAAACTTAGACTTACTTTATCCATTTCTTTTTTATATAAATATTTGATGGGAACCAATTTGGCTGTTAAAGTATATGTTTTCTCTAATCATGGTATCAATGAGAGTTGATACATTACTTAGAGTTGGATCCCTCTTTTGAGTAATGTGAAACTGATTAACACAAATAACATGGATGTTAAAGCAGTCTGCTCTTGTCTTTGGACTAACTTGGGTCTTTTTGGGCTCTTAACGGTAATTTTTTGCTCCCTCTTAAGCAATGCGTGTGAGTTTATAATTCAGTTGCCTACAGTAATGTTCGAAACACTTTTAACTGGAATTTGTATTCCTTCCACAATTTTTCTCATAAATTGTAAAAAATTAAAAATTACAAGGATCATTCAATAATGAAAAAGATAAATAACTGTAGAGGAAAAATGGTTTATTTAATCAGTATGACAATTTATTTACTTTTCAACATAAACTCCAGAAACATTAACACACTTGTCCCATCTCTGAATAAGCTTTTTTATGCCTACAGAAATAACATCTTTATGTTGATGTTGTTACATTACCAAAAGCTGCCCATTAAAAGGGAGGGAATACCTTATAATATAAAGAGAAAACATGCAGCTAAGAAGAGATACAATTATAATAAATAGCAAAATAATAACATTAACTTAGACTAGACAATGACGATGACCACACCCAAGTGATTGGCCAAATGACCAAATCAATATAAATAAACATATGATAAAAATGTCATAAAAGTGACAATAATTAAATGAATAATTGAACCCTGAAGGTACAAACCACCAGCAGAAATAATGTAATTCTGTGTAAATGTTAAGTAGACAAATAGTAAATAAACAGAACAATGAAATCAAATAATAATAAATAAATGTATAGAGAATAAATGTGATAGAGCTAGTATGATAATCACAACATTCATATTAAATTGAACCAAGAGTGCATAAAGTAGGTAGGGAGTGAGTTACAAAAAAAAAACAATAAGTGAACAACACTAGGTAAAGCAAAGTAACCCAAGTGCATGTGTAAAAAAGTATCAATAAGAATGTTAATTAAAGTGAAAGGTGCGAAAGACAAGTGCTTAGCATAATAAACAATATGTCAAAACACATTAAGTAGGTGTACAGTGACAGAAATTAGTTTTGAAAAAGACAAAACACTAGTGAGTAAGATAGAATAAGGTATCATGTTCAAAAAATATAATAATAAGTAACTGTTATAAAGAATGTTAGTATTAAAATATTAAGTTATTAAAGTTAAAGGGATAAACAAAACCTAAACAAGTTATAAGTTATCAAAAGAAAAGTAGACATCAAAAGATGGATACTCAATTATTGAAGTTGTGTTATAAAGAGAATAGTAGAAGGTAGCAGTAGTATTATAAAACTATGAAAATGTTATAATTGTTAAAAGAATCTTAAAAATAAGTTATGTTATGTTGAGTTGGGAAAATAATACTAAAAAGCAGTAATAATGTGTTGAAAGGATGAAGAAATCCTAAAAATATGCAATGTTAATTTCTTAAGTATAGATGTAAAAGGCAATAATATGTCTGTAAGGAACTACTAATCATAAACGTATGTAAATTCATAATAATTGTAAACAAACTAAGACAAAACAATAAGAACATAGGAACAAGAGCAAAATTAAATTATAACCAATGTCAACCATTATAGGCAAGTGTAGGCCTAAAGAAATATGAGAAAATTGTAAAATGTACACAAATAACAACATTCAGTTAGGGAAAAAGTTAGGTAAACATAATATATTGAGCCAAGGATCCTTAAAAACACAAAATTCTTTCAAAAACACATTTATAAACCAAAATAGGTATAAAAAACAAAAGTATCAAAATACTAATTCAGCCAATACTGAATAGAACATAGTCATGTTTGATTTCAAAATAATATTAAACAGAAATGCTATTCAATGGTACTAATAACAGAAGTATTATAGTAATACAAGCAAATTGTCTTAATTAGAAAATATTTATCCATTTTGGGCGAAAACACAAGCTATGTCTAACAATGGGTACAAAATTATTTCAACCAATGAGGTGGGTAGATTTTGCAGTTAGAACCAAAAACCATTACAAATTTATTCACAGTCCATTATTAGCTTCAGTAGAGTACAGATGAAAAAATAGCCGCTCCATATAATTAGCAAAATGAGTCAATCAAATGAGCTAAAGTTTAGCTGCTAAACCATACAATAATTAATGAAAATGGAATACACGATTGGCAAAAAATATTAACAAGATTGAATTACAGAAGATAAAAAATATAAAACAAAAATAAATAAAAGAAGGAAGAAATAGCCACAAGCGTACATGAGAATATCAGATGTTAAGGAAGGAGTAAAGTATAAAAATGTAATTAATTAACAAAACAAAAGACTGGATTCACTACACTTTAACACTGATGCACAATATAATTAACTTGGTTCAAACACTCAAACACAGAATGGCTCTTAAAAAGCCAAATAATAATTATCAAAAACTGTTCGATTATATTAATAACACATTTGGAAATACCAAAATATTTTTTCAACGATATAAACCTTAACCTATAGTTACGAGTTGAACTCACAATTACTTTAGTTAATAATAGTAGTGGTGTAAATTAAAAACGTAATATTTAATTAAATCTATGTGAAGGACTGTACTTTCTCGAATCATTTTGTTAACTTTTGCTATAATCCAAAGAACGTTTGACCGAATAAACATAGTAAAATTAAATTTGACATAAGACAACGGTGCTCAGTCAACAACCCAACAAACATAGCCAACCGCTGAGTTATAAATCATTCAAAGCCGGAGCATAACTTTATATATTTTCTTAATTTCTTGTAATAACCAATATAAAAGGTAGAATCGCTATCCAATAAACCAATACTAAGAATTTATACCTGTTTATTATTTCATGTGATGTAACGGTACAGAATTGTGTGCTACAAACATTTCAGTTTCAATTGTAAAGTAGTCAGTATTCACCTAAGGGGAACCTCATTGTAACCAGCAACACATACATTGTTATTGCAGACTGTTTATGCTTGATGTCTGAGTCTGCCCAGCACAGACGTATTAAGCAACAGCTTGCCAGCTCAGTCTCTGTGTAAATCACAATAAGAACACTTTATCACCCCAGTCTTGCATCAGACAGTAGCAGAGAACAGTCATTGACAAAGAGCAGAGTTGGCAATATACATTCACACTGAGCGGATGTAAGTGAAGCGTGGCCCTCGGGAATACTTTGTCTGGTAGGTCGAAATGTAGTACAAGGCCTACCAGAAAATACTAAATGCTACAGCAATTTTAAATAATGAAACAAAACTGCAACGAAACTTTAATAACAATCTAATGTGGTCAAAGTGAAAGTGAACTGCGTGATGGTGGAACAATTTGGATAGCGAGAGAAGTTAAGTACAGTGAAAAAATATATTTAGTTGTTGGCCAAAGTTTTAAAGTAAACAATAAATCAAAGAGCTCAATTAATCGGGGGTTTTTCAAAATTGTAAAGAATGAGAGAGTGTGTGTGTGGGAAAAATATCAAAGTACTGGTAACATAGAGAAGTAACATTTAAAAATATAGAAAGAAATATCAATAAAATAGTATATGATTTTACGTAATTATGTGTTAGTTGTAAGTTATTACGCCATAACCATTTCCTATTCTGTGCTGAAAACCTCGTCTAACATTCTGTGGGATTTTCTGAGTTTAAGGGTGGTCAGATAGCGGGATTATTTTAATTTTTGTAAGGGCAAGAGTGTAAAGGTTTCAATATTAAACCATAAAATATCGTGGCGACCTGGGCAGTTTAATAAGGTAAGTTTAACGTGATTAGGACGGTAAGTAAAATTCTGGCAGCAGTGAGTTTTAGTAGTATTATTATTGTATTATTTTGTATAAATGGTAAAAGGTCAATACCGTTACAGTGACTATTTATATGTTAATTTATTTCATATAGCACAGTGAACATTTTTTACCAGAATTATAGGTTGGTAATACTGCTGCGAAAGCGAATTTCAAATTCAGCCAATACAGAGCGGTACGTAATACGGTTTCATTGTGAAAGAAGGAAAAGTTACGAAAAATTTTAATTGTTTAAAAAAAAACAATTTGACACCTAAAATCGGGAAAATAATAGTTAATTTTAATCAGGTAAGAAAGAAGAGACAGGTATTGGCAAGGTCACGAGAGCGACAGATAGCGGGAAAATTACGAAGTTTTGGACTTCGTTAATATAACATCAGAAGGAGTCGAATTAAAACTATCATGACACTATTGGTTTTAACATAATGTCAAAGCCCTTTTAGGACATTTTTTGTACCTCCTAATTGTCATAAGACTACATACCATGTAATGCCTCCTTCAATATACCAATAAACTGAAAATCAGATGGAGCCAAGTCTGGACTGTCGGGAGGGTGCAGTAGAGTCTCCCAAGCCAATTCATGGTGTCACGTAAACTAAGCTGTGTATGGACAGACATTATCATGAAGGATAATGACACCTTTGCACAGAAATCCAGGACATTTCTGCATCATTGTTGGCTTCACTTTATAGATAAGCATGTCAAAGTAGTATTTACTGTTTACTATCCACTGATAAAAAAAAAAAAACCGGGGCTTCAGCATCCCAAAAAATCGTCAACATGATTTTTCCTCCTAATGGTGGGTTCTGAATTTTCCCCTGACAGGTGAATTTGTATGCTTCAACTCCATGTTTTGTCTTTTGGATTCTGGCTCAAGATGATGAATCCATGTTTCATAACATGTTATAATTCTATCCAAAAAAGCATCACCTTCCTGCATATAGCATGGTTTCAGCTCTGTACATGCTCAAAGTCAAGTATCTTTGTGATGGTTTGTCAATTCTCTTAGAACCCAACTTGGGCTTGTTTAATGATACTTGAGCTTTTGGCTAATGTTATTAACTGTGCTAACACTTACTTGTAATTCTTCAGCTATAAGTTCAACTCAATCCATTGGTCTTCTTGGATGAGGGTATCTATGCGAGTTTCAAGCGCTGTAATAAAAACCTAAGCTGCATGTCCATCAGTCACTAAAGATGGACCCTTTAAACTCTTCTACCCACTTATAAAAATGTCCATGGTTCATACAGAATTTTCTGTATCGTTTAGTCATATAAGAGTAAATTTTAACTGGTTCTTCACCTTTAAAGTAAAAAAACGGATCACTACACGTTGTTTAATTAATTCCAAAACTTCAAGAGGACTCGCCGTTGTAAATTTGAGGTCATAAACAAAACAATTCTAATCAAACAGCTGAACAGAACTCATCACAGGGAAGCCAATTTAAATTCTGAAATTATCGTACTTCGCCTACCAACCATTTTTCCTCTACAGCTATTTGTCTCTTTAGTTACTGAATTTCTCATATTTCTCATACTTGATTGTGAATAATTTGTGAGTAATTTTCTCTGTCAAGCTAGCAAGAGAAGTATCTATTTTAACAACGAAAGACTCATTACTGGATGACAATGTAAATAATTACAAGGAGTAATATAATTAAAGCAACCATAAAAGTAAAATACCTATAAAATTAAATAACTATCAAAGTGAGTTATTCTAAAATAACAGTCTAATCAATTGCTATAATAGCAAAATCAGGACGGGAATAAAACAATAGAACTTTAAAATAACAACAAAACTAAAATGCAACACATATGTTGGCAACACCATCAACTGTGATGACATTTGCAACTCAGCTGATTCTTCATTCCCCCTCCTGCCATTTAGAATTTCAAAGTGGACTCATCCGTATGGGAACAGGTTTCTGCACATATGCCTTTCGCTTTCAATCTACTATACTATCCTAGATATTCATTTCATATTTTCACCAATTGTTAACTTAACACCTAAAAACATAGTTTGAATTTTTGTACTGCCATGGATCTAGATTAGTAGCTATGCACACACTCTACTAAGTACAACACTTAGTAGGTAGAATACTCAACTAAGACCTTATTAAAAACAATAGGATAAATGTATACTTTTACAGCATATACACCTGGTCAGAAACTGTCTTCAACATACCTGTTTCAGTTGATAATAATTGGCAACATTTGGACTACCTATTCCATAATCTTCTGGAAAAAGTTCTTTTAAAACTTCATCGCCTGATATCAACTGGCTGAAACATTATTAAATCAAATTATATAAGCTAAAATACTATAAATAAAAATTGTAGCCCAGGCGTATACAAAAAGTGACATAATAAAACTTTCCAGAAACATACTGGAAACTAACTTTCTCAATTTGGGTGATGAAGGTATGAAAACAGATATTTTAGAAATATTATTTAAAAAGTCAATTTTACTAAAAAATAATTATTTTCAATAATTAGAATACAAATTTAAACCTACCACATTTCCTCTAATCAAAGTTTTTGTTTCACTTATTTTCATTCACATTAACCAACTTTTTAAAATATAAAGGAATTTCTTTACCCTTTCCCAATATATTCACATTCACATTTCATGATTTTCAAGGTTAGAATTTAATGTTCCGATGTAACAAAGCATTATTATGAAGGTGAAATTTATTCAGTAACCTTTAATTAGTTTAACACTGTATTATACGACCAACTACATTTATTAGTGCACAAAATCAGCTATCAACAAGTGACTAATGGATACTGACCTGAATGCAACTGTGCATGTGTTGCACTAATTCAAAATTATGTACTTTAAGAGAAATTTTATTACCTTTTTATTAAATTTTAAAATATGAATATTCTTAATACATTAATACTATTATATAATATATAATAATAATCTATATATAAAAGCGAAATACCACTCTTATTCATACACTCACTCATCACGAAATCTCCATAACTATAAAGCCTACAAACTTGAAATTCGGCATGTAGGCCTATGTTCCTCTTGGTTCCTAGTCAACTGTAAGCTTCCTGGAAGTCTAACGTTTACTTTTTACTTACCTTTAGGCTTTTGGGGAGTTACTAAAACAGTATTTTTTTCATCTAACCTATAACCACGAGGAGGCGCGAAAATAATCGCGAAAGAGTTAACCATGTCCCTCTATTCCCTGCTATGTAGCGTTGAGGGTTTATTTTGAATTCCAAGTTCGGCACATATATTCCAAACAGAGTACAGAGATACTGTTTGGCCAGTTGCATACGAAAAACGTTCAAGCAAACAAAATAAATCCTGTTTCGATTGTACTACAAATGGTTCAATGCTGGTGTAACACAGCACCTATATGTAGGCCTATCTATATATATATATATAAGCCAAATACCACTCACTCACTCATCACAAAATCTCCATAAATATAAAGCCTACAAACTTGAAGTTAGGCATGTAGGCCTATGTTTCTCTTGGCTTCTAGGTGCTCGCTAAGAAAGGGTTTTGAAAACTTTAACGCCTAACCGCGAAAAACCATGACACGGATAATGCAGCTTTTTTTCAACTGTACGCTTCCTGGAAGTCTAATGTTTATTTTTTTTACTTTCCTTTAGGCTTTTGGGGAGTTACTAAAACAGTATTTTTTTCATCTAACCTATAACCACGAGGAGGCGCGAAAATAATCGTGAAACAGTTCACCATGTCCCTCTATTCCTTGCTATATGGCATTGAGGGTTTATTTGGAGTTCTAAGTTCAGCACATATATTCCTCTTCGCTTCTGGGTGCTCACTAAGAAAAGTTTTGAAAGCTTTAATGCCTATTCGCGAAAAAACGCGAAAACCGCAACACTGATAATGCCTCTTTTTTAGTTATATCCTTCCTGCAGTACTTTTTTCCATCACTTTCACGAGAGCAAGCAGCCATTGTCGCCAACTGTGAACACTGAGGGATCTGTCTTATGATACCGTTCAGCTATCCGAAACAATTGCTGTGAATGTTCCAAAATTAAATCAAGAACAGAGGAAAGTCTACGATGAAATCATGCACATCACTGCTTCTGATTCTGGGCAGTTGTTCTTTCTTGACGCTCCTGGTGGCACTGGCAAAACTTTCTTGGTCAATCTGTTGCTAGCCACAATTAGGGGCGAAAGGAACATCGCCGTTGCCATTGCTTCCTCAGGTATTGCAGCTACCTTGATCGACGGAGGCAGGACGGCTCACTCTGCCTTCAAGTTACCTCTCAACCTGGATCATTCTCAGTCTGCACTTTGTAACATCTCTAAGCAGAGTGACATGGCTCAGGTGCTTCGAGAAGCCAAAGTTATTGTGTGGGGTGAGTGCATCATGGCCCACAAGGAAGGTATTATGGCTCTGAACAGGACGCTCCAGGACAATAGGGGCCGCAACCGTCTTATGGGTGGAGTTACGGTGCTTTTGGCTGGTGACTTCAGACAGACCTTGGCTGTTGTGCCATGGGGGACACGTGCAGATGAAGTCAAGGCCTGTCTCAAGTCATCCTTCTTATGGCCTAATGTCAAAGTCCTGTCCTTGAGAGTTAACATGTGTGTCCACCTCCAACGTGACTTGAGGGCAGAGGAGTATCCTAACTTATTGCTTGATATTGGTGATGGCAAGATTTTAGAAGAGGAGGGAAGAATAAATATTCCTGGTAACCTTTGCGATGTAGTGGGAGATCTGATCAGCTTCAGTGACAGAATATATCCCAACATTCATCAGGCTAGAGAGGATTGCACTTCATGGTTGAGGGAAAGAGCTATTCTCACTCCAACAAACAACTCAGCCAACAGCATCAACAACTTTCTGTTGGAAAAGCTACCGACTGAGCACATGAGGTATGAGTCTGTGGACTCTGAGGTGGAGGTCGAGGATGCTGTACATTACGCTGTGGAGTTCTTGCATACTCTCGATCCACCAGGAGTACCACCTCACGTCCTCTACCTCAAGGTTGGTGCTCCAATCATGCTGTTGCACAATCTAAACCCTCCGAAACTGTGCAATGGCACCAGGCTTCTGCACAAACATGTCATTGAAGCCACGATTTTCACAGGTGTCGGTAAGGGAGAAACCGTCATCATCCCCAGAATTCCTCTGATCCCATCAGACTACCACTTTCAGTTCAAACGTCTGCAGTTTCCCGTTAAGGTGTGCTATGCCATGACCGTCAATAAGGCACAGGGGCAGAGTTTGATAGTGGCTTGTGTGGATCTGAGGAGTGACTGTTTCTCCCATGGCCAGTTGTACGTGGCGTTCTCCAGAGTCAGTTCACCTGACAGCCTGGTCATCCTCCAGCCACAGAGAAAAACCAGGAATGTAGTTTACAGGGAGGTCCTGAGCACTTAATCTGAGGGAGCAACTGAAAGTATATGCTAAGCAAGTTAATAGCTTGGCTACGTAGACCAAAAACCCATGGATGTTGGTGGGATCAAAGGGCTTAAGCCCATCTATTTTATTGTTGTTAGACTTACAATAAAGGACTGTCTTAATCTCTAACAGAAACTTAGCTTACCCTCTCTAACTAAATAATACAGCGTCATTTTTAACAACTCATTAATTTTCAAGCTTTAATAGTTGATTGATCAAACTTGATCAAATTGATCATCTTCAAATTGATCGAGCTTAAATAGCTTAAATAGTTTCTCTTAGTTTCAAAATACCAGTATCTAAGCTTCACAAATAACCTATTTCTATTTTCTGATTTTACATTCTGCCTTTTCTGATAATCACCGTAGCGAAGCACGGGTATCCAGCTAGGATAAATTATATATTGTAACGAGACATATGACCACGATATTTTGGACATCAAAATATACACAACATGTCATAATAATTGAGTGGGACAAGACCCATTAGTATTCACAATGAGTGTACCAAGCATAAAAACTACATAAATAAATAAAAATTGAAGAATGAACTCACAACTAAAGAGTTAAAACAGTAATGGTCATAATAATAAAACAACAAAGAAAATGTATTAAATAGTGATTACCCAATAGATCCAATAACCCAATAGATTCGGTCAGTGAGAAACCAAGTAACACTGAAGAACACATATTATAAAGAAGAAAACAATAATAATAATGATGTCAATCAATATGGTGCCACAAGAAGAAACAAGAACTTACACTAACTATTAGATAAGAAGGCCAAATATGAAATAAATGACCAACGACAAGTGAAGTACAGAATGAGAGACAATGACAGATAGCCAAAACAATAACTGACTACATTAGATGACCTGAATATGACCACTGTAACGGGACGGGTAAGCCCACCCAGGGGAAATTTGGGGAAAATAGAAACAGAAATAATAATTGTAAATTTTATTTGGAAATCATAACAACGTATGCAACGTGAACGAGTTAATGTCAAGGTTCTTGCAGAATGCAAGAGAAGCAGTTATTTTTAGCTGTATGACATTTGAACTTTGTAAACAGAGGTCACGACATACGACGTCAGGGCCAAACCCCTGAATACGTTACTTGGAATGTCGATCTAAATTAACAACACTGTCAAATCTGGCTTCATAACACAAGTAGAACAATAAAGTGAAATCACGTGACTCCCCCGCTACCTCAGAAATTGAGGCAGTAAAATTCGCTCCAGTCTGCAATATACTCTCGTGCTGTACAGCCGTTAAAAAGTTCCGGAACGAATTACGGGCACGGCCAACACCAAAAGGTGTTAAAAATGTGATCATTTGTTAATTAATCATAAAATGAAGTAACAGTCGTTGTTTTAATAAAAAATTAGTGAAGGAAGAAAGATGCGAAGTGACCGAAAATCCGTGAGGAGACTGGGCTGTGGATTAAAATAACAGCTAAGTAATCAACGAGAAGAGTAAACCAAGATTTTTTTATTTTCAAGAAAATTTAAGTTATTAAATGATGAGCTCAGAGGGGGGTAGTAAAATATGTAAAGTATGAAAGAGGATGCGAGTGGGAACGAAGCGCTGGTTTGTGTAAGCTAGTTTTGTAAGTATTTCGAGATAATATAGCTGTCATTTTATGTGCATAAATAATCAATGTTTTTATATTTTATATATCTATCTAAAAATATGTCAATTTTATTAAATACTGTTTCTAAGATTATATTCATCAAAGTAAGTAATCATTTAGTCAATAATCACTGTGTATTTTGTCGGTGAAATAATATTAAATTTAAGAAAGGGAGGGGGAATATTTTGTTCACGGCAGGATTGAAACGATATTAAATGGGTTTTTCTTTTGTTGTATTAAAAAATGAATTTAAATAAAAGTATAACACTAGTATGAAGGTAATACATCTGTGTTTTCTTGAATAACCAATTCTGTTTTCCCGTTCGCTTATAGGAACCCTGGTGAGTAACAATTTTTTTATATTTATGGTTGGCAGTAATATAAGATGGCGCCCGAACGGAGTAGACGCTAACAAGTGTTTATGTCAACGAAAGTAAATAAATTAAATTAATGGTAATACAAGTAGATTACACCACTAATCTAGTAAATGAGTAGGGCATCCAATAATAGCCAGGAGAGTGAGAGTAATAAGAATATTAGTATAATAAGAAGTTGTAAACAACAGTATGATAACACATTATGTCCAGTATTAATGTAAGTTAATAGAGAACCAAAATTGTCAGATAACAGTAATAATTACCAAATAAGTTACAAAAAATGATAATAGAGATAAAAAGAACCAATTGATAAATTACAGGTGATAATTAATAACACCAATACAGGTAAAAACGAAATAAAGATTGTAAATGAAAATAAACTCAGTCAACCCATTGTTGCATTAGAGTGGGGAGACACATAACCTAACTACATGTACTTTCCACTTAGATTAATAAGAATTAATAACTAAAACATAATTAAACTAAAATCTCTTGGACAAAAAATCAAGTAGATATTGTAAGGGTTCTACCAATACCAAGATGAGCTACCTAGAGTAGTATTTATATTGTAATAAATTGATGTAAACAAAATGACCAAAACAGACAAAATGTGAATCACCATGTAAAGTTTAGCTACAACAAGTTGTAAAATTAATCAGAAACGAAAAGGGTGATATCTGTATAGCAATAAAGATGGTACATTACTAGCATAATATTGTAGGATAATTATTATCACTAATGTAAGACATAATCATAATCATTAAATACATCTGTCATGTGACACTAGCTGCAAGTATTATTACTAAGTTCTCAACACAAGAGAATGCACCAATGTAAAACACAAGATTGTAAAACAATGTAATAACTGTAATGAACAATTATAAACAAGATAGTGACTTAAAAGACCACTACTTAATTAAGAATGAAGTAAAGTAAGGTGACACCGTATAGTACAATCTATAGGTGATTAAACAGACTCAAAACTAGAAAATAACAATGTATTAACAGTAACTAGGGCGAACAGTAGTTGCACTGGCCATGTATGTGTAATTGTGACACAACAGAAATTGTCCAGAGACAAATATTAAAATGTAATTAACAAAAATAGTTAGTAGGATCATAGTCCTAATGCAACCTAAGCATAGGAGATGTATTTGGTCAATAATAGTAAGTAGATAATAAGTAAAGAGTGTAAAAGGACTTGAAAAGCATAATCTTGAAGAGATGCGATTGTCATTTGTTAGTTTTGGTGAAAGAATACCTAAATTTATTAAGAAATTGTATAAAGTGTTAATTTCAAACAATATCTTCCTTAATCATGGACGAAAATATATCATGTGTGGACTCTAAATTAAGAGCCAAATGTTCGCCGTGTTGTAATAAGCTTAGATTCACAATCAGAGGTGTTATAAGAAAGTTATGTCAATTTAAAGATATTTGGTTTATTTTGGACAAAATGTTTAGCATCAGTTCGTACTCTTAAACCCAAAGTCCCACGCTTGTTGTAACAATTAAATAATTCAGCGAAGGGGGGTATGTGTACTCAAGTAAAGATAATTAGCCAATCAAAAGAGAAATCGATAATTTTTACAAGGAATGCAAACGAGAACAGCAGAAACGGACACCATTTTGGAACACTTCTTCATGACCACTGATGCAAGACAGATGACAGCTCCGTATCGCCAGAAAGCATCAGTCTAACCTAACTTAGTGCGTGTAATCAAAATGTAAACAAAGGGGACATAACCCTATTTTGGTAAAATCATTATAACGTTTTTTATTCGAAGTTCAGTGAAGACCTAACAGTGCGATATAAATTGCTAAGTGTATAATCCATAGCAATTACGCGAATTAAAGGGAGTAAAGTGATTTTTTATTATATTTAAGGAATTTTTGAAATTTGACGATATACTTTTATCGAAATAACTTAATACTATGTGTACATACGAATAAATAAGGGGCATTTGCACCTTATTATTTTAATTAATTTGTTGATTACAAAGAGAGTTCTCAATCTAATTTTAAATAATGAATAGATGAAAGTTACAAAAATGATAATAGTTTTTTCAATATAAACACTAAGAGTGCTTGAATTAATATTATATCGATGAATTTATTCATAGTTTAACTGATGGTAATTTAACAACAGCTAGCCAGAATTTTGAGAATTGTCAATTGACATGATTAATTATCAGAAGATAATTGAGAGAATAATTTATGCTTAGATTTAAGAAAGGTCAAATATTATTACAATATGTCATTGTTTCATTATTAAAAGAAGTTAATACCAAGCTAAATACGATTCTAAGATTGAACAGATTACCTGTTTAAAGTAATCCCATAAAATCAGATGATTCTTCCTGGAACACTGAATTAATTTATAACTTTATTGCGTTTATATTTTATGTGTTATAAAAGAATTATTAATTCATTTAAAGTTCATTGGTGGCAGTTACAATACACCAAGTTAACCTATAATGTCGGAACCAGACATGTCTATGAAACTTTCTGTTATTCATTAAGATGTAATAATTAATTTTGTAACCACTCTCTGACTACCCAATAATGGTAGTATAAGTCTTCTGTTTGTTTTATTTGTATTCTGCAGTATAAAAGGACCTACATTTTAGATAAATATTTTAACCAAAAATAAGTTTAATAATTCTGATAATTACAAATCAGAACAACCATCCCTGAGACAAGAGATTTCGTAAAACTAAATTTTATTGTAAACCCAAAATAAACAAGTAACAATTTATTATATTTTTAAAGCAATTTAATGAATATTATTAAAAATAAACCATAATTTTATACAACAAAAATAGAGTCAGACGATTTATTTCAGTAGACTAAACAATTACAGATCAGGTGGATATCTTGCAATGGATGGCAACACTGACAAAGCAAAATGAGTTTATTTTGAATAATTCTAAACTTAGATTGTCATATCAACACTGCACGGTTAGCCAACGTCACTTCAAGTAAGTAATTATTTAATGAAATAAAAATGTACTTTCAGTGAGAGATCGACTTCGTAGATTCGTCTAGTCAACCGAAGAAACGTCGCACCATAAATAAATTCCGAAGAACCAATATAATCGAACATTTAAAAAATTTATTTAAACAACAACAAAAAACAATAGCCGAATTGAATTAATAAAAATAATTATACACAAACTTACATAAATAAAGAGCTTTGTATTACAAAGGGACACAGACAACGTGTGGCATTATAACACGTAAGACGACACCGTCGTATTATAATCAGTGGCGAAGCGTCAGGGGAGACAGGGTAGACAGTATCTACCCAAATAATTTATTCATAAAGTAATTAACTTTTATTTATGAATTAAGATGCATAAGATACTCAGAAAGGGTATAAAACTAATTTAAGAAGTTAAATATTACGCGACATGATGTGACCGCGTGATCCATGAAACCTTGCTATGCGATGCAACTGTACGCGGAGTATCAGGATAGACGTTACTTGGAATGTCTTTTCAACAAGGCTGGAGGTGAGGAGGGCTTTGTTGGATGACAACGGGAAGAGACCTGCACGCGCAGCATAATCATATGGCCAGTACATCATGTCAAAAGACACATCTCCCCTGACTGAATAGTACAGAATTTCACCTGGTCGCCTGTGTTTGTTTCATTATGCGCGCATAGTGAATATTTGTTTTTTTTTTAATTTTGTATATAGTGTTATAGACTGAGAAATGTGTAATCATTTACATACTAATTATTTATTAATAAACATTTGTAAGCGTCGTCCTTTAAGTGTTTTAAGCATACCGTTTAATTGATTTAATGCAGCAAAATGAATAAGTTAGTACCCGTTCTATCGCAGAAGTATTTGATATGAAGTCTGACAACTTTGATTCACTACAATTTTTGTTAAAATACGAAATCAGTACGTTACCTTTAGAGCAAAAGGTATTGCTAAAGTCAAAAATATCTCGGCCGCCTTTAGATTTGTCGCAGCAGGATGGAAAAATTGTCAGAAAATTTCAGGAAGTTTGGTATAGTAAACATAGATGGCTCTCTGGTTGTAAGCGAAACAAAACTCTGCACTGCTATTATTGTTTGATATTTAATGGAGAGGAACCATGGAGCAAAGTTGGAGTAGGCACTATAAAAAATTTTGTAGCTAAAGCCGCTAAACATGCTGGTAGCAAAACTCATATAAAAAATTCTGAGATGTTTCACATGCTAGGACGTAACAGAATAGAACATTGCTTATCCGAATCAGCTAGAATTCAAGCAGTGCAGCACAATGAAAATGTGGCTATCGAAGGATAGTAGGCCGTTTTATAGATGTTGTTTGTTATTTAGGGAGGCAAGAGTTAGCTTTTAGGGGCCAAAAGGAAAATAAGCAGTCTCTTAATAAGAGCAATTATTTAGAAACTTTAAATTTACTGGCAATGGAAGAGTCTTTCGTGAAGGAGCATACAGAAACCAGCACTGTATTTAAAGGCACATCTTCTGAAATTCAGAATGATTTAATTGAGTCTGTTTCCATCGCTACTAATGAAACAATTTGTAATGAAATAAACAAGGCTGATTTTGTTTCCATTCAAGCCGACGAAACAACCGACATATCTGTTAAAGCACAACTGAGTATAATTGTGCGATATGTTCGTGGTTTGAAAACTGAGTAACGCTTTTTAGTCTTTTTTTGATGTTTCTTCTAACAAAGCGCAGAATAAACTAAAGGGTTCGCTAATAAAATTATTTCAGTTTTGAAAGAATATAACATTGAGAATAAATTAGTAAGCCAAACATATGACGGTGCTTATGTGATGGCTGGTCGTCACGGTGGAGTACAAACCCTTGTTCGTCAACAGTGTCCACAGGCAATATTTGTGCATTGCTATGCTCACTAACTTAATTTGGTCTTGTTACACAATGAAAAACATATTAAAGAAGTTAAATTGTTTATTTGTAATTTAACTGCATTTCATAGTTTCTTCAGTAGATCTGCTGCTAGATCTGATTTACTCCGAGAACAAGGGTTTAAACTTACTCACCCAATATCAACCCGTTGGAATTACCATTCGCGGCCAGTTTCAACAATCAAAGAACATTACAAAGAACTATATCGTTCAGTTTCTCACATTATCGAGTGTGATGACTGGGATCCTGAGTCTGTGAGTGCTGCAATTGGTCTCCTAAATATTTTAAAGTCGACATCTGTCATGTTTTACTTGTGCGTATATGATCGAATTTTTGTATTTACTCAACATCTGTTTAATGTGCTCCAGGCAAAATCTAGCGGTGATATAAATCTCTGCATTAATAAAATTAGGACAGTGAAAGAAAATATCGCAGCACTGCGTTCAAATAAAGGGCTCCAAAATGTATGGACATGATGTAGGCGCATGAATGCTGCTGACCCTAATAATGTATTGCTGGAATCTGTAAGCGAAGTGCATAAATGCGTTGCTTATGAAATTCTTGATTCTGTAACAGTGCAACTAGACACCCGATTCGGCGAATTTGAAAATATATTTTTTGTAGAGAACTTCTAAATGAGAAAAAGTTTGTCGAATTTCGGAGGAATTTTCTTCAACTCCAGTTTGACAAGCTGAAATGTTTGTTCCCAAAATTCTTTGACTAGGTAACATTGCGCAATGGATTATTGAACATCTACAACAGTGATGATAAAATGCTTCCATGTGTTAAACTGCTAGAATATATTGTAGAGAATCAACTCAATAGTGTGTATGAACAAACATTTAAATTACTGAAATTAGTACTGAGTATTCCAGTTACATCGGCTTCGACTGAACATTTAATGAGTACATAGAAGAGGTATTTTTTCGAAGAAGATTTTGAACATTGAAAATTCAGTAATTGTTTAAAATCACGAAAGAACATTTTGATATAATTGTGTGTAAAAGAAAAGGACAATAAATGTATGTATTTTCACTAATTGAGCATTCTTTTCTGCAAGTCTGGTCTGGGCTATAACCTGTTACCTTGCTATATATATATATATATATATATATATATATATATATATATATATATATATATAGTTACAACACAAATAAGCCACCCCAATACCAGGGATAAAAAAGATGATTCTGAATATAAAATAATACTTCGTATAAAATAAAACGTTTAATATAAAGAAAATAAAAAGACAATGACACGACAAACGACGACATGACCTAACCCAAGTGATTGATCAAACGAGAAGAACAGAAAGAAGAAGGGAACAACGAAACCAAACAAGAATAAAACCAGATAAGAAAGTGATTGACCCAACAAAAGGAAACAAAACAAGGAATTAAATGACTCAATGCAACTAAATAAAATAAAACCAAAGGAGACGGTGGAGAACCAAGATATAAATCAAATACACTGAAAGTGAAGAGGGAGGAAAATGAAAAAGAAACAAACCTAAGATAAAGGGAAATAAATAAAAAGGAAACCCAATGATAAGACACAAACACGTAATAAAGAAGAAAAGCAGGAGAAATGATACACTCAATGTAAGGTTGAAACAGAAACCGATAAATAACTTGAGTAATAAATAAATATTATTATCAATTAATGAATAATAAAGTAAATGACAATTGAAAGAAACCTATTTAAAGCATGTAAAATATAAAAACAAACTAACCCACATGTTAGAGTTAGAAGTAATGTTAAAATCAATAGAGACATAAAACTGTTAATATTGCTAATGATGTTTGTAATGAAAGAGATAGTACGGTAGTGAGAAAGTAATTAAAGGGATGACCCATTTAGAAACACTTAAAACCAAAAACATTTTAGAAGTGCAAAAGTTGAAGTGTAAGAATCCCAAAATAAAGTGATATAGAAAAAACACTAAATAAATTATAATCAACAATAAATAATTTAAAAGTGAAGGTGATGATTAAATGAGAATAATGTATAACAAAAAATGTTTGTATAGTGAAAAATAGTGAAGGATAATAGCATAAACACATAGTAAATCAATAAGAAACATTAAAAGGTTAACAGTGAAAAATATTAGTAATTAAGAAAGTTGTTAAGAATAGTATTAAGCGTTAGGGACGGAATTTCGGTTGAATATCGTTACTCGTAAAACGTCACTCGTGCAGAACAGAAGCCGAATTTTGAAAGACCAATTTTTAATAAAAAAATGTAAAATTAATAAACAAAATTCAAAACGATGATCAAATAAGAAGCAGACGAACAACTGGAACTGTCAACTGAGGCCAAGGACCATATTACCAGGAAATTAAATGAAGATATGACCACATCTAATACGAAAAGGACGCCAGATCTACTTAAGTCCCAAGAGTAATGAAAACCGAAAAAGATTGCAGCCCAATCCTCTTCCAACTCAATGTTTGATAACACCAAGTCATCTGATGTGTTAAGTATCCTTAATTACCCTATTTCCAAAAAATAAACTCTCTTTAAATATTTCTAAAAGTAAAATAAACTCTCACTGTCAACCGAATATTCTCTTTCAAAGATTAATTAAGAAAAATAACACACTGAAAATTTGTTAACATAATACATAACCTGTTGTGTGAATACGAACTTTATAAACACATTTAACGACACTACAGAACAGATTGTAACCACACACCTTATTATTGAAGTACACATAAAGTAAGGTAATTACTTTTTATTATAATCATAGGAATTATTTGTCTTGTAATCAAAAGGATCCCAGATTTTGGAATGAAATTAATTGTAATAGCTAAACACCTCAGCGGCCATGCTGATGTGAATACTTCGTTACCAAAATCGATTCGTCATCCTGAGAATAAGTGTTTCATGTAAAAAGTCGGTGCAAATTTATTAATCAACCAATATAATTTAATTGTCAAACTGAAAATTTATTTATCAACCATTAAAATAACTAGTACAGGGAGTAACCATTGTTATTATTTCATAGGGAGTGTATCATATAATTTGTGTTTGTTAGCGAATTAGCTTTGACGGTACAGCGCTCACATTGCAAATCGACACACTACTTGATCGAGTCAGCCGTCTAACCAAGGCAGGAAGTATTTGAATGCTCCGGCCGTTACAGCTGTGAACTCAGTTAAACCATATTATCTAAGAATTTTAATTGTTTTTAATAAACAATTTGGCGCCACCCGGGAATCACAAATCCCTACTTACTAACAGGTAAGGTTACTACCGCGTTGTACTGGTAATTACAACATCGCTACGAACATCGTTAGCGCAAGAATAGATGTAACGACCCCAGTGCGAGACGAACGCACTACACATATACAATATATTCGTCGTTTACAGACACAACAACATCCTTTCACAACGTTACAGATTGGCGACCAACCGGTGAGGCTAGAAAAGGAGACTAGCAGCGATTATGAGGAGACATTCCATGGTTACAAGATACGAAACAAGGAAAGGAACTGAAGGTACCGACCAAGAAGAGATGGAAGAAATTGAAGAAATAATCGGAGAATTGTTCGAAGAGGATCCCCAAGAGGACCAACCAGAAAACCCAACCCAACCAGAACCGGAAGTAGAAATAATAGTCGGCGACCAACCAGACAAACCAACCGAAGAGACGAAATGGGATAACATGATGAAGATGATGATGGAGCAATTCGGACAAATTAAGGAACAAAGAAAGGAAGACAAGGAAGAAGCAAAAGAACTAAGAAAGAAAGACAGGGAATTCTTAAATGAAAAACTGGACAGAAACAGTGAAGAATTGAAGAAACAAATCAAGGAGAACATAGAGCTCCTGAATAACAAAATGGAAATCAACCATGAAGCCCTAAAGAGAAGCCAGGAGACATTAGAAAAGAAGAGTGAGGAGCTGAAGAGGCAGATAAAGAAGGATCTTGAAATATTAAATAACAAGATTGAAAATAATAGTGAAACACTCCAAAGACATTTGAAGGAAGACAGCGAGAAGACGAAGGAGGAATTGAGGCAACAGTTGATGGAATGCAGAGAGGAAATAAAACAGACTATAACCGAGACAAAAGAAACTGTAATACATGTCCGGGAGGAGTTGACCAATAAAATAAATCACGTCGAGGAGGAAGGAATTATCAGAGTTCAAGAACTGCAGAAAATCACCACCGAAGAGTGCACAAAAAATAAACATGAGGTGCTCCAGAAGCTGGAGGAGAGGCACAAAGAAATCCAAACTGACATCAGTGAACGCGTCGAAAGAGTGTACACCACTATCAATAAGGTCGACGGACAAACTCAAGAAAATAAAGAGAAGATAATAGGAATCAGTCAGAGGGAAAAACAGATGCAGGAGGAACTAGACGCTTTGAGGGAGAAGCCTTGTAATAACACTCATATTATTACCATTGAAAATAGAGAGGTGATAAACTTTAGGAGTTACAGAAGAAACACAATAGAATTCCTGAAGAGAGTGGAGGAACTCATAGAGAAGAACTGTGAAACAAGATGGACGACAGTGAGAAGCCTCATCGACGAGATGTTTAAGGACACAAATGACAATTGGTGGACAGCCACTCGACCAGAAATCAGCTGTACACAGGAATTCAAAGCCTTATTCCGCGAAAAATACTGGTCCGAATCTACTCAAAATGTAGTGAGGAATGATATTAGTAACGGAAGATATGAGCCACAGGCAGGACATACACAAACCTCGTATTTCTTAGGAAAGGTATGCCTAGCTAGAAATGTCGAGCCAAAGATACCAGAAGAATCCCTAGTAATACAACTAGGCTATCACTATGAGGACCCTATCCAGAGGGCCAGGAGACAGGGACAAATTAAAACCATACAGGGAATGGCCAGTTTATTAGAAGACCACGAAAACGACAATCAATATAAGAGGAATTGAATAGTGAATCAAAAATACAACCGGTGGAATGATAATCACAATGCACCGAATTACAACTTGTCATACAACAACAACCAAAATAATAACCGGGACAACATGAACCGTAATCAGAACAACTATCAAGGTGACCAACTGTTCCACAGGAGTCAACCTAATTATCATCCAAATAACCAACCGACTAACAGAGATCACCAGAATTATAACCAGGGGAACCAGCCAAATAACAGGAATGCCCAAAACCACAATACGACAAACAATAACTACAGGGGAACAGAACAAAACCGAAGTCCCAATGGCCACCCAAATAATAACAACTATTATGGCAACCGGTACGACCCGAATTACCAGTACAACAGGGGAACCGGGAGTAACCAAAATAGAGGCGACATGAGACGCCAAGTTAATTTTATCAGTGGGAGGAGGCAAAATAACCATACAAGATATTGTCCCAATACACAAACAAACTATGAGTACCACAATTCCAATTATAATAACCAACAGTCCCCAGAAATTAGAACAATGGATGCGCACAGGAACCAAATAACTGATCAACAAGCTACGGTCAACGAAACGGCAGACCAATCAAATAGTCTGGCCAATAGTTCCCAGCAACCTTTAAACTAAAAATGTCAGTGAGAAACCAGCAGGACCCTTCACATGACCAATCACTTGGGTTGAACCGACGAACAACGACAATAAATGAAAACAGGATGATCACTATAATATCGAATAACTACCTAAAAGATATCCGGGAAGAACTTCTGGAGGAAGAGGATAACCAACTACCAAAAACGAATAGTGAAATAGTTCACATAAAAGCTATCATTAATGGAACCATCACAATAATTATGATCGATACTGGATCAAATATATCTCTCATAAATCAACCAGAATTGGAGCGAATACAAAATAACTCCAAATACCTGTTCCAACTCTACCCATAAATAATATGATAATTATTGGTGCCACAGGGACACAGAATAAGTCAATAAGAAAACAAGTTTATTTAGAGTTAAACAGTCAGAACACCACAATACCTATTGTTTTTCTTGTCGCCAATGGACTGCCATTCAACATGCTAATTGAATGCGACGCATTGAGACAACACTCGGCAGTCATTAACATGCAGAAGGGAATAGTAGTACTTACTTCTGAGAGGGGAATATGGTCGGCCAATATAATCAACTGTAATCCTACGCCACTAGCTCTAAATCATAATAATGGATTAAAAAGTTATTATTGTCAGACACCAATCACTATGGACGATGAAGAAGAAGAGAGAGATTTGTGGAAGAGGAAAATAGAAGAAATCAGAACGTTCCAAAGAGAAAGACCTCAACACGAAATAACTCAGAAACAGGCTGAAAATTTCATAACTATTTATCAAACATACCAGCACGTTTTCTCCAATACTCCAGGAAAAGTCAAGGGGTACCAATGCCAAATAAACTTTCGCGAACCCGTAGACTTCCATAGGAAATCCTACCCAATAGCATACTCTCTAAAAAACGAAGTTAGGACAGAGATCAATAGAATGATGGAGGAGGACATCATTGAATACAGTCGATCTCCCTACACGAGTCCTATAGTCGCCATACCTAAAAAGAATGGTAAGGTAAGGATCTGTTTAGACGCCCGAGAGACCAATAAAATCATCATAAATGACCGAACATCACCGGGAGAAATTGAAGAGATACTAAAAAGGTTTCATGGCACCAAATACATAAGTTCCTGGGATACTGTATGTGGGTACTGGCAGGTGGAGCTACACCCACACAGTAGGAAATACATGGTATTTATCTTCGACGGAAGGAATTACCAGTTTAAGAGGTTACCTTTCGGCCTCATTAATTCCGTCGCAGTGTTCGTCAAATGCATGGACCAAGTCTTAGGTCAAGAAGCACTGCAGTTCACAACAGTGTACGTGGACGACCTTCTAATAACATCTTCCGACTGGGATGAACACTGTGAACGAGTCAAACAAGTATTAAAGAAGTTATCTGAAAATAACATTACACTGAAATTAGATAAATCAAAGTTTATAGCGAACCATGTCAAATTCCTAGGGTTCAACTTAACAGAACAGGGAATATCACCATCCCAAGAGAAGGTGGAAGCCATTCAGAAATTCCCCACACCGAAGAATAAGAAGCAGCTACAGTCCTTAGGTATATGTAACTACTATAGAAAATTTCAAACGAATTATTCATACCTGACAGCAAAGTTTTCTAAACAACTATCAGCTAAGGAAAAATGGACTTGGGGAACTGAGCAGGAAGAAGTGTTAAAACTGATCAAACTAAAATTTCTAGAAACAGTAATGCTACACCACCCCAATTTTGAACAACCCTTTTACCTAAATTGTGGCGCCAGTGATGTCAGCCTAGGCGCCGAATTATATCAAGAGGATAAGGATGGACACCACCTTGTTATCAGCTTTGCCAGCAGAACACTAAACAGTTGCGAACGTAACTACGTTACTGAAAAAGAACTACTCAGTATAGTATTCGCATGTGGAAAGTTTAGAACGTATATCTTGGGATACCCAATCACCGTCCGAAGCGACCATAAGTCCATTTCATTCGTAAAACAGTGTAAATTAAGTCATGGGAGGCTTACACGTCGGATACTCGCTCTACAAGAGTACCATATAACGTGGGAGTATATTCCAGGACGTAAGAACGTTGCAGCAGATGTTTTATTCAGAATAAATGTAGAAAACCAAACATTTGAAGGGGAAAAGGAGAAGATCGTCAAAGTGTTTTACATAATAAAAGATAGGAAGGACCTGGAAGATATTCTAAGCGAAAAAGTGGTACAGCAGAAACAAGATTCAAAATTACTAAACATAAGAAGACTATTAGAAGATGAGGAAATTATAAATAAATATTATTGCATCCACCAAGATATACTCTTTATTAGAACCAAAAAGAATCAAAGAACGTGGAAACTTGTAGTTCCAAATTCATTAGAAACCAAGATAATTAAAGATTATCATGTTCGATATGGACATATGGGAACATTAAAAATTGTAAAAGCATTGGAGGAGGAAATCTTTATCAAAAATATAACAAGAAAAGTAAACCAGAATATTAAAACCTGCACAATATGTCAGATGGTCAAAACAAATAATGAGAAAAAGAGGGAACAATGATACCCATCACTTCGAACACCAAGTTAGAAAAAGTATTTCTCGACATATGTGGACCATTCCCACGTAGCGGAGGGAGACATAAATACAAGTTTATAGTAATAATATTAGACCATTACACAAAGTACACAAAATTATACGCAATAAACCGAGCTACTACGAAGAAAATATTAGACGTAATAAAAAATAAATACATCACAGAAGTTGGAAAAACATACATGATAATAACAGACCACGGGACACAATTCAAAGGAAAGAAGTGGCGAGATGAATTATTAAAAGAGAACATAAAAACCTATAAAACATCCAAATACCACGCTAGTAGTAATCCCGCAGAAAGAGTGTTAAGAGAGGTGGGACGTATACTAAGAACTTATTGTTATGATAACCAAAAGTAATGGCAGAAATATTTAGCTTCAACCAAAGTATTTCTAAATATAAGTTACCACCATTTTATTGAGAACACCCCATATTTAATGATGTTTGGAAGAAAACCACATAGATACAAGAATTGATAGACTTCCCAGTCAACCCAGAAGACCCGTATGATGAAAACAAATTTTATAGCCATATTACGGAGAAAGTTGAGAAGCAAAAGGCAAGGTATTCACAAAACCAGCCTAAAGTAATAAAATATAACGAAGGAGAAATGGTACTGATAAAAAACCGTGAACTACCCAGTACAATTGAAGGGATAGCCAAAACACTGCTATTATTGTACATAGGACCTTATGTCATCACCAAAGACAATGGAAACAATACTTATGAAATAAGTAACATAACCACCAAGAAGATAATAGGAGTTTACAATCAAGCTTCTATAAAAAAGTTTTACGAAGAAAAATAACTTATAATAAGTAAATAAACAAATGCCAAAATTCAAAAATTATGTGAGCACAACTTACAACAATATTTCAATGACTTATGAGGCCTAATATAAAATATTAAAAGAAGGAATAAGTTACAAAAATTCCTACAAAGTAAGATCAACTTACAATAAAATAAAATTGACATATGAAGTATAATATAAAAAAATAATAATAAGGGAATAAGTTACAAAAATTCCTATAAAAAAGTAAGAACCACAAACTTACAATAATATTTAAACAAAAGTACCAAGAAAGGAATAAGTTACAAAAATTCCTACAAAGTAAGAAAAACTAACTTACAACAAATATTAAGAATAATATCTCAACCAAAATAAAATAAACAAAAATAAAATCAAGCAAAAACTGCTAAAAAAACTGGTACGAGGAAAAAAGAGAAGTTATGTATAAAATAAATAGACAGAAAATGGCTAAAGCAGAATATTGGTAAACAACCAAGAAAAAGAAAAAAGATGTCTACGATAATTAAAATGATCACAAGAAAAAAAGAAAAACAAACCAATGAAAAGTTAGAAATGATGAAATTAACAACTAAATAAATAAAAAACAATCAACTGTATGAGTAGATAACAGTATATAGGAAAGGTACAGCGGAAGGAAGAATGAGTAAAAGGCCAAAGTGATCTAAAAACAAACCACAAAGTGGACAATCCCAAAATATATTATTGTTATTAATTTAAGTCACAAGATGACAAAAAAGGTATTTAAGATTGACTGTTGAATAAGTCCAGCAATCAAAAAATAAACTGAGCAGAGATGATCTTCCTCTGGTCTCAGAAAAAATGAGTAGTAATGGAAGAAACCAGCTACTAAAAAGTTAGGGAAAAAATTGTATAAAAGGGAGAGCACACTAATGGAAATAAATAAAAACAGATCCAAATAAAATGGAATGAATCAAGTAAGGAGAGAAATAAGAATGAAGAAACAAACAAGAAAGAAAAGGAAAAAGATTATATATAACTGATAATTTCATAAAAAACTATGTTAGTGTTGTATCAAAATGATCAATTTTGAAGGAGAGGCATTATGTTGCAACACAAATAAGCCACCCCAATACCAGGGATAAAGAAGATGATTCTGAATATAAAATAATACTTCATATAAAATAAAACGTTTAATATAAAGAAAATAAAAAGACAATGACACGACAAATGACGACATGACCTAACCCAAGTGATTGACCAAACGAGAAGAACAGAAAGAAGAAGGGAACAACGAAACCAAACAAGAATAAAACCAGATAAGAAAGTGATTGACCCAACAAAAGGAAACAAAACAAGGAATTAAATGACTCAATGCACAACTAAATAAAATAAAACCAAAGGAGACGGTGGAGAACCAAGATATAAATCAAATACACTGAAAGTGAAGAGGGAGGAAAATGAAAAAGAAACAAACCTAAGATAAAGGGAAATAAATAAAAAGGAAACCCAATGATAAGACACAAACACGTAATAAAGAAGAAAAGCAGGAGAAATGATACACTCAATGTAAGGTTGAAACAGAAACCGATAAATAACTTGAGTAATAAATAAATATTATTATCAATTAATGAATAATAAAGTAAATGACAATTGAAAGAAACCTATTTAAAGCATGTAAAATATAAAAACAAACTAACCCACATATTAGAGTTAGAAGTAATGTTAAAATCAATAGACATAAATTTGTTACAATTGCTAATGATGTTTGTAATGAAAGAGATAGTACGGTAGTGAGAAAGTAATTAAAGGGATGACTCATTTAGAAACACTTAAAACCAAAAACATTTTAGAAGTGCAAAAGTGGAAGTGTAAGACTCCCAAAATAAAGTGATATAGAAAAAACACTAAATAAATTATAATCAACAATAAATAATTTAAAAGTGAAGGTTATGATTAAATGAGAATAATGTATAACAAAAAATGTTTGTATAGTGAAAAATAGTGAAGGATAATAGCATAAATACATAGTAAATCAATAAGAAACATTAAAAGGTTAACAGTGAAAAATATTAGTAATTAAGAAAGTTGTTAAGAATAGTATTAAGCGTTAGGGACGGAATTTCGGTTGAATATCGTTACTCGTAAAGCGTCACTCGTGCAGAACAGAAGCCGAATTTTGAAAGACCAATTTTTAATAAAAAAATGTAAAATTAATAAACAAAATTCAAAACGATGATCAAATAAGAAGCAGACGAACAACTGGAACTGTCAACTGAGGCCAAGGACCATATTACCAGGAAATTAAATGAAGATATGACCACATCTAATACGAAAAGGACGCCAGATCTACTTAAGTCCCAAGAGTAATGAAAACCGAAAAAGATTGCAGCCCAATCCTCTTCCAACTCAATGTTTGATAACACCAAGTCATCTGATGTGTTAAGTATCCTTAATTACCCTATTTCCAAAAAATAAACTCTCTTTAAATATTTCTAAAAGTAAAATAAACTCTCACTGTCAACCGAATATTCTCTTTCAAAGATTAATTAAGAAAAATAACACACTGAAAATTTGTTAACATAATACATAACCTGTTGTGTGAATACGAACTTTATAAACACATTTAACGACACTACAGAACAGATTGTAACCACACACCTTATTATTGAAGTACACATAAAGTAAGGTAATGTACTTTTTATTATAATCATAGGAATTATTTGTCTTGTAATCAAAAGGATCCCAGATTTTGGAACGAAATTAATTGTAATAGCTAAACACCTCAGCGGCCATGCTGATGTGAATACTTCGTTACCAAAATCGATTCGTCATCCTGAGAATAAGTGTTTCATGTAAAAAGTCGGTGCAAATTTATTAATCAACCAATATAATTTAATTGTAAAACTGAAAATTTATTTATCAACCATTAAAATAACTAGTACAGGGAGTAACCATTGTTATTATTTCATAGGGAGTGTATCATATAATTTGTGTTTGTTAGCGAATTAGCTTTGACGGTACAGCGCTCACATTGCAAATCGACACACTATTATTGTACATAGGACCTTATGTCATCACCAAAGACAATGGAAACAATACTTATGAAATAAGTAACATAACCACCAAGAAGATAATAGGAGTTTACAATCAAGCTTCTATAAAAAAGTTTTACGAAGAAAAATAACTTATAATAAGTAAATAAACAAATGCCAAAATTCAAAAATTATGTGAGCACAACTTACAACAATATTTCAATGACTTGTGAGGCCTAATATAAAATATTAAAAGAAGGAATAAGTTACAAAAATTCCTACAAAGTAAGATCAACTTACGATAAAATAAAATTGACATATGAAGTATAATATAAAAAAATAATAATAAGGGAATAAGTTACAAAAATTCCTATAAAAAAGTAAGAACCACAAACTTACAATAATATTTAAACAAAAGTACCAAGAAAGGAATAAGTTACAAAAATTCCTACAAAGTAAGAAAAACTAACTTACAAAAAATATTAAGAATAATATCTCAACCAAAATAAAATAAACAAAAATAAAATCAAGCAAAAACTGCTAAAAAAACTGGTACGAGGAAAAAAGAGAAGTTATGTATAAAACAAATAGACAGAAAATGGCTAAAGCAGAATATTGGTAAACAACCAAGAAAAAGAAAAAAGATGTCTACGATAATTAAAATGATCACAAGAAAAAAAGAAAAACAAACCAATGAAAAGTTAGAAATGATGAAATTAACAACTAAATAAATAAAAAACAATCAACTGTATGAGTAGATAACAGTATATAGGAAAGGTACAGCGGAAGGAAGAATGAGTAAAAGGCCAAAGTGATCTAAAAACAAACCACAAAGTGGACAATCCCAAAATATATTATTGTTATTAATTTAAGTCACAAGATGACAAAAAAGGTATTTAAGATTGACTGTTGAATAAGTCCAGCAATCAAAAAATAAACTGAGCAGAGATGATCTTCCTCTGGTCTCAGAAAAAATGAGTAGTAATGGAAGAAACCAGCTACTAAAAAGTTAGGGAAAAAATTGTATAAAAGGGAGAGCACACTAATGGAAATAAATAAAAACAGATCCAAATAAAATGGAATGAATCAAGTAAGGAGAGAAATAAGAATGAAGAAACAAACAAGAAAGAAAAGGAAAAAGATTATATATAACTGATAATTTCATAAAAAACTATGTTAGTGTTGTATCAAAATGATCAATTTTGAAGGAGAGGCATTATGTTGCAACACAAATAAGCCACCCCAATACCAGGGATAAAGAAGATGATTCTGAATATAAAATAATACTTCATATAAAATAAAACGTTTAATATAAAGAAAATAAAAAGACAATGACACGACAAATGACGACATGACCTAACCCAAGTGATTGACCAAACGAGAAGAACAGAAAGAAGAAGGGAACAACGAAACCAAACAAGAATAAAACCAGATAAGAAAGTGATTGACCCAACAAAAGGAAACAAAACAAGGAATTAAATGACTCAATGCAACTAAATAAAATAAAACCAAAGGAGACGGTGGAGAACCAAGATATAAATCAAATACACTGAAAGTGAAGAGGGAGGAAAATGAAAAAGAAACAAACCTAAGATAAAGGGAAATAAATAAAAAGGAAACCCAATGATAAGACACAAACACGTAATAAAGAAGAAAAGCAGGAGAAATGATACACTCAATGTAAGGTTGAAACAGAAACCGATAAATAACTTGAGTAATAAATAAATATTATTATCAATTAATGAATAATAAAGTAAATGACAATTGAAAGAAACCTATTTAAAGCATGTAAAATATAAAAACAAACTAACCCACATATTAGAGTTAGAAGTAATGTTAAAATCAATAGACATAAATTTGTTACAATTGCTAATGATGTTTGTAATGAAAGAGATAGTACGGTAGTGAGAAAGTAATTAAAGGGATGACTCATTTAGAAACACTTAAAACCAAAAACATTTTAGAAGTGCAAAAGTGGAAGTGTAAGACTCCCAAAATAAAGTGATATAGAAAAAACACTAAATAAATTATAATCAACAATAAATAATTTAAAAGTGAAGGTTATGATTAAATGAGAATAATGTATAACAAAAAATGTTTGTATAGTGAAAAATAGTGAAGGATAATAGCATAAATACATAGTAAATCAATAAGAAACATTAAAAGGTTAACAGTGAAAAATATTAGTAATTAAGAAAGTTGTTAAGAATAGTATTAAGCGTTAGGGACGGAATTTCGGTTGAATATCGTTACTCGTAAAGCGTCACTCGTGCAGAACAGAAGCCGAATTTTGAAAGACCAATTTTTAATAAAAAAATGTAAAATTAATAAACAAAATTCAAAACGATGATCAAATAAGAAGCAGACGAACAACTGGAACTGTCAACTGAGGCCAAGGACCATATTACCAGGAAATTAAATGAAGATATGACCACATCTAATACGAAAAGGACGCCAGATCTACTTAAGTCCCAAGAGTAATGAAAACCGAAAAAGATTGCAGCCCAATCCTCTTCCAACTCAATGTTTGATAACACCAAGTCATCTGATGTGTTAAGTATCCTTAATTACCCTATTTCCAAAAAATAAACTCTCTTTAAATATTTCTAAAAGTAAAATAAACTCTCACTGTCAACCGAATATTCTCTTTCAAAGATTAATTAAGAAAAATAACACACTGAAAATTTGTTAACATAATACATAACCTGTTGTGTGAATACGAACTTTATAAACACATTTAACGACACTACAGAACAGATTGTAACCACACACCTTATTATTGAAGTACACATAAAGTAAGGTAATGTACTTTTTATTATAATCATAGGAATTATTTGTCTTGTAATCAAAAGGATCCCAGATTTTGGAACGAAATTAATTGTAATAGCTAAACACCTCAGCGGCCATGCTGATGTGAATACTTCGTTACCAAAATCGATTCGTCATCCTGAGAATAAGTGTTTCATGTAAAAAGTCGGTGCAAATTTATTAATCAACCAATATAATTTAATTGTAAAACTGAAAATTTATTTATCAACCATTAAAATAACTAGTACAGGGAGTAACCATTGTTATTATTTCATAGGGAGTGTATCATATAATTTGTGTTTGTTAGCGAATTAGCTTTGACGGTACAGCGCTCACATTGCAAATCGACACACTATTATTGTACATAGGACCTTATGTCATCACCAAAGACAATGGAAACAATACTTATGAAATAAGTAACATAACCACCAAGAAGATAATAGGAGTTTACAATCAAGCTTCTATAAAAAAGTTTTACGAAGAAAAATAACTTATAATAAGTAAATAAACAAATGCCAAAATTCAAAAATTATGTGAGCACAACTTACAACAATATTTCAATGACTTATGAGGCCTAATATAAAATATTAAAAGAAGGAATAAGTTACAAAAATTCCTACAAAGTAAGATCAACTTACGATAAAATAAAATTGACATATGAAGTATAATATAAAAAAATAATAATAAGGGAATAAGTTACAAAAATTCCTATAAAAAAGTAAGAACCACAAACTTACAATAATATTTAAACAAAAGTACCAAGAAAGGAATAAGTTACAAAAATTCCTACAAAGTAAGAAAAACTAACTTACAAAAAATATTAAGAATAGTATCTCAACAAAAATAAAATAAACAAAAATAAAATCAAGCAAAAACTGCTAAAAAAACTGGTACGAGGAAAAAAGAGAAGTTATGTATAAAACAAATAGACAGAAAATGGCTAAAGCAGAATATTGGTAAACAACCAAGAAAAAGAAAAAAGATGTCTACGATAATTAAAATGATCACAAGAAAAAAAGAAAAACAAACCAATGAAAAGTTAGAAATGATGAAATTAACAACTAAATAAATAAAAAACAATCAACTGTATGAGTAGATAACAGTATATAGGAAAGGTACAGCGGAAGGAAGAATGAGTAAAAGGCCAAAGTGATCTAAAAACAAACCACAAAGTGGACAATCCCAAAATATATTATTGTTATTAATTTAAGTCACAAGATGACAAAAAAGGTATTTAAGATTGACTGTTGAATAAGTCCAGCAATCAAAAAATAAACTGAGCAGAGATGATCTTCCTCTGGTCTCAGAAAAAATGAGTAGTAATGGAAGAAACCAGCTACTAAAAAGTTAGGGAAAAAATTGTATAAAAGGGAGAGCACACTAATGGAAATAAATAAAAACAGATCCAAATAAAATGGAATGAATCAAGTAAGGAGAGAAATAAGAATGAAGAAACAAACAAGAAAGAAAAGGAAAAAGATTATATATAACTGATAATTTCATAAAAAACTATGTTAGTGTTGTATCAAAATGATCAATTTTGAAGGAGAGGCATTATGTTGCAACACAAATAAGCCACCCCAATACCAGGGATAAAGAAGATGATTCTGAATATAAAATAATACTTCATATAAAATAAAACGTTTAATATAAAGAAAATAAAAAGACAATGACACGACAAATGACGACATGACCTAACCCAAGTGATTGACCAAACGAGAAGAACAGAAAGAAGAAGGGAACAACGAAACCAAACAAGAATAAAACCAGATAAGAAAGTGATTGACCCAACAAAAGGAAACAAAACAAGGAATTAAATGACTCAATGCAACTAAATAAAATAAAACCAAAGGAGACGGTGGAGAACCAAGATATAAATCAAATACACTGAAAGTGAAGAGGGAGGAAAATGAAAAAGAAACAAACCTAAGATAAAGGGAAATAAATAAAAAGGAAACCCAATGATAAGACACAAACACGTAATAAAGAAGAAAAGCAGGAGAAATGATACACTCAATGTAAGGTTGAAACAGAAACCGATAAATAACTTGAGTAATAAATAAATATTATTATCAATTAATGAATAATAAAGTAAATGACAATTGAAAGAAACCTATTTAAAGCATGTAAAATATAAAAACAAACTAACCCACATATTAGAGTTAGAAGTAATGTTAAAATCAATAGACATAAATTTGTTACAATTGCTAATGATGTTTGTAATGAAAGAGATAGTATGGTAGTGAGAAAGTAATTAAAGGGATGACCCATTTAGAAACACTTAAAACCAAAAACATTTTAGAAGTGCAAAAGTGGAAGTGTAAGACTCCCAAAATAAAGTGATATAGAAAAAACACTAAATAAATTATAATCAACAATAAATAATTTAAAAGTGAAGGTTATGATTAAATGAGAATAATGTATAACAAAAAATGTTTGTATAGTGAAAAATAGTGAAGGATAATAGCATAAATACATAGTAAATCAATAAGAAACATTAAAAGGTTAACAGTGAAAAATATTAGTAATTAAGAAAGTTGTTAAGAATAGTATTAAGCGTTAGGGACGGAATTTCGGTTGAATATCGTTACTCGTAAAGCGTCACTCGTGCAGAACAGAAGCCGAATTTTGAAAGACCAATTTTTAATAAAAAAATGTAAAATTAATAAACAAAATTCAAAACGATGATCAAATAAGAAGCAGACGAACAACTGGAACTGTCAACTGAGGCCAAGGACCATATTACCAGGAAATTAAATGAAGATATGACCACATCTAATACGAAAAGGACGCCAGATCTACTTAAGTCCCAAGAGTAATGAAAACCGAAAAAGATTGCAGCCCAATCCTCTTCCAACTCAATGTTTGATAACACCAAGTCATCTGATGTGTTAAGTATCCTTAATTACCCTATTTCCAAAAAATAAACTCTCTTTAAATATTTCTAAAAGTAAAATAAACTCTCACTGTCAACCGAATATTCTCTTTCAAAGATTAATTAAGAAAAATAACACACTGAAAATTTGTTAACATAATACATAACCTGTTGTGTGAATACGAACTTTATAAACACATTTAACGACACTACAGAACAGATTGTAACCACACACCTTATTATTGAAGTACACATAAAGTAAGGTAATGTACTTTTTATTATAATCATAGGAATTATTTGTCTTGTACTCAAAAGGATCCCAGATTTTGGAACGAAATTAATTGTAATAGCTAAACACCTCAGCGGCCATGCTGATGTGAATACTTCGTTACCAAAATCGATTCGTCATCCTGAGAATAAGTGTTTCATGTAAAAAGTCGGTGCAAATTTATTAATCAACCAATATAATTTAATTGTAAAACTGAAAATTTATTTATCAACCATTAAAATAACTAGTACAGGGAGTAACCATTGTTATTATTTCATAGGGAGTGTATCATATAATTTGTGTTTGTTAGCGAATTAGCTTTGACGGTACAGCGCTCACATTGCAAATCGACACACTATTATTGTACATAGGACCTTATGTCATCACCAAAGACAATGGAAACAATACTTATGAAATAAGTAACATAACCACCAAGAAGATAATAGGAGTTTACAATCAAGCTTCTATAAAAAAGTTTTACGAAGAAAAATAACTTATAATAAGTAAATAAACAAATGCCAAAATTCAAAAATTATGTGAGCACAACTTACAACAATATTTCAATGACTTATGAGGCCTAATATAAAATATTAAAAGAAGGAATAAGTTACAAAAATTCCTACAAAGTAAGATCAACTTACAATAAAATAAAATTGACATATGAAGTATAATATAAAAAAATAATAATAAGGGAATAAGTTACAAAAATTCCTATAAAAAAGTAAGAACCACAAACTTACAATAATATTTAAACAAAAGTACCAAGAAAGGAATAAGTTACAAAAATTCCTACAAAGTAAGAAAAACTAACTTACAACAAATATTAAGAATAATATCTCAACCAAAATAAAATAAACAAAAATAAAATCAAGCAAAAACTGCTAAAAAAACTGGTACGAGGAAAAAAGAGAAGTTATGTATAAAACAAATAGACAGAAAATGGCTAAAGCAGAATATTGGTAAACAACCAAGAAAAAGAAAAAAGATGTCTACGATAATTAAAATGATCACAAGAAAAAAAGAAAAACAAACCAATGAAAAGTTAGAAATGATGAAATTAACAACTAAATAAATAAAAAACAATCAACTGTATGAGTAGATAACAGTATATAGGAAAGGTACAGCGGAAGGAAGAATGAGTAAAAGGCCAAAGTGATCTAAAAACAAACCACAAAGTGGACAATCCCAAAATATATTATTGTTATTAATTTAAGTCACAAGATGACAAAAAAGGTATTTAAGATTGACTGTTGAATAAGTCCAGCAATCAAAAAATAAACTGAGCAGAGATGATCTTCCTCTGGTCTCAGAAAAAATGAGTAGTAATGGAAGAAACCAGCTACTAAAAAGTTAGGGAAAAAATTGTATAAAAGGGAGAGCACACTAATGGAAATAAATAAAAACAGATCCAAATAAAATGGAATGAATCAAGTAAGGAGAGAAATAAGAATGAAGAAACAAACAAGAAAGAAAAGGAAAAAGATTATATATAACTGATAATTTCATAAAAAACTATGTTAGTGTTGTATCAAAATGATCAATTTTGAAGGAGAGGCATTATGTTGCAACACAAATAAGCCACCCCAATACCAGGGATAAAGAAGATGATTCTGAATATAAAATAATACTTCATATAAAATAAAACGTTTAATATAAAGAAAATAAAAAGACAATGACACGACAAATGACGACATGACCTAACCCAAGTGATTGACCAAACGAGAAGAACAGAAAGAAGAAGGGAACAACGAAACCAAACAAGAATAAAACCAGATAAGAAAGTGATTGACCCAACAAAAGGAAACAAAACAAGGAATTAAATGACTCAATGCAACTAAATAAAATAAAACCAAAGGAGACGGTGGAGAACCAAGATATAAATCAAATACACTGAAAGTGAAGAGGGAGGAAAATGAAAAAGAAACAAACCTAAGATAAAGGGAAATAAATAAAAAGGAAACCCAATGATAAGACACAAACACGTAATAAAGAAGAAAAGCAGGAGAAATGATACACTCAATGTAAGGTTGAAACAGAAACCGATAAATAACTTGAGTAATAAATAAATATTATTATCAATTAATGAATAATAAAGTAAATGACAATTGAAAGAAACCTATTTAAAGCATGTAAAATATAAAAACAAACTAACCCACATATTAGAGTTAGAAGTAATGTTAAAATCAATAGACATAAATTTGTTACAATTGCTAATGATGTTTGTAATGAAAGAGATAGTATGGTAGTGAGAAAGTAATTAAAGGGATGACCCATTTAGAAACACTTAAAACCAAAAACATTTTAGAAGTGCAAAAGTGGAAGTGTAAGACTCCCAAAATAAAGTGATATAGAAAAAACACTAAATAAATTATAATCAACAATAAATAATTTAAAAGTGAAGGTTATGATTAAATGAGAATAATGTATAACAAAAAATGTTTGTATAGTGAAAAATAGTGAAGGATAATAGCATAAATACATAGTAAATCAATAAGAAACACTAAAAGGTTAACAGTGAAAAATATTAGTAATTAAGAAAGTTGTTAAGAATAGTATTAAGTGTAAACAGTTAATTAAGGTATAATGAACACTGAAAAGTGATAAAGACAGTATTAATTAAGAAAGAACATTATTGTTAAGTTTAATTGAATACAGTTAAAATTAAAAGGGAGAATCCCATGAAAGAGAAAACAGAGAGTGTTAGCATGGAGTGAAAGTAAAGAGTATTTAAAAAATTTGTAATGGGGCAAATTAAAAGGTTTTTTTATTTTATTAATTTTGGTTTTGATTTTGTTAAAATTGCACAATTCACTTCATATATGTGGCCAGCCCCAGTTTGAATATAAAGCGTAGTTCTAACCAGGGAGCAGTACGCAATAGCTGTTATGAAATATTTATAAAGGAATGTCATGTTGTCGACTGTCACGATTCTAAGAACTTTGCGTCTGTGTGACAACCACTCACAAATGCGCAAGCACCAACATCTGTGGAGCGCCTAACCCACGTTAGACGACAGGCGCAAAACATGGCTTGATACGAATTTTGTCAAATACATGCGCTCAACATGCCGGAAACATAACTGTACGCCACACCTCTTTATGTGACGAAAGTAAAGGCAGTGAAAATTTTGTCGACATCTAACACACAGAAAAACACACGTGTTACCTGTACAGCCACTAAAACTTCGACCACGAAGGCTGCAAACGGCGACGAAATTTGTTCACCGGAAAGTCGGTAATGTCCGGCAGCATGTAAGGCAGTCGGAAAGTAACATCTTAACCTGCCGGACGCGAACCGTAGTGCGTCCGCCGACTGGACACAAAGCTTCACCTAAATTATATAGCAAAAATGTGAATCAGCAGTGGTGTTGTGGTGAGGCTGCGGCGGCCATTGAAACATAACGGGCTGGCGAGCCGAAAAAATTGATTAATCGTGTAAATATAAATCCAACAGGTGCACAGTGCGACGTAGCCGGGGAGACGCCGTGAGTAAATAGACCCTCAGACAATTATTAACAGAATCAGTGAAGTGAGCGGGCCAAAAATAAAATGAATAATAAACTTTCGGACATTTAAAGAATATGAGCCACGTGGCAGCGAAAGGAGTGAGCCGTCGGGTAACCTGTAACCGTAATTTCAACAATTTTTTTTATAAAGAGTTTTTGTGCAAACATGTCAATTAAATAATAGTAGTTGGTTTTGTAACAGTGTGAATGTGTGTGTAATTGGGCTGACAGATTGGGCTGTCTAATTAAGGTAAGGTGTTTACTGTAATTCTGTAAGTATAAGTGTAATACCATCATGTAACTAACAGTAAGGGTTTTATGCATTTTCCATGATTTGAGCTAAGAGGCCAAATAAATAACCATTTAAAATTTAAAGAAAATTCTGAAGTATAAAATAAAATTTTAATTAATTTATCACAAAAAGCGAGTTGCACAAGTTATTTACATAACCTGTAAACCATACTTGCATCTTAGCGTTCGTGTGCCGAACTCTGGTAGAAGACGAAACAAGGTAGGTGAAAGATCAAATAATTTTATGTATTTCTATTTGTATTAAAATGTAATTAACGTTACAAATGGCGCTACGACAGGAACTCGAATTTGAATAATTAAAATTCCACACCTACGATAGATGCAAGTTTGAGTTGAGGGTTAAGTAGCTACGTAAAAATTACGCAGCACATACAAACTAGTACATCAATATACAGAGGTTAAGAGTGAAGTGGTAGATATTTTAAGTAAGAAAATCTAGATTACTAAACTTATAGATATGGCAGATAATAACGAGAGTATAAATAATGAAGTCAGCTTCTCTGACAGTCAAACAGAGAGTCAAAGAAATACCGACTCAGGTATTCAAACAGAGTCACTATCAATAGATGACCGTAATGTAGAACAATCTGTAATTAGTACGCCGGGAGCGATTTCCACTCCCGTGACAATTAAAACAAATACAAAAGAAAAAGAGATGTCCATGAATGACTTATTTAAACTTCTAAGTAAACGATTTGATAGTAATGATGAAAAATGTGATGGTATAAATAATCGTTTAGACAATAACGATATCAAATTGAATGAAATTAAGACCGAAATTAAAAGTGAATTCAATTGTAAATTTGATGTACTTAAATTTGACATTGATGAGACAAAAATGATATGCGAAAGTAGTTGTAACGAATTGAAACAAGACATTGAGAGAATAGTAGAGTCAGTAGGAGAACAGAGTAAAAGTAAAAATAATAATGATAATAAACACCTAACTAGTGAGAACAATAATGTCGAAAATGAGAATATAATTAAAAATGTGGTATTAGAGAGTAAGGTAACAAATGTCAACAATGATATTGAAAATGGTAATGTGATTGAAAGGGTGGTATCAGAGAGTGATACGTTGAAAATAAATAGTGAGTGAGAGAGAGAGAGAGTGATATGTTGTAACGAGGTAGTAATTAGTGTTGATGAATTAGAAAAAGAATGGAAAGAAAGAGTAGATGAATGTGTAGGGCAGAGGGTAAATTTTCCCCTTATTCGTGATGAACCAAGGTGTTCAAAAATGTTATTATTGGAGGGCAAGAGACCCTTATTAGTGAAAGTTTGAATTGTTTCCCTTTTTTGTATACGGTTGTACCCTCTGTGTGGAATGTTAAAAGTGATATGGTGTTATGATGAGAAAGATTTAGATGGAGAGTTGTGTGTTGATAAAGAGATAGAATTATATAAACTAAAGAGAGATTATAATGCGTTGAAAGAGATGTTAAAAGATATGAAATACTTACCTGTTAAAATAGAGAATGAGAATTATTTTGATGATACATGTTTAAATAATAATAATTTACCTTATGTTGTAATGAATGAGAAAATAATTGACTTGATAATGAATATAACTACTAATGGAGACTGGACAGAAATAAATAATGTTGACCTGGTATATGATTATTATGGTAAA
This sequence comes from Magicicada septendecula, assembly GCA_034769895.1. Taxonomy (NCBI): domain Eukaryota; kingdom Metazoa; phylum Arthropoda; class Insecta; order Hemiptera; family Cicadidae; genus Magicicada; species Magicicada septendecula. The sequence goes on along the minus strand of CM068367.1, from coordinate 938,577,635 downwards.
ATGAGTAAACTGAAATTTTATGGTTACCACACACAAGATAACCGTATGTGGAATGCAAATAAAATTGAAAATTGTTATTTGAAACCCAGACTAATTTTTGATGGAGGTTGAGCCTTAAATTCACAAATGGACAATTTTAAATATATTGTTTTATGGTTTTGACCTCACAACCTTGGACATTGAAGTGTGATATAATTGAGTAATCAATGATGAAGAATTGTAAATAAGTGTAGTGAATTTACTTGTGTGTGTTGTAAAATGTTAGGTAAACAATGCGTGTATGTCATGGAAATTGTTGTGATAATAATAATATTAATATTTTGCAATCTAAATAAATAACAAAATTAATTTTGAAGACAGTAATTAATTAATGTTTGAATACATTACAAACTAAATAACAATAAAACTAGGAAGTTAATATAAAACAATAAGTGGTAGCGGGTAGATGTTCCCCACTTGTCCCAGTGGGGTTCGTAATTGTTTTGATAGTAACTGAACTTGTATTTTCAATAATTGATTTAATTAAAATAATTTGAAATGTTTAAATATTTTGACTGACTTAAATGTTATATGGTTGAATTTTTCTAACGAGTTTAAATTATTTTATGAGATTTGAAGTTGATTATGAGAAATTAATAAATAAATGTTAAGTTGTTTGAATACATTACAAACTAAATAACTATAAAACTAGGAAGTTAATATAAAACAATAAGTGGTAGCGGGTAGATGTTCCCCACTTGTCCCAGTGGGGTTCGTCTATTTCAGGGACGCGCCCCTGCCCACATGAGCCTTGGTTTTCTCCAATTACCCTTATTTTCGGAGGAAACTTCGTCCTTACCTTTGGTCCTAGCTCTTGACCTTTTAATGATCCTTACCCTTTTTATCTTCCCGATTTCCCTAACCCTCCCCTTAGAGAAAACATAACAATAGTCACACAAATTGGCACACTTTTTGGAACCATTTGATTGCCTTAATTATAAACAATACATTAGGGTAATCTTCAAAATTAAATAAACTGGCGTTATTTATGAATTGTAAACTCATCCCTTAATTAGGTAGGTAGTAAAGAAGTTTTGTGGCTGGGTAGACAAACTAAATAATAAATTTTTGTATAGTTTAACCGAATTGTTGTGTATAGAGATGGGGCTGTACATTAGTGGTTGTGGTTTGTTTATTATTTTGGAAAAAGGAGGCAGGTATAGAATTCAGTACCGTAAGAAGGGTAGTTATTCACTGTCATAGAAGTGGGGTTCTGTTCGTCTTCAATCGCATCTCTGTACACAATTATTCGGTACATGTAACATATAACCTATTTACAGGTAATTAAGGAAAAATAATTTTGGAAAATATTTTGAAACAAAAGCAATGTAACCAAAAGGTTTAATTATTATTTTGTGGTACCTGCTATGTTAGGTTATGAGTAGAGGATAAATGGGATTTAAGATGTGATTGTGGAGGAATTTAAAGAGAGACTTGAAACCAATGATGTAATGTTTGTAAAATTTATTGAAAGACTAAGAAGGAATTGTACATTAAACCCATTAGAATTATTTTGATAAATGTATTGAAAGCAATTGAAATTGTTTTGAATGTATGAAGAGATTAAATTGAATTGTAGTTGTTCTTGGAGTAACTCAATAATATGAAGGTTAGTGATGTGTTTAACTTCATTTTGATTCAAATTGAAACTGTAATTTTATATATTTTATACATTAACTTCATATAGCTGTAATTAAAGTTAAACTGTTTTGAGTGGAAATTATTAAAGAATTTTCAAGTTAAACAAATAATTTAAAAGGGCCAATTTTATTAACCCTGGAATGGTATGATGTCGTGATTTTTACGAAACGAAACACAAATATGACTGTATAGAACAGGTTTCTGCGCGGACTGTACCGGCCCTCCCAATGTCTTCCCCCACTCAACTCACAAGGTCAGTGCACGTGCAACCATCGTGCTGGCAGTACTTGTTTTTGAGCCATTGACGTCAGTTCGTGAATGTTACGATATCATACCGATGGTATAACTATTTTACGTAGTGTTGTGTTTCAGTTTTAGTTTTATTCTTATATCAAATTTTCGTTGTTGTTGACTTAGTGTGTTGAAAATTAGTGCCATATATTAAGTGCATCTTTTTACTTGGTTTTGTCAAGTTTTACGCTGTTTTTGCTATACTACTCGTTTTTTTTAAATGGCTTTGTCACCATCGGAGATTGACAAAATTTTAAATGATGATAGCTTTTTTGATACAGACGAAGATGAAGGAGCTAGCGGAAGTGAGTCAGAAAATAACATTTTAGCATACTCTGGGAGTGACAACTATAAACCTTCATCGTCAGATGAATCCTCAGATGATGAATTTCGTGAACAATTGAAGAGAATACGTCGTGGTCATTCAGCAAATGAAAAGGATTCAATGTACACATCAGGAGTGGTTGGCCCACACAGTGCTATTACACAAGTTCTTCACACCCCTGGTCCCTCTGGTAGTTGTGGGACATAATCTGTTACAACTTTATCTGCTGAATCAAGACCTTATAGTAGTAATACCTATACTACTCTTGCTACTACTACTGGTTCTTCAGGATCTGCAAGCTCGACTCCACAACGAACAACAACAATAATCAAAGGAAAAAACGGTTATTCCTGGACTGAAAATCCTCCAACCATAAGTACTAGAAATGCCCCTAGAAATATTGTAAATATCCGACAACGGCCTAAAAGTAGAGGTAAAGATGTTCTAACCCCTTTGGATGCGTTTCAGTTGTTCTTTACTGACACTATGGTAAACTTAATCGTTACTCATACAAATGAAGAAATAGTGAGAAAACAAGCCAATTACAAAACAATTCAGTTTTCAAACAGTCAAACCTCTCCCACAGAGATAAAGGCACTCTTGGGCATTATGATATTCTCTGCTCACCACAAGGACAATAGCCTAAATACAGCAATAATGTTTGATCCTTCTGTAAGTGCTAATGTTTACAGAGCTTGCTTTAGTGAAAAGCGATTCCAATTTTTATTAGATTGTCTTAGATTCGATGACAAAACTACCCGAGCTGAGAGAGTAGCGACGGATCGCTTCGCACCTATAAGGGACCTTTGGGAAGCTTTCATGAAATCATGCACAGACAACTACGAGGCTGGCCCATATCTCACCATTGATGAGCAGCTGCTTGCATTTAGAGGCAGATCTGCATTCAAAATGTATATGCCTAAAAAGCCAGCTAAGTATGGTTTAAAAATTGTTATGGTTTGTGATGCTGGTTTTAAGTACATGTTAGTTGCTGAGCCATACTTAGGGAAACAAAACACAACTGTCCAAGGCCCTCTTTCCCAATACTATGTGAAAAAGTTAACGGCTCCATTTCACGGATCGAACTGCAACTTAACAATGGATAACTGGTTCACAACCGTTCCGTTGGCTGATGAATTGCTCAAGGATCCTTATAAGCTGACACTTTTAGGAACGATCTGCTTAAACAAACCAGAGATACCTTTGAGTATGAGATCGACAAAGAACAGGGACATTGGTGATTCAAAATACCTTTTCAACAACACGACAACACTTCTATCGCACAAGGCTAAGAAGAACAAGGTAGTTTGCCTTATTTCCACAATGCACCAAGACAAGGGAGTAAATCAAGATGGCAAACCAATTATGATTGACCATTACAACCAGACCAAAGGAGGAGTAGATACTCTTGACCAAATGGTTTCAGTCAGATCGTGCTCAAGGAAAACAAAAAGATGGCCACTCTGCATTTTTTATGACTTGATCGACATCGGAGGAGTTAACTCACTTATCATTTTGAACAGGGTCTTGAGTTCTAGAAAAGAACAAACCATGACAAGAACATCTTTTTTGAATCAGTTGTATCAGCAGTTGGTTTTCCATGGCTAGAACAGCACTTGACAATCAAAAATCTTCCGAGGGAGCTAAGAAGTATGGTCTTCAGTGTTCTTGGCCGAAAAGAAGCAGCAGATCCAGTTCTTCCTAGGGTGGATAAAAAGAGAACAACTTGTAAGATATGCCCAGCTGAAAAGCGAAGAATGACAGTCAACTACTGCAGCAAGTGCGACACTGCGTTCTGTGCGGAGCACCGCGGGGAAGTCTGCAAAAACTGCAGCGCCTGAATCAACTGCAGCATCATCATGACATCACATCATTGCAAGTAAGATTTTTTTTGAGCTAATACCAAAACGTTTTTGATCATTAGCCCTCTGTTTTAACATACAACTCGTTTTTTTAAAATAAATATAGTAATTTCAATTTTTTTTTAATTTTTCAGACAGACCTAACTGCTAGGTGATGTCGACGACTAAACAATGTTTGACATTTTACCTCAATAAACTTTTCTTTTATATTAAATGTATTTTCAACTCTTATTAAAAGTATGTAAAATTAAAATATGTTCTATTAAGTTTTGATTTTTCATTTCCATCTTACCACAAATTTTTTTTTCTCAAGATCGTAAAAAATACGACATCATACCAATTATGTAAGTTTTAAGTATCATACCATTCCAGGGTTAATGAAGCAAAATTAATTCTGATCTGAATTGGTACCCATTGATAGATATGTTAACAAAAAGATTTATAGAAACAAAAGATTTGTAGGAAGTATATATGTCAGTATATGATGTAACTATGAATGTTGAAACTAAGAGTGTTTATAACACCAGTCTCGCAGACTATTGTTAAGGTAAACAGGTGTGCTGTATGTTGTGACTAATTTCTATAGCCATGCTGAGTTGATAATAACAAAGATGTTGTAGTCTGCTGAATCATTGCCAGTAGGAAAATCCTATTATGAAATAAAAAGAAATACCATATGTGAAGAAAGGAATGTAAATTTTTTGAATAATGTAGGTAATATTTTATGTCGGATCATTTTGAAAAACGTAATTAATTTTGAAATTGTTAATTAAAACAATATAAATTGAATTTAATGAAAGGTAATTAAATAAATTAAAAAGATAATTTTTAATAATGACTTTAAATCTATTTTGATCTGAATTTTGATTGTAATGATAAAATAAATAATTGATAAAAAATATAATGATTAAAATATTTACTTAAATTGGAACCCGAAGGAAACTTTGTGTGAATGCTATCAAAAAATGTTTGGGAAACTTAGAGGTGTATATTACTGTTCATATAAATTTTTATTAATGTCAATCTAGGTTTTATGTTTAACTGTAGATTCTCCACCTAAGTGCGGTCATGACCTCACCGGATCATGACCGTGAAAGTGGTTAATTGTGGCAAATCATAAATTTTACTTGATATAACCGGCTTGTGGTTTGTTTTATTTTGTTAACCCGGTGGTTTGTTAGACTTAGTAGGGGGGTTATTTTTTTGGGGGAATCTACTAAATTTTGGAACAGGGCTATTTTCACCCAGATAGGGGTGGTAGGCCATTAGGGGTGTATAAATCAAGAATAGTAGGTGTAATACCGAAATTTTATTGTAACGCCGAAGCAAGGATGGGGGGTGGAATAAAAGAAAAAATGTCCACCCCTTCCGCATCAGTCCTTGTGAAAGCAACTGGGCGCTACAGTCCAGGGAGGGAAATAGTGAGTGTGGATGGGCGGTGACCCAGTTACAGTCACGAGGGAGATGTGGTTTACGGCTAGGATGAGGCTGGAAAAGGCCAAGAAGCCTAGCGCAGAACACATGAATATGTAACGGGTATCAGGGGTTAAGGGATTAAAAGGGGGTAGTAGAAAAAAAATATATATATATATTTTTTGGTGCCTGCCACCAAATTGATGTTTTGTATTTTTGATTGTATTATTGTTTATATGTATCAATAGTGTTATTGAATTATATTGTGTAGGATATATGTGTAATCAAATGTTAGGATAAGGCAGTCCATGTTTTAATTAAATATTCAATTTATTTGTTTTTTTATCAGTAATAATAACAAAGAGAATTAATCTATTCAGATAAGAGATTTTTTGTTTTGATACAATTTGATTTTGAACTCAAAAGGATAGTGAATTTAAAAATGAATATTATGTGCTTTTAAAGGATGAGTTTGTTTAAAAAATAGTATAAGTGTGTGTGTAAGCCCAGTAACTGCTAAAGGCAGCCCAGTTTGCATGTAAGGGGGAACATATCGGTTGAGGATCTGGCATGATATAAGCCAAGGATTTGGATTTTTGGGGAAACATGTTAGAAGGGGAGGTGCGCTGTGGTGCGTATCTGTTCGACTTTTCGGTGCTGGGATCTCGAACAGAGAAGTCCAGTGATCTCGTTCAGATGCGTCCATAGTCACCGAGCCAGGGGGGTAGTTTACCCATGAAGTGTAAGAGCAAAAGGGGGTTGTTGGCACCAGTTCCTCACTGGTCCTCTTAGGGGTTTTAGCAATGAGATTTCTTCTGTTTCGACAGAAGATTTCTCATTGGGGGGGGTATTGTAATGGGGCAAATTAAAAGGTTTTTTTATTTTATTAATTTTGGTTTTGATTTTGTTAAAATTGCACAATTCACTTCATATATGTGGCCAGCCCCAGTTTGAATATAAAGCGTAGTTCTAACCAGGGAGCAGTACGCAATAGCTGTTATGAAATATTTATAAAGGAATGTCATGTTGTCGACTGTCACGATTCTAAGAACTTTGCGTCTGTGTGACAACCACTCACAAATGCGCAAGCACCAACATCTGTGGAGCGCCTAACCCACGTTAGACGACAGGCGCAAAACATGGCTTGATGCGAATTTTGTCAAATACATGCACTCAACATGCCGGAAACATAACTGTAAGCCACACCTCTTTATGTGACGAAAGTAAAGGCAGTGAAAATTCTGTTGACATCTAACACACGTGTTACCTGTACAGCCACTAAAACTTCGACAACGAAGGCTGCAAACGGCGACGAAATTTGTTCACCGGAAAGTCGGTAATGTCCGGCAGCATGTAAGGCAGTCGGAAAGTAACATCTTAACCTGCCGGACGCGAACCGTAGTGCATCCGCCGACTGGACACAAAGCTTCACCTAAATTATATAGCAAAAATGTGAATCAGCAGTGGTGTTGTGGTGAGGCTGCGGCGGCCGCTGGAACATAACGGGCTGGCGAGCCGAAAAAATTGATTAATCATGTAAATATAAATCCAACAGGTGCACAGTGCGACGTAGCCGGGGAGACGCCGTGAGTAAATAGACCCTCAGACAATTATTAACAGAATCAGTGAAGTGAGCGGGCCAAAAATAAAATGAATAATAAACTTTCGGAGATTTAAAGAATACGAGCCACGTGGCAGCGAAAGGAGTGAGCCGTCGGGTAACCTGTAACCGTAATTTCAACAATTTTTTTTATAAAGGGTTTTTGTGCAAACATGTCAATTAAATAATAGTAGTTGGTTTTGTAACAGTGTGAATGTGTGTGTAAATAGCAGATTGGGCTGTCTAATTAAGGTAAGGTGTTTATTGTAATTCTGTAAGTATAAGTGTAATACCATCATGTAACTAACAGTAAGGGTTTTATGCATTTTCCATGATTTGAGCTAAGAGGCCAAATAAATAACCATTTAAAATTTAAAGAAAATTCTGAAGTATAAAATAAAATTTTAATTAATTTATCACAAAAAGCGAGTTGCATAAGTTATTTACATAACCTGTAAACCATACTTGCATCTTAGTGTTCGTGTTCCGAACTCTGGTAGAAGACGAAACAAGGTAGGTGAAAGATCAAATAATTTTATGTATTTCTATTTGTATTAAAATGTAATTAACGTTACAAATTAAGAAGTTAAAACAAATCAATAAACACCCCATGTTACCAGGGATCATTATTAAAGTAAGTTCAAAAAAAGGTGATGTTGTTTATCACACAAAAAATTATATAAAGTGAAATGAACTGTAAACAAATGTTATCAAATAATTATTAAACAATTGTTTGTGAATAGGATATGGCTGGAAGAATTATACAGACCATAGACCTAGATGTTGTATTTTATGTGAACAAAAGTAGTAAATAATGGCCACATTGTTTTTATTGGCAAATTAAATGAGTAGGATAGTAAAGAAATGTAAACGAGAAAACCAGATAGTAAATAATTAGCAATTCATGATGTATAAAATAATATTAACATAATCATAACACTACAACAGAGCCAAAACAAATCAATAAATAACACAACCAAATATAATAACAAAGCTAAGCTCATTAAGCTAAAAAGAGACATAATTTGTATGAAATAAGCAAATACAAATAATGGCTACTTAGGCCTATGAAAATGCCTAACTGTCAAGAACAAACAACTACAAATTATAATAAGTTAACAAAGAAATTAGTAAATCCGAGGCGAATAATTAACCAAGGATAAATTGTAAATCATTTTTAAAGCAAAATATTATAATAAGGATTTAATTAAAAAAGAAATGTAATTAGCAAGTATTAAAATAATTGTAAAATCATAAAACATAAAATAACCCAAACTTGTGGGGTATCAAATTAATCTATGAAAGGAAATACAAATGACAGTGATAATAGTTAATACTTAGGAGGGAAGATAGAAGAATAAAAGCAATCAGAAGATATACAAAGATTTTGAAAAGAATTCAAATTTTAATAACAATGGATTATGTCACTCTAAGCCAATCAAATTTAATTGGTAACCATAGCAACTGCCGTTAGAGATGGAATTACGGTTGAATATCGTTACTCGTAAAGCGTCACTCGTGCAGAACAGAAGCCGAATTTTGAAAGACCAATTTTTAATAAAAAAATGTAAAATTAATAAACAAAATTCAAAACGATGATCAAATAAGAAGCAGACGAACAACTGGAGCTGTCAACTGAGGCCAAGGACCATATTACCAGGAAATTAAATGAAGATATGACCACATCTAATATGAAAAGGATGCCAGACCTACTTAAGTCCCAAGAGTAATGAAAACCGAAAACGATTGCAGCCCAATCCTCTTCCAACTCAATGTTTGATAACACCAAGTCATCTGATGTGTTAAGTATCCTTAATTACCCTATTTCCAAAAAACCAAAAAATAAACTCTCTTTAAATATTTCTAAAAGTAAAATAAACTCTCACTGTCAACCGAATATTCTCTTTCAAAGATTAATTAAGAAAAATAACACACTGAAAATTTGTTAACATAATACATAACCTGTTGTGTGAATACGAACTTTATAAACACATTTAACGACACTACAGAACAGATTGTAACCACACACCTTATTATTGAAGTACACATAAAGTAAGGTAATGTACTTTTTATTATAATCATAGGAATTATCTGTCTTGTAATCAAAAGGATCCCAGATTTTGGAATGAAATTAATTGTCATAGCTAAACACCTCAGCGGCCATGCTGACGTGAATACTTCGTTACCAAAATCGATTCGTCATCCTGAGAATAAGTGTTTCATGTAAAAGGTCGGTGCAAATTTATTAATCAACCAATATAATTTAATTGTCAAACTGAAAATTTATTTATCAACCATTAAAATAACTAGTACAGGGAGTAACCATTGTTATTATTTCATAGGGAGTGTATCATATAATTTGTGTTTGTTAGTGAATTAGCTTTGACGGTACAACGCTCACGTTGCAAATCAACACACTACTTGATCGAGTCAGCCGTCTAACCAAGGCGGGAAGTATTTGAATGTTCCGGCCGTTACAGCTGTGAACTCAGTTAAACCATATTATCTAAGAATTTTAATTGTTTTTAATAAACAATTTGGCGCCACCCGGGAATCACAAATCCCTATTTACTAACAGGTAAGGTTACTACCGCGTTGTACTGGTAATTACAACATCGCTACGAACATCGTTAGCGCAAGAATAGATGTAACGACCCCAGTGCGAGACGAACGCACTACACATATACAATATATTCGTCGTTTACAGACACAACAACATCCTTTCACAACGTTACAATATATATATATATATATATATATATATATTATAGAAAACTGGTGTTCCTGTCTATTATAAGTTAGTTTTGAAAGTTTTAAGTTTTAATTGGAAGTTTTAATACTGTGTTTAGCGAACGTATTTAGTGGTTCACTCTTTGTTATGAAAAGCGTCTGGTAGCCTGTGTGCCTTACCTGTCCCTTCTCACTCTTTTGTAACTCCCGATAGGAATACATTTTTTTTTACTACCAAGCAGAGGGATAATGCGACAGTACAAATAAGTGATGTACTGAGCATTGAATATAAAAATTTAAATATACCTAATAAACTGTAAATAATTAATAATGTATTAGAAATAAGCATGTCAGGGATTGCAAGCTTGGCTCAGACAAAAATATGAACAGGTGTTTCGACCTGAATCGACGTGCACACACACACAAATGTAACTGAAAGTGTGTACACCAGTATTTTGCTAGTGTGTGTGAACGCAGGTCTATGCAGGCGAGTTTACCACCCCAAGATGAATAATTGCATAATTACTGTTTTTCCGTAATTATTCATAAACTATAATTAAGAAGTAAAATCCAAAAACACAATAAAATGTAATAAAATTTACTAAATACTGTGTACGAAAACCATGTGAAAAGACACACCGTACAAGTGTAGTAGTGAAATAACTGTACAAATCGAAAGGGTTAAGTTGCAATGTCCAAAATTACAGTGAACATGTGTTGTGAAAATAGTTATAAGATGAGTATAAGAGTATACTTACAGGACTCTGCAATTCGCAGAAATATAGGAAATAGTGAAATTGACAAGGAGTGGGAGAACTGAACCCAGAGACAGTTTCTGACATGTCGATTTCGTACAACTGCAGGTGTTGACCAAGACATGGGTATAAATAGGACACACACGCTACAGTGGTTCTCTTTCTTAAATCACCCACAGTGCAGCGGGATCTTCTGCCCGTCCGCACAGAATATTTAAATTTTTGTAAATAGTTTCATCCTTCCAGTTACATACAGTTATGTAACTGGATTGAAAAACAAACAATTTTTAAGTAATAACAAAATTACATAAGAAGATCCACATAAGATCAACTGACGTCCGAAACAGCAAGAGGAGAAGTTCCAGAGAGCGATACGACACTGGGCAGAGAGAGAGTCGACGCTGGACAAGAGAGAGGCGACGCTGGACAAGAGAAAGACGACGCTGGACAAGAGGAGAAGAGCGAAACGACGCTGGACTCTAGAGGAGCGACGCTGGACAAGAGGAAGTGATGCTGAAGTTCGAGACGAGGACGATTACAGAGGGATCCAATGATTGAGTATGATTGACGACAATAAGGTGATAAACAACTTATTTATCTCTTAATCGAACAATTAACTCAAAGACAATTAAAGACATTCTTGTTCTATTTAAAAGTAAGGGCCAATGTTTATTGTAAATTAGAATTAAAATCATAGATGTTTTGAAGTAAGATTAATGTAAACAAGAGCTCAAATTAGTATTGCAATGAAAAGAATACAAAGCATTTAAGTAAAAATTAGCGTTTGATATAAATCAGTACTGAGAAACAAAAGATACATTCAGTAACTATTGATATTTTTGAGTTACATTACAATATATAAGAAGATATTTAAATATTGATATTTTGAAACACACTAATTGACTGAGTAGTCTGGAAATGAGATTTATCTTTAATACAATAATTAGTAGAATAGCATATTTAGTCAGTAAGGAGGTATATATAGCATAAGCCTTACGGCATAATAACAAAATAATAACGAATGTTTTAAGTCGAAGTAAGTGCCAGGTGCACAATTTTATTAATATCAAATAAATTTGAAATACCGTTACAAGTTACATAGAGTTCTTATTGCAGATACACCTGAAACCCAAATTAAATTATATTTATTGTTACATAAATTGTCGCTTCCAACGTGGAGCATCACAAATTTAAATTATATTATATTTGCAATGTTGTATTGATACATAATTTTGTCGCCCTGGACTTGGGGCATGACATGCCTAAATTTATGTACAAAGATTCGTTACAATATATATATATATATAATTATAGTTTCTAACTGGTATCGAGTTTCAGTCTAATAAAAATGCAGTTTTTATGTGACGTTTTGAGATTTATTTTGTCTCATATTCATGCCTACAACATAAAATATATAAAGTAATATAAATGTAATGAGATGTCTAATTATGATATATAAGTTGTATGATATTAACAGTGGTGCTGTGTTGTACAGCATAACTAATAGTACTTACATATACTGTTGAATCACAGATACAACGTATTACATAACACTATACACTACATTATGATGCACATTAATTACTTTTTTCTCACTTTGCATACTGCCTAGTGACATTATTATTAAGAATAATATTAATTATTATTGAAAATGATATTATTAAGAATAATACTCTTCACTAATATTATATTAACAATTTTAATAATAAGAATATTCTTTCTTTCATTATACAAATATAAGAAAGAATACTACAGTTCTCAAACTTGAGGAACTCTGTGCTGAGACTTTTATTGTGTGCTGCGGACTTTTACATATACAGGGTGAATCTATGAATAGGAAATTTTAAGTTATGTTGGTAGCACTAGGCAGTTGTTAGCGCTGAGTAATATATATAAAACCAGCTCATGTCATCTTCCCATTTAGTTGCTACGTTGGAGTGGTGCACAATGTGCTTTTTGCCATTAAAACTTTTACAAAAACAATGACAGTGTGGATGTGCAGGACACCACGATCATGTTCCATCAGCACGTGCAATTAACTGATGGCTGTGTAATTTTGAGGAAACAGGTACAGTAATAAAAAAAACCTCCTGGCGGTGTGCAAACTGTTCACACACCAGACAACATCGAAGCCGTTTGAGCTATTGTCATAAGAAGCCCACATTGTTCAAACCATCATCAAGCAGTGTCTTCATGGTTGTATAGTTCAAGTGTTCAAAGAATATTGCTACAGGACTTACATTACTATCCATACATGTTGCAGAATTACTTGATATATTCTATAGAAATGTATTTATTAGTTAAAAAAATTCAATATTCAAAATGTTACTAAGGAAGTTAAAAAGTAAGCTTCAAAGCTTCATTAAATCAGTTGTCATAGGTTATATTAATTATTTATATTTTATTTTATGATGCACAGCAATTGTAAGAATTAATTATGTCTCTCAGCAACATAAAGTAAGTTAATTATTTATCACTGAGTTAATAGATTTTGTTTGCTCTGTAAAGTAACTTTACACACGCGCGCACGCACACACACACACACACACACACACACACACCTGTTCACCCTCAAAAGTGCACAGCCATCAGAGAAGTTATTTTGTATACAGAAATCACAAATTTGTATAAGGCGTTTTAACCTATTGCATATCCTAAACAATGTATTTAAGAAAGTATGCAGCAACTTTCTTCCCAGAATTTCTTACGCTTTGTTGTGACTGTATTAGCTGTTAGTACATATAACAATTGCTGCACATTTCATTATTTATATTAAACCATTGTTTGTTAACCTAAAACAAAGAACAGCACATATTTCACATTTTCCTGCAACAAAAATGGAAATATGATGACACAAAGAAAAAACTACACTGGCGACTCAAAAAAAAAAAAAAATTGTATTTACTATTTCAGCTACTTCTAAACTTTTACCAGGTTCAGAGAACAAGTAATAAGCAAACAAGCAAACTGGACTTACGACGAGACTGGCAGGAACCAAACAGAGGTGTAGATATGACCCGTGCAACATCTACATCAAACCTATGTGAAATATGGAAGCGAAGTTGTGATCACAGCCAACAACATATGACTGAACTGCCTGGAAAGAACACAGTCTAATGCACTGAGACTAATATGTGGGGCAGTAAGGACAGCACCAGTCACCACCTTTGAGCAATACACCCAAAACCTCCCAGTCAGGCATGAAATACAAAAACAAGCAGCAACAAGCCTACCAAGATGGAAGCTTCACTAAGAACCAGCTGGATTCACCAAGCAAACCAAATCCAAACTCTTGAAACTGAAGCAAAAATGCCAGTCACTTCATACAGGAAGATCCTTGCAGAGTTGAGTATCTGAAGTCAAATAGTGCCCATCCAAACCCTCCAGACTTTACCTCACTATCTATCAATGCATCTATCTACTGTATTTATCAATGTGTTTCCCCCATGTAATTCTACAAAACAATAGACACTCATCCTGCACTCTTGAAATGCTCAGCTCTTTATTATGATGAATGAAATAAAGCCCTGTAGAAGAATGGCTTATAGTTAGGGTTGCCAGGTCTTACGTTATTCCCATAAGTTTTACATTTTCTTAGTTAATTTTATGTCTTACCTTTTTATTTCTCCTGTAAGGCACTTTCTTCTGTTTATTTTCTTTTCAGCCAAAAAACCACTTTAAAATTACTGTGAATATGTAATCTAAAGTACAGCGATAGACAGCTTTGCCGCGAATCAAGTTTTATTTATAAACAGTCGGCAATAAAGAAAAAGATGTAGTTGGCAATACTGGTTCCACAGAAGATACTTCGTGTTTATGCTGTGGTTGCCTTCTGTTCTCCTTGGTCATTTACATTACTCTCAAGCTACATGTAAGACGTGTCCTATTTACAATTGAAATTCCAAGTTTTAGCACGGGGAAGTACCATATAATTGTTACTATACCTGAATGCAAAGTAAGCTGTAGGTAGTACAAAGTTATTAAAACTTTACTAATCCAGCTTTTCAAACAAAGTTTTTACTTCAAACCAATCAACCAGGCTTATTTTATATTTCAAATTTCATTTAAGTTATTTATGTTAATCCTATTTAAACAGTAATATGAGTTTTTAATGAGATTTTTAAAATGAGATTTCACCTGTAGGGACCAACAACTCTGAAAGTACTCCTCCCAAGAAAAGAAAACTCCAATATAAGCATGTAACAAAATGGGAAGAAACTTACAAATGGGTGGCTCCGGCTTCATCAGAGGATCATGCTTATTGCTTAATGACGACTTTTCTATTAGTCATGATTGGCAATTCGATCTTAAACAACATGCAGAGTACAAGGGACATCAGCAGAAGGAGAAGGGAACAAATACAATCTCCAGTTATTTTATAAAAGTTAAAAAAAAATATATATATATGATTCTGTAACTGCATGTAGGCATAGTGTAGTAAAGCATAGTCATAGTTACAGTAGTTTAGATTGTAATAACAAGCTACTGCAGTCATGGTTCCATATGATTCTGATGTTGTAGGGAAGTTAGCTTGTGGTAGGGCAAAGTCAGAGCGATTAGTAAAAATGTTCTTGCCCCTAAACGTCTAGAGGATTTTGTAAGAATTCTGAACTACCCTGAGAAATGTAGTAAGTTTTATTTAGTGGCTACAGAATATTCTATTCAATAATTGATCCCTCTAAAGGTACAGAAAATAAACTGTTATATTTTGTTGAAAGGTCTGATGAAACAGCCACATCCATTAAATGAAATGTTACTTGAAAGTATTAGAGGTAATAATCTTAATCCACATTATATCTCTACTTATAGTGCAGATAATGAAGGCTAATACTGTACTAACCATATCTTGCAGAAGGCTATGAGGTGTGCTAGTGATAGGCTAGACGCAGATATTGAGCAAATGGTATTAAAAACTTACAATTATTTTTCCATGTTAGCTAAAAGAAGGAAAGAACTATTACCAATTTTTGATTCTGTACAACCAATAGACAGAATTAATTTGTCATGTGGTTACTAGATGTTTGCCTGTAACTCCTGCTCCAACTCCAGATTGTTACAAAACTGGGCTGCTCTAAAGAGCTACTTCCCAAAGAGTATAGATGACTGTCCCAAATTTTTTACTGATTTATTTAAAAGTGAAAATCCATATCACGAGGAGGAGCTGTTGATGCTTCTAAATTTTTCAGTTACTGCTGGGAAACTGCTAGACATAACCACTAAAATACTTGAAAAAAATGATTTGAGTATTTTAGAAACCTTCAAATCAATGTCCTCCATAAAGATAAGATAGAACACAGACTTAAAAATATATCAGTACTTAGGAGGTGGAACAAAACAGCTGTTGAAGACATTACCACAGACTAAGAAAAATAAAAGTGTTAAAGCTGTTTGATTTATTTTTAGAATTTGCAGACAACTGAAAAAAAATTTGATTTCAGTGAAAACAAGGTTATTAAGCTTTTCTACAGGACATCAAGAATTAAGATTTGCAGATTTTGAGGCAGCTGTTGAAGTGTTTGAAGTTCACGGTAATAGATGTTGATCACCTGGATGAAGAATTTGTGAATGTAAAATAACCTTAGCTGAAAGTTCAAGGTGTGAGTGAAGTGATGTAGAAAAATGGGTTCATTTCTTTTCCAGTGTTAAAAATTCAAAGATCTGTGATAAGTAAAGTTGTAGGATATATATTGAGTATTCCTAGTTCAAACGTATTTGTGGAAAGAAAATTCATTCAAATGTAATTAAAGTGGACAAATATAACCAACTGTTGCAATGAGTTTACTAAAAGCAGAACTAAAGATTGATGTAAACTTCCAGTTTTTGTGCAAGTTTTTTCAGAACATAGAAAAATGATAATAAATTGTTAAGAAAGGCAAAATCTGATGGTAAATATAACACAGCAATAAAAACTAATGGCACATCAAGGCCTTCAAAACGTTTTTCAACAAATGAGAAACGTATATGTTTAGATTCTAACAAATAATGTTATTGTACATTATATACTAATAAGCTGTATAAAATAATTTACTTGGAATTATATCAATAACAGCTAAGATTTTGAGTTTTTGTTAAATTCCCTGATGTACATGAAAATCTTCCTTTTTTTCTCAAGCAAATTAAAATTTTGCTTTTTTCCCTCAAGAAAACCTGCTTATAGTATACGCACATGGATCCAAAACTGAAGAAACTGGAACAGATGCCATGGTGTACTGCCATCTGTTCTCTCATTATGTGCCTGTGAGCAGACATAAAACAAACTGCGACAGAGAAATTGAAGCAATATATTTGGTCTTACAACAACTAATCTCAATACTGCCCCAATACCTTTCAAAAAAATAATCCTTATGATGGACACTCAGACTGCCATTCAAGCAGTACCTTCAAACAAACACAGGCAGTGAAATACAATGCATAAAACAAATCCTAAAACATACAAAATTTCTCAAAAAAACTACTGTGCTCCAGTGGATCCCAGCCCATGACGAGTCACAGGAAATGAAATTGCTGATAAGCTGGTCAAGAAGGGCACCAAAGATCATCTGAGGAAGAAACCTCTTGAAGTGAACTCTGTCAAGAAACTAATACTGCATCAAATTCATGAAACCTGTACAAAAGAAGCAGCAAAAGGAAAAGAGACCATATCTGTAAACAATAGAAAATCAGTGAGGGAAACCCCACGAAGCGAGCTGTGGCAACTTTCAGATGAAAAACTCCCATGACTGTCTTGCAGCATATCTTGCACAATTGAAGATCTACCAGTCAAGCGAATGCATCATTTGTCATACCCAAAATTCTACCAAGGATCCTGACCACCTCCTGCACTACACTGGACTCAACCCTGCCTATCAACAAATGGTCAACCTAGACGGACTTTACTGGGATGCCAGGATCAAGACAGAATAACTTTCCTTATGACCCTAGAAACAATACCAACTTTGGACAATTCTAATTGACATAACAGAGCCAATTCTGAAACATTATGTAGGGTAAACTATTTGTAAAAAATTACTCTATGGTATCTAAAGTTATATGCGATGTACAAGTTATTACTTGACATAACATTACCTTGCAGAAATACTGCTGACTGGTTGTACAGTTTTCACTTTTGGTTTTACTGTAACCACATGTAACTTGACTAGATAGCTGAACAGAAGAGTTATACTGTTTCCATCTGTAAGCACAGAAAAATAACCTTTTATCTGAAATTGCACTTGCAATTAATTGTCAACTAATAAATTACAGTAGGTACAATAAATAGTCTTTTGCATATCTTTTGAACCATAAAGTGATGTTCAATTTATGCTTTTGATGTTTTACATTCAAAAATATTTTAATTTCAAAACAAAAATTTGTGTACATGTTTACACACAAAAAAACAACAACTTTATGTATCATGTAAAAGCAACTTTTTTTTAAGTAACAATATTCATGTGTTCTTTTACACAAGTTTTATGCAAATCATTTTTAAAATTACATATGTTAGATACATTCTCTTACTATTTATTGAATATTAGTTTTGGGGGACTAATTTTACTTTTATACAGCTAATTTTATTACACTAATTGTAAAAGTGTACAAAAACATAGGAAGCATTATATTAGCTTTATATTAGGTAACAAAATAGTTTCGTACACAATTTTTGCTTTTCATTAGAATTGTTACAGACAGTTATACAATAGTTGCACAGCATTTAACTTTCCTTACATTTTTCTAGTAACTGAAAATAACAGAAAGTATAAATTGTATATATTGCAATGATACATATTTGTATATTCACCCAGGGTAATATTTTTGTATGTAAATAATATTGAACTGTTGTAAATAATTTTAAGTAGCATAAATGAGAATGAACAGGCAAAAACAGACAATTCTGTACCTGTTGTTTGGTAACACCTGTCGACTGCAAAGAAATGTGTGTGTGTGTGTGTGTGTGTGTGTGTTTTCTGCTGGCCCACACTTGTTTGTACTGAAAGGGGAGCTGTCTCTGTGTACAATGCACTTCCTTGGTGTGAGTGAACTCTGGTTCAGACAGGTATAGACAAATAATTAAATATGAATAATAAACATTTTTGCACATTATAAAACACATAGAGCGTATCAACCAGTGGCATTGAAAGACATGCAAATTGACGTGTGTGGAGACAAAATATAGTTTGAAATACATGCAAATAACTGAGTTATGTATACTTAAATTAATTACTCCTACAATTAAATGTAACAAACAATTAAGTTGTATGCACAGCAATGGACATTTTAGTTGTATTTGAAATGTATCAGAGAATAAACCATATGACAGTATATAAAGACACTGTATGAATAAGTAGAGATTGCATGTTTGAACACTGTAAATTAATTGATAAGGAATACTATGAAAAATGTTAGTTTTAAATATTTTTTGGCTTGTAAAACTACTTCAAATGCTGTGAACAGTAGATAAGGATACTTAAGCTCATGTGTAGTGTGCATGTGTGTAATTATTTTACAGGATATTAATTAAAAACACATTAATTTAAATAACTTTCGAAATATGGAAAATTCTGAGGTGGGACTTCATATTAGAATACTCGTCATAAAAAAGACCTACCTGACAACAGCAGTTATTTTGAAAATCAGTAAGTGAATGTATGCTTTTTTAAATAAAATGGTTTTGTGGGCCATAAAATCAGTAGTAAAATATTTCAGGTTTTTTGAACAAGAATTATTCTATTCTGAAGCCTTCTTGGACAAGAACATTTATTATTTGTGAAAAAATGATAGAAGGGCATTACCAAAGAAGCAATCAGATTACAAGAATTTGGTTATCTGGTTGATGAAAATGACTTTAAACAGAAAAACCACTCTCTTTTCAGAATCGATAACCAGTGACTGCTGTGCTGGTACAGATGATCAGTCCACATGTCATGACAAACGCAAGTTAGAAAATTGCTAGAGTTACTGCAAGAATTATTATAATTGTGCTAATCCATGAAAGCTCAAGATACTCTGATTGCACTTTAAGCATAACACATCAGAAGCAGTGACAGCATCGGTTCACAATGAAAGTGTATGTAACTGTGTCCATGAGAAATATCTAAACACCTGAAAATGACCCTGAAGCCAGACATAGTATATCATCAAACCACGCATTCATTCTGATAGCATCTGAAGGATTCTCGTCTCGTTGTCTGAAAGATCTGTGGTTGTCATTAAGGGAAGTGAAATTACATTACTTATGTACAATTATAAAAAAATATTTAAAAGAAAGACTTTTATTGCATCATTAATGACTTTACAGTAAATAAGGAAAAGAACTTTTAAATATTAATTTATTTCATTGTACAGAGTGTAAATTTTAGTTTGTGTTACAAAGGTCAACAAAGACAGATTAATTTATTTTTATAAACTGTATTAAAAAAAAGTCAATTGCCAGAAAGTAATAGCATCATTAATAAGTCCACTTCGTTTCAATATATATATATATATATATATATATATATATATATTGTTATAATACTTTTTTGTTGTTTGTCACTTTGTTAAAAATCTCGATCTGTCGGTGCGTTTATTTAGTTGCACGTTGAATGCGTCACTGTGTTACAAACGCTTCGTGTAGCCTGTGTGTCCTTACTCACTAGTTATTTCTCCCCGATAGGTGCCAAATTGTTTTGCAGAAAAACAACTAAAAGATTCTATCTCAGTTGTTTACAGTACCGTAATGAGTGATTCAAATTACTCGCCGACTGGCGGGAACTCGAATTTCGCTTGTGTGGGGGGATGTGTTGCCAACATAAAATGTTGTTGGCTAATTCTATTCACTGCTACAGAACACAACATACATAATACATTTGAAATAATTACAGGACAGCTAGTAAAGATTTACACTTATTTATTTGGCTTGATAGCTCATTAATTTTCAATAATTATGGTACAATTGAAATTATTATAGTAGTTTTAGCCTCGCCAATAAATTAATTACTCACTCAGCAGAGAGCAGGGTGGCAGCATAAGTTAATCTGATGCCATGATGGACGCAGTCTTCTTATTTATACAAAATAAAATTGCCAATGAATTCTTTTAAGTACGATAAAAAAGTTTAGAACAAGATCTTTAAATAAAGTACACCACCTTACAATTGTGGTCATTAATTATAAAAGAGGTTTACATTAAATTCAACTCTGTGGTGTTAAAAGTGTGTGCCAGTGTTATTCGTTTAATACATAGGTTATAATTCAGTTACTTGGTATTCATAAATATTTTTTATTAATTAATCTTTGAAAGAAATAATATCATCAGAGTATATAGTGAGAGTTCAAAGTGTTATGAGAAAATTTAAAGAGAATTTTTAACTTGAATTCGGGTAATTCAGCAATACTTATCAATCAGTTGACTTAAGGTGTAGTGTCATACAGTTGAATTAGGTTGGGTCATCGTTTTGGGTCTTCAATCTTCAATCATCTTTGGATTCAGGTACGCCTTGCGTCTTTTTCATATTAGTCGATCGAATTTAATTAATTTGGAATTAATTAATCTGGTCTGTTGCCTAGGTTGGATGTATTAGTTCCTCATCAGGTAGTTTGGTTCTTCACTTTAACAAATCTGGTTACTTTTGACTGTTTTAAATAAAAAATTGGGCCATTTACGGCTTGGCGTCTCTTCCTCTTGAGCGTCACTATGGAATTAATAGTTTCTAACAGAATATTCAGAAATAACGTTCAGTTGTCATGGTAACTGATTGATGCTGATTGGCTATTCATGACTTAAGCCCATTGTTAGAATATTTGAATTTCTATTCAAAATTATTAAATATCTTCTGATTGCTATTATTCTTCTGTCTTCCTCTCTATTTATGAAATATTGTCACAACTGTTCGTATTATCTTTCAAAGATCATTTTGACATCCCACAAAGCTGGGTTTCCTTATTTATTAATGTTTGAACAATCATGTTGATATTATTTAATTATATTTCTTTCTTATTTTATGTCCTTAATCTAACATTTATCTTTTAATATGATCCATTAATTATCATTGACTAGTTACTTGCCTTTGATTTGCTAATATTATAGTTAATTTCTTACAATTTGTTGTTGGTTTTATACAGTTAGGCATTTCATAGGCCTAGGTAGTAATTGGCTATATTTCCTTATTTTATACAAATTACATATTATTTTACCCTTGTACATGTTTTGTTTTGTGTTACAAATGATTTGTTTACTTGTTGAATGGTTTTGGGTCTGTTTTATAATAATTGAATGTTTTTATTAGTTCCCATATTATGGTTTGTCTATTATTTTCTAACTGCCTTTCCAGTATTATTAGATTTATATTAATTTATCTTTTTTTTATTTATATTGCCATTGTTTATAAATTTGGCTATTATTTACTATTCACTATAAAATATAACATAACATTTAGGTTTATGGTCTGTATAACTCTTCAGCCATATTCCTATAAATAAACTTAAACAATTCTTTAACAGTTATTATGCTACTCTTGTTTACATTTGGTTTATTCTTAATTATTTTTTGGTGATAAACATCATCACACCATTTAACTTTACTTAACTAACTCTCCCTTAAAACATAGGATGTTTATTGATTTTGCCTTTACATTCTTTATCATATTCTTTCTAAAATAAACTTTACCCTCTAACCATGGTAACACTAACCCTTAATACTATTGTATTCCTCATCTACAATTTATCTTAATACTAATAATAACAAAATCCTTATTTAATAACACTTTTCACCAATAAACCTTTAGTGTTTATCACTGATTATCAGGTGTTTATACCTATCAATAGGGTTTCTATTTAATTTGGGGTTTTACACTGTCACTTTGCACTTTTTATATTTTATTTACATGTTACTAGTGGGTATTACCTAACATTAAATTCTCTTTGTCACATACTCATGTTCACTATCTCTCACTTTACAATGGTTAATTATACTGTTAACAAGTTCATGTTATATTAGAGTGATTTACAATAGTTACTATTTATTTGGTTAGTGTACTTTGTTTGTTTTTAAGTTATTGAATTTTAACAATTATCATTTACATTGCTTATTTGGTTGATACTAATAATTATCATTTACATTTATCATTTATTGGTTTCTTTTTCATTATTATATTTGAGTGTAACATTTCTCCTTTTTCTGTTCTATATTATTTGTTGGTGTCCTTTCATTTCATTTCATTTATATTTTGGTCTTCACCTTATCATTTGGTTTCATTTTATTTGGTCAATCACTGGTGTTGTGGTTGGTTCTACCTATTCACTTATTTTATTTCTTTTTAAATACCCTTTCACTAGTGTTGGGGCTGGTTCTACCTTTTCACTTTATTTAATTTCTTTTTATATATCTTTTCACTGGTGTTGGGGCTGGTTCTACCTATTCACTTACCACATCTATTGGGTTGTTTTGGTTAAATCGCATTGTACTATTGTTTTCAACGTTTGCTTCATTGCTTGCTACATTTCTCTTATCAAAGGTTACTTTTACTATTACTTTTATTTGTTCGATCGCATAATTATGTTAATTACCCATTCCTTTATCTCTGATTCACCCCTTTTTATTCATAGTGTTAATCATTTAGTGTTTTATTCTTATCATGTTGCTTCATTAATGCATGTTGAAGATATGTACCCTTACAATATATATTGTACTTCTCTTATATTGGGCTTACTTCTCTTCGAAACTCTCGTCTAATAATGCCCAAGTATTTGTACTATAAATATACTTATAAGTGTAATATAATAACTCCTGTATTTATTTTATTTTAAGCCCCACTGTTGGGTTCGCCAATTTGTAACAAATATATATACGACTCCGTGTATTTATTTATTACGAGCGTATTACTGTTACTGGTTTATAGTTAATTCAGCCCTACATTATGAGCGTCAATTTATAATAAATTATATGTTGTAACTTATTTAATTAGATGATGATCAAAAGCTCCACTGTGGAATGCGTCGATTTGTAATATTTTACTGCAGTAGAGATCTCCTGCAAATCAATGTCAATTTATAAAAAAAATTATTTATTATGTGGTTGATATTATTCGGTTACTGATCATAGACCTGTGTTAAGTAGTTATCAAGTGTTTTACCAGAGAAAAACGCTATATTACAGTTATTATAGTGAATAATTCAGTATTTTTCTCCAACCCTAGTCGGTATGTATTATTTAAATTGGAAAGAGAGTAGAGCGGAGAGCGTAAGTAAGTTATTTCTCTATTCTCCCGTATTCACCAGCTGTCTGCAGACGAGCGCTGTTATTTCCAATCTACCAGTTATTATAGGTTAAGTCGTTCCGCTTGCTGTATTTCTCACGTTCCTTTCTCTGTAAGTTACACCCTATTCGAAATATACTAATTAGTCTATAAATAACAAGAAATCGTCAGATTCAAGAAGGATTCTTTATTTTATATATATTTTTATTCCAACAGCTGCTTCCTCCTGCTACTAATACATCACATCGATCACACAATACAGAATCGATTTTTACTTCCATGTTCCTTAAGGAAATGGAAGTATGGTAATGGCAAAAAAAATCGTGTTCGAGATTATTGCAGATTCTGATTGTACTACACTCAAAACATGAAAAAAAGTCGTTTTTCGAAATGTGTGTGTGTGTGTGTGTGTGTGTGTGTGTGTGTGTGTGTGTGTGTGTGTGTGTGTGTGTGTGGATTTTTTTTCTATGGCAAACGATTACAGCCGCAAATTGAAACAGAATCAAATAATTTTTTGCATACAGCCCTGATTTGTAGAGTACTCACGACCTATTGTTTTTGGTGAAGATCGGTTGAGGGAAAGGGGTAGTTTACCAGCAACATTTTATGTTTTAACAAGGGTAATTTTTTATATGACGAATGATAACTGCCGTAAATTCAAACAAAATCAACTAGGTTTTTGCATACCTTTTTGAACTAAAGAGAACTCAAGGTCTGTTGATTTTGTTGAAGATCGGTTAAGGGAAGGGGTAGTTTATCAGCAACGTTTTATGTTTTAAAAAGGGTAATTTTTTTATGACGAACGATAACTGCCGAAAATTCAAAGAGAATCAAATAATTTTTTGTACCCTTTCCTGAGTTGCAGAGAGCTCAATGTCTATTGATTTTGGTGAAGATCGGTTAAGGGAAAGGGGTAGTTTACCTGCAACATTTTATGTTGTAACAAGAGAAATGTTTCCATGACGAACGATAACTGCCGCACATTCAAACAGAATCAAATATTTTTTTGCATGCATCCCTGAATTGTAGAGGACGGAAGGTCTATTGATTTTGGAGAAGATCGGTTAAGAGAAAGGGGTAGTTACCTGAAACATTTTATGATTTAACAAGAGTAAAATACTTAATTTTTATAAATAAAGTATCCTGATAAGAAGCTCACAGTAACCCACTGTAGAAACGTAGATGAAATATCTATAAATGAAGAGGTTAGGTGAACGGGGTGGGGGTAATTTTCTATTATTAAAAATTATAGTTGAAGGTGGAGGGGAGAATTTTTTATATGTGTACTACGTTATCGGCAACAAAGAAGTAGTTTTTTGTTAAAATTGCTTCCCAGGCTCTTTAGCCATTGTCCAATGTTTTCTGCAAAACCAGACTTTTCGGCAGTGCCATCGACTGCCATCATCGGTGAAAATCGAGTGCGAAAACGTGAGGTGGTATACGATAGTGACCACAGTACTGTGATTAATGCTGAAGCAATAAGTAGAAAGACGTAGTTTCTATGGAGATATATTTCATTTCGAATATGATTTTAAATGTAAATCTTAGAACATGGAAGTCATGTATGGTTCTCCATACCGATATTTTACTTCCATGTTCCTTAAGGAAATGGAAGTATGGTGATGGCAAAAAAATTGTGTTCGAGATTATTGTAGATTCTGATTGTATGACACTCAAAACATGAAAAAAGTCATTTTTTGAAAAGTGTCTCTGTGTGTGTGTGTGTCTATGTGTCTATCTGTCTGTCTGTAGATTTTTTTCTATGCCAAACGATAACAGCCGCAAATTCAAACAGAATCAAATAATTTTTTGCATACAGCCCTGATTTGTAGAGTACTCAAGACCTATTGTTTTGGGTGAAGATCGGTTAAGGGAAAGCGGTAGTTTACCTGCAACATTTTATATTTTAACAAGGGTATTTTCTATGGCAAACGATAAAAGCCGCAAATTTAAACAGAATCAAATAATTGTTTGCATACAGTGCTGAATTATAGAGTTCTCAGGACCTATTGTTTTTGGTGAAGATCAGTTACGGGAAAGGGGTAGTTTACCTGCAACGTTTTATGTTTTAAAAGGGCATTTTCTATGGCAAACGATAAGAGCCGCAAATTCAAACAGAATCAAATAAGTTTTTGCATACAGCCCTGATTTGTAGAGTACTCACGACTTATTGTTTTTGGTGAAGATCGGTTAAGGGAAAGGGGTAGTTTACCTGCAACGTTTTATGTTTTAAAAGGGTATTTTCTATGGCAAACGTTAAGAGTCGCAAATTCAAACAAAATCAAATAAATTTTTGCATACTCCTCTGATTTGTAGAGTACTCAAGACCTATTGTTTTTGGTGAAGATTGGTTAACGGGAAAGGGGTAGTTTACCTGCAACATTTTTCTTATCAAGGGTAATTTTTTTCTATGGCAAACGATAACAGCCGCAAATTCAAACAGAATCAAATAATGTTTTGCACACAGCCCTGAATTGTAGAGTTCTCAAGACCTGCTGGTTTTGGTGTAGATCGGTTAAGGGAATAGGGTAGTTTACCTGCAACATTTTATGTTTTAACAAGGGTAATTTTTTTCTATGACGAACGATAACTGCCGTAAATTCAAACTGAATCAACTACTCTTTTGCATACCTTTTTGAGTTTATACAGAACTCAAGGTCTGTTGATTTTGTTGAAGATCGGTTAAGGAAAGGGGTAGTTTATCAGCAACGTTTTATGTTTTAAAAAGTGAATAACTCATGTCGAATATGATTTTAAATATAAATCTTAGAACATGGAAGTCATGTATGGTTCTCCATACCGATATTTTATTGAACTCGGGTTTTAAATGTTAAGATTTAATTAACAATTTTAATTTGTTTTTTTATCCCAGGGTACATGTAGTTCTTTTAACTATTAGTAAGGTCAGGCAATGCAAATTCAGGTTACAAGGTATTACAATTTAGTTATAAAATCTTATTATATAAAGTATAAACATAAGCTGGTTTTTTACCAAACGTTTACAAGATACTCGTTAAGGCAGTGTTCCACTAAACGGTGACGGATAGCAGAGTGATGATGAATGGCTTGAATATATCAACCTCCAGCTTCTCAATAAAGGTTTGGTGTTGGTGTCCCAGGATGTAGTGGAAAGTTCAGTTCTTGATCTTCGCTGATTTTTCGTTTCTGGTGGTCACAGGTCCCGACGGAATTAGTGTAGTATTAAGTCCTTGCTCCGTTGTTGAAAGTGAGGTTCTGTATGTAAATTTAATCTCTTTATTTTTCGTTGTACGGTATTTATTCACTTCGACTTCTCCAGGTCTGAGGTTATCTTCATTTATTTATTGTTTTCCATTATTACTCATTTGACGGTATGGTTAGTTAATTTATTCTTTAGATTTTTGATTTGATTTTTATTGATAGGTATTTTTATATTCTCGGAGTGAGAGCCTTGGAAGTCGTCCAACCGTCTTTTTGATCATTTACTATAATTTAATTTGAATTAACAGTAATTTTATTTATTAGGTTTATTGTTTTTTTCTAGATTTATCACAACTGAACTGTCCTCGTTCATATATAACAACTGAATTCGTAAATCAACAAGATATCTTGCATTTAGTTGTCCCTAACAACCATTGCTTCTCCTGTTATTGGATAATATTTGTTATCCTAGAGCCATAATTAGGAAATATTCTTACGCTTATTTAATAAAATACTCCCTTCTTGGAATTACATTAAATCACATAAAATTTTCACTTAATCTGCCTTATTAAACCGTATACATTTTACTACATTTTCTTCTTAATCGACTTATTTTAAAAGGTATTAATTTCCTTTTACAAAATACTAATTTTAGGCCTATTGGTTTTATTACATGTTATAATTTTTTGTTTTTAATTTAATTTTTCTAACCTGACCTACTGTACAAAGAGTCACTGGCTTATGGCCAATTATTCCAATTTTAATTTCCTGATTTCAATTTACTATTATTATTTAGTTTATCATTGAACCCTTCATTGGTTTTTAACATAATTATAATGACCACTTGACAATTTATTAACAATTATTGTCTTCCTGGCCAAGTTTACAAATATTATTTTAAGACATCTTCATTAATTATTTAAAGTAAATACACTTAACATGATAACATACATAATAAATACACTTGTATTTAATTACTTAAATACAAGTTTAACATGAATGAAATTAGTACACATTACTTAATACTTTCTTAAGCGATGGCTTCACAACCTGCTACATACAAAACACAAAATAAATATCATGTAAACACAATATCATGATAAAGCACAACAACATGTACATCTTTATAAAACATTAAATATTAATTAAACAGTCTATTATTTTCAAACTCGTCTACAGTAAATTCATCTCATTTGACACTGTGTTTATAGTTTACATCTTCCACTGATCACTCCATATTTTATATTTAGATACATTTTTACTATTTTATTACCTAGTAACCTTACTAGGTATCATCAATACATTTTTTGGGTGAGGTTTGCCCTCCTGACCTTAATTATGGCATACCTGGGGTATTGTTTGAATTTCTATGGACAAAGTTTTTATGTAACGTCTGGGACCTTAACTTTGTTACGTTACAAAATATATATATATATATATATATATCAACTACTTATTCTATGAGACACCTATACATTGCATAAATTTGGTGCCTCAACATGTTTGGGCTCGATAAGTAAAAATATTGGAAGTGAATTAAACTAAAAATTGTAAAAATTAAATAACTGTTGCTGAATAAATTACATAAGTAGTTGGATATACAGGTCGAGTTGGGTAAATCACCTGTTTTGAAATCTCCAGATTGGAATGGAAGATTATTTCTGATTGCTTGCTTAATACATTGTTATTAGTAAGCATTATGCGATACAGTTCACCTACTAATTGACATTGATAAAAGCTTGGATTAATAACACACACACACACACACACACACACACACACACACACACACACACACACACACACACACACACACACAGTACAAATAAACGAACATACCAAACTTACTGATCACATTGTATAAAGTTACAAAATCTCACAAAAAGAAACGTTAGCTGCAATAGAAATAATGATGGCCAAATAGGTGGAAATTAATCAGAAATTATAGGAGTATGACAAGAAACTAGATGAGTGTGACTGAAAACAAGAGGAATCATAAAAAGGCAAATGGAGGGTTTTGAACAAAATTAACAACAGAAAATAAAACACTACAAATACAAAAGAACTTGCTTCAAATAAAACTGGGCGAAACTTATACAGCACATGAGCAAAAGATAGAGGAACACGTAATTAAACTGACAGAAATTGACCAGACGACTCTCCATGAACATGAACAACACACATAATTACAAAAACGAATTGACAATTTAGAATTGGGTGGTACTGGACAGGGTAATTGAGTCACATATGCATACCATAACATGGAAGAATTGAATCAACATCCAAAGATCTAAGGGGATGAAAATGATAATCAAATACAGTTCCTGAGGCAATGTGAGAGGACGATGGACACTATTGGAAATCAACTGACTGATCGTGTCAAACTAAACTTCATTACACGAAATTGTAAAGGGTCAGCAGACACAGTGGTATACAATTATCCGAGATCAGGTCACAACAGATGAGGACACTCTGCAAGCTTTTGAAACCCTGAAAGAAAGTCAGAAAATAATAGCATCGTTAATAAATCCCCTGCATTCCAATAACATATATCTCGACTACTTATTATGTGCAATACCTATACACCACTGCACATAACAAGTGAAAAATCGCACGTCTAATGCAACTAATGGTTTGCACATCCACGCTGTCGTTTGGAAAAATCAAGGGAAAAGTGATATGTTAAAGTGATGGTTAGACCAAGTTTAACAAGTTAAAGACAGAATATTTTTTTATACATGACAGAGTGAGCATGCAGTGTGAGAGGTGGAGCATAGTAATAAAACCATTACAAAATTTATGTGTATTCTTAGTTTTGTGTTTTGTGTTTAAAAAAAAAAAAAAGGTGAATTTACAGAAAAGGAAAGAACACACAAACACCTAGAGTGGGTACATAAAAATACCTAACCAGTGAATGTTACACAAAAAACCTATAAAGAATTTAAATATGAGATAAACGAAGGAAAAGCAAAGATATAAATATACATAGTGTAAATGCACAAATTGAAATAAGTAATTTTAATTCTTTGTTACTAATAACTTGTATGTAATTAAAATGGGTGTATATTATAAGTAATAATTCTTATTAACTTGAGGTACATATTGTTACAACACAAATAAGCCACCCCAATACCAGGGATAAAAAAAAGATGAATCCACAATATAAAAAATAATTCGTATAATAAAATGTTTAAAATAAAATAAAATGACAATGACGCGACAAACGACGACTTGACCTAACCCAAGTGATTGACCAAATAAATAGAAACAAAAGAAGAAGGGAAAAGACAAAACCAAATAAGAAAGTGATTGACCAAATAAAAAGAACCAAAAGAAGAAGGGAAAAGACGAAACCAAATAAGAAAGTGATTAACCAAATAAATAGAACCAAAAGAAGAAGGGAAAAGATGAAACCAAATAAGAAGGAAACCAATTGAAGGAAGAGAATAACTCCATACAACCAAATTAAATAAAACCAAATGAGAAGGGGAAAACCAAAATAAAATGAAACAAAATAAGATGAAAGGGAAGAAGAAGGAAAATGAACATGAAACAAACCAAGTGTAAAGGAAATAAAGTTAAACCAAATCATAAGACACAAACAAATAATATAGAATATGAAAAGGAGAAATGGTACACACAAGTGTAATATTGGAAACAAACCAATAACTAACCAATGTAAAAAATAAGTATTATTATCGATTCAAAAATAAATGTAAATGATTTGATAAAACCCAATAAAGTAATATGAAAAATAAAAGTACACTAACCCAAGAATTAGAGTCAGATGTGATAAAAAACTCTATAAGACATAAACTTGTTAATAGTATAGATAATATTTATAAAGAGAGAGATAGTGAGATGGTGAGAAAATAAAATTAACTAAGTGACGACGAAAAAGTAATTATAGGGATTACCCATTTATAAACACTTAAAAATAAAACATTTAAGAAGTGCAAAAGTGAAAGTGTAAAAACCCCAAAATAATTAGGAAATAAAGTGATAAATAAAAAACGTTTAATAAATAAAGCTATAATAAACACTAAATGACCAATGGTGAACCATATTAATAATTAAGCATGTTATTAATGATAGTATTAGATGTAAACACTTAATAATATGAAATGAACACTGAAGAGTGATGATGACAGTATTATTTAAAAAAAGAATCTTATTGTTAAAGAAATTAAGTTTAATTATATACAATAGTATTTAAAAGGGAGAATCCCATGAAGGGTAAACAGTTGGTGTTACCATGGATAGAAGGTAGATATTATTTAAGAAATAAGAAATTAAAAATGAAATCAATAAACACCCCAGGTTATAAGGGATAATCAATTAAGGAAGTTTAAATGGTGTGATGGTGTTTATCACCCAAACAATAATAAAGAATGAAATGAATTGTAAACAAACTTTACCTAATAACTGTTAAAAAATTGTTTAATTAAAGTTATGAATAGGATATGGCTGGAGGAATTGTACAGACCATAGGCCTAAATGTTATGTTTTATGTGATACAGAATAATAAGTAGTAGCCATATTGTTAACAAGGGCAAAATAGATAAATAAGAAGTTGAAACAATACAGTTCTAATTACACTAGAAAATCAGTTATATAGAAAATAATAGAAACATAAAAATAGGATAAAAACAGATCCAAAACACACCAACAAATAAACCAATCAATTATAATAACAAAACAAAACACATTAGAATAAATGAGATATAATTTGTATAAAATAAGTAAATATAATCAGTGGCTACTAGGGCATAGGAAATGCCTAACTGTCAAAAACAAATACAGTAAACCCTCGATTTAACGGACCTCGGTTTAACGGACTTCGGGTTTAACGGACAGAATTTTACAGACAAAACGGGGGAAAAAAAAAAGTTTTTAGATTTTTGAAACGTATAATGTGCATAAACTGCAGACTCTCCTGTTCTGGCGATATTGCTTGGCTATAGGAGCATTCTTTCGTTTCTTTTCTTCTTGTTTCTTGTTTTGAAATATGCAAATTTTCTCATCTTCAATTGTATTTGATGAGAACGGAGTATTCATCAAGAATTCATTTAATTCTTCACGATCCCTGTCTTTGCGTTGTCGTTGACGCAGGCGTCGCACACGTTCAGTGGAAGACATCACGACGACTAACACTGAACAATATACACTGATATGCATCTTATTTCACTGTGAAATATTTGTCCATTGGGTAATACAGCAAGCATTACAGTGGCACATAATTTTTCATTTCCTGTAATCTTTACTGTTACAGATTTGGTTCCCTTTTGGTCCACCGTAAATATACGTAAATAAAAAATACGGGTGTTTCATCAGCATTTCCCATGTGTTCAAGTGAATAATTATGCTTCTTGCGTAAATGAATGACAAATTGCTGATACTGTAGTAGGAGTTTTTCTTCGTAGTCACTCGGTAGTTTTAGCGCGAGTGATGTACATCATTTAAGTGCAAATCCATTTTGCCGCATCATTCGTCTTATACACCCTAAGCTGGCTTTGAAACCGGAGA
Organism: Magicicada septendecula; assembly: GCA_034769895.1. NCBI lineage: Eukaryota > Metazoa > Arthropoda > Insecta > Hemiptera > Cicadidae > Magicicada > Magicicada septendecula. The sequence continues at coordinate 938,545,063 of CM068367.1, read as the reverse complement.
GTTTTAATTCTTCTGCGATTTCTAAAGCTTTTAATTTTAAAACATGTCTAGTGACAGGGAGTCCTTGCCTTCTTAAAAGCCGTATGTATTTACAGACGCTGGACTCTACTGCTACAAAACGCCCAACTTGAGGTCCCGCGAATGCTCGTCGCGCAGTATTTGCATTTAAAATTCGTTCCTTCTGTTTTCTCCATCATCGAATACAGGATTCATCAATATCGAATTTCCTTGCGGCTTCACGATTGTATGTTTTTTCTACATTTTGTATCACAATTAATTTATAATTCGCATCGTACGGGTTACGTTTAATTTGATTTGACTGCATGCCTTTAGTCTCCACAATATCACTCATACCGCAAACGCACTACAAAAACGCCGAATGAAAACAAAGTACAGATAAGCAATGTTGTCGCTGTTACAATAGAAAACCACACTGGTAGTTTACCCGTTATTTAGAAACATGTTACTCACACCCCTCTACTCATCCTTTGTCTTGCTGCCTACAGCAGGGTGCGAATACGCGCGTGTGCGCACACACTTACACTTTATCTTCCTATTCTTTCTTCAGTTTGCTGTTAAAACATTCGGTTGTAGTCATAAATCATAACGCCAGAGTTAACTACAGCCAGGCAAACTGCTGTTGCTTAGCCAGTAAACAACTCATAGATACCAAAAGCGTTCATCCCGCCAAAAGTCAGGTATAACTTCGAATTTCGTTAGCGTGCGAATGCAAGCTGCACGCAAAATTAGCGACCATGTTTTTAGGCGAAAAAGTGCGGCTTGTATTTGGAAAAATACGGTATTTGCATGATATTAATAGTATTAAAATTTCAAGTATTATAGGCCTATTTGATTTAAATATATCCTCAAAAAACAAAATTTGCGATTTAACGGGCTTCCGATTTTATGGACACCCCTCAGCCCCAATTAGTCCATTAAATCGAGGGTTTACTGTAACTACAAATTGTATAAAATTGAAACAACTCAATTTACTTCAATTAGTAATATCTTACCTTAGGGGTCTTCTCCAGGATCTTGCAGACGAAAACAGCTGCAGACAAGGTTATCTGGGTTTAAGTGCGAAATAATTACGCTAACACATTTTATACTGTCTGAATCACATGCTTATTTTTATTTGCTATCAAAACCTCACACCCTTCTTTTACGTTCTATCAAAGGCTGTACAACTATTTTATATCAAACCATGAAATTAATTCTTATCTCTATTAAGTTTTTTAAATACTATTATGAGTGATATCACTAGTCGAATATGAATATTGCAACGAACCAGTACGTAACCTCTACTTTACCACACACACACATGCTCTCTTTCTTTCACACTAATATTCAAATAAACCCCATTCCCTTAGAGATCTCATAATAAACAGGTTTAGATTTTAAGGCTGTTTAAATTTTGTAATTAGAAGAAAGTGATTAAATGAGTACTAACTCAGCCTGGTTGTAGACCTGATCCAATTTTGTAGTAAGCACTAATTTCGTCCCGCACTCCGAAAATCACTTGAAGTTAGTTAGAGTTACTTTGTCATTGTCTAGCATTAATTGTTTGCGGGTTATTCGAACCGTTTTGTTACATTTCACTTTTAATAATTTAGTCGGCCGACTTTACTTTTGATCGAGTACTTAGGTGTTTTTTGCTGACCGCACGGCCATGAGTTACAGTTGAACTAACTCTTAACTGGCGTTAAGGCAGTAATTCATGAGGGTGCATCTGGTCACGTGATCACCAGTCTGCGCTCCAATTGGTGCTTTTAAAAGATGCTATAAGCTAGGCATTGCGTTTTGCAATATTTTGCCGCCTGGTGAAATATATGACCAGGCGTCATTTTCTCCATGATTCACGGCTGCCACAAAACTGTATGTAGTTGCGTAATGTGTCCGGCGTCTGTGTCCACAGACAAAACACAGACGCATCGTTTTGTAATAACACTGCATGTGGTTGATGAAATCGAGGTTCCAAAAAGGTGAACGCTGGCTACGCAGGGATTACAGTCTTTAAAATATTACTTTGAACATACAATTCTGTACCGTTACAATACCCCCCCCATGAGAGGTTTTATGCCGAAGCATAAAAACTCTCATTGCCTAAAGCCTAAGAGGATCAGTGAGGATATGGCGCCGCAACCCCCCTTAAATCCTTATTAAAATCATGGGTACTTACCCCCCTAAGTCCGGTGACTGTGGCCGCATCCATCCGACCTTACTGGACTTCTCTGCTCGAGATCCCAACACCATAAGATCGGACAGATACCCGCCAAATTATCACCTGACTCTGTAACATTTAAGCAAAATATTAACAAATGGCCTTCCATTACTCCATGTCCCACACTGTTCGTTTCCTCTTAGCTGTACTGGTTCATTATTGGCAAAGTACTGGTTCTTTTATATACGAAGTGCTGGCTTTTCGTTTAGTGTAGTTGGCCTACAATGACCGCTGTTCTATATTAGTACATAATTACATAAACAGAATACAATATAATAAACATTCCAAATGGACATTACCATTTTTACCTTGAGTTATAAACAAAACATTACTACCTTATTCATTACAAGTCAAAAATAAATTACTCCGACCTGTTAGATAGTCCATCTGTTAAATTACTTAATTCAACTTTGATTAAACTCAATTTATCATCAACATTGGTTTCCATCAACTCTATAACTGGCCTTCATAAAATACAATGTCCACATGGCCATATAAACTTACAATATACTTACACCTAATACATTTGAATTTCATACAGATTAAATAATGTTCACAAAACTCTATTACCCATCCAAAATAACACATTGATTATACAAAATATCAGTACATCATAACGATCATATCTATGAAGTACAGATTCTACACTCAAGAATAACTTATTCTTCACTCCTGCAATTTTTTTTTCCAGTCCCTTCTAGTCCCTTAACCCCTGATACCCGTTACATTTTACTGTGTTCTGCACTAGGCTTATTGACTGTCGCCGGCCTCATCCTAGCCGTAAACCACATCTCCCTCGTGGCCTGTAACTTGGTCACCCCCCATCCACACTCACTATTTCCCCCCTGGACTGTAGCCCCCAGTTGCTTCCACAAGGACTGATGCGGAAGGGGTGGACATTTTTTCTTTTATTCCACCCCCATCCTTGCTTCGGCGTTACAATAAAACTTCGGTAACATACTAACAATGATTGATACGCCCCTAATGGACTACCACCCCTATATGGGTGAAAACAGCCCTGTTCCAAAAATTGGTAGATTCCCCCACAAATAACCCCCCTACTAAATCTAACAAACCACCGGGTTAACAAAACAAAAACAAACCACAAGCCGGTTATAACACGTAAAATTTATGATTTGTCACAATTAACTACTTTCACGGTCATGATCCGGTGAGGTCATGGCCGCACTTAGGTGGGGAATCTACAGTTAAACATAAAACATAGATTGACATTTATAAAGGTTTACATGAACAGTTGTATGCACATCTTATTTTGCAAACACTATCTTAGCCCACACATTTTTGATTATTTTTACCCAAAAATTTCTTTCAGTTTTCAACTTTAAATGAATATTTTAATCATTGTTTTCATCAATTATTATTTAATTTACCATTACATTTAAAATTCGAATCAAAATAAATTTAAATGCATCACTAAAATTCACACTTTTAAAGTTAATCCAAAACCACCTCAAATTTAATTTAGTCTCTTCATGTTCAAAACAAATTCAATTACTTTAATTACATTTTTCAAAATGATTCTAGTTGGTTTAATGTTTAGTTTCTCCTTAGTATTTCAATAAATTTTACAAGCCTTACATCATTTATTTCAAATCTCTCCTTAAATTCCTCCAAAATCACATTCTAAATACCATTTATCTTCAACTAAACGCTATGTAACTCACCGTCTGTGGCTTAAGTAAATGTCTTTATACAATTGACATGTTTCGGGACACTTGTCCCATCCTCAGAATATTTAAAAAAGTCTCTTCATACCATCATACGATGGCACAGTCATCAATATATTAAAAATATTAAAATTCACATAACACAAAACACAATTACACTACACAAAGTACGCACACAACAATTTTCGGTGTACACCACACGGTAACCGACAGCGCACTGGTTCATAATTGACTCGTGTCGCGACAATATCGCAATGCGGTATCGTACAGGACATTAGATTTAAAGTTCAGCTGATCATTTAAAACATGTGGCCTGGTAACAGGATTATTATACGCTCTATATATCTCAAACTCCTCAAGGGCGTTCATGTAATGTCCTTTATTACAAAAGTGAAGGGGTATCAAGTTGGTATGAAAATTAGTATAGTTGTGATTTTCATCAATAAGATGCTTAGCGAATTTAGATTTTACATTTTCTGTGTTATGAAAATAAGTGGGTGGCTTATGTTCAACAAACCTCTTGAAAAAACCACGGCCCGTTTGGCCCACATAAAAAGCATCACAACTATTACATATTAATTTATAGATCCCTGTTTTCTTTTCAAGGACGGTTCGTTCCCGAGTACGAAGGCTATTTAAAATGTTATTTGTAGTCTTATATGTGACAACAACGTTTGACTTGTTTAAAACAGAAGACAGAATTCTAGGTAGAAAGCTCATGTATGGTATAGAAATGTATTTATACACACTGTCCACAGGTGCCCTTAGCGTGTTTGCGTTTTTTCGTCTCATATGTTTTTTAAGGATATTATTTACTACCGCTTTTTTGTAGCCATTGGTGACCGCAATATGTTTAATTGTATTTAGTTCGTCTGGATAATCCTTGTCGCTGAGGGGCAATGATAAGAGGCGGTTAACCTTGCTGTGGAAAGCAGCCATTTTCTGCGATACCGGATGATAAGATGTGGCGTGTATTATAGTTGTAACAGTACAGACTGACTCAGTACCAGAATTATGGGAATTATGGGTATTTTCAATGTTTTATTATGTATTTTTTAAACAGACAGAATGGTTAGGTACATTGACCCTCTGGAAAAAAGGAACAACGTAAATTCGGCCAGAGTAGAACACCAAGGTCTCCGGTGGACGTGAAAACATCAAAATATACCATGGCGGTGTTTATGACGAAGTACAACAATATGCATTGTGATTGGGCTATAACACTAGTCTGTCATCGCTAAGAACAATGACGCACTGAGTACAATGTGTGTAACGAGGCGTTGTCCAGCAAGACAAAGCGGGATGACGTAAGAACGACACACACACAAGCAAGAATTTACACTTGCCTCGCTCTCATTTCAACGCCATTCATCAGAGGAGACATAGCGATGTATCGCTGTGTGAACAATTTTCTACAAATAGTTCAAAATAATTAGATCAAAATACTATCATTAATAGTGGAGCAATGAAAGCTCATTTTGTTTAGCAGTATGAGTATTAAAATGTAAAATCAGTGCATATATCTCTCCAGTTAGACTCAGCAGAATTAGAGGCGAACACCGGACCGTACCATGGGCGTCATACAACAGCATCGGATGGACAACACCAAACGATAAGCAGAGAAGTCCCATTTTATCATTTGTTATAGTTTAATGAGCTCATTAATACAGAATTACTAATTAAAGAATGTACTGGGTTAAAGATGAGTGTGTGTGAGAGTGAACGAGTAAACTTATGGCCATAACCACAAAATGCTGAGGGCATTGGTTTGTGTATTAACGAATTCAATTAATAAATGTTTTTTAAGCTGCAGCAATACAATTTGCACTGATATTAATTTAGCAGACAAAAGAAGTATAGAGAGTAAAATGAGATATAAAAAATAACAGCCATTTTGTTTTGGTCATGTTATATGACGTCATTGTTTTGACCGCATGGTCGTGTCTGTAATACATTCTGGAGCATTAAATTTTGATGGTTATTCTCAACAAAACAGTGTTATCAATTGTGTCGTCCACTGTGTTTCGAAATCTTACTGTACCCGAAACCCTGGAACGCTTAGGTATAAAGCAGTGTGTAAAAGCAGAAGATGAGCCCGGCAAATAATGATATTGGTAAGATAACATTATTTATGTATTTAAAGTTTACTGACAAAGGTAGTATTGATACATACAAATATAAATACATTTATATTGTAATATTTATAAAAATATAAAGGGAGTAGCATTACAATTGGCGCCCGAACAGGGACTCTATAAAATTAATTTATATAAAACAGATAGATGGAGAAACACAGAAGACGATATATAATGAATGAGAGGTTATGTTGTTAAAGGTAAAGAGTTAAATACGAGTTGAGTATATTGCGTAGTCAAATACAAATAGAGATAAAGAACCATTTAAATACTAAATACAAAATGGCAGAAAATAACAATAGCATAGAAATAGAAAATTCAGAAACAGAATCCATTTTATTGGAAAGACACATTAGCTCAACGCCCAAAATAGTCGAAAATAAAATTTCATTAGAAAATTTATTTACATTAATAAATGACAAATTCGAACAACAAAACAATAAGTTCGAAGACAAAATAAATCAGATGAACAGTACACTTAACGTAAAACTAGATAGTTTTGAAAGTGAGTTAAAAAAGCAAAATACTTTACAGAATATCAAATTAAACCAAGTAGAAGAGAAATTAGAAAATTTTAAAAAGAAAATACAAAGACAAAATTGTAGTATTGACAAAGTAGACAAGTTAGAGATAGACAAAAACAAGGTAAGTGGTGAGAATTATGATAGAATTACAAATATGGTGTTAGAAAATAATTGTGTGAGTATTGAGAGTGGTGATAAAAGTATAATGGGAGTAGAATTTGATAATGAAGTGATAAAAAGTGTTGATGAATTAGAGAGAAAGTATAGAGAGAATTTACAGATAAAGGGGTTGCAGGGGGTAAGATTTTCCCTTAATGTTGTAGTAGGGGGTGAAGTAAAGACTTCACGTGTGTTTAGGAAGGACGAGAGTGCCTTCAATGCGTATTTGGAAGACAAAAGGTCTACAAATAAAGTGGTCCCTGGGTTTTTTTGTGCACTTCACAGGTGGTGCAGTGATAAAGTAGTAGAGTCCCCTGCATATATGGAGAAAGAGTGTGTAGCTTGGTATGATGGTGAGAAATGTTTTGAGAGAGAGAGAAAGAGAGAAATTGAGATATATAAAGTAAAGAAAAATTATGAAGAGTTTAGGAAAAGGTTAGGTGTAGAGATGATATATAATAAAAATAATAAATACTTACCTTGTAAGGAAGTTGATATAGTAGTAGGAGATGATAATGAAAATAATGACTTAGTAACTTATCTGATTGTGACGAATTATACTGGAGGTGACAGGACAATGACCAATCATGACAGATTAAATGAGTTTGTGGAAAATAATGAAAATTTGAATGGTATATGCATTTATGATGTTAATATAAGAGATTCAATAATAAGCAATGTATATAGATATAAGATAAGACTATTGTTCGACGATATGGGGTAATTGTTTATTGTGTAATGAACATTTAATTGTGTGGACAGTGTTTTTAAAATGGACTGATTCGGACTGATTATGGTAAATGATTTAGTGATTATGTGAATTGTATATTTTGTGTATTGATGTCTATGTGTTTGTGTATTTTTGCTGTTGTGTATTTTGTGTATTTTTTTATGTAAACATGTATTGTACGATTTTAAATAACAAAAGAAAGTTTAAATGATATTATGAGATTCAGGTTATAAGGGTTAGTAAATGATTAAGCAGTTAATAGATTTGGCTATTGAGAAGTATTGTTAGTTGGTAAGTGATGAATTTTGTAATGGTGTATAAAGTTGAAATGTTGTAAAGAGTTGGGGAATAGTGATAAATAAGGGCATTGGAGTTAGTCAAATAGAGTTATTGGGAGTTAGGAAAAATAAAGTGTTGAGATGTTGATAAAATATAAAGAGGTGTTAGATATTTTAGGGACACAGTGGTTAGTAATTATATGTAGAGTTGAGTGATGTGCATGGTAATTTTATAGTTGTTGATGGTGATATTTTGTAATAAGGGTATTGGTGTAGGAGTCCAACGAGAGATGTTGAGACAGGAGGGATTGTTGTGTGCCGGAAAGGGTTATCTGAAAGGGTCAGAAACCGATAAGGGAATGAGTTGGTTAGAGGGAATACACACATACTAGTACAAAAAGGCGCGGTGCCAGAGGTTTTAAATGGGATTTGTGAAGGGGGTTTATTATAGAGATATTGGTGTCAAAATATATTAATGGTTAGAAGCGGCTAGTGTAGAAAAAAAGAGGTAGTAAGGTTAGGTTGACAGATGCCAAAATAAGACAGAGAAAGTAATGAATAATAGAGAGTCACCCAAACGAGTAAGGATAGAAGGGTTAGAACAGGAGAATTCATGGTAGGAAGGTGAGGTAACAAAGGAAGGTAATTGTAACTGAAAGGTAAGGACAAATTTGAAATTGTTGTATAGAATCTAAACAAAGGTCAAATGATTAAAAGTTAATAGAGAATTGTTGAAGTAGTAATGTGATAAAGTTTGGTACAAATCATGTAAATTTAAATTGTTTAATGTAAGGTAAATGTAACAATGTTAATATGTAATGTACAACGTTTTATGATGTTTTATTATGTTGGGGGGAAATAGAGTGTGTGGCTAGGAGGTCGTTACAGGGGTAATGACGATAATAAGTGTTAAGAGATAGTATATTTTAAAGTTGAAAATATAAGGTTAAAAAATGAAGTTAAATAAAATATTCTCGTAAGCTGCCATTTACAAAATAGAGAAATGATTATAAGTTGAGCAACAAAGTTTAAAGAAAAGTGTCTGCCATGATAGTGTAATCTGAATTTGTAGAATTAATTAGGTGAAGGTATTTTGGGGATATATTAAAGAATTATTGATATATTGTGTTATGTGTGTAGTTATAGTTGTTGTTATTTTCTTACAAATAAGAAATTGATTTAGGTGGTGGTAAAAAAATTCAAGGTAGTCTAAGTTTTGTAGTTGAGGTTGAGCCTGTTGATTTTAAAACCAAACCAATGCCCCAAACACAAACCAATGCGTCTAAAGGGGAACATATCAGTTGTAGATGCGTAAATGTATTAGACCACTATTTTGAATTTTGTATTGAATGTTTCAGAGTTTTGTGGTGTTGTGACCGCAGTCCTGAGCTGGCTGGAGCGTCAGAACAGGAGTGTAGAGTGCCTCATGGCCTTATGGTGTAGGGATCTCTTAGGAGAAGTCCAGTAAGGTCAGAGGGTGCGACCAACATCATGGGACCAAGGGTAAGTGATGATAAAATTTTTTATTTGTAACATTACAGGGGGTTGTGGTGACGTATCTAGACTGATCCTTTTAGGAGAGTGTGAATGAGTCAAGGAAATTTTTTTATGTTCTTACACAAAAAATTTTCCTTGAGGGGGTTTGTAACAGTACAGACTGACTCAGTACCAGAATTATGGGAATTATGGGTATTTTCAATGTTTTATTATGTATTTTTTAAACAGACAGAATGGTTAGGTACATTGTCCCTCTGGAAAAAAGGAACAACGTAAATTCGGCCAGAGTAGAACACCAAGGTCTCCGGTGGACGTGAAAACATCAAAATATACCATGGCGGTGTTTATGACGAAGTACAACAATATGCATTGTGATTGGGCTATAACACTAGTCCGTCATCGCTAAGAACAATGACGCACTGAGTACAATGTGTGTAACGAGGCGTTGTCCAGCAAGACAAAGCGGGATGACGTAAGAACGACACACACACAAGCAAGAATTTACACTTGCCTCGCTCTCATTTCAACGCCATTCGTCAGAGGAGACATAGCGATGTATCGCTGTGTGAACAATTTTCTACAAATAGTTCAAAATAATTAGATCAAAATACTATCATTAATAGTGGAGCAATGAAAGCTCATTTTGTTTAGCAGTATGAGTATTAAAATGTAAAATCAGTGCATATATCTCTCCAGTTAGACTCAGCAGAATTAGAGGCGAACACCGGACCGTACCATGGGCGTCATACAACAGCATCGGATGGACAACACCAAACGATAAGCAGAGAAGTCCCATTTTATCATTTGTTATAGTTTAATGAGCTCATTAATACAGAATTACTAATTAAAGAATGTACTGGGTTAAAGATGAGTGTGTGTGAGAGTGAACGAGTAAACTTATGGCCATAACCACAAAATGCTGAGGGCATTGGTTTGTGTATTAACGAATTCAATTAATAAATGTTTTTTAAGCTGCAGCAATACAATTTGCACTGATATTAATTTAGCAGACAAAAGAAGTATAGAGAGTAAAATGAGATATAAAAAATAACAGCCATTTTGTTTTGGTCATGTTATATGACGTCATTGTTTTGACCGCATGGTCGTGTCTGTAATACATTCTGGAGCATTAAATTTTGATGGTTATTCTCAACAAAACAGTGTTATCAATTGTGTCGTCCACTGTGTTTCGAAATCTTACTGTACCCGAAACCCTGGAACCCTTAGGTATAAAGCAGTGTGTAAAAGCAGAAGATGAGCCCGGCAAATAATGATATTGGTAAGATAACATTATTTATGTATTTAAAGTTTACTGACAAAGGTAGTATTGATACATACAAATATAAATACATTTATATTGTAATATTTATAAAAATATAAAGGGAGTAGCATTACATAGTGTCAGTTGTGGGTTTCCTATAAATATTAAACTCCAATTTATTAATATTTCTGGTGACCGTCAAATCAAGAAAATTTAATTTTCCACTGTCCTCGTGCTCCAGTGTAAACTGTATATTGTTATTAATACTGTTTAAATACGTGTGTAGCCTATTTATTTGTCTATGTGTGCCTTTATAGATCAAAAAGGTGTCGTCAACATACCGGCTATAAAATATTATGTTATCATTGTACACACTATTGGAGAAAATAAAGGAGTTTTCGAAATGGTTTAAGTACACTTCAGCAAGGAGGCCAGAGAGTGGAGAACCCATTGCCACACCATCATGTTGGCTAAAGAATTGCTTGTCATGCGTGAAATAATTCTGGTTAAGAATCACCTCCAAAAGATCCATCAATTCATTAATACTTTCAACATTCAATTTATTAGTATTCACGAGGTTATTTCTCAAAATTTGTAAGGTATCAGCAACCAGTATATTCGTATATAAATTAACAATATCAAACGAAACCAGCTTATGATGAGGTTCGATCTTTAGATCCTTCACTTTATTGACAAAATCGATATTATTGGTTATACTGTGACTATTAATTATGTTTATGTTGCGTTTAATGACGTCTACCAATTTCTTAGCTGTTTTATAACCAGGTGCGGTAGTGAAGTTAATTAACGGTCTTATCGGATTACCAGTCTTATGTAATTTTGGTGGTAACCCTGTCAATGTGGGTGCCCTTGAATTGATGGGCTTTAACGATCGTCTAGTTCGCTCATCAAACAAATGCACTCTTATTTATGCCCCGATTTAGACACTTGACGTATTGTGCAGTAGGGTCCGAGTTTAATTTCTCAATGTTGTTGTTAGCGATAAAGTTCCGTATCTTATCAGTATAATCACTATTGTCCATAATGACAACAGTGTTGCCTTTGTCAGCCTTGGTTACGAGAGCACAGTTGTCTGACAGTTTGCGCTTTAAACCCGTTAAGATATTGCGTTCTTTATTATAATTATTAAAAGTGCACGGAACCAAAGAATAAGTATTAGTATTCTGGTTTCTTATGATATTACTGAGCTTATTATTGATTAAAATCCGCACCTCATCTTGGACCTTCTGGTCTTCTATTGCTTTGACCACAGCTTCAGCATTTATAATTTCAGCAGCAATATGTTTATGGCTGAAGTTAGATTTTGAACGAGGTAAATTATAATTTAAGCCCTTTTCCAACAAATTAGATTCTTCTTTAGTTAGATCTATTGATGTTAAGTTCTGCAATCGTGTATAAAATTTATGTTTACAGGCAATGTTGTTGGCTTCCTGCTGTTGTCTCTCTAATAACCTTTGGAATTTGCTTGTTTGCTTGCTACGCATTTGATAAATAATTCGCTGTATGTCATTCTTTATGAAATCAAGATAGTTATCAAGCAAGGCCGGGTGTACTTCATTAAGTAATTGCAAATGTACTCTGTATAATCTTGAATTGAGATGGGATTTTTTCTTGTATAACGATTTTAATTCTTCTTTAATTCTGTACAATTCTGCGTGCCTTTTAGTTTTTATATCAGCAAAGGATGAGCATTTAAATTTTATACGAGCGTAATTAGGTGTAATATTATTCTTCAGACAAGTTTTATTAAATCTGATATGTAAAATGGTCTTATGAAGCTGGATCTTAATATTCTGAAAATTACGTACTATATTTGCTCGACTTGCAATATCATATTGTTAATGGAATAAATCCGCTTATAGTCCAAGCCACGTATTTTATAATCAACTAAACGCTATGTAACTCACCGTCTGTGGCTTAAGTAAATGTCTTTATACAATTGACATGTTTCGGGACACTTGTCCCATCCTCAGAATATTTAAAAAAGTCTCTTCATACCATCATACGATGGCACAGTCGTCAATATATTAAAAATATTAAAATTCACATAACACAAAACACAATTACACTACACAAAGTACGCACACAACAATTTTCGGTGTACACCACACGGTAACCGACAGCGCACTGGTTCGTAATTGACTCGTGTCGCGACATTATGGACAATAGTGATTATACTGATAAGATACGGAACTTTATCGCTAACAACAACATTGAGAAATTAAACTCGGACCCTACTGCACAATATGTCAAGTGTCTAAATCGGGGCATAAATAAGAGTGTGCATTTGTTTGATGAGCGAACTAGACGATCGTTAAAGCCCATCAATTCAAGGGCACCCACATTGACAGGGTTACCACCAAAATTACATAAGACTGGTATTCCGATAAGACCGTTAATTAACTTCACTACCGCACCTGGTTATAAAACAGCTAAGAAATTGGTAGACGTCATTAAACGCAACATAAACATAATTAATAGTCACAGTATAACCAATAATATCGATTTTGTCAATAAAGTGAAGGATCTAAAGATCGAACCTCATCATAAGCTGGTTTCGTTTGATATTGTTAATTTATATACGAATATACCGGTTGCTGATACCTTACAAATTTTGAGAAATAACCTCGTGAATACTAATAAACTGAATGTTGAAAGTATTAATGAATTGATGGATCTTTTGGAGGTGATTCTTAACCAGAATTATTTCACGCATGACAAGCAATTCTTTAGCCAACATGATGGTGTGGCAATGGGTTCTCCACTCTCTGGCCTCCTTGCTGAAGTGTACTTAAACCATTTCGAAAACTCCTTTATTTTCTCCAATAGTGTGTACAATGATAACATAATATTTTATAGCCGGTATGTTGACGACACCTTTTTGATCTATAAAGGCACACATAGACAAATAAATAGGCTACACACGTATTTAAACAGTATTAATAACAATATACAGTTTACACTGGAGCACGAGGACAGTGGAAAATTAAATTTTCTTGATTTGACGGTCACCAGAAATATTAATAAATTGGAGTTTAATATTCATAGGAAACCCACTACAACTGACACTATAATACACGCCACATCTTATCATCCGGTATCGCAGAAAATGGCTGCTTTCCACAGCATGGTTAACCGCCTCTTATCATTGCCCCTCAGCGACAAGGATTATCAAGACGAACTAAATACAATTAAACATATTGCGGTCACCAATGGCTACAAAAAAGCGGTAGTAAATAATATCCTTAAAAAACATATGAGACGAAAAAACGCAAACATGCTAAGGGCACCTGTGGACAGTGTGTATAAATACATTTCTATACCATACATGAGCTTTCTACCTAGAATTCTGTCTTCTGTTTTAAACAAGTCAAACGTTGTTGTCACATATAAGACTACAAATAACATTTTAAATAGCCTTCGTACTCGGGAACCAACCGTCCTTGAAAAGAAAACAGGGATCTATAAATTAATATGTAATAGTTGTGATGCTTTTTATGTGGGCCAAATGGGCCGTGGTTTTTTCAAGAGGTTTGTTGAACATAAGCCACCCACTTATTTTCATAACACAGAAAATGTAAAATCTAAATTCGCTAAGCATCTTATTGATGAAAATCACAACTATACTAATTTTCATACCAACTTGATACCCCTTCACTTTTGTAATAAAGGACGTTACATGAACGCCCTTGAGGAGTTTGAGATATATAGAGCGTATAATAATCCTGTTACCAGGCCACATGTTTTAAATGATCAGCTGAACTTTAAATCTAATGTCCTGTATGATACCGCGTTGTGATATTGTCGCGACACGAGTCAATTATGAACCAGTGCGCTGTCGGTTACCGTGTGGTGTACACCGAAAATTGTTGTGTGCGTACTTTGTGTAGTGTAATTGTGTTTTGTGTTATGTGAATTTTAATATTTTTAATATATTGACGACTGTGCCATCGTATGATGGTATGAAGAGACTTTTTTAAATATTCTGAGGATGGGACAAGTGTCCCGAAACATGTCAATTGTATAAAGACATTTACTTAAGCCACAGATGGTGAGTTACATAGCGTTTAGTTGATTATAAAATACGTGGCTTGGACTATAAGCGGATTTATTCCATTAACCATTTATCTCTACTCATAACCTAACATAGCAGGAACCACAAAATAATAATTTAACCTTTTGGTTACATGATTGTATGTTTCATTTTAGAATTTCTTCCACAAATTATTTTTTCTCTAATTACCCGTGAATAGGTTATATCTTATATGTACAGGATTATACAGAAAATTGATTATTTCGTTTGTTTACTAAGCCACAAAACTTCTTTACTACCTACCTATTAAGGGATGAGTTTACAAGCAGCAAATAACACCAGTTTTTTAATTTGAGGATTACCCTAATGTATTATAATTTAGAATTAAGGCAATCAAAGGTCCAAAAGGGTGTGCCAATTTATGTAACTATTTTTTCTGTTTTTCTAAGGGGAGGGTTAGGAAGATCGGGAAGATGAAAAGGGCAAGGATCCTTGAAAGGTCAAGAGCTAGGACTAAAAGTAAGGACAAGGCTCCCTCTGGAAATAAGGGTAAATGGAGAAAACCAAGGCTCGCGCGGGCAGGGGCGCGTCCCTGAAGTAGACGAACACCACTGGGACTGTGGGGAACATCTACCCGCTACTCGTTACTGTTTTGTATAAAATTCCTAGTTTTATAGTTATATAGTTTATATACAATTACATGATTTACTTTATTATTTTATTTTAACCAATACTTTTTTAAATTGGTGGTGTTATGGGTACCTACTATCTCCCGGGTCACTTGATTTCGTAAAACGTATGCGTTATCCATTTTAATTTCAACTACTTCATACGGTCCTTCATACAACAACAAGAATTTCTTAATCTCTTTATCCTGTGCACTTGATAAATCATGTCTTCTCACTAATACTAACTGACCTACCTTGTACTTAGTCCACTTACCTTTAGCATCATGAAGCCGTTTTCTTCTTTCTCCCTTAGTTAACAAGTTTTCATTGGCGAGTTTAAGTTTTACTTCCAGATCTCGGGTGTTGCTCTCCGGTGGAAAGTTGAACAGCTGTTCCAGAATCCTAGGTGGACGTGTTCCCTTAACTAACTCGTATGGTGTGAACCCAGTTGATTCATGGGTGGTACAATTTAACCATTCTTCAATCCTCCCCACATATGCTGGCCATTCAATGTGCTTAGCATGGCAATACGCCCAAAAAATTCTCCCTAATTCTCGCATGACCCTTTCAGCTTGGTTCGACTGAGGATGGTATACCGCCGTGTGTTTAGGTATGATACCTTCCCAACCCAAAGTTTGTCGCCATATTCTACTAATAAATTGGGGTCCATGATCAGATAGTATTATTTTGGGTTTTCCGGTTTTAATCATATAATCCTTCGTTATTTTTTCACTGGTTTTACGGGTTGCCCTTTTTACACTATATAATCTTACAAATTTCGTGAATGTATCTAATACCACAAAAATGTACATTACGCCTCCCCTTCCCTTTGGTAGAGGGCCAAACAAATCTACCGCAACTAAATCAAAAGGCTTTTCGACTTTAATGCACCTCATTTCTCCCTCTAATCGATAATTAACTACTTTCGACTTTTGACATAAATCGCACCCCCGGGGTAAAGTTCTAACCCTCCGTTCCATATTTTTAAACAAACATGATTCGTTCAATACGTTTACACATTTTCTAGCACCGAAATGCCCATACCGAAAATGACAGTCCCATATTATCTTATCTACCAACCCTTCCGGTATAACTAACCTCCACTCACGCTCTCCCCCCTCTACTTTCTTAAACAAACTCCCTTGATAGATCTGAAAATATCGGCTATACCCTAACTCATCGGAATCAGACTCTAAACTAGTTATTATTTTATTCAATTTAGTATCTATCCTCTGCATTCTATTAATATCTTTCAATTCCTCCCCAAACAGTCTATCTTCCCTACTCAGTCTAAAGATTTCTATTTCTTTTAAGTCCCTCCCTGTTCTCATTCCCTCGGTATCTACCCTGGATAAAGTGTCAGGTATCTTGTTCTCCACCCCTTTTATATATTCCCAAGTGAAATTGTACTCTTGTAACGCTAGCACCCACCTGGTTATTCTGCTGTGTGTCAACTTACAGGTGTTTAGAAAAGATAATGCCTTGTGGTCAGTCCGGATGATAGTGGAATTTCCCAACAGATAGGTTCGGAATTTCTTCACGGCAAAGACAATGCTTAATAATTCCTTCTCTGTTGTTGTGTAGTTTCTTTCGGCAGCTAACAACGTCCGGCTGGCGAAAGCGATAGTGTGGTGTTCCTTGTTGTCATTCTCCTGGTACAACAGCACCTAGAGCGATATTACTGGCGTCCGTCTGTAAATAAAATGTGCGTTCAAAATTAGGGTGATTCATCATGATCATGTTCATAAAATGGTCCTTTATCTCGTTCTCCCCCCCCCCCCATCTCCACTGCTTATTTTTTGTAACACTGCACACAACTTTGAAGTTATATGGGCATAATTTTTCTGAAATTTTCTATAAAAATTGCATAACCCCAAAAAACTTTGCAATTGCTTAATATTTCTGGGTTCCGGAAATTTTAAAATTGAATCTACCTTCTCTGGGTTAGCTTTTATCCCTTCTGGTGTTATTATGAAACCTAGAAAATGTATTTCTTTCTGTAGGAATTTAGATTTCTCCCAGTTTACAGTCAACCCCCCTTTATATAATTTGTCTAATACATATTCTAAGTGTTCTACATGTTCTGAGAATGTGCATGAAGCTATCAGTATATCATCTACATAAATGGTTAAAAAGTCTGAATTTTGTGGCTGTAGAATCTCATCTAGACATTTTATAAAGCTGGCCACACTGGTATTCAGCCCAAAAGGTAACCGCTTAAATTGGTAATTCTTCCCATTAAAGAGGAATGCTGTATATTTCCGGCTTTCACATGCTAACGGGACTTGCCAGTACCCCGCGGTTAAATCTAATGAGGTCATGTATTTAACTCCACTGAATTTTTGAAATATTTCATCTATTGCTTCGGGCGATTCCCGATCCGGAATAATTATTTGATTAATCCTGCGGGCGTCTAAACATAATCTAACTCGACCATCTTTTTTAATGACTACTACTAAACGGGTTGGAATATGGTGATACTGATCTCTCTATTATGTCCCCCTCTAACATTTTGTCTAATTCAACCTGAACCGCTCTTCTCTTTGAATATGGCACCGGAAAGCTTCTTTGTACATAGGGTGCGTGTTCCCTTACCTTTAATTCACATTCATAATTTCTTGCCCTCCCAGGTATGTCGGCAAACACTTCTCTAAAACACTCTATTACCCGCCACAACGCTTTAAGTTGAGAACTCCCTATGTCACCCCCCTCACTACAAAATTTCACCGCTCTATCCTCCCAAATTCGTTCATTTATATTACCCCCTATCTCTCTCCCTCTACATCCACACACATTAGCTTCCATTTCTACTTTACTAGCCCGATTTAGTATCATCTTAACTTCCAAAATTCTCACTTTGTCTACTACCCGCTCAAAACTAATCTGAACTGGTTCAACTTCATTATTCAATACTAACAACCGCTTCTGAAAATCAATTACCGCCTTGTGCTTTATTAAAAAGTCGTTCCCCAGAATAACCTCCAAGTTTAACCCCCATACTACTAAAAATATGTTTTCATACCCTACTCCGTTAATTACCATATTCAGATGTACCTGTTTAGTTACACGTTTACTCCTAACCCCGGTAATGCCTACAATAGTCACCCCCGTCACTGGCAAAGATGGGATATTTTTGTTTGTTTCTTGCAAACCCTCTAATGTGTTCAGAAATAACAGAAATATCACTGCCTGTATCTACTAAAGTTTTTATTTCCTTACCTTCAATTTGGATTCTTACCTCGGTCAATCCGGTCTCCAATCTTGCTGCCTCCATGTCATCCTCCTCCATCAGTTCCATGAACATGTCGGTTCGGATAACATTACTTAGGTAGCCGTTGTTGTCTTGGGCCCCACAGTCCTTTGTCGACAATGGTGGGGCCCTTCACCCACTGTCCTTGCTAGTTTTCCATCTGAGTGGTTGCACGGCCTGGAGTATACCCACCACGACCTCTGTTAGCAATTCCACTGCTTCCTGGTGCTCCTCGGTTGCTGCTCCCTCCTCTCTGTGGTTGTTTTGGTTAAGCTCGGTGTTATTTCGTTGACAATTCCTCTCTTTATGGCACCTATAACAGGTCGTTCTGCTGCCGTAGTTCTCACAATGGCACTCTACACACCTCCAATCCTCCCTTCTATTATTATTATTTCCCCGTTCCCCTCTATAATGGGTTGATGTCCCCCTGGGCTGATAATGTCTTTCGTTTGTATATGGTGCGGGCGGATTCGGACGCCGACCCGTCTCTCGTTCTCTAATGTTTTGGAAAATATCTAGTATTTGCTAGAGTTCATTTAAGTTAATTAAGTTGATCTGAATTTCTCTTGGCAAGTGTTTACTTATGTACCGTACAAACGATCGGAACGACAACGGGGGCTCTAAATATTTCACCTCATTATATGATCGTATCACATACAGGGTCACATTATCCCCCTGGGCCCCAAAATTACCTTTTCCCATAATCTTACTACGTAACCCCTCTTGCTCCTCCTCCGACCAGTATTTGCTTCGGAAGGCACTCTCAAAACTTGGATAATCTCCCCATTCTGCTTTATGTACCTCCACCCACACTGCAGAACTCCCTTTAAAGCATTTCATTATTTTAACAACTTAACCTCCCAATTACTATTGGAAAACTGATTATATTCTTTTACTCTGTTTAAAAATTGCATGGGGTGTACCCCCCTACTCTCACAACTAAATGACTCTAGCTCGATGTCGTTGTTTACTTCTCATGTTATTAATATTCTTTCCGTGACACTGTTTAGTTTTTTACTTATCTCCCCACTTAATTCATCTTTGGTATTGATCAATTTTTGTTCGATCAAGTTAAGCTTGTTATTGGTTACGCGTTCGGATTGAATGCTGGCCTCATTTACCATTTCTACCGCGCCTTTTAATAACTGTATTTCGGACTTATGGCGATTTTCCATCTCACTAATCTTACTATCAGTATTAGTTTCATGTATTTGTATATCTCTACTAACGTTTTCAATTTCATTTCTAGTGTTACTTTTACACTCATCTATTTTACTTTCTAAATTTTCATTAGTTATGTTAATTTTTTCATCAAACTGTTCGTTCACTAACTCTATCACTCTATTATAATTATCACTAATACGATTATCTAATTGTGCATTAATGACACTTATACGCCAATCGAGCTGTTGTATTAGCTTAACATTTATTTCCCCCTTGATTTCGTTAAATTTAACATTCTGTTCATTAAATTTATCATTAAAATTATTAAAACTAATTTCACAACTAATTTTCTGTTCACTTACATTACTACTCAATTCATGCAATTTTGCATTTATGTCACTACTTAGTGCCTCAAATGTATGATCATTCATATCAAAACGTTTATTAATGTCATTGGACATTTTACTCCGTCGCTCTACAACTGCATCATATTCATCACATCATTATTGTTAAATTGTTGTTTATTTTTATTAATTGCAGTTGGAGTTAACTGAATCCCAGAGTCATCTACAATAGCTGGCTCATTTAATTCTCTATTTTGTACTAAGATTGGAGTCGAATGGACCTCCAACCCACTCATGACCGTTGATTCAGTCAAACTATTTTCTTTATTCATATTTGTATCAAATTTATTTTCTGTACTGACTTTTATGCTGACACTTCATTTTTTTTTTTTTTTTTTTTTTTTTTTTTTTTTTTTTTTTTTTAACAACAATCCTTTACAACATCGCCCCTCACTCCCAAATAACCCGTTCTGCACCTTAATTAGGCCTGATCTGTGCAATTAAAATAAATCACACAAATCGTCCAACTGTTCCGGGCCGCCAATGAAACAACTCAATTTACTTCAATTAGTAATATCTTACCTTAGGGTTCTTCTCCAGGATCTTACAGACGAAAACAGCTGCAGACAAGGTTATCTGGGTTTAAGTGCGAAATAATTACGCTAACACATTTTATACTGTCTGAATAACATGCTTATTTTTATTTGCTATCAAAACCTCACACCCTTCTTTTACGTTCTATCAAAGGCTGCACAACTATTTTATATCAAACCATGAAATTAATTCTTATCTCTATTAAGTTTTTTAAATACTATTATGAGTGATATCACTAGTTGAATATGAATATTGCAACGAACCAGTACGTAACCTCTACTTTACCACACACACACCCGCTCTCTTTCTTTCACACCAATATTCAAATAAACCCCATTCCCTTAGAGATCTCATAATAAACAGGTTTAGATTTTAAGGCTGTTTAAATTTTGTAATTAGAAGAAAGTGATTAAATGAGTACTCACTCAGCCTGGTTGTAGACCTGATCCAATTTTGTAAGCACTTATTTCGTCCCGCACTCCAGAAGTCACTTGAAGTTAGTTAGAGTTACTTTGTCATTTGTCTAGCGTTAATTGTTTGCGGGTTATTCGAACTGTTTGTTACATTTCACTTTTAATAATTTAGTCGGCCGACTTTACTTTTGATCGAGTACTTAGGTGTTTTTTGCTGACCGCACGGCCATGAGTTACAGTTGAACTAACTCTTAACTGGCGTTAAGGCAGTAATTCACGAGGGTGCGTCTGGTCACATGATCACCAGTCTGTGCTCCAATTGGTGCTTTTAAAAGATGCTATAAGCTAGGCATTGCGTTTTGCAATATTTTGCTGCCTGGTGAAATATATGACCAGGCGTCATTTTCTCCGTGATTCACGGTTGCCACAAAACTGTATGTAGTTGCGTAATGTGTCCGGCCCGTCTGTGTCCACAGACAAAACACAGACACATCGTTTTGTAATAACACTGCATGTGGTTGATGAAATCGAGGTTCCAAAAAGGTGAATGCTGGCTACGTAGGGATTACAGTCTTTAAAATATTACTTTGAACATACAATTCTGTACCATTACAAAATCAACAAGGAAATTAACAAATCCAATTCGAATAAATAGCCAAGGATAATTTGTAAATCATTTTAAAAGAAAAATGTTAGAATAAGGACTTAAATTAAAAGAGAAATGTAATTAACAAATATTAACATAAATGTACAAACATTAATATTTTATAGAACCCAACCTTATGGGATATCAAAACAATCTTTGAAAGGAAATAATAACAGTAGTGATAATATTTAATACATAGGAAGGAAGACAGAAGAATAAAAGCATTCAGAAGATATACAGTAATTTTGAATAAAAATTCAAATTTGATAACAATGGTTATAAGCCAAGATTAACCAATCAGGATTAATTTGTAACCATGACAACAGACGTTGGTTACGAATTTTCCGTTAATTTATAGTACTCTATAAGTGACGCTCATGCAGATTAGACGCCAGATTTTAAATGGCTTAAATTTACATTTAAAATGTATAAAAAGTAGTCAAAATTCAAAAACATGAACAAGTAAGAAGAAGACGAGGATAAATAACATTTAACTGAGGCCAAGGACCAATTTGAATAAAAATTAAATGAAGAAATTACCACAACTAACATGAAAAAGATGCCAGCAGCCCAAATCATTCAAAATTGATGACTATTCTATTTCACCTGAACAACGGTTTAATCACAAGCCTTCTGATTTGATAAGTATCATTGAATTACCCAATTTTCTGAAATAAACTCACTTTAAATATTTCTCACAGTTATCTGAACTCTCACTATAAACTGAATATAATTCCTTTCAAAGATTAAGTAAAATAAACAAACACTGAAAATTTATTAATTAAGAAAATAACCTAATGTTAAACTGCGAACATTTGAAACACACTTCACTACACAGCAGGAACAAATTGTAGCTACACATTATATTATTTAAGTACGAATAATGTAAGGTAGTGTACTTTTTATTGTAAGCATAATTAATGTTTTTTCTCATAATCAAAAGAACCTAGATTTTAAACGGAACAGATTGTAAACAAACTAAACTGTAGCCATCTTAGGCCGTATGAATCGTTCCAAAATCGATTTCGCCAAACCCTAGAGAGATTGTCTCATATCAATTGTAGGTGCAAAATTGTTGAATAACCAAATATAATTTTCTTGTCAAACTGAATAATTACCAATCAATAATTAAAGAAACTAGTACAGAGTGTAACCATTTTTTTATTTCATAGGGAAGTGTATTGTATAATTTGTGCATTTTAGCGAACTTCCAGAATTGACGGCCAGCGCTCACGCTGCAACTCGACAAACTACCTGCTTGATTCAGCAGGTTGTGCGAAGGCGGGAACAAATTCAAATACTCCCGGCCGTCATAGCTTAAAACACTTTTGTCACGTTATTTATTAATTTAATTGTTTTAAATAAATAATTTGGTGCCACCCGGGATTCATAAACCCCTATGGAATAACAGGTAAGATTTCCACTCGCGTTGTACTGGTAATTTGAAACATCGCTACGGACTTCGTTAGCGCAAAACATTGAAGTAACGACACCAGCGTGAGGCGAACACACAACCTATACATAATTACAGAGACGACAACACATCTTCGTTACAGATTGGCTTCCATCGCGGGGCTTTAAACGAGACGGACGACTACATCTCATCGTTACAGATTGGCGACCAACTGGTGAGGCTAGAAAAGAAGACTAGCGGCGATTACGGGAAAATATGCAACATTCTATGGTTACAAGATATAAAGAGCTAAGCAGGGAACTGAAGATAACAAGGGAGAAGAAATGGAAATGATGGAAGAAATAATCGAGGAAACGATCAAAGAGGATACCCAAGGGGACCAACAGGAAAACCCAACCCAACCAGAACCGGAAGTGGAAGGAATAGTCGGGGACCAACCAGACAGACCAACCCAATCAATGGACATGAATTTCCAAGAAATGATGAGAATTATGGTGGAACAATTGAACAAAAACAAGGAGGAAATGAAGGGAGAAATAAACAAAAATTCTGATGAAAAAATAGACAAAATGGAGAAAAAACTTAATGAAAATTCGAGGAGACAGAATGAAATTTTAAGAGAAAATATGGAAACATTGAACAACAAAATTGAAGAAAATAATGAAACATTGAAGCAACAGATAAACGAGAAAATGGAGGAACATAGTGATACTTTGCGGAAGAACCAAGAAGCTCTACAACAGCAATTGACAGAGCACATCCAAAAAAGTAATGAAGAACTGAAGGGAGAATTAAGATACATACTAATAGGGCATCGTGAAGAAGTCAGGCAGACAAAAACGGGGATGAATAAGAAATGGGAAGAAACAAATTATCCAGCAGATCAACTTAATGAAACAGTAGATAAGTGGTTTCACACAACTGAATGAAACACTAGACAACACTTCTGACGGTATCAATGAAGAAATAAAGAATGCAGAAGAATCAAATGTATTGGTACCTGGGAATAAAGATAACAACAACAATAAGAAAATCAAGCACATAGAAATCAACCGTAGAAGAGTAAAGAAGAATCGAATAATTAAGAAGATTAAGCAAACGAAGGAACTAGGAAAAACATATAAAAAGAAACTACTAAAAACAAGAGAAGAGTTGGAGATGATGAAACATGGACTAATTGATGCGTTTAATTTACCCCTTACCGACCAAAGCAAATTAATGAAATATAAAGATTGTAGGAGGACCTTAAAAGAAATTATAGAGGGAATTCACAACAAACCAGCGGAGGAAAACTTCAGCAAATCGATAAGAAAATGGAAGACACCAGAAATAGAAATACTGAATAAAAAATCAATAATAACATTAATGAGGGAGGTACAATTAACTTCTTTGATTAAGAAACAACATAATATAGCGAATGATGTAGGCATGGAGACAAATGAACATATGATATTAGAAGAATTGTGGTACAAGATAGAAAATACCTATTTCTCAAGGACGGAAATAGTTCTACACGCCAAGGTTATCCGAACCACAAGTGCAGGGGAAATGATGGACCATGGGTAAACAAAGTGAAGATGAACACGCCGAGAAATGGGACTGATTTTTAAATTACCGACCAAGCAAACCAATGGAAAAGAAAGGAGAAAAAAATACCAAAATTCAAAAATTATGTAAGAACAACTTACAACAATATTTCGATGACATATGAGGCATAATATAAAAATATAAAATAAAGGAATAAGTTACAAAAATTCCTACAAGGTAAGATCACCTTACAAAAATGTATGAATAACATATAAAATTAAAGAAAAAAAAATTTTTTTATATAAGGAATAAGTTACAAAAATTCCTACAAAGTAAGATCAACAAACTTACAAAAATTATTCAGGATAATATTTAAAACAAAATAAAATAAACAAAAATAAAATCAAGCAAGAACTGCCAAGACAAATACCTAAAATTATAAAGAATATTGAGTATTCAAAGAGAAAAAAAAAATGAACTGGTACGAGGGAGAAAAAGAAATAATGTATAGAGCAAATATACAACCAATGGCTAAAGCAAAACTGTTGAGAATATACTGGAAAACTCTACATTCATTCTTAAGTAAGTGTACCTGTCATTGTAGAAGTGAAAGTTTGTATTGTGTGGTGGGAGGTCGAGCTGCCTGGGCGGGGCCTCAACCCGCACACATGCGCGTTTACTGTGAGAGTCTAGAAAAGTAATGTTCTCGAAGTTTTAAATAAAAGGAAAGATCTGGAAGCTGTTTTTTCTATATAAATAGAGATGCACTCGACAAGTTCAGTTCAGTTTTAAATGTGCTCTTGTAATGTGTATTTCGTGTGTCCGTTCTATGTATACTTGCTACTAAACTGTTCCTTCAATAAAGCGTGTGTTTGCTCCTGTACTTAAATTATTCATTATTTTTACCCATACCTTAACAGGTTATGGGCCCAGTGGCATTTTAAAATCGGAGTGCAGTGTGTAATTGGAGTGCAAGTATAAAATATTTGTGCAAAAATGGAACCGAATATAAAAATTGAAAAACTTCGAGACAAAGATAATTGGCATCAATGGCGCTTCGTAGTACGCACATTGATGGAAGAGGATGATGATGTGCTGGATGTTTGCGAAGGAAGATTAGCCGAGCCAGCTGCAGGTGCAGAAGATCGTGACGCGTTGTTGGAAAAGTTCAAGAAGGTGGACAAAATTGCCAGAAAGTTAATTGTTACAAAAGTGGAGAGAAAGCCTCTCGAACTTATAATGGGTTGTTCTACTGCCAAGGAGATGTGGGACAAACTGAATACAGCATATGATCTAAAATCTGATGAAAATCTGTCGATGATTCAAAAACAATTTTTTGAGTTTAAGTGGACAGAGAGTGAAAGTGTTACGTATAATATTTCAAAAATAGAACAGTTGGCTAGAAAAATGAAAAATCTCGGGGGAAAAATTGAAAAGACTATGGTGATGACTCGTGTTTTAACATCTTTGCCACAAAAGTTTGATCATTTTCACAGTGCTTGGGATTCGGTATCTGACAATAAGAAGAATCTCGAAAATTTGACTGAGTGCTTGATGGCAGAAGAATTTAGATTACAAGAGCAAAAGGAAGTACACGAAGAGACGACAGCATTGCTAGCTAATCTGAAAATCGGTCATAAGCAACAGAAGAATGATCTTATAAATATGAGAAGAATGATTTGAAACAAGAGCAGTGTTATAATTGTGGAAGACAAGGTCATTTAAAAAGGGACTGCTTCAGGTGTTATACGTGCAAAAGAAAAGGTCATAAAAGTAACAATTGCTTCATGAATAAGAATAATGGACAGCAAAGATGGTCGAATAATCAAGAAAGAAGTAACTCGTCTTCTGGACAGAAGAAATCAACATCGAGGATAGCACTAATAGGTGACAAAGGCAGCTGTGGCAATCGGGATGATCTCTGGATTGTGGATTCGGGTGCGACGGATCATATGTCGAAGCATCGAGAATGGTTTTCAACGTTCGAAGCATATACAACACCAGTCAGTGTAAGAATGGGCAACGGTATGACAATGTCTGCATATGGTAAAGGTAATATTGACTTTGAAACTTATAAAAATAGTGAACGAGTAGAAGGTACTATCTATAATGTATTATATGTTCCTGATTCAATGTATAATCTGTTTTCTGTTAAATATGCGAGTAAAAGGGGTATAGATTATGAAATAACACATAATGCTACGAGATGTACTTTAAAGCATGGTAATGAAATTCTTATAACTGGTTCCGAATATGAGCCTGGTAGTTTGCTAAAATTAGATATTCAAACTTTAATTCCAAAAGAATGTAACGTGGTAGAACAAAAGAGTAGATCGAGCATTACCAACGGTAATGTTTTACAATTATGGCACGAAAGACTTTGCCATCAAAATGTAAAACATGTGAAGAATTTTTTGAAAAATCTAAATATAAAATTTATGGATGAAAATTTCTTTTGTGAAGGTTGCGCTTACGGCAAAAATCACAGATTGCCTTTTCACAAAAAAGATCGATCGTGCCACTAAAACTCGCGAAATAATTTATACTGACGTTTTTGGTCCTATGGAAGTAGAGTCTCTCAGTAGAAAGTTATATTTCGTTTCTTTTAAAGACGATTTTTCTAGTTATAGAGAAATTCATTTTATTCGAGAAAATCTGAAGTAATAGAAAAACTAAAATCATTTTGTATCGGGGTTGAGAATCAATTTGCAACAAATATTAAAGAAATTCATTTTGATGGTGGTAAAGAATACGATAATAAAGCTGTGATCTCTTTTTTAAATAGTAAAGGTATAAAATATTCGATTAATGTTCTATATATGCCCGAACAAAATTCAATTGCAGAGCGCGATAACCGAATCATTGTAGAGGCTGCTCAATCAATGTTATATTCAAATTCAAACTTACCTCCATTCTTATGGGCAGAAGCAATGAATACTGCTGTACATGTAATTAATAGAACAGGGCCAACAAAACAAAATAATAAAACTCCTTATGAGTTATGGAATGGAAAAACAGCTACTGTTGATAGATTTAAAATATTTGGAACCATGTGTTATGTACATATATCACAAGAAAAGCGTAAGAAACTTGATAAAAAATCGATGAGGGGTTATCTGGTCGGATATCATGAGGATTGTAAAGGTTATCGTGTATATGTTCCGGAAGTGCGAGATGTCATTATAAGTAGAGATGTACTTTTTAAACCTGAAAGAGTATTAGCTGATTCAATTATTTTGAATTCTTTGAACAATAATAATAAAGAAACTCAAGAAAATGAAATTATAACTCCTAAAAATAATGAACTTTTACTTAAAAATGAATCAAATGAGTTTGAAGAAAGAGAACCTTTACAATCTTCAAATAGCGATAAAAATCAAACTGGACGACAATTGCGTGATAGAACAAAATTAAAACCTACAGAATATTATGGATGTTCGATCACGTTTATTGCTGAAAAGTTACCATCTAATTATAACGAAGCAATTACAAGTAAAGAAAAAGATAGTTGGCAAGCTGCAATGCAGGACGAAATGAACTCTTTGTATGAAAATAAGACATGGGTATCAGTGGAAAAACCAAAAGATAAAAAGGTGATTAACAATCGTTGGGTTTTTGTGAAGAAGCTCAATCCAGATGGTACAGAACGTTATAAAGCGCGGTTGGTTATTAAAGGTTATTCGCAATAGAAAGATATAGATTATAAAGAAACTTTTAGTCCGGTTGTTCGCTTTGATACAATAAGATTGATACTTAGTATTTCTGCTCGTGAAAATTTACATATCGGTAAATTTGATATAAAAACGGCTTTTTTATACGGTGACTTAAAGGAATATATATATATATATATATATATATATATATGAAACAACCTGTAGGTTTTGATGATGGAAGCTCACGCGTATGTAAATTAATGAAAAGTTTATAAGGCTTAAAACAAGCACCAAGATGCTGGACTGAGCACTTCACTAATTTTCTTGTAAATTTAGATTTTTGTCAAAGTATGGGTGACCCATGTTTATACATATATAACAAAAATAATAACAAGATCTTGTTAGCAATTTATATTGATGATGGACTTATTGCAGCTTCAAATGAAAGTTTGATTGATAAATTGTTGAATGATTTGAGTAAAAAATTTAAAATTACTAGTACTAAAGAAGTTACTAATTATCTTGGAATGGAAATTTGTAGATTGAATGATGGGTCTGTTTTCATTCATCAAAGTACTTATATTAACAAAATCTTAGAAAAGTTTAATATGTCAGAAGCTAATATTGTATCCATGCCAATTGATTGTAATCATGATGAATATTTATCAAAAACTATTGTAAGTAATGTACCTTATCGTGAAGCTGTCGGCAATTTGATGTTTTTGCAAATTGTAAGTCGTCCGGACATAAGTTTTGCTGTAAATGTTGTATCTAGAGTTTTAGACAAACCAAGTGTAGCTCATTGGTCAATTGTTAAACGAATTTTACATTATCTAAAAGGTACGATTGATTTTGGATTACTATATTGTCAGGATGGCAACTTTAAAGCTTATAGTGATGCTGATTATGCTAGCGATACAGTTACACGTAAATCAACTTCTGGCGTAGCTTGTATGTATGCAAATGCTGCAATTATTTGGCGAAGTAAGAAGCAACAATCTGTATCATTATCAACAACCGAGTCAGAATTTGTAAGTGCAGCATTAGCAACAACTGAAATAATGTGGTTAAAGAAGCTATTTAATGAATGCGATTGTAAGACTGATAAATATGATTTATATATAGATAATATGAGTGCATTAAAACTTATAAGTAATCCTGAATTCCATCAAAGGACAAAACATATTGATGTGAAATATAATTATGTACGTGATTGTTTTCAAAATGGAGAAATTGATGTACATTATGTTAAAAGTGATTAACAAGTCGCTGATATACTTACGAAAGCTTTGTCAAAACCAAAATTTGTTTATTTAAGATCTAAACTTGGACTTAAGAGTAAAAATGAATTTTTTTAAATTAATGTGATTGTGAGAATGTAGAGTTTTAGGGAGGGTGTTGAGAATATACTGGAAAACTCTACATTCATTCTTAAATAAGTGTACCTGTCATTGTAGAAGTGAAAGTTTGTATTGTGCGGTGGGAGGTCGAGCTGCCTGGGCGGGGCCTCAACCCGCACACATGCGCGTTTACTGTGAGAGTCTAGAAAAGTAATGTTCTCAAAGATTTAAATAAAAGGAAAGATCTGGAAGCTGTTTTTTCTATATAAATAGAGATGCACTTGACAAGTTCAGTTCAGTTTTAAATGTGCTCTTGTAATGTGTATTTCGTGTGTCCGATATTGTATACTTGCTACTAAACTGTTCCTTCAATAAAGCGTGTGTTTGCTCATGTACTTAAATTATTCATTATTTTTACCCATACCTTAACAAAAACAATGTTAATCAACCAAGAAAAAGAAAAAAGATGTCTAAAATAATTAAAATGATCACCAAAAGAAAAGAAAAACAAGCTAATGAAAAGTTAGAAATAATGAAATTAACAACTAAATAAATAAAAAACAATCATAATTAAACTTTAAAGTTTTTACCTTAATCCGTCTGTGACCGCTTAATTTTTCTTCTTTGTCTTCTTACGCGTTTCGGATTGTGTTAATCCATCATCAGAGATTTATGACTTTAAAATTGGAAGCTTGTCAAGCGAAAATGGTATACAAATTCATAAACATTAAAAGTAAATTATCAAAGACCAACTTGCACATCAAGTTTGTGATGGTACAATTCTGGTGCAATATCAAATTTATAAAAACATGGTACAAAAGACCATAATTATTGTATTCATTTATTTTTAACAATTATTTGGTAATAATTATTTAAATATTTCATAATCCCTGTAAAGTTTTGGTGAGTGGACTATATAACTATTTTATAAAACGCAAATGTGAATTGACAGGGTTCCGACCGTTTTCATTGCAAAACGACAAACACAGCAAAAAACGTATGTAACAAATAGCGATAAAGTACCTAGCCCTGATGACGTCAGTGGTAAGGAATGCATATTTCCGTAAACAACTCAAGGCTTGGCTATATGAACAATAGCCTGGTGACGTAGTTTTCGCCCCACCTACGCAATGTGAAACAAAGATTCTGTGTCATTCCATCCTAGAGTGTGAACGCAGCCGGCCGGCAAAAAGTTCACCCAGTGTGAATTTTAACTTTTACACCACCAAAAGTGGATTAAAAACAGTGTTGTGGTAAATCTAATACTTCAAGATGTGACCGGTAGCAATCGGCGAACTCGTGGTGTGCGAAGTTCGTCGGCAGCTAAGTATTAGCTATCCAAAATCTATTCAAATTCATAATGACCAATTCAAAATCTTTAAAAGAGCTCATTTATTAAAACTGTACCAGAGAATGAGAGAGAGAGAGAGAGAGTGCGAGGGAGAGAGTGACTTAAATCATGCTGGGTTGTGCGAACTATATATATATGTTTAATGTTTAATAATCACATATCAAATGTTTACTGTTTATTTTGGAGGGTTAAAATGTTCTAAGGGTTTGATGTTTGCTAAACGCCCCATGGCGTAATATGTACGTGTTTGGTACAGATAGTCAGTTATTCATATGTACTTACAGTTTTGGAAAATAAATTGGGTAATATTGTAACGTGTCAAAAATATGGGGTATTTCATTTTATTTCACTTCGGGATTTTTATAAAAAATATTGTGAAAGTTTTATTTTCCAGCAAACCAGAACACGTGGCAAGTAGAACAGTGTAACAAAGCAGCGACGCAATATTCCGTTGTGAAATTAGTACCGAGGTATGCACCACCCTCTATTTCTCAGAACTCTGTTTGTGTGTGGTCATGTGCTTGTACGCAACGACTCAAGTATGCGCGCTGTTGGGACGCCAAGAAAACCAACAGACGCGGTAAAAAATGGCACAGAAACGATGTTGGGTGAAACCAACCAGCCGACCTGCAGGAAACGTAGCTAAGGACCGCCTCCTTTTTGTGACATCGAGCCAGCAGTGCCTAGAGATCGTCAACACACATTACTGATACAACCACCATGTATCATGAATAGAGTCGGTAAACTACAGCAACTTAACTGTGAACGACGACAAAATCAAACGGGCAGTGGTCATGAACTTCCTACCGCTCAACAAAGGACGCTGCCCCAGTCTTACTCTGTTCGTGTCGGCCGGCACAGGGCCAAGTTAGGCTCTCTACAAAATTTTTTATTTTTACCGGTAATAAAGTGCTATAACAATAAAGATTTGTATGACCGCGGTCAGGTAAAAGTGCAGAACATACTCAGAGATTTTTCGGACACTAAAAAGAAGTATACCAGAACAATGAGTGTGCGCAAAGACCGCGTGGCCGGCGGGGGGGATTATTATAAAAAATGTTAAGGGTTGAATAAATTTTTTGTGTGTTTGTGTGCG
This sequence comes from Magicicada septendecula, assembly GCA_034769895.1. Classification (NCBI taxonomy): domain Eukaryota; kingdom Metazoa; phylum Arthropoda; class Insecta; order Hemiptera; family Cicadidae; genus Magicicada; species Magicicada septendecula. The sequence continues at coordinate 938,513,056 of CM068367.1, read as the reverse complement.
TGCAAAATTGCAGGCTGGGCAGTCTTTGTGTGTGTGTGTGAGTACATAAAATAAGGTAAGCATTAGTATAAGTTAGAATAATAGTGGTGATCATGTAACAAGCAAAGAATCAATTCTTACGAAAACATCTCATATGCAGTAAAATTTATAACAATTTTAAATAATGCTAAACTAAATTAAATTATCAATTCTCTTCATAAAGATGTGTAGAGTTAGTTATTTCGATAACCTTAACACAGGTTTGCATCTGCGTACATGTGATCGAATCCTGGACCCGAATAGAAGCTTTGCAGGTAGGTGGAAATTGTGTTTTTGTATTTTTATATATTTTAAAATGGAATAGAATATAACATTGGCGCCCGTGACAGGCACGAATTTAAATTAATTAATTAAATTCCACATCTACAAAGATGCAAACGCGTGTTGTTGGGTTAGCGGAATAAAATAAAAAGTGCATTATTCACACAAAATTGGCTATACAATATATTATAAATTGATTTTATTATATGTAAGCACAAGTATCAAGTATAAAAAATAAGAATGTCAGATAGCGAAAATAACGTAAATAACACGACTAGTGTCGAAGTTTTTGACGAGTCAAACATGAGTAATTTTGAGACACATTCGACTCAAAGTGCGAGTCAAAATAAAATAGAAATAAATGTAACAGATCAAAGCAATGTAACTGAAGATTCGGGGATTCAAACAACCCCAAAATTGAGTAGGGAGTGTACAACTAATAATGAAGAAGTCAGCTTCACTGACAGTAATAGCCAGTTAACAGAATCAAATATAATGAAAGATGTCGAACATCAATCGACACCTATCCAAAGTAAAAAATCTGACGATACTTATGAAATGTTTAAAGTAATACAAGCAATGATAAAAAAACAGAGTGTAAAGTTTGACGAACAGAAAAACGAAATTCAAGAATTTAAAAGCAGTGTGAATGAGAAATTCGATATACAGAATAACAAATTTGACGAATTAAGAAATGAGATTCAAGAGATTAATAGACGTTGTGAAAGTACCAAAGTAGAATTTACTAATAGAGTTAACCAAGTAGAAACCAAGTTAGAGAATTCAATACAGAAGACAGATGTTAAATTTAATGAAATAGATAGATAGTTAGAGTTGAGAAGCAGATAAATGAGAATAATGAAATATTAACAAATTCAATGAATGAGTATAACAATGACATAGAATATAAAATAAATAAGTGTAATACTGAAAGTAAGCTGAGTAGCGTAGTAGAGACAATCGAAAAAATGAGTCAGAATATTGATGAACACCAAAATAAGGTAGACTTGAAAATAAATGAAATTGAAAATAATTGCAAGACAGAAATACAAGCAGTAAATGAATCTATTGATGTAATATCAAAAAATAGCATACAGTCTGAGTGTAATAACGATAAAAAATTATATTCACTTGAACAAAACATTAGTAGTATGAGAGACGAATTAAGTTTAGTAAGAAATCAAAATGTAAACAATGTTACTGAACGCATATTCATGACACGAGATACAAATAATGAAATAGAATTAGAAACTTTTAGTAGTGAGAATCGTAGAATACACCCGATGCAATTTCTGAACCGGACACGGGAATTTAATCGATTCAACAGTAGTAGTTGGGAAGTCAAACTATTGAAAATTTTAAAATGTTTTAAGGGTAGTGCCGAAATATGGGCGGAAGTACACAATGTCGAGTGGGGTAGTTATGAGGATTTTGACGTAGCTTTTCGCAACAAATACTGGTCAGAAGAGGACCAAGAAATCCTAAGGAGTAAAATAATGGGTAATGGGAATTTCGGCCGAATGAATAACCACCTAACCATATACGTGATGAATATATATAACGAGGCTAAATATCTAGAACCGCCGTTACCATCATTACCATCGTTACGTGATCATTCGTAAGACATGTTAGTAAGCACCTGCCCAGAGAGGTGCAAATTACGTTAATGACTAAAGAGATTACCAATATAAGCGAACTAGAGAACATGTTAGACGTGTTACAGAATATAGGGGAGCGCGACGTAGGGCGACGTCCAAACCCACCAGTAGCACCAAACTTTAATAATAATTACCATCAGAGTAGGGGTACACAGAATTTTCATAGAGGAGCGCGGGGAGGAAGTTTTGATAATAGGGGCGAGAGTTGGAGGTGTAGAGAATGTGAAACAGATAATTATGCTAATCGAACCAATTGTTTTAGATGTCATCGAAACAGGGAGTGCGCCAGGAACGAGAGAATGAATCCACCACCAAATCAGCAGTCGAGAGGAGGAGAATTTTATAGAGGAGCGCCAAGAGGAGGAGGACATTATAATAGAGGAAGAGGAGGAAATCATCCAGCTGTAGCAGGTCCATCCACGGGAAACTAAGGAGGACAATGGAGAAGCGGGCCCAACCATTGTCAACGGAGAACCGGGTCCAAGTAACCAACGAATACGCGAGCAATATTATCAAGGTAGACATGGCAAAAGAATTGTTAGAAGAGGAGGACAACCAAGTGATGGAACGTAAAACAGGATTGACGGAGGTGACGATTAACATAGAAGGTAAGAATTATAAAACTTTAATTGATACAGGGAGCGAGATCTCAGTAATTTCTGAAAATGTCATGGGTGAATTAAAAGAGGTAAATAAGAATATACCATCATTACCAGTTGCCGGGGTTACAGTAGTGGGGTAACTGGGGTAAGAAGTAAGAGAATAACCAGACAAGTACAATTAAATATTCTAATAAATGAAGTTGAATTTGAAAACACTTTCCTAGTAGTTAAAGGGTTGAGTCTAGATGTAATATTGGGAAATGATTTTTTGAAAAGAAATGGAGCTATAATAATTTCAATAAACAAATAGTAAAATTTGAAAAGGGGAACAAACCAGTCAGAATAGAGTTTAAGAAAGTAGTGAATGAGAGTAAAGTCACGGGAATAAAAATGTTGCATAAGCAGATAGGCGATGGAGAGATAGAGACCAAAATAAATATATGTCGAGAGAGTGATAGCCTAGAGAATGAGGAGGGAGAGATGCATGAGAGTAATGAGAGTGTGTGGGCAGATAGAGCCAACAAATTTTTTAATGAAGATTTAGTTGTAGGAAAGACTCAGCGAGAGGAGCTGTGGGCAGTTGTGGAGCGTTTCAGAGAGGTGTTTGACGAATCACCAGGGAAAGCGAAGAACTACATCTGTGAGCTGGAAAGTGCGGGACCACGCACCATACATGCAGAGGAGTTACCCGGTGCCGTTTTCGAAGAGGAGGGCTGTACAGGAGGAACTAGACCGGATGATGCAGGGAGACATAATTGAACGCTCAGTATCACCTTACTCAAATCCTTTGGTAGTAGTGATTAAAAAGGATGGGAAGGTAAGGTTATGTTTAGATGCCAGAAAGATTAACCAAATTATTATACCTGACCGGGAATCTCCGGAACCCATTAATGAGATTTTATAGAAGTTCAGCGGAGTCAAATACATGACGTCATTAGACCTGACAGCTGGATACTGGCAGGTGCCATTAGCAGCGGAGAGCAGAAAATACACAGCTTTTCTTTTTAACGGTAAGAATTACCAATTCAAACGCTTACCTTTTGGATTAAACACCAGTGTTGCCAGCTTTATTAAATGGTTAGATAATATATTACAACCTAAGGATCTAGACTTTTTAACAGTATATGTTGATGATATCTTGATAGCTTCTAGAACATTCACTGAACATTTACAACACATAGAGTATGTATTAGATAAGCTACAAAAAGGGGGTTTAACAGTTAATTGGGACAAATCCAAGTTTCTGCAGACAGAAATACATTTCTTAGGATTTATTATTACACAGGAGGGGATATTCGCTAACCCTGACAAAGTAGAAGCCATAATGCGATTCCCCGAACCAAAGAACATTAAGCAATTACAAAGTTTCTTAGGCCTATGCAATTTTTACAGGAAATTCCAGGAGAACTACGCACACGCAACATCCAAACTAAGTGCTGTACTGCACAAAAGTAAACAGTGGAGATGGGGAGATACGGAACGAAATGCATTCAACGAAATTAAGAGACAGTTTAGCCACATGATTATGATGAATCATCCCGATTTTAAGAAAACTTTTTATTTACACACCGACACCAGCAATGTAGCGCTAGGGGCGGAGCTCTACCAGGAGGGCTGCGACAAGGAACATCTAACGATCGCCTTCGCCAGTAGATCGCTGCTGTCGGCCGAGAAAAATTATACGACGACAGAAAAAGAACTTTTGAGTATTGTGTTCGCCGTGGGTAAATTCCGGACATACATCCTCGGCAATACAACAATAATCCGAACGGACCACAAGGCATTATCGTTCCTCAATTCATGTAAGCTAACACACAGTCGTCTGACCAGGTGGGTATTAGCTTTACAAGAATATAAGTTTTCCTGGGAGTATATAAAGGGGTCAGATAATAAGGTACCAGATACACTTTCTAGAGTAGATGTTATAGACAATAAAAGTGGTAGGGATCTTAAAGAGATAGAAATTTTTAGATTAACTAGAGAAGATAGAATTTTTGGGGAAGAATTAAGTGACATTAAAAATATACAACGATCTGATAATAAACTGGGTAAAGTAATTGTTAGTTTAGAGACGGAGGGATCTGAATATAGTGAACGATTTCAAGTATATCAAGGTATTTTGTTTAAAAATGTAGATAGTGGGGAGCGTGATTGGAGGTTAGTTATACCCGAGGGGTTAATAGATAAAATTGTTTGGGATTGTCATATAAGGTATGGTCATTTTGGGGCGAGAAAGTGTGCTAATGTTTTGAAAGAGTCATGTATATTTAAGAATATGGAGAGGAGAGTTAGAAGGGTGTTAAGAGTGTGTGATTTGTGTCAGAAATCGAAAGTAGTGAATTATAAAGTAGAAGGGGAGATGAATTACATAAAAGTTGAGAAACCGTTTGATTTAGTTGCCGTAGATTTATATGGACCATTACCCAGAGGTAGAGGGGGTGTGTTGTATGTATTTGTAGTTCTAGACACTTTTTCAAAATTTGTGAAATTATATAGCATTAAGAGAGCGACGAGTAAAGTACTCAGTGAAAAAATAGTAAGAGACTACATGGTTAACGTTGGAAAACCGAAAATTATATTATCTGACCACGGTCCACAGTTTATAAGCGGCAAGTGGCGACACACGCTTGGATGGGAAGGCATCATACCCAAGCATACGGCAGTGTATCATCCTCAGTCGAACCAAGCAGATCGGGTGATGAGAGAGATTGGCAGGATATTTCGGGCGTACTGTCACGCCAAACACACAGAATGGCCATCCTACATGAAGAAAGTAGAGGAGTGGCTGAATTGTACCACCCATGAGTCCACAGGATTTACGCCGCATGAGTTGATCAGGGGAACAAGGCCGCCCAGGATATTGGAGCAACTTTTCGAATACCCACCAGAAGGTCAAGTTTTGGACAGAAACATGAAAATCAGATTGGCAAACGATAACTTACTTACGAGAGGAGAGCGAAGGAAACAGAAACATGATGCTAAGGGTAAGTGGACCAAATACGAGGTAGGTCAGTTAGTGTTAGTAAAAAGGCATGATTTGTCCAGTGCTCAAGATAGAGAAATAAAGAAGTTTTTCTTGTTGTATGGAGGACCGTACGAAATCATAGAAATAAAAATGCAGAATGCGTATGTGTTGAGGAACCCAGCGACGCAGGAAATAGTAGGTACTCAAAATGCGACGAATTTAAAAATTATATCGGTCACTTTAATTATGTTTATAAATAAGGTTTAAAATATTGTTGTATATTTACAGAAGGGATCCTCCCCCATTTTCGGGCGGTCACGATCTTACCAGTCCTGGCCGTGGAATTCGGAATTTGGAGGCGGGCCATGGTTGGCGGATCTTCCTTCGGGCGGTGAAAACAACGATGGTCCGGCTCCACCAAAATTGGTATAAAGTAGAAAACTAACTACACATTTGAACGGGGAGGGGGACCCCAAAAGGTACGTGACACGCATTATTTTTTTAATACACTCCAGGTGCAGCGGTCTTGGTGTACCTGTCACGTGCCTGCACTGCCTTAGAGTGTTGTACATAATGGAGGCTGCACCTAAATAAAAGGCAGTGCGTGCAAATTTAACAAATTTTTCAGGTCAATGGCAAAACTGAAAATTTGAGCCATTGACAATAGTTTCTGTTTAGTCCGAAAAGACGAATTTTGGAGCAAGGGGGTTAGGGACGGGTAGACGGCGGGATGGAAGAAAAAGGGGAATGGTAAGTAATGGGTGTTTGTGGACGTAAATTCACGAAGTAGATCTGCGCGTCCCTATCCTCTTTGCATCAAAAAAACCGACTTTTCAGGCGATTACTGCCTTACTATCACTTATCTTAAGAATGTTAGTCAGCCTCCAATGTAAATATAAAATATTTTTTGAAAAAAAAAAAAAAAATCCTTTGGATGTTTATAATTTTAAATTTAAATAAATTTTAGAATTAAGTGACCAAATATAATTGTCAAGTTTTAGTATCAGTGAGTATGGGAACGTTTTGAAGATGTATAATAAAATAAAAACTTGTTGTCAACGCAAGATGTAGGGATGATTTTGGGGGGTAGATTGGTGCTCAATGAAATGACATAACAGTGTAGTGTGGAACTGCAATGGTAGGAAATTTTAATTTTTGTACTTAATATTTTATGTTAGTGAAGGTTAAGCTTACATATAAAGGCGGTTAAAACACCATCCAAACTAATAATGTCATTTAAGTATAAATTACTAACTTTAGTGTTACAGAAGGTATTTTACTTGTGATTCCCCAACTTTTCGGGCGGTCACGGCCTCACCGAACCCTGACCGTGGAATTGGTTTAGCTTTAACAGCTATGGTTGGGGCACATTACGTTACGCGCTGCCTTAACTGACCATAGCTGTTATCGTTGTCAAGGTGAATTTTGAAATTGATGGGGGGTGGAATTGAGGGGAATCACCAAACTAGGGAACAGCGGCTACCACTCTGTCCGCATGGGGGCAGCAAAGCCAGGTGGTAGACCCGTTTAAGGGCGTTTAATTATTAACAAGAATATGCTGATATTCATAACGTTAAAATGTAACTGCCGAAGCAAAGACACGGAGAGGTCAAACTACTCCAAAATATGCAGTCTTTGTGGAAGCGAAAAGGCGCCACAGTCTTACATAACTTGCAATAGAGTGTGTGGATGGGAGGTGACTCACATGAGCCACGAATTTAAATTCTATGTCATAAAGAATTGCTAACTCAAATTTTGATCCAATAAAAATGCTTGTGCTCTGTTTAAATAACTAGCTGCTCATACATTCACTATAAGGTGTTCATTGTATAATTTTTTAAAGGTAATATTGTATTGTAGTAAGTTAGATATAAGAGTTGATATAAAGGATATGTTTTATATAATTTGTGTATGTTTGAAACTAAGTAAATGATTAAACCGACTGGCAGGCGGTTAACATAAAGTATCAGAATCAGAAAAGGGGAAACAAGGAGGTTAGAAGTAAGTATATGTTTCATGTAATTTGTTCAATTTTGAGATGTGTTTCATTGTGTTAGTAAGATCAGCTGATCAGCAAGAAAATGTCACTGGTATATTGGTTGTAAATGTTCTAGGTAATTAATGTTTAATGTAATGTTTCAATGTATTACAGATGCTAGTTAAAGTGAGAAAAAGTAATAATTTGTGAAAGCTAATAAAAGATAGTTTGTGGGTGATAAATATTTTGTGGGACATATAGATCAGTCCAAGTTGAAGTCAAAGTTAAAGGGGTAGTAGAGAGAAAAATATTGTTTTGAGTTAATGTAATGTTGTTTTGTTTTGAGAAGTATTGATGTTGACACAGTAGTTATGGAGAATATATGTAGAGTTTTGAGTGATATATTGTTATTTATAAGTGATGTTATTTTGTTGTATTTGAAGTGAGGTAATAAGATTGAGATTTTGGGGATGGCAATTTTGTAGTAGGGGGTAGTGTAATGTAGGAGTCTGCAACCACAGAAAAGTTGGGACGGGATGGGACCGATTTAGGGGAGAAGGGGTCGCCTTAGGTAGAATCCAGGGACCAAATAAGGGAAATGAGTTTTTTTTGGGGGGGGAAACACGTATCCTAAGTACAAAGGGTTAGAGAGTATTTTTTTATATATATATCGAGAGAAGGTGGCGAATTGAGTTTCATGGTAAATCGGGGTTTAGAGAGTGTTTGGTAGATGTTTTGATAGAGATGGGTGTCATGGTAGTTGAAGTTGTTAGTGGTTAGAGTCAGAGGGAGAAAGATTATATATGTATACCGATCAAGTAGTACAGTCAATGAGAATAAATATTTAAATCACCCACAGTAATGGAGAATCAGATTGTCAAGTAAAGAAAGAGATTGGTAATAAGAATGTATAAAACTTTTAATTAAAACCAGTGACAAAATTTTGATAGAAGTTGAAAATAATGTAAAATTAAGAATTGTTTATTTGGATAATTTAAATGTCAATTTGCTTATTATTTATAATAATGTTTTGTTATTTTAAAGGTTTTATTTTATTATGTTTTTGTGTTTCAAGTTAGAATGTTACTGATGTTAAATGTATTTTCAGATAGAACTTGTACATAACATATGTGGGTCAAGGTTGTGGACTTGACCTAGTTTTGATCAGCTGAGAGTGAGGTCATATTAGTTAATAGTATGGAAGGCAATTCAACTTTTGTTTTTGATCAATTTAAACAAATTTTAAATAATTTCTACAGGTAAAGGAAACCTTTTAATAAATTTAAATTTTTTTCTTTGAATTTTAAAATTTTGGAAAATATTTTTTTGAAAAAAAAAAAAAAAAACTTGATTTTTCGCCTGTCAGCTAATGAATATTTTTAAGTTTTGATTATTTTATTGTTTGTGTATTAACCATGTTTATTATTATTGAATTATGCTATTGAATTGTATTGTTAGACTCTAGGTAATCACATGTTAGGTTAAGGATGTTCTTAATTGTAATAAATGTTTAAATTGATTTATTTTAACTAACAGAAATAACAGAAAAACCTAATGAAGAGAATAATTTAAAATATATACAAAATTTATGATTTGATTTTAAATGAAAACAACCAATGGGTTGTAATTTAAATAAAGTTCAAAGAATATTTCCATTTATAACATGTAATGTGAGTGTGTGTGAGCCCAGTATCTGCTAAAGGCAGCCCAGCTTGCATATGAGAGGAACCATATCGGTGGAGGATCTGGCATAGTCTAAGCCAGGGTGTTGGATTTTTGGGGGTAGCATGTTAGAAGGCGAGGTGCGCCGTGGTGCGTGTCTGTTCGATTTTTTGGTGTTGGGATCTCTTACAGGGAAGTCCAGTGATCTCGTTCAGATGCGTCCATGGTCGCCGAGCCAGGGGGGTCGTGTACCCATGAAGAGTTAAGAACAAGGGGGTTGTTGGCACCAGTTCCTCACCAGGCCTCTTCGGGGTTTATCAATGAGATTTCTTCTGTTCTGGACAGAAGAATTCTCATGGGGGGGTATTGTAACGTGTCAAAAATATGGGGTATTTCATTTTATTTCATTTCGGGATTTTTATAAAAAATATTGTGAAAGTTTTATTTTCCAGCAAACCAGAACACGTGGCAAGTAGAACAGTGTAACAAAGCAGCGACGCAATATTCCGTTGTGAAATTAGTACCGAGGTATGCACCACCCTCTATTTCTCAGAACTCTGTTTGTGTGTGGTCATGTGCTTGTACGCAACGACTCAAGTATGCGCGCTGTTGGGACGCCAAGAAAACCAACAGACGCGGTAAAAAATGGCGCAGAAACGATGTTGGGTGAGACCAACCAGCCGACCTGCAGGAAACGTAGCTAAGGACCGCCTCCTTTTTGTGACATCAAGCCAGCAGTGCCTAGAGATCGTCAACACACATTACTGATACAACCACCATGTATCATGAATAGAGTCGGTAAACTACAGCAACTTAACTGTGAACGACGACAAAATCAAACGGGCAGTGGTCATGAACTTCCTACCGCTCAACAAAGGAGACGGTGCCCCAGTCTTACTCTGTTCGTGTCGGCCGGCACAGGGCCAAGTTAGGCAATCTACAAAATTTTTTATTTTTACCGGTAATAAAGTGCTATAACAATAAAGATTTGTATGACCGCGGTCAGGTAAAAGTGCAGAACATACTCAGAGATTTTTCGGACACTAAAAAGAAGTATACCAGAACAATGAGTGTGCGCGAAGACCGCGTTGCCGGCGGGGGGGGGGGAATATTATTATAAAAAATGTTAAGGGTTGAATAAATTTTTTGTGTGTTTGTGTGCGTGCAAAATTGCAGGCTGGGCAGTCTTTGTGTGTGTGTGTGTGTGTGTGAGTACATAAAATAAGGTAAGCATTAGTATAAGTTAGAATAATAGTGGTGATCATGTAACAAGCAAAGAATCAATTCTTACGAAAACATTTCATATGCAGTAAAATTTGTAACAATTTTAAATAATGCTAAACTAAATTAAATTATCAATTCTCTTCATAAAGATGTGTAGAGTTAGTTATTTCGATAACCTTAACACAGGTTTGCATCTGACGTACATGTGATCGAATCCTGGACCCGAATAGAAGCTTTGCAGGTAGGTGGAAATTGTGTTTTTGTATTTTTATATATTTTAAAATGGAATAGAATATAACAATATCATTGGTAAAAAATACAAGTACGAGTGAGTTATTTCAGGTATATTTCGCAATTACTGGTTCGTTTAACACGAATTTTGGACCTAAAGGTAAGCCTAATATCTATGTTGTTGCACAATCTGGCAACACGGCGCCCGATAATTATTCAATGTTTATTATAAAAGTAGTTAATTTTATGTGACACAAGGTTTGTATTATCACATTTGGTCGCCTTGCGTACAGGGAATCTACATAAAATTTAATTTTATGTGGAGTAATACCTACCAGGAAAGCGAAATAATTACCTGAAGTAATTGCGAAAGTACGCAAACACGTGAGTACAATAAGGTCAAATTTCTAGGTTATAAACCTATATGTGTTAGAGATAAAATAGCAAACATGAGTACCAATGACAATAAAACTATAGAAATCAGTACAACTGATGTAGATTTGACTAGTGAGATGGATGTTCCATTAACACAAACTAGTCAGATGGGCGAGTCGAGTACGACTGCATTTGTACAATCAGAGACAATACCAATAACCTCCATCTCAAGTAGTCAAGACGTACATAAGACAGATGGTACGGCTGCAATGATGCAGTTATTATTAAATAAATTCGATGAACAAAGTAACAAATTCGATGTAAAGTTAGATGAATTAAAAAATGAAATTAAAAACCGTAACACTAATCTTATTAAGCAATGTGATATAGTAATTTCAAAGTTGGATGAGCAATTAATCCAAATAGAAAATCAGAAGGTGAGTAGTAGTGAAAATATGACAAAAAACGAAGTACTGATTAATAAAGTAAGTAACAGTGATAACTTGAATAATGAGTTTACAGGTAGTAAGAATGATATGGTGTTAGAAAATGATAATGAAAGTATTATGAGTGATAATGAAGTGTTTGAGTGTTTTGAGTCAGAGAGAGAGCTTGGAGAAAGTATTTTTGTAAAAGGGGTGCAGGGGTTAGAATTTTCTTTTGATGTTGTGTTAGGGGGTGAAGAAAAGTCTTCACGTATTTTTAATAAGGACGAGAGTTCCTTAAATTTATATTTGGGAGACGAAAGGTCTACAAATAGAGTTCCTTGGTGTTTTTGTGTACCTCATAAGTGGTACGGTAATTTTGAGTTAGTGACCCCTGCATATTTGGAGAGAGAGAGAGAGAGAGAGTGTAATTTGGTGTTATGGTGAGAAATATATTAAGAGAGAATGTGTGGAGAGGTATTGTGAGAGAAAGAAAGTAATAGAAATTTTTACAATAAATAGAAAGTACAGAGAATTGGTAGAGAGGTTAGGCATAGAGATGGTGTATGATTATAACGAATACAAACCTTATAATGAAATTGAAATAACAATAGATGATGATAATAATGGTATCAAGTACTTACCTGTGGTAGTAATGGATGTAGCAGGAGATAATTACGATAATAACAAGATTATAACATCTGATCTTACTGATGTAGACAGAACCATACCCGATCTTGACTTGATATATGATATTGAAATTGTGAATAAATATGAAATGGTTGATAATTATTATGATTATAATGTTTCTAATAATAAAATTTATTCACTAAAAAATAAGATAAATAGACCTAAGATTAGAATGTTATTCAACGATGGAGGATAGATTGTTTAATTGTGTAACGAACATTTAATATATGTGAAAAGTGGTATTGAATTGGACTGCATATGGACTGATTTTGATTAATGACAAAATAATGTGTTTGGATTATATAATTTTCATTGTTTTATATATGTTAATATCAATGTGTTTATGTATTTTGATGTTGTGTATTACAGGTAACTTTTATAGATTTATGTACACCATGTATGTTTTAATAATTGTGTTAATAATTAACAATTAACATGTTTTTGTTTAACTAAAATAGTGAAAATTTTTAAATAATTAAATACTTGAAAATTAATTACTGAATTAAAATGGTACAAAAGAAAGTTGTACTAACTTTGTAACTGAAGTTGTAAATTATTAATTGTAATAGAAAGTTTCTAATGAAGTTAAATTATTAATCAATTTGTAATGAAGGTAATTCCTAATGAATAATAAAAATGATTAAGTAAGAATATATATTTGAGAGGTACTGTTATGAGCAGGTGAGAGATGAATTACAATTGTCAATGATTACAGTAAGGTAGAATGTTGAAAAAGGGAATAGAGCCTAGGTGTAATAAAATAGAGGCAGGTGAGTTATTCAATTAAAGTAAATGGGAGTTAGATAGTTAAGAATTTTTAAAGAAAATAATACAAAAAGAGTATTAGATATTTAGGGACACAGTAGTTGGTGATTATTTGTAGAGGTGAATAAGGTAAAGGTTAAACATATATTGTTGCTGATGATATTTTGTAGTGGGGGTGAGGTGATAAGGAGTAGCCAACATATAGCGTTTGTAATGTGGCATTTTGGCCTACCTGGGGTAATTTAAATAAAGTAAATAACATTTTTTCGAATATTTGGGACAAACGTAAACAAAAAGGTATTTTGTTAGTAGTGGCGGTGGCAGCACTGCTGTGTCAAAATTATTCAGTAATATTTTCTCAAGCGAGAACATCAACAAGCTGGAATTGTGCCAAGGTCAACCAATGACACACAAAACAGCATAACAAATTATGTAACGTATCGTCAGGCGAGATTACGTCAGAGCCTAGCCTAACGGTGGAATGCAGTTGTGTAACAAAACAGTCTGCTGGCGTAGGAATACGAACTTAAAAACAATAAGAATTGGTTATATAACCAAGGCCGCTTCACAAAATAGTGCCGGTGGCCTATTGCCAGTCTAACTCCACCACTCGCGAGTGGTACATATACAAAGTTCCGGAACGTATTTTGCGGGCCCGCATACAACACAAAATGTGAAATTTTAACTAGTTTTGGACTTTCAAAGATATAAATAATGTACTAATCAGTGATCAATAAAACTAAACCAACAGTTCGGCCGTAAGATATAAAAGTGAAACAACAGGCAGTGCACGCAACAGGAGACGTCCCGCAGGATGAAACCAGGAAAGTAGACATTTCAAAAATAATTAAATACTGGCTTTTAACTAAATTTTTAAATTGAGCTCAATAAAAAAGAAATGTAGAAGAGTGAAAATGTGTGTGACTGAGTGAATGAAAAAATATAGGCCTTACAAGAAGTGCTGGTTGCGTAATTATGTATATAGTAATTAAATTCATTTGATTTGTTGTTTTTATATAATAATTAAATTCATTTTGTTTTACAATTAGTTAATAATTAATTAAATAATGAGTTGTTCTATTAATTGAGCCTCGTGGCCAAAAATATTCATGTTCAAATTATAGTATAAAAGAAATTGATGAGATGGGAGTTAGTCGGATAAAATAAAAAGTGTTCGTTAACCAAAAGTGTTGGTCATTTGCGTTCACCTGTTTCTCTCTGCTAATGAGCACACCTGACGAGACCCTGGAAGTTCAAGAAAAGTAGTTAACACCACAAAAAGAAAACTGAGCAATATCAATATTTCAATAAGTAATAATTTTTAATTAACTCGTAAAGCTTTAATGGCGCCCGTCTAACATGGACTTTGTGAATTAAAAAATTAAATTAGTTTACAAACGGGTCGAAAAATGGCAGAGGGAAGTGAGAACGCAGACTTAGGTAAAAGTAGCGTAGAAGAATCTATTTTAAATATTACGCAAGATCATATGGTAACAACCAATGATTTTGTTGATGAAAGTGTTGAAACAAATGTAGACGAAACTGTAGTAGCGGGGGGGTAGTAAAGACAAAGGGGTAAATATATTTAACCAATTAGCATTGATGATGGAGATGATGTCAGGAATGAAAACTGAGATCAAATCAGAAATAAATATCGTAAATATGAGTTTAAATGAAATGAAAACAGAAAATAATAATCTGAAAACGAGTTTGAATGAATTTAAGATTGAAATAAAATCAGAAATAATTGCTAGTAACAGAGTTGAAAACAGAAATAAACAAACAAGACCAAAAATTAAGAGAAATAGACAATAAGTTAGAAGAACAGAATAAGACTATTGCGGGAGTGAGAGAGGAATTGACTATGGATATAAATAAAATACAAACTGAGATGAAAAATGATATAAAAATAATTAACGAAAAACAAAAAGAGAAAATGTTAGAAACAAATAAAAAATTTGACACATTGACAAGTAAATTTTATGATAAATTTAAAAAGCAAAATGACAGAATTGACAGTAATGTTCAATGTATAATTAATGAGTGTGAACAAATCAAACGAGCAAGTGAAATACAAGAAAATATAAATGATGAATTCAGAAGTAACTTTGAACAAGTTGATGCAATTAAGATTAATGTAACTAGTTTAAAAAATAAACAAGCAGAACATGAGCGTGAAATAGTTAAAGTCAGAGAAGACTTGAATGTAACCATTAACCAGAAATTAAGTAATGTGAGTGAGAGAGTGAATGTGGAAGTAGAATTAGGATATTTTAGTAATGAAAGTAGGGGAGTGAACCCCATACAATTTTTGAACTCTATAAAAAGTTTTAATAAATATAACTAAGAAAGTTGGGAGATTAAGTTAGTAAGAATTTTAAAGTAAAAGGGGATGCTAAAATATGGGCGGATGCTCATAACGATAACTGGGTAGATTTTAATGAGTTTGAGCAGGCATTTAGAAATAAGTACTGGTCAGAAGAGAAACAAGAGGGGTTACGTAGTATCATAATGGGATGGGGCAATTTTAATATTAAGCACATGAGTATTACATCGTATGTGACGAGACTATATAGTCAGGTTAAATATTTAGAACCACCAATGCCTCTTTCATCTTTTATAAGATACATTAGTAAACATTTACCCAAGGACATACGGTCCACAATCAGAACCCGGGATTTTGCTAATATCGCAGAATTAGAGAAAATATTAGAAGCATACCAGAGTATGAAAGAGGAAGAGGATAATAAGTATCAGTTTAGAGTTAGTGAATCGAATCAAACAAATACTGAAATAAGACAACCAGACCATTGTATTAATAATGTGAGTAGATCAGGGGAGGGGGCGTGGTTATGTCCAAACCCTAGTTGTGGAGCTAGTAATTATAATGGGTCGCGGAATCAATGTTACCGGTGTCAGGGTCCGAGGAGTAATGCCCAAGGGAGAGTGGAGAATTATAATAGGGGTTGCGATCAATTTAGAGGGAATCATAGAGGGAGAGGTTTTACTAGTAATCGAGGAGTATCAGGAAATTTTAATCATAGAGGTAGAGGGGGATATGTTAGTAACCCAAACGAAACTCGGGGCGTGGAAGTACCAGCTCGTAATCAAAACAGTAGGGGGGTTTACAGTGAACCACCACCTCCACATCCGTTAAACTAATAAGGGCGGTTGAAAAAGAAAGCCCCCAGCCGTCTAGTAATCACATGGCAATAGGGTCACTAATTACCAATATACATAATGATTTATCTGACGAAGAAGCGGGTGAGAGTAATAATGCTTTCGGGATGGCAGAATTTGAAGCCGAAGTGTTTAATTCTAAATATATTTTTCTAGTAGATTCAGGGAGTGAACTGACTGCTATAGACGATAGAATGTTTGAAAAAAATCAAAAATCAGACTACAGAAACAATTCCACAATTACCAGTACTGGGAATTAGTGTTATAGGAGTAACGGGTGTTCGCAGTAAAAAGGTAACTAAACAAATAATGCTACAATTAAAAGTAAATGAGAACACAATAAATGTACCTTTCTTAGTTATTCCAGGACTAAATATGGGAGCTACAATAGGTAATGATTTTTTAAATAATTTCAAGGTGGAGTTAAACTATTACACACAGACTATGAAATTAAATAATAATAATAATATAATCGAAATACCATTCATACAAAAGAAAATGGTAGGAATGAAAGCTTTAAAAATAATCAGTAAGGGAATGTTAATTTCTGACAATGATATAAACGAGTGTAGACCCTTAATGATAAATTACTGTAACTTGAGAGTAAATAATAATGAGTTATTTGAAAATGAAAATAGCTGGGAGGAAAAAATGAATAAAATCCTATATCAAGATGGGGAATTTAGCTACCAAGACAGGGAGAAAATAGTACTAATAATAAACAAAAATAAATCAGTTTTTTCAGATGAACCCGGTTTAGTAAAGAATTTTAAAGGTAAATTAGTCGTTAAAGAAAAAACACCCTTTGCACCTAAAACCTATCCGGTACCATACTCCAAGAGGAGTTTAGTACAGGAGGAAATAAATAAAATGTTGAGGGAAGGTATAATAGAAAAATCTACATCACCATATTCCAACCCTTTAGTAGTGGTGACAAAGAAAGATTTATCGATAAGATTATGTTTAGACGCAAGACAGGTAAACAGAATAATTGTTCCAGACAGAGAATCACCGGAACCAGTAAGCGAAATTCTGCAACGTTTTAGTGGGACCAAATACATCACCACCTTAGACTTGACTGCAGGCTACTAGCAGATAGAGCTGGAAGAGGAGTCTCGACAGTATGTGGCATTTCTATACAACGGTAGGAATTACCAATTTCGCCGACTACCGTTTGGACTAAATGTAAGTGTTTCAATTTTTATCAAATGCCTGGATTATGTGCTAGGGAGAGAGATTTTAGAATTCACAACCGTTTATGTAGATGATATAGTAATTACATCACCAGACATTGATACACACTGTGAAAGGTTAGATAGGGTACTAAGTAGACTGCATGAGTATGGCATAGCAGTTAAATTTAAGAAGTCAGCATTTTTGAAAGAACAAGTTAATTTTTTAGGACATATAATTTCAGCAAGGGTATCAGTACAGACCCTAAGAAGGTAGAAATAATACAAAATTTTCCGATACCAAAAAATGTTAAACAGTTGCAAAGTTTTTTAGGCTTGTGCAATTATTATAGGCAATTTGTAGACAGATATTCATATTTAACAGTACAATTGGGACATTTATTGAATAAGGACAATCGATGGCGGTGGAATTTAAAAGAGCAAAATATATTCGAGCTGATAAAAAATAAATTCTTAAACACAGTTATATTAGCTCATCCTATTTTTTCAGAGCCATTTTATATACACACAGACGCGTCAGACATTGCTTTGGGAGTAGAGTTGTTTCAGTTAGATGGGAATGATAACCACAAAGTAGTAGCTTTTGCAAGTAGATCTCTATTAACTAGTGAAAAGAACTATACTACGACGGAGAAGGAGGCGTTATCAATAGTTTTAGCCTGTAGAAAGTTCAGAACGTATTTGTTAGGAAATAAGGTAATCATAAGGTCCGACCATCAAGCTTTACCGTTTTTAAAGAACTGTAAATTAACACATGGTAGGTTAGTGCGGTGGATGCTAATATTACAAAACTATGACTTAACAATTGAGTATTGTAAGGGTAAAGAAAATATAGTAGCTGATGTCCTATCCAGAACAGATTTTGATAATAATACTGAAGTAGACATAGCAAATACATATAAAATATTTATAGTAAAAGAAGCGGGGGAAGTAAATATGAAAAAGTTAATAAGTAACTTAGCAACAGAACAAGAGAAAGACACCGAACTTAATAAAATAATATTAGCTTTGAGTCAAATACCCAACGTACCTCATAAGTGGGAGAAACACTTTAGTTTGTTTAATAAACACTTATTTCATCGGGCAAATGAACGGGGAGATGATTGGAAGTTGTGTATCCCTAAAGTCATAATACCTGAAGTAGTGAGAGATTGCCATCTAAGGTATGGTCATATAGGCCCCAAGAAATGTAGTGACATATTAAAAGAATCATGTAAATTCAACAATATGGAAAGAACGGTACGTAAAATATTACAAACCTGCGAAATTTGTCAGAAAGCTAAAGTAAACAATCGTAAACAGGAGGGTTTAATGCAGCATGTAATGCCAGACAGTCCTTTAGCATTAGTTGCCGTTGATTTATATGGCCCTTTACCCAAAGGTCGAGGAGGTGTAAACTATTTATTTGTTGTATTAGATGTTTTTACCAAATTTGTAAAATTGTACCCAATTAAAAAGGCAACCTCATCAGTATTGGCTAGGATAATAGTAAATGAATACCTTATTGAAGTAGGTAAGCCTCAAGTAGTATTATCAGATCATGGTTCGCAGTTCACCAGCAACACCTGGCGGGAAACTTTAGGTTGGGAAAATATTTTAGTTAAACATACATCAGTGTATCATCCACAGTCAAATCCAAGTGAACGTGTTATGCGGGAGTTAGGGAGAATGTTCAGAACCTTTTGCCATAAAAAACATTCTTTGTGGGCTACTTTTGTGTGCAAGATAGAGTGGTATATTAACAATAGTTTACATGAATCCACTAGTTACAGCCCATGTGAGTTGATGTTTCAGAGAAGGCCGTCACGCATATTAGAAGAGCTAGTAAAGTTTCCAACCCGGACGGAGATACCACATGATAGGAAATTGGTAATCGCTAGGGAGCGCCTGCTGAGTAAGGCTGAACAGCGGAAACGGAGGCATGACCGGAATTTAACACCCATATAATACGAGGTAGGACAACTAGTATTAATAAAAAATCACGATCAATCATCAGCGTTGGACAAAGAAATTAAAAAATTCTTCCTATTGTATGACGGTCCATATGAGGTTAGCCAAGTGAAAATGGAGAATGCTTATGTTTTAGTAGATTTGCAAACTCGAGAAATAAAAGGAACTTATAATGTGACCCAATTAAAAAAGTATTATCTAGCTGAGTGATGATAGATATATTTGTAGATATTAAAGTTTTCATACATAAACAGACATTTTTATATTCTATTATTATAAATTATTATTATTATTTATACACACATTATGTATTTTATGTAAATGAAGATCAAGGTAGGGAAAGTTAAGAAAGAAATGTATGAGGTTAAAACACCACCCAGACTAGAATTGTCATGTAATATAAATTGTTAATTTTAATTTAAAAAAAATATATATATATTATACTTGTGATTCCCCAACTTTTCGGGCGGTCACGGCCTCACCGAACCCTGACCGTGGAATTGGTTTAGCTTTAACAGCTACGGTCGGGGCACATTACGTTGCGTGCTGCCTTAACTGACCATAGCTGTTATCGTTGTCAAGGTGAATTTTGAAATTGACAGGGGGGTAATTTAGGGGAATCACCAAACTAGGGAACAGCGGCTACCACTCTGCCCGCATGGGGGTAGCAAAGCCAGGTGGTAGACCCGTTTAAGGGCGCATAATTATAAACAAGAATATATTGATATTCAAATGTTAAGATGTAATGCAGAAGCAAGGACATGGAGATGTCAAAATTCCTCCAAAATTTCAGTCCTTGTGGACGCAACTGGACGCCACAGTCCAGGGGGGTCATAGTGTGTGTCGCAGGGAGGTTATCCAGGGGGGTAACGAATTAAAAAGTTTGTGGTATTTTAAATAATACATCAGGGGTGTCATACTAGATAAAAATATTGTAATGAAGCGTTAGAGAAATAAAAGGGGTAAGATTATGGGTAAATGCCAAGTTGATAAAGTGAATTATAATGAATAACGTAGAATCACCCAAATTAATGAAAGGGAATAATAAATAAAATGATGTGTAAAACGAAGATTGAAAAAAAAAAAAAAAATTTTGAGAAACGAATTAATAAAAGTAAAGTGAGTTTAAAAGGTAATTTTCTGATTTTATATGCAAACTTAATGATGTAAAGTGTGTAAATTTTAAATACAAATTGTTTATTTTAAGATAAGGATAACAATGTGAATTATGAGTGTACTATGTTTTCTTATGTTATATTGTGTTTGTTAGTGTAAGACCATTTTATGAACTTAAATATTTTAAATGCATTTTAAATTGGGGATGAGAGAAATGTAATATGGTAATGGGGAATGTTTATGAGTCAGTCGTCTGTTTATTTAAATTCTGATGGGAATCAGGGCAATAATTTTGAATTTTGGGATTTTAAAGTTAATAAGAGAAAGTAGACGGAATGAGATTATGGAATTTTAAAATGGGTATCATGTTGTGGTTAGTAATTTTAAGTATGTTAGAAGTAAGTAAAAAACAAAACCAGTGCTTCTTAACGCAAACCAGCACCGCTAGGGGGAAACAGATCAGTTGGGGATATGGTGTTGTATAAGGTCACTGGTTGATATTTGATTTGTTGTTTCAGAGTTTGGTGATGCTGTGGCGGCGGACCTGAGCTGGCCAGCGCGTCAGAGCAGGGGCGTTAAGTATCTGTCTGACTCTATGGTGTTGGGATCTCGAGAGAGAAGTCCAGTATTGTCATTCAGGTGCGGTCACAGTCACCGGACCAACGGTGAGTTGATTATATTTTTTGTAAATCATACAGGGGGTTGTGGCGACATATCCTGGCTGATCCCTTTAGCAAGTATGAATGTGTCAATGAGATTTTTTATGCTTCGGCATAAAATCTCTTATTGAGGGGGGTATTGTAATATGGCATTTTGGCCTACCTGGGGTAATTTAAATAAAGTAAATAACATTTTTTCGAATATTTGGGACAAACGTAAACAAAAAGGTATTTTGTTAGTAGTGGCGGTGGCAGCACTGCTGTGTCAAAATTATTCAGTAATATTTTCTCAAGCGAGAACATCAACAAGCTGGAATTGTGCCAAGGTCAACCAATGACACACAAAACAGCATAACAAATTATGTAACGTATCGTCAGGCGAGATTACGTCAGAGCCTAGCCTAACGGTGGAATGCAGTTGTGTAACAAAACAGTCTGCTGGCATAGGAATACGAACTTCAAAACAATAAGAATTGGTTATATAACCAAGGCCGCTTCACAAAATAGTGCCGGTGGCCTATTGCCAGTCTAACTCCACCACTCGCGAGTGGTACATATACAAAGTTCCGGAACGTATTTTGCGGGCCCGCATACAACACAAAATGTGAAATTTTAACTAGTTTTGGACTTTCAAAGATATAAATAATGTACTAATCAGTGATCAATAAAACTAAACCAACAGTTCGGCCGTAAGATATAAAAGTGAAAACAACAGGCAGTGCACGCAACAGGAGACGTCCCGCAGGATGAAACCAGGAAAGTAGACATTTCAAAAATAATTAAATACTGGCTTTTAACTAAATTTTTAAATTGAGCTCAATAAAAAAGAAATGTAGAAGAGTGAAAATGTGTGTGACTGAGTGAATGAAAAAATATAGGCCTTACAAGAAGTGCTGGTTGCGTAATTATGTATATAGTAATTAAATTCATTTGATTTGTTGTTTTTATATAATAATTAAATTCATTTTGTTTTACAATTAGTTAATAATTAATTAAATAATGAGTTGTTCTATTAATTGAGCCTCGTGGCCAAAAATATTCATGTTCAAATTATAGTATAAAAGAAATTGACGAGATGCGAGTTAGTCGGATAAAATAAAAAGTGTTCGTTAACCAAAAGTGTTGGTCATTTGCGTTCACCTGTTTCTCTCTGCTAATGAGTACACCTGACGAGACCCTGGAAGTTCACGAAAAGTAGTTAACACCACAAAAAGAAAACTGAGCAATATCAATATTTCAATAAGTAATAATTTTTAATTAACTCGTAAAGCTTTACGTTGTGGCAGGTAATAGCATAGTTTAAGGGAGTGTTTGCCGAATTTTTTGGAAGGGCAAAATATTATGCATGTATATAGCCAGCAAAGGAACACCCATCTCTGTACAAAGACGCGCGGTGCTATAGGATTTATCGTCGGAATGAAATTAGTAAAGGTGTTTATTATAATTGAGAAATTGGTGTCATGAAAGGTAAATTTGGTTGTTAGTTAGAAGAAAGGTGAGTAAGATTATAATAAGTAAAAACATAGTGAATATAGGAGTCACCCAGACTAAACAATTATTAGAATGTGAAAGGTTAGGTAGAAAGTTCAGAGTAGAAAGGGAATAAGAAATGAATGAAATGAAAAATAATAATATAATAGAATATTAATAATAAATTTTATAATTACCATAAATAATTGATGGATAATTAATGAAAGTTTAGAATTACTAATTAATTAATTAATTGAAATTGTAATTTTTATAATTTAAATGCAAACTTAAATAGATAGAATGTGTAAATCTTAATCAAGATTAAATATGAATTAACCATTTCAATGTATTACTGTATTAATATAGTGATAAGGTGTATTATTATGTATTTTATGTATTATGTATTTATGTTATGAAATTTTAACATGTATAAGAAATAGTGTGTGTGGAGGAGAAAGAGGGGTAAATATTGTTAACAGCGCCAATTATTAACTGTTAATAATAATAATAATTTTAATTTCAATAATATTTTTTAATTATTCTTTTATTCTATAATTTGTTTTTCTCCATGTTTGAGTAATATTTGGGAGATTTATATGGGAGATTTAAATTCTTTTTCATATCAATATTTGTTTCTTTTATAATTACATTAATTATGAAACAGAAAGAGTTAATTATTATCGATGGGAATCGAAACAATTTTTACCATTCAGGGTAGTCCATGAAGAGAATAGCAATTCTATGTAATTCTTGTATGTTATATTTTTTGTATTTATATTTTTAGTAGCTCAAGCAAACCCAGTGCTTATTAACACAAACCAGCACATAGCTAAGGGGAAACAGATCAGTTAAGGATAGAGTAATATACCAAGCCACTATTTTGATATTTTAATTTATTGTTTCAGTGTTTGGTGATGTTATGACGGCGGTCCTGAGCTGGCCAGCGCGTCAGAGCAGGGGCGTTACGCGCCTAATTGGCCTTATGGTGTTGGGATCTCGAAGGAGAAGTCCAGTAAGGTCATGCAGGTACTGTCATCGTCATCAGACCACGGGTGAGTTATTGATTTCTTTTAATATAAATTGTAAGGGGGTTGTGGCGACATATCCTGGCTGATCCCTTTAGGAAGTACGAATGGGTCAATGAAAGTTTTTATGCTTCGGCACAAAATCTTTCATTGAGGGGGTTTTGTGATGGTACAATTCTGGTTCAATATCAAATTTATAAAAACATGGTACAAAAGACCATAATTATTGTATTCATTTATTTTTAACAATTATTTGGTAATAATTATTTAAATATTTCATAATCCCTGTAAAGTTTTGGTGAGTGGACTATATAACTATTTTATAAAACGCAAATGTGAATTGACAGGATTCCGACCGTTTTTATTGCAAAACGACAAACACAGCAAAAAACGTATGTAACAAATAGCGATAAAGTGCCTAGCCCTGATGACGTCAGTGGTAAGGAATGCATATTTCCGTAAACAACTCAAGGCTTGGCTATATGAACAATAGCCTGGTGACGTAGTTTTCGCCCCACCTACGCAATGTGAAACAAAGACTCTGTGTCATTCCATCCTAGAGTGTGAACGCAGCCGGCCGGCAAAAAGTTCACCCAGTGTGAATTTTAACTTTTACACCACCAAAAGTGGATTAAAAACAGTGTTGTGGTAAATCTAATACTTCAAGATGTGACCAGTAGCAATCGGCGAACTCGCGGTGTGCGAAGTTCGTCGGCAGCTAAGTATTAACTATCCAAAATCTATTCAAATTCATAATGACCAATTCAAAATCTTTAAAAGAGCTCATTTATTAAAATTGTACCAGAGAATGAGAGAGAGGGAGTGCGAGGGAGAGAGTGACTTAAATCATGCTGGGTTGTGCGAACTATATATTTTGATATGTTTAATGTTTAATAATCACATATCAAATGTTTACTGTTTATTTTGGAGGGTTAAAATGTTCTAAGGGTTTGATGTTTGCTAAACGCCCCATGGTGTAATATGTACGTGTTTGGTACAGATAGTCAGTTATTCATATGTACTTACAGTTTTGGAAAATAAATTGGGTAATATCATTGGTAAAAAATACAAGTACGAGTGAGTTATTTCAGGTATATTTCGCAATTACTGGTTCATTTAACACGAATTTTGGACTTAAAGGTAAGCCTAATATCTATGTTGTTGCACAATCTGGCAACACGGCGCCCGATAATTATTCAATGTTTATTATAAAAGTAGTTAATTTTATGTGACACAAGGTTTGTATTATCACATTTTGCGCCCGAAAGAACAGGGACTGTATTATCACAAGTTTAACAAAAACTGTTTGAGATTGAACATTATACCTAGATACTGCACAGTACGCATTAATAACACAACGAAAACTGCCACAAAAGTTAAAGTAAAAACTTTAAAGTTTAATTATAATAATTGTGACGCGGATACCAATACAATGACTTTAAAAAACAATCAACTGTATGAGTAAATAACAGTATATACCAAAGGTACAGCGGAAGGAAGAATGAGTAAAAGGCTAAAATGATCGAAAAAACCACTAAGTGGATAATCCCAAAAAATATTATTATTAACTGAAGTCACAAGATGACATAAAAGGTATTTAAGATTGACTGAGAATACGTCCAGCAATCAAATTAACTGAGCAGAGATGATGTTCCTCTGGTCACAGAAAAATAAGTAGTGATGGAAGAAACCAGCTACTAAAAAGTTAGGGAAAAAATAATGTAAAAGGGAGAACGCACTATGGAAATAAGTAAAAACAGATCTAAATAAAAAGGAATGGAACCAGTAAGAATAGAAATAAGAAAGAAGAAATAAACAAGAAAGAAAAGGAAAAAGATTATATATAACTGATAATTTATAAAAAACTATGCTAGTGTTTTATCAAAATGATCAATTTTGAAGGAGAGGCATTATGTTACAACACAAATAAGCCAATACAGGGTTCCCAGCCAGAAAGTCAAACTAATTTCCCTGACATTTCCCTGACCAAAATATTGTATTTCCCTAACAAAAATTTGGCATTTGCACAATTTTTAACAGCCTCCTCCACCCCTATTAGCTGTCCAACACACACCTGTACACAATATTTATTACTCAAATAGGAAATACAACATTTTGAACAGTAAAATACATACAATTTAATAATGATCTACCAGATAATAATAAATGTTAATACATTTTATTTATACATGAATAATGAAAGTATTACTATTAAAATTACTAATGAACACACAATGTTGGTAATAATGTAAAAAAAAAACAAAATGCAGCACAACAACAAAATTACACACAATTTTTTCTGGTTTCAAGTAGGCGTATTTTATCTTCAATTCTGGCTTCACATTCTTGTGACTGCATTCTTTTAACTTTTTTTTTTCGTCTTCCAACTTTCTTATTTCATCACTTATTCTTCGTTTCTCAGCTTTTTTTCTGTCCTCTTCTTTGACCTTCAGGCGTGTCTTCTCCAAGTAATCCTGGTATTTCTTATGAGCACATCTCACCGATAACAACATTCTATGTTTAACTGGTACGCATCTGACACCTCCATAGTACAAAATGGAATCATACACTTGTCTTTGTGCAATAATTGACTCCTCATGCATGTTTTCTACCAACATTGATTTATTTATAGAAAAGCCACTCTCCACTGCAGCATTTCCATGAGACAGTATAAGACAAAGCTTTATTACTTGCCAAAGTTCACTATACTGTTTGTTTTCTGCTAAAATGTCAGCAAAGAAAATGTCTAAACCCATACTATCATCAGATATTGAGATATATTCTTTGAATTTAGTTTCCAAAGCTTCCTTTGATTCACAACACAGAGAAATGTATTGTGCTTTAGCCCTACCGGCCACATTTTCAGTTATTCTGTTAGCTTCATGCAACACTTCCAAGACATATTCCATTCGGGTCTGACCAAGACTTGGTTGCTGATATATTATATGTGGGTTCAAACTCGTAAGACCTTTCACTAATCTATACTTTAAAGGACTCTTATCCAACAGTTTTGTCACAACTGCCACTAATATTTTCTGACATTCGTGTTTAAAACCAAGAATTTCTCTCTCTGACAATTTTAGTTCTTTAAGTACCTTTTTCGTACTAAATCCAACATCAACTTTACCTACCTCAATTAAGTTTGTTGGGTCCTGTAGATCAAGCAAAATCATACTCCTAATATCAATGGCATTTGCCATTTTACTACACTTGACAAAGCGATTCATCAAACTTCTTAATAGTTCATTCAGATGGGAGTACAAAAATGGAGCAAGCGGTTTGTTACTTTGAAATCGCCTGAGAAAAGGCTCACATTCCAAAGAAATGGTTTTGAAAAATGCTAGTTTGCATTTTATTAAAGGGTCTTGGATTTGTTCTTTAATATTTTTACAGGACTTACTTTCTGGCAACTTAGCATTTGCAACATATGCCTTGATATGGTGAAATACTTCTAAGGCTCGTTCCAGACAATGAACATTTTCAAGCCATCCTACTGTACAATACTTCAGTGGGAACACTGTACTACCAGTCACTGCAGTGACTGGGCCCGGCGAGCTGGTGAGTCTTTGAATAAATAATACATGTTACGCAGGAATGAGTTAAGCTCCCAATTTACAGTCATTAAACCTGTTTTAACAGCTCCATTGATGACATGCAAACCACACACTCCCAGGTTCAATAACTTTTTCCCATCAGGATTTTCTGTCTCCATTTCCACTTCAAGCTTCCTGAGAAAGCTCAAGTTCACATTAGGCCCATCCATTGAGACCTGCAACAAGTTTTATCTTTGAAGAGGTTGCAGTCCATGATTAAATTTCTGCAGCAGATCTTGGGCAGTAGCACGACCCAGAAAAACACTGTTCCAATATCTAGAAACCACTTTATGAGTGTTGATATCAAAAAATCTGACAATGAGATCCATTTGTCCTTGTTGTGTTACCTTATTGAGTGACTCATCAAAAGAAACTACATAATCCTCACAAGTTTTCAAATTGTTTGTTAATAACTCACTGAAATGTGGTGCAATACCATGATTAATCACGTAGGAACACTTACTTTCATCAAAGGTGAATTTCGATGCAATTGCACTATCTGGGAACATAAGTATAAATGTATCATGTATATCTGCACATGAACTCCTCTTGTATTTACTAGCAACAACTTTTAACGCCCATAAAATTTCTGCTTTGGCTACTTCATCTTTATTAAAATAAGAAGTAGCACAGTGTACCGACTTTCCACTTTCTATCCCTGCCTCAGTCTTTACTGTTTCTGTTGAACTAACACACGGTTTGACAGCGGCATTATCAAGAGATCCATGTCCAATGTCTGCACTTCTTGTTTCTGTTGAACTAGTAGCTACACTTCTTAATTGTTGAATTAGCGCTAGGTTTGACAAAAAATGATGACAATGATGGCTGTCTTGATTTAATATTCTGAAGCTGAGTGTGTTTTGGTCCAGTTCTACGTGAATGAATTGCCTGACGCCCCATATTGCTGAGTTTAAACTTCTTTCTGCACACATTACAGTAGGCTTCAAATTTATTGTCCGGTACATCACTGAGCCAATCTACAAACTCTGGATTAAGGGTTGAATCCAGCCACTGATAGCTGAAAGTTGTTTTTCTTGCCATCTTATCTAATGCATAGGCCTAATCTGAAACAAAAGAAAAGCATGTTAATTGTACACAAAAACTATATCAAAGCACAAATACATTTATCTCAGCAATGTAAAGATACCTTGTTGGGATAAAAATATACTTGTACAGCTTGGTAGGGCCAGAGCCGCCACACACTGTTCAGCATTTCAACAAACTCATCTTGTTTTAATGCTGCCATAGCCCGAAACATGTACAATTTTAATTTTTTTAAATAAAATTCAACTTACCTCATTAATTGATCACTTTTCCTCGCTTCAAAGGTTGCAGTTTGTCATCAGTATGAATTACCTGACACATAACAAATTTGAGTCAACTTCCCTGACTTTCCCTGACACACGCCAATTTTTAAAAGACTTCCCTGACTTTCCCTGACAATTTTGTAATTCCCTGACAATCCCTGACTTCCACTGACTTTCCAGGTCGCTGGGAACCCTGCAATACCAGGGATAAAAAAAAGATGAATCCACAATATAAAAAATAATTCGTATAATAAAATGTTTAAAATAAAATAAAATGACAATGACGCGACAAACGGTGACTTGACCTAACCCAAGTGATTGACCAAATAAATAGAAACAAAAGAAGAAGGGAAAAGACGAAACCAAATAAGAAAGTGATTGACCAAATAAAAAGAACCAAAAGAAGAAGGGAAAAGACGAAACCAAATAAGAAAGTGTGATTATACTAATTACTGCCAATTAATTATTTTTGTGAAGCAATTATTTTGATATTTACTCGGGCGCCATGTTGCCTCACTGTACAACAACATATGAGATTTACTTACTATGCGGTCCAAGATTCGTGTTAACGAACCAGTAATAGCGAAATGTGTTACCTGAAATAACTCACTCGTGCTTGTAATTTTTACCAATGACATTACCCTTTATTCACAAGAGACATATTCATAAAAATGTGTGCCAAACATGCACGTTTTACGCCTCGGGGCGTAGTCCCATTTTATCTGAACATAAACATTAATAATAATTACATTTTTTGACCCTCCAAAATAAACATTTGTTATAACTACGGTATACTAAACATGATAAACAATGGATACTATTTGCACAACCCAGCACTTGTTAAATTATTTAGTTCACACTCTCTCTCTCTCTCTCTCTCTCTCCCTCTCATTCTCTGGTACAAATTTTTTATTTATTATATGAGCTCATTTTAATTGTTTATTTAATGAAATTTTGACTTGGTCATTTGAATTTAGTTATGAGCTTCCTGTATGAAATAAATATTGGATAGGTCGCACCAATTTTTTGGACAGGTCTCACCGTACTACTTGGATCGGTCCACTGTGCACAATCTGGTCGTTTTACATCATCTTCGGGCCCACACCATAGTGTCCCCCCTCGAAAACACTTTGGCAGATTTTAGCCGCACGTAATTCCCGATCCCTTGGCCGATGACACCTGTTCAAGTTCGGTTAACGCACCAACATCTCTGATACCTTGACAATAGTTATTCAACCACTTTTGGTGGTGTAAAAGTTAAAAATTCACACTCAGTGAATCTCTGCCGGCCGGCTCCGTTCACTGTCCAGGCGAAAATGACACAGAGTCTTTGTTAAACATTGCGTAGGTGGGGCAAAAACTACGTCACCAGTCTTTTGTTCGTATAGCCAAGCCTCGAGTTGTTTATAGAAGTATGCATTCCTTCAGCTGACGTCATCAGGGCTCGGCTCGTTATCGCTATATGTGACACACGGTTTTTTGCTATGTTTGCAGTTTTACAATGAATGCGATCGAAATCCTGTCAATTCCAATCTGCGTTGTATAAAATATTATATAGTCCACTCACCAAAACTTTATAGGGATTATAAAATATTACAAAATTTATTACCAAATAATTGTTAGGAAATAAATATAATAATTATGGCTTTTTGGACCATATTTTTATAAAAGTAAGATTGTACCAGAATTGTACCATCACAAAAGTGATTAACCAAATAAATAGAACCAAAAGAAGAAGGGAAAAGACGAAACCAAATAAGAAGGAAACCAATTGAAGGAAGAGAATAACTCCATACAACCAAATTAAATAAAACCAAATGAGAAGGGGAAAACCAAAATAAAATGAAACAAAATAAGATGAAAGGGAAGAAGAAGGAAAATGAACATGAAACAAACCAAGTGTAAAGGAAATAAAGTTAAACCAAATCATAAGACACAAACAAATAATATAGAATATGAAAAGGAGAAATGGTACACTCAAGTGTAATATTGGAAACGAAACCAATAACTAACCAATGTAAAAAATAAGTATTATTATCGTTTCAAAAATAAATGTAAATGATTTGATGAAACCCAATAAAGTCATATGAAAAATAAAAGTACACTAACCCAAGAATTAGAGTTAGATGTGATAAAAAACTCTATAAAGACATAAACTTGTTAATAGTATAGATAATATTTATAAAGAGAGAGATAGTGAGATGGTGAGAAAATAAAATTAACTAAGTGACGAAGAAAAAGTAATTATAGGGATTACCCATTTATAAACACTTAAAATAAAACATTTAAGAAGTGCAAAAGTGAAAGTGTAAAAACCCCAAAATAATTAGGAAATACAGTGATAAATAAAAAACGTTTAATAAATAAAGCTATAATAAACACTAAATGACCAATGGTGAACCATATTAATAATTAAGCATGTTATTAATGATAGTATTAGATGTAAACACTTAATAATATGAAATGAACACTGAAGAGTGATGACAGTATTATTTAAAAAAAGAATCTTATTGTTAAAGAAATTAAGTTTAATTATATACAATAGTATTTAAAAGGGAGAATCCCATGAAGGGTAAACAGTTGGTGTTACCATGGATAGAAGGTAGATATTATTTAAGAAATAAGAAATTAAAAATGAAATCAATAAACACCCCAGGTTATAAGGGATAATCAATTAAGGAAGTTTAAATGGTGTGATGGTGTTTATCACCCAAACAATAATAAAGAACGAAATGAATTGTAAACAAACTTTACCTAATAACTGTTAAAAAATTGTTTAATTAAAGTTATGAATAGGATATGGCTGGAGGAATTGTACAGACCATAGGCCTAAATGTTATGTTTTATGTGATAAAGAATAAATAAGTAGTAGCCATATTGTTAACAAGGGCAAAATAGATAAATAAGAAGTTGAAACAATACAGTTCTAATTACACTAGAAAATCAGTTATATAGAAAATAATAGAAACATAAAAATAGGATAAAAACAGATCCAAAACACACCAACAAATAAAACAATCAATTATAATAACAAAACAAAACACATTAGAATAAAATGAGATATAATTTGTATAAAATAAGTAAATATAATCAGTGGCTACTAGGGCATAGGAAATGCCTAACTGTCAAAAACAAATAACTACAAATTGTATAAAATCAACAAGGAAATTAACAAATCCAAGGCGAATAAATAGCCAAGGATAATTTGTAAATCATTCTAAAGAAAAATGTTAGAGTAAGGATTTAAATTAAAAGAGAAATGTAATTAACAAATATTAACATAAATGTACAAACATTAATATTTTATAGAACCCAACCTTATGGGATATCAAAACAATCTTTGAAAGGAAATAATAACAGTAGTGATAATATTTAATACATAGGAAGGAAGACGGAAGAATAAAAGCATTCAGAAGATATACAGTAATTTTGAATAAAAATTCAAATTTGATAACAATGGTTATAAGCCAAGATTAACCAATCAGGATTAATTTGTAACCATGACAACAGACGTTGGTTACGAATTTTCCGTTAATTTATAGTACTCTATAAGTGATGCTCATGCAGATTAGACGCCAGATTTTGAATGGCCTAAATTTTCATTTAAAATGTATAAAAAGTAGTCAAAATTCAAAAACATGAACAAGTAAGAAGAAGACGAGGATAAATAACATTTAACTGAGGCCAAGGACCAATTTGAATAAAAATTAAATGAAGAAATTACCACAACTAACAAATTGTCGCTACACATTATATTATTTAAGTACAAATAATGTAAGGTAGTGTACTTTTTATTGTAAGCATAATTAATGTTTTTTCTCATAATCAAAAGAACCTAGATTTTAAACGGAACAGATTGTAAACAAACTAAACTGTAGCCATCTTAGGCCGTATGAATCATTCCAAAATCGATTTCGCCAAACCCTAGAGAGATTGTCTCATATCAATTGTCGGTGCAAAATCGTTGAATAACCAAATATAATTTTCTTGTCAAACTGAATACAGTGGAACTTGGTTATTACGGCCTCGGCTGTTACGTCAACTCGGGTGTAGCGTTATTTTGTCATAAGTCCGGTCAAACTGATATCTTTAACATTATAAAAATTCCCGGTTTTAACGTCACTAAATATTGTACTACTCTGTTATAGCGTCAAAAATTTCTCAGATATTTTACTCTAAATTTCATATAAATGTATATATGTGCGCGCGCGCTAGCCCATGGCTACAGACATACATTGTATACAAGCGATAAGCACTGTAACAGGACCGCCGGCGCCAGCCATTTTACGTGCTCCAACGGATGGCTAGATCGATTTAAGGCCCGACACTCGATTTCCTTTGCAAAAATTTGTGGTGAGGCAAAATGCGTAGATCTGAACGTTACAGGCGATTGGGTGCGTAACACTTGGCCAGAAATTAGACGATCATATGAAGATGAAGACATCTTTAATGGAGATGAAGCCGGAATTTTTTATAAATTAACTCCAGACAAGACTTTCAAATTTAAAAATGAAAAGTGCGTTGGTGGGAAGCTCTCTAAACAAAGAGTTACAGTTTTTGTTTGTGCGAACATGACGGGAACCGAAAAAAGGAAACTTTTAGTTATCGGGGAAAGTTTGCATCCTAGATGTTTTAAAAACATCAAAAAACTTCCTTTAAGTTACACTGCCAACAAAACAGCGTGGATGACTTCTAGTATTTTTGAAGATGAACTAAGAAAGTGGGATAAAGAACTGTCATCGAAAAACAGAAAAATTCTACTTCTAGTTGACAACTGTCCAGCCCATCCAAAGTTAAATTTGACAAACATTAATCTGGTCTTCTTACCGGCCAACCGTACGAGTGTCCTGCAACCTATGGACCAAGGCGTCATTAGAAGCCTAAAGTGTCACTACCGCAAGCAACTTTAAAAAAAAATTATTTTCTGTATGGACACGGCGCAACCTGCCACAATTTCACTCTCAGATGCAATACAATTCCTAGACGACTCTTGGAAGAGTGTAACACAGAAGACGATAGCAAAATGCTTTAGTAAAGCACAACTCGTACATGAAAATTTACCCGATGATGACGAAGACGACGACTTGCCTCTCTCGGAGTGGATTAAGAAATTCGACGTAAATAAATTTGGAAATGAACTTGATTCCTATGCATCAGTGGATGACCAAGTAGAAACACTCCAAGTGTTGAGTGACGCAGAAATTATCGCGGAAGTAAAAAACATAGAAGCAGAAGATAGTGTTGAAGAAGATGCTGAGCAAGAGGAGGATGCCGACATCGTTTGTCCGACAGTACAGGAAGCAATGAGAGCCGCCGAAACTCTTTCACGATTTTACTGCTTTAGAGAGACGTCTGACGACACGTTCAATGCAGCGCAGCATCTCCACAGCACAACAGAAAGAATTTATTTTTCAGAAAGGAGCGTATATTTTTCAGTAAGTTACATGTACTTTCTTTTTGATCTTTTAAAATATTCTTCATACTGTTTGTATAAATGAAATGCAGTTTGTAAACTTTAGAATAAATATCACGAATAATGTTAATAATGCAAAGATCTTTTTTTTATTTCTCCTTCCTTACTAGTGATTAAAAAGGGTCTTTTATAACGACTCTTTTATAACGTCACTCGGACATAACGTCATTATTTTTTTGGTCCCTTCAATGACGTTATAACCAAGTTCCACTGTAATTACCAATCAATAATTAAAGAAACTAGTACAGAGTATAACCATTGTTTTTATTTCATAGGGAAGTGTATTGTATAATTTGTGCATTTTAGCGAACTTCCAGAATTGACGGCCAGCGCTCACGCTGCAACTCAACAAACTACCTGCTTGATTCAGTAGGTCGTGCGAAGGCGGGAACAAATTCGAATACTCCCGGCCGTCATAGCTTAAAACACTTTTGTCACGTTATTTATTAATTTAATTGTTTTAAATAAACAATTTGGCACCACCCGGGATTCATAAACCCCTATGGAATAAAAGGTAAGGTTTCCACTCGCGTTGTACTGGTAATTTGAAACATCGCTGCGGACTTCATTAGCGCAAAACATTGAAGTAACGACACCAGTGTGAGGCGAACACACAACCTATACATAATTACAGAGACGACAACATATCTTCGTTACAGATTGGCTTCCATCGCGGGGCTTTAAACGAGACGAACGTCACACATCTCTTCGTTACAATATATATATTATAGTAACTCTGTGTGTGCCGTCGTCGTTCTTGGTCTCAATTCTGTAAAATGTAGAAGTGTCAAGAGTGTACCTTGTGTACGTGTCTTACCAATTCATCCTCGCTCGGTAACGTAACTTACGATGCTTGAGTCCGTCGCAAACGTACGGATAACCACGTATCGTAGTCCTGACCTGAGGTTCACTAGGAGTGTATGATTCCCGGGTGGCGCCAAATTGTTTATTTAAAACAATTAAAAATGTATTATTATCAGCGGTTCCGCTCAGGCGGTGTGGAGAATTCAATTTGTCCCGCCGCTTATCGATTTGTATGATCAAGCCAGCAGTTTGCTGTATTCGCTGCTTGAGCGCTAGTCACCACTTCATAGACGTCCGCTATAATTTATAATATTAAGAACACACCTTCCTACTGAAAATAAAACACATTTGATATACACAGTATTGATTTATTAACGATTGGTTATTACTGTTTTCATTGACACAAGCTATATTTGCTTTCTTATATAATTTTGCACCGGTTATTTATTTATGAGACAATCTCTCTCTGGGTTTAACAAATCGATTTTGAACGTAACAAATATACAGTATGGCGTTCTACCAAAGTAGTCAACAAATAATTTCGTTCAATCGTATGGATTCTTTTGATCACGATGAAAGGCTTAGATGCAATTACAATAATAAAATACACAACCTTACAATGGTTCTACTTAAATCTTATAATGTGTAGCTATAAGTGGTTTGTTGGAGTGTAGTAAAGTGTTTTAAAGGCTCGTAAACTAATACTAGGTTAACTTTATAATTTGACAAATTTTCAGTGTCTTAATATTTTTATTTAATCTTTGAAAGAGAATAAAATTGGTTCAGTGATATTTCTGAATAATATAGTGAGAAACATTCAAAGTGCGTTATTTCGGAAGTTTAGATAATTTATAGGATACTTAACAGCTTCGTAGCCTGTGATTAATCTGTTGGTCTGGAACAAAGGACTGTACCTGCAACAGAATTCAGGTTTCAATTATTCGGGCTTCTGGCATCTTTTTCAAAGTACTTGGATTAATTTATTCACTTCATCTTGAATTAAAAAGTCTTCTCCATCAGTTAATTGAGTTCAGTGATAAGTCAGCCTCCTTCTCGTTCAATTTTGACAATTTGTTTAACTTTTAAAACATTTTAAATAAGAAAATTGGTTGTTCAAAACTTTGGCTTCTGTTTTTCATAAGAGTCACTTTTTGAGTAACGATATTCAACGGTAATTTTCGCTAACAGTCCCGTTTCTATGGTTACCAAAGAATTCTGATTGGACTAGCTTGATATAAATCCACTGTTATCAAAATTTGAATTCTTTTCAAATCTTCATATATCTTCTGACTTTCTTCCTTCCATTATCTTCCTTCTTATGTATTAATTATTAGCACTGTCATTTGTATTTTCTTGCAAAGATTATTTTGGTATCCCACAATATTGGGTTATTTCATGTTTTCTAAGTTTACAATTAATTTAATATTTACTAATTACATTTCTCTGTTTATATAACTCCTTATTTTAATATTTTGTTTTTAATAAAATTTACCATTTATCCTTGGTTAATTAGTCACCTTGGATTTGTTAATTACTTGAACTATTACTTTGGCTATTTTCATAAAATTAGTATTTGTTGGTGTCTGACCGTTATGCCTGTCTCCAGTCTAAGTAGCCATTACTGATTTTTGATTATTTCATATACATTATATCTCATTTTGTCCTAGAGCATTATTTTGTTCTTATAATTATGTTTATTATCTATGGATGTGTTTTGGTTCAGTCTTTGTGTGATTTTATTGTGTTACAACTGTTTTACTCATTATTTATTGCTAATTATTTACTACCTGGTTTTCTCTTTTCTAACTCAGACATTGGTTTCTTTTCTTATTTATTTACTCTGCCAATGTCAACAATATGGCTATTAATTACTATTTTTTCATCATATAACATATAACATTTAGGTCTATGTTTGGGATAAGTACCCAATCCATATCCTATTCATAAGTTTGTTTAGATAATTATTTAACACTTATTATCTAATATTGGTGTACAATTCATTACCTTTGATTTATTGTTCGGGTGATAAACAACCTCACCTCTATTGAACTTTTTTCATTAATCTTCCTTTATAACATGGGTGTTTACTTATGGTTTTAAACTACTTATTTTATAAAAACTCTTTGCTTTCTTTTCCATGTTAACACTATCTTATTACTTTGTCATGTGGTTCTCACCTTTAAATTCTACAATACACTTTTAAGCTCTACAATAATATTCTTTTATAATCACTACAGTTAATATCACTCTTCAGTGTTCATTATTACTGAATCAATGGTTTATTTTAAATATTATTCTTAACAACTTTCTTAAATGTTATTGTTCACTATCAAACCTTAAGTGTTTGTTACTTTTACTAAGTGTTTATCTTAGCCTTCCCTATTTTCCCTATTACTATCATTAACAATATTTTTATTTATTCATCACTTGCACTTTTAAATTATTTTGTGTTTATTATAATTTACTTAGTGCTTCTTTTTCTATCATTTCACTTTTGGGTAATTTCACTTTCACTATGTTAACTACCGTTTACTTCTCACTATTTCAATATCTTTCTCTTTCTCTACACTTATTATATATACTTATTAATATCATGTCTTTCTCTATTAACGACTTACATGTACTTCTAATTCTTTGGCTAGTGTATTTTTAGCTATCGTTTTTTATTAATGACTAATTACAATTGTCACTCAATCAATACTAACATTCATTATTTATTTTGGTTCTTTACCGGTTTCATTTTCTTTATTATATTTGATTACATTATTTCTCCCTTCTCTATTCTCTATGCCTTGTCTGTGTTTCCTTGACGTGTTTCATTTTATTTTCTTCATCGTTGGTTTGCTCCCTCTTTGTTCTCATTTTTCTCTCCTTCACTTCTCATCTTGTTTACTTTCATATTGGTTCTTAGCTGGGCAATCTCTGGGGTTGGGTCAATGTCGTTTGTCTGTCAGTCTAGTCGGTGAGTTTCTTTATTAATCACTTTTAGTTTATAACTCTTTCTCCTTCTTGCTTAATTACATTTTATATTTTTATTCTCTTCATTATTTATTTATTAAAATATATTATTTTTTAGCATTTTTTATACATACTTATAGTCATCAAATATGATCTGATTTTGGCGATGTTATAATATATATATTTTTTTCAACTACAGTAAGCTCCTGATTATCTGTGAGTGGTTTACCGCGTTCCGGATTATCCACAGGCACCCACACATCTGTTTTACAAGCAGAAATAAATTTCAGCTGAATAATAAAGCTTCTGTTATATTAATCTTAATACAACTACCATGAACAATATTGTTTTAAAACTTATGTAAGCTATGTAAAGGTATGTACGAGATATATGTATGCGTTTTTTAAATAAAATGGTTTTATAGCCCATAAAATTTCGCACTGCTGTTCGTGGCGCGAACATGGCACCACAATCCGGTAAAAAACAGAAACACCACACATTCATTTCTATGGTAGGCCGCGAACTTTTCAAATTGCCCTTGTAGTACACAGTTTCATTACTTTTATATAGCTACTTGGGTAATATCCCACTTAATATGCAGTTTTACGTGGTCCCTTGGTGACCATCTTAACATGGTTTTGTTACTTTTATTCTTTAATGTGCTTTTTATTAATTATATGTTGTACTATTAATCACAAACATTTCATTTGGGCGCCATCTTGTTATTAATACAAGAATATCATATGTACTTACCTTCTGGGCCAAGTTTGGTTAAACGAACCGGAAGTAGCGGATCTTGTTACTCTTAATTGTAAGATTTACCAATGACATTACCCTTTATTAACAAACCACACATAGTTACATGAGATTCTATTTCGGAAACAAGGCACATTGCTATTCGCCATGAGGCGTAGTTATTGAATCAAATTAAAATTTATTTCCCATTTATAATTTTATACACATAATCCCACCAAAATAAACATAATCAATCATGTCTTAAATTATAGAATTATATTTCACAACCCAGCACTGCTTAAATTTTATATTATATTCACGCAATCACACACTCATTCATGCAGTACAATTTCGTGGACTTCCCTAACTGAGCTCATTTTATTGAATCTAAACAAAGTACTGAAAAATTGGTTTTATTTCTTATTTGTTACTTAGCTGCAAATCTGTCCAGAAGACGTCGCATCGTTACACGCGCACTACGGATGTTGGTTTTTTAATGTTCACTGACTTTATGTATTTTAGACGGCTAATGCATTCTGATAAAGTTATAAGTGGGTTATTTTCTATTTTATAATTACTGTGTTCACATTTTCGTTGCGGGCGTAACGGTACGCAGCCGACGGCGAGCGGAAATGCTCACATCCGCACTGTTTGATATTAACTGTTTTACTGTTTTCTCGAATTCACTTTGGTATAAATTTTAATGAAATTTTGGCTCGTCAGCCTATGTATTCACCCGGCCCGGGGAGTGGTTTTTAGTTGACTGAGAAAGTTTCCTGCGGACACTACGCGAAAGAATGCATTAACACGTGCCGATAGCGTGAGAAACTTGGCCGTCTGAACACGCGTGTGTTGGCTCTTTCGCCCTAATTACAAACTGCACATTCCAATCCCAATTCACGCCCATCTCGACGCTACACTTGGGCGAAATAAAATTGAGAATTCAAATCACATTTTAAAATTGGTTTTACCTCTCTTTTGCCCCGTTACAAACCCCCTCAATGAGAGGTTTTATGCCGCAGCATAAAAACTCTCATTGACACACTCGTACTTCCTAAAGGGATCAGTCGGGATATGTCGCCACAACCCCTTTACCGTTTATATAAAAAGAATATAGATAGCTTACCCTTGGTCCAGTGGCCGTGACCGCACCTGAATGACCTTACTGGACTTCTCTCTCGAGATCCCAACACCGCAAGGCCAGACAGACGCTTGACACTCCTGCTCTGACGCGCAGGCCAGCTCAGGACTGCCACCACAGCATCACCAGACACTGAAACATCAAATTAAAATATTAAATAGTGGCCTCGTATAATACCATAACCCTAACTGATCTGGTTCCTCTTAGATGTGTGCTGGTTTGAGTTAAGAAGCACTGGGTTTTCTTTAACTCCTAACACCTATATGATTACAAGAATTATTGTACAGACGTTCCTTTCTCTTAGCTCGCTCCCATTAACATTTATAGAATATTCGATTCCAATCGATAATAATTAATCCTTTCCCATTAACAAGAAGAAATACAAATCTTTATACTAATGCAATAATACTTCCAAAATATTTAAACACATTATCAAAATTTACTCAAATACAATTCATCTATATCTCCCCCTTTCTACAATTCTTAACCATTTTCCCTTTTGTATCTAAAACAATTCAAATTCATTTAACATTTTATAAAAATATTATTATTAACAGAAACTCTATTTATCCGGCGCTGTTAATAATAATCATCCCCTTTTCTCCTCCACACACACTATTGCCCCCCCCCTAGACTGTTGCGTCCAGTTGCCTCCACAAGGACTGAGACAGAAGGAGTAAGCACTTTTTTCTTTTCTCTCACTCCCATCCTTGCTTCAGCGTTACAAAAACGTCAGGGTAAGTACCCCTACATTATCTTAACATATGCCCCTAAGGTCTACCACCCCTATTTGGGTGAAAATAGCCTGTGTTCAAAAATAATCTTAGATTCCCTTTTCGTTCCCCGTTAAATTTCTATGTTTGACCAATTTCAAAGGCAACCAACTGTGGTCAGTTTTACAATTTCTGCCCATAGCTGATTGTCATCCAAAACCACGATCTGGGTTGGTAAGGCCGAGATCGCCCGAAATGTAGGGAATCGCAATGGTTTGACACCTAGTGTCATAACTGCACCCA
Source organism: Magicicada septendecula (assembly GCA_034769895.1). NCBI lineage: Eukaryota > Metazoa > Arthropoda > Insecta > Hemiptera > Cicadidae > Magicicada > Magicicada septendecula. The sequence goes on along the minus strand of CM068367.1, from coordinate 938,472,561 downwards.
AAATCATTAACTTATACATATGTACTAATACATATAAAATCCTCCTTATAAAAAAATGATATACATTACAAACATTAATAATCATATTATCACTGTTCATAAAGCAGTCTTAACGCATCACCATAGTTTCACTATGTCCTTCTTCACTTCACAACCACTAAAGGTTGTCACTTTAATAAAATTTTCAAAATTTTTAAATTTTGTCTTTTACATTTTCTCCAAAAAACGGTTGACTTTTATTTATTTCACATAATAAAATTTTAATATAGACACTTTTTTGCAAGTTCCAGCTTTCACTTTTCAACAATACCTTCTCATGACAAGATAATAAGTACAACAATAGATCATCTTACATTTCTAAATTACATAAATTACATTTCTATTCTATAAAGAAAAAATATAACTCCTTCCGGAGTTAATGATTTACGTTACACAAATTGTGGGTGTTTTATTCCATAATTCATGAAATTCATGAAATAAAACTACTGTTAGTGGAAAATACTGCCAATCACAAAGTGTTTTTTTTTTTTTAACTCTATATTACCTTTCCACGAAACTAGGGGTCCCCCTCCCCGTTCAACAACAAAATTAAATTTCTACTTGCACCAATTTGTGGATTAGGACCATCGTTGTTTTCACCCCCTTGCTGAGGCTACCGCCAACCATGGTCCGCCTCCAGATTGCCAAAATCAACGATCAGAGGTGGAGTCTGTGATCGCCCGAAAATGGGGGAGAGTCCCTTCTGTAAACATATAAAATCAAATTAAATTTCATCCACACATTAATATTAATAACAAACATTGTCAAAATTCCTATGATGACCAATACAACTTCAAATTTGTTGCATTGTGTGTCCCTACTATCTCCCTTGTCTCTCTGTTCTGTAATACATATGAATTCTTCATCTTAACTTCTATTACCTCATAAGGTCCTTCATAGAGTAAGAAAAACTTCTTGATCTCCTTGTCCTGAGCACTCGACAAGTCGTGTCTCCTCACCAATACCAACTGTCCTACCTCGTACTTCATCCACTTACCTTTTGCATTGTGTCTACGTTTTCGTCATTCCACTTTACTTAATAAATTTTCATTAGCCAACCTGATTTTAATACTCACATCCGTTTGCTCACTCTCAGCTGGGTAGTCAAATAACTGTTCTAAAATCCTCGGGGGGCGTGTTCCCTTAATTAATTCGTGAGGTGTATATCCTGTGGACTCGTGGGTGGTACTGTTCAGCCAATTTTCTACCCTTTTGACGAATAACGGCCACTCGCTGAGTTTGGCGTTACAATAGGCTCTAAAGATCCTGCCTATCTCTCTCATGACACGCTCCGCCTGGTTGGACTGAGGATGGTAGACTGCCGTGTGCTTCGGGATGATTCCTTCCCATCCTAGGGTCTGACACCATCTCCCACTGATGAACTGTGGCCCATGGTCCGATAATATCACCTTTGGCTTACCCACATTGATCATATAATCTTTTGTCACCTTCTCACTCAGCACATAACTGGTAGCTCTCTTCACACTATATAATTTTACATATTTAGAAAAAGTGTCTAACATCACAAAAATATACATAACTCCGCCTCTACCCTTCGGCAACGGTCCATACAAATCTACCGCAACTAAATCAAATGGCCTTTCTACTTTTATAAAATTCATCTCCCCTTCAACCCTATAGTTCACTACCTTAGACTTCTGACACAAATCACAACCCCTTAACAACTTTCTAACATGCCTTTCCATATTCTTAAAAACACAAGACTCTTTCAAAACATTAACACACTTCTTCGCCCCAAAATGACAGTATCTCAAATGACAATCCCATATGATTTTATCTGCTAACCCATCTGGCACAACTAACCTCCAATCACGCTCACCCCCTTCTACTTTCTTAAACAGCAACCCTTTATAAATTTGAAAATGTTGATTATACACTGACCCAGTTAATTCAGTTTCTAAACTATCTATAACCTTACCTGACTTACCATCTGCTCTTTGCATGGTTCTAATGTCTTTCAGCTCCTCCCCAAAAATTCTATCTTCCCGGCTAATCTGAAAAATCTCAATCTCTTTCAAATCCCTACCAGTCTTATTGTCTAACAAATCTATCCTAGAAAGAGTGTCAGGTATTTTATTGTCTGTCCCCTTGATGTACTCCCAGGCAAAATTATATTCCTGTAAAACAAGTACCACCTGGTTAGACGGCTGTGAGCGAGCTTCAAGAATGATAACGCCTTGTGGTCCGTTCTGATTACCGTTTTGTTTCCCAGGATGTACGTCCGGAACTTCCCCACGGCGAACACAATGCTCAAAAGTTCTTTCTCGGTGGTTGTATAATTTTTCTCCGTAGACAGAAGCGACCTACTGGCGAAGGCGATGGTAAGATGTTCCTTATCGCAGTCCTCCTGGTAGAGCTCCGCCCCTAAAGCTACGTTGCTTACATCTGTCTGCAAGTAAAAGGTTTTATTAAAATCAGGATGATTCATCATAATCATATGGCTAAAATTTCTCTTAATTTCGTTAAATGCGTCGCGTTCCGTTTCTCCCCATTTCCACTGCTTGTTCTTCTGGAGTACTGCACTTAGTTTCGATGTTGTGTGTGCATAATTCTTCTGGAACTTACGATAAAAATTACAGAGTCCTAAAAAGCTCTGCAGTTGTTTGATATTTCGTGGCTCAGGGAAGCGCATAATGGAGTCAACCTTATCTGGATTTGCAGAGATTCCCTCTTGTGTAATAATAAATCCTAAAAAATTAATTTTAGTTTGCAAAAATTTTGATTTCTCACAATTTACGGTGAGTCCTCCTTCTTCTAATTTAGCTAAAACATATTCCAAATGCTCCAAGTGTTCCTGAAAAGTTCTAGAAGCAATTAAAATATCATCCACATATACTGTTAAAAAGTCTAAGTCCTTCGATTTCAAAATTTGATCTAAACATTTAATAAAACTAGCTACACTAGTATTTAACCCAAATGGTAAGCGTCGAAACTGGTAATTCTTACCGTTAAACAAGAACGCTGTATATTTTCTACTTACTTCTGCCAACGGTACCTGCCAATACCCTGCTGTTAAATCGAGCGACGTCATGTATCGCACCCCACTAAACTTCTGGAAAATCTCATTTATAGATTCTGGTGATTCACGGTCTGGTATTATTATCTGGTTGATCCTCCTCGCATCTAAACATAACCTAACCCTACCATCCTTCTTTATGACAACTACTAATGGATTTGAGTAATGTGACACTGACCTTTCTATAATGCCTCCCTCCATCATTCTGTCTAACTCTTCTTGCACCGCTCTTCGTTTGGAATAAGGCACTGGATAACTCCGCTGCATGAAAGGTGTGTGTTCCCGTACCTGCAATACACATTCATAGTCTTTTGCCCTTCCCGGAATATCGGCAAACACTCCTCGAAACTGCTCAATCACCTGCCACAACGACGCACGTTGATCACTCCTTACCACCTCACCCTCACTACAAAATTTCTCCACCCTTACTTCCCACGCTTCTTCACTACTTACACTCAACTCTCCTTCAAAACTCTCAATATACTCTCCCTTTCTACATGAATTTACTCTCGCTTCAGTGTCACTCTCGCCTACCCGTTTCTGTAGTATTTTTACCCCCGTTACTCTAACCTTATCTACCACTTGTTCAAAATTAACCCTGATCGACCGATCACCCCCTCTAACTCTACTACTTTCTCTTTAAAATTTATGACAGCTTTATTTCTCTGTAGAAAATCATTACCTAAAATTATATCTAGACTTAGCCCTTTTACCACTAAAAATGTATTTTCAAATTCTGTATTATTTATCAGGAAATTTAAATGTATTTGTTTGGTTACTCTTTTACTACGTACTCCTGTAACTCCCACTACTGTAACCCCTGCTACTGGTAAAATCGGAATGTTTTTATTTGTGTCTCTTAATTCTCCCAAAATGTTTTCAGCAATTACCGAAATCTCACTACCTGTATCTATAAGTGTTCTGTAACTCTTACCTGTTATGGCTACCTGTACTTCCGTTAATCTGGTTCTCATTCCGATTGTTGTATTATTCTCCTCCTCCAATAAATCCATCATGATGTCTGTTTTGATTACATTGCTTTGAAAATCCTCCTCTGATTGGACCTCATTCGCTTCCCTGGACAGTGGTCTGGTCCGTGCTACCACTGTCGTCTCTAGTTTTCCTCTTGGTTTCTATTTGTACTGGTAGTTGGCCCATTGTGACCCCTTGGTGGCCCATGGTTATTCCCAGCTGTTCCTCTGGTGCTTGTTATTCCTCTCTGTTGCTGGATGTGCTGCATTGGTCCTCCTCTCTTCCTTGTATCATCTCTCGCCTGGCTGTATCTGAAACATTTCTGCCGGCTTGCATAATTTTCGCACCTACATCTGGAACATGTCCAATCCTCTGGGCTGTTGGAATTATTTATCCGTGTCCCTACATATCCGCAAGGATTAACTCTATGATTATATTCATAATTATTATTATTCGGTGGTTGGGGTCGCCTACCCCTTTCTCTGTCTCGAATACTCTGTAAAACGTCTAAAATTCTCTCCAACTCATTCATATCATTTATTTCTTTTGTCATTAAAGTTATCTGAACTTCCCGCGGCAGATGTTTACTTACGTGTCTTACAAATGATTTAAAAGGTATTGGTGGCTCTAAATACTTGGCCTCATTATATAATTTAGTGATATATATCGTTATGTTATTGTTTTGGTGCTCTACAAAATTACCGGTTCCCATTATACGGCTCCGTAAAATCTCTTGCTCGTCTTCTGCCCAATATTTCCCCTTAAATGCTTTCTCGAATTCCTCGTAACAACCCCATTCTAAACGGTGTGCTTCCGCCCATATAATGGAACTTCCTTTAAAACATTTTACTATTTTCATTAACTGTACTTCCCAACTGCTATTGCTAAAACGGTGGTATTCTCGGGTTTGATTTATAAATCGCATCGGGTGTATCGCCCTGTTCTCGTAACTAAATGTCTCTAATTCGATTTCATTAAGTAAGTCGCGGGTGATTATTACTCTTTCGGTTACCCCGGTCAATTTTTTGTTAATCTCCCCCCGTAATTCATCTTTCACACTGCTTAAATTACCTTCAATTGAAATACACTTATCATATATGTTACTATTAGTTTGAACATTGAAATCATGTATCTCTTCAATTTGATTACGTATAGTACTTATTTCATTGTCAGTATTAATTTCATATTCTGAAATAGCTTTATCGATCGTTTCGATATTCTTTGTCATATTAGTTACATTTGTTTCACATTTATCTATTTGATTTTGTAAAATATCTGTCTTAATGTCTATTTGCTTATTAATCTCAATTTTGGTTTTATTTTCTATTTGTTTATCAACTGCATCTAAACATTTACTCTCTATTTCTTTACTTTGCATTACAATTTGATTTTGAACTGTTTCAATTATTGTTTCATTTACTTTACTGATTTTGTCATCTACACTGTTTATTTTAGTATCAAATTTCTCACTGACTACTTCTATAATTTGTTCTTGGATATTTTCATAACGTGTATGAATTTCACTTATTTGTTTGCTAAAATTAAAATTTTGTCTCTTAACTTCCTCTTTTACTTCGTCAAACTTTTCATCAAATTTGGAATTTATCTGATCGTATTTCAGGTTGGAATCGCTTTTTTGTTCATCAAACTTTACATCAAATTTATCTAGCATTACATCAAATTTATTTAACTTCATACACTGTTCATCAAATTTCTCATCAAATTTATTTAATTTCACACTCTGTTTATCAAATTTATTTAATTTCACACTCTGTTCATTAAACTACTCATCAAATTTATGTAACAATAATTGTATCATGGCATTTTTCTCATCTGTTTTCTTTTCAGACCGAGTTGAGATGGGTGTTACTGGTACTCTAGTTAACTCTACAGATTCGGTCGCACTCGACTCGATCTGACTTATTGGTGTTGAACAAACTCCCATTTCACTCTTAAACGTTTGGTCAGTTATGCTGACATTCTCGTTATTGTTTGCCATTTAAAAAAAAAAAATTTTAAATATGTTTCTTTTCAAAATTTTATCCTGTAATATTACACAACCTTATTATATATAAAAAAAGTATTCTATTTAAACTATTTACCCTACCACATGTAGTCACAACATAACCTTATCTTTACGTCTATATTTACGTATCTCCAAATTGTATATTACCTCAAGTAACTTTTCCGCTCCTTCCAGTAGGCTTACTCTACATAAAATAAAATTTTATGTCGAGTCCCTGTTCTGGAAGCCACTGTTACTTTTATTCTTTAATGTGCTTTTTATTAATTATATGTTGTACTATTAATCACAAACATTTCATTCTGGCGCCATCTTGTTATTAATACAAGAATATCATATGTACTTACCTTCTGGGCCAAGTTCGGTTAAACGAACCAGAAGTAGCGGATCTTGTTACTTGAAATAATTGACTCTTAATTGTAAGATTTACCAATGACATTACCCTTTATTAACAAACCACACATAGTTACATGAGATTCTATTTTGGAAACAAGGCACATTGCTATTCGCCATGAGGCGTAGTTATTGAATCAAATTAAAATTTATTTCCCATTTATAATTTTATACACATAATCCCACCAAAATAAACATAATCAATCATGTCTTAAATTATAGAATTATATTTCACAACCCAGCACTGCTTAAATTTTATATTATATTCACGCAATCACACACTCATTCATGTAGTACAATTTCGTGGACTTCCCTACCTGAGCTCATTTTATTGAATCTAAACAAAGTACTGTAAAATTGGTTTTATCTCTTATTTGTTACTTAGCTGCAAATCTGTCCAGAAGACGTCGCATCGTTACACGCACACTACGGATGTTGGTTTTTTAATGTTCACTGACTTTATGTATTTTAGACAGCTAATGCATTCTGATAAAGTTATAAGTGGGTTATTTTCTATTTTATAATTGCTGTGTTCACATTTTCGTTGCGGGCGTAACGGTACGCAGCCGACGGCGAGCTGAAATGCTCACATCCGCACTGTTTGATATTAACTGTTTTACTGTTTTCTCGAATTCACTTTGGTATACATTTTAATGAAATTTTGGCTCGTCAGCCTATGTATTCACCCGGCCCGGGGAGTGGTTTTTAGTCGACTGAGAAAGTTTCCTGCGCACACTACGTGAAAGAATGCATTAATACGTGCCGATAGCACGAGAAACTTGGCCGTCTGAACGCGCGGTTGTTGGCTCTTTCGCCCTAATTACAAACTGCACATTCCAATCCCAATTCACGCCCGTCTCGACGCTACGCTTGGGCGAAATAAAATTGAGAATTCAAATCACATTTTAAAATTGGTTTTACCTCTCTTTTGGCCCGTTATAGTTTTACTGTATTGCTTTACTTTAAATAAACAGCAAATGTTAATAAAGAAGTTTCATTACTTTCGCTCTTTTTTATACATATTGCAGATTATCCACTAAATTCAGTTATCGAAGGCAATGGGTTACCCAATTCCATGAACGATCAGGAGTTTACTGTAATATTGGTAATTTTTTTTAATTTTATTTAATAAATATAAGTAATACTATCATGTATGATTTGTATTGTAAAAAAAAAATCAACTTCAAATTTAATATTTACGTCAGACACTCAAGCAATTTACATAATTTAAGAATTTTTTTTATGTGTTTATAATTTGGTGTTTGTATTATTTTTGTGTGATGTGTGTTTTATTTTTAGCTGAGAAAAGGGAAATGAACTACATCTATACTTCTACCTTTTAATTAATATTTAATTCTTTTTCATAAATACGAGTTAATAAATCAATTATTTTATTTTTACATCTTTAATTAGTTATTTCATGCTATCAAAAGTCTTACGCCTCCTATACTAACAAAGCTGTGCAGCAATTATACTTAGCTCAATGAACATACAATCCTACAACCTAGCTGGTTTACACATTCCAGTTGTATTTGGTATAATCACAGATTTGTCATAATATATAGATTTGTAATGCTGCAATAAATAATACATATTTTATATGAATAAATTACACACACACACACACACACACACACACACACACAAGTTTTTATACATGAGTAGCCCTAGTTTCAAAGACGGCTAACTCCAATTTTTTCAAAATTGGGTTTATGATTGATTCTAATGTCGAATTGTACGAGCTATCCGAATATGAAGTCAGTTTGTGACAAAAATGGCCAGAAATGTGTTAAAATTACATCTGAAAAATGAGCTTAGTCACATATACGGGCAACTCCTTAACAGCTTGGTTACAATATCGGCCAACTCCATTTAGAACCAATCAGAGCTTTAGATCCTGTCACGTGACAGCTGCAGGGCTGATGGGATTGTTGTTATTATCGTCTGTTGTACACTGCGTTGTTTGGGTTATTTATGATAGATTATGATATTTATTTTGTGAACTTTACTCTTGCGAGTGATTTTATTACACTTAATAAAGTAATCAAAAGTTTTGATTGTTATGGAGCAAAACATGGAAGAAACTCCTCCAAGTAAAAGCAGGAAGAGAGTAGCAGATACGACAAAATGGAAGCGTGCAAAAGCAAAGGAAGTGAGGTTAGTTTTACTTTACGGTACATTTTTTACATTAGTTGAGATATTTTTGTGAAAAGGTTTTTTTTTCACATAATGTTACATTTTAATGAACACTGTTAATGTCTTCAATAATCATGATGATTGTGTTAGTGTTGTAATGCCAAGATCTAAATAATACCAGTAGAATTTCAATTACAAATAATGCAATATCAAACTGTAAAGAAGATAGTAAATGTTGTTTTGAGCAACTTTAGCACAATTACTATTTAAGTTACCAATGTGTCAACAAAATACTGGTTTAGTGTGTTGTGTTTAGATGTGAATACTGGGTATTGCACTCACTTATGTTCTCATCATACTAATTACAGATTAATCAGTTAATTTAAAAAAGAAAAACTAATTTTTGTGTACTTTTGTCTGTTCCAGATATGGACCAAAAAGCATTTTTCCTACTTGTGGTCACAGAGGTAAACGCAAAAACTGCAGTCTTTTGCGGATGGAGGACTTGAAGAGATTTCATGCAGCGTTTTGTGCGGTCAGATCAAAAGTTGCTCAAGATATGTTTTTGTTAAAATATTGCTCTGCAGATGCTCCAGAGCGACATAGGCCAGAGAATAGACAATGGAGTAAGAAAACCAGCATCTTTTCCCTGTTACTGGGCACTCATACATGCCCAGTGATAGAGTGTTTGGATTGATTGAAAGAGATGTCCAAAAAATGGAAACTCTTATTCAGCTGGAGGAGTGCCATCAGGTTTTCCAAAACTATGGTACCCTCAAAATTTTGGGAACTGACTGGACTAACTGTGATTGGAAAGCTGAAGCAAAACAAAATGTCAAAGATCCGGCTGCACTTCACTTCCAAATTTCAAAAGTTCGAAAACTTGTTTTAACTAAAATGAAATGCTCCATATCTGCAAGTGGAGAAAACAACTATAACATGAATATAGCACAGTCTTTGTCAATAACAAAGAAAGGCAAAAAGCCTATGGATATTAATCCAACATAGTTAGTTATAGGTGTCAAAGTGAAGCCCTCTAAAATAACTGACGTTGAAAAATTGCTTGTTAAGCATTATGCTGAAAACCGGAAGGAACTGCAAAAATTGCAATGGCTTAAGAAAATAATAGAAGAAAATGACACAAAATCTGAACTTCCTAAAGAAGCGTTTCATTATGACTGTGAAAATACGCCTGCTGATGAATGCAATGATGTTATTGAGATTATTTTGCAAGATAAAGACATCCAATAAAGTTTTGTTTTGACATTTGTGTTCTTTCAGTATTGGTAATATTGCTGTTTAATTAAATTTGTTTCATTTTTAATAAAAGTATTATTGAATCTGTGTATTGTTTTTTGATAATAAATGATTTTTTGTTTTACTGTTTATCAACAAACTTTTATTTTATACTCCTGATAACTAAATTACTGCAACAGTCACCAGTATCCTATCTTTGTTACAAAATCAGCCAACTCCCAATCTTGGTTACAAACATGGCCAACTCCATAATTCAGCTGCAAATTTCTGCTTATTTTCTAACTCAAGAAAGCAGATATTAGTGCTTTTTCAATTTTTAGACTACCATGCATCTACAGAAATAAATTCAAGTTGTTAGTGTGAATAATTTTATAGAAACCAGTTTCTCTGCTCTCCTGTAAAATTTTACTAAACGGAGATAGCCATCTTTGTAACCAGGCTACTCACATATATAAGTACAAAGTATACATATGCTAAAAATTATGTATAAATAGTATTTAATTGTATACATAATTTAAAGTAAGAATACTTCTATTTTCTCCTCAAACTTTTTTTTTTTTTTTTTTTAACAATTTATACAAGAAACACAAAAACAAACAAATGAAACTGAGATTGATTAAGTAGAAAAGGAATGGGACAAAAAATTATTCCATCTGAGAAACACAGAAATTATTTAAATGAATTATTAAAAATAATTAAAGGATTCATATGTCATACGACACTTTAGAACTGACAACTATAGTTGTAGGTATTATTTTACTAGGGGTGGTGAGAAACTATATTCTCTTTGTGTAGATCTCTCAAGGATCGCCATAACTGCTACATTGCACACCTGCAGAGAGTATTTCTTTCATTACTTTGGCAAGTAGACTGTAGTTACAATGAAGCTGTTTTATTTTTAATTCAAAGAGCATGCTGACTACAAAATACTGCCGGTATTGTTTTTTATGTTATGAATGAGATGTACGAAAACTGTTAGATGGGTCTGCACACTCAATTAAGAACAAAAGAAAAGGCTTGAAGCATATGGCCATGTGTGGTACATGACGATAGATGCAAGAGTCAACAAATCTGCTCCCTCCTTAGTTTCCTAAAAGCAAGAAACTGTATGAAACTACCACCAATCCTCTGCACTATCAATTTTGTTCATTTGATGGCAAAATGTTAACAGAAGAAGACAAAAGCAAACACCCTGAAAGTGCTTTGTCATTTCTGATACAATACTGGAAGAAGACACACTCAGCTATAATGTGACAGGAAATGACATCTGAATTGTAATAACACTCCTTAAATTGGAAACATACAATCTCCCTAACAAAAAATTATTAAAGCAAATAATCTCAAAAATAAAGATTATGTCTCCTACACTGTGAACAAACACGGTGTTATTTTGGTAGAATTCATGTCTCCATGCTCGACTGTGTCAGAATACACATGAAAAAGCTCCCATAGTGGTCAGAATTTTCATGGCAACAATAGACTACATAAAGTTATGAAATGGCTAATTACAGAGACAGCTGATTTCTGAATATGTTGGGAAATAGTGTAGGGAATGAAGAATCTGATATAAACTAACTTAAAACTTAAATATAACCTGAATTTTAGAATAATCCAAAGTTTGTTTGGGATCCTTCAATTCTGAATTATAAAAAACAAAAATACCTTTTAGAGTTATTGTTATTGTGACTGTCAGAGGGTGTGCTAACAGCAGTTGTATTTTCCTCTCTTCCTGTCTATCTACTCGAGACTTTTTCCTATGATGCCGTTTACTTCCTGATTCCTAAAACAACAATTTACAAAAACATTCTTAATACGGCCATTTGTTTATTTAAACAACAAGTTACGAAAACTCTCTCTCTCTCTCTCTCTCTCTCTCTCTCTCTCTCTCTCTCTCTCTCTCTCTCTCTCTCTCTCTCTCTCTGTGCGCACGCGCACGTGTGTGTGTGTGTGTGTGTGTGTGTGTGTGTGTGTGTGTGTGTGTGTGTGTGTGTGTGTGTGTGTGTGTGTGTGTGTGTGTGTGTGTGTGTGTGTGTGTGTGTGTGTGTGTGTGTGTGTGTGTGTGTGTGTGTGTAAATAGTGAATTCCCAAAATATTGTACACATGTACATATGGAAAATTGTAAATGAAAAGGATGTGTATATGTATGTATATATATATATACATATTGCAAAGATATATATTTGCATATTTGCCCAGGGTGATAAGCAATATTTTTGAACTAAAATGAATGATTTTTTAATACTACAAGTAAAGTTTCATTGTTATACAATAAATATTTTAATAGTTTTTTATATATATGATTTATAATATTTAAATTAATTATGTACATTAAATGTTTATGTTAGGCACCTGAGTATCTAGAGAACCTTGTCTCATATATGTTTACATACTTTTGTTTATATGGTTGTTTGTATATTATGATGTGTATTTTTATAATATGTATAACACGGCTAATACTAGTGAAACAGCTTCTTTTAAAAAGTGGCATTTAAATGCAAACTTCTTTTCAGTCTTTAAAGAATTTGTTTTTAATAAATCAATTGTTTTATTAGTATTTATTTATTCCATGCCACAAAATCCTTCCTCCTGTCTTCTTACATAAAAATTTATTGTGCAACAAAAGGGACTTAATGCGATGAACACAGAATCCCACAACCCAGCTGGTAGCTTAATAGTTACATGGAGTACTCTTTAGATACGCAATATATAATAAATTGTAATGTTGCAATATACATAAAATAAAAAATTGAATAGTGCGAGTTTATGAAGTTAAGTTGGAATATTCAAGAACTCAATGCCACCATATATAATCAACAGTTGCCATCTTTTCTCTGCTAACATACAACAGTAAACATCATAAAAATGTAGTGATTGTGTAGTGACTGCATTATACTGTGGCCTAAAACAGTATGTATGATTATAAAACAGTATTTATTATGTATAATTGGTCTAAAACAGTGTATTCAATAATTAGGCAAAATAGTGCTGAAATTTAATCAAAACGAATAAAATTTTCTAAATTAACATTTTTCATGTAAATAAAATAATGGATATGTGCTGTCCATTATAAAAGTGGGTGTGTGGCTACACACGTAGTAGGGTTGTCCTTTTTTGAACTTAAAATTTTATTTTCTGTAAGGTCAATGTAAATTTCCCCTCCATTAAATGGTCACCTCCTCCTTTGGTCAGCAGTCAGCCCATAACTCAGATCATAACGGGTTCATTCACTTGCTTAAACGGTCGCCTACTAAATGTTCCGTCATCTTGAATACAATGAAGCAGACAAAATAGTTTGACAATACTGATTACTAAGAATACTCAAGTAGGGTTTATACCTGACCAGTTGAAACAACCTAGCAAAATATGTCCCTGTGTACTTTTAAATTTACAAAATGTTATTTGTGACAATACTCTGTTGACGATTCCATAATGCTGAAACAGAGGTATACGTGAGCAGTTAAACACAAACATTCCGAGCTGTTAAAATGGTTATAATGTTGAACTGGTATAAATGATCTGCATGTTCTTAGCAAGTGTTCTCATAATTTTAGTGTAACAGTGTTAAAATGTGTAACAAATTAAGACTGTGTATTAATTTAGAAACCAAGCGAAGTGTTATTTTTGAAAGTGATAAGGGTATTTCAGCAATGAAACTTATCGCAGTTTTTAAATGTGAACACAAATTAACAATATAATAAAAAGTAAAGACACAATTTAATAAGAGTGGGAATCCAATACGAAACTGGGAATAAAATGAAACTGTGAATCAAAATGTGGACAAGTTAATGAAATTACGAGTGGTTTAAATGTGCTCACATACAAAAAATTCCCAGTTAGTTGAAACATGTTTTTGGGAGAAGGCACTTGAAACTGCTACTGTAATTAGAATCAAAAATTTTGTAGCAACTAATGAGTGGCTGGAGTGTTTAACAAGGAGGAACGATATATCGTTCAAAACAATTTGGATGAAGGTGTGGATGAACCTGTTAATGAAGTCAGCGACTGGAAAGACAGACAGGTTACCAAGTAGTGTGGCAGAATGTGTGACAGTACAAAAAGTCTGATATAAAAAGTATGGTATGCAAGGTAGTAAATTATGGTATTTCGATGTTTTTAAAGTAATTTCTATGGGTAATACGATTTCCCTTGGTTTTTGTCTACAACGACGCAGATCCGAAACAACAAAATAATTTCAAGGACAGCAGTGTACGTGCAGATAAAAAGACTTATAATGGTTACAGCCACTAATAACGGCGCTTCATACTTCTGTTTCATTGGTCGAACACGCCAAACGTCATTAAAACAACAATGACGTGATTAAAATACGTAACTAACAAGGCGATTATATAACAAGAGACAAAGAACGATGACGTTTACTCACACACACATACGTAAAATTTGCATAGTATCTGCCCCAGTCTGCAGAAATTCATCATGGCGATAACACGCTAACAATTGTGCTGGCCTGAAACTGTCAGCTTAAGTGCTTTAAAGAATTAACAATGTAATCAAAATGTAAACCAGTGTTAACTACAAAAAATCTAGACAGTGTGAAGTAATATTTTTCAAAAGTATAAGTAGAATCAGTGTATTCAGAAAGATGTAACCACTCCGTTTTGGAATCAACATGTGACCCGCTGCCAGAACTTCTAGTCTACTTACAAGGGAAGTGGCAACCCAAAATTTTATTTAAAGAGCTCTTTTAATTAGAAAATTACAGTTATTATGTGTACACAATCAAAAGTAAATTAAAAATTGTCTGTATGGATGTGAGAGAGAGCGGTGCGTGAACGTTAAATGTCGACTTCTAAATGGGGGTTGGTTTGCGTTAGCGATAATTAAATATAATAAAAGTCAAATGACCATGAAACTAAGGCATAGTCAGTAAACAGAATTGGATGAATTAGTGGTTAATCAAACATAAAGGAGTTTTATAGCAAAGGGCCGATATAAGGAATGGCCGCCATGTTAAAATGTTATACTGTGTACACGCTTAACTAAATTACTGAATAAATTAAGATTAATGGTAACTGCTTCAAATAAACGTATTCTCATTTCTGTGACCATCTCTGTCAGCAATCTCGCTGAGTTGAATCCTTGGACCTTAGGTAATTATAAAAACAACAAGATCGAAGCGACCAGATTCTCAACTTATGGTAAGTACCATAATTATGGTGTACGTGACGCACGTGCTTCATTCAAGTCATGTAAACAGACCTGAATATAGGTTACTGGATATTTCCTATTACAAATACATTAATATTCATTATTATTTAAATAAAGTGAAATATCACAAATGGCTGCCCGAACTGGTGACTATATAAAAATACATTAATGTATTTTATATAATAAGCCTGAATGGTGGCAGAGTGGACATTGAAACTGAGAATACGGTTGTAGGTTAGGTGGTAACGATAATATAAAGCGACAAACCATTAACAATTTTTTATAATGGCAGAAAATAAAGAAAATAGTTCCTTATTAAGCATAACTGATAGTACGAATAACAGTCAAATAAGTATGACAGAATCAATAGTCATGAGTGAAGGAGTTGTTCACTCAACACCAGTCCCAAATAACAGGGCTGAAAACAACGAAATTATGAAAATGATGCAAATGCTTTTCAATACACAGAACAATAAGTTCGATGAGAAATTCAGCAAACTTGATGAGAAATTCAGCAAACTTGACGAAAAATTTAACGAACAAAACAGCGAAATTAGAGGAATCCAGAGTAATTTTAATGTAAAATTTGACGAAATAAAAAATGAAATCAAAAAACAAAATTTTAATTTTGATAAACGAATTGATGAAATGCACGCACGTTTCGATAAAACGGAAGAGAAAATAGTTGCATTAGTTAATGAGAAGTTTGATAGACAAAAGAATAAAGTAGATGAAAATTACGAGAGTAAAATGGGGGTAGAGAATAGTAGAGAATCAGATAAATTGAATGAAAATAAAGACAAGGTAAGTAGTGGTGAGAATTATGATAATAGAATTAAAAATATGGTGTTAGAAAACAATTGTGTGAGTATTGAGAGTGGTGATAAAAGTATAATGGGAGTAGAATTTGATAAGGAAGTGATAAAAAGTGTTGATGAATTAGAGAGAAAGTATAGAGAGAATTTACAGATAAAGGGGTTGCAGGGGGTAAATTTTTCCTGTAATGTAGTGGGGGGTGAAGAAATGGCTTCACGTGAGTATGTGAAAGATGATAGGTCTACAGATAAATTTCCCTTGGTTTTTTGTGCACTTCACAGGTGGTGCTGTAATGATAAGTTAGTATCCCCTGCATGTTTTGAGAGAGAGTGTGTAGCTTGGTATGATGGTGAGAAATGTTTGGAGAGAGAGACAGAGAGAGAAATAGAGGTATTTAAAGTAAAGAGAAATTATGAAGAATTCATAGAAAGGCTAGGCATAGAGAGAAATAATAATGATGAGTACTTACCTTACAATGACATTGAGATAGCAGTAGATGAGGTTAACAATGATAATATAACTTACCTAATGTTAACAGATAATACCAACGGAGACAGGACAATAACCAATCATGACAGGTTGTATGATGAATTGATAGGTAATAACCCTATTAATGACGACGGTTTTGTAAAATATAAGAATTTAAATAAGTGTTATATTAATGATGTTAATATAATGTATTTAATAAAAAATAAATTGTACAGACCAAAGATAAGACTATTATTTGACGATGGAGGCTAATTATTCTTATTGTGTTATGAACATTTAATTATGTGGACAGTGTTTTTTCAGGATGGACTGATTATGATTGATTTATGGTAAATGATAAGATGATAACGTGGATTGTATATTTTTGTGTATATTAATGTCAGTGTATTTTTGTTGTTGTGTATTTTATGTATTTTTTATGTAAACAGGTATTGTAGAATTTTAAATAACTGAAGGAAGTTTGATGATTTTGAAATAATTATGAGATTCAGATTCTAATGGTTAGTAAATGATTAAGTATGATTATGTATTTGGATATTGAGAGGTATTGTTGTTAGTAGATAAGTGATGAATTTTCTAATAGTATATTATGTGAAATGTTGTAAAGAGGTTTGGGTGATAGTGATAAATAAGGGCATTGGAGTTAGTCAAATAGAGTTAATGGGAGTTAGGGAAAATAAAGTGTTGAGATGCTGATAATATATAAAGAGGTGTTAGATATTTTAGGGACACAGTGGTTAGTGATTATATGTAGAGTTGAGCAATGTGGATGGTAATTATATTTGTTGTTGATGGTGATATTTTGTAATAAGAGTATTGGTGTAGGAGTCTGCAACGAGAGATGTTGAGACAGGAAGGGACCGTTTAGCGCCGGAAAGGGTTACCTGAAAGGGTCAGGAACCGATAAGGGAATGAGTTGGTTAGAGGGAATACACACATACTAGTACAAAAAATGAGCGGTGCCAGAGGTTTTAAATGGGATTTGTGAAGGGGGTTATTATAGAGATATTGGTGTCATATTATATTAATGGTTAGAAGCGGTTGTTAGTAGTAGAAAAGAGGTGAGTAAGGTTAGATTGACGAATACCAAAATAAGATAGAGAAAAAATGAATAATAGAGAGTCGCCCAAACTAGTAAGGATAAAAAGGGTTAGAAAAGGAAAATTCATAGTAGGAAGGTGATGTAACTGAAAGGTAAGGTAAATGGAAAGGTAATGATAAATTTGAAAATTTGGTGTATAGAATCTAAATGAATGTTAAATGATAAAAGTTAATAGAGAATTGTTGATAGTAATAATGTTATAAAGTTCTGCAACAAGTTATGTAAATATGAATTAAGTAATGTGAATTGTTCAATGTTAGTGTTTAATGCTTATGATGTACAATGTTTTATTGTGTTTTATTATGTTGATAATAGTGTGTGTGGATAGGAGGTTACTACCAGGATAGTAATGATTATAATATTAAAATTTTGTGAAGGTTGTCAATTCTCTAGAAATGATTCTGTTATAAAGAAAGTTAAACATAAGAAAAGATCGTAAAGAAATTATAAAGCTTTAAAGTTGTTTGCCATGATATAGATAATGTAAGAGTATATGAAGTAAAATATTAGAGTTAATGGTTGTTGCTAAAGCAGTAAAATACATTGTTTGTCTAGTTTAAGAGCGATTGTTTTCATGTGATAAAGAGAATGAATATAATTGACAGGAGTCAGAAGGGTGTACTAGATACCGGATTGTTAAAAAGAGAAGTAATTTTCTATCTTAATTCTTGATATACATTGTTGAAACTTGTGTAATTAAGCAAACCAATGCCCCAAAACGCAAACCAACATACTAAGAGGAAACATATCAGTTGTGGATATGGATATAGAGAAGGCCACTATTTTAAAATTTTGTATTGGATGTTTCAGAGTTTTATGGTGTGGTGACCGCAGTCCTGAGCTGGCCGGTGCGTCAGAACAGGAGCGTAAAGTCCTCATGGCCTTATGGTGTAGGGATCTCTCTGGAGAAGTCCAGTAAGGTCAGAGGGTGCGAACCTCATCATTGGACCAAGGGTAAGTGATTGAATTTTTTTTTCTAATAACACTACAGGGGGTTGTGGCTCCATATCTGAGCTGATCCTTTTAGAGAGGTGTGAATGAGTCAATGAAAGTTTTTGTGTCTCGACACAAAACCTTTCATTGAGGGGGTTTTGTGACAGTACAAAAAGTCTGATATAAAAAGTATGGTATGCAAGGTAGTAAATTATGGTATTTCGATGTTTTTAAAGTCATTTCTATGGGTAATACGATTTCCCTTGGTTTTTGCCTACAATGACGCAGATCCGAAACAACAAAATAATTTCAAGGACAGCAGTGTACGTGCAGATAAAAAGACTTATAATGGTTACAGCCACTAATAACGGCGCTTCATACTTCTGTTTCATTGGTCGAACACGCCAAACGTCATTAAAACAACAATGACGTGATTAAAATACGTAACTAACAAGGCGATTATATAACAAGAGACAAAGAACGATGACGTTTACTCACACACACATACGTAAAATTTGCATAGTATCTGCCCCAGTCTGCAGAAATTCATCATGGCGATAACACGCTAACAATTGTGCTGGCCTGAAACTGTCAGCTTAAGTGCTTTAAAGAATTAACAATGTAATCAAAATGTAAACCAGTGTTAACTACAAAAATCTAGACAGTGTGAAGTAATATTTTTCAAAAGTATAAGTAGAATCAGTGTATTCAGAAAGATGTAACCACTCCGTTTTGGAATCAACATGTGACCCGCTGCCAGAACTTCTAGTCTACTTACAAGGGAAGTGGCAACCCAAAATTTTATTTAAAGAGCTCTTTTAATTAGAAAATTACAGTTATTATGTGTACACAATCAAAAGTAAATTAAAAATTGTCTGTATGGATGTGAGAGAGAGCGGTGCGTGAACGTTAAATGTCGACTTCTAAATGGGGGTTGGTTTGCGTTAGCGATAATTAAATATAATAAAAGTCAAATGACCATGAAACTAAGGCATAGTCAGTAAACAGAATTGGATGAATTAGTGGTTAATCAAACATAAAGGAGTTTTATAGCAAAGGGCCGATATAAGGAATGGCCGCCATGTTAAAATGTTATACTGTGTACACGCTTAACTAAATTACTGAATAAATTAAGATTAATGGTAACTGCTTCAAATAAACGTATTCTCATTTCTGTGACCATCTCTGTCAGCAATCTCGCTGAGTTGAATCCTTGGACCTTAGGTAATTATAAAAACAACAAGATCGAAGCGACCAGATTCTCAACTTATGGTAAGTACCATAATTATGGTGTACGTGACGCACGTGCTTCATTCAAGTCATGTAAACAGACCTGAATATAGGTTACTGGATATTTCCTATTACAAATACATTTATATTTATTTAAATAAAGTGATATATCACAAATGTGAATTAAATGACATTTACAATGTTGATGAGACTGGATTATATTTTAAGGTGTACCAAATGGATCATGAACACTACAAAATAAATCGTGTAAAGGTGGAAAAATGGTTAAAAATAATACTAACGATAATGTTATGTTGTAGTGCTGATGGTGAAAAAGAGTAACCGTTAGTTATCGGAAAATCATTAAAACCAAGGAGGCAATCATTCAAGAATTTGGAGGCAACATTGTAACGGTACAGAAATGGGAATTTTATTTTATATAAATCTGTATTTAATTCAGTAATTCAATAGTTAACTGCACCTGTAAGGAGCCTCCAGTACAGCAATGCCCATTGTTAGCCAAAACAATTGCCAGACGCATTGCGTAACCGCCAGCAGCAGCCTTGTGACACAGTCTCCAGTCTGCAGTGTGTCATTAGAGAGTGAACAGTAGTAAGCAGTATCAGCCAGTAAAGTTTGTTAATTAAAAAACAGTGGTCTCGGGTTTACAAGATAGGCCGTTAAAATAAATCCGGCCTATCTAAGAAAGTGTGTAAACATTCAAAAGTATTAAAAGTGTACAAATCATAACGTGCGGCCAGTTCCATTGCAACGCACGGCTGAGCGGCCAGACAATCAGCAGACAGTTACCAGAACAAAAACGGTAGCCTCGGACGAGTTCTTGGTAGGCCGAAAATTACAAAAGTAGGCCTACCAAGTAATATAAAATGACGTAAGGTAATAATAAACTGTGTTCGGAGTGGAGAGTGACTAGTGAAAACAGTTCCGGATAATATAGTGTACAACATTTGGATATTACGCAAATAGGTAACAAGTGTAAAGACAGTTTCATTTGGCCAAAACATTATAATTAATAAAGAGCTCATTAATTAAATACGAAGTTTTAAAAAAGAAATGTAAATTGAGCGAGTGTGTGTATGGGTTATTAAAAGTACTGGCTCAACTAGAAAGATGTAGTAGTCGTAGTCTATACAAAATTATTGGACTAAAATTAGTAAACATTTTAAATATAAAGAAAACGTAATAATCAATGATAGAGTATTTAATTAAAATAAAAAGAGTAATTAAAAGGTTCATTCTTCTATAAACATGTGTTAGTGTAGTTATTTCGCCGTAAACCATTTCCTAGTTTTCTGTGCTGACAACTCGTTTAACGTAATTGGGATTCTTCTGATATATAAGGGTAGTCAGATAGCGGGATTTTTTATAAGGGCAAGAGTGTAGAAGGTTTCGATATTTAACCTTTAGAAAAAATATCGTGGCGACCTGGGCAGTTTTACCCAGGATAAGGTAAGTTTTACGGGGACCATGACGGTAAGTAAAATTCTGGCAGCGGTAAGTATTGTTTTATGATGAGTGTATTATTTAAATATAAGTGCAAAAGGTGAGGAACATCACAGCGACGCCCCTGCCAGGATGTTCGTATATAAAAATTTATAGGAACTAGACCTGTTTTAAAGCACAGAAAGTAGGAAGTGGTAACGGCGTATTTGTAGAAATAATCGTATATATATTTACGTTATAAAGAGGTTATGTTTTGATAGGGTTATTGTGTTTACGTGTCCTGTTGACAATGATTGTGTTAGGTGTTTTGATTTTTTAGGATAATAGTGGTTTTTTATATACAAAGAGTATATTATAAATAAATTTTTGAACATGGCCAAGGCACAAGAAAATAAAATGAGTGGGTTGGAGGTCCATTCGACCCCAATCCCAGTTCAAAATAGAGAATCAAGTAAGTCAGATGAAATAGATGACCCAGGGATTCATGTAACCCCACCCGTAATGAATCAAAATAAACAATCTGAGGACAATGATATGATAAAAATGATGCAATTGCTTTTCAAAGAACAGAAGAGTGATTCTGATATTAAATTCCAGGAGTTAAAGAGTGATTCTGAGGTTAAATTTAATACAATTCATAGCAAATTCTATGAGTTAAAGGGCGATATAAATAATATTGACCAAAAATTTGATAAGCGCTTATATGATATGAAACAACAGAGTGTTAAGTTAGAAGACAACATTAATAAACGTTTAAATGAGACGAATGAATGTTTCAATACATTTAAAGAACAAGTGGTAGAACAAATTGAGAAACAAATACAAAAGGTAATTGAAAATTTTGAGTGTAAAACAAATGAGAATTATAATATGTGTAAAAACGTGGTAGTTGAGAATAAGAAGATTAATGTTGAGAGTGATGAAGATTTTGTTGAAGTAGAGTTTAGTAATGAAGTGTTGCTAGCAAATGTCAATGAGAATGAGAGAGAGTGTGAAGACAGTTTAAGTGTAGAGGGTGAAGAGAGGGCAAATTTGTCTGGTGAGATGGGTGAAGAAAATGCTTCACTAGTATTGTTGGAGGACAAAGGTTCCTCCTTAGTTTTTGTAAAAGACAAAAGGTCTTTGACTTGTTTTTGTGTATCTGGTAAAGCCAGATGTTGTAATAATGTTGTGTTGCCCTCTGTATGGAATGAGAAATGTTGTGATAAATATTGTAATGAGAGAATTAAAGAAAGAAAAACCGAAATATTCAAGTTGAATAGAAATTATGAAATACTAGTACAGAATTTATGTATGGAGAGAGAGGAGCAAATTGATTTGCCCGTTAACATAGAGTTTGATAATTATTTTGATGAATATGGTAATAATAATGCAATAGTAATAACAAAAAACACTGACGGAGACTTTACAAAGAATACTGATGTTGACCTGGTATATGATTATTATGGTAAAATGAATAAACTGAAATGTTACGGTTACTATACACAAGATAACCGTATGTGGAATGCAAATCAAATTGAAAATTGTTATTTGCAACCCAGACTAATTTTTGAAGATGGTGGCTGAGCCTTAAATTCACAAATGAACAATTTTAAACAGTTTGTTTGTTCTGACCCCGCAACCCTGGACATTGAAGTGTGATAAAACTGAATAATTAATGATGAAGAATTGTAAATATATGTTGTATACAATTAATTGTGTATATAGTAAAATGTTAGGTATATGTGTATGTAATTGAAATTGGTGTGATTGTAATAATATTAATATGTTGCAGCCTAAATAAATAACAAAAATAATTTGGAATGAGTTGTAATTATTGTACTTAGTGAAAGTATTTAAAAATGTTGTTTTCAATAATTGATCTAATTAACATAATTTGAAATATTTAAATATTTTGCTTGACTTAAATGTTATATGGTTGAATTTTTCTAATGAGTTTAAATTGTTTAAACAAATGTTAAATTGTTTGATATGAAATAACATTGTTGTTAAATGTTTCAGAGGTTACACGGAGATATTGGTGTGTGTGTGGTGTGTATTTTGTAGGTGGATAATGTATTGTAAGTATAAAGTTCATTATACCAGTCAGATAGAATAAAATGCTTACAGGTGTGAAAAGAGTTTGTCAATAATAAAAATGAATTGAAATAATGGTATTAAATAGAAATTGTAATTAAAAGAGAAATAATAATTGAAAGGTGAATTAAAATATATCTGATCTGAATTGGAATAAAAAATTTAAGAGACAAATATGTTATCTAAAAGATTTACGAAAAAATTGAAAAGTGCAGTATAGGTGTTAGAGGTGATGTAACCAGAATGTTTAGACTGTGAGTGTTGAGACTGAGAGTGTTTATATGAAAACAAACCTGGCACATAACTGTTCATATAAACAGGGGTGCTGTATGTTGAGACTAATGTATACAGTCATGCTGAATTGACAATAACAAAACTGTTGTAGTCTGCTGAACAATTGCCAGCAGGAAATTACTATTATGAAAGAAAAAGACATACCATATGTGAAGAAAGGAATGTAAATTTTTGAATAATGTAGGGAATATTTTTGTAGGGCCTTTTTGTAAAATGTAAGCAAAACAAATGAAATTGTTTTGAACAAATAAAATAATAATGAGGTAATTATTGTAACTTAGAGTTTGAGAAATTAAATTAAATTAAATCAATTTGGTAATTAAATTAATTGGAAAGAGGATTTTAATAACTAATTTAAATTTATTCTGATTCAAACTTCAAATGTAATTGTAAAATAAATGAAATATGTACTTTCATTATTTAATTTCATTAAACAAAATTTTTGTTTAGCCTATATAAATATAGTAGTCAAGTGGATATAATTTGTATTTTAGGTACTATTACTGTGAGTTAATGTAATCATGTATAATTAATGTGTCATTTTGGATGTGCAATATTGTACGGGGAATATTATTCAGTTTAACTGGAATTTATGTGTACCATTGTAAACCAATATTGTTTTATTAATACTATTGTTTAGGGTCTATAATATAAAATGAGCCAGTACGTTGTCAATGAACCAGTACGGCTAAGAGGAAACGAACCAGTTGTGGGATATGGAGTGATGGAAGGCCGTTTGTCAATTTTTTAATTCCATGTTATAAAGTCAGGCGATACTGGGTCGGGTATCTGTTCGATTTTTCGGTGTTGGGATCTCGAACAGAGAAGTCCAGTAATATCGGATGGGTGCTGTCACAGTCGCCAGACTAGGGGGGTAAGAACCCATGATTTAGTAGAGTGTTCAGGGGGGTTGCGGCGCCATATCCTCACTGATCCTCTTAGGTTTAGGCAATAAGAGTTTGAATGCTCCGGCTTTCAACCTCTTATTGGGGGGGTATTGTAACGGTACAGAAATGGGAATTTTATTTTATATAAATCAGTATTTAATTCAGTAATTCAATAGTTAACTGCACCTGTAAGGAGCCTCCAGTACAGCAATGCCCATTGTTAGCCAAAACAATTGCCAGACGCATTGCGTAACCGCCAGCAGCAGCCTTGTGACACAGTCTCCAGTCTGCAGTGTGTCATTAGAGAGTGAACAGTAGTAAGCAGTATCAGCCAGTAAAGTTTGTTAATTAAAAAACAGTGGTCTCGGGTTTACAAGATAGGCCGTTAAAATAAATCCGGCCTATCTAAGAAAGTGTGTAAACATTCAAAAGTATTAAAAGTGTACAAATCATAACGTGCGGCCAGTTCCATTGCAATGCACGGCTGAGCGGCCAGACAATCAGCAGACAGTTACCAGAACAAAAACGGTAGCCTCGGACGAGTTCTTGGTAGGCCGAAAATTACAAAAGTAGGCCTACCAAGTAATATAAAATGACGTAAGGTAATAATAAACTGTGTTCGGAGTGGAGAGTGACTAGTGAAAACAGTTCCGGACAATATAGTGTACAACATTTGGATATTACGCAAATAGGTAACAAGTGTAAAGACAGTTTCATTTGGCCAAAACATTATAATTAATAAAGAGCTCATTAATTAAATACGAAGTTTTAAAAAAGAAATGTAAATTGAGTGAGTGTGTGTATGGGTTATTAAAAGTACTGGCTCAACTAGAAAGATGTAGTAGTCGTAGTCTATACAAAATTATTGGACTAAAATTAGTAAACATTTTAAATATAAAGAAAACGTAATAATCAATGATAGAGTATTTAATTAAAATAAAAAGAGTAATTAAAAGGTTCATTCTTCTATAAACATGTGTTAGTGTAGTTATTTCGCCGTAAACCATTTCCTAGTTTTCTGTGCTGACAACTCGTTTAACGTAATTGGGATTCTTCTGATATATAAGGGTAGTCAGATAGCGGGATTTTTTATAAGGGCAAGAGTGTAGAAGGTTTCGATATTTAACCTTTAGAAAAAATATCGTGGCGACCTGGGCAGTTTTACCCAGGATAAGGTAAGTTTTACGGGGACCATGACGGTAAGTAAAATTCTGGCAGCGGTAAGTATTGTTTTATGATGAGTGTATTATTTAAATATAAGTGCAAAAGGTGAGGAACATCACAACATTACCGGACATTATTTGGTATGCTAACAAAAAAGCGTGGATGACATCTGACATATTCGAAGATTGGCTGCAAGAATTTAATGAAAAATGCAAAGTCACTGCATAATTTTATTGTTGGATAATGCAACATGTCATCCAGTTTCATCACTGTCAAATATCACACTCTTATTTATCTCACCAAACACATCTCATCTTCAGCCACTGGATCAAGGAATAATTCTGACATTTAAACTTTTTTATGGAAAGAGTTATTCGGCCCACTGTGTCCCGTATGGATCACAGCAATTGAGCACTTGACCTAGCAAAGAGAATCACTGTCCTCGATGCAGCATCCTGGATCAAGATGGCCTGGAACAAGGTTTGCTGCTACCACCATTACGAAGTGTTTACAAAATGTTGCATTCAAATTAGTGACACTAATCTGTAGGCACAAGATCATGAATTACATGAAGTTTTCCCAGAACTTCAGATTCTTGCTACAGTTTCTGGATTGCCATATGATGACAATGTGCAAATGGCAATGCTGTGATGATCTCGAGGTCAACTGGGAGGATCGACGTCACGAAGATTATAAAGGTAGGTCAGAAAAATTTTTGTATTTACAATCGACACTTTTTAAATGAACGATTAAAATCTCTACTACTCCATGATATGGACTTCTACAATACAGTAATTCTTCTGTTTTTTGCAGAAATGGGTAATAAATTTCAGAGTGAAGAAGGAGAAGAAATTAAAGAACTGCCAATGAGTTTATAAGTGTTACAATCTCCTAAGAGGATCAAAGATATTTGTGTTACTCCCGACAAGGAATGTGGTGAGAATGCTGTGGAACAGTATAGCAAACTTTACTGTTTGGTCAAAAATTATCCAATTTACAAGAAAACTGCTACAGCCAAACAAAAAACTTTAAAAGACTATTTTCAAAGTATAATCTTTACCAGTCTGTTGTAATGTGTTTTTACTCCAAACATGCTGTAAATAGGAATGCAGCTGCAAGTGCATAATAAAATAATATAGTTGATCAACCATATTTAATATACAGTTTTGTTAGTATTGACACCAACCCCTTTATTAAATGGCCACCTCTCTAGCGGCCACATGTTGCAGAGATCCAAGTGTGGCCGCTAAAGACAGGTTTTACTGTAATATTTCAAGCTGACTCAATTTATGCTATTCCCAAAAACATTTTGCCTGAATGTCGAAAAGTTTTTGAAATATCTTTAAACCATTAGAAATTCGACTAACTGTGCATCAGATATACAGATATAGGAAGTGTGACCAAGTGGTATTGCCTGCCTTTTTTGTTGCATAGCAACATTTTTTCAATGTCGACTATTCCAGCAGGATTGACTAAAACCTCTTTTTGTTTTGGAGGTAAGTAAACTAAATTAAAAGTGAAAGTAAGCAGAGAAGTGAGCAAATAGAATGTAAATCTTACAATGCTGTGTAAGAGAGAGACTATGAAAGAGTGTTAAATACAAAGTGCTGATATTGGATTGACGTTGGATAGTTACTAGAATAGCTATAAGTTGTGACTCATAAAAAAGTTTTCAATTAATGGGAATCTTTCATGTCAAAATTAATATCTCATCCAAGATAATTAATTCAGCATTGCCTCGTGGTGAAATATAGAACAGACTGATAAAGTTAGCACAAAAGAATAATTTTTTGTAATAACTGTGTAAAATAAAACTAATGAAACTTTAAAAAGAGAATTATGAATTTTGTAAGATTTTGGGAAGGAACTACAACTATTGTATGCATTCAATTAATCTGTTTTACTTTGGTTGGAATTGTAATTGTAATTTACATTGTAAAGAGAAATTCTAAATTAGAATCTACATAAAACCATGCATATCAAAACAAACATGAGTTACGTTCTCTTAGTGTCACCTTACCTTCACCTAACCTGTGCTGGGCGGGTTTGTGCAACAGATCTGGATTGTAATTTCCTAAAGGGAATTTTACTGTTGTTTAGTGTTTTTGTTTGTTTTATTTAACAGGGACAGTGAAGCGGTTCTTATGTGCTGTCTTTACAAACATGAGAGATGACCCTGGTTTTCAGTTTTTGTATTTTAACAGTAAGTATTGAGGGGGGGTTCTCGACTGTTACAAGATAGAGGGGGCTATAAATTAGGAAAATATATAGTATTTCACTATACAGCTCCACACTTTACAATTAAAGTTGAATGCAGTTACAATTTTACTACTTACAATAAAATTATATCTAAAAATTTCTCTGATACTGTGAACAGGAAAAATATGACTTTGCAAAGCAGCAACAGAAAAATATCCCACTTATGTTAAAACATTTGAGATTTGCAACGGGTTGTTTTCGGTCTTGTAACCGAGAAATTTTATTTAGTGAATTCAGTTATTCAATTTGTTGTCAGTGAAGTGTATTGAAATTCATAAATACACTAAAAATAATGCATTTTTTCAAATGTGCATACTTGGGGCCTGGACAAATGGAGTATACACACTTCTACACACCGAGTGATCGCAACAGAAAATCTTATTGAAATTCTGGTCTCAGCCAATTACTAAGATACAAAATTGTTGGTCTTGAATGGTTACGAAGTTACTGGGAGTATGCCTTAAGCATTCAGTCATCAGCTAGCCAGCATAGTACGCAGACATAAGTCCACTTACTAAACTGTCAGTGCCTGTGGGACAACTATGTGATATAATCAATACAACATGGTTTTAATGGGCTATTAAACAGGTTAGTTAGAAATTTAGTAAACCTTTTCATTAAAAGGGGATACTGTACAAGTTTCAAAAGTGACAAAATAAAAAAAGAAACAAAATGGATTCAACATACTCGCAATTTCTGATTGTGAGTACACAATACATAAAGAGGAGAGGTTTGTAAAAAAAACGCTGACTGCATTAAAAGAGTTAATGGTAGTTGTTAGTAACTATGTATAATCACTAATGTACTAAACTAAGGCAAAGTACAAAAAATGGGGTTATCCATATACAAAGCCAGAATGTACATAGTGTTCAATAAATAATTTTGTTTACACAATTTATTGTATACAAATCTGCCAACAAGCTGTTTGTTGTTTTCAATTTTAGTTTCCAAATAACCTCAAAATTTCCGTGTTCAGATTTATAAGTATGTGAATGATTAACCCGTCTATATACCCATTTTAGTATACAATTGCGTAATTATGACAATTATGATTTTTTTTGTTTTATGCTACATAAAGAGGGTTTTTAATCACACTGGTCAACAAAAATGTATCTGACTCGAAAAGTCACTTCTTATTCATTTTAGTTTGTAAAAAATAAATATGACCTTAAAAAGGCTCAGTTAGCTATTAGCTTAGATTGGCTTAGAGATATGGCCCATTTATGAATAATTAAATATTTTTATGAGTAACAGAATTTTTACATTTAGAGGTTGGCAAACCTGACTACCACAATGACTTGCCAATTCAATTTAGTTTTCTTCTTTTTACCTTGTAAGGTTAATAGTTATTAGTGATATTCCTTTTATTTTTTAGAGTCTTGTGAGTACAATTCCCATCAAAACTCCAAGATGCCCTGCAAATGTGTTAATGGTGTTGATAACTTTTGTTATATTTGTGGTGAAGTGACATTTTCTGCCCAGAAACGCCCTATTACACCACTTGTGGAAATAGCCTACTATCACTATTTTGGAGTCAAGACAAGGGATATCTTGACAAGCTCTGGGCACCTCACATTTGCTGCAACACGTGTTCAGTAAATTTTCATAGTTGGTTGAATAAAAAAGGATGTTCAATGCACTTCTTCACTGTCCCAATGATTTGGCGGGAGCCAACAAATCATACGGATGACTTATTTCTGTATGATTCCTCCTCTTAAGCATGCCATGTCAAGAAAAAAGAAGTTGACTTTGGAATACCCAAACATTCCATCAGCTATCCGTCCAGTCCCATATGGAGATGATATATCATCTGCAGGTTGATGAAGGTGGGGACAGCGGAAGGGAGGATACACATAAACCTTCAACATCACAGTATCCTGATTTGTGCCACATCCATAAGAAGGGATCTTTGTTGGCCCACAAATTCGTGAACTTCTGAAAGACCAAAATTCAAGCAAGTCCTCACTGGCAACCAGAAAGTAGCTTGGGAAGCCTTTGAGGATGTTGTACATGGGTTTTTGGGTAACAGAAGAGTTGAAAACTATGCTGACATAGTGAACAACCTTTTAGAGAAATACATTGAATTAGGCTGTAACAAGTCACTCAAAATTCACTTTCTCCATTTACATTTAGACTTTTTCCCTGACAAATGTGGTGCAGTGAGTGACAAGCACAGTGAGCAATTTCATGAAGATATTTCAGCAATGGAGTGAAGATATCAGGGTAGGTGGTACATGTCTATGCTGGTAGACTACTGTTAGACAGTGAAGAGATGCCCCACAACAGGATTATACGCGGCAAGAGAAGAGAAGGAGATTGATCATATGAGTTAGTCACCATAATAAATTGTAACCTCTGAACTATATTGTTTTTATAAACAACTTCTAACAGCTATACATATTTCATGAACTCAATATTTTTTTTATTAAACTTTAATTCTTTTCAGCTGCGTATAGTGCAAGTAGTGTATCTCAAACACTAGAGCTAATAAAATTATTTTGATGTCATTTTTGTTTTTCTGGACCCAAAATGGGTAAGATTTGACTATTTTCATTTGGGTAATTGGTTATTTCATACCAACTTTACAAATGTAGTCAGTGAATCTGATTTTTGTTTTTATTTTGGGGTAGCTTTTTGAAAGGGGGCATACTTCTTTTATGCTGTTGAAGATTCTAAAGCATAATAGTATAAATAATTTACATAGATTATTATACTACAAAAATAAGGTGGAATTCTATACCTCTTGGTTGTCAGAGTCAGAGTCATCACTTCCTGAAGGTTCAATTACTGTCCTCTTTAATCTCTGAGCTTCTTCTTCATCGCCATTTATTATCACGGATGTTGTTTTACCTATAGCAAACGTTAAACATCAAATTTATCTATTAAACTCTTCTATATACACACATCTTTAAAAAACACATAATTTTACAAATATGTTTTATGTGCCCACATAATGGTGTCACATGTTTTAATCACTGTGCACAATTTTAAAATTTAACTGCTAGCTATCTCATAATTCTGCTACTACAGAACTGTTTTGATATAATACTAATTGTAGTTACATTTAATATAACATACACTGAACATATAAATTATAACAATTTTTAATACGCAAAAAATAAAAATGCATGTTTAATTTAAAAATTCCTGACAAAACTGAAAACAGTTTATTGGTTTGTACCACTTTTATATCTTAGATTATGTATTAGTATTTACAATATAATATTCTTTTACAGAAACAATAACAATATTCTTTTATTCTTTCTCAAATAAAAGTTTCTTTAATTTTATACATTACACACACATAAATATAATGCAGAACACTATAATAATACAATAAGATTTAGGGATACACATTAACAATGGTAACACTGACTTCAGGTCATATATAAGTTATATACAGAGTTTTGATAAAACTGGTACACTTTACAAAAAGTTCACTTACTAACAACTCATTGTACTTCATTCATAAAGTATTTAATTTATATTTTACTTTTACATTTTTATACAAATCTACAGAACAAAACTTCACCTTACCACAAAAAATTTCTTTTCCTTTTTGTTTCACATAATTCAAAATGTTTAAAGAGGTGTGGTTTAAATGAATAAAGTTGTCCTCAGTTGGCCTTAATTTTGATTTCTTCTTATATAGCCACAGGTAAATATAATGATCCTTGTTTAAAGACCATTAAGATACAAGGTATGTTTCAAAAGAACTGACTGTGAATTAAAAGTGAATGGCAGCAATGAATCATATCACACATATGCATTAAAATTTTAGCTGCCTCATCAGTTAGCTGTCAGATGTTTTGTCACAAGTCTATTCTTGTTTGTCTTTCTTGTGACATTGATTCATGTTGGCTACAACTAATATAATCCTACTAGTTGTGAAGTTCAGGATGTGATTCAATTTCTCAATATGAAAGGTGGTAAAGCTTTCAAAATTCCATGTGAACTGTGAAATTTATGGACCTACTGTCATGAGCAAAGGTAAGGTAATGTGGTGTTGTCATGAGTTTAATGATCGCCACACAAATATTCATGATGAAGAGAGGAGTGGAAGGCCTAATGTTCAGATGATGTTTCTGAACAAGTTAACCCCAAACGTTTGAGAAACTGATAGTTACAATTGGTGTTGAACTGGAATTTCCACACATTTTATAGAGAATTGTACCCATAGAATGGTTACTGCAAAACTAGACTATCATACACTGTGTACAAAATGGATTACAAAAATGTTGATTGATGTGCAAAAAAACAAAGGACAGCATCTGCCCTAAAAGAAAGGAAGGATAAATTTATTATCACTCCTAAAAATGTTTTTATGTGCGGACTGACAACTGGATTGTGGGCTCCCATTGCAAGAGGTCCAAGGTCCGACTTTTGGCCTTCTGCATACAGCCAAGAGGAGTGGTAAAGAGGGGTTTGTAGAAAGCAGACAGCTACTGTTTCTTGCCAGAAAGAATTCAGTGCACTACCTTTTTCTCAGTACAGCATTTTACCAAAATTTTTTAGAGTTATATTTGTAATTGTACATTTCTTATAATAATAAAAAAAAATGTAAAGTAACATTATTTATAACAGATGACGGTATTTTATAATTATTTTGAAGTTACTTTCTTAATTACAAAATTTTCAAGTTATCTAGCATAGACAAGTGGTCTCATGTGACTCTTAGACAAGGTGTAGTAGGGATGTCTTCTTTCATTCTCATAACATGGCCAACCCATCTGAGTCTACTTACTTTATTTTCATGATATACAGCCCTTGGGACAGCCTACAGAGGTCCAAATTGTACCTTTGCCTCAAGATCCATTTTCATAACAAGCCCCGTAAACTTTCTTTAAAACTTTCCTTTCGGAACATCCCAGCACTGATTCATCTCTTTTTATAAGCTTTTGTGTACACAATTATATGTTAACACAGGCCTTATTAGTGTTTTATACAGTTTGTACTTTGTTGGTATGAAAATATTTCTTGATCTTCGCTAGGGCAGTAGGGCAAAGTAGCATCTATTCCCAGATGTGATTCTAAGCTTTATTTCTGCTGATGTGTTGTTGTCACTAGTGACTATAGACCTGAGATAAAGAGAACTCATTAACAGACTCTACCAACTCATTATCAACGTTAATAATTGCTCCTTATGCAGTACTGTTTTTTTGGTTGGGGTTGCCAGCATGTATTTCGTTTTATTGGTATTTATTACCAACCCAACTGTACTAGCTGCATTTTTAGTGCTCTGAAAGCCTCTATAACATTCTGTTCTGTTCTCCTAACAATGTCTATGTCATCAGTATAGACAAGGATTTGCACAGATTTGGTGTATATGGATCCTGTTGTACTAATATTTGAGTCTCAGATGCCAGGTTAAAAAGGATACACGACATCGTATCTCCTTGTCAGAGACCACTATAAGCTTCAAATACCTTGGAGACGCTACTAGAGAGATACTGCACACAATAAGCAATCTCACTGACATCTAAACCTGAATATATTTACAGTCTCTCCACATTGACTCTTTTCTTATTTGAATGCTGTTCAATATTACTGAATAAAAGACGACAAAAGAACAAAGGATATTTTGTCTTCTGTATTTTCACTGCACTCTTCTTCATTTATTTATCACCACAGATAAACTTAGAGGAACACATACATTTTGTGATACCTTACCCTAAGCTCACCTCAATGACAGTATTATTCTCCATTTTCTTAAATTTGTTGTATATTATATTGTTAATTCTCACATATTTTCATACTCTAACTATATACTAACTCTATTCATACAAACTAATAATAATAACAATATTCTTAAACATGCTTATATTCTGCAATACATTTTCCTTGTATAATATTTTAATTATGTATCTATGAATCTCCATATCTTCAATTATTTGGTAAAATATGTGGAGACACACTCACACACAAACAAACTATTATTTTGTTCTAAAATTTGTCTATACAAGTATTTATTTTCTTTTATTCACTTTCACTAATATTCATTTTATTTAACACCTTTGTTGGATGATATCATAAGACTAATAAATAAAAGAAAATGAATATAAAATGCCTATAGTAGAGCACCAGTTATGACTAAAAAAGAAAAATTTTGCAGATATAATTATTGTTCTTGTCATATGTGCAAAACATACTCGACAATCTTCTTCCATTACCTGATTCAATTTTATGTTAGTTATTTAATGTATTCTCAGTTCATATTGCCAAAAAGGAAGAATCGGAGAACAAATTTATTCTTTTTTTTTTTACATAAGGTAATAATTAATGAGAATGTACACAGAAAATGAATGTATGACAGAATTATGAATTGGCAAATAATAAATGCAATTACAAGTTTCTATAGAATGGGTAGCAAATGGCAAATATGCTACAGAGTTAAATGTTGAAATAATTGTTAACATTGCCAAAAGTATTGAAGCTCTTTTCAAAATACAAACTGAATGCTGACAGTGACAATGATACAAATTGAGATGCTAACACTGGACCTACAACTGACGAGGCATTGTACACTATAGAAGCCTTCATGTCATGGTTTGGAACAGAGCCCAAATGCAACTACAAAAAATTTAAAGATTTCGATGCAAAGAAAAGAGGTTTAAAATTATCCAACAAAATATAATTGATTTTTTTCATAATATCTAAATTACTCATAGACCTATTGAGTCCAAACTTTAAAATAATAAATAAATTTCTAAAACATTTTGTTAATGCCCTGAAAGTTTTATTATAACTTTTCATTTTTTAAGTACAGTCTGATATTTAATGTGTAACAGTGAAGTACTCTATACTTTGCAATATAAAAACTCGTGAAACACACATATTAAAAGAAGGCATAAATATGTTTTTTTTCTAGCTCTTTATAATAAAATAAATTATATTTATGTATGAATACATTTTTTGTTAACTACATACGTTTTTAATAAATCAGAAATGAATAAATACATGAAAACTTTTAGTCATTTACATAATTTCTGGACAATAACTCTCAAAAATATAAGGAAATATAAACAAACAAAATTATCAATATGGCTCTTAACAACATACCACTTGCTTTACTGTATGCATCCGCCTGAACATACAAGAAGTACAAAGGGTGAGGTAATAAGTGTGCTTTCTGCTGCTGCCATTGAGATGGCCCTTCTGAAAGTCCAAGATTGTCTTGAATTGGTTTTGCCACCTGTCAATATTCAATTATAACGTATCAAATTATATAAATAACAAATAATTGTAACATCATAAAACACTGTCAACTAAGTCTCACTTTCAATCCTCATTTACAAGCACACAATTTAAAATAATGATGTTGACTTGTTTCATTAAAAATCTTATAAAAAAAAAGAGAATGTTAAAAAAGTGCGCAAAAGCTTCTGACTAGTTTTACATGAACCACAATTGTATATGGTATATGGTTGCGATTGTCTGCTATGTGAGTGTGAGACCACTGTCGCAAACAGTGACATTCCACATAGTTTCAGTACCACAATCACATACTTATGGCATGTTTTCTGCGCTCTTTGTGACCAGGTGTTTCTGTCCAAATTGATTAAGTTGATTAGTTGTTTACATATAACATGTAAACAAATGTGTGTAAAATTTATGAATTATTTAAAACCTGAATAATTTCAGATGAATATAATTTGATTAAAAGTTGTACAGTAAATAAATAGACAGTAACAAAAAACTTTAGACATTTCTCTTATACTGAGATAATGAGTCGTAAACAATCAAAATTTAACATCAGATTGATGTGGGCTACAACCTCTCCTTAAACGACAGTTGTATGTAAAACATTTTACAAACAGTACGAGAAATAATAAAAAATGAATGGACATTTTTATGCACACGTGACATGCACACACACACACACACACACACACACACACACACACACACACACACACACTTTTTTATTACATACATTACACAACTGTTGAGGAAACAAAACCAGCTAAAGGGACTAAAAAAGATAAAAACTAACGGAGTATTGGGAAAAGATTTTAAAAAAGCTTATGAGAATGATCACCTGGAGTTTAAAACAAGTGATTATGCTTGTTAGAAAGTGGTAGAACACACATTTGTCTGGCTATCATACACAAAATCCACAATTAAATAACACCATAGTAAGTTTCTAATGTAACAACTGTGAACAATCATTTACACAACCAACAATGTCATATTAATCTGAATATGTTACCACCACAAGTTTTTAGTGATTCTGTAAGTATAACATCACAATAAAATTTATCAAAAAATTTAAATTAAACACGACTCCAATTTTTACATTAACATCTAATTTTTTTACAATATGTATTAAATATTTTGTAGCCTACATGTGTTATTAGTGTTAATACAAATTATCAATCAAATGAATTGTGAATGACAGTGCACTGAACTGCATTGTTTATTAAATGGATTGTGAATGAGAAATGTAATATTCTTTGCTACTGAACTGTATGTCTTAAGAAATCCTATGTAGCAATAAAACAGTAAATTATTAACCTAAGTTCACTTGCTACTGTCATAGTGGTAGTGGCATATGGGTCACACAAACCACATGCAAATGTAGTCCACGTGAAACTGGCGTTAAATTTTACAACTAAAACTATAAAGTAGTTTCACACTTTAAGACATTCTGTTCAATTATCTGTTGTAGTTATTATGTTTGGGAGATGATGTTATTTCTTAATTTATTATCACTGTAAAATTAAGAAATCCTGTAACACAATAATATCATGAAAACTAGATTCAATCATTATCCATGCTTTGATATGAAAACAAACAGAGATGATTTACAGTTATTCCCACAGTACACTTAAAACTTAATTACTTATAGACTTCAGTAAAGCTCTGTATAACATCAAGAGCCAACTATTATCAGAATTCAGTCTGTACTGACCCTGAGATATATGGATTGTCACTTAAGCACCCAAATTAAGCAGCTTTCTACTGCTACTACTTTTCCTCCACCAAGAAATTATCCTCTCCACAAAAGGTGTCTTATTCTCTGCGCAATTAAGTCCACTGAAACAATTCAGGCTGTTTTTATAATATATAAAAACAACTGATGCGGGTCATCTTCACAGTAAAGAATTACTATTTGTCATATAAAAAGACTACTTTTTGCATACTGACAAAAAGACAGGGAAGTCCCTAGTCTACATTGAAAACTGATATTTTTTTAGCAGTCAGGTATACTGCTATGTTCGAAGTCCCTAGTTAAACAAGAAATTGCTAATAAATGCAAACATACTGTACGAGATCAAAACACCCTCATGACGTCAAAATGTTCAGGTTATTTTAAAGGTTGACTATCATAGAAAATGTAACAAGATTAAAGAAAATAGATGCTTCTGGATGATCCCTGGAGCACAGTCCTGGACAGAAACCAATTTAACTACAACAAAGGAAATTACAGTTTTCTAAGTACCACACCATAAATGGTTTACCATTCTCTCCATTAGCTCTCCATGTATCATGGAAATGTGACAGACAATAGCTGGTAAATTATTTTCTTTCTTAGACCTGACAACATTAACAACCAATGAATGTGTATCTGATGTTAGGATTCTGCCCCAAAAAAGTCTCAGTTGAAGAGAGAAGACAAAATGGCTTAGCAAACAATTAAGATAAGAATTCTTAATATGAATGTTAAAAATTCAATTATCTGATGGCGTTTCACAATTGAATAACCTGATTTTATCTGTAAATTACCTGATGCCATCTTTTATGTAGCCAACATGTACTTACAGAAATCATAAGTTAAATGTAGAAGACCTAGTGTGTATCCTTTTCCCATTTGTAAAATGAGTCAAACACTTTAAGTGGAATAGCTCAGGTAACTGATATCACCATGATAATGTATTTCTACAGTTACTGATTATCTGATTATTAAAAATGTTTAACTTCAAACTCTGAGAAGGGAACTGTCAGACATTTTCTGCAACTTGATGGAACTAAGTTCAACATCATTATTTCACAGAAATCTCTTGCAGTTTTCTAACATTGGCAATAATATCCATTGTCCCAATTATTGTGTTGTGGATGAAGAACTAGCTGATCTTTGTTAACAATTGTGTTTTTATTCACATTCGACAATTAAGAAAGATGGAAAAAATCAGAATATTTATCGACAGCATTTTGGGTTCAACCATCTGGTATACATAACGTAGATACTACATCTACTAGGACTATTTCAGAAGGGGGTTTCACTTCACAGAACAAAAAATATCTTCCCTTCCATCAATGTAGTTATTTCTTCCCAACTAATAAACATCAGTTAACAGAGCCCAGCCAGTTAAGATGTGTAAATCAGCAATATCTAAATAAATTCTGGAACAGGCACAGGTTCGCTTAACAAACAGGATTTCATCTCCATAATGTGGGTTTCTATAAAGATAAATACAAGAGGTTCGTCTGACCTGTTAATCTAATCAAGGTGCTCTCTAATCACAGTGTTTAATCATCACCTCCAAACGAATACAAAGCACTGTTTGATACTTACTATATACATGTCATATTCAAATATTTATTTTATAATTTAAAACTTTTTGTTGATCTCAATGTAGAATCTCTGTAAGGGGTTAAGTAGACCAGTGGGACTGGCACCCAATTACTAATCTAGACATCCCAGGTTCAATTCCAGGGCATACCATGTTACGTTTTCTTTACTTTTATTTATTTATTTAATAACACTTATTTACAAATTTTCACTTTCGGCTCGTGCAGCCACCATGTTGTTTATTGCCAACATAAAGTTTTACTCACCAGGGTACAGGTGTTCGAATTAGACGAGCTGAAAAAAAATAACAAGTTGGTTGCTTGAAATGATTTACCTCAAATTTACTTGTATTTTTGCAAACTTGTGTTTATTCATTATTTGGTCATTATATATTGATGACAAAAGCAAAATTTACTCCCTCCATCTTTTACAAATTCAAACATGAATACAATACATTGTTTTCTTTACATCAACCTTTCTTCAGGATATATTTAATCAATAGTAATTAAAATTAAAATTATCTTGTTAAACATTGAAATAGATGCTGAAAAATATTAAACTACCTTCCCTTAACGTAAACCAGTGCTTTTATTTTTTCTATATTAAAGTAGGTACCCACACCCACACACTCACGCTATTTCATACGGTACATTTTTGTTATTGAGCTCAATTTTAAAAGTGCCAGTATTTAAATAATTTTGGAATGTCTACTTCCCTGCTGATGCGTAGAAATTCGACGCCACAGGCGTCAACTCGTGGCTTACTGTTTGCTGTTTCTCGTAGTTCTCACTTTTACATTTTACGGCCGAACTGTTAATTTATTGCAATTTTTCTCACTGTCTCTACTTGTTTTGTAATAATACTGTTTAGATCCAAAAATATATCAAAATATTCACATTTTTAGTTGCTTTGCGGGCCCGCAATTTACGTTCCGGAACTTTTACGTGCTATTTGCACTAGAGATGACTGTACACTGAGAACGAATGTATTACGTTCTTTTCTAAGGTGGTAGGGGTGTCACGTCACTAATCTCATTGTCTTCAGACTATGACGACCAAGTTTTTATGGCGCGGCGAATTACACACTGCATTCTCAAATGACGTATTTGCAGGCTTGGCCTGATGACTTAATAGGTCAGAGTTCGTCTGGCGAAATCTAGTTGTTGTTTTCGCGTATACAATGTTGACCTTGATACAATTTCCACTCGCTTGCTATTACGTCGTTTCAAAACTTTACAAAACTTTACCATCCATTATTATTTATGCTTTGAATTAAAATAAAATTTATATTTGTTTTCCCCCAAACCACTATATAGACAGAAATGTACCGTTACAATACCCCCTCAATGAGAGGTTTTATGCTTCCCCCAAACCACTATATAGACAGAAATGTACCGTTACAATACCCCCTCAATGAGAGGTTTTATGCCGAAGCATAAAAACTCTCATTGACACTCTAATACTTCCTAAAGGGATCAGCCAGGATATGTCGCCACAACCCCCTTTATGGTTTATATAAAAAATAGTTAACTCACCCCTTGGTCCAGTGACTGTGACTGCACCTGAATGACCTTACTGGACTTCTCTCTCGAGATCCCAACACCGCAAGGCCAGTCAGGCACTTGACGCTCCTGCTCTGACGCGCTGGCCAGCTCAGGACCACCGCCACAGCATCACCAGACTCTGAAACATCAAATTAAAAATCAAATAGTGGCCTTATATAATACCATATCCCTAACTGATCTGTTTCCCCTTAGCTGTGTACTGGTTTGCATTAAGAAGCACTGTTTTTTTGCTTAACTCCTAACATATATTGTAACGTGAAATCACTCTATCGGGTTTATGTCTTTTTAGCCCCACGTTGTTAGCGTCATTTGTAATGTCTCGTAACTACCTTCACCTTGTTCTCTTTCCAACATGTATATGGGTGTTACGTCTTATTCGGTTACAAAATTTTTTATCTTTTTGTGTTATTTGCTTTCTAAAATCGAGTGTGTGATTATGAAAGAATATTGAATGATTTTCTTAATTTTGTTTGTATTAAATCAATACCGTTGTTTGAAAATAGGTAGGAGAGAGAGTAAAGAGAGTCAAAGAGAATTACTCTCTTTGTATATAATCGAGTATTTTAAATTTTTTTCCACTCGTGGCATCAACTGTTTTCTCTTTTTACGAACCCATTGAAGGTTAAGTTACCTTCGTAGTACGTAATAATTTTTTGATGACCGGACTGATTCCCTTTCTCTTCTCGATTTTCCTTATTTCCTGTAACCAACTACTATCTACTAGAAATAATACACATTTTATTATTTAAACGCAAGGCATTCCTTGAATTTATTTTTTATTTACGGGACACTATGGTCTCCAAAACATGAATTGACAATCGATTATTTCACAACTCACAACGTTACTTCGATCTTAAGTTTACTAACATATAACACATAACAAATGTTTTTTATTAGTTTTTAATAAAGAAAAAATAATTAATTAATTTCCCAGGGTTATTTAAGGTTCTTTGAACTTTGAGGAAGTCAGAAATGCATATGGGGTTGTATCAAACTTTACATTAATTATTTAAAAATTTTTTTAAATCTATTTCATTCAGTTGATTTTTTGACCACCAGAGCGTAGACTACGTTTCTTCACTGAAAAACGAACACTAAGGATAATGGCGGCTGGAACGTTATTAGCGAACCCACATTTTTACTGTTTGTTAGTTAATGAAATAAAGTTTATGTTCACCTTGTTTTCTGATGAATTTAAAGAGATGGTGCTGTTTCTAGTGTTCTATTTTTATAGTTGAGGTGTAATTTAGTTAAATTTTAAAAAGAAGCGATCTCACCCAATGATTTTCAATGATGACGTCTTGATTGAGATGGGGGTTAGCAGGATTTATAGGTGTTCATCGATTTACTGGTGTGAATTATTGTAGTTCAATGGACGTCTCTGATGTAGTGTCTAGTGCTGACTCATTTTCTTAATTTTGGAGTGGTTTATTCCGAATACTCTTTATTAAATTTATAAAATTTTATAGGACATTACACTTTTTCATCTTCTCACATTGAATACCATTTAACAATCAATCAATCTCTTCTTAGCTAGTTACTCATAGTAACCAAGAAGTTGATGGTTTTTTATTGGCTAACCTAGGTACCATTTTAGGTAAATAGGCTAGTATATAATATTATTATTTCATTTCTTCTTTTATAAAAAATACGCCTTTACCAATCGTAGTTATAATTAATTTTAATTTATATAAGATTTTTCTTCATGAATTTATTTAAGCTTGGCTATTGGCATTTTATAATTTAATGATTTTTTAATTGAGTTTATTTATTACTTATACTTTGGTCAATGTATTCTTACTCTACACTACTTTATTTTCCATTCCATCTCCCTAATATAGTATTAACTGGCCATTATTAGTTTAATATAACCCTGGATTCTTTTAAACCTAAACAAAAATAATTATAGTAAACAAAATATTAATGTTTAAAAGGAATAAATCCCAAATGTTTAGTACCAAGCCACGTGTTGTTCAATCAAATATATTGGAACTTATAGAACCACAATAATATATTATTGGAACCACAGATCTTTGGGTCAATTTTTGGTAAAACCAGTAATATCAAGGTCACTTATAAGACCACTAATAGTATTATGAATAATCTTCGTGTCCGCAGAACCACCAGCCTTGAACACAAAACTGGTGTTTACAAATTGATATGTGACGATTGCGACGCTTTTTATGTGGGCCAGACAGGACGTGGTTTTTTAAAAAGATTTATAGAACATAGGCCGCCTACACATTTTCACAGTTTGGACAGTGTCAAGTCAAAATTTGCAGAACACCTCATTTCCGAAAATCATAGCTACACTAATTTTAAAACTAATTTGAAACCCCTTCACATATGTAAGAAAGGGCGATATTTGAACGCTCTTGAAGAATACGAAATTTATAAAGCACACAATCATATTGGTACCAAGCCGCATGTTTTAAATGATAAATTGGTCTTCAAATCAAATGTATTGTACAACACTGCCTTGCGCTACTGTCGTGGTGGGAGCAAGACATAAATTAGTGCGCGGTCGGTTTTCATACGATGTACATCGGTAACCTTCGTACTCGCTGTAAATATTATATTATTATGTTATATTAAGTATTTTATATTGGATTTTAATATTTTAAGTGTTTGACAAGTGTATCATATTTAAATGATACACAATTACTTTTAAATTCTGATGATGGGACAAGGGTCCCGAAACATGTAAATTTATAAAGACGCTGTTTCTGGAAAGCCGCAGACAGTAAGTTCCAATATATTTGATTAAAATATTAATTCTAGTTATAATGCCTTTGTGGCCTACACAATACAAAACTACAACAACTTGTCAATAGTATTACAGTCTGTTTCTATAATACTGCTTTTTTCATCTTCAGCACAAGTTTGTGAGATGCTCTTTTTAAATGTTTGACACTTCCACATACCATACTGTTTCACTTTGTACACTGCACTTTTTTATGATTACACTTAGTATTGTTTTCAATGGTTACAGTGTTTTAGAGTACAAAGGTTCTCATAGTTTGATACATAATCCCCATTTCTGACTTTTAAAATGGGTGATTACTGGTTTTTACTCTTGTGGTTATATTAATCCTTATTTATTTATTTATCATTTTTGGGCAGGGGATATGTAACGTTACAATATATGAATACAATGTTTATTATAACAAAATATAAACATCCAGCCTCAATATCAACATTCTTTATATCCTTCTCTTGTTACATCTTATTCCCAAAATTTAAGATATTTCTCTGATTCTATCAGAATTTAAATAAACATTTCCCGTTCCAATATTACAAATACCTTCCCTCCTAGAATTAATCTTTCAAACAAGTAAATTCATTTATAAAAGTCTTATATAGAACAAACCACATTTAAGTCTACTAGTTCAGAACAAATTATCTACTTGAACATGTCAATCATCTTATATTATCATAATATTCCATGATTCAAAATAAAATCATTTAGTTACCTCATCAGATCCTCAACATACTTCATTTTAATATTTACTAATTCATTACTAATAATTTAGTAACCTCCTTCCACACACACTATGGCCCCCCTGGACTGTAGCGCCCAGTTGTCTCCACAAGAACTGAAGTTAAGGAGGAATTTTGTCATCTCCTGTTCTTGCTTCGACATTACATTTAAAGTTCAGATATAAAATCCTACTGATTATATAATAACAACCTTAAAACGGGTCTATCACCCTTTTATTTGTTCCTACACGAACAGGTGATAGCCGCTGTTCCATAGTTCCGGTGATTTCCCCTTGAGTCACTCCCCCCCCCCGTTAATTTCAATTTCAAACCAATTTCATAGGCAACCAACCATGGTCAGGTTTACAATATCTGCCCACAGCTGGTTGTCAACCAAAACCACGATTAGTGTTGGTGAAACAGTAATCGCCCGAAATGTGGGGAATCTGTCATTAGCATGTTTTAACAAATCATCATTTTTTATACACTGTACCATATTAATTTACATATAAAATTATATAATGTTGGTGTACAGTGTATGTTACGCCCTATTTGAGCCTCCGTTGACGGTAACATGCATCGATGTTACTCATCAACCCTTATCGCTATCTATAGTAACAACATGCCGTCACTATAATAGCCTATCTTATTGCTAACTTATTTCATTCACACTAACATAATATAACATAATAAACATTAACCTTGAACATTAACATTGCTACATTTAACTAAACAATTCACCTTTAAATAATTTGTATAGAAAATTATAAACATTACAACTTGAACTTTCTATTAACTCTTTTATAGCAACCTTTAATTATTTATCATTTATTGTGCCATTAAATTCTCCAAAATTCAAATTTATTATCACCATTCATTTTACATCACATTTCATTTATTATTACATTTTAACTATGAATTTCTTATTTAACATTTTCACATTTTCATCATCAATAAGTTTGGGTGATTCTTCGTCATTCACAATGATTTGATTTATTGAATGGGCATTTATATATAACCTTACTCCCTTTCTCCCTTCTAAAAACCACTAACAGATTTGCATAGGGTGACACCAATCTCTCCATATTTATCTCTAATAAATTCTCTAATTCCACTTAAATCATTTCCCTCTTTCTACAAAATACCTGATACCCTCTTTGTACCTAGAATGTGTGTTCCCTTACCTGCAATTCACATTCATACCCTCTTGCCCTCCCTGGAATCTCGGCAAGCACTCTTCGAAACTTCTCAATCACCTGCCACAACGACGTATGTTGATCACTCCCTACATCACCTTC
Organism: Magicicada septendecula; assembly: GCA_034769895.1. Classification (NCBI taxonomy): domain Eukaryota; kingdom Metazoa; phylum Arthropoda; class Insecta; order Hemiptera; family Cicadidae; genus Magicicada; species Magicicada septendecula. Next base: position 938,427,969 of record CM068367.1, on the reverse strand, counting down.
ACTACAAAATTTCACCATCACCTATTTACTCTCCATTTACATCACTCTCACTTTCTCTACATACATGCACTCTTGCTACTGTGTCCCTACTACTGACCCGTTTCTGTATTACTTTTATTCCCAAAATTCTTATTCTGTCTAACACCCATTTAAGTTAACTCTGACTGACTCAAATGCCTTATTGAAATAATCATCACCCAAACTTCATCTTTTACCTTAATATGATCATTGAAAATTACCCTAGAAAATTCATCACTTACCTCATAATAACAAAATAACTCAACACCTGAACATCCTGTATGTTTAATCACTTACTATTCATTATAGAGTCTAATTCTCAGAAAATCGTTTAAATTCATTATCAAAGCTCTTCTGTACAACATTAATTAATTAATTAATTACTCTCCAATTATTTAATTCAATCAGTTTAAAATTTCACAATTACTCTCATCATTTATTTAGTCTGAGAAATGTTATAATTACTATTAAATCAATTCCTATTACCTACATACATTGTTTATATAAAATACAGAGTACACCTTAATGTAATACACAAATACATTTGACATCAACACACAAAAGAATATACAATCCAAATTATTATCTGTTATCATTTACCACAAATCATTTCATTATACAATCCATGTCGAAACCGCACTATTCACATAATTAAATGTTCATTACCAACAACTGTTTAACCACCATCATCGAATAATAGTCTGGTCTTACGTCTACACAAATCATTTTTTATTAAATACATTATATTATTACTATCAACATAATGAATATTTAATTTCTCATAATTTTCCACAATACTAACAGGATTATTCCATAAAATTATATCATATAACGTGTCACCATCGCGTATAGTCATGTCGCCTTTAGTATAATCTGTCACCACTAGGTAAGTTATAAATTCATCATTAACAACATCATCATCTACTGCTGCTATATCAGCTTCAACACAAGGTAGGATTTCAATATAATTACCAGCTCTCTCTACATCTAACCTTTCTACTAATTCTTTATACTTTCTATCCACCTTAAATAATTCTATCTCCCCATCAACACACAACTCTCTTTCAAAATATCTCCCACCATAACTTCCTATCACACTTTCTCTACTAACCCATGCACAAGGTACTACAGCTTTATTACTGCACCATCTACCAGATGCACAAAAAAATCAAGGGACAATTATTTGTAGACCACACGTCTCCCAAATACACTCGTGAAGCATTTTCTTCACCCACAACCACAACACCATGGGAAAATTTTACCCTCTGCAATCTCTCTCCCTGTAAACTCTCTCTACACTTTCTCTCTAACTCATCAACACTCTCTATCACTTCATTATCAAATTCTACTCCCACTATAACTTCATCAGCACTCTCAATATTCACAACCTTACTCTCTAACACCACATTTTTAATTATATTATCATTTTTCTCACCCCTACTTACCTTATTATGTGTTACCTTATCGTCTTTATTTTCATTTAATTGATCGGTCTTTTTACCACTTTCTACCCCCACTATATTCTCATAATTATCATCTACTCTATTCATTGTAAAGTTATTAATTATGTCATCTATTCTTGCGTTTTGTTCCTCGAACACCGAATCTATTGATTCTATTATCTGTTCTTTCATATTATCCCAACGTGTATTAATTTCATTCATTTGCTTATTAAAATTAAAATTCTGTTGTTTAATTTCATCTCTCATATCATTCATTTTAGTGTTTACTTCATCAAATTTAGCATTTAAATTACTATTTTGCTCTTTCAACTTTTCATTTAGATTACTATTTATTTCATTAATTTCGTTCTTCTGTTCATTCGTTTTAATATCACTAACATCAAAATGACTGTTTACTTTATCAAATTTTGTCTCTATCATGCTATACAAACATTTCAACATCTCATCTGTATCAGATTTTTTACTTTGGACTGGCGTTGATTGGTGTTCAATGTTTTCCATTATTTTTGACTCAGTTTCGCTCACATCACTATTTATTTGACTTTCCATCTGGTTGTCAGTGAAGCTGACTTCATTGTTAATATTTTCATTTGTACTCCTTTTGCTTATTTCTAATACACGTATGTAAATACTATTATAACATAACCCTATCTGACACTCTCTTCATCATCTATATTTCTAAGTACATACCAATTTGCTCATTTCAAACAACCATCCTGTTTCTCAAAACAGGTCCACATTTGTATAAATTTATTGATTCAAATGGTCCCTGTTACGGTGCCATTTGTTACATTTTCTTTACTTTTATTTATTTATTTAATAACACTTTATTTACAAATTTTCACTTTCGGCTCGTGCAGCCACCATGTTGTTTATTGCCAACATAAAGTTTTACTCACCAGGGTACAGGTGTTCGAATTAGACGAGCTGAAAAAAAATAACAAGATGGTTGCTTGAAATGATTTACCTCAAATTTACTTGTATTTTTCCAAACTTGTGTTTATTCATTATTTGGTCATTATATATTGATGACAAAAGCAAAATTTACTCCCTCCATCTTTTACAAATTCAAACATGAATACAATACATTGTTTTCTTTACATCAACCTTTCTTCAGGATATATTTAATCAATAGTAATTAAAATTAAAATTATCTTGTTAAACATTGAAATAGATGCTGAAAAATATTAAACTACCTTCCCTTAACGTAAACCAGTGCTTTTATTTTTTCTATATTAAAGTAGGTACCCACACCCACACACTCACGCTATTTCATACGGTACATTTTTGTTATTGGGCTCAATTTTAAAAGTGCCAGTATTTAAATAATTTTGGAATGTCTACTTCCCTGCTGATGCGTAGAAATTCGACGCCACAGGCGTCAACTCGTGGCTTACTGTTTGCTGTTTCTCGTAGTTCTCACTTTTACATTTTACGGCCGAACTGTTAATTTATTGCAATTTTTCTCACTGTCTCTACTTGTTTTGTAATAATACTGTTTAGATCCAAAAATATATCAAAATATTCACATTTTTAGTTGCTTTGCGGGCCCGCAATTTACGTTCCGGAACTTTTACGTGCTATTTGCACTAGAGATGACTGTACACTGAGAACGAATGTATTACGTTCTTTTCTAAGGTGGTAGGGGTGTCACGTCACTAATCTCATTGTCTTCAGACTATGACGACCAAGTTTTTATGGCGCGGCGAATTACACACTGCATTCTCAAATGACGTATTTGCAGGCTTGGCCTGATGACTTAATAGGTCAGAGTTCGTCTGGCGAAATCTAGTTGTTGTTTTCGCGTATACAATGTTGACCTTGATACAATTTCCACTCGCTTGCTATTACGTCGTTTCAAAACTTTACAAAACTTTACCATCCATTATTATTTATGCTTTGAATTAAAATAAAATTTATATTTGTTTTCCCCCAAACCACTATATAGACAGAAATGTACAGTTACAACCATACAAACAAGTAAGTTTTACAACTCAGTCTGTATAAATGAGTACCTGAAAAATCATTGCATGTTAACAATGAGTAACTGAAGAATCCTGCTGACCACACTGCCTTCCTTGTATACTGACTAGATATGGCAGGCTACACTCTCTAACTCCTAAACTACTTTGATGGTGCAAAAAGAAAGCACCACCATTACTATGACCACTGGCGCTGTCATCATCAGAATCTTCATGACTTTCAAGAAAGATATCACTGATGATAACTTTACATAAAGTCAAAATTAGTTTGATGATAAGTCAGTCACCAAACTCACTTATTGTGTATTGTTATTAACAAAAAAATCTTTCACACATTTAATAACTTACACTTACATCCTGCTTTCATTAAATTACATTTATAATTTATATTGTAAAACAAAAAGGGTAAACAGCTCAATGAACGTAATAATCAGCTGAAAACGTTAATATATCCTAACTTTATTATTTTAACTAAAAATAAAAAAACTTGAAGTTTAGTCGCTTTAAAAGCAATAAAAATCACCACACACACACGCATGCACGCACACACACACACACACACACACACACACACACACACACATACACAATATAAATATACTGAAACTCTCGCTTTTATGTATCTCTCCTCTTTGTATTATTTTATATGGTGTTATGTGTTTCTAATGATGTTTTTTGCCTCCAGTTGTTGGTGCCAATTTGTAATACTTATTTCTTTGCGTACCTTGTTTATACTTCGTCGTATGGTTCGGATGTTATCTTATACTTACTAAGTCGTTACGTCTTTGTAATGTCGAATCTTGTAATGTTTATTCAGTTAATAAATTAAATTGTAATTGATAGGAATCACCACTATCGAAATTTATTTAAGAGTGGATTTAAATTAAATTGGGCGCCATGTGAAACCTTAGATTAGCATTCCATAAATTTATTGTTATTAAAGAAATCAATAATTTATTTGGTGTTTTGAAATCATTAATTTAATCTAATTATTCTTGTTCACTTTGATGTTAATTCAATAGTTTTGGTTGGAGAATTCAAATAATACGTAGCGCTTCCAGATTCGGCACTGCCAACGTAATCGTTAAGGTTGCTTGAAAATTCCAACTTTCGTAAATAAAAATATCAATTATGAAAATAACAAGTCATATGAAATTAATCTGATTTACAATTCATTTATTATTTTCCTTCAATTATGTTTGATTGTTTCTAATTTCATTTAAATAACAGTTGATTCGACAATAAATTGACCTGGCTTATGATAATTCTAACTCAGTAGGTTGACAACTCTACTTTAATTAAAGTTTACTATAAATGGTTTGATAATACTCTCAGGCATGAATTCTTTTGATCTACAATACTAGTAACGAAATTAACTGCCACTTTACATTAACTAAATACTAGTATTTACCATACTAGTAACGAAATTAACATTAAACTTTACAATAATGTTATATATATATATATATTGTTATATATATATATAAACTTTCATTATGAACTTACTTTGAATTTATGTCCCCCAAACGTTTCAACGTGGTATACGTCTTCTTCAGTGGGAGTAAATACTGAATGTCTTTACAGAGTAACGGTTATGGACTGTAGGTATGTGTGGTGGGGGTTGATGGTGGGAGGGTATTGGCGCTGGGGTTCAAATTGTGTGTTTGAATCAGTGTATTGAAAAGTATGTGTGATCTATAATGTAATTGTTCATTTAATATGTTGTTTGGTTGTAGTGCGTGATATCTGTATATTTCAAATTGTTCTGCTGTGTTTAGTTTTCTACTTTTAGGTAAGTAGAGTAGTATTTCCATGTTGTGCTCGTAAACTCGTACCGTCTACCAAAGTACTAAGTCTCATAGAAATAGACTTGTCCTGACACAAAAAACTCGCGACAGTCAGTATGTCTTTCTATGACCAGACTTCGAATCTAACTGTCCCATCCGCTCTCAGCAACGGACAGACTCAACTAAAATTAAGACCTTCTGATTGGTGGAAATTCAATCAAAGTCACAGATGATCACTGTGATATACAGTCTTTACGTTAAAACTATGTCCGATTCTGCAAAGTTCTGTCTAGATTTACAATAATGACTTGATTATAGTAGACACCAATAATATCTTACGTCTAACAATGATAACATGTTCATATAGGCCGGACAGTGGCTAAGTTGAGGTTATCCTCCTGTGAAAGTATTAAATAGTTTCCAACATGAAACTCATTGAATTATAATTAAAAAATTAAAGTTATTGAGTAGTGATATTTTGTACATAAGTGTAAATAAAGTAGTGCGGTTATAACAATATTATGATTTACAGTTTAGTTAAAATATTTTCGAAGTATTTTACACTATACAGTGAACCCTCGACTTAATGGACCTCGGTTTAACAGACTTCGGATTTAACGGGGAAAAAAAACATCAAAGCATGATAATGCTTTTAGGCTTTTGAAACGTATAATGTGCATAAACTGCAGACTCTCCTGTTCTGGCAATATCGCTTGGCTATCGCAGCATTCTTTTGTTTCTTTTCTTCTTGTTTCTTGTTTTGAAACAAGCAAATTTTCTCATCTTCAATTGTATTTGATGAGAACAGAGTATTCATCAAGAATTCATTTAATTCTTCACGATCCCTGTCATTGCGTTGTCATTGACGCAGGTGACGCACACGTTCAGTGGAAGACATCACGACTAACACTGAACAATATACACTGATATGCATCTTATATCACTGTGAAATGTTCGTCCATCGGCTAATACAGCAAGCATTACAGTGGCACGTAATTTTTCATTTCCTGTAATCTTTACTGTTACAGATTTGGTTCCCTTTTGGTCCACCGTAAATATACGTAAATAAAAAATAAAAAATACGGGTGTTTCATCAGCATTTCCCATGTGTTCAAGTGAATAATTATGCTTCTTGCATAAATGAATGACAAACCGCTGATACTGTAGGAGTTTTTCTTCGTAGTCACTCGGTAGTTTTAGCGAGAGTGATGTACATCATTAAGTGCAAATCCATTTCGCCGCATCATTCGTCTTATACACCCTAAGCTGGCTTTGAAACCGGAGACTTTTAATTCTTCTGCGATTTCTAAAGCTTTTAATTTTAAAACATGTCTAGTGACAGGGAGTCCTTGCCTTCTTAAAAGCCGTACGTATTCACAGACGCTGGACTCTACTGCTACACAACGCCCAACTTGAGGTCCCGCGAATGCTCGTCACGCAGTATTTGCATTTAAAAGTCGTTCCTTCTGTTTTCTCCATCGTCGAATACAGGATTCATCAATATCGAAATTCCTTGCGGCTTCGCGATTGCATGTTTTTTCTACATTTTGTATCAAAATTAATTTATAATTCCCATCGGTTACGTTTAATTTGATGTGACTGCGTGCCTTTAGTCTCCACAATATCACTCATACCGCAAACGCACTACAAAAACGCCGAATGAAAACAAAGTACAGATAAGCGATGTTGTCGCTGTTACAATAGAAAACCACACTGGCAGTTTACCCGTTATTTAGAAACATGTTACTCACACCCCCTCTACTCATCCTTTGTCTTGCTGCCTACAGAAGGGTGAGGGCACTCGCGCGTGCGCACGCACTTACACTTTATCTTCCTATTCTTTCTTCAGTTTGCTGTTAAAACATTCGGTTGTAGTCATAAATCATAACGCCACAGTTAACTACAGCCAGGCAAACTGCTGTTGCTTAGGCAGTAAACAACTCAAACTCATAGATACCAAAAGCGTTCGTCCCGCCAGAAGTCAGGTATAACTTCGAATTTCGTTAGCGTGCGAATGCAAGCCGCAAGCCAAATTAGCGACCATGTTTTTAGGAGAAAAAGTGCGGCTTGTATTCGGAACAATACGGTATTTGCATGATATTAATAGTATTAAAATTTCAAGTGTTATAGGCCTATTTGATTTAAATATATCCTCAAAAAACAAAATTTGCGATTTAACGGACTTTCGATTTTACGGACACCCCTCAGCCACAATTAGTCCGTTTAATCGAGGGTTTACTGTACTTCCCTTTTGTTATTCACTGTGTATTATTCACAATTCACTTATTAATTCACTTGATTGCCCATATTATTTCACCACTCACTCACAACACTTTATACTTTTTCGGGGTTATGTACTTGTTTACATGGAACACCTAACCTCGTTTAAGCTGATTTGTACTATTAGTTTGAGGTTCAAATTGACATGAAGAACCATAGTTACTCCTCTGGATGATGACACACGAATTGTCAGTGATGCGCTGAGATGTTATATTTATAGTGTCTGCTTTTTGGTGTCGCTTCTAATTTCTTCGGGGTTCACCCCCTCCAAACATAACATTCCAATTTGTTGATAATTACGTCATGGTCAATGATCATTACATCATTTTAATTAGACAGTTGAACTTAGCGTCGTTTTCGGTGTTGTTAGTATTCAGTTTCAATATCCTTATTCACAAAATTTTTTAAAACTAACATAGGGTTCTGATGATAAATACAATTGTTAAAATATTATTAGTATTGCACTGTTTGCTTAACATTTGGAATCTGTAACGGGACAAACCGATGGGGGTCTATAATTTAAAGCTTTTCACCTTTTTATTTAACCAGAGTGTATATTTTGGTCACTGACTGTAGCTCCGTGTAAGGCACAGCACGGTACAAAAATGTTTATTGTCAGTAGGGTGTGTATTCATGCGTACGAGCGCACGTGTGTGCCGCTTTTCACAACGTGAGTCACGTTTAAGAATTCCTTCTCGCCATATACGAGATGAAGGAAACGCCGCGAGATGCTACTCGCCAATCACGAGCCAAGTTGTCGGGCACAGAGGGACGCCTGGCCATTTTGAAAACTTCAGTCGGCGTATAACTTCCGAACCGCGCAGGTGCGTTAACGCGCGGTTCTTCAAAAAACCGGGCACACTGTAACGATCTGACCTTTATGCGTGTGTTAGCCCCCCCGTTATAGTTGTTACTTTGTATTTATCTAAAAGTCGTGCTTATTCGAATTTCTTACGCTGACGATGTCCATCTCGAATGCACGAATTACCAGTACCGGAATCTTCCCGGGTGTAAACTTTACCTGTCCTTTGATGTTATTATTTATTTCCCGATAGGCGCCAAATTGTTTATGAAAACAATTACAAGTTCAAACTGAGTTGTCGTTCTGTGCGGTGATAACCAATTCGAATTACCCTCGCTAACTGGCGGGCATTCGAATCTTGCTTGTACAGTACAACCTGTCATATCCGGACTAATATGGCGACCGGCCGATCCGGATATGGAAAAATCCGGATATCACAAGGTCATTTATAAATACCGTATTTTCTCGCATAATTAACGCACTTTTTTGATGAAAAATACCGGCGAAAATTTCAGGTGCGTAAATTATTCAAGGATTTCAGATATACCCAAATTTCATTTGAAATTTATTGACATTTAAAAGATACATTAAATATACTGTATTACTGTATACACAAAATCAGTTCAACTCATTGAAGTTATCGTCATTTGGCGTAAAATTACGGTTGAGTTTTCTTCTGAACAATCAAATAGAGTACATTAGGCAAGTTGGAGTTAATGATGTTAATAATAAGATAGAGCAAACTAATAAATAATCAATTTTTTTTATACCGAGGAGTGGTATATATAACAATTCATAATATGTCGTCATATCTGAGCGTTATATGAAAGGGACAGACTGTGCGCCGTAAGCAAGACAGAGAGCGTATAATAAGCAACTATCTCACTCTAACTTCGTCACAGTGAAGCACGCGGTCGGATCAGACATGAATTTTACTCAATTCATTTTTGCAGTTCAACCTGCGATAACTTCAAAACCAATAAATATACAGCAATTCTGAAAACTGCATTGTGTTCAGTAATTAAAGCTCTATAATAGCCAAAATCTCAATTAATATAATTAACAATTACAGAAGATACACAGAAGAACGTGTTTTTTAAGACGTTTCTATTGGTTTAGCATTTGTATTTGTACACTGTACTCTTTAAAATACAAAAAGTAAAATTGGTTAAAAAGTTTTAGTTACAGTACGCCTACATCAGTTTTTGAAAAAGTTTGTGATTTTCGGCTGCTTCACACACTGCACGTTTTTTGGAAGCCATGTCTCTCAACCTTCTTAAAAGCACCACTTCAGTTTCACTTGTTTCATCTTGATGTTGAACATAACTGATCAGAGATTCGATGGTCTTGAATGCCTCAGAGTGACTCATTATAGGCTTGTTGTCATCCTCTTCGGGTTCAGAGATTTTCTCATCACTATTGCACACCATTTCTATAATGTCACTGTCTGTAATTTCGTTGACTTCATCTTCACTTAACCACTTCTTGACTTCATCGTCATTGATTTCTTCACATCCAGGCAGGTTTTTTACAAGCTCTGCAATCTGACTCTCTTCTTCATTGCAAACAGTTTCATTGATTTCTTCTGGTTTCTCCCCAGTCCATTTTTCAGTTGTTCATGATCTAACAGCTTCCTCCATGACCTAACCAGTGTAAACGGTTTTATTTCATCCCATGCTTGGGATACCCACATCACCACATCTAACATGTCCACCTTTTTTAAGGATTCCGTAACACTTTCACCCTCGTCCATTCCAGCAATCAACACAGTCAGTAACTTACGGCGATAGGTACGTTTCAGTGATTCAAGCACACCTTGGTCCATAGGTTGACAAAGGGATGTCACATTTGGGAGTAAAAACACACATTTTATGTCACCATTTTTCAGTTCATCTTCACTTGGGTGTGAGGGTGCATTGTCTAGTAGGAGCACTGCTTTTCTTGGCAAATTTATTTTCGCTAAATGTTTTTCCACTTGCGGCACAAACTGCTTGTGAAACCAACCACTAAATATTTCACAGTTCATATTTTCCAATAAATCCCAGTGGAAGTTTGTGAACTCCTGTAGCATTGCTACAAGCTAAAATGGTCACTCTCTCCTTTTTCTTTTTATACCCTGGTGCACTTATAAATGTATGCTTAACAAACTACCCAATAATCACCCTCACTTCCAAATAACCTGTTCTGCAGCTTGGTTAGGTCTGGCGGATATAGGTTATAAACCCTATACTCGCGTCACTGTTTCGGGAGCCACTGAGACAATATTAATTATGACAAATATATATTACAATCTCTTTCTCTTACCTTCGGATTAGGGTCCAAGAGTCGTTCAGACGAAACTGCTGCAAAAAGGATTATTTGGATTTGATATGGGCAAAGATGACGCTAACACATTTTCGGCTGTCTAAAACACATACTGATTTTATTTATCGAAAATCACCCCCTTCTTCTACTTCTACAAATGACAGCATCTTGGTTAACTTTGGTTTTTAAAATACTATGATAATTAACATTACTAAATACGTATAAGAAAATTGAAAATGAACCAGTATATAACCACACACACACACACACACACACACACACACACTCTTTCTCTTTTTAATGTTTGAATAAACTCCCCTCTCTTAGAGATCTCTATTTCTTATTAATGTGTCTATAAAAGCGAATATTGAAATATAATAATTGAACTTTAAAAGGTGGTACTCATCCTGATAATATTTCCATAGTTTCACTCCAATGCACACCCGTATTATTCACGTGTAATAACCGTGACACCAGTTCACTAGCTGACCGATTTCTGAGTTCTCTCGCACTCACGCCACTGTTGGTACCGGTACTGATTTTAAGGTTTATTGTCTCATGGTTCTTATTGATTTTCTGATTAACGTCTCACGTTCTGGAAGATGATTAAGTCGACCGACATAACTTTTTGCACTTAGATGTTGTAGGCTGGCCGCACGTTATACTGTTGGTACAACCTTAATTGTTTTTTATACTTTAAAAGATAGGCCGAATTAATTTTACGGCCTATCTTGCACCCGAGGCCACTGTTTAATTTTAAATTACAACTTTACTGTCTGATGCTGGCTGTCTGTTGTTCACTCTCTAATGACACACTGCAGACTGGGTTTCACACAAGCCTGCTGCTGGGGTGGTTACGCAATCCGTCTGGGCAATTGTTTAGACTAGCTGTATGTGCATTGCTGGTTGGGGCTCCTTACAGGTGAAAGTGAATTTATTAATTACTGAATTAAAATTAAAACTGAATCACACACTTCTGTACCGTTACACACTATCTTCTTGTTTTGAAGCCAAAGTGTAGGTCGGCAGCATTTTATAGTTGAACCCAGTCTCGTCACAATTGTAGAGCTGTTCTCCTGAAATCCCATGTTTGTCTACAAAGCTGTGTAAAAACCTTTTGAAGTTGTCAACATCATCTTGGTTAGCAGAAAGTTTTTCACCGCTGATCTGCAGTTTCCGCACACCATAACGATTTTTCCAACTTTCTAACCATCCCTCACTTGCTTTAAACTGTCCATCGGCTCCGATTTCTTTACTGAAGTGCAAAGCTTTTTCTTTTAGCAAAGGACCTGAGATAGGCAATCCTTGCTCTCTTCTTTGGGTAAACCAAAGATATAAAGCCTCATTAACTTGGTTGTTAGTGGCTTTCTTCATCATTTTCAGTTTTTTTACCCCACTTGTTGAAGCTTGCGATGAGCACCACTTCTCAATCTCACTCCTCGTTTTTTTCCAGTCACTCACAATGCTCGTTCCTACTCCCATGTCAGCAGCAATCTTCTTAGCTGTTTCACCAGCATCCAACCTCTTCAGAGCACGAAACTTTTCATCCATTGTCACAACAGTTTTCTTCCTTTTCTCTGCCATTTTAGCAAAAAACAACGATAAAGAATAACAACAATAAAAAATAACAACGATAAAATGCAGTAACAACGGTTAACAATAACGATAACAATGGCAATCACTTCTGACATACAGTTTAGAAACTCACTTGCAAAACAAACTGTCACTTTAAAATGCAAACATAGACTGCGGGTAGCAAGTGGCAGGCAGACGGCAGCCGAGGTTGAGAATAAAGGAATGGGTTTTCGGGAAAGAGCCATTGATCGAGTCAAGGCCACAGCCCCGCTCGGAATAGACTAGGCGTGCAAACAACATTGCAGCTGCAACTTTCACTTTTCCATCCCTGTAACGGGACTAAAAAGGAGGGGTTTTTATTTTATTAAAAAATTGTAAATTCGTTTTCATCTGCGTGATCAGTCCCATGGTAATATAAATTGTAGTTCAAACAAAGGCACAGTGAGGTGTAGCCGGTACAATAGAATGCGGCGGTGAGTGTGTTCAACAGTAGTTTAATTCCCAGAAGTCCAGTGCGCACATGCGTGTATTTTCCGTTGGGGAGAAAAGTAAAAACTTTGTAGCTGTACGTTGGAATGCGGCAGGTATGCAACAACGCAATACAATTCTAAGAACTGTAGTACTGTGTGACACGCGCAAACACCAGCAGGCGCGCAACCGACGCCAAGAAGCTAAAACAACATGGCTTGATTGTGAATTTTGTTCGCCTCGTGTTCAGAAGCGGGCGGAAACATAATTAGAGATCCCGCCCCTTTGTGTGACGTGTAGAGAGGCAATGTAATTTTGTCAACGCTTGGGTAACACTCACAAACCATGTTCCCGATGCCACTACTAACAATCTGACACATGAAGGCTATGAACAGCGACGAAATTTGGTAGCAAGAAAGGCAGTGACGTCCGCCCACATGTACAGTGAGTCGACCTAACGCCGCTGTGTCGGCTGGACGCAAGCTAAGACTCAGTTGCCCCAAATAAAGTATTTCAATTGTAAAAACTTAAATATTCAAAAATAGTGAACCATATCGCAGAATGACGTAAGTGTAGTGAAGAAAAAGTGGTGAACAGCCAAAACATCAAGAGTAGTATCTTTAGATCCCTAACCATTTCGCTAACCAAAATTGAAAAATTAGTTCGGAGATACGTCGGATATGGGAGGATCCGGATATCATAGGTCCGGATGTGACAGGTTGTACTGTAGTTCGTCGTGTTGCCAACGTCTAAATCTGGCAGACAATTTCACTCATCGCTAAAATGCATAAATTTCTAATACAATTTATATGAAAAAAAGGACGGTTATTACTAATCAGTACTAGTTTATTAACGTTTGAAATAGTTAATAATTAATCATTTAGATACAAAAATATAGTATTATAAAATAATGTTGCTCCGGCAATAAACAGACTATATCTCAAGGTTGGCTAAGGTGACAGCAGTTGTTTTTGACCATGATGGCCGCTAATATTGTTTATTTACACAATCTATTCTGTCAATGAGTTCTTTTGATTATGACAAAAAGTTAAATAACAAGATGTTAATAAAGTACACCACCTTACATCAATGGGACTTATATGCTATTAATGTTTAAATACAATTCGTTTTTTGAGTGTTAAAAAGTGTGTGCTACTAATTCATACTTCGTACATAGGTTATTTTAGGTTTACATACAAGTTTAATATTTATTATCAATTAATCCTTGAAAGAAATTTAGTTATTAAGTTCGGAGTGAGAGTTTTTTGTGTTGTGAGACAAGTTTATTAATTTAGTTCGTAAATTCCGGTAATTCAGATATACTTAACGTAATCTGGTCAATTTCTGGTGATGAGTCACTGTGGTTATTTAGGTTGGGCTGATACAATCCTTAATCTTCCATCATTTGTACTTTTGATTTCATCTGGCTTCTTTTTCAATTAGCCTGGATTTTCTAAATTATTTTTAACTATTAAAATTTGGTTTATTAGCTCTTTTGGTTTAAATAGTTCCTTGTCCGACTTCTTGAATCCACATCTCATTGAATTTAGCAGTATTTATAACTATTTTCATTAATAATTGAGTCGAATATGGTTTGGCTTCCGTCTCTCTTGATCGTCAATAATGGACTAATGTTTTATAACGGATTTAAATATAATAACGTTCCGTTGTTATGGCAACCACCCATACTCTCATTGGTTGAATACATTTATGTCTACTATTATAATATTTGAAATTTAGTTCAAAATTAATAAATATTTTCTAATGGCTATTATTCTTCGGTCTTCTTATCAATGTATTAGATATTAACATAACTGTTTCTATTTTCTTTCAAAGATTATTTTGACATCCCACAAAGCTGGGTTTGTTCATGTATTAAAGTTTTGACAAAATGCTAATATTATATTATTACATATTTTCCTTATTTTATGTTCTTATTCTAATTCTAACATCTTATTATGGTTCACTAATTGTAATTAATGAGTTACTTGCCCTGAATTTTCTAATACAATAGTTAATTTCTTACAATTTGTTTATTTTGAATTTATACAGTTAGGCATTTTATAGGCCTAAGCAGTAATTGGCTATAACTTCTTATTTTACACAAATTAGAGATTATTTTTTATTTACATATGTTTTGCTTGGTGTCACTTATGACTTATTTACCTTTGAATTAATTTGGGCTGTTTTACAATAATTGAATGTTCTTATTTATTTACAAAATCATTGCTTGTCTGTTATTCTCTTATTTTCTTTTCCTGTCTTTACTCTAATGATTAATATTATGTTTGTAAAATTTATCTCCTTACTCATATCTCTATTGCCATTTCTTACAACTTGTTGATCACTTAATATTACTATAAAACATAACACAAAAATAGGTTTATGGTCTGTACATTTTTCAGTCATATTCCTTCTTACAAACTCAACTCTTTCAATTAAGCAAATAACAATTTTGGTGAACAATATTATAACACCATTTATTCTACCTTGCTAATCATCCCTTTGAATATTTTTGTTAAGATAGGATGTTTTATTTTCATTGCACTCATAGTACTAGTTTATTATTAATTAACACTATGACATTAGTTGTCTATCCATCTTTTAAAATCTATTTTATTACCTTTGTTTCCTTTTTCTTATAATTATGAATTGTTTATTTTCTCACTTCTAACACTTACACTGTTTATCACTTTCACTTCCTATCTATCTCTCACTCTTGGGTTTTTACTTTTTTATACACAATTTATAGTTAGTCTGTCAACATTTTATGTTTTGGTTTTCTTATCATCATAAGGTTATTAACAACATACATTATCTATTAATAATGGTTTCACTTACTTATTATGGTTAGTGTACATTAATTTGGATTATTTTATTTAATGCTCGTCACTAGATATTTGTTATTTATTTGTGCTTTTTTATCATTAGTTTAGTTTATACCTTCTCATTTTATTTTCTTTATTGGGTCAATCACTTGGGTTGGGTCAGGCTCATTTGTCTCATCATAGTCATTTTATTTTCCTTGATTTAATATAGTTGATTCTTTATAGTTCTTCTCTGGTATTGGGCTGCTTTTGGTGTCGTAACAACACGAACAATGTAAGCCGGCCAACCAAGAAGAAAAGTTTGTTTAAATTGCGTTAAAAGCAGTGGAGATTCAATTAAACCAAAGTTCGGCAAATATACAGTCGATGAGAAACTATAGAACCGCGCGCGGTTCCAGTAACCAGCGTATGGTCTTTAAAATAGTGCTCGAGCAAATATATGGTTGACTGTATATCTATAAATGAGTTGTACCCGTTTACGCCCAGCGGTGGATGCCACATATAACTAATTTTTGTTACAGCTCTTTTTAATTAATTAAGCCCCACTTTTGTTGTGGTGCCAAATAACTTGACCTTAGTTTGCCCGACGTCGTGTGCGTCTAATATAATAATAATACATTTACTGTTTTGATTTATCTCAGGGTTCAACTCAATAAAATTTATACGTCATTACTTTCTGTTAGTTAATTTATTAACTAAACATCATATATCATAATTCATGGTACACTTAATTATTGCTATAAATATTAATTAATGCACATTTAACAAAGTTAATACTTCTTCAATCTTTAAGACTTTACTTATTGCTATAATTCATTTTTTTTTTATAATTGATCAACTTAAGTTTAGTACAACATTTATATATAAACGGATTCATTTAAAGTAAAAACGATTGTGATATGTGATATAGATATTTTATGAATACCAGATTTTCTACGATTTTCTCTAATGGTTCAACATGACCTTACTTATAATGAAGTCTCTAAATTGTTACTTTAAATTGATTTCTTTAGCGAGTTCTTTTAGTGACAGACAAGTGGGTGTACAATTTAATTAGTACATACAAAAATTACTTGAGGTACGATTATCCATCTCTTGTAGAGGTCGCCAGTGTGGGAAGCGATGCTCCTTAATCAGCACTGGAGTTTTTGATGATAAGTCATCAGATGAATCTCGAGTGGCATGCTTGGACCTCACAGTTGCACTTCACACACACACACACACACACATATAGAACACATTACACAACGTGTGTTCGTATTGGCTTTATTGCGAGTATAAATTATTATTGCTATAACTTCAGTTATTCACTGACATTCTGTAACTGTATCATTGAATTTACTCGTGGTATTGTTTAAAGACGTATATTACACTCGGTTTATGGTTGTTTAACCGATACACATGACGGTAAGTTACTGTTATTCGTTCATGACTAATTATTATACAACATTGTTAGAATTGTAAATACCGCCGTTATATTACGTTTTACTATCGTTTACTATTATATGATCACAAACTCGAACACTACGGTTGTCACGCCTTTTACTTCCTTTCGAAAATTTAGTAAAGACTACCTATTCGCGTCTCTGTCACTTGCCTATATCGAACATGAGAATTTCCCCACTAGCCTTCTGGTTTCGGCGATGCCGTCTCCTAATTGGTTCTCTTTTTCGTACAACCTACTCCAGAGGCCACCTACTTTTCCAAAGTAAGTTCTAATAGGCCTTCTGATTCCCACCAAACTTTTCTCATGGGTCCTTTACCCTTCGATCAACGGCATTTCCGAATACTATAGTAATAAATCTAGCTGTCATATTTCTTAGTCTTCACAAAAGACAACCCTTCGATTTCTCTTCCAACATCTGCCTGTCCAATTAGTTGCGCCTATGGTATTATCTTTTCTTGAACAAAGGCCTCGCCAACTCTCTCCGTAAGTATTTCTTTTTTGTCTGGTTCCCAACAAAACCTATCCTTTTAGTTCCTGCGTTCCTCGGGTATGATTTCTTTCCTGGTATTATAGTATTGTTCCAGCGTATCCTCTGTTTACGCGTTTCAGTCAAGGAACATCGTTCATTGTTTTCTGTCTGCTGTTGTTATGTTCGTGTCGTGTAACCTTTCATCCTTTGTCAGAACGAAACATTTCTCACTTGATGAGTTTATTCACTCCCTCGTACTTTTCTTCGGATTGTAAACTATTATCCACTGGCGTCTTTTCTAGATACACCCATCACAATAACCTTGTCCTTCTAACACGTGGCCACTCGCTACACTAGATTTATGGCGTGTCAATTAGGCATGTGTAGGCAATAGCAGATGCCTTGTAACAAATTAAAAAATTTGTTTTCTTGTTTGATAAAAAAAAATGTTATTAGTATTTATTTATTTATTTTTTATTAATTTAATATTAATTATTTTAAAATGTTTCGTGGTATTTCGAACTTTTTATTAATTGTTTTTGTTTAATTATATCCTTTTCTGTATTTAGAATTCTTTTACCGGTTAATAGGATTGTCTCCAGGAACAATCGATTGGTGAACTTTCCTTATTTGCAGGTTATCTTCCTTTAAAGTTGTTAAATTCTGGTAGTTAAGTCTCAATTAAAATGATATATTAAGCTAGTTATAATTTAGGAATAAATAGGATTCAATTTTGTAATATTCAAGGAATTTTATTAACAAATAATAAAATAATCGATTATATATCGACTGATTAATCGACTCTCTCAGGGTATATCAGTAGATTGTACAATTATTTATTATTGGGTTCTTTAAACAGTTATTTTATATATAGTCAGAGAAAAGGGCAAAGTATTGAAAGTATAACATTACAATATATAAGCTTATTAATAAAATACGATTATAACATTCAATATATAATAGTAAGTAAATAAATTTTTCGAACCGTGAAGATTTACTGGCGGTGCCGCTTGGAATTGTGGGAAGTCAAAGATGGGTGCTTCGTATTCAGATGTAGTTGACGAATTGCACCTCGAACAATCTGCTTCAAATAAATGCTGTTTTTCCTCTGATTTCTCGTTCCTGCAGCTGCGATTATTCCTTCGGGTGTTAGTGGAGTGGTCCTGGTTAAGTGTTTGTGGTTCACTTCGATAAAATGTGTTGGATTAAGTTATATTTCACTTTAGTTAATAAGGTCGACAATTGCACTGTTCGTTTCGTTATGTGGAATTAATGGTTTTAATCGTTTAAATTGTGAATTCGCTTATTTTCTGTTCTGTTTTAAGTTGTAAGTGTTCGTTTCACTGAAGTTAAGGTTTAAATGAATTTATTCGACACTCGCGATTTTCACAGTAGACTAGGCTTGTCGAATGAATGCCATTTATGTCTTCACTATAGGTTAATATTTGAGTAAGAGCTCGTCTTAAGTGTACTTCACAAAATCTAATAATTAACTAACTCATTTCCTTCGTCTCCTGACAAAGTCTTAGCCAATTTAATATTAGCAATACATTGTTTCAAAACTTTCTAGCTTCCGTTACATTTAAAATTTTTACATATACTACTGAATATATTTTTGCTATTATTTAAATTTATTAAATTCTAAATACATAATCTCCTTCTTCAGTTCATTCTGCTTGATTTGATACCAAATAAGATAGTTTTACTAAGTTTTTTATCTAAAATGCTATATTTACTTAATTTTGAAAATTGTATGCATTAAAATTTACTTCCTGTCGTTCTCAAAATGTTTGCCATTTTATATGTTATATTAATGATTGTATTAAATCTCAGATTGACATAAAAGGTTTATCTTCCCTTAATTTCTTGTAATTTAATTAATTGGTTATCTTTTTAAATATTATACATTAATTTGTGACTCCCCTCTTTGAATTTTCAGTTTTTACATTTGCATTTTTAACAATAATTCTTACTATCTTTTTACAATATCTTTCTTAATTATAGTTACAGTTATATGACTCTGTGACTGATTTACCTCATATAAATTCCAATCAGTTTAATTGTTTTTCTGTACTTATTTCATCAATTATAATGCTGTTTAGATTTACCATTTGGCCTAGATTTTAACTGTTTTTACATACAAAGTTTTTGAATAGTACATCTTGTTTATACCCCTTCTGACTTTCTATTCTAATATAATATTGATTAACATTTCCTTACTTTAACAAAAGAACATTTAGTATATAATTCATACTATTAATTCATAACACATAATTGAAATTAACAATGGTCTTTTAAACTCGGACATTTTAATCTGGATTAACTATTAACACATAATAAATATTTTATTAATAAAAGAATGGTATTTAACTCTGACATTTCTGTATTGAGTTATCTGAACTTATTCTAAACAAAACATATCTGTCCTTCCATCGTTTACACTATTTCTTATACCTAGTTTTATTTTCAGTCTTAGCTGTTTTTGTTTGATTTTTGGGGTAATGATTCTTTTTTACTGGCCTGCTCTTGTTTTATTTACTGTCATTCTAATGAATGTTGTATATAAAGACTGGCAGTTATTATTTAGAAACCCTTGTATTATTTGTCATTATAATACTCTATTTAATATTATTCATTGACACAATATAAACACTTTAAAGTTGTATAATTTCACAATTTACTCAGTTTATGAACTCCAATATTGACACATTAGGTTTATTTAATATACCATAAAAACTTGCACTGGTCCCCTTTTTATTCTTTGATTTTATTTCTAATTAGTTTTATAGTCTTATTAAAATCAAGAAGTTTGTTTATAGACGATAATGAAGGTTTGTTTTTTCTATTATATTACTAATTCACATTGGTTCACTTTCAATTCTACTTTATACACTTTTGGTTTATATCTATTTTACATGGTTTTCTAAACTTGGGTTTTTGTTATACTTTCATTTGTTATTATTTTTATTACTTTCTTTTGGGGTTTTGTTTTGGTTTCTTATAAGAGCATTTCTTCTTCTTGTGGATGCTGTCTTGTTCTGGTTTCTTCTTTGATTTCCCCTATCCTCCTTGTTTCTTGTAAAAGTATTTCCTTTTCTTATTGTAGATGTTGTCTTGTTCGGGTTTCTTCCTTACTTACTCCTATCCTACCTGGGTATCTCCTTAATTTATTTTTAGTTTTGTGGTTCATTTTGATTACTCATCATTCATTGTATATATGGTTTTAATGAAACTCTTTCTTCACTCTATGATTGTGCTTTACGGTGGTTCTTAATTAATTTTTAATGTTGCTTTCTTGGATTTAAAATTTGTTTTTATTTTATTTTATGATCTTTCTTTCCATTCAGAACTATGGGCATTATCTGTCATGCTACAGATTGCTCTCCTCCAGAAGTGATTATTTCAGACTTGATTATGGATGAAATAATTGCTTATGATAACTTTTTATTTATTATTCTTCGTCTTCCTCCCCATTTCTATATCGGCTTCTTCATACTTGAGCTTAATAAACTTTATAGTCTCTTAACTGACTTTGATTCTTCTTGGATAGTTAGTGTTCTCTGAGATTTATTATTATTATTATTATTATATTTTGTCTTTTCTTAACTTTGTGTTTTATCCATGGGATATTGATTCCCTAACATTCCCTAACACGTGAGCTGGGGCAGTCCAGAGAGGCACTTTTGGCTACATATACCCTGCTGGCCATACTACACTTCTAATTGAGATCAGAGGCAATTCATCTCTGCTCAAAAACATAATGCTGCTGGAATTATCTACAGACAGTCATCAAATAAAAATCATATATAGAATAGTCTAATTTTCGACTAATAAAAATATCTTTGGATACTTCACTTCGTTGTTTCTCAGATTATCTCACATTTTCTATCTCATTTATTCTTCTTAGTATTTATTATTCTCATTATATATTCTTCTACCTTTTTAGCTCGGCTGCTATATTCATTTTTATCATGGTTGGAAACTTGTTAATATGTTTGTTACTAGTTATGGTGTAACTTTTTCCTTTTTCATCTGAATTCTCATTATCTTCTTCTGGTTATTGATATTAATAGCATATTTTTATATTTTATTTTTTTCTTTAGTTCTTATTAATTATTTGAATGGTATTATTTTATTACAGTTCGTTTTTTCAATGGGTCTCATTATATTTGACATCCAAGTTGTTATTATGATCATATTATATAAACATATTTTTCTTTCTTTTCTTCCTCAGAAAGTTATTATTCCACTTTTGTATTCATTAAAATTAATTCATTAATATTATATTTTTCATGTGGTCCTTATTTCTCTTTGCCTTTCATTAATGTTTTATTATTTTCTTGCCAAGACTATTTTCTTCATATGATTGGTATGAGTTGTTCTTCTTTGTTTTTTAGAACTGAGTAATATCATAATCATCCTTCTTGACTATTCGTTTCCATAATCGTTTCATAAATAGTTAGTCATAGGTCGTTCTTATTATATTATTTTTTCTTTTTTAGATTTTGATAATTTTATTATAATAACGAATTCCTCTCTTTTAACTTCAAATTATTCTCTTTCAAATCACTGGTAAGTTGGTCTTACTATTTTTTAAATTTTGACGATTTATACAAAATTCCAATTCTTCTTTTTTCATTCCAAATTAAATTCCATAAATAATTAGTTGTAAGTTGATCTTACTATTTTTTTTTTATTTTGGCGGTTTATTATATTCTAAATTCAATCCTCGTAATATTTTGATGTGAATGCGAATGAACATCTTATGGTTTGTTCTCAGTGTCATGTAAGGTTTTGCCGCGACCAATATTTGTGTACATTCGAGGGCCTCGTGTGCAAAAACTATAAGGATTACAGAATATCTAAAACTATGCCTGGATAGCCCGTTTCGTCGACTACCGGAAATGGTTTGTCGCGAGCGGAGGGGGGTTGCGCGGTGACGTCACAGCGCTGCGCGTGGGGGTCTAAATTTGGGCTTGTGTGGGCACGGCGCGCGCTCAGTTCAGTTGTATCTCCGGAACGAGTTGGTCGATTTTAGTGATCGAGGTGTCTACGGAGAGCTGAGAACGTGAGTTAGACGTTAATAACACAAGAAATATAAAATTAACATTGGAAAGCAGAAAATATTGAGATATTGTGAAAATGCCATGTCCTCAGAAGAGAAAGAAGGCTGTAAAATATGGAACTCCGAACAAAATGCGTGCACCACGACTTACAAATATAGAACGTTGTCGGCTACGTCGATTGCAACAAAAGGAATTGGAAAGAAGACGCCAGAATTCGAATTTGGATGGTGGAAGTGGAGCGCCCAGTACAAGTAGCGAGTGCATACAACGTTTGGAGCAACCTAGCACTTCGTCATCGTGTCGAATGGATTTGGAAAGTGGTCCAATAGACGTAGAAAGCAACGACGATTCCATTGATATGCAGGATGACAATACTGAGACTCGTACGGACGGTAACATCGGTCCGTCAATGGCGCGTTCAGACCTTTCGCTCGATTTGACAAATAAGTATGCTGCATGCGATCGCCACTTTGTGAAAATGTTCTTTGACAATGAATTTGGACTCGGTTGTGATGCTTGTAATCGACTTTGGTTAAAGAAGGATCTTAAGCTCGTTAAAGTTACACACTGTAACATTTTGAGCAGAGAGTTCCCCGACCAAGTAGTGGAGGCTATGGTAGCATGTGTAAATTGCCGTCGATGCTTGGATACTAATAAAATCCCATCCATGAGTGTGTCTAACGGTTTCAAATATCTTGATCGGCCTAAAACTTTACCAGTGTTGAGTCCGGTAGAGGAACGGTTGATATCACCTAGGTTGCCTTTCATGCAAATTCGCCGGCTTCGACACGAGGGCAGTTATGGCATCATTGGTCAAGTAATAAATGTTCCAGTTGATGTGAACAATATGGTGAAACAATTGCCTCGACAGTTGGACGACGATTATGCGATAAATGTTAACATCAAGAGGAAATTAATGCACAAATCGTCATATTTGAGCGGGTATGTTCAGAAATACAATGTAATGCAATGGCTGCAGTACTTGGTGAAACAGCCGTTGTACCGTATGTATGGAATTACCATCGATGGAACTTTGTTGGACAATATATGTGTCGACAGAATTGACGATGATGGTGATTGTGTAGAAGAGGCACCAGTGTTAGACTCGGATTGCATTGTGGCCAGGCAACATACACTTCTGTGGAACGAGGAGAACTGTCTTGATATAGCG
This sequence comes from Magicicada septendecula, assembly GCA_034769895.1. Classification (NCBI taxonomy): domain Eukaryota; kingdom Metazoa; phylum Arthropoda; class Insecta; order Hemiptera; family Cicadidae; genus Magicicada; species Magicicada septendecula. Next base: position 938,404,309 of record CM068367.1, on the reverse strand, counting down.
CCCGGCCAACACAGTATGCCGTTGAATATTGTGTACGATACACACACCGAGGAATTGTCGTTTCCAAATATTTACTTGGGTATAGATCGTCGCTACAAAGATGGTGTAAGAGTGTCTCCTTATATGATGGCCACGAGTGAAATTAGACGTAAAGATCGGCGAGGTGTGACCCCACAACACATCTTGTATATGGCGATGAAAAACTTGAGAATGAGAGTCGTCGAGGCAATGTTTCATACTTTCAAAACGTCCAGCACAGTTAATGTGACTCGTGCTATGTTAAATGATAAGGAGTTCATACGTGATTGCATGGAAAAGAATTTGCCATTTCTTAAATCCATTCCAAATTCGATGCAGTATTGGCAGGATCGTAAGCGTGACTTGTTTGCAATGATGCGCCAGCTTGGGAAGCCTACTGTGTTTCTTACGTTGAGTGCAAATGAAATTTGTTGGCCAGGTTTTCTGTCGGTGTTGTATCGCCTAAGTGATTCGTATAAAGATGTGCAAAATGTTGAGGCACTTAGCAGATCAATGTGGTGTCATTTGGTGAATGAAGATCCAGTTATGTGTTGCATTGTGTTTAACAAACTGGTCGACATTTTGATGAGTATGTTGTGCAGTAAGACAAAGGCGAATCCATTTGGTGATTGGTATCGAATCGTTGATTACTTTAAGCGCATCGAGTTCCAGCATCGAGGCAGTCCACATGCGCATATACTCTTGTGGTTGAACAATGATCCTAAAGGATCAATCAGTGAAGATATGCCACGTACAATTGAGTTGATGAATACATTGGCGAGCGTATCGAGGGGAAATTTGCCTGCAGAGATGTACTCCAATCAAACGCACCAGCATACGTTTACTTGTACCAAGCGTGGAGAATCAACGTGTCGCTTTGGAATCCCGTATTGGCCAATGCGAAAGACAATGGTACTGTTGCCGCTCGCTAAAGGTGATCCGAGAAAAGCTACCATGCAGAAATCAGCTGAGCGTTTAAAAACAATACTGGAGCAGAAAGTGTATGACAGTGTTGAAGAATTTCTTGTAGCCAACCATTTGACAGAGCGCAAATACCTCGATACAATTCGAGCTTCACTGCGACGGCCGACGATGTTGTTCAAACATAATATGTCTGAAATCTACACCAATACTTTCAATCCGTGGTTAGCCAGAGTGTTGGTCTCAAATAGTGAGTTGCAATTTATACTGGACGAATATAGTTGTGCGACATATGTTGTAGAATATTTTAACAAGGCGAATCGTGGAATAAGTCATTTCCAACGAGAACTCATAAAATTACAAGAAGAGAATCCGGAGTTGGACTTCACCGAGTTAGTATGCAAGATTGGTGTGAAAGTTCTTAATTCGGTCGAAATGTCGGCACAGGAGGCGGCCTGGTATTTGCTTCGTCAATCGATGAGCCATTGTAGTCGTCAAGTTATGTATATTCCAACGGTGTGGCCACAAGAACGACAACGATCAAGGAAATTGAAACGTCAAATAGACTTGGAAAATTTGGCTGATGATAGTACGGATGTGTGGACCAAAACTAAAATCGAACGTTATGAGGAACGCGATGAATCGTTAAAAGATCTATGCCTCGCTGATTTCATAGCTTGGTATTCTGGAAAGAAGTCAGTACAACAGCAGCCAGACGAATGTGACGATCCAAACGCCGATCAGAATGATGAGGTTCGATTTATCAATAAGAAGCGGTCAGTTCCATGTGTTATAAGTTACAGACAATATGATATAAGTGATGTGGTCAATTACAAACAGGAAATGGTTACGCTACACTATCCGTTTCAAAATGAGACAGTTGATATACTCGATCGTAATAGGTTTGTCGAGATCTATGACACCAACGAATCCGCAATTCTTACTAAACGTCGTGAATATGAGTCCAACATAAATATTGAAGAAGTGATGCGAGAAATTCAAGAATTATATATTCATAACGATATAGACGAAAATGCGACAAATGAGGAGCAAAAAAATCGAGATAATTTTGTGAGTAGCGTGTTGAAAGATGGCAACCAAGAGAATAACGATGACATCGATGCAGCACAGGCTTCGTCTGTAGGCATATCTGCTGTACAAAAACGATCGACTGTGCTTTCAAAAGAAGACTACTGTAAACTGTTACGAAGTACTAATAAACGCCAGCGAGAATTCATATTGGAAATTATACATCGGATCCATACATTCGGTTCGCCGCCAATCCAAGTGTATCTCACTGGGCCAGCCGGTAGTGGCAAAACTTATGTGTTACGTGTAGCCATGGAGACCTATAATCGATACACTCAACAACACACTACACGACGAGATGCTTACATTGCTTGTGCGTCGACTGGAAAGGCCGCTGTAAATTTGCAGGGTACGACCGTTCACTCTGCGTTTCGTATAAGTCTAATGCGAACATCAACTTCATTGCCCCATGAAGCTTTGCAGTGTTTCCGAACTGCCTTCGTTGGAGTAAAATGTGTAATAGGTGACGAAATAAGTATGAATGGGTCCGATGTTTTCAATAAAATCAACTCTAGACTGAATGAAATTACAGGCGTATATGATCAACCATTTGGCGGCATGGATATTCTGACTGGAGATTTTCGGCAATTACTGCCTGTAAATGCTACCCCCGTTTATAAATCACCACGAAACAACTTGGGTGGGTGCGTATTGTGGCAATCAGTTGATTTCTATCCGCTCACTCAGGTTATGCGACAAAGCGACCTCTTATTCTCTAAAATTCTGACGAAGATTGGTGATGGAAAACGTTTAGACTCTGAAGAAATGGCAGCGATCGAGTCTCGTTTCAGAACAGTTGAATGGTGTAGGGAACATGAACCAAATGCAATACGACTCTTCCATAGAAATCATGATGTGGATGCTTAAAACCGACTTGCAATATCAGACAGAATTTGTAGCAGTGCCTCCGATTTGATCACTGGCTACAATAACAGCACTCAACTTGGCACTGCACGAGTCAAATTTGTGTGATGGAAACTGGCGGTTTGCCGTATCTGCTTAATTTACAGAGTGGTATGCCTTATATGATTACAACTAACATTGATGTGGACGATGGAATTGTTAATGCTGCAATAGGAATACTTGAGTACATCGAAGAAGTCACTCATGAGACAGCAGTTCAATTAGTCCAACAACGCGACAAGTCTACACAAATCAATCCTTATATCAGATTGTGGCTACACTTCCCACAAGCCAACATCGGCAAAATGGCAAGACTAAAAGCAGCACCAAGAGTAATTTGCAGCAATGGTCTAATAGATCGAACTTGGACACCCATCTGTATGCGTAGCACTAACATCAAACTCTGTGGTTCTATAAGTTATAAACGAATGCAATTTCCAATTGTACCCGCTTGTGTCATAACCATACACAAAAGTCAGGGAGGCACATTTGACACGGTTGTGTATGACTACAGCAAAAGTCAGCAAATACAATTGGTCTATGTTGCAATGAGTCGAGTAACACGCATCGAAGGTCTTTACATTACGAACTCGCGCAGCGACTTCAAATTCTATCACGGACTTGGTTGCGACAGCTCAACTGTTAGAGAAATGCGAAATGAATATCTGCGACTCGAGAGCCATCCACTTAATACACGTACCAAACGTGTTGAACTGTTTATGAATTGCTCCGACAGTTTGATTGAAGACGACACGATTGTAATATTCTTCGTTGGAATGAATGCGCAAAGTCTCGTTGCACACAAACTTGACATTGAAACGGATCCTGTCTTAACGAGAGCTGATTTTCTTATGGTTTCAGAAACATGGATTACAAATGACGAGTCTGTGCAGCTTAAAAATTATAATCTCATCTCATATGAACACGAAGCCATGGATAATAATCCCACTGAACAACAACAACAACAACAACAAAAGAGAAAGGCTGGCGGTGTTGCAATTTATCAACGTCGTAGCAACAAGCTATGTGCTATGCCTTTCAATATACCAAACAATATAACCCAACAAATTGGTGTATACGTGGAACCTGGCACAGGCGATATTGCATTGGCACAAATCACAGTCAACAATTCTTTCAGATTCATTGCTGCCTCATTGTATATTCATCCAAATGCAGAAACAAAATACATTAAACTTCTCCTCTTTCGAAGTCTTTGTAGATTTGGGCGCTCAATATCTAAGGTCATTGAGGAAATTGAGCCCGACATTACAACGCCAATATTTCTTACTGGTGATTTCAATGTCGATCCCAACGATCCGAGAAATGATTGGCTGGTTCCATATATGCAACGAGAATACGATCTAACTTGTACAAACCTCTCCGACTACACTTGGAAACACCACAATCGACTTAACGTTTGTACGTCAACTTAGTCTGACGATTATGCCCTACGTTTCATATTTTAGTTACCATCGACCAATTGTTCATAGGTTAGCCATTTGTACTAATGATTTCGATGAATAAATGTTATGTATAGCGTAATTTTCTTTCTTCCATTTCAACTTACTTTCTGACAAACAAAACAAAAGAATCTCCCAATAACGAGAGTAACGTATGTAATTTCGCATTCACGAAATAAAGATCCGACGGGAGTATCAAGAATACTCCCTGAATATTTTTTTTATGGAGGCTTGGTTGTATATTCCTTTGATTTTTCCGGAAACTATTTCTTTCAATTCATATGTGTTGTTGTTATTATTTTTGGCAACGAGATATGGTCCAGTATAGAGTAATAATAGTTTCTTCCTTATCCCTTCTAGGGTGCTGGGTAGTTCTCGGTTTTTTAACAGTACTTTTTCTCCCTCTTTATACGTTATTACTTGTCCGATCGCCTTCTGATATTTGGTTTGCCGTTTCTCTTGGTCTTCGGCCACTTTGTTATAAAATTTCACCTTGTCAAACTTACGACCATCATTCATCGGGAACTCTATTATTTCTTCAATCTCTCGGGGGGTTGGTTTCTCGTACATGGCGGAGTAAGGGGTAATTCCTATAGCTGGATGGTGAGCGAAATTTAGGAACTTCTCCGTGGCTGCTAGGTATTCCTGCCACTTTTTCTGTTGGTGGTGACAGTACGTTCTCAAGATTATCCCCACTTCTCTCAATACCCTCTCTGCTGGATTACTACTTGGGTGGTAGACTGACGTCTTGTATGTTTTAATCCCAAGTGATAATAATTGTCCTGCCATCTTTTTCCTTTAAACTGTGTACCATGGTCAGTGATGATTGAAGTTGGTTTTCCTATTTCTGGCACATATAATTCCGTTATTACTCCAAGAACTTTTATAGTGGTTGCCCGATTAACCGGGTATAGCTTTACATACTTTGTAAAATGGTCCATAATTATGATGAGGTATTTGTATCTGTGTCGACTGCCACTACGGGGAAATGGTCCGCAGATGTCTAGGAACACCTTCTCCAGTTTCGCCTTAGATGTTATAGGTATCATTATGCCTTCCTTCTTCTCGTTATTAACCTTAACACACTGGCAAATATTACAGGATTTTAGGTAATTTCTCACCTTTCGGTTTATGTTTTTGATTTGACAATTCTCCTCTAAGGCCTGTATCACTTTCAGTGCTCCCATATGGCCATACCGTATATGGTAATCGATTATGATTTCTTTTTCAATGTGGTTCGGAATAATCACTTTCCATGTTTCTTTATTTAAGGATGTTTTAACAAATAATATACCTTTGTTAATATGGTAATATTTAGAAACGGTGTCATCGTCTGCTTCCAATCGAGTAATAATATTTTTTAACTTAGGGTCGGACTGTTGGTGGATGCGGATGTTTACCAATAAAGCCTCTAAATCGGATCTTGTTTTAATAAGGTTGTAGATCTTGACTACGCTGTCCTTCTCTCCCTCAAAAGTCTGGTCTTCCAAATTAATGCGTAATAACACGTCTGCGACAACATTTCTTTTCCCCGGGATGTATTCCCATTGTAGGTTGTACTCTTGCAGGGCAAGTACCCATCTAGCCAGTCGGCCGTGACTCAACTTGCACCTACGTAGAAATGAGATAGATTTATGATCACTTCGGATGGTAACTGGATACCCTAAAATATATGTCTGGAATTTGCTACATGCGAATACTACACTGAGTAATAATTTTCTCGGTCACATTGTAGTCTTCTCGCATTGATTCAAGGTTCGACTAGCGAAACTAATCACCAGATGGTGACCCTCCTCATCTTCCTGATATAAAATTGTTCCTAAACTGATGTTGCTAGCATCACAATTTAAGAAGAAAGGTTTTTTACAATTCGGGTGACGAAGTATAACGATCTCTAAGAACTTGTCTTTGATGAGTTGGAAAGTATCGTCCTGTTCTTTACCCCAGATCCATTTGTTTTTCGAAGACAATTGCAGTTGAAACTTGGCTGTCAGCTCGGAATATTGATGCTGAAACTTTCTGTAATGGTTACAGAGTCCGAGAAAAGATTGTAACTGTTTCCTGTTCTTTGGTTTAGGGAACTTCTGAAACGCCTCCACTTTTTCTGATGATGGGGATATACCTTGATCATCTAGATTAAAACCTAAGAACTATACTTCTCGAGCAATGAATTTGGATTTCTCCAATTTAAGAGTTATTTTTTGCTAACTTCTCGAGTACATGTTCCACTCTGTAACAGTGTTCCTCCCAGGTTTCTGAGGTAATCAGTAGATCGTCTACATATACAGTGGTAAACTGGAGTGCTTCCTGTCCTAGTATCTGGTCCACGCAGGCCACAAAGATGGCTACTGAATTCACAAGTCCGAAGGGCAATCTCTTGAACTGGTAATTGCGCCCTTCGAATATGAACGCCACATACAGGCGACTCTGTGGGTGCAACTCCACTTGCCAGTAACCACACACAGTGTCCTATGTACTAATAAACTTGGTACCGTGGAATCGTTTCAAGATCTCCTCTATCTCACCGGGTGATGTCCTGTCATTAACGATCGTTTTATTTATTTTGCGCGCATCCAAACAAAGCCGGACTTGTCCGTTTTTCTTGGGAACAGCTATAATTGGACTAGTGAATGAGATTGACTACTCTCAATTATGTCACTGCTGATCATCTTATTAATTTCCGCTCTCACGGCCTCCTTCAGTGAATGCGCGATGGGATATGACCTCCGGTTAAATTCCACTGTTTCCTTAAATTCAAGTTTACACTGATAATTCTTTACCTTACCAGGTTCATCGGAAAATACTGATTTATATTTCTCATATACCCTTATCAGACGATTTGCTTGGTGTATGGGTAATTTCTCGTTGGTGGTTCCGCACTAGAAGTCCCGTATTTCCTGTATCTTAACTGACCATAAATCCTCTTCCACGTTATTATATATTATCTGGTTATTCACGGAGCTGTTCTCTACATTGTTTATTTTCCGAAGTTGTTGGTGTATACTGCTGGGAAGTATATTCTCGCCTCCTACTAAATCTGCTGTCCATTATTCCTTCTGAAAACAGTGAAACCTTTTCTTTGTTCAGATCTATAATAGCGGAGTTCCTCCTTAATACATCGCACCCTACCAATATATTAAATGGCAGTCCGGTGGCGATTAAAAATACCATATTTAAAGCTATACCATGGCTAACGACATTTACAGAAACTTGTTTTCTAATAGTTTTGTTCTGGCGGCCAGTTGCACCTACTAAGATAATATTATTTACTGGCAACATTGGCAATGTTCTACCACATTCTTTCTGTATTCTTTCCAATTCAATTATATTAATTATTGATATATTAGCACCGGTATCAATCATGATTTTGGCGGGGATTCCTTCTACTTCCACTTTTATATATAATATTTCATTATTCTGACTATCGAGGCTAGTGTCGTTCTCCTCCAATAGTTCAGTTCGTATGTTTTTCAGATAGTTGTTGCTAATGATGGTAATGTTTTTCGATCCAGTTGCCTCTTGCAACTCTTGTTTATACCCAGGAGATAGGAGCAGTGAAGGGTCGTGATAATTCATCACTGCCTCCTCCCGTTTAAATTATCGTGTTCATTGTTGTTATTCGGACCGACCGAGGTGTCGGTCTGGAAACCTTGCGTCGGTTCCTGCCGCTCTGTACTCTGTTCAAACGTTTGTTCTCGGTTTGGTTGCCGGCCAGGATCATCTAGACTGGTACTCCGTCTATGTTGTTTGTACCTCGGACCATCACATTCTTCGCTCCTCCGCCGACGATCTCCATCGTGGAAACTGTTTCTTCGCTGATGGTTATACCTTCTTGGCCCATTATCTTCAGCTCTTATGAAATTTACTCGTGGTCGGGAAACCCTGTTGTTATTATTATAGTTGTTGGAATTATAATTCCTATTATTTTGGTAATAACGATCAGTATTACCTGGGTGGGGGTTTCTCTGACTATAAGAATTATTAGGGTGCTGATAATAATTATTTCGGTTATTTGGGTAGTGGTTGTTGTTCCTATTATTATTCGGATTATTGCTAAAGTTATTATTATTATTGTTCGGCGGGTTATGATTACCGTTGTAATTATTCTGATGGTTACGGTTCCCTTGGTAATTGTTACCATTCTGGTTGTTACTGTTACTGGGGTACTGGTTACTTCTTATTTCTGGCCTATCGTTCCTCCTTCTACTCTGAGGGTAGTATTCCTCGTTCTCATAACTCTCCAGTAATTCAGCCACGGCTTGCACTGTCTTTATCTGGCTACCCCTTCTTGCTCTGATTATATCTTCGTCATAATGGTAAGACAACTTGTTCACCAGGCATTCCTCGGGTATTGCCGGTTCTAAATGTTTCGCCAGACACACCTTTCCTAAGAAATAGGCCGTCATGGTGTTACCTAGTTGGGCCTTGTATCGTCCATGGCAAATATAGTCTCGTATCAGGTTCTGCGTGGTTTCTGACCAGTACTTCGCTTTGAACAGGTTTCTGAACTGCTGGTAGTCCGCGATCTCACTTCGATTCGCCATCCACCAATTGTCGGTCATTTCCCTGAACCACTCGTCCAATATCTCCCGATTGTTATTCCACCTACTCCCCTATGTTTGGCAAAGTATTCCTCAATCCGGGCCAGGAACTCCATCAGTTTTCTTTTGTACTGTCGGAAATTTAACCATTCCCGATTTTCACTGATTGGTATCCCAGTAAAGTTAGTGGGTCGATTTCTCATGACTTCCATTTCTTCTTGGCTCTGCCGTACTTGACCCGTTATATTCGTCATAGCCTCTTCCATTCCACCACACCTTTCCGCGACTTGGTTCCGTACCTTCCCGAATTCTTCCTGGGTTTCTCTTCGATTTTCTTCCATCTTCCTTCTACTGTACTCTTCGATATTAGTGAACTTGGTGTTTACCTCTTCTTTGAAACCCTGTACTTCTCTCTCCGTCTGGCTACACCTTTCGTCCACTTCCTTAATTTGTTGTTTGATTTCCATGGCTTCTTCTTCTAATTTCTTAGCTGTGGATTCATTATTATCGTTGATTTCCTTGCTCAACTCTTCCTTTAACAACTCTATCCTCTCATCTAATTTGTCCAGATTCTCTTGGTTAACCTCCCTCAATTCTTCTCTTAATAGTTGGTTATCCTCCTTCAAATCTTCCAATTTCTCCTCAATCTTCTCTTCCATCGTCTTATTATCTTCCTTCAACTGTTGGTTGTCACTTTCCATCTTCCTGCTATTCTCCCTTAATTCTTCCCTTAACTGTTGGTAGTCACCTTCCATCTTCTTACTGTTTTCTTCCATCTTCTCTTCCATCTTCTTACTGTTTTCTTCAATTTTATTACCCAATTCTTCCTTGGTTGTTTTGAACTCTTCCTTTAAAGACTGGTTGTCCTCCTTCCTTTCCTTACTCAATTCTTCCTTTGTGGATTTGATTTCTTCCTTTGTGGATTCTATGTTCTTATTTATACCTTCCATCTTTTTACTTAAGGATTGGTTGTCTTCTTTCCTTCCCTTACTCAATTCTTCTTTCATTTGTAGGAACATTTCCATTATCTTATCTATTTTACTATCTTCCATTGTTTTCGACTTCTCCATCTCCTTTGTAACGTGTCAAAATTGGGTCAGTTTATTTACTGCAGTTATGGGGTATTTCATTTTATGTCATTTCGGGATTTTATACAAAATATTGTGAAAGTTTTATTTTCCATGGTAACAGACCACGTGTAGCAAAAAAGTTTCAGAACAAAGGCAAGACGCAGTATTCCGTTGTGAAATTCGTACCGAGGTATGCACCACCCTCTATTTCTCAGAACTGTGCGTGAATGTGACAGTGCGCACGCACGCAGTGAAACAAGTATGCGCGCTGTTGGGACGCCAAGAAAATTAAACGACGCTGTAAAAAATGGCGCAGAAACGACGTTGGGTGAAACCAACAAGCCGACCTGCAGGAAACGTAGCTAAGGACCGCCTCCTTTTGGTGACGTCAGTCTAGCAGTGCCAAATATCATCGGCACTCACTACCAAAATAACCACTATGCATCATGAATAGTCGGTAGAATACAACAACTCAGCTATGAACGACGACGAGATCCGGTGGCAGTGAATCACAGCTTCCGCCCGCTGGCCGTCCACATTACGCAGTCTACATTAGGCAGCCCACGAGAAGCCGACTCAAGTAACAGATGCTGATCGTGTTATAAGGCCCCGGTCGGCTGACTTTCTAAATGTGGTCACTTAAATAAGATCGTTAATACCGACCGGGACCCGTGGAATTGACGGAGGTAACCAGGTACCATTTGGTGTAGCGAAAGTGCGAAACGCAAACAGTTAAAAATACGGACAGTGAAATCTGGCATCAAAACACGTGTTCGGTCGGCATCTCGACAGTGATCGAACGTAAACGAAACCTGAATATATAAAGGCCAACTATTTTCTAATTGTAATATAATATTTTAAAGGGGTTTAAATGGTGTGATAGTGTGTGTGGGCAAAGCTGGGCTACTTTCTTTAGTATAAATAGTATGTAAGGTAAGGTCGATTTAACCAGTACTAAATGTGTTATTCTTTTGTGTTTTGTATGAGGAATTTACGTCTTTATGTGAGTAAGTAAAGTATTCATTTAATAACCATGTGTTAGACTAAGTTATTTCGTCATTACCATTTCTCATTTCTGTGCTGCAAGATTCGTCTAACGTTCCGGAATTTTTCTGAATTATTAATTGGCTGTGGTCAGATAGCTAAATTGTCCTTTTTATTTAAGGTGGAGTATAAAGGTTTTCGATATTTTACCTATAAAAAATAATCGTGGCGACCTTGATCTTCTGAGTGAAATTTTAATATGGTAAGTAGTGAACATGCGTACAGGTAAGTCCTGGCAGAGTGTATTTTATGTATATATATTTCGGCTTCTTTTATAAAGTTACAAATGGCTTTCGCCTGCCAGGATTTTCGTTTAATTTTATTTATACGGGATAGACCTATTTTAATGCGCAGAAAATAGGATGTGGTAATGACGAATTGATAAAAATAGTTGTCGCACATAATTACGCACGTGCGAGTAGGTTAGGTTTGTATTATTGTGATTTACAGTTGTGTAAGCACAAGGTATAAAATGGCAGATAATAATGAAGAAGCCAGCTTCACTGACAAAAATGTAGCAGCACAATCTACTCCAACGATGACACGAATTAAACAGTTGTCAATGGAAGATATGTGTAATTTCATGAAAACAATATCTGATAACTTGAGTAGTTTTAACGCGAAATTTGATGAACAGAAGAGTGATTCTGACGCTAAATTCAATGTATTAACAAATCAGAATAATGAGTTAGATATGAAATTCAAAGTACAGAATAACAAATTTAACGACTTAAATAATCGTTTTGATGAAATTAAGACCGAAATTAAAAACGAATTTAATTGTAAATTTGATGTACTTAAATCTGACATTGATGAAGTAAAAACGAAATGCGAAAATAGTTGTAATGAATTGAAACAAGATATTGAAAAAATAGTAGTCAGTAGAAGCACGGATCAGTAGTAAGAGTAATAATGACAGTAAGAAATTAACAAATGATGACAATAATGTCGAAAATGAGAATATAACTAAAAATATGGTAGTAGAGAGTAAGAGAACAAATGTTAATAATGATATTGAAAGCGGTAATATGATTGAAAAGGTGGTATCAGAGACTGATACGTTGAAAATAGATAGTGAAATAGTGAGTGAGAGAGAGAGCGTTATATGTAGTAACGAAGTTGTAGTTAGTGTTGATGAATTAGAAAAAGAATGGAGAGAGAGAGTAGCTGAATGTGTAGGGCAGAGGGTAAATTTTCCCCTTATTTGTGATGAACCAAGGTGTTCAAAAATGTTATTATTGGAGGGCAAGAGACCCTTATTAGTGAAAGATTTGAGTTGTTTATTTTTGTTGAATAATTTTGTACCCTCTGCATGGAGTGAGATAGTTCAGGGGGGTAGTGACAGGTGTTATGATGATGAAAGATGTTTTGAGAGAGAGTTGTGTGTTGATAAAGAAATAGAATTATATAAGTTGCAGAGAAATTATAATGAGTTGGAAGAGATGTTAATTGATATGAAATACTTACTTGTTAAAATAGAGAGTGAAGATTATTTTGATGATACAGTTTTAAATAATAATAACTTACCTTATGTTGTAAGGAATGATAAAATAACTGACTGGACAATGAATATAATTACTGATGGAGACTTAACAAATGTACTAAACGTTGACTTGTTTTATGAGTATTTTGGTAAAATGAATGAATTTGGTTTTTATGGTTACAACACACAAAACAGTAATTTGTGGGGTAATAAAATTGAACAGTGTTACATAAAACAAAGACTTATCTGGGACGATGGAGGCTAAACTATAAAATAATAAAAGACAATTATAAACAATTTTGTTTTATGGTTTTTGACCCTGCAACTTTGGACATGGAAGTGTGGTACAACTGAGGGACAATGCTAACGATTTGTAAATAAATATGTAGTGAATTTATTTATGTGTGTTGTAGAAGGTCAGATACACAATGTATGTATGTAGGTAAATGATAATAAGAAGAAGAATATTTTGCAATTTAAATAAATAAACAGAATGAATTTTGAAAACAGTAATTAGAGAATGGTAATTGTTTTGATGGTAATGAATTTTGTATTGTTAATAATGAATTTAATTAAAACAATTTGAAATGTTTAAAATATTTTGATTGATTTAAAAGTTATATAATTGAATTTTTTTTTTGAAGTTAAATGGTTTTACGAGATTTGTGAATTTGGTAATTAAATGATAAATTGGTTGATTTAAACTAATATTTGTGTTAACTGTTTCAGAGGTGAGGTGAAAGTAATGTGGTATGGTGAATATGTTTTGTGTATATCAATGTAACTGGACTGTAAGTATAGAAATTTTATAGTACGAATCAAGTATAATAAAAATGTTTATTTGAAATAATGATAATTAAAAAATTTAATAATAATTGAACGATGATATATGATAATTATTAATAATGAATGTGAAAAGTTTAAGTAATCCAGTTGTAGAAAGTTATGGAGAATATCAGCTGATCAGCAATAAAATGTCACTGGTATATTGGTTGTAAATGTTCCAGGTAATTGATGTTTAATGCAATGTTTCAATGTATTACAGATGCTATTTAAAGTAATGAAAAAAGTAATTTGATAAAGTGAGAAATAAAGTAATAATCTGTGAAAGCTAATAACAGATAGTTTTTTTTGGGTGATTAGTATTTTGTGGGACATATAGATCAGTCCAAGTGAAGTTAAAGTTGAAGTAGTAAAGATCGAAATATTGTTTTGAAATAATGTAATGGTGTTTTGAGTTAATATCTGTTATAGAATTTTGAGAAGTATTGATGTTGACACAGTAGTTGTGGAGAATATATGTAGAGTTTTGAGTGATATATTGATATTATTAATTGATGATGTTATTTTGTTGTAGTTGAAGTAAGGTAATAAGATTGAGATTTTGGGGATGGCAATTTTGTAGTAGGGGGTAGTGTAATATAGGAGTCCGCAACAACAGAAAAGTTGGGACGGGATGGGACCGATTTAGTGGGAAGGGGTCGCGTCAGGTAGAATCCAGGGACCAAATAATGGGAAATGAGCTTTTTGGGGGGGGGAACACGTATCCTAAGTACAAAGGGTTAGAGAGTTTTTTTTTTTATATATCGAGAGAAGGTGGCGATTTGAGTTTAACGATAAGTTGGGGTTAGAGAGTGTTTTGATAGATATTTTGATAGAGCTGGGTGTCATGTGAGTTACAGTTGTTAGAGGTTAGAGTCAGAGGGAGAAAGATTATATATGTATACAGAGCAAGTAGTAAAGTAAATTGTTATAAATAATTTAAATCACCCACAGTAATGGAGAATAAGATTGTCAAGCAAAGAGAGAGATTTATAATAAAGATATAAAATTTTTATTTTGAAACCAGTGACAAAATTTTGATAGAATTTGGAAATATAAAGTCAGAAAGTGTTTATTTTAAATAATTTGAATGTCAATTTGATTAGTATTTATAGTAATGTTTTGTTATTTTAAAGGTTTTATTTTATTATGTTTTGTGTTTCAAGTTAGGATGTTACAGATGTTAAATGTATTTTCAGATAGAACTTATACATAACACATGTAGGTCAAGGTTGTGGACTTGACCTAGTTTTGATCAGCTGACAATGAGGTCATATACCTACTAAGCCTGTTCAGTAAGGAAGTTAATTCAACTTTTGTTTTTTTTTTATCAATTTAAACAAATTTTAAATAATTTCTATATGTAAAGGAAACATTTTAATAAATTTAAATTTTTCTTTGAATTTTAAAATTTTTTAAAAATTTTTTTTTCAAAAAAAAAAATCGTGATTTTGCGCCTGCCAGCTAATGAATATTTTTAAGCTTTGATTATTTTATTGTTTGTGTACTAACCATGTTTATTATTATTGATTTATTTTATTGCCTTGTATTGTTAGATTCTAAGTAATCCATGTTAGGTTAAGGATGTTCTTAATTGTAAGAAATGTTTAAGTTGATTTATTTTAACTAACAGAAATAACAGAAAAACCTAATGAAGAGAATAATTTAAATTTACACAAAATTTATGAATTGATTTTACATGAAAACAACCAATGGGTTGTAATTTAAATCAATTTTAAAGGATTTTTTCAATTTTATAATATGTAATGTCAGTATGTAATGTGAGTGTGTGTGAGCCCAGTATCTGCTAAAGGCAGCCCAGCTTGCATATAAGGGGAAACATATCGGTGGAGGATCTGGCATAGTCTGAGCCAGGGATTGAGGATTTTTTGGGGATAGCATGTTAGACGGCGAGGTGTGCTGTGGTACTTGTCAGTTCGATTTTTCGGTGTTGGGATCTCTTACGGAGAAGTCCAGTGATCTCGTTCAGATGCATCCATGGTCGCTGAGCCAGGGGGGTCGTGTACCCATGAAGAGTAAGAACAAGGGGGTTGTTGGCACCAGTTCCTCACCGATCCTCTTAGGGGTTATATCAATGAGATTTCTTCTGTTCTGGACAGAAGAATTCTCATTGGGGGGGGGTATTGTAACGTGTCAAAATTGGGTCAGTTTATTTATTGCAGTTATGGGGTATTTCATCTTATGTCATTTCGGGATTTTATACAAAATATTGTGAAAGTTTTATTTTCCATGGTAACAGACCACGTGTAGCAAAACAGTTTCAGAACAAAGGCAAGACGCAGTATTCCGTTGTGAAATTCGTACCGAGGTATGCACCACCCTCTATTTCTCAGAACTGTGCGTGAATGTGACAGTGCGCACGCACGCAGTGAAACAAGTATGCGCGCTGTTGGGACGCCAAGAAAATTAAACGACGCTGTAAAAAATGGCGCAGAAACGACGTTGGGTGAAACCAACAAGCCGACCTGCAGGAAACGTAGCTAAGGACCGCCTCCTTTTGGTGACGTCAGTCTAGCAGTGCCAAATATCATCGGCACTCACTACCAAAATAACCACTATGCATCATGAATAGTCGGTAGAATACAACAACTCAGCTATGAACGACGACGAGATCCGGTGGCAGTGAATCACAGCTTCCGCCCGCTGGCCGTCCACATTACGCAGTCTACATTAGGCAGCCCACGAGAAGCCGACTCAAGTAACAGACGCTGATCGTGTTATAAGGCCCCGGTCGGCTGACTTTCTAAATGTGGTCACTTAAATAAGATCGTTAATACCGACCGGGACCCATGGAATTGACGGAGGTAACCAGGTACCATTTGGTGTAGCGAAAGTGCGAAACGCAAACAGTTAAAAATACGGACAGTGAAATCGGGCATCAAAACACGTGTTCGGTCGGCATCTCGACAGTGATCGAACGTAAACGAAACCTGAATATATAAAGGCCAACTATTTTCTAATTGTAATATAATATTTTAAAGGGGTTTAAATGGTGTGATAGTGTGTGTGGGCAAAGCTGGGCTACTTTCTTTAGTATAAATAGTATGTAAGGTAAGGTCGATTTAACCAGTACTAAATGTGTTATTCTTTTGTGTTTTGTATGAGGAATTTACGTCTTTATGTGAGTAAGTAAAGTATTCATTTAATAACCATGTGTTAGACTAAGTTATTTCGTCATTACCATTTCTCATTTCTGTGCTGCAAGATTCGTCTAACGTTCCGGAATTTTTCTGAATTATTAATTGGGTGTGATCAGATAGCTAAATTGTCCTTTTTATTTAAGGTGGAGTATAAAGGTTTTCGATATTTTACCTATAAAAAATAATCGTGGCGACCTTGATCTTCTGAGTGAAATTTTAATATGGTAAGTAGTTGAACATGCGTACAGGTAAGTCCTGGCAGAGTGTATTTTATGTATTTATATATTTCAGCTTCTTTTATATTGTCACACCTTCTCTGGGACATTTACGTCCCCTGTTTGTGTGGGTACCTCGGGTTGTTCCTTTTGTAACAATGGTTTGGTTGTTCGATCAGAGGTAGCACCATTTCCACGTCTTCCACCGGCGTCGCCTCTTTGTCCTCCATATCAATTTCTTTTTTGGCCTCCGCCACCTGTTTCTTCGATGTTGCTTGACATTGCATTTTCCCTTTTTTCTAACTTTATAACTGCTGCCAAGCTCTAATCAGGAATTGGGCAAATTATAGTGGCCTATCAATCACTAATTAAAGCCCCTTAGTTGGTCGCCAATTTGTAACAAATTAAAAAATGTTTTCTTGTTGTTTGATTAAAAAAAATTTTATTAGTATTTATTTTTTTTTTTTTATTTTTTTTTTTTTTTAATTAATTTAACACTTTCAACACCATGCCCGTACGCGATGCGGGCAGCGTCAATTGCCGCAGCGTTTCACGCTCGTATACCATACGGGCACTCGGTTTGCATGTTGGTAAACGCGTTAGCACGTACGCTATCCGATCAAAGTCTACACTAGGCCACAACTGCATTCATTACATAGCCTGCTGTTATAATTTAGTTTGAAATTTTGCCAGTAGATGCCTCCCACAAACCAGTGAAGCAAACAGTGTTCAGCTGTTACTTGTGCTAGACGCGTGGTGTTTCGGAAATGTCAAATACACGTGATTTTGTGCTTGATTCACCAGTTTATGAGGAAAATTCGAATGCGTCGGAAACTGAAGTTGATGATATGGATGCAGACATCACCTACGTACCTGACGAATCTTCCGATGATGATTCAGGTAAGATTTATAAGACGCAATCGTATAATTTTATATGCATAACCTAAATGTGTTACGCGTATTGTAATACGTATTCTACTTTCACTTTTTCTTACGTTCGGTTGTTATATTGGTTTTTCTTGTGTACAGATGCATCACAAGAAGAACCAATACTGACAACGGGAGGACATCGTGACGGTGACATTGATACTGACTGTACTGATAATGATATCCAGCCAACACTCCCTGTGTTTACAAGAGAATCTGCAGTGACAGTGGCAATTGATCAGAACTGCTCAGAATTTGACTGTTTTTCTTTGTTTTTTGATTGAGACCAAATTCGTAATATTAAAACAGAAACAAACCGATACGCTGCTAATAAAATTTCTGAAAAAAAACGGAAAGGACTACTAAAAATGAATTCAATGTTTATGAAGTGTCCACTGTAAAGACTACGGGAGCTGTACTGGTTTTTTTCAATTATAATTCATATGTGCTTAGTCAAATTACCCAAAATTAATGACTATTGGTCTACAGAAGATTTTTATGCAACTAGTTTTGCTAAAAAATTAATGAGTAGACATAAGTTTACATCTATATTATTTATGCTGCATGCAAATGACAATTCTACATACATACCAAAAGGACAACCTGGGCATGATCCCCTTCATAAAATTAGACCATTCTTTAATTTTTTTATTCAAAAAAGCAAAGAGTGCTTCAAGCCATATGCAAACCTTACTGTCGATGAAGCCATGTGTCCATTTAGGGGTAGGGTATATTTTAGAGTATATATGAAAAACAAACCAAACAAATATGGTATGAAATTATTTGTTTTGTGTGACTCTGCAACTGGTTATGTTCTGAATGCCACAGCCTATACTGGGTCAGCTGGTGGTGTGGATAACAGTATTCAATCTTTATTTGAGCGACTATGTCCTGACTATTTTGGAAAGGGCCAATGTATTTACATGGATCGTTTTTATACAAGCCCATCTCTCCTTAGTTTCCTGTGGGGTAAAAAAACATTGGGAGTAGGTACAGTTATGAAAAATAGGAAGGGGCTGCCACAAGAGTTCAAAAAAAAACTGAAGAAAAATGAAATCATTTATAGAAGAAAACAGGAGATTTTAGCAGTGAAGTGGCGGTCAGCGAGGGATGTTTATGCTCTGTCGACAAAGCGCAAAGCAGCAACAAGCTCTGTGCCGGTAAAATCAAAGGCAGGCCCCATGCAAATTTTAAAACCAGATCTGATTTTAGATTATAAGCTGTACAAAACTGGAGTGGACAGAAATGATCAACTTCACAGTTATTACCCATTTCAAAGAAAAACGATGAAATGGTGGAAGAAGCTGTTTTTCCATGTTTTTGTCATGGCCTTAGTAAATGGCTACATACTGTACAAAGAAGTTACTGGGAAAAGAAAACCTCTGGCTGACTATATGAAGGAAGTTGCTTTGAAAATGGCTATTGTTGGTGGTGAAATACAGAATGAAATGCCAGGACCATCTACATCTAGTGTCAACCGAACATTTGCCCGACATTTTCCGAAGAAAGTGCCCCCTACTGAAAAAAAAGTGAATGCCACAAGGTACTGTAAAGTGTGTTCAGATAGAGGAAAAAAGGAAAGTGGAAAGAGGATAAGGAAAGAAAGTCGGTGGTGGTGTGAAGAATGTGGTGCAGGGCTGTGTGTACCAGAGTGTTTTGAACATTTTCATACCCGCGTAACTTATGCATAATTTTCCATCATTAATGAACAAAACATTTAAATTTAATCGTATCTGTGTTACGTTAGAAACAAAATATATTATAAGAAATCAAATTAGCTGTTAGAATGTAATCATATTTCCAATAAGTATAAGTAATTAAAAAAAATTTTTTTTTTTGAAATTCAAGGGTATTTTTAGGATTACTTTGTTGAAAACGTGTACATGCAATCAACGTACTAATAATATAAGTGAAATCTACATGAATGGAGCTCAAATTTGATATAATGTACGTATTATTTTCTTTATAGATTAATTTGTTAAAATTTTTTGAAATATTGCTAAAAATGGTGGTTTACCAGGGAATAACGGTGAAACAAGGGTGGAATTGAAAGTGTTATTAATTATTTTAAAATGTTTCGTGGTGTTTCGAACTTTTTATTAATTGTTTTTGTTTAATTATATCCTTTCCTGTATTTAGAATTCTTTTACCAGTTAATAGGATTGTCTCATTGCATGTTAATGATCGTGCGAGTGCTTCTACATTGGACAGACTGGGAGAGGTTTCCTTAAACGATTTCGAGAACATTTACCTAAGAAAATAAGAAACATTGACAACATCAAATCAAATTACGCCCGACACCTGACTTCACACAATCATAATTACACAGATTTTAGTTCCAATTTAATACCGTTACATGTGTGTAAGAAGGGCCGTTTCATGAATGCCTTGGAGGAATTTGAAATTTATTTCAGTGCATATGCAAACCCAAGGATTCGCGATATCGTGTTAAATGACCACCTGAACTTTGTATCCAACCGATTGTACGATACCACCTTGAGTCTGCTCGCTGGGGCTACGATAGTAGCAACCGCTCAGTGGCAGAATGAACTTGAACGGGTGCGCACCCAAATCCGCGTATGGTTCATATGCAAATTTTGACATTTTAACTTCTTAACGATCTCGCAAGAGTGATAGTTTTAACTTCTTAATATCTGATGATGGAGCATAAGCTCTGAAACGCGTCATAGACGAAGCACAAGAAATCACACGGCGGATAATTTAAGGTAAATAATTTATTAATTCATACAAGTGATTTGGTTACCATATTAAACATGAATATTTAATTTAATTAATTGAATATCACTATAATATTGACGACTCGGAACACAAAGTTTTTTATAAGTAAAAACGTAAAGTTTTACCTTACAGCCTAAACCGGCTTTCACCTATAGAAGGCTTCATCAGAGGCTGTCGTTAGTAGCGCTGCTCGTCTTGTTGTTGGCGACGAGATAGTGTTTCGAAAGATTGAAGCTGTGTGTGTGTGGTGAGATGTGTTCGAATAATGCGTGCGATTTGAATTGTGTCTGTTCGTTTAGGATGTCGTTTTTATTTGTTTTTGTGTGTTTGTATATTTCTAATTGTTCTAGAGTGTCTAGTTTTCGGCCTTTTGTGTGTACGTGTAGTATTTTCATGTTATTGTCGATGTTTTTATATGTGTGGTTTGCTTCAATGAGGTGGTTTGCGAAGGTAGATTCTGTAGTGTTGTGGAGTGCTTTTGTGTGTTCAATGTATCTCTGTTTGAAGCTACGTCCTGTCTGGCCTATGTAGAATTTACTGCAATTTGAACAATTTAGTTTATATACACCGGGTAGATCGAATTTGTTTTGTGCTTTGGGCATGCGTTTTGATAGTGTGTGTTCTGTTTTGTTAGTAGTTTTGTAAGCGATTCTGTATCCTGCTTTTTTGAATTTGTGGGCAATTTTTTCTGTTTGTTTGTTGATGTATGTTAGTGTTATGAATTTGTTGTTTTCTGTCTTTGTCTGTTGTTTGTTTTGTGTTTTGTGTAGGAGTTTACTGACTATTGTTCTGTCATAACCGTTAGATTCTGCTAGATATTTTATCGTGTTTAGTTCGTCTTTGTAGTCTATTTCATCTAAGGGGATGTTGTTAAGTCTATGTATCATGGTTCTAAAAGCAGCTAGTTTGTGTTGTATTGGGTGATTGGAGGTGTTGTGTATTAGTGTGTCAGTTGTAGTTGGTTTTCTGTATATACTGAATTTGTGCCTGTGTTCTAGTTTTGTGATGGAGAGGTCTAAGAAGTTTATGGTATTGTTGTGTTCGTATTCAGCAGTGAAGGTTATGTTTTTATGTATTTTGTTTATGTGCGTTAGTAACTGTTCACATTGTCTTTTGTTTCCCCTGTATAGTATTAGAATGTCATCAACGTATCTGTGCCAATATAGTATTTTATGTGAGTGTCTGTCATTGTTTGTGAGTATTTTTGTTTTTTCTAAGTGTTGGAGGAAGACTTCTGCTAGAATGCTGGATATGGGGGAGCCCATGGGTAGGCCATCGTTCTGTGTGTAGTATTTATTGTTATAAGTAAAGTAGTTTTGTTTTATGATAATGTTCAGAGTTTCTGTTATTTCATTGATAAGTTCGTCTGGTGTGTTGTTCTGTTTGAGTTTGTTTTGTAGGATGGCGATTGTTTCAGAGATGGGGATGTTTGTGTACAGGTTTTTAATGTCAAAGGAGGCTAATGTGGCATTATGGTGGATGTGTATGTCTTTTATTTTTGTTACTAGGTCAGTGTTGTTTTTTACTGCAATGTTGTTGTCTATTTGTGTGTGTTGTCTAATAATTTTGTCTAGATATTTTGCCAGTTTGTGTGCAGGGGCATTACGGTAGTTGATAATGGGGCGGATCGGAATGTCTTCTTTATGGATTTTGGGAAGCGCTTGGAGTGTAGGTGCTGATGGTCGGATTTGTTTCATGTAGGGCTTTTGTTTATGTGTCATAATGTGTTTGGCTTTGTTGACTATTTGTTTTACTGAGTTTTGGTATCTGTCGGTGGGGTCGTGTTTTAGTTCTGTGATGTTGTTCTGTTCTATGAAGTCTTGTACTTTTTTGTGTAGGTTGTCTGTGGGGATAATTACAGTCGTGTTGCCTTTGTCAGCTTTTACAAATGTGATGTTGTGTTTGTGTGCCTTTTCCCTCAGTTTGATGGCTGTGTGTATTTCTGAGTTGTGGTTGTTGTTGTCTGGTGTCTTATGTACTCCTATTGTGTTGTTTATATTATGTCTTAATGTGTCTTGATGTTCTGGTGCTGTGTTTTGTATATTTGTTTCTGTGTCAATTATGAGCTTTGTTAGTGTTTGGTTGTTATGTTTGTAATGTATGTTATGTTTCAGGCCTTTATCAAGGAGTGTTTGTTCGTTTTTTGTGAGTGTGACGTTCGTGAGGTTTACTGTACGTGGGTAGAATTTGTGCGAGGGAATTATATCTGTTTTGATTGGTGTCAGGTTTTTTTATTTTTCTGTCGTGTTTTGTCTGTATGTTATGTATTTGTTTTTTTGTCCATTCATTTGTGTGATGTATTAGTTCAGTCATGTAATTGTGTCCGTATGTGTTGGCGATCTGTAGGTGTAGTGTTAATGCTTTGCGATTAAGGGCGTCTTTTTTCTTATATAGTTGTTTAATTGATTCTTTTATGTATGTTCTTTATGCGATGTTTTGTGTTATTCGGGCGGCCTGGTTGTTATGTTTAATTTTGATTTGGGCATATTTAGGTGTTAGTGAATTTTTTATGCATGTTTTGTTGAAATTTATGTGAGCTACAATCTTTCTAACCTTCAAAGTTGTGAACTTGTTCGCTTGGACGTTGGCTCGTCTTGCTGAGTTAAATTCTTGGATTTCGTTGTCCATGACGTGTCCGTTACTTAACTAAATATCACTATAATATTGACGACTCGGAACACTAAGTTTTTTATAAGTAAAACGTAAAGTTTTACCTTACAGCCTAAACCGGCTTTCACCTATAGAAGGCTTCATCAGAGGCTGTCTTTAGTAGCGCTGCTCGTCTTGTTGTTGGCGACAAGATAGCGTTTCGTTGCCAACAACAAGACGAGCAGCGCTACTAACGACAGCCTCTGATGAAGCCTTCTATAGGTGAAAGCCGGTTTAGGCTGTAAGGTAAAACTTTACGTTTTTACTTATAAAAAACTTAGTGTTCCGAGTCGTCAATATTATAGTGATATTTAGTTAAGTAACGGACACGTCATGGACAACGAAATCCAAGAATTTAACTCAGCAAGACGAGCCAACGTCCAAGCGTACAAGTTCACAACTTTGAAGGTTAGAAAGATTGTAGCTCACATAAATTTCAACAAAACATGCATAAACAATTCACTAACACCTAAATATGCCCAAATCAAAATTAAACATAACAACCAGGCCGCCCGAATAACACAAAACATCGCACAAAGAACATACATAAAAGAATCAATTAAACAACTATATAAGAAAAAAGACGCCCTTAATCGCAAAGCATTAACACTACACCTACAGATCGCCAACACATACGGACACAATTACATGACTGAACTAATACATCACACAAATGAATGGACAAAAAAACAAATACATAACATACAGACAAAACACGACAGAAAAATAAAAAAACCTGACACCAATCAAAACAGATATAATTCCCTCGCACAAATTCTACCCACGTACAGTAAATCTCACGAACGTCACACTCACAAAAAACGAACAAACACTCCTTGATAAAGGCCTGAAACATAACATACATTACAAACATAACAACCAAACACTAACAAAGCTCATAATTGACACAGAAACAAATATACAAAACACAGCACCAGAACATCAAGACACATTAAGACATAATATAAACAACACAATAGGAGTACATAAGACACCAGACAACAACAACCACAACTCAGAAATACACACAGCCATCAAACTGAGGGAAAAGGCACACAAACACAACATCACATTTGTAAAAGCTGACAAAGGCAACACGACTGTAATTATCCCCACAGACAACCTACACAAAAAAGTACAAGACTTCATAGAACAGAACAACATCACAGAACTAAAACACGACCCCACCGACAGATACCAAAACTCAGTAAAACAAATAGTCAACAAAGCCAAACACATTATGACACATAAACAAAAGCCCTACATGAAACAAATCCGACCATCAGCACCTACATTCCAAGCGCTTCCCAAAATCCATAAAGAAGACATTCCGATCCGCCCCATTATCAACTACCGTAATGCCCCTGCACACAAACTGGCAAAATATCTAGACAAAATTATTAGACAACACACACAAATAGACAACAACATTGCAGTAAAAAACAACACTGACCTAGTAACAAAAATAAGACATACACATCCCCCATAACGCCACATTAGGCTCCTTTGACATTAAAAACCTGTACACAAACATCCCCATCTCTGAAACAATCGCCATCCTACAAAACAAACTCAAACAGAACAACACACCAGACGAACTTATCAATGAAATAACAGAAACTCTGAACATTATCACAAAACAAAACTACTTTACTTATAACAATAAATACTACACACAGAACGATGGCCTACCCATGGGCTCCCCCATATCCAGCATTCTAGCAGAAGTCTTCCTCCAACACTTAGAAAAAACAAAAATACTCACAAACAATGACAGACACTCACATAAAATACTATATTGGCACAGATACGTTGATGACATTCTAATACTATACAGGGGAAACAAAAAGACAATGTGAACAGTTACTAACGCACATAAACAAAATACATAAAAACATAACCTTCACTGCCGAATACGAACACAACAATACCATAAACTTCTTAGACCTCTCCATCACAAAACTAGAACACAGGCACAAATTCAGTATATACAGAAAACCAACTACAACTGACACACTAATACACAACACCTCCAATCACCCAATACAACACAAACTAGCTGCTTTTAGAACCATGATACATAGACTTAACAACATCCCCTTAGATGAAATAGACTACAAAGACGAACTAAACACGATAAAATATCTAGCAGAATCTAACGGTTATGACAGAACAATAGTCAGTAAACTCCTACACAAAACACAAAACAAACAACAGACAAAGACAGAAAACAACAAATTCATAACACTAACATACATCAACAAACAAACAGAAAAAATTGCCCACAAATTCAAAAAAGCAGGATACAGAATCGCTTACAAAACTACTAACAAAACAGAACACACACTATCAAAACGCATGCCCAAAGCACAAAACAAATTCGATCTACCCGGTGTATATAAACTAAATTGTTCAAATTGCAGTAAATTCTACATAGGCCAGACAGGACGTAGCTTCAAACAGAGATACATTGAACACACAAAAGCACTCCACAACACTACAGAATCTACCTTCGCAAACCACCTCATTGAAGCAAACCACACATATAAAAACATCGACAATAACATGAACATACTACACGTACACACAAAAGGCCGAAAACTAGACACTCTAGAACAATTAGAAATATACAAACACACAAAAACAAATAAAAACTACATCCTAAACGAACAGACACAATTCAAATCGCACGCATTATTCGAACACATCTCACCACACACACACAGCTTCAATCTTTCGAAACACTATCTCGTCGCCAACAACAAGACGAGCAGCGCTACTAACGACAGCCTCTGATGAAGCCTTCTATAGGTGAAAGCCGGTTTAGGCTGTAAGGTAAAACTTTACGTTTTTACTTATAAAAAACTTAGTGTTCCGAGTCGTCAATATTATAGTGATATTTAGTTAAGTAACGGACACGTCATGGACAACGAAATCCAAGAATTAATTAATTGGTTATCTTTTTAAATATTATACATTAATTTGTGACTCCCCTCTTTGAATTTTCAGTTTTTACATTTGCATTTTTAACAATAATTCTTACTATCTTTTTACAATATCTTTCTTAATTATAGTTACAGTTATATGACTCTGTGACTGATTTACCTCATATAAATTCCATCAGTTTAATTGTTTTTCTGTACTTATTTCATCAATTATAATGCTGTTTAGATTTACGATTTGACCTAGATTTTAACTGTTTTTACATACAAAGTTTTTGAATAATACATCTTGTTTATACCCCTTCTGACTTTCTATTCTAATATAATATTGATTAACATTTCCTTACTTTAACAAAAGAACATTTAGTATATAATTCATACTATTAATTCATAACACATAATTGAAATTAACAATGGTCTTTTAAACTGACATTTTAATCTGGATTAACTATTAACACATAATAAATATTTTATTAATAAAAGAATGGTATTTAACTCTGACATTTCAGTATTGAGTTATCTGAACTTATTCTAAACAAAACATATCTGTCCTTCCATCGTTTACACTATTTCTTATACCTAGTTTTATTTTCAGTCTTAGCTGTTTTTGTTTGATTTTTGGGGTAATGATTCTTGGTCACTTCACTTTTTTACTGGCCTGCTCTTGTTTTATTTACTGTCATTCTAATGAATGTTGTATATAAAGACTGGCAGTTATTATTTAGAAACCCTTGTATTATTTGTCATTATAATACTCTATTTAATATTATTCATTGACACAATATAAACACTTTAAAGTTGTATAATTTCACAATTTACTCAGTTTATGAACTCCAATATTGACACATTAGGTTTATTTAATATAACATAAAAACTTGCACTGGTCCCCTTTTTATTCTTTGATTTTATTTCTAATTAGTTTTATAGTCTTATTAAAATCAAGAAGTTTGTTTATAGAGGATAATGAAGGTTTGTTTTTCTATTATATTACTAATTCACATTGGTTTACTTTCAATTCTACTTTATACACTTTTGGTTTATATCTATTTTACATGGTTTTCTAAATTTGGGTTTTTGTTATACTTTCATTTGTTATTATTTTTATTACTTTCTTTTGGGGTTTTGTTTTGGTTTCTTATAAGAGCATTTCTTCCTCTTGTGGATGTTGTCTTCTTTGATTTCTCCTATCCTCCTTGTTTCTTGTAAAAGTATTTCCTTTTCTTATTGTGGATGTTGTCTTGTTCGGGTTTCTTCCTTACTTACTCCTATCCTACCTGGGTATCTCCTTAATTTATTTTTAGTTTTGTGGTTCATTTTGATTACTCATCATTCATTTGTATATATGGTTTTAATGAAACTCTTTCTTCACTCTATGATTGTGCTTTACGGTGGTTCTTAATTAATTTTTAATGTTGCTTTCTTGGATTTAAAATTTGTTTTTATTTTATTTTATGATCTTTCTTTCCATTCAGAACTATGGGCATTATCTGTCATGCTACAGCCTTACCCGTTTTTTTGTTCGCCACTCCTACAACTAACTCATACATCACTTGTCACCACGTCCAAATGACATTTACCTTAACTAAAAGAAAATTTATTTGATTCTATATATATATATACTTTTTTTTTTTGAAATTAGGCATTATAGCGGTTGTCAATTTGGATTAATCCTTTGAATCAAAAGGGATCCCAAATTTGTGCCCTGTCGTTGAGATACAACGTCAATTAGATCCACTTTGCATTCCGTGCACAGGCTCATCCTTTCCTGAACATAGTGTAGTATGTTTACTGTAATATTGACCCACTGACAAAAAAAACTGGTGCCGTAGGTTTAAACGCCCTACGTAACGGTCCCATCCCCTTAGTAACTAACTTTCAATTTCGCCCCTTTAAATGAAACCGTTAAAAATAGTGTGAATTAAAGTAAAGCAGTAAAAAGGAAATGTAAGCAGCATCAACATACTTCACGAGTTTAAAGTCGGAACAGTTAGTCACAATTTCGGACAATAAAGTGAACAAAAAATGAACCAACGGTAGTGTTACAACCACATTTTGATGGCCACAGCAGGATAGTAACTATATTGCCATGTACGAGATGAAGGAAACGCCGCGAGATGCTACTCGCCAATCACGAGCCACGTTGCCGGGCGCAGAGGGACTCCTGGCCATTTTGGAAACTTCAGTCGGTGTATAACTTCCGAACCGTGCAGGTGCGTTAATGCGGGTTTCACCAAAAAACCGGGCACACGAACAATGTAAGCCGACCGACCAAGAAGAAAAGTTTGTTTAAATTGCGTTAAAAGCAGTGGAGATTCAATTAAACCAACGTTCGGCAAATTTACAGTCGACGAGAAACTATAGAACCGCGCGGGTCAGTAAGTGAGCGCGCTTCTAGTAACCAGCGTATGGTCATTAAAATAGTGCTCAAGCAAATATATGGTTGACCGTTAAAAAGTAGTGTGAATTAAAGTAAAGCAGTAAAAAGGAAATGTAAGCAGCATCAACGTACTTCACGAGTTTAAAGTTGGAACAGTTAGTCACGATTTCGGACAATAAAGTGAACAAAAAACGAACCAATGGTAGTGTTACAACCACATTTTGATGGCCATAGCAGGAAAGTAACTATATCAAATCTAATAAAATAAAAATAATAATATGGGTACCAAGAGATCTCTAATTTTAGGGGGGTGAAAAGTATGGAAGAGAGAGAGTGACTGAGCGAAGTGCTGGAATGCCTTTTTCTTAGATATATACTGTATATAGAGGTTATAGAAATAAGTCGAATAATAGAATGTTAAAGATGTATAAACTATAGGGCGCATAAAATAGAACCTATGTTATAAATAAAGTAACCAATGTTTTTGGGAAATGTATAAGAATCAAGTAAAAACAATTTTGTAAAGAACGGAAGAAGAAAGAGAAAGAAAGTATGTGGGAGATAATTTTAATAAACAAAGTGTAACGGGGCGAAAACGGGTATTATATTTTGTTGTAATTTTTATTCTATTTTTGTTCCCTAAAAAATTATGAGTTAGTGCCCTCTGGATAGAGTGAGAGAGAAAATGTGATATGGTGTTGTGGTGAGAGATATTTAGAGAGATAGTTGTGTGTAGATGGGGAGATACAAGTATTTAAGTCAGATAGAGGTTATAAAGAGTTGACAGAGAGGTTAGGATGGGAGAAAATAAACTATATGAAATACTTACCTTGTAAAATAGAGATTGGTGATTATTTAAATAATACTGTTGTAAATGAGAATAACTTACCTTATGTTGTGATTGATATAGTAAATGAATATGATGATACAAATGACATAGAAATAACCAAAAATACTAACGGAGACTGGACAAAAATAACAAATGTTGACAAGGTTGATGAAATAATAAATAGGGACAATCCTATAAATTATAATGGTATAATGAATGACGTAGATTTAATGGGTTATTACAGTAATAATAAGAATGTGATGTGTGTCGATAAAAATGATTTGTGTTACAAATATATAAGACTATTACATGATGATGGAGGGTAAATATAAACTCAATGAATGGACATTTTAAATATTTTAATTTGTGGTTATGACCTTGCTAAATTAGGAAATGAGGTGTGGAAAACTGAAAAATAATGACAAAGATTTGTAAATAAATTTTAGTGAAATTAATTGTTTGTATTGTAACAAGCAGGCTTCGGATAATTATGCACTTAAAAATGCCAAAATATGCATGCAAATATGCACTAAAAAGTGTCAAAATATGCACTAAAAAGTGTCAAAATATGCACTAAAAATTTTGAAATATGCATTAATAACAAACAAATATCTGTTATCAATTAGCGGTTTATTATAAGAAATGAATGTTACACTTTAAACATCGCCAAAATAAAAAAGAATTACATACCGTACCACAATAAAATGCTCCAGTTTGTCAATGAAATTCACAAGTCTTGATTACACTTAATCACTGCATGATGTAATAGGTTTTCAAACACAAACTTGCGCCTATTTTCACTTAAAATGACTTTGTACTCAGAAAACACTCTCTCCACATCACATGCCACAATTGGAGCATACTCCAACTTAACGAAATCAGAGACTTCTAGTATCAATGCACTGTCAATTTTGTCTTTGCCTTGGATAACACCAGAAATGCTTTTAAGTTTGAGGAGACCGGAGTTTTTTAGCACTACACTCTGCAATTTTTCTGAGAAAACTTGATTAGTTAGGTTCATTAGGGATCGTTCGACTTCTTCAACAATTCCAATACTAATGTGAAGAGGCAGTCCTTTTTCTTGCAATTTCTTGATGGCTGAAGGTATGCAAAGCAAATTGGAATGAATGAATATAAGTTGCTCACGAACACCATCTTTGCTCAAGACTTCTTGAGCTTCTTTAATAGAAGCAGCTTCTTCAGAATCGAGGTCTTGAACTAGCTTTTTTACTACCTCAAAATAATCGGCATAATAAACAGCAGCTTTGAGCCACGTTCCCCATCTTGTATGAACTGGTGAAGGCGGGAGCGGCACATCATGAACTGCATCCAAAAAGAATTTCTTGCGACTTGGAGCCTTCAGGAACACTCTTTTCACTGTAGAGATCAACGCATTTACTTCAGGAAAGGAAGCCCAGACTGTTTCAGCGACTCGATGAAGTCCATGTGCTACACATGTGACGTGTATCATCTTGGGATATAATATCCCAAGACCTTCCATGGCTTTACACATGTAAGGTGCAGCATCAGTGCAGGCCACGGAACATGATCGTAAAGAATGCCTGATGGCCACAAACAAGAAAGAGCATCATTGAAAAATGCAGCAACTGTTGAGTGATTCACCTTAGGTAACACAGCCATATTTAGTAGATATGATTTCTCTCTCTCTTCTTCCTCTCCTAAAATTCCAAACACGAAGTTAGCTACATATCTTTGATCCACGTCCGTTGTTTCGTCTAGTGAGACCCAAATATATTTTCCATCAGCTTTTTCCCTTAGTTTACCTAACATTACTTTATAAAGCTCAGGAACGTAATTCTTCCTAATTGTTGATTCATCTGGGACTGGTTGTTTCATATACTCCTGCAGAAACTGAACTAAGTTCTTATTGTTTAGCTTAGCCAATGGGATGTTTGCCGAGACAAACGCTTTACACAGATCTTCATTGAATTTACTTTGTGTTGGTCCAGGTTTAACTAAAGCAGTGGTTACAAGAGGCTGGTGTTTTTGTTTCAAGTTTACCTCTTTCAATTTACTGTGTTTCGTTGTTCGAAGATGTTGTTGAATTTGATACTTTTTAGTTGCGGTTACGACTGTGCTAGAGTATTTGCAAAACAACACACTTCTGTCAGTTGAAAAGTCTTGAAACTCGTGTACATACGCTTTCAATACTTCACTAACAGTTCTCTTCTCCTTAGGCATTATAAATTAAGTAGCAAGATTACAGCTATTTAACATACTATGAACCACAACCTGTTTCAACTCAACCAAAGTAAGACTGACAAGAACTAATTGTGCGTGAAAGGTAACTGTTTACGAAATGAGGAAAAGACAGCCCTGCTGTAAGGGAAATTCCAAGAATCAGTACCCACCTAATTGCATTGCAGGCAGACAAAGCCATGGCCGGATGTAGGGCTGGTGTTGCTAAATTTAAACACGCTGCCGACCTGTCAAACAGCCTACCTGAGGATAACCAGCACAGCTTAACACTTCAGTTATCTCAAATATACGTCAAATTTTCCAATAGTGTCCTGCAGAAGCTGATGTCTACACTCAAGATGAAAAATACTTTTGAAATATGCCCTAACAGGAGGAAAACCCAAAATATGCACTGTTAAGATAAAACTGCTCCAAATATGCAATTGCATATGCAATATGCAAATGCATAATTATCCGAAGCCTGGTAACAAGTATGTAATGTAAACAATGTGTGTAGGTAGTAGAAATCAATTTAATAATAATAATAATAATATTTTGGTAGACTAAATAAATAACAAGGATAATTATGAAGGTAATAAATGAATTGTAATTGTTCTGGAATAATGTAATTAAAAGGTTGTGTTTTCGATACTTGATGGAATTAAAATGATTTGAGATGTTTAAATATTTTGATTGATTTAAAATGTTATATAAAGAAATTCTGATGAGGAATTTAAATTATTTGTATGAGATTTAAACTTGATAATAAATAATAAATAAGTAAATATAAAATGTACTTAGTTATGGAATCTTATGAATGTTATAATGTTGCAGAAGGTACATGGAGTTGTGTACATGATATTGGTGATAAATTGTTTATAATTTTATGTCAGTAATAGGAAGCAGGTGTGTTGAGTGCTGTACTGTAAGTATGAATTTTTTAATGCAATTTAAGTAAAGTAAAATGTTTATAAAGTTTCAATGTGTTTAAGAAATTTTAATTTAAATGATGAAAGCAATTTGAGATAGTTTTGAATTTTCAATGGGTTGTAAAAGATTGAATTTGGGTGATAGTAATTGTTTAAGTAGGGCATGTGAGTCAATCAAAGGTAGTTTCAAATGGGTGTTAGAGAGAATAAGATTCTTGATAGTAAAAGTGGTATAGAAATTGAGAAATAATAGTGACACAGTAGTGATAGTGGGTATATGTAGAATATGAAAGGGAGGTAATGGGAGAGTAATTAGTTGATAGAGGATTTTGTAAAGGGGGGTGGTGTGATAAGGACTCCTCAACGAAAAGCGTTGTGACGGGAGGTGAACCGTATGTGCGCCGGAGGGGTTGCCTAGGGGAAGTCCAGGGACCAATAAGGGGATGAGCATAGGGTGGGAACACACATCCTTAATACAAAGAGGGTAGAGAGTATTTTGTTATAAGGTTAGAATGATGTGAATGGAGTTAGAAAATTATTGGTAAATATTTTGAGAGAGTGGTGTCAGACTAGGTAAAGCTGTTAAGTGAGTATGAGAGTCAGAAGGAGGGAAGATTATATATAAATGCCAAGTTAGTAAATCAAATCATTCTGAATAATTGAGAGTCACCCAAACTGATTGAGAATGAAAATGTTAAAGAGAAAGTCATAGTTAAAATATAATAATATTTGAAACAAGTGAAAGATTTGAATAGAATTTGAAAATAAAATAAAGCTGTAAAGTGTGTAAATTTTGGTGAATTTAAAGGTAAATTTTATTGTTTATGGTAAGATAATAATAACCATGTTATTTTTGAATGTTCTATGTTTATTATGTTATATTATGTTTGAAGGTAAAAAATTATAACCATGTCCCATGTATTTTATGGTGTAGCTTTGTGTAGTGTATATATGTCAAGGTCATTCACATGACCCAGAGAGATCAGCTGATGGTTGATGTTAGAGAGAACCAGTTTCTAGCAATTAATTCACGCAATTGTGTTACTTAAGTAAAATAAATAATTTTATTATTTTCTTGATAATGATAAAAGAAATAATTTTGGGAAATTAAAATTTTTCTGAAAAAAAAAAATTTATTTTTTTTATGCCTGCCGTCTAGATGATGTTTTGAGGTTCTGAGTATATTGTTGTTTATATGTATTACTAGTGTGTTTATTGAATTATATTGTCTCCTATATATGTGTTATAAACAAATATTAGAATAAGTGAATTTATGATTTAAGAAGATGTTCAGTTTATGTGTTTTATGATTATTAGTAACTAGAAAAAAAAAATAATTTTGGTAGATTCATATAAAAGGTTTTGAGATTTTAATGAAATTAATGGTAGTGTAAAAGTGTGATTTTGAACTCAGATTAATTTTGAACAAAATTTAAATGATTTGAATTTAATTAGCTGCTGTGTTTTGATTTGAAACGTAACGCTAAATTGCGAAAAGAAATTGAAATTTGAAAGATAAGATATTTTATGGAGTTTGTGAAAATGTAATAATAAGTATCTGTGCGCACCCAGTACTTGCTAAAGGCAACCCAGTATGCATGTAAGGGGAAACATATCGGTTGAGGATTTGGTATTGTATAAGGCCAGGGTTTTGATTTTGGGGTGGAATGTTAGAAGGTTGGGTGTACTATGGTGAGTATCTGTCCAATGTTATGGTGTTGGGATCTCGGATAGAGAAGTCCAGTAATCTCGTTCAGGTGGAGCCATAGTCGCCGAGCTAGGGGGGTAGTTTACCCATGATGCGTTAAAAAATTAACAGGGGGTTGTTGGCGCCATATCCTCACCGATCCTCTTAGGGGTTTAGCAATGAGAGTTCTTCTGTTTCGGCAGAAGATCTCTCATTGGGGGGGTATTGTAACGGGGCGAAAAGGGGTATTATATTTTGTTGTAATTTTTATTCTATTTTATTAAATGTATATGTGCCCAACGCAGCAAGTCCCAGACCTAAAACGGTTTATTCAAACAAAGAACAGTGGAGTGGCATAGCTGTTAGAGCGAGGTGTGAAAATAGAACGCAATATTATTCCAAGAATTTCCGTGTTGTTACGCACTCAAACGCGCGAACACCAGCATGCGCGCAGAAGGGACGCTAACAAGATGTCGAAGCTGTAGAAATTTCTATTTCCACGTGTTCGGATGATGGCGGAAATACAGGTAAAACTACACCCACCTGAGTCACGTGACTAGTGGCATTGGGATATCGTCACCCCGAACACACATGGACAACACTGTACTTTGTGAAAATTGTTGAACATTTGTCATAAGCACGCTGTGGGTTCCCGTTTTGAACAACCGTGGTAGGGAGGCACTTTGGTAACGCTCTCCCCAGTCGATTTCACCTATAGGCCGCAGCCGGATGAATACACCCAGCTAGCGAGCCTGAAAATATATACCAACCGAACCAGTGCGGGCGGAAAGTAATGTAAAATTATCGGAGTACATAAGGAATAGTGAAATTTCATCCAAAAAAGTACGAAACAACACCCTTTTGGACAATCATACAAAGGAACATTATACGACGCACCACACGGTCTGGTGCGACGGCACCACACTATGTAAACGTATTCGGCCACTTTATTATCACTAATTTACCTAAAAAAGAGGGGAATTAGAATGAGAGAGAGAGAGTGTAGCAAACTGGGTCGTCTCATTATCTAAAATAGTTATTGTTATGTAAAGTAGTTAGTACTATAAATCATTTAACAAGTTTTTCCATTTTATGTATCTGTATAATATTAACCGATAAATAATAGTGTATCATGGTTAAAAAAGGAGAATAATGAAAAGACATAAAATAAGAGAGAGAACGAAGTAAGTCAATTTAAATAAATGAGATTCGTTTTAGCAGAATATAACCATGTGTTAGTTTAGTTATTTCGTCATTACCATTTCCTAGTGTTCTGTGCTGAAAAATTCGTCTAACATTCCCGGGTTTCTTCTGAATTGGGGGGTAGCCAGATTGCAAAATTATCCCTTTTGTTTTATTAAGGAAGAGTGTAAAGGGTTCGATGTATAGCCTAAAACATCGTGGCGACTCTAGACTTCTGATTGAAATTTAATAAAGGTAAGTAAGCGAAAAAAGATCGCAGGTAAGGTTCTGGCAGCTTTTGTTAATTTATTTATTTCGATTAAGTTTGTTAACAAAAGCTGGTTAAACGGAGTAAAGGAGAGTAATTATTATGCCGTAAAACCCAGCAACCACTTTTACAGGTCACGAGTTCGTACATAGAACCCTGGATCCAAGCAAAGGTAAGAACAAAAATATAAAAAGGGGGAATTTGAATTTCTGAGTGGTTTTAATTGTTTTAAGTAATTATTAATCAGTAATGATTGTTTCAATGGCGCCTCGAACACGGACGGTTTGTATAAATTTATTATATACAAACTGTACCTACTTGCGAATGTAAAAGTGAGATTGCTGGAAGTTAAGGCAGATTACGTATAAATCACGTACAAATAAGTATTATGTTATGCTATAGTTAAGTGAGTGATAAAATAATTTTTTGAGGTAAGTGTAAGATTTTTTATATGTAAGTTAAGAGAATCGTTTAACTGAAAATAAGCAAATTGAAAAAGATGGAAGATAATAATGAAATCAATATAATTGACGTGACTGGTGTTAATGAGTCAGCTGTCATGAGTGGCCTTGAAGTTCATTCAACTCCGAATGTAGGTCAAGACAATAAAGTAGACGAATCAGATGTTACAGATGACTCGGGAGTTCAGTTAACCCCAACCTCAACAAAATGTAATAATAAATTTGATAGTGAAGTAATGAGTTTTCTGCTAAAACAATTTAATGAATTGAAAGAACACAATAAAGAAGTAAAGTGATTTCGATAAAATAAATAGTCGTTTTGACGTAAATGATAACAAATTAGAAAGTAAATTAGATGAACAAAATATCAAATTAGAAAGTAAATTTGATGTACAGAACAATAAGTTCAAAAGCAAGTTTAATGAATTAAGGGGTGACATAAATAAGATTGACGAAAAATTTGACAAGCGTTTGTATGAAATGAAACAACAAAATGTTAAGTTTGAAGATAATATTAATAAGCGTCTGAATGCTATAGACGAACAGTTTAGTACTTGGGAGAAACAAATACAAGACGATGTAAATGACATCAGAAAAAGAAAGGAGAGTAACAGAAATACAGGTAAGTTTAACGAGAATGTAAACAATGGAATAACAGAGAACAAGGTGAGTAAAGTGGTCAAAATAAGTGATTTTAAAACAAGTGATGATTTTAATGGGCAGATAATTACAAATAATAATGATGGTAGCTTAAGTGCAAATAAAGTAGTAGTTGAAAAGGTAAGTGAGAATAACGGTGATATAATTAAAAATGGGGTGTTAGAGATTAAGGTTGTGAATAATGATAGTAGTGATGAAGTTTTAGTGGAAATAGAGAGTAGTAATAAGATAGTGGTTGGTGAGAGGTTAGGTGTACAAAGGGCAAATTTTCCCTGTTGTTTAAATGGAGTAAAGACTCCACTAGTGATTTATGAGGACAGAGTTTCCTCCAGTGGTTATAGAGACGAGGTGTCTCTAAATAGGTCCCCTGTGTATCATGAATTCCCTGGAAAAGCCAGGATGTGTTATGATAACGTTGTGTTGCCTTTTGTGTGGATTGAGAGAGAGAAAGGAAAATGGGGTTGTGTAAGTGATTTTGAGAGAGTGAAAGAAATAGAATTATTCATGTTGAGAGGGAGAGGGAGAGGGAGAGGGAGGGAGGGAGAGAGAGAGAGAGAGAGAGAGAGAGAGAGAGAGAGGGAGAGGGAGAGGGAGAGGGAGAGGGAGAGGGAGAGGGAGAGGGAGAGGGAGAGGGAGAGGGAGAGGGAGAGGGAGAGGGAGAGGGAGAGGGAGAGAGAGAGAGAGAGAGAGAGAGAGAGAGAGAGAGAGAGAGAGAGAGAGAGAGAGAGAGAGAGAGAGAGGTGTTATTTGAGGTTAATAGAAGTTATAAAGAATTAATAGAGAGAATAGATAGGGAGAGAGTTAATTATATAAAAAACTTACCTTTTGGAGAAATGAGCAAGGCAGTAGTAAATGATGATTATATTGATGTTGATGATGATATACACTTACCGGTTAGGAGAATTAACGTACTAGTAACAGCTGATTACTATGATGATGATAGTAGAAACTATTTAAGTGTGACAAAGAATACTGACGGTGGCAAGACCAGAATTACTGATGTAGACAGGTTATGTGATTTGATAATAATGTGGGATAGTCTAGTAGATTATTATGTGGGGGTAATGGAACAATTTAAAATACTGAATAGTTATAATAATAATAATAACAAAACAAAAGCAATTAAAAATGAACTGTGTTATAAAACCATAAGAGTGCTGTTTGATGATGGAGGGTAAAGAGTATTGTTCATGAACATTTAAATATGTGAGTGTAGTGGTTTTTAAAATGGACTGAATTATGAAATGATTTGTGGTAAATATGTGGATTGTATATACTTTTGTATTGATGTTAAATGTATTTGTGTAATAGGTTATATTGTACTCTGTTTTATGTAAACAATGTATGTATGGAGTAGGAATTGATTTGGTAATAATAATATTTTACCATACTAAATACATAATGAGAGTAATTGTGAGTTTTATAATGAAATTCACTGAATTGAAATTGGTTTAATAATGTAATTAAAGTAACGTAGTGTTTTAGAAACTGATGGAATTAAATAAATTGGAGATGAATTAAATTAATTTAAAATATTGTATAGATGAATTTTGGTAATAAATTTAAAGGATTTTTCTGAGGTTTAAACTTTATCATAAATAGTAAATGATTAAACGTAAAATGTGTTGAGGTATTGAGTCATATGATTATGTACGTTATATTTGTTGTGACAATTGTTTATAGTTGGGAGTTTATGACAATAATCATATTTTATTTGATTGAATGATTGACCATATTGTAAGTATGAATTTTATAATGGAATTGAATAAGAGTAAAATGTTTGAATAAGGAAATTAAATGAGTTTGAAAGAATTTAACTTAGGTAAGGTGTGTAATTTTTTGTAAAATTTAAATTTGAAATGTTTATGTTGATGTTAAAGATACTTAGAGTAAGGTTATGCTGCTAACAAGACATCAGCTGATGCAGGGTGTTATGTGTATTGTATTTTGTGTGATCAATTTATAGGTGTAATTGATTTTATGATAGTAATAAGTTTTTTTTTTACTTTTTAATAATTGTCAATATATATAATCCTGAAAATGAGATTCATTTAATTCGTTTAAAAGACAGAAATGTTGGTAGTAAATTGTTTTGATTAGTTTTGATTTGAAGGTTATAAAAATGGTAAATGAATTGTATTATGAAAGTAAATAATACAAGATGATATTAAATTAACTGACTTGTTTTGAATACCATTAAAGTAATTAATTGAAAGAGATGGTCTAATTAATTTAAAGTGTGAATTTTGGTAATGAACTTAGATTTCTTTTGATTTGAATTATAAAATAAATGATAACTGATGAAAATGCCATGATTTAAATTTAAATAATTTATTTTTGATTTGAAATGATCATGCAAGATAATTAGTTAAAATGTTTAATTAATAAATTGAAATAAAAAGTTGTATAATGCTAGTGAATTTTACTCAGATTCAGGAATGAAATGTTTATGTTAACCTAAAGTTGGTAATGTTTATTTTGAGGTTAGGTTTTGTGAAGTAGGAATGTAGTATGTTTGTATTAAGAAGGCACATATATACACAACCAGTACTTTGCTAAAGGCAATCCAGTACGGGTTAAGAGGAAGACAAACCAGTTGGGGATGTGGCACGGTAAAAGACCAGTTACTGATTTTTTATTGAATGTTACAGAGTTTGGTGATACTGTGGCGGGTGCCTGTCTGACTTTATGGTGTTGGGATCTCGACCAGGGAAATCCAGTAATGTCATTCAGGTGCAGCCATAGTCGCTGGACTAGGAAGGTAAGTTACCCATGATTTTAGTAAGGATTTACGGGAGGTGGCGCCATATCCTTGCTGGTCCTCTTAGGTTTTTTTTAGGCAATGAGTTTTTCTGTTTTGACAGAAAACCTCTCATTGGGGGGGGGGGTATAAAGGAACAAACTGATGGGGGTCTATAATTTAAAGCTTTTCACCTTTTTATTTAACCAGAGTGTATTTTTTGGTCACTGACTGTAGCTCCGTGTAAGGTATAGTACGGTACAAAAACGTTTATTGTCAGTAGGGTGCGTATTCATGCGTGCGAGCGCGCTTGTGTGCCGCTTTTCACAACGTGAAAGTCACGTTTAAGAATTCCTTCTCGCCATGTACGAGATGAAGGAAACACCGCGAGATGCTACTCGCCAATCACGAGCCACGTTGCCGGGCGCAGAGGGACTCCTGGTCATTTTGAAAACTTCAGTCAGCGTATAACTTCCGAACCGCGCAGGTGCGTTAACGCAGGGTTCACCAAAAAACCGGGCACACAAACAATGTAAGCCGACCGACCAAGAAGAAAAGTTTGTTTAAATTGCATTAAAAGCAGTGGAGATTCAATTAAACCAACGTTCGGCAAATATACAGTCGACGAGAAACTATAGAACCGTGCGGGTCAGTGAGTGAGCGCGCGGTTCCAGTAACCAGCGTATGGTCGTTAAAATAGTGCTCGAGCAAATATATGGTTGACCGTTAAAAAGTAGTGTGAATTAAAGTAAAGCAGTAAAAAGGAAATGTAAGCAGCATCAACGTACTTCACGAGTTTAAAGTCGGAACAGTTAGTCACGATTTCAGACAATAAAGTGAACAAAAAACGA
This sequence comes from Magicicada septendecula, assembly GCA_034769895.1. Taxonomy (NCBI): domain Eukaryota; kingdom Metazoa; phylum Arthropoda; class Insecta; order Hemiptera; family Cicadidae; genus Magicicada; species Magicicada septendecula. The sequence goes on along the minus strand of CM068367.1, from coordinate 938,364,142 downwards.
ACCAATGGTGTGTTACAACCACATTTTGATGGCCACAGCAGGAAAGTAACTATATCAAATCTAATAAAATAAAAATAATAATGTGGGTACCAAGAGATCTCTAATTTTAGGGGGGTGAAAAGTATGGAAGAGAGAGAGTGAATGAATGAAGTGCTGGAATGCCTTTTTCTTAGATATATACTGTATATAGATGTTATAGAAATAAGTCGAATAATAGAATGTTAAAGATGTATAAACTATAGGGCGCATAAAATAGAACCTATGCTAAGTACCCAATGTTTTTGGGAAATGTATAAGAATCAAGTAAAAACAATTTTGTAAAGAACGGAAGAAGAAAGAGAAAGAAAGTATGTGGGAGATAATTTTAATAAACAAAGTTGGTTAAACGTAGTAAAGGAGAGTAATTATTATGCCGTAAAACCCAGCAACCACTTTTACTGGTCACGAGTTCGTACATAGAACCCTGGATCCAAGCAAAGGTAAGAACAAAAATATAAAAAGGGGGTGTAACGGTACAGAATTGTGTGCTACCATAGTTTCAATGTAGATCAGTAAATTTTTTAATTGTCAGTATTCACCTGTGAGGTGCCCCTTATAACCAGCAACATACAGTGTTATTGTTGATGTCTGGAGACAGCCAAGCCAGACGTATTACGTAACAGCTCTCCAACAGTCTTTGTGTGTGAATCATAGTAAGCAGATTGTCACCATAGTGTTAATATCGGGCAGCAGCAAATTACAGTCATCTGCAGTTTACTTAAAAACAGTGGCCTCAGACGTGTAGGATAGGCCGTAATTAATAGTCGGCCTATCCAGTAAAAACAACTAACAGTGCGCAAACAATATAGCGTGGCCGGCCTATTGAACATTTGAGTGCTTGAGCAAGAGTTATGTCGGCCGACAAATTGATAAAGTGGAAAGTGTAACTTAAAACTTAAAAATAAGACGGAGTGTGTCACGGCAGTGCAAAGAATTCATGATCGATTGAACTAACATTTTTTGAGTGACACGAAACAGCTAACCACACGAGGCGGTGAGTAGATAGTAAGGAACACCATGGATGTGTTAAATAACTTCCATAACACTGTCTGAACAATTCAATAAATCTATTAAAATAAATACAAATATTGAACTATAATAACGGGGTTTTAAAATAAAAAAGAAATGTAAATAGTATGAGTGAGAGTGTGTTGTAAAGTGCTGGTTCCTAAAAATAACACTATTTTTAGGCTAGTTTCAGATTAGTTGATATTGATGGGTTAAATATTTATGTCTTTGTGTTGCATTGCAAGTGTAGGGTGAATGTAAAGGGAAAAAAAATATTACATTAAAGAAAGCCAATTTGTTAGAATACGCAAAATTTGTGTTAGCGTCATTATTCCGAAACTCAAACCCATATAACCTTGTCTGCAGCTGTTTTCGTCTGTAGGACTCTGGAAGAGAAACCTGAAGGTAAGATGTTGAATTATTAATTGAATTAATTTATATTGTTTCAGGGGAATTTGAATTTCTGGGTAGTTTTAATTGTTTTAAGTAATTATTAATCAGTATTGATTGTTTCAAATCTTACATTATATATTTCTATACATTAATAAGAAAATAAACAATTTTTAATGACTAGCTTATACTAACTAATACAATAGTTTAAAATTTATGTTTTTTGTTACAATTTTTGTTTCCTCTCTTGTAAATATGTTTTTATGTTGTTAACAAAATGTTCTTAATAGTATTAAACATGATAATAAATCTTAACCTGCTATAAAACTCTTAATTTTTATAATAGGCCTAACATTGTGTTAGGTGGTCACTATGACTATTTTTACTTCTTACAATAAATGGCGTAACTATTATACACTGTAACAATTGATACTTAATTCTAATATACTTTATTATCTTTTGATATACCTTTGGTTATTTACAACATGTTATATATCTTACAATCTCTTTATTTGTCATACTCAGTCTAGGCAGGGTCACTTTGACCAAGTACCTATCTGGTTAATTATCTTCTCATGATTAATTTACAAGCCTAATCATATCTTAATCTAATTACATAATTCTTTTCTTGACATACTGTACATAGGCTATTATAAGTTTTATACCTTATATGGTCTCTGTCCTTCTATTAATTAGAAGTATGTTGTTGTTTGACATTGATTTCTTACTAATTATGTTATTCTTCCTTCAAAAACAATAATATTGGTTGATTTAACATCACTGGCCAGTAGTCAGTTCAATTGCCCTACTTTATACTACAAGTTGAGTTATTTTACATTCTCTCTTATACTCCTATTATTCTTCAATATACGAAATTAGGCTTAATTCACCTCATACTCTACTACATTATTACACTAAATTAACACTTTTACAACCTTCTTACAACATGAAGTTCTCCACTTTACTTGTCTAATGGTATATTACTGATTCACTGATATTATAGTATCTATACATTCAGTGCATTTTATATTTAATCAGGGTTTATAGTCCCTTGTCATACATTTCTTTCAATGTTATGTTACCAATTATTAGTTATACATTGTTAATAATACTTTACATCTTATTTATGGTTTATACTGGGTCATTTCATGTTAATTATCATTGTTTTTCAATTTTTCTTTGTAATGCATATAAGTATGCTCCTAAATCTCTAGTTTTCTTTTATTACAATTCTATTCTTATGATAGTTTACAAACTCAGTCTTAGATCTTAATCTTAGTTTAATGGTTATTCTTGTTACATTACTGACTTCTCTTATTCTCAAGTATAATTTGGTTTATATCCTAATAGTTTATGTTTCAACAATGTAATATTATATATTCTCTCACTCTATTAATCTATTGGGTAACGGTTAATGTCAAAGTTATTGTCTAGTCTTGTCTTTTAGAGGTCTGTTTGTCAAGTTATATCATACATTGGCTTATGAGGCTACTTGAAGTTTTCATTCTGTTCATGATTCTGTAACGATTATTCCTTTATCTATTCCTGGTTGATAGACTTAGTTAATATAATTCTTCCTTTACTTAATTATTCTTTTGTTCTTCATTATTGTGGTAAGATACTTATTTAGGATAGGGTATATTCCTTATGTAGAGGGAAACATCACGTTATCACATTACAATATACAAATATATTTTTTATTATTATTAATAATAAATAAAACTTTTCTTACAAGAATATATTTTTGTACTTTTTACACTGTTGTTATAGTTTGTAAGAAAAGTTTTACTTATTAATAATAATAATAATAATAATAATAAATGTATATAAGAATAATCTAAGCAAATATGAATGTAACATACATATTTCTTTACTTACATTTAAAACTTCCTTTAAAGCTGGGGCGAGATTATCTATATGAGTATGTTTTTTCTGAATCTCAGAAGAAACTTTCTCTTTTTCAGCTTGTAATTCATGGCATAATGTTGCCAGCTGTTTTCGTTGTTTCAATTCCCACTCCAATCTTGCTAATTTGAGTTGATGTGTATCTGATAGAGTAGTTTCCTAAAGACACAAATAATATAAATGCATAAAAGGATTACTTCTCTAATACTGTTGTGTTAAAAATATAGTGATATTTAAAAATATAATGCAAGCAAAGTGCCCAAATCCCTGGCAGAAGAAGAAACATGATTAGCTATATACACATTATGTTTGTTTAGATAACAAATGCTGGTGTTGACTTCATTTACAGTGTCAGATCCTTATTAACAATTTCCACTGCCTAGCTGGTGCACCACTGTTAACCTTACACTCTAAAAGAAATTTGGAATTACTAAACTAGTACTTGTCCACTCAGTCCTTCTCAATTCAATGTTAGTCTGTAAATATATCTGAAATCAGGAATGATACAAGAAAGATATTGAACACTGTATATTTTCATAAAATCTTCAATATGAAAATTGAAGTCCACATCCAGCTGAGTTGTTGCTAATCTCAGTAGGTGAAGCAGAGAAGAATCTGTGAGGTGACTTCTGCTGTAGTTCTTGATTAAATTCATTATGGAAAACACGCTTTCACAGTTGTATATACTTAAAAACATCATCATTTTCTGCCCAAAATATCGCGCATTTTGGAAATCATTCATCAGGTAGCCATTTAAATAAATCCGACCCTTTTTCTTGCATTGTCTCCAGGAAGGGATCAGTTTGTAAACTATACAATTCTAGTTAAAACTCTTAAACATAACTTTGAATAACAGAAGCGACTGACTACAAATCAAGGTTAAAACATCAGACAAGCACATCTGTTTATTTAGCCATTGGATGGAAGGAAGTAGACTGGAACTTGTAATATGATGGAAATAAAAGATGACTACCACAAATATACATTCCAAAAAGAAAGTGAAATCTACTGTATGTTTATTAGTTAAGCACTGAAACACTTTTTTATAGGTTTCCTCTACAATACCATTCTCAGTTCAAACAGGGCTACCATATTTTTCAGATCCAAAATGAAGACACGTTGGTAAAATGGAAAAATTGGTTGTGTTGACTTGGAAGGAGGGGGTATTATCCATGCATGTTCTAAATAAAACCAATATTTTCATAAATTCACAGTTTATTTATAATTATAAAATATTATTTATGAAATTATGATCATATATATTAATATTATTTATTATATTAAAATAATACTAACATTATTAATATGCCATAGAATATTTATTTAATTTACAAAACGTATACATAATTATAAAACATTAAATTATAAAATGCATTACAGTTTCCTAATTAATTATTAACGGGTTAATATGCTTCACCAGTAGGTCCTACAGCATTGATTTTGTATTGCTCACTAGATGCAGCTTTATTAATAATATCTTTATTTTTAATAATTTTGTAAAATTCACTATGGCTATACTCTGAATCATTTTTATGTAAAGTACACATTTTACTGTTCCTGTAGCCATACTTCCACTTTCTGAACGTCAAACATTTTTCACTAAAGAAAATATCATTTCCACAGTATAATAAAACAATATTCGTGTGTGTGTTTCGTGGTTAAGTCTGCCACACGTTGGATGCGTCAATTTATAATAAAACGGATAATTCGGTGTTCTTTTTTCGTAAAGCCCCACGTTGTACGCCAATTTATAACATAACGATATTTGGGGTTGTGTTTAAAATTATTATGTTTATTTGTTTATAGTAATTATATTAAAATAATGTTTAAATTCCGTTTAAAAGCCACACTGTTGGTCTAACCTGTTAGTAATAAAATAAAAACGTGTGTGTTTACAATTAACTTGAAATAAAATAAAAGTGTTGTTATTTAAACTTATATTTGTGGTTAAAATATTAAAAGTCTCGTTAAAACAAAGTTCAACTATGTGAAATATTCTTTTGAAATAACTCAATGTTTAGAATAGTTGTTTCTAATTGAAGGTTACTAATGTAGTAAAGTAATTTAAAATGAAACATTCAAAGTTACTCACAGTGTGTTTACAATGGTTTAATTATACTTGTTTAAAAAGAATTCCCTTATATTAAATAAATAAAATAGTGATGTGGATTATAATTAAATGCTAAATTAGCTTAAGTTAAAATGTGAAGTAGAGCAGTTGGTTGCTTGATAATAGTTCTCGTCTGGTTGAAACTGGTAGTAAAACTTCTTCTCCAGATTGCAGGTAGTCTGAGTATGTCACGTCTCGTAATGTCTTAAACACAACAGAGGGTTGTTTAAGTTTGTTAAAAGAAAATATTCAATTATCCTATAGAAATAAATCAAAATCAGGTGATGCTGTTAGTAACGGGTTTTATTTATACCCTCATAGAGAATTCAAAAAACAAATATAAAGCAAACATACAAAGTTGTACAATTAAAAGTCAGTTATTATATGCCTTACACGGCTTGCTCAGAACATGAATTATAAATCTGGTTAAGTCCAGATGCTATTTATTTTTAACATTAAGATTATGATTATCTCAGTTGTACAAAGTTGTACAATTAAAAGTCAGTTATTATATGCCTTATACGGCTTGCTCAGAACATGAATTATAAATCTGGTTAAGTCCAGATGCTATTTATTTTTAACATTAAAATTATGATTATCTCAGTTGTACAAAGTTGTACAATTAAAAGTCAGTTATTATATGCCTTATACGGCTTGCTCAGAACATGAATTATGAATCTGGTTAAGTCCAGATGCTATTTATTTTTTAACATTAAAATTATGATTATCTCAGTTGTACAAAGTTGTACAATTAAAAGTCAGTTATTATATGCCTTATACAGCTTGCTCAGAACATGAATTATGAATCTGGTTAAGTCCAGATGCTATTTATTTTTTAACATTAAAATTATGATTATCTCAGTTGTACAATTAAAAGTCAGTTATTATATGCCTTATACGGCTTGCTCAGAACATGAATTATAAATCTGGTCAAGTCCAGATGCTATTTATTTTTAACATTAAGATTATGATTATCTCAGTTGTACAAAGTTGTACAATTAAAAGTCAGTTATTATATGCCTTATATGGCTTGCTCAGAACATGAATTATGAATCTGGTTAAGTCCAGATGCTATTTATTTTTAACATTAAAATTATGATTATCTCAGTTGTACAAAGTTGTACAATTAAAAGTCAGTTATTATATGCCTTATACGGCTTGCTCAGAACATGAATTATAAATCTGGTTAAGTCCAGATGTTATTTATTTTTAACATTAAGATTATGATTATCTCAGTTGTGAATTCTTTGAGACACGAAAGAAAACAATTATGCCTACACAATATCCAATAATCCTTTTGATATAAAATTGATCAACAAAGTTTTTAGGTTACTTTCGCAAAGTAAACAAAATTAAAAAACGATCTGTTGAAAGATCGCGCGTTTCATCAACGCTTGCTTTTTTAGTGACAATATTTATCAAGTGAGAACCCTTACAACTAACATATAGCTTAATTAATAATAACAAATTTGTATAATAAATTGAGACGTGGTGTAATCTTAAAATGTTTTTGTGTTTTGCGTCAGTACAGGTTATTGTTGAAAAAAGTACAGGTTATGGCGCTCAGATCAAGATTAGTAATGATTGCACTGTTACCTTCTGAGTTTTAATTATTTAATTAAAACTTATTAATCACTTCAGTAATCGGATTATAATGATTACTGGGTTTCGGCACTAAACTCGCACAAGAACAGAATAATGCGATCCTCTTCTGATTAAAATGGATCGTGAATAATAACAATAAATTATTTTCTGTTCGTTATTCCCGCACAAAATTAAAATGATACTGCACTTAATCACTGTTGTTTGCTGTAGATTAACTTGAAGTAGTCGTTTCTTGGTGTTGAACTATTTGTTTCGATGTAATATGTAAATGACGCTAAGAGTTATTAAAAATGTAGAGATGGCGGGCACACGTCTGTGCTACACGCTAGTCAGTAAGAGTCTGCCTCAAAATTCGCTGTTTCGTCTTTATATACCCCCTTCTTTGATCGGCTTTAGGTAAAAATGTTAATTACTAACTAATTTTCTGATTGGCTTTGGTAGGTGTGTCGGTATGACGTGTCACTTTTTGGCAGTTGATAATGGCTTTTTCTAACCGTCAAATGTTGCGGTGACAGCTAGTTGTCGTTTTTGTTATTATTCATAAACAGTTCTCCGATGTACATTTTTAGAATGATGCTAACATCTCTCCCGCACTAAATACAGTTGCGATTGGGTTGATCTTACTATCAAATTAAAGATTTTTTTTTTCCTTTAATTTGATATCACTCGATCTCGAATTACTTTCACTTTGACCGACATTGTTATAAAACCAATGTTCGGGTACATCACTTTCACTGTCGTCTGCTATTTCTGAGTCGCCGGTTTTACACTTTTGGTTAATATTGTTTGTGTTCACATATCATTTTATTAATCAAATGTTTATGTGCGAACACCATTAATGCTGTACTGACATTTTTACTGAACATTATTTGTACACCTAAACTCTATACATTGTAATGAATGATCCTACTGACTATGACATTTCGTTTTATGCTAATTCGTTTTAAACTACTATTTAACAATTAAAATTATGATTAAACCTATTGTTTTAATAATATTTTTTGTTATGTCAAGGCATAACATGGTTCTGTGTATTTTAATTTACACTTGTGTTAATTCTCAATAGCCAATTTACTGACTAATGTTTGGTCTAAGCTTGCTAAGACATATCGCCTACATTGGAATTTGGCCTTAATAATGCTTATTGGTTCTCAATTCGGTAAATTGTGGAGATATCTTATTTGTATAAGATTCTCTCTTATAAATAGTTCTCTTTTCTAACAAGTATATTTGATGCTGAAATACATCTTTGTCCTCACTATGTAGCCATTGTTAACATTAGTTTTGGCATTCCTAATTTACTGGTCATTGTCACATCTATTATCAGCAAAATGCTAATTCTGCTTTCACAGTATTTAACTGCTCATTAGTTCATTTTTTGTTTACATATGACATTCGGTTTACATCAACTACTTACTGGGTTGACAGCTGAATGTAAATTTACTCTGTCCATCAGTTCGTTTTAGTCTCAGTCTAGTTGTAGTGTCAAACAGCCCTTGGGTTACTGTTTCATGTGGCACTTCTGCTTCATTCTTCTTTCTTGGTTATTTCTACTATTATATTCCTATTTACATGGTTGTTTTGTCCTTATAAAATCTGATAATATACACTTAGGTTAGGTAACATCTTGTGATGTTACATATACACCCTCTTTAAAATTGATCATTTGAGAAAAATTTATTTTTTGTAAAATTATCAATTCATGTCAGTTTCTTAGTATACTTCAATAAAAAATTTTTCTTGTACTCTTTGATTTTTTAAACATACTATTGGTGTATTACTCTAGTTTGGTTTTTTTTTTATCTAGTGATACAATTCTTAATTTACTAGTATTTTCAAGTCGCTTACTCTCTAAGTCATTTAACTACAATTGATCTCGTTTCTTAAGTTAACTATTTCCTGTCTTATTAACATTCTACTTTCTCATCACATATCTTTGCATTCGTGATTATCTTAATGGTTATTATAATTCATACCTCACAGATTCTTTTATAATATTCCTTGATACATTAATATAATATAATTCCCTAACTGTTGTAGAGGTTTCGGAATCAGGGTGGCTCACTATGGCTAACATCCTCTGCCGTTCCTCACTACACATTCTCAGATTCAGAGGCATTACTCTTCTCTGTCGGAGAAAAAAATAAACATTGCACCTGGCAATAGTTGCACTATCACAACTCAAAAAAAATATCACATATCATTCATATTCAATAACATAATATATTCACTATAATATTCAAGGTATCAGAGGTTTTCATTTAGATCACATTTCCATCTTTATACTTGCTAACATACTTTCTTTCTTACAGGTAATTATTTCTTTTGGACTTGATATTTTTAGCTATGCTTTTATCAGCTATATAGTTACTTATGCACTAGTTAACAATTTGCTTTGGTTCGTTTGAATATTCTTAAGATTATATACTTGTTTTGATGCTTATAGTACTTATGCATTTGGTTTGTTCTATCTAGAGTCTACAATATTTTTGTTTTCACAATAGTTCATTAAATCTTTCTTAACAAGTCATATTCATCCTGAATTATCAGGGCTTACATTGTTTGTATACTAAATGGTATTTTTTTTTTTTTTTTTTTTTTTTTTATGTTCTCTCACATATTCTGGTGATGTACAATATTTGATAATTGACAAACATTTTTCTTTCCTTTCATTCCATTATGACAATAGTTATCCTTACAATTAACACTCTTTGTTATTTTTCTTCTCTACTCCTTCAAGTGATGGTGGTTTTCACTTATTCTGGATGATTTTATATACTATATACTATGCTATAATTACAATTTCATTTGACAAAATAATAACATACTAATATCTAATTTCATAGACATTCTTGGGGTTTACATGGTTTGTTTCACAAATATTTTTCTCTTTCCTTACATTCCATAATAATGTCCTTCTTTTATTTTACACACTTTGTTATACTGCCTCTCTACTCCTTCAAAGGTTAGTTGGGTGAACCTTTATTCTGGACGATTTAATTTAACATTTGAGTTTAATGAGAGGTACACAATAATCAATTTATAAACATTAAGTGACATAGAATATTCATTTGGATACACATTTTTCTCTAAGTATAGTATAGTAATTGTATTTATATGCCACTACTGGCTCTTGGTGATATAATAGATGTCTTTTCTTATTAAATCATTTGATTGACATTACATAAATTTCTATCACTTGGTGTGATAGATCTGGTAAGTTTTCACCAGTAACAAATGGTTTGGCTTACATCTTAAATCTACACACTTTTGTAACTTGATAAGGCAAATTGACTAGTTATAGTTAATTAGTTACCTTCAACATTTTGTAGCTTAACAACAAATGAGTTTGTTTATGGTAATGGTTTTTTAAACATATATATTTTATCTTTTATACCCTAAACGTTCGGGTGAAAAATGTTGCTTACTAATACATATTATCCGTCCTTAATATTAATCATTTTTTAATAGTCGATTCATGGGGTTATTTGTGCTCTTCCACTCTATTGGGTCTATAATTGGGATATCTGACATATGTTCCGTACTAGTGGTCTTGGAGATACCTTCCTATCAGGCAGTTCTTCCATTTGGCGGCTACCAGATAGTCATTGGCGCCCCGTTTCCTTGCCTTCTTCCTCTCATCATCTTTGGTATTCCTGTGTTCATTGTACTCTGGGCCTGGGCTATTATTGATGTCTGGCCATTCTTCTAATCCGGGTTGACCTTTCTTCATTTCCTGGTTGGATTCTTCCATCGCTTGGTCCCTCTTTTTCCGCATTTCCCTTATTCTTTGGGCGTACCTTTCAATAAGCTGGTCCAGTCGTTCTTGATCATTTTCCTTCTCCCTGTGAAGCTTCTTTCTTCTAGGAATATTCGCCTTAAATACCTCATTGTTTATGACCTTCTCCGTCATAACATAGTCAATGGCATGTAACGTTGTTTTAATCGTTCCGTCATCTGGGTCATTAATTAAATGGTTTAATGATCGGTTATGCATTAAGGAATCGATTGATTTTGTTTGGTGTATTTTATTTGGTGGTATATTTAATTTAATCGGATTCTTATTTAATTTTTTACCCACGGTTTTATGGTGATTTATTTTTAATATTTTTATGAAGTCTTGCTTATACTTCTCCCCGTTGATTCTGGCTCTATGACGAATACTTGGGTTGTCCACGAAGTTAATTAAGCCACTCCTAGTCATCTCTAATATTTCCTTTGTAATCCTTGTTTTCTTAGAGCGTATTATTCCTTTTATCTTTGCCTCTTTCTCTCCTGTTTTCTTAATTATCTTGTTTTTTACATTTTTAATGATAGCTTCTTTATGCTGAATGTTCTCTTCATTCCTATGGTGTGTATCCTCAGGCACCAATGCTTTCGAGTCTTCTTTATCCTCAGTTTGTTTATCAATGTCTTTGAATTGTATACTTAATTCTTCCATGGATTCATCATTTGATACTTCTCCTGTCTCTGAGTTGTCACCGTCCTTTCCTTCTTCATTATTCTCCGGCTCTGGACTCATTTGTTCCATGTTTTTGTCTTCGGATACCTTCCGTTCTTCTCCCCACTTCCGGTTATTCATGTCATCCATTTTTTGGCTAATTTTCATTAAGGTGGTGTTCAATTCTTTTCTAATGGCTTGACAGTTATCGTCGATTTTACTGTTCAGCGCGTCTATAGACTTATGAGTATTGTCAATCCTTTTATTTAGGTCCTCCTTTATCGACTCTATATTTCTATTTAACACCTCGACATTCCTTTGATTTTCTTCCCGGGATTTCTTACCATCTTCCCTTAAAGTTCGATTATCTTCCTTCAATGCTTCCATATTTTTGTTCATCGAGTCATTATTTTTCGTCATCTGTTCCATCATTCTCATCATCATACTCTCCATCCTCGTCCCTTCTGTTGTTTTGTTCGGTTGGTCGCTGACTATTATTTCCATCTCTGGTTCTACATGAGGTATTTCGTCGGTACTAGTTTCGATATTATTGATTGTAATAACTTCCATCTCGTCTGTGGGTTGCTCTTCGTATGTATCTACATCCCGTTGCATTTCTCCTACCCTACTGTCCTTATATCTTGTATCGTATTGGTGGGTGTGCGGCATGTTAATTTTTCGTGTCTACCGGACTGATATAAAATATAAAAAATATATTTATTTAATATTTTTTTTAAGCCCCACGTTGGGCGCCAATTTATAATAAAACGATATTCGTGTGTGTGTTTCGTGGTTAAATCTGCCACACGTTGGATGCGTCAATTTATAATAAAACGGATAATTCGGTGTTCTTTTTTCGTAAAGCCCCACGTTGTGCGCCAATTTATAACATAACGATATTTGGGGTTGTGTTTAAAATTATTATGTTTATTTGTTTATAGTAATTATATTAAAATAATGTTTAAATTCCGTTTAAAAGCCACACTGTTGGTCTAACCTGTTAGTAATAAAATAAAAACGTGTGTGTTTACAATTAACTTGAAATAAAATAAAAGTGTTGTTATTTAAACTTATATTTGTGGTTAAAATATTAAAAGTCTCGTTAAAACAAAGTTCAAATATGTGTGAAATATTCTTTTGAAATAACTCAATGTTTAGAATAGTTGTTTCTAACTGAAGGTTACTAATGTAGTAAAGTAATTTAAAATGAAACATTCAAAGTTACTCACAGTGTGTTTACAATGGTTTAATTATACTTGTTTAAAAAGAATTCCCTTATATTAAATAAATAAAATAGTGATGTGGATTATAATTAAATGCTAAATTAGCTTAAGTTAAAACGTGAAGTAGAGCAGTTGGGTGCTTGATAATAGTTCTCGTCTGGTTGAAACTGGTAGTAAAACTTCTTCTCCAGATTGCAGGTAGTCTGAGTATGTCACGTCTCGTAATTTCTGGACAATATCATAAACAAAAATATACTTTTACGTACCTGATCGTGTTTACTAGAAGTTCACTAAACTGTCAACTCAGCTTACAAACACCAACTCACTTTGGTTGCAAGGTTAGATTACCTCGTTTATTAATTAGTGGGCGCCACACGGATTTATTCAGGGAAAATCCCGTGTAAAACCCACACATAGACTCACTGAATGATTAGAAAATTTAATATAATTGTGTGTCACCTTTTGGCAATGCTAGTCCAATATGTTAAACACAACAGAGGGTTGTTTAAGTTTGTTAAAAGAAAATATTCAATTATCCTATAGAAATAAATCAAAATCAGGTGATGCTGTTAGTAACGGGTTTTATTTATACCCTCATAGAGAATTCAAAAAACAAATATAAAGCAAACATACAAAGTTGTACAATTAAAAGTCAGTTATTATATGCCTTACACGGCTTGCTCAGAACATGAATTATAAATCTGGTTAAGTCCAGATGCTATTTATTTTTAACATTAAGATTATGATTATCTCAGTTGTACAAAGTTGTACAATAAAAGTCAGTTATTATATGCCTTATACGGCTTGCTCAGAACATGAATTATAAATCTGGTTAAGTCCAGATGCTATTTATTTTTAACATTAAAATTATGATTATCTCAGTTGTACAAAGTTGTACAATTAAAAGTCAGTTATTATATGCCTTATACGGCTTGCTCAGAACATGAATTATGAATCTGGTTAAGTCCAGATGCTATTTATTTTTTAACATTAAAATTATGATTATCTCAGTTGTACAAAGTTGTACAATTAAAAGTCAGTTATTATATGCCTTATACGGCTTGCTCAGAACATGAATTATAAATCTGGTTAAGTCCAGATGTTATTTATTTTTAACATTAAGATTATGATTATCTCAGTTGTGAATTCTTTGAGACACGAAAGAAAACAATTATGCCTACACAATATCCAATAATCCTTTTGATATAAAATTGATCAACAAAGTTTTTAGGTTACTTTCGCAAAGTAAACAAAATTAAAAAACGATCTGTTGAAAGATCGCGCGTTTCATCAACGCTTGCTTTTTTAGTGACAATATTTATCAAGTGAGAACCCTTACAACTAACATATAGCTTAATTAATAATAACAAATTTGTATAATAAATTGAGACGTGGTGTAATCTTAAAATGTTTTTGTGTTTTGCGTCAGTACAGGTTATTGTTGAAAAAAGTACAGGTTATGGCGCTCAGATCAAGATTAGTAATGATTGCACTGTTACCTTCTGAGTTTTAATTATTTAATTAAAACTTATTAATCACTTCAGTAATCGGATTATAATGATTACTGGGTTTCGGCACTAAACTCGCACAAGAACAGAATAATGCGATCCTCTTCTGATTAAAATGGATCGTGAATAATAACAATAAATTATTTTCTGTTCGTTATTCCCGCACAAAATTAAAATGATACTGCACTTAATCACTGTTGTTTGCTGTAGATTAACTTGAAGTAGTCGTTTCTTGGTGTTGAACTATTTGTTTCGATGTAATATGTAAATGACGCTAAGAGTTATTAAAAATGTAGAGATGGCGGGCACACGTCTGTGCTACACGCTAGTCAGTAAGAGTCTGCCTCAAAATTCGCTGTTTCGTCTTTATATACCCCCTTCTTTGATCGGCTTTAGGTAAAAATGTTAATTACTAACTAATTTTCTGATTGGCTTTGGTAGGTGTGTCGGTATGACGTGTCACTTTTTGGCAGTTGATAATGGCTTTTTCTAACCGTCAAATGTTGCGGTGACAGCTAGTTGTCGTTTTTGTTATTATTCATAAACAGTTCTCCGATGTACATTTTTAGAATGATGCTAACATCTCTCCCGCACTAAATACAGTTGCGATTGGGTTGATCTTACTATCAAATTAAAGATTTTTTTTTTCCTTTAATTTGATATCACTCGATCTCGAATTACTTTCACTTTGACCGACATTGTTATAAAACCAATGTTCGGGTACATCACTTTCACTGTCGTCTGCTATTTCTGAGTCGCCGGTTTTACACTTTTGGTTAATATTGTTTGTGTTCACATATCATTTTATTAATCAAATGTTTATGTGCGAACACCATTAATGCTGTACTGACATTTTTACTGAACATTATTTGTACACCTAAACTCTATACATTGTAATGAATGATCCTACTGACTATGACATTTCGTTTTATGCTAATTCGTTTTAAACTACTATTTAACAATTAAAATTATGATTAAACCTATTGTTTTAATAATATTTTTTGTTATGTCAAGGCATAACATGGTTCTGTGTATTTTAATTTACACTTGTGTTAATTCTCAATAGCCAATTTACTGACTAATGTTTGGTCTAAGCTTGCTAAGACATATCGCCTACATTGGAATTTGGCCTTAATAATGCTTATTGGTTCTCAATTCGGTAAATTGTGGAGATATCTTATTTGTATAAGATTCTCTCTTATAAATAGTTCTCTTTTCTAACAAGTATATTTGATGCTGAAATACATCTTTGTCCTCACTATGTAGCCATTGTTAACATTAGTTTTGGCATTCCTAATTTACTGGTCATTGTCACATCTATTATCAGCAAAATGCTAATTCTGCTTTCACAGTATTTAACTGCTCATTAGTTCATTTTTTGTTTACATATGACATTCGGTTTACATCAACTACTTACTGGGTTGACAGCTGAATGTAAATTTACTCTGTCCATCAGTTCGTTTTAGTCTCAGTCTAGTTGTAGTGTCAAACAGCCCTTGGGTTACTGTTTCATGTGGCACTTCTGCTTCATTCTTCTTTCTTGGTTATTTCTACTATTATATTCCTATTTACATGGTTGTTTTGTCCTTATAAAATCTGATAATATACACTTAGGTTAGGTAACATCTTGTGATGTTACATATACACCCTCTTTAAAATTGATCATTTGAGAAAAATTTATTTTTTGTAAAATTATCAATTCATGTCAGTTTCTTAGTATACTTCAATAAAAAATTTTTCTTGTACTCTTTGATTTTTTAAACATACTATTGGTGTATTACTCTAGTTTGGTTTTTTTTTTATCTAGTGATACAATTCTTAATTTACTAGTATTTTCAAGTCGCTTACTCTCTAAGTCATTTAACTACAATTGATCTCGTTTCTTAAGTTAACTATTTCCTGTCTTATTAACATTCTACTTTCTCATCACATATCTTTGCATTCGTGATTATCTTAATGGTTATTATAATTCATACCTCACAGATTCTTTTATAATATTCCTTGATACATTAATATAATATAATTCCCTAACTGTTGTAGAGGTTTCGGAATCAGGGTGGCTCACTATGGCTAACATCCTCTGCCGTTCCTCACTACACATTCTCAGATTCAGAGGCATTACTCTTCTCTGTCGGAGAAAAAAATAAACATTGCACCTGGCAATAGTTGCACTATCACAACTCAAAAAAAATATCACATATCATTCATATTCAATAACATAATATATTCACTATAATATTCAAGGTATCAGAGGTTTTCATTTAGATCACATTTCCATCTTTATACTTGCTAACATACTTTCTTTCTTACAGGTAATTATTTCTTTTGGACTTGATATTTTTAGCTATGCTTTTATCAGCTATATAGTTACTTATGCACTAGTTAACAATTTGCTTTGGTTCGTTTGAATATTCTTAAGATTATATACTTGTTTTGATGCTTATAGTACTTATGCATTTGGTTTGTTCTATCTAGAGTCTACAATATTTTTGTTTTCACAATAGTTCATTAAATCTTTCTTAACAAGTCATATTCATCCTGAATTATCAGGGCTTACATTGTTTGTATACTAAATGGTATTTTTTTTTTTTTTTTTTTTTTTTTTATGTTCTCTCACATATTCTGGTGATGTACAATATTTGATAATTGACAAACATTTTTCTTTCCTTTCATTCCATTATGACAATAGTTATCCTTACAATTAACACTCTTTGTTATTTTTCTTCTCTACTCCTTCAAGTGATGGTGGTTTTCACTTATTCTGGATGATTTTATATACTATATACTATGCTATAATTACAATTTCATTTGACAAAATAATAACATACTAATATCTAATTTCATAGACATTCTTGGGGTTTACATGGTTTGTTTCACAAATATTTTTCTCTTTCCTTACATTCCATAATAATGTCCTTCTTTTATTTTACACACTTTGTTATACTGCCTCTCTACTCCTTCAAAGGTTAGTTGGGTGAACCTTTATTCTGGACGATTTAATTTAACATTTGAGTTTAATGAGAGGTACACAATAATCAATTTATAAACATTAAGTGACATAGAATATTCATTTGGATACACATTTTTCTCTAAGTATAGTATAGTAATTGTATTTATATGCCACTACTGGCTCTTGGTGATATAATAGATGTCTTTTCTTATTAAATCATTTGATTGACATTACATAAATTTCTATCACTTGGTGTGATAGATCTGGTAAGTTTTCACCAGTAACAAATGGTTTGGCTTACATCTTAAATCTACACACTTTTGTAACTTGATAAGGCAAATTGACTAGTTATAGTTAATTAGTTACCTTCAACATTTTGTAGCTTAACAACAAATGAGTTTGTTTATGGTAATGGTTTTTTAAACATATATATTTTATCTTTTATACCCTAAACGTTCGGGTGAAAAATGTTGCTTACTAATACATATTATCCGTCCTTAATATTAATCATTTTTTAATAGTCGATTCATGGGGTTATTTGTGCTCTTCCACTCTATTGGGTCTATAATTGGGATATCTGACATATGTTCCGTACTAGTGGTCTTGGAGATACCTTCCTATCAGGCAGTTCTTCCATTTGGCGGCTACCAGATAGTCATTGGCGCCCCGTTTCCTTGCCTTCTTCCTCTCATCATCTTTGGTATTCCTGTGTTCATTGTACTCTGGGCCTGGGCTATTATTGATGTCTGGCCATTCTTCTAATCCGGGTTGACCTTTCTTCATTTCCTGGTTGGATTCTTCCATCGCTTGGTCCCTCTTTTTCCGCATTTCCCTTATTCTTTGGGCGTACCTTTCAATAAGCTGGTCCAGTCGTTCTTGATCATTTTCCTTCTCCCTGTGAAGCTTCTTTCTTCTAGGAATATTCGCCTTAAATACCTCATTGTTTATGACCTTCTCCGTCATAACATAGTCAATGGCATGTAACGTTGTTTTAATCGTTCCGTCATCTGGGTCATTAATTAAATGGTTTAATGATCGGTTATGCATTAAGGAATCGATTGATTTTGTTTGGTGTATTTTATTTGGTGGTATATTTAATTTAATCGGATTCTTATTTAATTTTTTACCCACGGTTTTATGGTGATTTATTTTTAATATTTTTATGAAGTCTTGCTTATACTTCTCCCCGTTGATTCTGGCTCTATGACGAATACTTGGGTTGTCCACGAAGTTAATTAAGCCACTCCTAGTCATCTCTAATATTTCCTTTGTAATCCTTGTTTTCTTAGAGCGTATTATTCCTTTTATCTTTGCCTCTTTCTCTCCTGTTTTCTTAATTATCTTGTTTTTTACATTTTTAATGATAGCTTCTTTATGCTGAATGTTCTCTTCATTCCTATGGTGTGTATCCTCAGGCACCAATGCTTTCGAGTCTTCTTTATCCTCAGTTTGTTTATCAATGTCTTTGAATTGTATACTTAATTCTTCCATGGATTCATCATTTGATACTTCTCCTGTCTCTGAGTTGTCACCGTCCTTTCCTTCTTCATTATTCTCCGGCTCTGGACTCATTTGTTCCATGTTTTTGTCTTCGGATACCTTCCGTTCTTCTCCCCACTTCCGGTTATTCATGTCATCCATTTTTTGGCTAATTTTCATTAAGGTGGTGTTCAATTCTTTTCTAATGGCTTGACAGTTATCGTCGATTTTACTGTTCAGCGCGTCTATAGACTTATGAGTATTGTCAATCCTTTTATTTAGGTCCTCCTTTATCGACTCTATATTTCTATTTAACACCTCGACATTCCTTTGATTTTCTTCCCGGGATTTCTTACCATCTTCCCTTAAAGTTCGATTATCTTCCTTCAATGCTTCCATATTTTTGTTCATCGAGTCATTATTTTTCGTCATCTGTTCCATCATTCTCATCATCATACTCTCCATCCTCGTCCCTTCTGTTGTTTTGTTCGGTTGGTCGCTGACTATTATTTCCATCTCTGGTTCTACATGAGGTATTTCGTCGGTACTAGTTTCGATATTATTGATTGTAATAACTTCCATCTCGTCTGTGGGTTGCTCTTCGTATGTATCTACATCCCGTTGCATTTCTCCTACCCTACTGTCCTTATATCTTGTATCGTATTGGTGGGTGTGCGGCATGTTAATTTTTCGTGTCTACCGGACTGATATAAAATATAAAAAATATATTTATTTAATATTTTTTTTAAGCCCCACGTTGGGCGCCAATTTATAATAAAACGATATTCGTGTGTGTGTTTCGTGGTTAAATCTGCCACACGTTGGATGCGTCAATTTATAATAAAACGGATAATTCGGTGTTCTTTTTTCGTAAAGCCCCACGTTGTGCGCCAATTTATAACATAACGATATTTGGGGTTGTGTTTAAAATTATTATGTTTATTTGTTTATAGTAATTATATTAAAATAATGTTTAAATTCCGTTTAAAAGCCACACTGTTGGTCTAACCTGTTAGTAATAAAATAAAAACGTGTGTGTTTACAATTAACTTGAAATAAAATAAAAGTGTTGTTATTTAAACTTATATTTGTGGTTAAAATATTAAAAGTCTCGTTAAAACAAAGTTCAAATATGTGTGAAATATTCTTTTGAAATAACTCAATGTTTAGAATAGTTGTTTCTAACTGAAGGTTACTAATGTAGTAAAGTAATTTAAAATGAAACATTCAAAGTTACTCACAGTGTGTTTACAATGGTTTAATTATACTTGTTTAAAAAGAATTCTATATTAAATAAATAAAATAGTGATGTGGATTATAATTAAATGCTAAATTAGCTTAAGTTAAAACGTGAAGTAGAGCAGTTGGTTGCTTGATAATAGTTCTCGTCTGGTTGAAACTGGTAGTAAAACTTCTTCTCCAGATTGCAGGTAGTCTGAGTACGTCACGTCTCGTAATGTCTGGACAATATCATAAACAAAAATATACTTTTACGTACCTGATCGTGTTTACTAGAAGTTCACTAAACTGTCAACTCAGCTTACAAACACCAACTCACTTTGGTTGCAAGGTTAGATTACCTTGTTTATTAATTAGTGGGCGCCACACGGATTTATTCAGGGAAAATCCCGTGTAAAACCCACACATAGACTCACTGAATGATTAGAAAATTTAATATAATTGTGTGTCACCTTTTGGCAATGCTAGTCCAATATGTTAAACACAACAGAGGGTTGTTTAAGTTTGTTAAAAGAAAATATTCAATTATCCTATAGAAATAAATCAAAATCAGGTGATGCTGTTAGTAACGGGTTTTATTTATACCCTCATAGAGAATTCAAAAAACAAATATAAAGCAAACATACAAAGTTGTACAATTAAAAGTCAGTTATTATATGCCTTACACGGCTTGCTCAGAACATGAATTATAAATCTGGTTAAGTCCAGATGCTATTTATTTTTAACATTAAGATTATGATTATCTCAGTTGTACAATTAAAAGTCAGTTATTATATGCCTTATACGGCTTGCTCAGAACATGAATTATGAATCTGGTTAAGTCCAGATGCTATTTATTTTTTAACATTAAAATTATGATTATCTCAGTTGTACAAAGTTGTACAATTAAAAGTCAGTTATTATATGCCTTATACGGCTTGCTCAGAACATGAATTATAAATCTGGTCAAGTCCAGATGCTATTTATTTTTAACATTAAGATTATGATTATCTCAGTTGTACAAAGTTGTACAATTAAAAGTCAGTTATTATATGCCTTATACGGCTTGCTCAGAACATGAATTATGAATCTGGTTAAGTCCAGATGCTATTTATTTTTAACATTAAAATTATGATTATCTCAGTTGTACAAAGTTGTACAATTAAAAGTCAGTTATTATATGCCTTATACGGCTTGCTCAGAACATGAATTATAAATCTGGTTAAGTCCAGATGTTATTTATTTTTAACATTAAGATTATGATTATCTCAGTTGTGAATTCTTTGAGACACGAAAGAAAACAATTATGCCTACACAATATCCAATAATCCTTTTGATATAAAATTGATCAACAAAGTTTTTAGGTTACTTTCGCAAAGTAAACAAAATTAAAAAACGATCTGTTGAAAGATCGCGCGTTTCATCAACGCTTGCTTTTTTAGTGACAATATTTATCAAGTGAGAACCCTTACAACTAACATATAGCTTAATTAATAATAACAAATTTGTATAATAAATTGAGACGTGGTGTAATCTTAAAATGTTTTTGTGTTTTGCGTCAGTACAGGTTATTGTTGAAAAAAGTACAGGTTATGGCGCTCAGATCAAGATTAGTAATGATTGCACTGTTACCTTCTGAGTTTTAATTATTTAATTAAAACTTATTAATCACTTCAGTAATCGGATTATAATGATTACTGGGTTTCGGCACTAAACTCGCACAAGAACAGAATAATGCGATCCTCTTCTGATTAAAATGGATCGTGAATAATAACAATAAATTATTTTCTGTTCGTTATTCCCGCACAAAATTAAAATGATACTGCACTTAATCACTGTTGTTTGCTGTAGATTAACTTGAAGTAGTCGTTTCTTGGTGTTGAACTATTTGTTTCGATGTAATATGTAAATGACGCTAAGAGTTATTAAAAATGTAGAGATGGGGGGCACACGTCTGTGCTACACGCTAGTCAGTAAGAGTCTGCCTCAAAATTCACTGTTTCGTCTTTATATACCCCCTTCTTTGATCGGCTTTAGGTAAAAATTTTAATTACTAACTAATTTTCTGATTGGCTTTGGTAGGTGTGTCGGTATGACGTGTCACTTTTTGGCAGTTGATAACGGCTTTTTCTAACCGTCAAATGTTGCGGTGACAGCTAGTTGTCGTTTTTGTTATTATTCATAAACAGTTCTCCGATGTACATTTTTAGAATGATGCTAACATCTCTCCCGCACTAAATACAGTTGCGATTGGGTTGATCTTACTATCAAATTAAAGATTGTTTTTTTTTCCTTTAATTTGATATCACTCGATCTCGAATTACTTTCACTTTGACCGACATTGTTATAAAACCAATGTTCGGGTACATCACTTTCACTGTCGTCTGCTATTTCTGAGTCGCCGGTTTTACACTTTTGGTTAATATTGTTTGTGTTCACATATCATTTTATTAATCAAATGTTTATGTGCGAACACCATTAATGCTGTACTGACATTTTTACTGAACATTACTTGTACACCTAAACTCTATACATTGTAATGAATGATCCTACTGACTATGACATTTCGTTTTATGCTAATTCGTTTTAAACTACTATTTAACAATTAAAATTATGATTAAACCTATTGTTTTAATAATGTTTTTTGTTATGTCAAGGCATAACCATGGTTCTGTGTATTTTAATTTACACTTGTGTTAATTCTCAATAGCCAATTTACTGACTAATGTTTGGTCTAAGCTTGCTAAGACATATCGCCTACATTGGAATTTGGCCTTAATAATGCTTATTGGTTCTCAATTCGGTAAATTGTGGAGATATCTTATTTGTATAAGATTCTCTCTTATAAATAGTTCTCTTTTCTAACAAGTATATTTGATGCTGAAATACATCTTTGTCCTCACTATGTAGCCATTGTTAACATTAGTTTTGGCATTCCTAATTTACTGGTCATTGTCACATCTATTATCAGCAAAATGCTAATTCTGCTTTCACAGTATTTAACTGCTCATTAGTTCATTTTTTGTTTACATATGACATTCGGTTTACATCAACTACTTACTGGGTTGACAGCTGAATGTAAATTTACTCTGTCCATCAGTTCGTTTTAGTCTCAGTCTAGTTGTAGTGTCAAACAGCCCTTGGGTTACTGTTTCATGTGGCACTTCTGCTTCATTCTTCTTTCTTGGTTTCTTCTTTCTTGGTTATTTCTACTATTATATTCCTATTTACATGGTTGTTTTGTCCTTATAAAATCTGATAATATACACTTAGGTTAGGTAACATCTTGTGATGTTACATATACACCCTCTTTAAAATTGATCATTTGAGAAAAATTTATTTTTTGTAAAATTATCAATTCATGTCAGTTTCTTAGTATACTTCAATAAAAAATTTTTCTTGTACTCTTTGATTTTTTAAACATACTATTGGTGTATTACTCTAGTTTGGTTTTTTTTTTATCTAGTGATACAATTCTTAATTTACTAGTATTTTCAAGTCGCTTACTCTCTAAGTCATTTAACTACAATTGATCTCGTTTCTTAAGTTAACTATTTCCTGTCTTATTAACATTCTACTTTCTCATCACATATCTTTGCATTCGTGATTATCTTAATGGTTATTATAATTCATACCTCACAGATTCTTTTATAATATTCCTTGATACATTAATATAATATAATTCCCTAACTGTTGTAGAGGTTTCGGAATCAGGGTGGCTCACTATGGCTAACATCCTCTGCCGTTCCTCACTACACATTCTCAGATTCAGAGGCATTACTCTTCTCTGTCGGAGAAAAAAATAAACATTGCACCTGGCAATAGTTGCACTATCACAACTCAAAAAAAATATCACATATCATTCATATTCAATAACATAATATATTCACTATAATATTCAAGGTATCAGAGGTTTTCATTTAGATCACATTTCCATCTTTATACTTGCTAACATACTTTCTTTCTTACAGGTAATTATTTCTTTTGGACTTGATATTTTTAGCTATGCTTTTATCAGCTATATAGTTACTTATGCACTAGTTAACAATTTGCTTTGGTTCGTTTGAATATTCTTAAGATTATACACTTGTTTTGATGCTTATAGTACTTATGCATTTGGTTTGTTCTATCTAGAGTCTACAATATTTTTGTTTTCACAATAGTTCATTAAATCTTTCTTAACAAGTCATATTCATCCTGAATTATCAGGGCTTACATTGTTTGTATACTAAATGGTTTTTTTTTTTTTTTTTTTTTTTTATGTTCTCTGACATATTCTGGTGCTGGTGATGTACAATATTTGATAATTGACAAACATTTTTCTTTCCTTTCATTCCATTATGACAATAGTTATCCTTACAATTAACACTCTTTGTTATTTTTCTTCTCTACTCCTTCAAGTGATGGTGGTTTTCACTTATTCTGGATGATTTTATATACTTTATACTATGCTATAATTACAATTTCATTTGACAAAATAATAACATACTAATATCTAATTTCATAGACATTCTTGGGGTTTACATGGTTTGTTTCACAAATATTTTTCTCTTTCCTTACATTCCATAATAATGTCCTTCTTTTATTTTACACACTTTGTTATACTGCCTCTCTACTCCTTCAAAGGTTAGTTGGGTGAACCTTTATTCTGGACGATTTAATTTAACATTTGAGTTTAATGAGAGGTACACAATAATCAATTTATAAACATTAAGTGACATAGAATATTCATTTGGATACACATTTTTCTCTAAGTATAGTATAGTAATTGTATTTATATGCCACTACTGGCTCTTGGTGATATAATAGATGTCTTTTCTTATTAAATCATTTGATTGACATTACATAAATTTCTATCCCTTGGTGTGATAGATCTGGTAAGTTTTCACCAGTAACAAATGGTTTGGCTTACATCTTAAATCTACACACTTTTGTAACTTGATAAGGCAAATTGACTAGTTATAGTTAATTAGTTACCTTCAACATTTTGTAGCTTAACAACAAATGAGTTTGTTTATGGTAATGGTTTTTTAAACATATATATTTTATCTTTTATACCCTAAACGTTCGGGTGAAAAATGTTGCTTACTAATACATATTATCCGTCCTTAATATTAATCATTTTTTAATAGTCGATTCATGGGGTTATTTGTGCTCTTCCACTCTATTGGGTCTATAATTGGGATATCTGACATATGTTCCGTACTAGTGGTCTTGGAGATACCTTCCTATCAGGCGGTTCTTCCATTTGGCGGCTACCAGATAGTCATTGGCGCCCCGTTTCCTTGCCTTCTTCCTCTCATCATCTTTGGTATTCCTGTGTTCATTGTACTCTGGGCCTGGGCTATTATTGATGTCTGGCCCTTCTTCTAATCCGGGTTGACCTTTCTTCATTTCCTGGTTGGATTCTTCCATCGCTTGGTCCCTCTTTTTCCGCATTTCCCTTATTCTTTGGGCGTACCTTTCAATAAGCTGGTCCAGTCGTTCTTGATCATTTTCCTTCTCCCTGTGAAGCTTCTTTCTTCTAGGAATATTCGCCTTAAATACCTCATTGTTTATGACCTTCTCCGTCATAACATAGTCAATGGCATGTAACGTTGTTTTAATCGTTCCGTCATCTGGGTCATTAATTAAATGGTTTAATGATCGGTTATGCATTAAGGAATCGATTGATTTTGTTTGGTGTATTTTATTTGGTGGTATATTTAATTTAATCTGATTCTTATTTAATTTTTTACCCACGGTTTTATGGTGATTTATTTTTAATATTTTTATGAAGTCTTGCTTATACTTCTCCCCGTTGATTCTGGCTCTATGACGAATACTTGGGTTGTCCACGAAGTTAATTAAGCCACTCCTAGTCATCTCTAATATTTCCTTTGTAATCCTTGTTTTCTTAGAGCGTATTATTCCTTTTATCTTTGCCTCTTTCTCTCCTGTTTTCTTAATTATCTTGTTTTTTACATTTTTAATGATAGCTTCTTTATGCTGAATGTTCTCTTCATTCCTATGGTGTGTATCCTCAGGCACCAATGCTTTCGAGTCTTCTTTATCCTCAGTTTGTTTATCAGTGTCTTTGAATTGTATACTTAATTCTTCCATAGATTCATCATTTGATACTTCTCCTGTCTCTGAGTTGTCACCGCCCTTTCCTTCTTCATTATTCTCCGGCTCTGGACTCATTTGTTCCATGTTTTTGTCTTCAGATACCTTCCGTTCTTCTCCCCACTTCCGGTTATTCATGTCATCCATTTTTTGGCTAATTTTCATTAAGGTGGTGTTCAATTCTTTTCTAATGGCTTGACAGTTATCGTCGATTTTACTGTTCAGCGCGTCTATAGACTTATGAGTATTGTCAATCCTTTTATTTAGGTCCTCCTTTATCGACTCTATATTTCTATTTAACACCTCGACATTCCTTTGATTTTCTTCCCGGGATTTCTTACCATCTTCCCTTAAAGTTCGATTATCTTCCTTCAATGCTTCCATATTTTTGTTCATCGAGTCATTATTTTTCATCATCTGTTCCATCATTCTCATCATCATACTCTCCATCCTCGTCCCTTCTGTTGTTTTGTTCGGTTGGTCGCTGACTATTATTTCCATCTCTGGTTCTACATGAGGTATTTCGTCGGTACTAGTTTCGATATTATTGATTGTAATAACTTCCATCTCGTCTGTGGGTTGCTCTTCGTATGTATCTACATCCCGTTGCATTTCTCCTACCCTACTGTCCTTATATCTTGTATCGTATTGGTGGGTGTGCGGCATGTTAATTTTTCGTGTCTACCGGGCTGATATAAAATATAAAAAATATATTTACTTAATATTTTTTTTAAGCCCCACGTTGGGCGCCAATTTATAATAAAACGATATTCGTGTGTGTGTTTCGTGGTTAAATCTGCCACACGTTGGATGCGTCAATTTATAATAAAACGGATAATTCGGTGTTCTTTTTTCGTAAAGCCCCACGTTGTACGCCAATTTATAACATAACGATATTTGGGGTTGTGTTTAAAATTATTATGTTTATTTGTTTATAGTAATTATATTAAAATAATGTTTAAATTCCGTTTAAAAGCCACACTGTTGGTCTAACCTGTTAGTAATAAAATAAAAACGTGTGTGTTTACAATTAACTTGAAATAAAATAAAAGTGTTGTTATTTAAACTTATATTTGTGGTTAAAATATTAAAAGTCTCGTTAAAACAAAGTTCAACTATGTGTGAAATATTCTTTTGAAATAACTCAATGTTTAGAATAGTTGTTTCTAATTGAAGGTTACTAATGTAGTAAAGTAATTTAAAATGAAACATTCAAAGTTACTCACAGTGTGTTTACAATGGTTTAATTATACTTGTTTAAAAAGAATTCCCTTATATTAAATAAATAAAATAGTGATGTGGATTATAATTAAATGCTAAATTAGCTTAAGTTAAAACGTGAAGTAGAGCAGTTGGTTGCTTGATAATAGTTCTCGTCTGGTTGAAACTGGTAGTAAAACTTCTTCTCCAGATTGCAGGTAGTCTGAGTACGTCACGTCTCGTAATGTCTGGACAATATCATAAACAAAAATATACTTTTACGTACCTGATCGTGTTTACTAGAAGTTCACTAAACTGTCAACTCAGCTTACAAACACCAACTCACTTTGGTTGCAAGGTTAGATTACCTTGTTTATTAATTAGTGGGCGCCACACGGATTTATTCAGGGAAAATCCCGTGTAAAACCCACACATAGACTCACTGAATGATTAGAAAATTTAATATAATTGTGTGTCACCTTTTGGCAATGCTAGTCCAATATGTTAAACACAACAGAGGGTTGTTTAAGTTTGTTAAAAGAAAATATTCAATTATCCTATAGAAATAAATCAAAATCAGGTGATGCTGTTAGTAACGGGTTTTATTTATACCCTCATAGAGAATTCAAAAAACAAATATAAAGCAAACATACAAAGTTGTACAATTAAAAGTCAGTTATTATATGCCTTACACGGCTTGCTCAGAACATGAATTATAAATCTGGTTAAGTCCAGATGCTATTTATTTTTAACATTAAGATTATGATTATCTCAGTTGTACAATTAAAAGTCAGTTATTATATGCCTTATACGGCTTGCTCAGAACATGAATTATGAATCTGGTTAAGTCCAGATGCTATTTATTTTTTAACATTAAAATTATGATTATCTCAGTTGTACAAAGTTGTACAATTAAAAGTCAGTTATTATATGCCTTATACGGCTTGCTCAGAACATGAATTATAAATCTGGTCAAGTCCAGATGCTATTTATTTTTAACATTAAGATTATGATTATCTCAGTTGTACAAAGTTGTACAATTAAAAGTCAGTTATTATATGCCTTATACGGCTTGCTCAGAACATGAATTATGAATCTGGTTAAGTCCAGATGCTATTTATTTTTAACATTAAAATTATGATTATCTCAGTTGTA
Organism: Magicicada septendecula; assembly: GCA_034769895.1. Classification (NCBI taxonomy): domain Eukaryota; kingdom Metazoa; phylum Arthropoda; class Insecta; order Hemiptera; family Cicadidae; genus Magicicada; species Magicicada septendecula. The sequence goes on along the minus strand of CM068367.1, from coordinate 938,335,806 downwards.
CAAAGTTGTACAATTAAAAGTCAGTTATTATATGCCTTATACGGCTTGCTCAGAACATGAATTATAAATCTGGTTAAGTCCAGATGTTATTTATTTTTAACATTAAGATTATGATTATCTCAGTTGTGAATTCTTTGAGACACGAAAGAAAACAATTATGCCTACACAATATCCAATAATCCTTTTGATATAAAATTGATCAACAAAGTTTTTAGGTTACTTTCGCAAAGTAAACAAAATTAAAAAACGATCTGTTGAAAGATCGCGCGTTTCATCAACGCTTGCTTTTTTAGTGACAATATTTATCAAGTGAGAACCCTTACAACTAACATATAGCTTAATTAATAATAACAAATTTGTATAATAAATTGAGACGTGGTGTAATCTTAAAATGTTTTTGTGTTTTGCGTCAGTACAGGTTATTGTTGAAAAAAGTACAGGTTATGGCGCTCAGATCAAGATTAGTAATGATTGCACTGTTACCTTCTGAGTTTTAATTATTTAATTAAAACTTATTAATCACTTCAGTAATCGGATTATAATGATTACTGGGTTTCGGCACTAAACTCGCACAAGAACAGAATAATGCGATCCTCTTCTGATTAAAATGGATCGTGAATAATAACAATAAATTATTTTCTGTTCGTTATTCCCGCACAAAATTAAAATGATACTGCACTTAATCACTGTTGTTTGCTGTAGATTAACTTGAAGTAGTCGTTTCTTGGTGTTGAACTATTTGTTTCGATGTAATATGTAAATGACGCTAAGAGTTATTAAAAATGTAGAGATGGGGGGCACACGTCTGTGCTACACGCTAGTCAGTAAGAGTCTGCCTCAAAATTCACTGTTTCGTCTTTATATACCCCCTTCTTTGATCGGCTTTAGGTAAAAATTTTAATTACTAACTAATTTTCTGATTGGCTTTGGTAGGTGTGTCGGTATGACGTGTCACTTTTTGGCAGTTGATAACGGCTTTTTCTAACCGTCAAATGTTGCGGTGACAGCTAGTTGTCGTTTTTGTTATTATTCATAAACAGTTCTCCGATGTACATTTTTAGAATGATGCTAACATCTCTCCCGCACTAAATACAGTTGCGATTGGGTTGATCTTACTATCAAATTAAAGATTGTTTTTTTTTCCTTTAATTTGATATCACTCGATCTCGAATTACTTTCACTTTGACCGACATTGTTATAAAACCAATGTTCGGGTACATCACTTTCACTGTCGTCTGCTATTTCTGAGTCGCCGGTTTTACACTTTTGGTTAATATTGTTTGTGTTCACATATCATTTTATTAATCAAATGTTTATGTGCGAACACCATTAATGCTGTACTGACATTTTTACTGAACATTACTTGTACACCTAAACTCTATACATTGTAATGAATGATCCTACTGACTATGACATTTCGTTTTATGCTAATTCGTTTTAAACTACTATTTAACAATTAAAATTATGATTAAACCTATTGTTTTAATAATGTTTTTTGTTATGTCAAGGCATAACCATGGTTCTGTGTATTTTAATTTACACTTGTGTTAATTCTCAATAGCCAATTTACTGACTAATGTTTGGTCTAAGCTTGCTAAGACATATCGCCTACATTGGAATTTGGCCTTAATAATGCTTATTGGTTCTCAATTCGGTAAATTGTGGAGATATCTTATTTGTATAAGATTCTCTCTTATAAATAGTTCTCTTTTCTAACAAGTATATTTGATGCTGAAATACATCTTTGTCCTCACTATGTAGCCATTGTTAACATTAGTTTTGGCATTCCTAATTTACTGGTCATTGTCACATCTATTATCAGCAAAATGCTAATTCTGCTTTCACAGTATTTAACTGCTCATTAGTTCATTTTTTGTTTACATATGACATTCGGTTTACATCAACTACTTACTGGGTTGACAGCTGAATGTAAATTTACTCTGTCCATCAGTTCGTTTTAGTCTCAGTCTAGTTGTAGTGTCAAACAGCCCTTGGGTTACTGTTTCATGTGGCACTTCTGCTTCATTCTTCTTTCTTGGTTTCTTCTTTCTTGGTTATTTCTACTATTATATTCCTATTTACATGGTTGTTTTGTCCTTATAAAATCTGATAATATACACTTAGGTTAGGTAACATCTTGTGATGTTACATATACACCCTCTTTAAAATTGATCATTTGAGAAAAATTTATTTTTTGTAAAATTATCAATTCATGTCAGTTTCTTAGTATACTTCAATAAAAAATTTTTCTTGTACTCTTTGATTTTTTAAACATACTATTGGTGTATTACTCTAGTTTGGTTTTTTTTTTATCTAGTGATACAATTCTTAATTTACTAGTATTTTCAAGTCGCTTACTCTCTAAGTCATTTAACTACAATTGATCTCGTTTCTTAAGTTAACTATTTCCTGTCTTATTAACATTCTACTTTCTCATCACATATCTTTGCATTCGTGATTATCTTAATGGTTATTATAATTCATACCTCACAGATTCTTTTATAATATTCCTTGATACATTAATATAATATAATTCCCTAACTGTTGTAGAGGTTTCGGAATCAGGGTGGCTCACTATGGCTAACATCCTCTGCCGTTCCTCACTACACATTCTCAGATTCAGAGGCATTACTCTTCTCTGTCGGAGAAAAAAATAAACATTGCACCTGGCAATAGTTGCACTATCACAACTCAAAAAAAATATCACATATCATTCATATTCAATAACATAATATATTCACTATAATATTCAAGGTATCAGAGGTTTTCATTTAGATCACATTTCCATCTTTATACTTGCTAACATACTTTCTTTCTTACAGGTAATTATTTCTTTTGGACTTGATATTTTTAGCTATGCTTTTATCAGCTATATAGTTACTTATGCACTAGTTAACAATTTGCTTTGGTTCGTTTGAATATTCTTAAGATTATACACTTGTTTTGATGCTTATAGTACTTATGCATTTGGTTTGTTCTATCTAGAGTCTACAATATTTTTGTTTTCACAATAGTTCATTAAATCTTTCTTAACAAGTCATATTCATCCTGAATTATCAGGGCTTACATTGTTTGTATACTAAATGGTTTTTTTTTTTTTTTTTTTTTTTTATGTTCTCTGACATATTCTGGTGCTGGTGATGTACAATATTTGATAATTGACAAACATTTTTCTTTCCTTTCATTCCATTATGACAATAGTTATCCTTACAATTAACACTCTTTGTTATTTTTCTTCTCTACTCCTTCAAGTGATGGTGGTTTTCACTTATTCTGGATGATTTTATATACTATATACTATGCTATAATTACAATTTCATTTGACAAAATAATAACATACTAATATCTAATTTCATAGACATTCTTGGGGTTTACATGGTTTGTTTCACAAATATTTTTCTCTTTCCTTACATTCCATAATAATGTCCTTCTTTTATTTTACACACTTTGTTATACTGCCTCTCTACTCCTTCAAAGGTTAGTTGGGTGAACCTTTATTCTGGACGATTTAATTTAACATTTGAGTTTAATGAGAGGTACACAATAATCAATTTATAAACATTAAGTGACATAGAATATTCATTTGGATACACATTTTTCTCTAAGTATAGTATAGTAATTGTATTTATATGCCACTACTGGCTCTTGGTGATATAATAGATGTCTTTTCTTATTAAATCATTTGATTGACATTACATAAATTTCTATCCCTTGGTGTGATAGATCTGGTAAGTTTTCACCAGTAACAAATGGTTTGGCTTACATCTTAAATCTACACACTTTTGTAACTTGATAAGGCAAATTGACTAGTTATAGTTAATTAGTTACCTTCAACATTTTGTAGCTTAACAACAAATGAGTTTGTTTATGGTAATGGTTTTTTAAACATATATATTTTATCTTTTATACCCTAAACGTTCGGGTGAAAAATGTTGCTTACTAATACATATTATCCGTCCTTAATATTAATCATTTTTTAATAGTCGATTCATGGGGTTATTTGTGCTCTTCCACTCTATTGGGTCTATAATTGGGATATCTGACATATGTTCCGTACTAGTGGTCTTGGAGATACCTTCCTATCAGGCGGTTCTTCCATTTGGCGGCTACCAGATAGTCATTGGCGCCCCGTTTCCTTGCCTTCTTCCTCTCATCATCTTTGGTATTCCTGTGTTCATTGTACTCTGGGCCTGGGCTATTATTGATGTCTGGCCCTTCTTCTAATCCGGGTTGACCTTTCTTCATTTCCTGGTTGGATTCTTCCATCGCTTGGTCCCTCTTTTTCCGCATTTCCCTTATTCTTTGGGCGTACCTTTCAATAAGCTGGTCCAGTCGTTCTTGATCATTTTCCTTCTCCCTGTGAAGCTTCTTTCTTCTAGGAATATTCGCCTTAAATACCTCATTGTTTATGACCTTCTCCGTCATAACATAGTCAATGGCATGTAACGTTGTTTTAATCGTTCCGTCATCTGGGTCATTAATTAAATGGTTTAATGATCGGTTATGCATTAAGGAATCGATTGATTTTGTTTGGTGTATTTTATTTGGTGGTATATTTAATTTAATCTGATTCTTATTTAATTTTTTACCCACGGTTTTATGGTGATTTATTTTTAATATTTTTATGAAGTCTTGCTTATACTTCTCCCCGTTGATTCTGGCTCTATGACGAATACTTGGGTTGTCCACGAAGTTAATTAAGCCACTCCTAGTCATCTCTAATATTTCCTTTGTAATCCTTGTTTTCTTAGAGCGTATTATTCCTTTTATCTTTGCCTCTTTCTCTCCTGTTTTCTTAATTATCTTGTTTTTTACATTTTTAATGATAGCTTCTTTATGCTGAATGTTCTCTTCATTCCTATGGTGTGTATCCTCAGGCACCAATGCTTTCGAGTCTTCTTTATCCTCAGTTTGTTTATCAGTGTCTTTGAATTGTATACTTAATTCTTCCATAGATTCATCATTTGATACTTCTCCTGTCTCTGAGTTGTCACCGCCCTTTCCTTCTTCATTATTCTCCGGCTCTGGACTCATTTGTTCCATGTTTTTGTCTTCAGATACCTTCCGTTCTTCTCCCCACTTCCGGTTATTCATGTCATCCATTTTTTGGCTAATTTTCATTAAGGTGGTGTTCAATTCTTTTCTAATGGCTTGACAGTTATCGTCGATTTTACTGTTCAGCGCGTCTATAGACTTATGAGTATTGTCAATCCTTTTATTTAGGTCCTCCTTTATCGACTCTATATTTCTATTTAACACCTCGACATTCCTTTGATTTTCTTCCCGGGATTTCTTACCATCTTCCCTTAAAGTTCGATTATCTTCCTTCAATGCTTCCATATTTTTGTTCATCGAGTCATTATTTTTCATCATCTGTTCCATCATTCTCATCATCATACTCTCCATCCTCGTCCCTTCTGTTGTTTTGTTCGGTTGGTCGCTGACTATTATTTCCATCTCTGGTTCTACATGAGGTATTTCGTCGGTACTAGTTTCGATATTATTGATTGTAATAACTTCCATCTCGTCTGTGGGTTGCTCTTCGTATGTATCTACATCCCGTTGCATTTCTCCTACCCTACTGTCCTTATATCTTGTATCGTATTGGTGGGTGTGCGGCATGTTAATTTTTCGTGTCTACCGGGCTGATATAAAATATAAAAAATATATTTACTTAATATTTTTTTTAAGCCCCACGTTGGGCGCCAATTTATAATAAAACGATATTCGTGTGTGTGTTTCGTGGTTAAATCTGCCACACGTTGGATGCGTCAATTTATAATAAAACGGATAATTCGGTGTTCTTTTTTCGTAAAGCCCCACGTTGTACGCCAATTTATAACATAACGATATTTGGGGTTGTGTTTAAAATTATTATGTTTATTTGTTTATAGTAATTATATTAAAATAATGTTTAAATTCCGTTTAAAAGCCACACTGTTGGTCTAACCTGTTAGTAATAAAATAAAAACGTGTGTGTTTACAATTAACTTGAAATAAAATAAAAGTGTTGTTATTTAAACTTATATTTGTGGTTAAAATATTAAAAGTCTCGTTAAAACAAAGTTCAACTATGTGTGAAATATTCTTTTGAAATAACTCAATGTTTAGAATAGTTGTTTCTAATTGAAGGTTACTAATGTAGTAAAGTAATTTAAAATGAAACATTCAAAGTTACTCACAGTGTGTTTACAATGGTTTAATTATACTTGTTTAAAAAGAATTCCCTTATATGAAATAAATAAAATAGTGATGTGGATTATAATTAAATGCTAAATTAGCTTAAGTTAAAACGTGAAGTAGAGCAGTTGGTTGCTTGATAATAGTTCTCGTCTGGTTGAAACTGGTAGTAAAACTTCTTCTCCAGATTGCAGGTAGTCTGAGTACGTCACGTCTCGTAATGTCTGGACAATATCATAAACAAAAATATACTTTTACGTACCTGATCGTGTTTACTAGAAGTTCACTAAACTGTCAACTCAGCTTACAAACACCAACTCACTTTGGTTGCAAGGTTAGATTACCTTGTTTATTAATTAGTGGGCGCCACACGGATTTATTCAGGGAAAATCCCGTGTAAAACCCACACATAGACTCACTGAATGATTAGAAAATTTAATATAATTGTGTGTCACCTTTTGGCAATGCTAGTCCAATATGTTAAACACAACAGAGGGTTGTTTAAGTTTGTTAAAAGAAAATATTCAATTATCCTATAGAAATAAATCAAAATCAGGTGGTGCTGTTAGTAACGGGTTTTATTTATACCCTCATAGAGAATTCAAAAAACAAATATAAAGCAAACATACAAAGTTGTACAATTAAAAGTCAGTTATTATATGCCTTACACGGCTTGCTCAGAACATGAATTATAAATCTGGTTAAGTCCAGATGCTATTTATTTTTAACATTAAGATTATGATTATCTCAGTTGTACAATTAAAAGTCAGTTATTATATGCCTTATACGGCTTGCTCAGAACATGAATTATGAATCTGGTTAAGTCCAGATGCTATTTATTTTTTAACATTAAAATTATGATTATCTCAGTTGTACAAAGTTGTACAATTAAAAGTCAGTTATTATATGCCTTATACGGCTTGCTCAGAACATGAATTATAAATCTGGTCAAGTCCAGATGCTATTTATTTTTAACATTAAGATTATGATTATCTCAGTTGTACAAAGTTGTACAATTAAAAGTCAGTTATTATATGCCTTATACGGCTTGCTCAGAACATGAATTATGAATCTGGTTAAGTCCAGATGCTATTTATTTTTAACATTAAAATTATGATTATCTCAGTTGTACAAAGTTGTACAATTAAAAGTCAGTTATTATATGCCTTATACGGCTTGCTCAGAACATGAATTATAAATCTGGTTAAGTCCAGATGTTATTTATTTTTAACATTAAGATTATGATTATCTCAGTTGTGAATTCTTTGAGACACGAAAGAAAACAATTATGCCTACACAATATCCAATAATCCTTTTGATATAAAATTGATCAACAAAGTTTTTAGGTTACTTTCGCAAAGTAAACAAAATTAAAAAACGATCTGTTGAAAGATCGCGCGTTTCATCAACGCTTGCTTTTTTAGTGACAATATTTATCAAGTGAGAACCCTTACAACTAACATATAGCTTAATTAATAATAACAAATTTGTATAATAAATTGAGACGTGGTGTAATCTTAAAATGTTTTTGTGTTTTGCGTCAGTACAGGTTATTGTTGAAAAAAGTACAGGTTATGGCGCTCAGATCAAGATTAGTAATGATTGCACTGTTACCTTCTGAGTTTTAATTATTTAATTAAAACTTATTAATCACTTCAGTAATCGGATTATAATGATTACTGGGTTTCGGCACTAAACTCGCACAAGAACAGAATAATGCGATCCTCTTCTGATTAAAATGGATCGTGAATAATAACAATAAATTATTTTCTGTTCGTTATTCCCGCACAAAATTAAAATGATACTGCACTTAATCACTGTTGTTTGCTGTAGATTAACTTGAAGTAGTCGTTTCTTGGTGTTGAACTATTTGTTTCGATGTAATATGTAAATGACGCTAAGAGTTATTAAAAATGTAGAGATGGGGGGCACACGTCTGTGCTACACGCTAGTCAGTAAGAGTCTGCCTCAAAATTCACTGTTTCGTCTTTATATACCCCCTTCTTTGATCGGCTTTAGGTAAAAATTTTAATTACTAACTAATTTTCTGATTGGCTTTGGTAGGTGTGTCGGTATGACGTCTCACTTTTTGGCAGTTGATAACGGCTTTTTCTAACCGTCAAATGTTGCGGTGACAGCTAGTTGTCGTTTTTGTTATTATTCATAAACAGTTCTCCGATGTACATTTTTAGAATGATGCTAACATCTCTCCCGCACTAAATACAGTTGCGATTGGGTTGATCTTACTATCAAATTAAAGATTGTTTTTTTTCCTTTAATTTGATATCACTCGATCTCGAATTACTTTCACTTTGACCGACATTGTTATAAAACCAATGTTCGGGTACATCACTTTCACTGTCGTCTGCTATTTCTGAGTCGCCGGTTTTACACTTTTGGTTAATATTGTTTGTGTTCACATATCATTTTATTAATCAAATGTTTATGTGCGAACACCATTAATGCTGTACTGACATTTTTACTGAACATTACTTGGACACCTAAACTCTATACATTGTAATGAATGATCCTACTGACTATGACATTTCGTTTTATGCTAATTCGTTTTAAACTACTATTTAACAATTAAAATTATGATTAAACCTATTGTTTTAATAATGTTTTTTGTTATGTCAAGGCATAACCATGGTTCTGTGTATTTTAATTTACACTTGTGTTAATTCTCAATAGCCAATTTACTGACTAATGTTTGGTCTAAGCTTGCTAAGACATATCGCCTACATTGGAATTTGGCCTTAATAATGCTTATTGGTTCTCAATTCGGTAAATTGTGGAGATATCTTATTTGTATAAGATTCTCTCTTATAAATAGTTCTCTTTTCTAACAAGTATATTTGATGCTGAAATACATCTTTGTCCTCACTATGTAGCCATTGTTAACATTAGTTTTGGCATTCCTAATTTACTGGTCATTGTCACATCTATTATCAGCAAAATGCTAATTCTGCTTTCACAGTATTTAACTGCTCATTAGTTCATTTTTTGTTTACATATGACATTCGGTTTACATCAACTACTTACTGGGTTGACAGCTGAATGTAAATTTACTCTGTCCATCAGTTCGTTTTAGTCTCAGTCTAGTTGTAGTGTCAAACAGCCCTTGGGTTACTGTTTCATGTGGCACTTCTGCTTCATTCTTCTTTCTTGGTTTCTTCTTTCTTGGTTATTTCTACTATTATATTCCTATTTACATGGTTGTTTTGTCCTTATAAAATCTGATAATATACACTTAGGTTAGGTAACATCTTGTGATGTTACATATACACCCTCTTTAAAATTGATCATTTGAGAAAAATTTATTTTTTGTAAAATTATCAATTCATGTCAGTTTCTTAGTATACTTCAATAAAAAAATTTTCTTGTACTCTTTGATTTTTTAAACATACTATTGGTGTATTACTCTAGTTTGGTTTTTTTTTTATCTAGTGATACAATTCTTAATTTACTAGTATTTTCAAGTCGCTTACTCTCTAAGTCATTTAACTACAATTGATCTCGTTTCTTAAGTTAACTATTTCCTGTCTTATTAACATTCTACTTTCTCATCACATATCTTTGCATTCGTGATTATCTTAATGGTTATTATAATTCATACCTCACAGATTCTTTTATAATATTCCTTGATACATTAATATAATATAATTCCCTAACTGTTGTAGAGGTTTCGGAATCAGGGTGGCTCACTATGGCTAACATCCTCTGCCGTTCCTCACTACACATTCTCAGATTCAGAGGCATTACTCTTCTCTGTCGGAGAAAAAAATAAACATTGCACCTGGCAATAGTTGCACTATCACAACTCAAAAAAAATATCACATATCATTCATATTCAATAACATAATATATTCACTATAATATTCAAGGTATCAGAGGTTTTCATTTAGATCACATTTCCATCTTTATACTTGCTAACATACTTTCTTTCTTACAGGTAATTATTTCTTTTGGACTTGATATTTTTAGCTATGCTTTTATCAGCTATATAGTTACTTATGCACTAGTTAACAATTTGCTTTGGTTCGTTTGAATATTCTTAAGATTATACACTTGTTTTGATGCTTATAGTACTTATGCATTTGGTTTGTTCTATCTAGAGTCTACAATATTTTTGTTTTCACAATAGTTCATTAAATCTTTCTTAACAAGTCATATTCATCCTGAATTATCAGGGCTTACATTGTTTGTATACTAAATGGTTTTTTTTTTTTTTTTTTTTTTATGTTCTCTGACATATTCTGGTGCTGGTGATGTACAATATTTGATAATTGACAAACATTTTTCTTTCCTTTCATTCCATTATGACAATAGTTATCCTTACAATTAACACTCTTTGTTATTTTTCTTCTCTACTCCTTCAAGTGATGGTGGTTTTCACTTATTCTGGATGATTTTATATACTATATACTATGCTATAATTACAATTTCATTTGACAAAATAATAACATACTAATATCTAATTTCATAGACATTCTTGGGGTTTACATGGTTTGTTTCACAAATATTTTTCTCTTTCCTTACATTCCATAATAATGTCCTTCTTTTATTTTACACACTTTGTTATACTGCCTCTCTACTCCTTCAAAGGTTAGTTGGGTGAACCTTTATTCTGGACGATTTAATTTAACATTTGAGTTTAATGAGAGGTACACAATAATCAATTTATAAACATTAAGTGACATAGAATATTCATTTGGATACACATTTTTCTCTAAGTATAGTATAGTAATTGTATTTATATGCCACTACTGGCTCTTGGTGATATAATAGATGTCTTTTCTTATTAAATCATTTGATTGACATTACATAAATTTCTATCCCTTGGTGTGATAGATCTGGTAAGTTTTCACCAGTAACAAATGGTTTGGCTTACATCTTAAATCTACACACTTTTGTAACTTGATAAGGCAAATTGACTAGTTATAGTTAATTAGTTACCTTCAACATTTTTTAGCTTAACAACAAATGAGTTTGTTTATGGTAATGGTTTTTTAAACATATATATTTTATCTTTTATACCCTAAACGTTCGGGTGAAAAATGTTGCTTACTAATACATATTATCCGTCCTTAATATTAATCATTTTTTAATAGTCGATTCATGGGGTTATTTGTGCTCTTCCACTCTATTGGGTCTATAATTGGGATATCTGACATATGTTCCGTACTAGTGGTCTTGGAGATACCTTCCTATCAGGCGGTTCTTCCATTTGGCGGCTACCAGATAGTCATTGGCGCCCCGTTTCCTTGCCTTCTTCCTCTCATCATCTTTGGTATTCCTGTGTTCATTGTACTCTGGGCCTGGGCTATTATTGATGTCTGGCCCTTCTTCTAATCCGGGTTGACCTTTCTTCATTTCCTGGTTGGATTCTTCCATCGCTTGGTCCCTCTTTTTCCGCATTTCCCTTATTCTTTGGGCGTACCTTTCAATAAGCTGGTCCAGTCGTTCTTGATCATTTTCCTTCTCCCTGTGAAGCTTCTTTCTTCTAGGAATATTCGCCTTAAATACCTCATTGTTTATGACCTTCTCCGTCATAACATAGTCAATGGCATGTAACGTTGTTTTAATCGTTCCGTCATCTGGGTCATTAATTAAATGGTTTAATGATCGGTTATGCATTAAGGAATCGATTGATTTTGTTTGGTGTATTTTATTTGGTGGTATATTTAATTTAATCGGATTCTTATTTAATTTTTTACCCACGGTTTTATGGTGATTTATTTTTAATATTTTTATGAAGTCTTGCTTATACTTCTCCCCGTTGATTCTGGCTCTATGACGAATACTTGGGTTGTCCACGAAGTTAATTAAGCCACTCCTAGTCATCTCTAATATTTCCTTTGTAATCCTTGTTTTCTTAGAGCGTATTATTCCTTTTATCTTTGCCTCTTTCTCTCCTGTTTTCTTAATTATCTTGTTTTTTACATTTTTAATGATAGCTTCTTTATGCTGAATGTTCTCTTCATTCCTATGGTGTGTATCCTCAGGCACCAATGCTTTCGAGTCTTCTTTATCCTCAGTTTGTTTATCAGTGTCTTTGAATTGTATACTTAACTCTTCCATGGATTCATCATTTGATACTTCTCCTGTCTCTGAGTTGTCACCGCCCTTTCCTTCTTCATTATTCTCCGGCTCTGGACTCATTTGTTCCATGTTTTTGTCTTCGGATACCTTCCGTTCTTCTCCCCACTTCCGGTTATTCATGTCATCCATTTTTTGGCTAATTTTCATTAAGGTGGTGTTCAATTCTTTTCTAATGGCTTGACAGTTATCGTCGATTTTACTGTTCAGCGCGTCTATAGACTTATGAGTATTGTCAATCCTTTTATTTAGGTCCTCCTTTATCGACTCTATATTTCTATTTAACACCTCGACATTCCTTTGATTTTCTTCCCGGGATTTCTTACCATCTTCCCTTAAAGTTCGATTATCTTCCTTCAATGCTTCCATATTTTTGTTCATCGAGTCATTATTTTTCGTCATCTGTTCCATCATTCTCATCATCATACTCTCCATCCTCGTCCCTTCTGTTGTTTTGTTCGGTTGGTCGCTGACTATTATTTCCATCTCTGGTTCTACATGAGGTATTTCGTCGGTACTAGTTTCGATATTATTGATTGTAATAACTTCCATCTCGTCTGTGGGTTGCTCTTCGTATGTATCTACATCCCGTTGCATTTCTCCTACCCTACTGTCCTTATATCTTGTATCGTATTGGTGGGTGTGCGGCATGTTAATTTTTCGTGTCTACCGGGCTGATATAAAATATAAAAAATATATTTATTTAATATTTTTTTTAAGCCCCACGTTGGGCGCCAATTTATAATAAAACGATATTCGTGTGTGTGTTTCGTGGTTAAATCTGCCACACGTTGGATGCGTCAATTTATAATAAAACGGATAATTCGGTGTTCTTTTTTCGTAAAGCCCCACGTTGTACGCCAATTTATAACATAACGATATTTGGGGTTGTGTTTAAAATTATTATGTTTATTTGTTTATAGTAATTATATTAAAATAATGTTTAAATTCCGTTTAAAAGCCACACTGTTGGTCTAACCTGTTAGTAATAAAATAAAAACGTGTGTGTTTACAATTAACTTGAAATAAAATAAAAGTGTTGTTATTTAAACTTATATTTGTGGTTAAAATATTAAAAGTCTCGTTAAAACAAAGTTCAACTATGTGTGAAATATTCTTTTGAAATAACTCAATGTTTAGAATAGTTGTTTCTAATTGAAGGTTACTAATGTAGTAAAGTAATTTAAAATGAAACATTCAAAGTTACTCACAGTGCGTTTACAATGGTTTAATTATACTTGTTTAAAAAGAATTCCCTTATATTAAATAAATAAAATAGTGATGTGGATTATAATTAAATGCTAAATTAGCTTAAGTTAAAACGTGAAGTAGAGCAGTTGGTTGCTTGATAATAGTTCTCGTCTGGTTGAAAATGGTAGTAAAACTTCTTCTCCAGATTGCAGGTAGTCTGAGTACGTCACGTCTCGTAATGTCTGGACAATATCATAAACAAAAATATACTTTAACGTACCTGATCGTGTTTACTAGAAGTTCACTAAACTGTCAACTCAGCTTACAAACACCAACTCACTTTGGTTGCAAGGTTAGATTACCTTGTTTATTAATTAGTGGGCGCCACACGGATTTATTCAGGGAAAATCCCGTGTAAAACCCACACATAGACTCACTGAATGATTAGAAAATTTAATATAATTGTGTGTCACCTTTTGGCAATGCTAGTCCAATATGTTAAACACAACAGAGGGTTGTTTAAGTTTGTTAAAAGAAAATATTCAATTATCCTATAGAAATAAATCAAAATCAGGTGATGCTGTTAGTAACGGGTTTTATTTATACCCTCATAGAGAATTCAAAAAACAAATATAAAGCAAACATACAAAGTTGTACAATTAAAAGTCAGTTATTATATGCCTTACACGGCTTGCTCAGAACATGAATTATAAATCTGGTTAAGTCCAGATGCTATTTATTTTTAACATTAAGATTATGATTATCTCAGTTGTACAATTAAAAGTCAGTTATTATATGCCTTATACGGCTTGCTCAGAACATGAATTATGAATCTGGTTAAGTCCAGATGCTATTTATTTTTTAACATTAAAATTATGATTATCTCAGTTGTACAAAGTTGTACAATTAAAAGTCAGTTATTATATGCCTTATACGGCTTGCTCAGAACATGAATTATAAATCTGGTCAAGTCCAGATGCTATTTATTTTTAACATTAAGATTATGATTATCTCAGTTGTACAAAGTTGTACAATTAAAAGTCAGTTATTATATGCCTTATACGGCTTGCTCAGAACATGAATTATGAATCTGGTTAAGTCCAGATGCTATTTATTTTTAACATTAAAATTATGATTATCTCAGTTGTACAATTAAAAGTCAGTTATTATATGCCTTATACGGCTTGCTCAGAACATGAATTATAAATCTGGTTAAGTCCAGATGTTATTTATTTTTAACATTAAGATTATGATTATCTCAGTTGTGAATTCTTTGAGACACGAAAGAAAACAATTATGCCTACACAATATCCAATAATCCTTTTGATATAAAATTGATCAACAAAGTTTTTAGGTTACTTTCGCAAAGTAAACAAAATTAAAAAACGATCTGTTGAAAGATCGCGCGTTTCATCAACGCTTGCTTTTTTAGTGACAATATTTATCAAGTGAGAACCCTTACAACTAACATATAGCTTAATTAATAATAACAAATTTGTATAATAAATTGAGACGTGGTGTAATCTTAAAATGTTTTTGTGTTTTGCGTCAGTACAGGTTATTGTTGAAAAAAGTACAGGTTATGGCGCTCAGATCAAGATTAGTAATGATTGCACTGTTACCTTCTGAGTTTTAATTATTTAATTAAAACTTATTAATCACTTCAGTAATCGGATTATAATGATTACTGGGTTTCGGCACTAAACTCGCACAAGAACAGAATAATGCGATCCTCTTCTGATTAAAATGGATCGTGAATAATAACAATAAATTATTTTCTGTTCGTTATTCCCGCACAAAATTAAAATGATACTGCACTTAATCACTGTTGTTTGCTGTAGATTAACTTGAAGTAGTCGTTTCTTGGTGTTGAACTATTTGTTTCGATGTAATATGTAAATGACGCTAAGAGTTATAAAAAATGTAGAGATGGGGGGCACACGTCTGTGCTACACGCTAGTCAGTAAGAGTCTGCCTCAAAATTCACTGTTTCGTCTTTATATACCCCCTTCTTTGATCGGCTTTAGGTAAAAATTTTAATTACTAACTAATTTTCTGATTGGCTTTGGTAGGTGTGTCGGTATGACGTGTCACTTTTTGGCAGTTGATAACGGCTTTTTCTAACCGTCAAATGTTGCGGTGACAGCTAGTTGTCGTTTTTGTTATTATTCATAAACAG
Source organism: Magicicada septendecula (assembly GCA_034769895.1). Classification (NCBI taxonomy): domain Eukaryota; kingdom Metazoa; phylum Arthropoda; class Insecta; order Hemiptera; family Cicadidae; genus Magicicada; species Magicicada septendecula. Next base: position 938,320,157 of record CM068367.1, on the reverse strand, counting down.
TTCTCCGATGTACATTTTTAGAATGATGCTAACATCTCTCCCGCACTAAATACAGTTGCGATTGGGTTGATCTTACTATCAAATTAAAGATTGTTTTTTTTCCTTTAATTTGATATCACTCGATCTCGAATTACTTTCACTTTGACCGACATTGTTATAAAACCAATGTTCGGGTACATCACTTTCACTGTCGTCTGCTATTTCTGAGTCGCCGGTTTTACACTTTTGGTTAATATTGTTTGTGTTCACATATCATTTTATTAATCAAATGTTTATGTGCGAACACCATTAATGCTGTACTGACATTTTTACTGAACATTACTTGTACACCTAAACTCTATACATTGTAATGAATGATCCTACTGACTATGACATTTCGTTTTATGCTAATTCGTTTTAAACTACTATTTAACAATTAAAATTATGATTAAACCTATTGTTTTAATAATGTTTTTTGTTATGTCAAGGCATAACCATGGTTCTGTGTATTTTAATTTACACTTGTGTTAATTCTCAATAGCCAATTTACTGACTAATGTTTGGTCTAAGCTTGCTAAGACATATCGCCTACATTGGAATTTGGCCTTAATAATGCTTATTGGTTCTCAATTCGGTAAATTGTGGAGATATCTTATTTGTATAAGATTCTCTCTTATAAATAGTTCTCTTTTCTAACAAGTATATTTGATGCTGAAATACATCTTTGTCCTCACTATGTAGCCATTGTTAACATTAGTTTTGGCATTCCTAATTTACTGGTCATTGTCACATCTATTATCAGCAAAATGCTAATTCTGCTTTCACAGTATTTAACTGCTCATTAGTTCATTTTTTGTTTACATATGACATTCGGTTTACATCAACTACTTACTGGGTTGACAGCTGAATGTAAATTTACTCTGTCCATCAGTTCGTTTTAGTCTCAGTCTAGTTGTAGTGTCAAACAGCCCTTGGGTTACTGTTTCATGTGGCACTTCTGCTTCATTCTTCTTTCTTGGTTTCTTCTTTCTTGGTTATTTCTACTATTATATTCCTATTTACATGGTTGTTTTGTCCTTATAAAATCTGATAATATACACTTAGGTTAGGTAACATCTTGTGATGTTACATATACACCCTCTTTAAAATTGATCATTTGAGAAAAATTTATTTTTTGTAAAATTATCAATTCATGTCAGTTTCTTAGTATACTTCAATAAAAAATTTTTCTTGTACTCTTTGATTTTTTAAACATACTATTGGTGTATTACTCTAGTTTGGTTTTTTTTTTATCTAGTGATACAATTCTTAATTTACTAGTATTTTCAAGTCGCTTACTCTCTAAGTCATTTAACTACAATTGATCTCGTTTCTTAAGTTAACTATTTCCTGTCTTATTAACATTCTACTTTCTCATCACATATCTTTGCATTCGTGATTATCTTAATGGTTATTATAATTCATACCTCACAGATTCTTTTATAATATTCCTTGATACATTAATATAATATAATTCCCTAACTGTTGTAGAGGTTTCGGAATCAGGGTGGCTCACTATGGCTAACATCCTCTGCCGTTCCTCACTACACATTCTCAGATTCAGAGGCATTACTCTTCTCTGTCGGAGAAAAAAATAAACATTGCACCTGGCAATAGTTGCACTATCACAACTCAAAAAAAATATCACATATCATTCATATTCAATAACATAATATATTCACTATAATATTCAAGGTATCAGAGGTTTTCATTTAGATCACATTTCCATCTTTATACTTGCTAACATACTTTCTTTCTTACAGGTAATTATTTCTTTTGGACTTGATATTTTTAGCTATGCTTTTATCAGCTATATAGTTACTTATGCACTAGTTAACAATTTGCTTTGGTTCGTTTGAATATTCTTAAGATTATACACTTGTTTTGATGCTTATAGTACTTATGCATTTGGTTTGTTCTATCTAGAGTCTACAATATTTTTGTTTTCACAATAGTTCATTAAATCTTTCTTAACAAGTCATATTCATCCTGAATTATCAGGGCTTACATTGTTTGTATACTAAATGGTTTTTTTTTTTTTTTTTTTTTTTTATGTTCTCTGACATATTCTGGTGCTGGTGATGTACAATATTTGATAATTGACAAACATTTTTCTTTCCTTTCATTCCATTATGACAATAGTTATCCTTACAATTAACACTCTTTGTTATTTTTCTTCTCTACTCCTTCAAGTGATGGTGGTTTTCACTTATTCTGGATGATTTTATATACTATATACTATGCTATAATTACAATTTCATTTGACAAAATAATAACATACTAATATCTAATTTCATAGACATTCTTGGGGTTTACATGGTTTGTTTCACAAATATTTTTCTCTTTCCTTACATTCCATAATAATGTCCTTCTTTTATTTTACACACTTTGTTATACTGCCTCTCTACTCCTTCAAAGGTTAGTTGGGTGAACCTTTATTCTGGACGATTTAATTTAACATTTGAGTTTAATGAGAGGTACACAATAATCAATTTATAAACATTAAGTGACATAGAATATTCATTTGGATACACATTTTTCTCTAAGTATAGTATAGTAATTGTATTTATATGCCACTACTGGCTCTTGGTGATATAATAGATGTCTTTTCTTATTAAATCATTTGATTGACATTACATAAATTTCTATCCCTTGGTGTGATAGATCTGGTAAGTTTTCACCAGTAACAAATGGTTTGGCTTACATCTTAAATCTACACACTTTTGTAACTTGATAAGGCAAATTGACTAGTTATAGTTAATTAGTTACCTTCAACATTTTGTAGCTTAACAACAAATGAGTTTGTTTATGGTAATGGTTTTTTAAACATATATATTTTATCTTTTATACCCTAAACGTTCGGGTGAAAAATGTTGCTTACTAATACATATTATCCGTCCTTAATATTAATCATTTTTTAATAGTCGATTCATGGGGTTATTTGTGCTCTTCCACTCTATTGGGTCTATAATTGGGATATCTGACATATGTTCCGTACTAGTGGTCTTGGAGATACCTTCCTATCAGGCGGTTCTTCCATTTGGCGGCTACCAGATAGTCATTGGCGCCCCGTTTCCTTGCCTTCTTCCTCTCATCATCTTTGGTATTCCTGTGTTCATTGTACTCTGGGCCTGGGCTATTATTGATGTCTGGCCCTTCTTCTAATCCGGGTTGACCTTTCTTCATTTCCTGGTTGGATTCTTCCATCGCTTGGTCCCTCTTTTTCCGCATTTCCCTTATTCTTTGGGCGTACCTTTCAATAAGCTGGTCCAGTCGTTCTTGATCATTTTCCTTCTCCCTGTGAAGCTTCTTTCTTCTAGGAATATTCGCCTTAAATACCTCATTGTTTATGACCTTCTCCGTCATAACATAGTCAATGGCATGTAACGTTGTTTTAATCGTTCCGTCATCTGGGTCATTAATTAAATGGTTTAATGATCGGTTATGCATTAAGGAATCGATTGATTTTGTTTGGTGTATTTTATTTGGTGGTATATTTAATTTAATCGGATTCTTATTTAATTTTTTACCCACGGTTTTATGGTGATTTATTTTTAATATTTTTATGAAGTCTTGCTTATACTTCTCCCCGTTGATTCTGGCTCTATGACGAATACTTGGGTTGTCCACGAAGTTAATTAAGCCACTCCTAGTCATCTCTAATATTTCCTTTGTAATCCTTGTTTTCTTAGAGCGTATTATTCCTTTTATCTTTGCCTCTTTCTCTCCTGTTTTCTTAATTATCTTGTTTTTTACATTTTTAATGATAGCTTCTTTATGCTGAATGTTCTCTTCATTCCTATGGTGTGTATCCTCAGGCACCAATGCTTTCGAGTCTTCTTTATCCTCAGTTTGTTTATCAGTATCTTTGAATTGTATACTTAATTCTTCCATGGATTCATCATTTGATACTTCTCCTGTCTCTGAGTTGTCACCGCCCTTTCCTTCTTCATTATTCTCCGGCTCTGGACTCATTTGTTCCATGTTTTTGTCTTCGGATACCTTCCGTTCTTCTCCCCACTTCCGGTTATTCATGTCATCCATTTTTTGGCTAATTTTCATTAAGGTGGTGTTCAATTCTTTTCTAATGGCTTGACAGTTATCGTCGATTTTACTGTTCAGCGCGTCTATAGACTTATGAGTATTGTCAATCCTTTTATTTAGGTCCTCCTTTATCGACTCTATATTTCTATTTAACACCTCGACATTCCTTTGATTTTCTTCCCGGGATTTCTTACCATCTTCCCTTAAAGTTCGATTATCTTCCTTCAATGCTTCCATATTTTTGTTCATCGAGTCATTATTTTTCGTCATCTGTTCCATCATTCTCATCATCATACTCTCCATCCTCGTCCCTTCTGTTGTTTTGTTCGGTTGGTCGCTGACTATTATTTCCATCTCTGGTTCTACATGAGGTATTTCGTCGGTACTAGTTTCGATATTATTGATTGTAATAACTTCCATCTCGTCTGTGGGTTGCTCTTCGTATGTATCTACATCCCGTTGCATTTCTCCTACCCTACTGTCCTTATATCTTGTATCGTATTGGTGGGTGTGCGGCATGTTAATTTTTCGTGTCTACCGGGCTGATATAAAATATAAAAAATATATTTATTTAATATTTTTTTTAAGCCCCACGTTGGGCGCCAATTTATAATAAAACGATATTCGTGTGTGTGTTTCGTGGTTAAATCTGCCACACGTTGGATGCGTCAATTTATAATAAAACGGATAATTCGGTGTTCTTTTTTCGTAAAGCCCCACGTTGTACGCCAATTTATAACATAACGATATTTGGGGTTGTGTTTAAAATTATTATGTTTATTTGTTTATAGTAATTATATTAAAATAATGTTTAAATTCCGTTTAAAAGCCACACTGTTGGTCTAACCTGTTAGTAATAAAATAAAAACGTGTGTGTTTACAATTAACTTGAAATAAAATAAAAGTGTTGTTATTTAAACTTATATTTGTGGTTAAAATATTAAAAGTCTCGTTAAAACAAAGTTCAACTATGTGTGAAATATTCTTTTGAAATAACTCAATGTTTAGAATAGTTGTTTCTAATTAAAGGTTACTAATGTAGTAAAGTAATTTAAAATGAAACATTCAAAGTTACTCACAGTGCGTTTACAATGGTTTAATTATACTTGTTTAAAAAGAATTCCCTTATATTAAATAAATAAAATAGTGATGTGGATTATAATTAAATGCTAAATTAGCTTAAGTTAAAACGTGAAGTAGAGCAGTTGGTTGCTTGATAATAGTTCTCGTCTGGTTGAAACTGGTAGTAAAACTTCTTCTCCAGATTGCAGGTAGTCTGAGTACGTCACGTCTCGTAATGTCTGGACAATATCATAAACAAAAATATACTTTTACGTACCTGATCGTGTTTACTAGAAGTTCACTAAACTGTCAACTCAGCTTACAAACACCAACTCACTTTGGTTGCAAGGTTAGATTACCTTGTTTATTAATTAGTGGGCGCCACACGGATTTATTCAGGGAAAATCCCGTGTAAAACCCACACATAGACTCACTGAATGATTAGAAAATTTAATATAATTGTGTGTCACCTTTTGGCAATGCTAGTCCAATATGTTAAACACAACAGAGGGTTGTTTAAGTTTGTTAAAAGAAAATATTCAATTATCCTATAGAAATAAATCAAAATCAGGTGATGCTGTTAGTAACGGGTTTTATTTATACCCTCATAGAGAATTCAAAAAACAAATATAAAGCAAACATACAAAGTTGTACAATTAAAAGTCAGTTATTATATGCCTTACACGGCTTGCTCAGAACATGAATTATAAATCTGGTTAAGTCCAGATGCTATTTATTTTTAACATTAAGATTATGATTATCTCAGTTGTACAATTAAAAGTCAGTTATTATATGCCTTATACGGCTTGCTCAGAACATGAATTATGAATCTGGTTAAGTCCAGATGCTATTTATTTTTTAACATTAAAATTATGATTATCTCAGTTGTACAAAGTTGTACAATTAAAAGTCAGTTATTATATGCCTTATACGGCTTGCTCAGAACATGAATTATAAATCTGGTCAAGTCCAGATGCTATTTATTTTTAACATTAAGATTATGATTATCTCAGTTGTACAAAGTTGTACAATTAAAAGTCAGTTATTATATGCCTTATACGGCTTGCTCAGAACATGAATTATGAATCTGGTTAAGTCCAGATGTTATTTATTTTTAACATTAAAATTATGATTATCTCAGTTGTACAAAGTTGTACAATTAAAAGTCAGTTATTATATGCCTTATACGGCTTGCTCAGAACATGAATTATAAATCTGGTTAAGTCCAGATGTTATTTATTTTTAACATTAAGATTATGATTATCTCAGTTGTGAATTCTTTGAGACACGAAAGAAAACAATTATGCCTACACAATATCCAATAATCCTTTTGATATAAAATTGATCAACAAAGTTTTTAGGTTACTTTCGCAAAGTAAACAAAATTAAAAAACGATCTGTTGAAAGATCGCGCGTTTCATCAACGCTTGCTTTTTTAGTGACAATATTTATCAAGTGAGAACCCTTACAACTAACATATAGCTTAATTAATAATAACAAATTTGTATAATAAATTGAGACGTGGTGTAATCTTAAAATGTTTTTGTGTTTTGCGTCAGTACAGGTTATTGTTGAAAAAAGTACAGGTTATGGCGCTCAGATCAAGATTAGTAATGATTGCACTGTTACCTTCTGAGTTTTAATTATTTAATTAAAACTTATTAATCACTTCAGTAATCGGATTATAATGATTACTGGGTTTCGGCACTAAACTCGCACAAGAACAGAATAATGCGATCCTCTTCTGATTAAAATGGATCGTGAATAATAACAATAAATTATTTTCTGTTCGTTATTCCCGCACAAAATTAAAATGATACTGCACTTAATCACTGTTGTTTGCTGTAGATTAACTTGAAGTAGTCGTTTCTTGGTGTTGAACTATTTGTTCGATGTAATATGTAAATGACGCTAAGAGTTATTAAAAATGTAGAGATGGGGGGCACACGTCTGTGCTACACGCTAGTCAGTAAGAGTCTGCCTCAAAATTCACTGTTTCGTCTTTATATACCCCCTTCTTTGATCGGCTTTAGGTAAAAATTTTAATTACTAACTAATTTTCTGATTGGCTTTGGTAGGTGTGTCGGTATGACGTGTCACTTTTTGGCAGTTGATAACGGCTTTTTCTAACCGTCAAATGTTGCGGTGACAGCTAGTTGTCGTTTTTGTTATTATTCATAAACAGTTCTCGGATGTACATTTTTAGAATGATGCTAACATCTCTCCCGCACTAAATACAGTTGCGATTGGGTTGAGCTTACTATCAAATTAAAGATTGTTTTTTTTCCTTTAATTTGATATCACTCGATCTCGAATTACTTTCACTTTGACCGACATTGTTATAAAACCAATGTTCGGGTACATCACTTTCACTGTCGTCTGCTATTTCTGAGTCGCCGGTTTTACACTTTTGGTTAATATTGTTTGTGTTCACATATCATTTTATTAATCAAATGTTTATGTGCGAACACCATTAATGCTGTACTGACATTTTTACTGAACATTACTTGTACACCTAAACTCTATACATTGTAATGAATGATCCTACTGACTATGACATTTCGTTTTATGCTAATTCGTTTTAAACTACTATTTAACAATTAAAATTATGATTAAACCTATTGTTTTAATAATGTTTTTTGTTATGTCTAGGCATAACCATGGTTCTGTGTATTTTAATTTACACTTGTGTTAATTCTCAATAGCCAATTTACTGACTAATGTTTGGTCTAAGCTTGCTAAGACATATCGCCTACATTGGAATTTGGCCTTAATAATGCTTATTGGTTCTCAATTCGGTAAATTGTGGAGATATCTTATTTGTATAAGATTCTCTCTTATAAATAGTTCTCTTTTCTAACAAGTATATTTGATGCTGAAATACATCTTTGTCCTCACTATGTAGCCATTGTTAACATTAGTTTTGGCATTCCTAATTTACTGGTCATTGTCACATCTATTATCAGCAAAATGCTAATTCTGCTTTCACAGTATTTAACTGCTCATTAGTTCATTTTTTGTTTACATATGACATTCGGTTTACATCAACTACTTACTGGGTTGACAGCTGAATGTAAATTTACTCTGTCCATCAGTTCGTTTTAGTCTCAGTCTAGTTGTAGTGTCAAACAGCCCTTGGGTTACTGTTTCATGTGGCACTTCTGCTTCATTCTTCTTTCTTGGTTTCTTCTTTCTTGGTTATTTCTACTATTATATTCCTATTTACATGGTTGTTTTGTCCTTATAAAATCTGATAATATACACTTAGGTTAGGTAACATCTTGTGATGTTACATATACACCCTCTTTAAAATTGATCATTTGAGAAAAATTTATTTTTTGTAAAATTATCAATTCATGTCAGTTTCTTAGTATACTTCAATAAAAAAATTTTCTTGTACTCTTTGATTTTTTAAACATACTATTGGTGTATTACTCTAGTTTGGTTTTTTTTTTATCTAGTGATACAATTCTTAATTTACTAGTATTTTCAAGTCGCTTACTCTCTAAGTCATTTAACTACAATTGATCTCGTTTCTTAAGTTAACTATTTCCTGTCTTATTAACATTCTACTTTCTCATCACATATCTTTGCATTCGTGATTATCTTAATGGTTATTATAATTCATACCTCACAGATTCTTTTATAATATTCCTTGATACATTAATATAATATAATTCCCTAACTGTTGTAGAGGTTTCGGAATCAGGGTGGCTCACTATGGCTAACATCCTCTGCCGTTCCTCACTACACATTCTCAGATTCAGAGGCATTACTCTTCTCTGTCGGAGAAAAAAATAAACATTGCACCTGGCAATAGTTGCACTATCACAACTCAAAAAAAATATCACATATCATTCATATTCAATAACATAATATATTCACTATAATATTCAAGGTATCAGAGGTTTTCATTTAGATCACATTTCCATCTTTATACTTGCTAACATACTTTCTTTCTTACAGGTAATTATTTCTTTTGGACTTGATATTTTTAGCTATGCTTTTATCAGCTATATAGTTACTTATGCACTAGTTAACAATTTGCTTTGGTTCGTTTGAATATTCTTAAGATTATACACTTGTTTTGATGCTTATAGTACTTATGCATTTGGTTTGTTCTATCTAGAGTCTACAATATTTTTGTTTTCACAATAGTTCATTAAATCTTTCTTAACAAGTCATATTCATCCTGAATTATCAGGGCTTACATTGTTTGTATACTAAATGGTTTTTTTTTTTTTTTTTTTTTTTTTATGTTCTCTGACATATTCTGGTGCTGGTGATGTACAATATTTGATAATTGACAAACATTTTTCTTTCCTTTCATTCCATTATGACAATAGTTATCCTTACAATTAACACTCTTTGTTATTTTTCTTCTCTACTCCTTCAAGTGATGGTGGTTTTCACTTATTCTGGATGATTTTATATACTATATACTATGCTATAATTACAATTTCATTTGACAAAATAATAACATACTAATATCTAATTTCATAGACATTCTTGGGGTTTACATGGTTTGTTTCACAAATATTTTTCTCTTTCCTTACATTCCATAATAATGTCCTTCTTTTATTTTACACACTTTGTTATACTGCCTCTCTACTCCTTCAAAGGTTAGTTGGGTGAACCTTTATTCTGGACGATTTAATTTAACATTTGAGTTTAATGAGAGGTACACAATAATCAATTTATAAACATTAAGTGACATAGAATATTCATTTGGATACACATTTTTCTCTAAGTATAGTATAGTAATTGTATTTATATGCCACTACTGGCTCTTGGTGATATAATAGATGTCTTTTCTTATTAAATCATTTGATTGACATTACATAAATTTCTATCCCTTGGTGTGATAGATCTGGTAAGTTTTCACCAGTAACAAATGGTTTGGCTTACATCTTAAATCTACACACTTTTGTAACTTGATAAGGCAAATTGACTAGTTATAGTTAATTAGTTACCTTCAACATTTTGTAGCTTAACAACAAATGAGTTTGTTTATGGTAATGGTTTTTTAAACATATATATTTTATCTTTTATACCCTAAACGTTCGGGTGAAAAATGTTGCTTACTAATACATATTATCCGTCCTTAATATTAATCATTTTTTAATAGTCGATTCATGGGGTTATTTGTGCTCTTCCACTCTATTGGGTCTATAATTGGGATATCTGACATATGTTCCGTACTAGTGGTCTTGGAGATACCTTCCTATCAGGCGGTTCTTCCATTTGGCGGCTACCAGATAGTCATTGGCGCCCCGTTTCCTTGCCTTCTTCCTCTCATCATCTTTGGTATTCCTGTGTTCATTGTACTCTGGGCCTGGGCTATTATTGATGTCTGGCCCTTCTTCTAATCCGGGTTGACCTTTCTTCATTTCCTGGTTGGATTCTTCCATCGCTTGGTCCCTCTTTTTCCGCATTTCCCTTATTCTTTGGGCGTACCTTTCAATAAGCTGGTCCAGTCGTTCTTGATCATTTTCCTTCTCCCTGTGAAGCTTCTTTCTTCTAGGAATATTCGCCTTAAATACCTCATTGTTTATGACCTTCTCCGTCATAACATAGTCAATGGCATGTAACGTTGTTTTAATCGTTCCGTCATCTGGGTCATTAATTAAATGGTTTAATGATCGGTTATGCATTAAGGAATCGATTGATTTTGTTTGGTGTATTTTATTTGGTGGTATATTTAATTTAATCGGATTCTTATTTAATTTTTTACCCACGGTTTTATGGTGATTTATTTTTAATATTTTTATGAAGTCTTGCTTATACTTCTCCCCGTTGATTCTGGCTCTATGACGAATACTTGGGTTGTCCACGAAGTTAATTAAGCCACTCCTAGTCATCTCTAATATTTCCTTTGTAATCCTTGTTTTCTTAGAGCGTATTATTCCTTTTATCTTTGCCTCTTTCTCTCCTGTTTTCTTAATTATCTTGTTTTTTACATTTTTAATGATAGCTTCTTTATGCTGAATGTTCTCTTCATTCCTATGGTGTGTATCCTCAGGCACCAATGCTTTCGAGTCTTCTTTATCCTCAGTTTGTTTATCAGTGTCTTTGAATTGTATACTTAATTCTTCCATGGATTCATCATTTGATACTTCTCCTGTCTCTGAGTTGTCACCGCCCTTTCCTTCTTCATTATTCTCCGGCTCTGGACTCATTTGTTCCATGTTTTTGTCTTCGGATACCTTCCGTTCTTCTCCCCACTTCCGGTTATTCATGTCATCCATTTTTTGGCTAATTTTCATTAAGGTGGTGTTCAATTCTTTTCTAATGGCTTGACAGTTATCGTCGATTTTACTGTTCAGCGCGTCTATAGACTTATGAGTATTGTCAATCCTTTTATTTAGGTCCTCCTTTATCGACTCTATATTTCTATTTAACACCTCGACATTCCTTTGATTTTCTTCCCGGGATTTCTTACCATCTTCCCTTAAAGTTCGATTATCTTCCTTCAATGCTTCCATATTTTTGTTCATCGAGTCATTATTTTTCGTCATCTGTTCCATCATTCTCATCATCATACTCTCCATCCTCGTCCCTTCTGTTGTTTTGTTCGGTTGGTCGCTGACTATTATTTCCATCTCTGGTTCTACATGAGGTATTTCGTCGGTACTAGTTTCGATATTATTGATTGTAATAACTTCCATCTCGTCTGTGGGTTGCTCTTCGTATGTATCTACATCCCGTTGCATTTCTCCTACCCTACTGTCCTTATATCTTGTATCGTATTGGTGGGTGTGCGGCATGTTAATTTTTCGTGTCTACCGGGCTGATATAAAATATAAAAAATATATTTATTTAATATTTTTTTTAAGCCCCACGTTGGGCGCCAATTTATAATAAAACGATATTCGTGTGTGTGTTTCGTGGTTAAATCTGCCACACGTTGGATGCGTCAATTTATAATAAAACGGATAATTCGGTGTTCTTTTTTCGTAAAGCCCCACGTTGTACGCCAATTTATAACATAACGATATTTGGGGTTGTGTTTAAAATTATTATGTTTATTTGTTTATAGTAATTATATTAAAATAATGTTTAAATTCCGTTTAAAAGCCACACTGTTGGTCTAACCTGTTAGTAATAAAATAAAAACGTGTGTGTTTACAATTAACTTGAAATAAAATAAAAGTGTTGTTATTTAAACTTATATTTGTGGTTAAAATATTAAAAGTCTCGTTAAAACAAAGTTCAACTATGTGTGAAATATTCTTTTGAAATAACTCAATGTTTAGAATAGTTGTTTCTAATTGAAGGTTACTAATGTAGTAAAGTAATTTAAAATGAAACATTCAAAGTTACTCACAGTGCGTTTACAATGGTTTAATTATACTTGTTTAAAAAGAATTCCCTTATATTAAATAAATAAAATAGTGATGTGGATTATAATTAAATGCTAAATTAGCTTAAGTTAAAACGTGAAGTAGAGCAGTTGGTTGCTTGATAATAGTTCTCGTCTGGTTGAAACTGGTAGTAAAACTTCTTCTCCAGATTGCAGGTAGTCTGAGTACGTCACGTCTCGTAATGTCTGGACAATATCATAAACAAAAATATACTTTTACGTACCTGATCGTGTTTACTAGAAGTTCACTAAACTGTCAACTCAGCTTACAAACACCAACTCACTTTGGTTGCAAGGTTAGATTACCTTGTTTATTAATTAGTGGGCGCCACACGGATTTATTCAGGGAAAATCCCGTGTAAAACCCACACATAGACTCACTGAATGATTAGAAAATTTAATATAATTGTGTGTCACCTTTTGGCAATGCTAGTCCAATATGTTAAACACAACAGAGGGTTGTTTAAATTTGTTAAAAGAAAATATTCAATTATCCTATAGAAATAAATCAAAATCAGGTGATGCTGTTAGTAACGGGTTTTATTTATACCCTCATAGAGAATTCAAAAAACAAATATAAAGCAAACATACAAAGTTGTACAATTAAAAGTCAGTTATTATATGCCTTACACGGCTTGCTCAGAACATGAATTATAAATCTGGTTAAGTCCAGATGCTATTTATTTTTAACATTAAGATTATGATTATCTCAGTTGTACAATTAAAAGTCAGTTATTATATGCCTTATACGGCTTGCTCAGAACATGAATTATGAATCTGGTTAAGTCCAGATGCTATTTATTTTTTAACATTAAAATTATGATTATCTCAGTTGTACAAAGTTGTACAATTAAAAGTCAGTTATTATATGCCTTATACGGCTTGCTCAGAACATGAATTATAAATCTGGTCAAGTCCAGATGCTATTTATTTTTAACATTAAGATTATGATTATCTCAGTTGTACAAAGTTGTACAATTAAAAGTCAGTTATTATATGCCTTATACGGCTTGCTCAGAACATGAATTATGAATCTGGTTAAGTCCAGATGCTATTTATTTTTAACATTAAAATTATGATTATCTCAGTTGTACAATTAAAAGTCAGTTATTATATGCCTTATACGGCTTGCTCAGAACATGAATTATAAATCTGGTTAAGTCCAGATGTTATTTATTTTTAACATTAAGATTATGATTATCTCAGTTGTGAATTCTTTGAGACACGAAAGAAAACAATTATGCCTACACAATATCCAATAATCCTTTTGATATAAAACTGATCAACAAAGTTTTTAGGTTACTTTCGCAAAGTAAACAAAATTAAAAAACGATCTGTTGAAAGATCGCGCGTTTCATCAACGCTTGCTTTTTTAGTGACAATATTTATCAAGTGAGAACCCTTACAACTAACATATAGCTTAATTAATAATAACAAATTTGTATAATAAATTGAGACGTGGTGTAATCTTAAAATGTTTTTGTGTTTTGCGTCAGTACAGGTTATTGTTGAAAAAAGTACAGGTTATGGCGCTCAGATCAAGATTAGTAATGATTGCACTGTTACCTTCTGAGTTTTAATTATTTAATTAAAACTTATTAATCACTTCAGTAATCGGATTATAATGATTACTGGGTTTCGGCACTAAACTCGCACAAGAACAGAATAATGCGATCCTCTTCTGATTAAAATGGATCGTGAATAATAACAATAAATTATTTTCTGTTCGTTATTCCCGCACAAAATTAAAATGATACTGCACTTAATCACTGTTGTTTGCTGTAGATTAACTTGAAGTAGTCGTTTCTTGGTGTTGAACTATTTGTTTCGATGTAATATGTAAATGACGCTAAGAGTTATTAAAAATGTAGAGATGGCGGGCACACGTCTGTGCTACACGCTAGTCAGTAAGAGTCTGCCTCAAAATTCGCTGTTTCGTCTTTATATACCCCCTTCTTTGATCGGCTTTAGGTAAAAATGTTAATTACTAACTAATTTTCTGATTGGCTTTGGTAGGTGTGTCGGTATGACGTGTCACTTTTTGGCAGTTGATAACGGCTTTTTCTAACCGTCAAATGTTGCGGTGACAGCTAGTTGTCGTTTTTGTTATTATTCATAAACAGTTCTCCGATGTACATTTTTAGAATGATGCTAACATCTCTCCCGCACTAAATACAGTTGCGATTGGGTTGATCTTACTATCAAATTAAAGATTGTTTTTTTTCCTTTAATTTGATATCACTCGATATCGAATTACTTTCACTTTGACCGACATTGTTATAAAACCAATGTTCGGGTACATCACTTTCACTGTCGTCTGCTATTTCTGAGTCGCCGGTTTTACACTTTTGGTTAATATTGTTTGTGTTCACATATCATTTTATTAATCAAATGTTTATGTGCGAACACCATTAATGCTGTACTGACATTTTTACTGAACATTACTTGTACACCTAAACTCTATACATTGTAATGAATGATCCTACTGACTATGACATTTCGTTTTATGCTAATTCGTTTTAAACTACTATTTAACAATTAAAATTATGATTAAACCTATTGTTTTAATAATGTTTTTTGTTATGTCAAGGCATAACCATGGTTCTGTGTATTTTAATTTACACTTGTGTTAATTCTCAATAGCCAATTTACTGACTAATGTTTGGTCTAAGCTTGCTAAGACATATCGCCTACATTGGAATTTGGCCTTAATAATGCTTATTGGTTCTCAATTCGGTAAATTGTGGAGATATCTTATTTGTATAAGATTCTCTCTTATAAATAGTTCTCTTTTCTAACAAGTATATTTGATGCTGAAATACATCTTTGTCCTCACTATGTAGCCATTGTTAACATTAGTTTTGGCATTCCTAATTTACTGGTCATTGTCACATCTATTATCAGCAAAATGCTAATTCTGCTTTCACAGTATTTAACTGCTCATTAGTTCATTTTTTGTTTACATATGACATTCGGTTTACATCAACTACTTACTGGGTTGACAGCTGAATGTAAATTTACTCTGTCCATCAGTTCGTTTTAGTCTCAGTCTAGTTGTAGTGTCAAACAGCCCTTGGGTTACTGTTTCATGTGGCACTTCTGCTTCATTCTTCTTTCTTGGTTTCTTCTTTCTTGGTTATTTCTACTATTATATTCCTATTTACATGGTTGTTTTGTCCTTATAAAATCTGATAATATACACTTAGGTTAGGTAACATCTTGTGATGTTACATATACACCCTCTTTAAAATTGATCATTTGAGAAAAATTTATTTTTTGTAAAATTATCAATTCATGTCAGTTTCTTAGTATACTTCAATAAAAAAATTTTCTTGTACTCTTTGATTTTTTAAACATACTATTGGTGTATTACTCTAGTTTGGTTTTTTTTTTATCTAGTGATACAATTCTTAATTTACTAGTATTTTCAAGTCGCTTACTCTCTAAGTCATTTAACTACAATTGATCTCGTTTCTTAAGTTAACTATTTCCTGTCTTATTAACATTCTACTTTCTCATCACATATCTTTGCATTCGTGATTATCTTAATGGTTATTATAATTCATACCTCACAGATTCTTTTATAATATTCCTTGATACATTAATATAATATAATTCCCTAACTGTTGTAGAGGTTTCGGAATCAGGGTGGCTCACTATGGCTAACATCCTCTGCCGTTCCTCACTACACATTCTCAGATTCAGAGGCATTACTCTTCTCTGTCGGAGAAAAAAATAAACATTGCACCTGGCAATAGTTGCACTATCACAACTCAAAAAAAATATCACATATCATTCATATTCAATAACATAATATATTCACTATAATATTCAAGGTATCAGAGGTTTTCATTTAGATCACATTTCCATCTTTATACTTGCTAACATACTTTCTTTCTTACAGGTAATTATTTCTTTTGGACTTGATATTTTTAGCTATGCTTTTATCAGCTATATAGTTACTTATGCACTAGTTAACAATTTGCTTTGGTTCGTTTGAATATTCTTAAGATTATACACTTGTTTTGATGCTTATAGTACTTATGCATTTGGTTTGTTCTATCTAGAGTCTACAATATTTTTGTTTTCACAATAGTTCATTAAATCTTTCTTAACAAGTCATATTCATCCTGAATTATCAGGGCTTACATTGTTTGTATACTAAATGGTATTTTTTTTTTTTTTTTTTTTTTTATGTTCTCTG
This sequence comes from Magicicada septendecula, assembly GCA_034769895.1. Lineage (NCBI taxonomy): Eukaryota > Metazoa > Arthropoda > Insecta > Hemiptera > Cicadidae > Magicicada > Magicicada septendecula. The sequence continues at coordinate 938,303,466 of CM068367.1, read as the reverse complement.
ACATATTCTGGTGCTGGTGATGTACAATATTTGATAATTGACAAACATTTTTCTTTCCTTTCATTCCATTATGACAATAGTTATCCTTACAATTAACACTCTTTGTTATTTTTCTTCTCTACTCCTTCAAGTGATGGTGGTTTTCACTTATTCTGGATGATTTTATATACTATATACTATGCTATAATTACAATTTCATTTGACAAAATAATAACATACTAATATCTAATTTCATAGACATTCTTGGGGTTTACATGGTTTGTTTCACAAATATTTTTCTCTTTCCTTACATTCCATAACAATGTCCTTCTTTTATTTTACACACTTTGTTATACTGCCTCTCTACTCCTTCAAAGGTTAGTTGGGTGAACCTTTATTCTGGACGATTTAATTTAACATTTGAGTTTAATGAGAGGTACACAATAATCAATTTATAAACATTAAGTGACATAGAATATTCATTTGGATACACATTTTTCTCTAAGTATAGTATAGTAATTGTATTTATATGCCACTACTGGCTCTTGGTGATATAATAGATGTCTTTTCTTATTAAATCATTTGATTGACATTACATAAATTTCTATCCCTTGGTGTGATAGATCTGGTAAGTTTTCACCAGTAACAAATGGTTTGGCTTACATCTTAAATCTACACACTTTTGTAACTTGATAAGGCAAATTGACTAGTTATAGTTAATTAGTTACCTTCAACATTTTGTAGCTTAACAACAAATGAGTTTGTTTATGGTAATGGTTTTTTAAACATATATATTTTATCTTTTATACCCTAAACGTTCGGGTGAAAAATGTTGCTTACTAATACATATTATCCGTCCTTAATATTAATCATTTTTTAATAGTCGATTCATGGGGTTATTTGTGCTCTTCCACTCTATTGGGTCTATAATTGGGATATCTGACATATGTTCCGTACTAGTGGTCTTGGAGATACCTTCCTATCAGGCGGTTCTTCCATTTGGCGGCTACCAGATAGTCATTGGCGCCCCGTTTCCTTGCCTTCTTCCTCTCATCATCTTTGGTATTCCTGTGTTCATTGTACTCTGGGCCTGGGCTATTATTGATGTCTGGCCCTTCTTCTAATCCGGGTTGACCTTTCTTCATTTCCTGGTTGGATTCTTCCATCGCTTGGTCCCTCTTTTTCCGCATTTCCCTTATTCTTTGGGCGTACCTTTCAATAAGCTGGTCCAGTCGTTCTTGATCATTTTCCTTCTCCCTGTGAAGCTTCTTTCTTCTAGGAATATTCGCCTTAAATACCTCATTGTTTATGACCTTCTCCGTCATAACATAGTCAATGGCATGTAACGTTGTTTTAATCGTTCCGTCATCTGGGTCATTAATTAAATGGTTTAATGATCGGTTATGCATTAAGGAATCGATTGATTTTGTTTGGTGTATTTTATTTGGTGGTATATTTAATTTAATCGGATTCTTATTTAATTTTTTACCCACGGTTTTATGGTGATTTATTTTTAATATTTTTATGAAGTCTTGCTTATACTTCTCCCCGTTGATTCTGGCTCTATGACGAATACTTGGGTTGTCCACGAAGTTAATTAAGCCACTCCTAGTCATCTCTAATATTTCCTTTGTAATCCTTGTTTTCTTAGAGCGTATTATTCCTTTTATCTTTGCCTCTTTCTCTCCTGTTTTCTTAATTATCTTGTTTTTTACATTTTTAATGATAGCTTCTTTATGCTGAATGTTCTCTTCATTTCTATGGTGTGTATCCTCAGGCACCAATGCTTTCGAGTCTTCTTTATCCTCAGTTTGTTTATCAGTGTCTTTGAATTGTATACTTAATTCTTCCATGGATTCATCATTTGATACTTCTCCTGTCTCTGAGTTGTCACCGCCCTTTCCTTCTTCATTATTCTCCGGCTCTGGACTCATTTGTTCCATGTTTTTGTCTTCGGATACCTTCCGTTCTTCTCCCCACTTCCGGTTATTCATGTCATCCATTTTTTGGCTAATTTTCATTAAGGTGGTGTTCAATTCTTTTCTAATGGCTTGACAGTTATCGTCGATTTTACTGTTCAGCGCGTCTATAGACTTATGAGTATTGTCAATCCTTTTATTTAGGTCCTCCTTTATCGACTCTATATTTCTATTTAACACCTCGACATTCCTTTGATTTTCTTCCCGGGATTTCTTACCATCTTCCCTTAAAGTTCGATTATCTTCCTTCAATGCTTCCATATTTTTGTTCATAGAGTCATTATTTTTCGTCATCTGTTCCATCATTCTCATCATCATACTCTCCATCCTCGTCCCTTCTGTTGTTTTGTTCGGTTGGTCGCTGACTATTATTTCCATCTCTGGTTCTACATGAGGTATTTCGTCGGTACTAGTTTCGATATTATTGATTGTAATAACTTCCATCTCGTCTGTGGGTTGCTCTTCGTATGTATCTACATCCCGTTGCATTTCTCCTACCCTACTGTCCTTATATCTTGTATCGTATTGGTGGGTGTGCGGCATGTTAATTTTTCGTGTCTACCGGGCTGATATAAAATATAAAAAATATATTTATTTAATATTTTTTTTAAGCCCCACGTTGGGCGCCAATTTATAATAAAACGATATTCGTGTGTGTGTTTCGTGGTTAAATCTGCCACACGTTGGATGCGTCAATTTATAATAAAACGGATAATTCGGTGTTCTTTTTTCGTAAAGCCCCACGTTGTACGCCAATTTATAACATAACGATATTTGGGGTTGTGTTTAAAATTATTATGTTTATTTGTTTATAGTAATTATATTAAAATAATGTTTAAATTCCGTTTAAAAGCCACACTGTTGGTCTAACCTGTTAGTAATAAAATAAAAACGTGTGTGTTTACAATTAACTTGAAATAAAATAAAAGTGTTGTTATTTAAACTTATATTTGTGGTTAAAATATTAAAAGTCTCGTTAAAACAAAGTTCAACTATGTGTGAAATATTCTTTTGAAATAACTCAATGTTTAGAATAGTTGTTTCTAATTGAAGGTTACTAATGTAGTAAAGTAATTTAAAATGAAACATTCAAAGTTACTCACAGTGCGTTTACAATGGTTTAATTATACTTGTTTAAAAAGAATTCCCTTATATTAAATAAATAAAATAGTGATGTGGATTATAATTAAATGCTAAATTAGCTTAAGTTAAAACGTGAAGTAGAGCAGTTGGTTGCTTGATAATAGTTCTCGTCTGGTTGAAACTGGTAGTAAAACTTCTTCTCCAGATTGCAGGTAGTCTGAGTACGTCACGTCTCGTAATGTCTGGACAATATCATAAACAAAAATATACTTTTACGTACCTGATCGTGTTTACTAGAAGTTCACTAAACTGTCAACTCAGCTTACAAACACCAACTCACTTTGGTTGCAAGGTTAGATTACCTTGTTTATTAATTAGTGGGCGCCACACGGATTTATTCAGGGAAAATCCCGTGTAAAACCCACACATAGACTCACTGAATGATTAGAAAATTTAATATAATTGTGTGTCACCTTTTGGCAATGCTAGTCCAATATGTTAAACACAACAGAGGGTTGTTTAAATTTGTTAAAAGAAAATATTCAATTATCCTATAGAAATAAATCAAAATCAGGTGATGCTGTTAGTAACGGGTTTTATTTATACCCTCATAGAGAATTCAAAAAACAAATATAAAGCAAACATACAAAGTTGTACAATTAAAAGTCAGTTATTATATGCCTTACACGGCTTGCTCAGAACATGAATTATAAATCTGGTTAAGTCCAGATGCTATTTATTTTTAACATTAAGATTATGATTATCTCAGTTGTACAATTAAAAGTCAGTTATTATATGCCTTATATGGCTTGCTCAGAACATGAATTATGAATCTGGTTAAGTCCAGATGCTATTTATTTTTTAACATTAAAATTATGATTATCTCAGTTGTACAAAGTTGTACAATTAAAAGTCAGTTATTATATGCCTTATACGGCTTGCTCAGAACATGAATTATAAATCTGGTCAAGTCCAGATGCTATTTATTTTTAACATTAAGATTATGATTATCTCAGTTGTACAAAGTTGTACAATTAAAAGTCAGTTATTATATGCCTTATACGGCTTGCTCAGAACATGAATTATGAATCTGGTTAAGTCCAGATGCTATTTATTTTTAACATTAAAATTATGATTATCTCAGTTGTACAATTAAAAGTCAGTTATTATATGCCTTATACGGCTTGCTCAGAACATGAATTATAAATCTGGTTAAGTCCAGATGTTATTTATTTTTAACATTAAGATTATGATTATCTCAGTTGTGAATTCTTTGAGACACGAAAGAAAACAATTATGCCTACACAATATCCAATAATCCTTTTGATATAAAATTGATCAACAAAGTTTTTAGGTTACTTTCGCAAAGTAAACAAAATTAAAAAACGATCTGTTGAAAGATTGCGCGTTTCATCAACGCTTGCTTTTTTAGTGACAATATTTATCAAGTGAGAACCCTTACAACTAACATATAGCTTAATTAATAATAACAAATTTGTATAATAAATTGAGACGTGGTGTAATCTTAAAATGTTTTTGTGTTTTGCGTCAGTACAGGTTATTGTTGAAAAAAGTACAGGTTATGGCGCTCAGATCAAGATTAGTAATGATTGCACTGTTACCTTCTGAGTTTTAATTATTTAATTAAAACTTATTAATCACTTCAGTAATCGGATTATAATGATTACTGGGTTTCGGCACTAAACTCGCACAAGAACAGAATAATGCGATCCTCTTCTGATTAAAATGGATCGTGAATAATAACAATAAATTATTTTCTGTTCGTTATTCCCGCACAAAATTAAAATGATACTGCACTTAATCACTGTTGTTTGCTGTAGATTAACTTGAAGTAGTCGTTTCTTGGTGTTGAACTATTTGTTTCGATGTAATATGTAAATGACGCTAAGAGTTATTAAAAATGTAGAGATGGCGGGCACACGTCTGTGCTACACGCTAGTCAGTAAGAGTCTGCCTCAAAATTCGCTGTTTCGTCTTTATATACCCCCTTCTTTGATCGGCTTTAGGTAAAAATGTTAATTACTAACTAATTTTCTGATTGGCTTTGGTAGGTGTGTCGGGATGACGTGTCACTTTTTGGCAGTTGATAACGGCTTTTTCTAACCGTCAAATGTTGCGGTGACAGCTAGTTGTCGTTTTTGTTATTATTCATAAACAGTTCTCCGATGTACATTTTTAGAATGATGCTAACATCTCTCCCGCACTAAATACAGTTGCGATTGGGTTGATCTTACTATCAAATTAAAGATTGTTTTTTTTCCTTTAATTTGATATCACTCGATCTCGAATTACTTTCACTTTGACCGACATTGTTATAAAACCAATGTTCGGGTACATCACTTTCACTGTCGTCTGCTATTTCTGAGTCGCCGGTTTTACACTTTTGGTTAATATTGTTTGTATTCACATATCATTTTATTAATCAAATGTTTATGTGCGAACACCATTAATGCTGTACTGACATTTTTACTGAACATTACTTGTACACCTAAACTCTATACATTGTAATGAATGATCCTACTGACTATGACATTTCGTTTTATGCTAATTCGTTTTAAACTACTATTTAACAATTAAAATTATGATTAAACCTATTGTTTTAATAATGTTTTTTGTTATGTCAAGGCATAACCATGGTTCTGTGTATTTTAATTTACACTTGTGTTAATTCTCAATAGCCAATTTACTGACTAATGTTTGGTCTAAGCTTGCTAAGACATATCGCCTACATTGGAATTTGGCCTTAATAATGCTTATTGGTTCTCAATTCGGTAAATTGTGGAGATATCTTATTTGTATAAGATTCTCTCTTATAAATAGTTCTCTTTTCTAACAAGTATATTTGATGCTGAAATACATCTTTGTCCTCACTATGTAGCCATTGTTAACATTAGTTTTGGCATTCCTAATTTACTGGTCATTGTCACATCTATTATCAGCAAAATGCTAATTCTGCTTTCACAGTATTTAACTGCTCATTAGTTCATTTTTTGTTTACATATGACATTCGGTTTACATCAACTACTTACTGGGTTGACAGCTGAATGTAAATTTACTCTGTCCATCAGTTCGTTTTAGTCTCAGTCTAGTTGTAGTGTCAAACAGCCCTTGGGTTACTGTTTCATGTGGCACTTCTGCTTCATTCTTCTTTCTTGGTTTCTTCTTTCTTGGTTATTTCTACTATTATATTCCTATTTACATGGTTGTTTTGTCCTTATAAAATCTGATAATATACACTTAGGTTAGGTAACATCTTGTGATGTTACATATACACCCTCTTTAAAATTGATCATTTGAGAAAAATTTATTTTTTGTAAAATTATCAATTCATGTCAGTTTCTTAGTATACTTCAATAAAAAAATTTTCTTGTACTCTTTGATTTTTTAAACATACTATTGGTGTATTACTCTAGTTTGGTTTTTTTTTTATCTAGTGATACAATTCTTAATTTACTAGTATTTTCAAGTCGCTTACTCTCTAAGTCATTTAACTACAATTGATCTCGTTTCTTAAGTTAACTATTTCCTGTCTTATTAACATTCTACTTTCTCATCACATATCTTTGCATTCGTGATTATCTTAATGGTTATTATAATTCATACCTCACAGATTCTTTTATAATATTCCTTGATACATTAATATAATATAATTCCCTAACTGTTGTAGAGGTTTCGGAATCAGGGTGGCTCACTATGGCTAACATCCTCTGCCGTTCCTCACTACACATTCTCAGATTCAGAGGCATTACTCTTCTCTGTCGGAGAAAAAAATAAACATTGCACCTGGCAATAGTTGCACTATCACAACTCAAAAAAAATATCACATATCATTCATATTCAATAACATAATATATTCACTATAATATTCAAGGTATCAGAGGTTTTCATTTAGATCACATTTCCATCTTTATACTTGCTAACATACTTTCTTTCTTACAGGTAATTATTTCTTTTGGACTTGATATTTTTAGCTATGCTTTTATCAGCTATATAGTTACTTATGCACTAGTTAACAATTTGCTTTGGTTCGTTTGAATATTCTTAAGATTATACACTTGTTTTGATGCTTATAGTACTTATGCATTTGGTTTGTTCTATCTAGAGTCTACAATATTTTTGTTTTCACAATAGTTCATTAAATCTTTCTTAACAAGTCATATTCATCCTGAATTATCAGGGCTTACATTGTTTGTATACTAAATGGTTTTTTTTTTTTTTTTTTTTTTTTTTTATGTTCTCTGACATATTCTGGTGCTGGTGATGTACAATATTTGATAATTGACAAACATTTTTCTTTCCTTTCATTCCATTATGACAATAGTTATCCTTACAATTAACACTCTTTGTTATTTTTCTTCTCTACTCCTTCAAGTGATGGTGGTTTTCACTTATTCTGGATGATTTTATATACTATATACTATGCTATAATTACAATTTCATTTGACAAAATAATAACATACTAATATCTAATTTCATAGACATTCTTGGGGTTTACATGGTTTGTTTCACAAATATTTTTCTCTTTCCTTACATTCCATAACAATGTCCTTCTTTTATTTTACACACTTTGTTATACTGCCTCTCTACTCCTTCAAAGGTTAGTTGGGTGAACCTTTATTCTGGACGATTTAATTTAACATTTGAGTTTAATGAGAGGTACACAATAATCAATTTATAAACATTAAGTGACATAGAATATTCATTTGGATACACATTTTTCTCTAAGTATAGTATAGTAATTGTATTTATATGCCACTACTGGCTCTTGGTGATATAATAGATGTCTTTTCTTATTAAATCATTTGATTGACATTACATAAATTTCTATCCCTTGGTGTGATAGATCTGGTAAGTTTTCACCAGTAACAAATGGTTTGGCTTACATCTTAAATCTACACACTTTTGTAACTTGATAAGGCAAATTGACTAGTTATAGTTAATTAGTTACCTTCAACATTTTGTAGCTTAACAACAAATGAGTTTGTTTATGGTAATGGTTTTTTAAACATATATATTTTATCTTTTATACCCTAAACGTTCGGGTGAAAAATGTTGCTTACTAATACATATTATCCGTCCTTAATATTAATCATTTTTTAATAGTCGATTCATGGGGTTATTTGTGCTCTTCCACTCTATTGGGTCTATAATTGGGATATCTGACATATGTTCCGTACTAGTGGTCTTGGAGATACCTTCCTATCAGGCGGTTCTTCCATTTGGCGGCTACCAGATAGTCATTGGCGCCCCGTTTCCTTGCCTTCTTCCTCTCATCATCTTTGGTATTCCTGTGTTCATTGTACTCTGGGCCTGGGCTATTATTGATGTCTGGCCCTTCTTCTAATCCGGGTTGACCTTTCTTCATTTCCTGGTTGGATTCTTCCATCGCTTGGTCCCTCTTTTTCCGCATTTCCCTTATTCTTTGGGCGTACCTTTCAATAAGCTGGTCCAGTCGTTCTTGATCATTTTCCTTCTCCCTGTGAAGCTTCTTTCTTCTAGGAATATTCGCCTTAAATACCTCATTGTTTATGACCTTCTCCGTCATAACATAGTCAATGGCATGTAACGTTGTTTTAATCGTTCCGTCATCTGGGTCATTAATTAAATGGTTTAATGATCGGTTATGCATTAAGGAATCGATTGATTTTGTTTGGTGTATTTTATTTGGTGGTATATTTAATTTAATCGGATTCTTATTTAATTTTTTACCCACGGTTTTATGGTGATTTATTTTTAATATTTTTATGAAGTCTTGCTTATACTTCTCCCCGTTGATTCTGGCTCTATGACGAATACTTGGGTTGTCCACGAAGTTAATTAAGCCACTCCTAGTCATCTCTAATATTTCCTTTGTAATCCTTGTTTTCTTAGAGCGTATTATTCCTTTTATCTTTGCCTCTTTCTCTCCTGTTTTCTTAATTATCTTGTTTTTTACATTTTTAATGATAGCTTCTTTATGCTGAATGTTCTCTTCATTCCTATGGTGTGTATCCTCAGGCACCAATGCTTTCGAGTCTTCTTTATCCTCAGTTTGTTTATCAGTGTCTTTGAATTGTATACTTAATTCTTCCATGGATTCATCATTTGATACTTCTCCTGTCTCTGAGTTGTCACCGCCCTTTCCTTCTTCATTATTCTCCGGCTCTGGACTCATTTGTTCCATGTTTTTGTCTTCGGATACCTTCCGTTCTTCTCCCCACTTCCGGTTATTCATGTCATCCATTTTTTGGCTAATTTTCATTAAGGTGGTGTTCAATTCTTTTCTAATGGCTTGACAGTTATCGTCGATTTTACTGTTCAGCGCGTCTATAGACTTATGAGTATTGTCAATCCTTTTATTTAGGTCCTCCTTTATCGACTCTATATTTCTATTTAACACCTCGACATTCCTTTGATTTTCTTCCCGGGATTTCTTACCATCTTCCCTTAAAGTTCGATTATCTTCCTTCAATGCTTCCATATTTTTGTTCATAGAGTCATTATTTTTCGTCATCTGTTCCATCATTCTCATCATCATACTCTCCATCCTCGTCCCTTCTGTTGTTTTGTTCGGTTGGTCGCTGACTATTATTTCCATCTCTGGTTCTACATGAGGTATTTCGTCGGTACTAGTTTCGATATTATTGATTGTAATAACTTCCATCTCGTCTGTGGGTTGCTCTTCGTATGTATCTACATCCCGTTGCATTTCTCCTACCCTACTGTCCTTATATCTTGTATCGTATTGGTGGGTGTGCGGCATGTTAATTTTTCGTGTCTACCGGGCTGATATAAAATATAAAAAATATATTTATTTAATATTTTTTTTAAGCCCCACGTTGGGCGCCAATTTATAATAAAACGATATTCGTGTGTGTGTTTCGTGGTTAAATCTGCCACACGTTGGATGCGTCAATTTATAATAAAACGGATAATTCGGTGTTCTTTTTTCGTAAAGCCCCACGTTGTACGCCAATTTATAACATAACGATATTTGGGGTTGTGTTTAAAATTATTATGTTTATTTGTTTATAGTAATTATATTAAAATAATGTTTAAATTCCGTTTAAAAGCCACACTGTTGGTCTAACCTGTTAGTAATAAAATAAAAACGTGTGTGTTTACAATTAACTTGAAATAAAATAAAAGTGTTGTTATTTAAACTTATATTTGTGGTTAAAATATTAAAAGTCTCGTTAAAACAAAGTTCAACTATGTGTGAAATATTCTTTTGAAATAACTCAATGTTTAGAATAGTTGTTTCTAATTGAAGGTTACTAATGTAGTAAAGTAATTTAAAATGAAACATTCAAAGTTACTCACAGTGCGTTTACAATGGTTTAATTATACTTGTTTAAAAAGAATTCCCTTATATTAAATAAATAAAATAGTGATGTGGATTATAATTAAATGCTAAATTAGCTTAAGTTAAAACGTGAAGTAGAGCAGTTGGTTGCTTGATAATAGTTCTCGTCTGGTTGAAACTGGTAGCAAAACTTCTTCTCCAGATTGCAGGTAGTCTGAGTACGTCACGTCTCGTAATGTCTGGACAATATCATAAACAAAAATATACTTTTACGTACCTGATCGTGTTTACTAGAAGTTCACTAAACTGTCAACTCAGCTTACAAACACCAACTCACTTTGGTTGCAAGGTTAGATTACCTTGTTTATTAATTAGTGGGCGCCACACGGATTTATTCAGGGAAAATCCCGTGTAAAACCCACACATAGACTCACTGAATGATTAGAAAATTTAATATAATTGTGTGTCACCTTTTGGCAATGCTAGTCCAATATGTTAAACACAACAGAGGGTTGTTTAAGTTTGTTAAAAGAAAATATTCAATTATCCTATAGAAATAAATCAAAATCAGGTGATGCTGTTAGTAACGGGTTTTATTTATACCCTCATAGAGAATTCAAAAAACAAATATAAAGCAAACATACAAAGTTGTACAATTAAAAGTCAGTTATTATATGCCTTACACGGCTTGCTCAGAACATGAATTATAAATCTGGTTAAGTCCAGATGCTATTTATTTTTAACATTAAGATTATGATTATCTCAGTTGTACAATTAAAAGTCAGTTATTATATGCCTTATATGGCTTGCTCAGAACATGAATTATGAATCTGGTTAAGTCCAGATGCTATTTATTTTTTAACATTAAAATTATGATTATCTCAGTTGTACAAAGTTGTACAATTAAAACTCAGTTATTATATGCCTTATACGGCTTGCTCAGAACATGAATTATAAATCTGGTCAAGTCCAGATGCTATTTATTTTTAACATTAAGATTATGATTATCTCAGTTGTACAAAGTTGTACAATTAAAAGTCAGTTATTATATGCCTTATACGGCTTGCTCAGAACATGAATTATGAATCTGGTTAAGTCCAGATGCTATTTATTTTTAACATTAAAATTATGATTATCTCAGTTGTACAATTAAAAGTCAGTTATTATATGCCTTATACGGCTTGCTCAGAACATGAATTATAAATCTGGTTAAGTCCAGATGTTATTTATTTTTAACATTAAGATTATGATTATCTCAGTTGTGAATTCTTTGAGACACGAAAGAAAACAATTATGCCTACACAATATCCAATAATCCTTTTGATATAAAATTGATCAACAAAGTTTTTAGGTTACTTTCGCAAAGTAAACAAAATTAAAAAATGATCTGTTGAAAGATTGCGCGTTTCATCAACGCTTGCTTTTTTAGTGACAATATTTATCAAGTGAGAACCCTTACAACTAACATATAGCTTAATTAATAATAACAAATTTGTATAATAAATTGAGACGTGGTGTAATCTTAAAATGTTTTTGTGTTTTGCGTCAGTACAGGTTATTGTTGAAAAAAGTACAGGTTATGGCGCTCAGATCAAGATTAGTAATGATTGCACTGTTACCTTCTGAGTTTTAATTATTTAATTAAAACTTATTAATCACTTCAGTAATCGGATTATAATGATTACTGGGTTTCGGCACTAAACTCGCACAAGAACAGAATAATGCGATCCTCTTCTGATTAAAATGGATCGTGAATAATAACAATAAATTATTTTCTGTTCGTTATTCCCGCACAAAATTAAAATGATACTGCACTTAATCACTGTTGTTTGCTGTAGATTAACTTGAAGTAGTCGTTTCTTGGTGTTGAACTATTTGTTTCGATGTAATATGTAAATGACGCTAAGAGTTATTAAAAATGTAGAGATGGCGGGCACACGTCTGTGCTACACGCTAGTCAGTAAGAGTCTGCCTCAAAATTCGCTGTTTCGTCTTTATATACCCCCTTCTTTGATCGGCTTTAGGTAAAAATGTTAATTACTAACTAATTTTCTGATTGGCTTTGGTAGGTGTGTCGGTATGACGTGTCACTTTTTGGCAGTTGATAACGGCTTTTTCTAACCGTCAAATGTTGCGGTGACAGCTAGTTGTCGTTTTTGTTATTATTCATAAACAGTTCTCCGATGTACATTTTTAGAATGATGCTAACATCTCTCCCGCACTAAATACAGTTGCGATTGGGTTGATCTTACTATCAAATTAAAGATTGTTTTTTTTCCTTTAATTTGATATCACTCGATCTCGAATTACTTTCACTTTGACCGACATTGTTATAAAACCAATGTTCGGGTACATCACTTTCACTGTCGTCTGCTATTTCTGAGTCGCCGGTTTTACACTTTTGGTTAATATTGTTTGTGTTCACATATCATTTTATTAATCAAATGTTTATGTGCGAACACCATTAATGCTGTACTGACATTTTTACTGAACATTACTTGTACACCTAAACTCTATACATTGTAATGAATGATCCTACTGACTATGACATTTCGTTTTATGCTAATTCGTTTTAAACTACTATTTAACAATTAAAATTATGATTAAACCTATTGTTTTAATAATGTTTTTTGTTATGTCAAGGCATAACCATGGTTCTGTGTATTTTAATTTACACTTGTGTTAATTCTCAATAGCCAATTTACTGACTAATGTTTGGTCTAAGCTTGCTAAGACATATCGCCTACATTGGAATTTGGCCTTAATAATGCTTATTGGTTCTCAATTCGGTAAATTGTGGAGATATCTTATTTGTATAAGATTCTCTCTTATAAATAGTTCTCTTTTCTAACAAGTATATTTGATGCTGAAATACATCTTTGTCCTCACTATGTAGCCATTGTTAACATTAGTTTTGGCATTCCTAATTTACTGGTCATTGTCACATCTATTATCAGCAAAATGCTAATTCTGCTTTCACAGTATTTAACTGCTCATTAGTTCATTTTTTGTTTACATATGACATTCGGTTTACATCAACTACTTACTGGGTTGACAGCTGAATGTAAATTTACTCTGTCCATCAGTTCGTTTTAGTCTCAGTCTAGTTGTAGTGTCAAACAGCCCTTGGGTTACTGTTTCATGTGGCACTTCTGCTTCATTCTTCTTTCTTGGTTTCTTCTTTCTTGGTTATTTCTACTATTATATTCCTATTTACATGGTTGTTTTGTCCTTATAAAATCTGATAATATACACTTAGGTTAGGTAACATCTTGTGATGTTACATATACACCCTCTTTAAAATTGATCATTTGAGAAAAATTTATTTTTTGTAAAATTATCAATTCATGTCAGTTTCTTAGTATACTTCAATAAAAAAATTTTCTTGTACTCTTTGATTTTTTAAACATACTATTGGTGTATTACTCTAGTTTGGTTTTTTTTTTATCTAGTGATACAATTCTTAATTTACTAGTATTTTCAAGTCGCTTACTCTCTAAGTCATTTAACTACAATTGATCTCGTTTCTTAAGTTAACTATTTCCTGTCTTATTAACATTCTACTTTCTCATCACATATCTTTGCATTCGTGATTATCTTAATGGTTATTATAATTCATACCTCACAGATTCTTTTATAATATTCCTTGATACATTAATATAATATAATTCCCTAACTGTTGTAGAGGTTTCGGAATCAGGGTGGCTCACTATGGCTAACATCCTCTGCCGTTCCTCACTACACATTCTCAGATTCAGAGGCATTACTCTTCTCTGTCGGAGAAAAAAATAAACATTGCACCTGGCAATAGTTGCACTATCACAACTCAAAAAAAATATCACATATCATTCATATTCAATAACATAATATATTCACTATAATATTCAAGGTATCAGAGGTTTTCATTTAGATCACATTTCCATCTTTATACTTGCTAACATACTTTCTTTCTTACAGGTAATTATTTCTTTTGGACTTGATATTTTTAGCTATGCTTTTATCAGCTATATAGTTACTTATGCACTAGTTAACAATTTGCTTTGGTTCGTTTGAATATTCTTAAGATTATACACTTGTTTTGATGCTTATAGTACTTATGCATTTGGTTTGTTCTATCTAGAGTCTACAATATTTTTGTTTTCACAATAGTTCATTAAATCTTTCTTAACAAGTCATATTCATCCTGAATTATCAGGGCTTACATTGTTTGTATACTAAATGGTTTTTTTTTTTTTTTTTTTTTTTTATGTTCTCTGACATATTCTGGTGCTGGTGATGTACAATATTTGATAATTGACAAACATTTTTCTTTCCTTTCATTCCATTATGACAATAGTTATCCTTACAATTAACACTCTTTGTTATTTTTCTTCTCTACTCCTTCAAGTGATGGTGGTTTTCACTTATTCTGGATGATTTTATATACTATATACTATGCTATAATTACAATTTCATTTGACAAAATAATAACATACTAATATCTAATTTCATAGACATTCTTGGGGTTTACATGGTTTGTTTCACAAATATTTTTCTCTTTCCTTACATTCCATAACAATGTCCTTCTTTTATTTTACACACTTTGTTATACTGCCTCTCTACTCCTTCAAAGGTTAGTTGGGTGAACCTTTATTCTGGACGATTTAATTTAACATTTGAGTTTAATGAGAGGTACACAATAATCAATTTATAAACATTAAGTGACATAGAATATTCATTTGGATACACATTTTTCTCTAAGTATAGTATAGTAATTGTATTTATATGCCACTACTGGCTCTTGGTGATATAATAGATGTCTTTTCTTATTAAATCATTTGATTGACATTACATAAATTTCTATCCCTTGGTGTGATAGATCTGGTAAGTTTTCACCAGTAACAAATGGTTTGGCTTACATCTTAAATCTACACACTTTTGTAACTTGATAAGGCAAATTGACTAGTTATAGTTAATTAGTTACCTTCAACATTTTGTAGCTTAACAACAAATGAGTTTGTTTATGGTAATGGTTTTTTAAACATATATATTTTATCTTTTATACCCTAAACGTTCGGGTGAAAAATGTTGCTTACTAATACATATTATCCGTCCTTAATATTAATCATTTTTTAATAGTCGATTCATGGGGTTATTTGTGCTCTTCCACTCTATTGGGTCTATAATTGGGATATCTGACATATGTTCCGTACTAGTGGTCTTGGAGATACCTTCCTATCAGGCGGTTCTTCCATTTGGCGGCTACCAGATAGTCATTGGCGCCCCGTTTCCTTGCCTTCTTCCTCTCATCATCTTTGGTATTCCTGTGTTCATTGTACTCTGGGCCTGGGCTATTATTGATGTCTGGCCCTTCTTCTAATCCGGGTTGACCTTTCTTCATTTCCTGGTTGGATTCTTCCATCGCTTGGTCCCTCTTTTTCCGCATTTCCCTTATTCTTTGGGCGTACCTTTCAATAAGCTGGTCCAGTCGTTCTTGATCATTTTCCTTCTCCCTGTGAAGCTTCTTTCTTCTAGGAATATTCGCCTTAAATACCTCATTGTTTATGACCTTCTCCGTCATAACATAGTCAATGGCATGTAACGTTGTTTTAATCGTTCCGTCATCTGGGTCATTAATTAAATGGTTTAATGATCGGTTATGCATTAAGGAATCGATTGATTTTGTTTGGTGTATTTTATTTGGTGGTATATTTAATTTAATCTGATTCTTATTTAATTTTTTACCCACGGTTTTATGGTGATTTATTTTTAATATTTTTATGAAGTCTTGCTTATACTTCTCCCCGTTGATTCTGGCTCTATGACGAATACTTGGGTTGTCCACGAAGTTAATTAAGCCACTCCTAGTCATCTCTAATATTTCCTTTGTAATCCTTGTTTTCTTAGAGCGTATTATTCCTTTTATCTTTGCCTCTTTCTCTCCTGTTTTCTTAATTATCTTGTTTTTTACATCCTCAGTTTGTTTATCAGTGTCTTTGAATTGTATACTTAATTCTTCCATGGATTCATCATTTGATACTTCTCCTGTCTCTGAGTTGTCACCGCCCTTTCCTTCTTCATTATTCTCCGGCTCTGGACTCATTTGTTCCATGTTTTTGTCTTCGGATACCTTCCGTTCTTCTCCCCACTTCCGGTTATTCATGTCATCCATTTTTTGGCTAATTTTCATTAAGGTGGTGTTCAATTCTTTTCTAATGGCTTAACAGTTATCGTCGATTTTACTGTTCAGCGCGTCTATAGACTTATGAGTATTGTCAATCCTTTTATTTAGGTCCTCCTTTATCGACTCTATATTTCTATTTAACACCTCGACATTCCTTTGATTTTCTTCCCGGGATTTCTTACCATCTTCCCTTAAAGTTCGATTATCTTCCTTCAATGCTTCCATATTTTTGTTCATCGAGTCATTATTTTTCGTCATCTGTTCCATCATTCTCATCATCATACTCTCCATCCTCGTCCCTTCTGTTGTTTTGTTCGGTTGGTCGCTGACTATTATTTCCATCTCTGGTTCTACATGAGGTATTTCGTCGGTACTAGTTTCGATATTATTGATTGTAATAACTTCCATCTCGTCTGTGGGTTGCTCTTCGTATGTATCTACATCCCGTTGCATTTCTCCTACCCTACTGTCCTTATATCTTGTATCGTATTGGTGGGTGTGCGGCATGTTAATTTTTCGTGTCTACCGGGCTGATATAAAATATAAAAAATATATTTATTTAATATTTTTTTTAAGCCCCACGTTGGGCGCCAATTTATAATAAAACGATATTCGTGTGTGTGTTTCGTGGTTAAATCTGCCACACGTTGGATGCGTCAATTTATAATAAAACGGATAATTCGGTGTTCTTTTTTCATAAAGCCCCACGTTGTACGCCAATTTATAACATAACGATATTTGGGGTTGTGTTTAAAATTATTATGTTTATTTGTTTATAGTAATTATATTAAAATAATGTTTAAATTCCGTTTAAAAGCCACACTGTTGGTCTAACCTGTTAGTAATAAAATAAAAACGTGTGTGTTTACAATTAACTTGAAATAAAATAAAAGTGTTGTTATTTAAACTTATATTTGTGGTTAAAATATTAAAAGTCTCGTTAAAACAAAGTTCAACTATGTGTGAAATATTCTTTTGAAATAACTCAATGTTTAGAATAGTTGTTTCTAATTGAAGTTTACTAATGTAGTAAAGTAATTTAAAATGAAACATTCAAAGTTACTCACAGTGTGTTTACAATGGTTTAATTATACTTGTTTAAAAAGAATTCCCTTATATTAAATAAATAAAATAGTGATGTGGATTATAATTAAATGCTAAATTAGCTTAAGTTAAAACGTGAAGTAGAGCAGTTGGTTGCTTGATAATAGTTCTCGTCTGGTTGAAACTGGTAGTAAAACTTCTTCTCCAGATTGCAGGTAGTCTGAGTATGTCACGTCTCGTAATGTCTGGACAATAGCATAAACAAAAATATACTTTTACGTACCTGATCGTGTTTACTAGAAGTTCACTAAACTGTCAACTCAGCTTACAAACACCAACTCACTTTGGTTGCAAGGTTAGATTACCTTGTTTATTAATTAGTGGGCGCCACACGGATTTATTCAGGGAAAATCCCGTGTAAAACCCACACATAGACTCACTGAATGATTAGAAAATTTAATATAATTGTGTGTCACCTTTTGGCAATGCTAGTCCAATATGTTAAACACAACAGAGGGTTGTTTAAGTTTGTTAAAAGAAAATATTCAATTATCCTACAGAAATAAATCAAAATCAGGTGATGCTGTTAGTAACGGGTTTTATTTATACCCTCATAGAGAATTCAAAAAACAAATATAAAGCAAACATACAAAGTTGTACAATTAAAAGTCAGTTATTATATGCCTTACACGGCTTGCTCAGAACATGAATTATAAATCTGGTTAAGTCCAGATGCTATTTATTTTTAACATTAAGATTATGATTATCTCAGTTGTACAATTAAAAGTCAGTTATTATATGCCTTATACGGCTTGCTCAGAACATGAATTATAAATCTGGTTAAGTCCAGATGCTATTTATTTTTAACATTAAAATTATGATTATCTCAGTTGTACAAAGTTGTACAATTAAAAGTCAGTTATTATATGCCTTATACGGCTTGCTCAGAACATGAATTATGAATCTGGTTAAGTCCAGATGCTATTTATTTTTTAACATTAAAATTATGATTATCTCAGTTGTACAAAGTTGTACAATTAAAAGTCTGTTATTATATGCCTTATACGGCTTGCTCAGAACATGAATTATGAATCTGGTTAAGTCCAGATGCTATTTATTTTTTAACATTAAAATTATGATTATCTCAGTTGTACAATTAAAAGTCAGTTATTATATGCCTTATACGGCTTGCTCAGAACATGAATTATACATCTGGTTAAGTCCAGATGCTATTTATTTTTAACATTAAGATTATGATTATCTCAGTTGTACAAAGTTGTACAATTAAAAGTCAGTTATTATATGCCTTATACGGCTTGCTCAGAACATGAATTATGAATCTGGTTAAGTCCAGATGCTATTTATTTTTAACATTAAAATTATGATTATCTCAGTTGTACAAAGTTGTACAATTAAAAGTCAGTTATTATATGCCTTATACGGCTTGCTCAGAACATGAATTATAAATCTGGTTAAGTCCAGATGTTATTTATTTTTAACATTAAGATTATGATTATCTCAGTTGTGAATTCTTTGACACACGAAAGAAAACAATTATGCCTACACAATATCCAATAATCCTTTTGATATAAAATTGATCAACAAAGTTTTTAGGTTACTTTCGCAAAGTAAACAAAATTAAAAAACGATCTGTTGAAAGATCGCGCGTTTCATCAACGCTTGCTTTTTTAGTGACAATATTTATCAAGTGAGAACCCTTACAACTAACATATAGCTTAATTAATAATAACAAATTTGTATAATAAATTGAGACGTGGTGTAATCTTAAAATGTTTTTGTGTTTTGCGTCAGTACAGGTTATTGTTGAAAAAAGTACAGGTTATGGCGCTCAGATCAAGATTAGTAATGATTGCACTGTTACCTTCTGAGTTTTAATTATTTAATTAAAACTTATTAATCACTTCAGTAATCGGATTATAATGATTACTGGGTTTCGGCACTAAACTCGCACAAGAACAGAATAATGCGATCCTCTTCTGATTAAAATGGATCGTGAATAATAACAATAAATTATTTTCTGTTCGTTATTCCCGCACAAAATTAAAATGATACTGCACTTAATCACTGTTGTTTGCTGTAGATTAACTTGAAGTAGTCGTTTCTTGGTGTTGAACTATTTGTTTCGATGTAATATGTAAATGACGCTAAGAGTTATTAAAAATGTAGAGATGGCGGGCACACGTCTGTGCTACACGCTAGTCAGTAAGAGTCTGCCTCAAAATTCGCTGTTTCGTCTTTATATACCCCCTTCTTTGATCGGCTTTAGGTAAAAATGTTAATTACTAACTAATTTTCTGATTGGCTTTGGTAGGTGTGTCGGTATGACGTGTCACTTTTTGGCAGTTGATAACGGCTTTTTCTAACCGTCAAATGTTGCGGTGACAGCTAGTTGTCGTTTTTGTTATTATTCATAAACAGTTCTCCGATGTACATTTTTAGAATGATGCTAACATCTCTCCCGCACTAAATACAGTTGCGATTGGGTTGATCTTACTATCAAATTAAAGATTGTTTTTTTTCCTTTAATTTGATATCACTCGATCTCGAATTACTTTCACTTTGACCGACATTGTTGTAAAACCAATGTTCGGGTACATCACTTTCACTGTCGTCTGCTATTTCTGAGTCGCCGGTTTTACACTTTTGGTTAATATTGTTTGTGTTCACATATCATTTTATTAATCAAATGTTTATGTGCGAACACCATTAATGCTGTACTGACATTTTTACTGAACATTACTTGTACACCTAAACTCTATACATTGTAATGAATGATCCTACTGACTATGACATTTCGTTTTATGCTAATTCGTTTTAAACTACTATTTAACAATTAAAATTATGATTAAACCTATTGTTTTAATAATGTTTTTTGTTATGTCAAGGCATAACCATGGTTCTGTGTATTTTAATTTACACTTGTGTTAATTCTCAATAGCCAATTTACTGACTAATGTTTGGTCTAAGCTTGCTAAGACATATCGCCTACATTGGAATTTGGCCTTAATAATGCTTATTGGTTCTCAATTCGGTAAATTGTGGAGATATCTTATTTGTATAAGATTCTCTCTTATAAATAGTTCTCTTTTCCAACAAGTATATTTGATGCTGAAATACATCTTTGTCCTCATTATGTAGCCATTGTTAACATTAGTTTTGGCATTCCTAATTTACTGGTCATTGTCACATCTATTATCAGCAAAATGCTAATTCTGCTTTCACAGTATTTAACTGCTCATTAGTTCATTTTTTGTTTACATATGACATTCGGTTTACATCAACTACTTACTGGGTTGACAGCTGAATGTAAATTTACTCTGTCCATCAGTTCGTTTTAGTCTCAGTCTAGTTGTAGTGTCAAACAGCCCTTGGGTTACTGTTTCATGTGGCACTTCTGCTTCATTCTTCTTTCTTGGTTTCTTCTTTCTTGGTTATTTCTACTATTATATTCCTATTTACATGGTTGTTTTGTCCTTATAAAATCTGATAATATACACTTAGGTTAGGTAACATCTTGTGATGTTACAACAGCTACTGAAGTTTCAAGTAAAACAAAAAATAAACTCAATCAGTTTCAGCAAACTGATATGCTTTTCTTCTTCTGAATGTTTCAAAATTTCCACTCATATCTGTGACACCTCTGTAACTTTAAAATTTTTATTTTCAGTACCATTATATAAACGGTACATGTTAACATGTTATTAACTTTAGAAACTTGAAAAATCAAATAAATCATCATTGCACAGTCCTTATGCACTGTACTGTTGATACATGTAGCTGACCTTTCAACATCAGTCCACAGCAAGCTTTTACCCATTAAATGAACCATTTAAATTTTTATAAACATGTTTTTTGGTATCCAAGTCGCGTAAATGTTAATAATTAAAAATTACCTTAATAAACGTCTTGCAACTTCTCCTTATTTTGTCCTGACGCGTTTCAAAACCTAGGGTTTCATCTTCAGAGGAATCACTCTTCCGTCGTCAAACGTTAAAAATTAATGACACAATACACATAATCTACACACAAACTTAGGCCTTTTCACATTGCACAGTGCGCACTGTGCAATGTGAAAAGGCCTAAGTTTGTGTGTAAATTATGTGTATTGTGTCATTAATTTTTAACGTTTGACGACGGAAGAGTGATTCCTCTGAAGATGAAACCCTAGGTTTTGAAACGCGTCAGGACAAAATAAGGAGAAGTCGCAAGACGTTTATTAAGGTAATTTTTAATTATTAACATTTAAATTTGCTACATCACTAAATGCTCAATATATGATAGAACCAATTCTATTTTGTCAACTCATCTTACACTGTTTTTTAGTTCCATTCTTTCTCTTTAATCTGATGTATAACACTTCATACTTTTTTATTATTTAAAACAAAAAATTAAGTTACTTCACTAAAAAAAAATTTAAGTCACAATTTATTTTTATAACTCACTTTCAAACACACATTTATGGTTTTTTTATAATTATTGGATACTAGTCTATGCTACACATTATATGAAATATAAAACGTAAAGGAAATATATTCTTAAAAATATTTATGTATAATTGACACGCATATTGAATGCATGTAACACTGAATGCAAGCGTGTAAAGAAAACACAAAATGTTTGCTGTTTATTCAGTCAAATGCATTTAACGCTATCTGTTAGATACAGAAATAACTACAGTTCAGTTATGATGTGCTGCTCTCGTGCGGCAAGCTTGAAAAACAGTTTAAGTCTACGTAAAAGTGACGCCTGTACGACGTACGGGCATCAGACATAACGGGGTTACAATGCAATAGCACTCACAAGGCATGCATGCACTAATGAATTTCTGTCTTCAAAAAAATCTTTTCAACACCGAGATTTAAAATACGATTTTAGTCCCTCAAACATTTTCTGTACTTGTTGAAGTCTGGATACTTAAATCCTGTTTTACTAAAATTGGGGCTAGTTTCAGTCTGTTTCTGTTTGAACAGTTCATTATCATAGAAAAAATGTGCATCACTTATTTCTTTTTTGTGGATTTTGCAATAAATGGTTCTATTATATGAATTCTTAACGCTTTGGTTTTGATTCTCCAGAAGTAAATTCAGAATCACAGAGATTACTGATAAGTTTTGAAGTACTGGATTTCAAACTGAAATCACAACCAACAGTATGAAACGCAATGTCAATTTTTTTACTGTACCCAACTTGTCTTCATTTCTTAATTTTTCACTTTTATCAAACAAATCTAATATTTTTGAGGGTTCAAAATCTTTTGCTTGGACATGTTTTTTCCAGTTAATGTGTTCCTCGATACTCCCTTTTCCTCTATGTTGCACTGAAAACTCCAATCACCAAATTGAACACCTAACTTTGTCATCTGAACCACTAATCTGCACATTAAATGGATACTGTTCTTTCAAACACCGACTGATTGCACATTTCCATTTCTGTGTTATGAGAAAGTTAAAACTGAATTTAAAACTGACGCCTTTTTAACTAATGCAACTTAAATAATACAAATATTATAAGCCAAGATTCGATGTGCTAACATAACCAAAACAACAGTATTTCATTAGTCATATGTAAAAAACTATCGATATCAAAATCATGTATTCATTGTACATTACTCTGATTTTACATGTGTATGTAGATTTATCCTCATCTTTCCATGATTAATTAAAACAAGTAATCTTGAAATTGCAATTAATTATGAACTTAAACTAACTGTGGCAAAAACAAAGATAAAATTGTGTATTGGCCAAACTGTGCCTGGACACAACCTAAATTCAAAGATAGTCCTGAACAAATGAGTACATATGGTAGCCTTCGTTACAATAGAATTTTATCATTCATTTACTTATTAGGCCGTGGGCTGCATACAGTCCCTGCGCCACTAGTTGGAAATACTTGATTAATGTTTAGTTTATACAAATACATACTATGCACTATAAAGATGTGTTCTGGGAAAAAGAGAAATCACTACAAGAACCAAAACAATTTTGTATAAATTATAATACAATTACGTCTATTTTCTGTACAGTAGTGATATCTAGACTTTAAAGAAGACCAAATTAATAGTAGTAGGAATGAAATATTTTAGAAAAGTAGCCGGAAATGCAAAATGGAATCATGTCAGGAACACATCAGGATTGTGATTAATGAGGAATCAACAGAATACACATTTCAAAATAAGCAACAGTAATGTTACGAGCATTTTAGCAGGATGGATTTGAGTAGATTGCATAAAACTATGGTAGAAATGCAGTAACATACATAATGTAAGAGAAAATATAGAACAATGGAACTAATGGCTAAACAAGAGAGAGGAAACTGGAAAAATTACTTCTAACTGTTCCAAAGGGTCAAATGACTTCATCTTATCTTATACCTGAAAAGATAGTGTCCCTGCCAGTAGCAAGACAATGATAACAACACCAAAAAAACCATGTTGGATTCAGGATGTCTCCAAAGGTAACTTCATGTTATGGGGCAGGAATGGAAAATTGGTGGATCCTCAACATTGGTAGATATATGTAAAAAGAAGATTAAAAATAAGCCTTAATTGCAACAATAATATTGTTTTTAAATTGTCTTTTCTTTTTTACAGCCTAATGCACTTTCTTTCCAACCAGACTTACAGTATTCATAGATGCCTTTACTTCATAACCATACATAATACATGCATACAATCCAAACTTACCGGTCTTGATATAGATTCAGGAGCTTCTTTATAAAACAGTTCAATTGGAACAAGCTCAATCTCCTCATCCTTGGACCTAAAGGAATGTCCTACATTTTAATATCACATTGATTACATTTTTAAAAGTCAACATGCAAATTCTCATCTCCACACACACACACACACACACACACACACACACACACACACACACACACACACACACACACACACAATCTATTTATGTAAAAATATATATACATATATACTTGAATTGTAAGCATTTTGTGACTTCCTTCTTCAAGTGTAAAATTTCATATAACAAATTTTGTAATTGGAGATGTAAGCTGTCCACTTGCTGTTTAACTTTGTGCAGTGTATCTCGTGAAGTTTTAGTACGAAATTTTTCCAGTCTATTCAGCTTCTTTAGTGTTACAAACAGCAGTGATGCCTGAATGCGCTTTTCCCTTATATGTGCTGCTGCCTATAACAAAATTACAATTTTATTACATAATTTTAACAAATAATGAAACAATGTTCCAGAATAAACAAAATTTTAATAATTTGATTAATTTTGTTACATGACTTTTCTTTAATGTGACATGACAAATAATCTGTTATTATATTATAAAATCAAGCACACTCTACTTGACAATGATGATAAAAAAACTCTCATATTTATATTACATTACTAAACGTCAAATCAAGATTAAAGAAATTTTTTTTTAATTTTTCCCCAATATTAAAATTTCTTTGTATACATTTTTAGTCTTCTATAGAACAATGAAACATCTTCTACTGCTTCTACCATATAAGCAAATGATACATACAAAGTTCCATGTATAATTTTATGTGTCTAATAGATTTTAATATGACATACAATAAATTCAAGTTTATTATAGGCCTAACTGTTTTCCAAAAATGTAAATCATATCATTTCAAAAATTTGCAGTTTTCAAATTCTAAAAACAGTTTTGTAGTTGTAAAGGACATATACCATATTTATTTGAAAATAAGAAGACTCCAATAACAGATGACACCCCAAATTCTAGGCACTTCAGAAAAAATAATTTTTTACATAATTTTAGAAAATGGTTAACTATTGTTCGCATGCCTAAAAATGCATATAAAAAGAAAGTAAAGGCTATTGTACACATGGGATTTTGTAATTTTATTCCAGTACTAATAGGCTGATATATACTAACACTAGCTGACCCGGCCACGCGTTGCTGTGGCTTAGTTATTACATGTTAAATTGATATTATAATCAACTATTTGGTATAATATTGTTAATGATCAGTAACAAAGAAACATCGGCGTATGAGCTGATCTAAAAATGGACGGAGTAGAGAACAGATAGTTGAGTCAAAATCTGATAGTGATTAGGAAAGAGTTTAGAAGACAAAATTAAGCACAAATGAAACATGAAAGTTTTAATTCTATATTTTATTTATCAATACAAATCAACATAAATTTTCTAATCTTTTATTTTATTAGTAAGTACTCTCATTACCTTTAATAACAATAATTCATAGTTAAAGCTTAATTAAGCGCTAGTCGATGTACGTTATTTTTTGTCAACCTATCTTTTGTTAACACTAATAAATTCGATGGTTTTCCTACACGTGAGCAAGCAACGTATAGTTGCCCATGGGAAAAACATGGATTTTCTAAATCTAATCCGCAATCAGACATTGTTTGGCCTTGAGACTTATTGATGGTCATCGCAAAAGCCAAACGAATGGGAAATTGAAGCCTTTTGAATGGTATTGGAGAATCTGATGGTATCATCGGAATACGTGGCAACAGGACGATTTCTCCTTTAAACTTTCCAGTTTGAATGGTTGCTTCAAGAACATTTCCGGTGATCTTTTTGATGACCAAACGTGTACCGTTGCATAATTTAGGGGGGTTTAAATTACGCAAAAGAATAATCGGTGAACCAATTTTTAGCTGAAGATTGTGTGGTGGCATTCCTGATATATCCAAAGAATTTAAAAATTCAATTGGAAAATTCACGGCTTCGTTTTCATCCACAGTAGCGTCGATTGATTTGAATGACATCAATTCTCCTGGCAACAATTGTTGTATCTGGTAGTTAATGAGATCCACATCAACATTTTTTGCTGCCAAAATAGCACAACTACTAAGCCAATTGTGATCTAAGTAGTTAGTCGTATATCCGGAAAAACACTCTCAATTAGTTCATTTTTTGTTTGAACAACAGTGCAGAAATCGTCTGGCAATGTTATGCATTGTGTATTAGGCCGAGAATCAATTTCACAGTTTCCAATATCCAGCAATTTCTTAGAAAATACTTGTGCCGCTGGATCATTTTGGAGTTGAACTCGCATGTTTATTGTCAATCGGAGTGTTTCGACGTTTCTCCATAAAAACGATTGTTTTAGGCATGCGTTTATTTCATCGACAAAAGTAGAGCGAGGAATGACTGGCAATGTCTGTCAGAAATCACCAGACAATAGTAAGATAGCACCACCGAACAGTCTATCATTACCGTTTAAATCTTGCATAGTTCTATGTAATGCTTCGAGTGAATGCTTATGAGCCATTGTACACTCATCCCAGATTATTATTGAACTTTCCTGCAACACTGCAGCCATTCCGCTTCTTTTTTTAATGTTACACATTGCATTTGGCTTGTTATGAACATCTAATGGCAGCTTGAACGCTGAATGTGCCGTTCGCCCACCATCCAACAAAGTGGCAGCAATGCCTGATGATGCAATTGCTAATGCAATTTTCTGTTGTGATCTTATTTTGGCAAGGATCAACGATATTAAAAATGTTTTACCGGTCCCACCCGGTGCATCCAAGAAAACAAAGCCACCTTGTTTAGCATCAACAGCCAGCATAATCCGATGGTAAATATTCTTCTGCTCGTCAGTCAATAATAGCTCATTGTTTGCAACTACTGTAGCTAAGTCATGGTTGTTAAACTGTTTTTCTCGTTGCAAATCACTGTTAACTAAGTCTGTAGCCGGGCGATCTGGTGATGGCATACCAAAATGATTAAGTGGCAAATTTGAAATTGAAACACATAAGTCCTCGATCAATACTAATGCTTCATTATACATTTCTGGTGTAAAATCCATATTTAAGCATTGGTTCGTTTGTTTAACTCAGTGTAGTATGTCTTCAGTCATGTAGTTTTTGTATTTTTCCCACAAAGTCGATGATTGTGTTGGATAACATGTCGTCAAAATAATTGCAAACAGTTGGCGAATACTATTCGGCATAGACGTTAATGCGGCATCAGCAAGTGTCAGGTCCCATGATTGTCATCTTCCAGCAGTTGCAACTCGCAACATGCTTCTTGATATGTATTGAACACTTGACCGTTAACTGTTCGTAAAAATTCAAAAGAAGTTGGTCCAGGAACATTTACCAATAACAAACGCAAAAAGAAGCACTCTCTTTGTTTTGGATGTACTGTATAAAGCCGTCCCAAAGTTTTGGCTTTAAATATGCCCGCTATTGAAGGATGCGTTTCTCCTTGTTTACGTGGTACCCATTTTTTTCCTGATTTGTTCCATGTAAAATATTGTGGAATATCAGTGTAAAACAATGTTTTTGCAAATTGGCCAAAAGCATCAGATTGTTGACACAACGTGAAAAATGCAGTTAGAGTGGTTTTTGGTGGCTCAAGTGCTCTCTGGAGGACATTTTGTTCTGTGAAGTATACCCGTTGGCCGTTTTCAAGATGTACTGCAAGATGTTGGACGGAAGGCTCTCTTTCATGTATGGGAAAACTTAGAATACGCCAGATAGCTTCGTTGCTACTTATGTATCTACCCATTTGATATTGTAAAATTTCGTCATTTCTATTGATATTTCGTACTTCAAAAATGGCCAAATCACTACCTTTATTAACGTATTTGCAAATATACTTAATGGATTTTACAGAACTGCACAGCTCTACATTTATATGAGCTTTATAAGTTTTCGAAAGCAACGGTGAGTAGGGTACCACCCATTGATTGTCAATTTCAACTTGATTTGTAGGATTTGAGATTCGCATTTTGAAAGTGTGTCCACCATTCTCAGCGTTTCGGCGACGATACAAAGGATAACCACGATATCAGTGATAGTATCATTCGTATATTGCTTTGGGAAACGCTTCTTACATTTTCCATCTTCCATGCATGGCGATGTCATATTAAAAACACCGCATGGGCCGTGGATCATGTGACTGGTGACAATCTCATACAATTCTGGATCAATTGCTGGATCAGGAATCTCAGCTGAAATTATTTGATCAATTTCATCTGGACGGATTTTAACTTCAAGCCAAATCAAAATATGGGCGTGAGGCAAACCTCGCTTTTGCCACTCAATCGAATATAGCCAACAACTTGTTTTGCCAAAAACTGAATATTTTACTATGAAATCAATCAAAGATTTCAATTTTTGTTTAAATACACGTGCCGTCAGATCATGACGATGTATTGCTTGTTGACCTGGTAATAGCAAAGTTTGTATTTCCTCCCAATTCGGATTGCACGTAAACGTTATAAACAAATCTGGACGACCGTAATGATGTACGTAAGTCATGGCGTCTTGTATATATTCCTGCATATTTCGTGGGCTTCCGATATAACTTGAAGGTAAAATGAACGCATTTCCGATGTCATTAATGTTTAAGTTTCCATCAATATTTCCGGTAATAGCATCTCGTAGATGGTCGTAGATGAATGTATTCCTCTGATCTTAATTTTGCTTGGTTGTGTCTAATAAATCTTAAACGTTCGCTTTCAATCTTAGCGTACATGTCTACTACGTATTGATGATAGAGCTGATGATATAAAAGGATATAGTTGTCCTGGTAACGCCTAATCATTAATCGGTGCGCGTAGTAGTTCATTGAACTTACTTTTTTGTTTGTTTCATTACCAGTCACTGGATCACACTGTTTGATATTGATGTGATATTGATCCTGTCCATCCCAAAATATCAGCGGGTATTGAAGGGCATCATATGAACGGTGAATATCAGAAATAATACTTATAGTGCTGTCTCGACGTGTTATTTTGATGGCCCGGCTATTAACTGGATCGCCAACCATTATTACAGCAACTTCATCTACAGTTGGCGCGTTGAACCTGCCAGCGTGTTCTCCTGAAGGCACTTTGTCGGAATTAATAACGATTTGAAAATTGTTGTTTTTTAATTGTGGCGACACTCGTTTAAACAACTGAATAAGTTGATTACGACTTTCCAACAAATTTTCCAATAACTCTACAATTGTTCTCTCTTCTGCTCGTTCAATATAATTATGCTGGCACCGAGTTGTCACGCGTTCTTCACAGCTACCCATAAAATAAATTTGTAAGAATTTTGGTACGACGTCAGGCATTGGCATCAACGACCCGATTGTATGATATACCTGGCCTTGTATTTTGAACGTAGTTTCAAAATTGCGTCCATTGGTTGATAGATCGCAAATTTTGCTTGCCCCAAATGACGTCATTTGAAAGCAAGAATTGAATTTTCGAATCTTGCTCAAAAATAATTTTGAATCGTGCGATTGGCCAGTAAGAAGTGATTTTAAAGGTTCTGGTGGAGTTGGAAGAGTCGTTAGTTTGACTTTCCCTGACACACAACACATGCCAGGTGTTTCATTGCGAAATTTTAATGCCCGACAGAATTGACATTCTTTGTCCATTGCACCGATGCTAATTTTAGGATGTGCAGAATAATTGATGTCTGGTGCATATTCGAACGCAAGACGAACGAAATATGAACGATTGAATGTGCGACTGGTTTCCTGTCTCTCTTGTTCTCGCGTTCTGTATGTTGCAATATTTCGTTCACGCGCTGCTCTTGTTCTCAATAGATTCTGTCGCTGACGTTCATCACGCTGATCTCGAGACTCTTGCATACGGTTCTCTGCCGTCCTGGTTCTTTGAGATACGTTTCTATCCTCAATTTGATCGGCCGACTGGTGAGTTCTTTCAAAACGTTTGCGCCGGGACTCTCTACTATGCCGATTGTAGAGGTTAGACTTTTTTGGCGGCATTTTTCTGGAAAAAAATAATTAAAACAATCAAAATTAAGTCGGATTAAGAGAAAGAGACGCAAGCAAGTATACCATGGTTATAATCATTATTATTATTAAGCATTATTATTATTATTAACATTATTATAATTATTAATAATTTAATTATTATTATTATTATTATTATTATTATTATTATTATTATTATTATTATCTTTATAATTATTATTATTAACCCTATCAACTAAAGACAATAATAATAGAATAAAAATCAAGTAGGTACTTACACATTTTTTATTCACATCAAAGAAATAGTAAATTGAAAAACGGAATGAAAGTTATACTCAAAATTTCAAGAATCACAACTATTTCTTAGTAAGGAATAAGAACATACGAATTAATACCGGAATCAGAACAGTAATAATGATATACGAATAAACAGAAAAAGTACGGTTATGTCGTCTGTGAATCTAGAAAACACGTGTGCTTTATAATTATTATTATTAACCCTATCAACTAAAGAAAATAATAACAGAATAAAAATTAAGCAGGTACTTACACATTCACATCAAAGAAATAGTAAATTGAAAAACGGAATGAAAGTTATACTCAAAATTTCAAGAATCACAATTATTTCTTAGTAAGGAATAAGAACATACGAATTAATACTGGAATCAGACCAGTAATAATGATATACGAATAAACAGAAAAAGTACGGTTATGTCGTCTGTGAATCTAGAAAACACGTGTGCTTTATAATTATTATTATTAACCCTATCAACTAAAGAAAATAATAATAGAATAAAAATCAAGTAGGTACTTACACATTTTTTATTCACATCAAAGAAATAGTAAATTGAAAAACGGAATGAAAGTTATACTCAAAATTTCAAGAATCACAATTATTTCTTAGTAAGGAATAAGAACATATGAATTAATACCGGAATCAGAACAGTAATAATGATATACGAATAAACAGAAAAAGTACGGTTATGTCGTCTGCGAATCTAGAAAACACGTGTGCCATGAAATAAATTGTAGCATCAAGAGATTATGAATTGAAGTACGGCGCCATCTATTTGATGCTAACGTAACTTAGTTGACAGCAGATTGCAGACAATACACTGACTTACA
Organism: Magicicada septendecula; assembly: GCA_034769895.1. Lineage (NCBI taxonomy): Eukaryota > Metazoa > Arthropoda > Insecta > Hemiptera > Cicadidae > Magicicada > Magicicada septendecula. The sequence goes on along the minus strand of CM068367.1, from coordinate 938,272,080 downwards.
TTGCCATCTGCCGGAAAATTATAGAACATAAATATTTAGCGACCTTTCGTTCTATAGAAACAATTAATTTGCAATAAAAAAATATTTATAGTATTTATTGAGATAAAACCTATCCTATAGCCTAAGTTGGAACAAATCACACATTTTGAAAAAAATTTCATTAAGATCGGTTGAGTAGTTTTGGCGTCCATCGCGGACAAACACTGTGACAGCTAATTTTTATATATATAGATAGAAGATAGATATTACAATATTTACTACAATTTAATGTTTTCAAGTTCATTTAAGTTTTTTTTACTCTCCAAACTCAATACAATAATTTAATGTGTCCAATTATTCTCTCTCCTCTTCTAGTCCATCTCATTCAATTTCTTCTTTATCAGAAAAATCACTAACATTTTTGCAGAGATTTTACCATATAAAGTTGTCTTCACTTCCAACCATAGCATTAACACACAACACTTCCTAATCCCTCTTATGATGGATTAGACAGAAATATTATTCAACATTGTCAGAACCCATTCTCCCTTAAAGACACAGAAGACTGTTTCAATTTCTGTCCCATAGTAAGAGCACAAACATTTATTACACCACGTTCATAAACCATCTTTAAATAATTGATTCACACAACTTCCAGAATCACACATTGAAAGTCATCCCATCCATTCAGTACTGTCTTTGCTAATAACCATTTATGTCTTGCTTCGGTTGACACTTAACACATTTAAGTATGCCATGTATTTTAAGAGTGCTTCAGATCTGCATTTCCAAACAACCTTAACCCAATCCTTCATATACATCCAACTTCTTTCCTGACACCAACATATTCAACTGGCAGGTGAAATGATAAATGACTTGATAAATAAAATGATAAATATGAAACTACAATTGACAATTCTAGTAACTTTATCCAAGTAAACATTAGTTTCCTTAATAAGAATGGTGTGCTTACTTTTCATTAAACTGGTACTTAATAAATGAGCTCAGACCTCTAAAAAATACTCTCTAAAATGTTCTAACAAGAGCATCTCCATGGTGTTATCTGAGTGGGCCTACTGACATACATTACAATGTATCCATCACTTAATATGCGATTAAATATTGGAATTGAGAAAAAGCATCGAGTACAAAACAAAATTACTGTAATTTTAACAGTCATCCTCAGGGAGTAATCCTCAGTTGCAAACGCCTTTACAGATGTAGACAACTCAACAAATGCATGTTTTTAGACAGTGAAGAAGTGAATAACAGGGGCGAGCAAACTCTTAAAAAAAATATACAGGAATCCAATCTTAAAGTGCTATTTATAACTGGGTAGGCAGCTGGAATGAGGTAAAAATATCGACATTATGCAATGCATGGAATAAGATTTTGTACAATACACAGCCAGAAATCAATCTGCAAGGTTTGGAAGATGAAGATTATGCAAGTGCTTTTGGAGCTGCCAACACTGAAGACATAAGAGAATCGTTGAGTGCTGATGAAGATGATGTAGGCTACCATAATTTAACAGAGGAAGAGATTGCCTATCAAATGCAAGGTCAGTTGGCGATAATAGTGACAATGAAGAAGATGATGATAATGTTAGTAAGCCTACACTTTCCACGGTGCATGAAAATCTCAACGAACTTATTAATTTTACAGACAGTGATGAAGATTTCCAAGAGTATTATCTAATCATCAAAGAAATATGTCAATAAGTTATTAAAAGACAATACAGCAGGGCAAAAAGTCTAAAATTTCAACCTTTTTTGAGCCTGTAGCTTCAGTTCAGGAAGTATCAATACCTTCAACTTCACAGACCATACATTAATATAACATAACTATGCATACTAAAGTGAAAATTGTTGGATATTTCATTGTGTAAAATATAATAAAATGAAAATTTATTTTGATTTTCATCTATTTTATTTTGATTTATTATAAAAATAAACTTACGTATTGACGCTTATACTTACATACTTGTAATTAATAACTGCAAGTGTGTACACACTTCTTATAAACTAGTTTATAAACTTAGTTATCCATTTTGTAAGTACAGTACAATAAATTCAAATTTTATAATGTTTATGTAGTTTTAATCTATATATTAATACGTGAAGAGAAAACTTTGTACCCCTTTTTAAGCATATTGCGCACACGGAGGAGTGTGAGATTTGGCATAGTTAAAGTTTATATGGAGAAGAAGTGCAGAAAGCTAAAATTTATATATAATATGTGTTACAAATACATTAAATTAAATAAAATAAAACATTCATTTGCACTTAAAAATTCATTTAAACTTTTTCAAACAATGGTAATTGTTAAAAATAAAATAATTTTGTTGCCAGGCAATAAAATTATAATTTTTTCATTTTAGTGTACGTTCATACTGCCAATGTCAAACACATAATAGTCTGTGGTCAAACAGTCGCACAGAGTAGAGATTGTCGCCAAAGAATTTTAAAATGTTGCCAACAAATAATTACTGACAGATTGACTGAATGAGCTGTGAATTTTGTGTGATTTCAAATGTTCCTTTTTCAATAGTCTGTGGAGTGTATGTCAAGGCAATAAAGCGTTTATTTTATATTTTGTATATTAGATATCTGTGTTTTATATATTAATGTGCAGTTGAAAGTGAGATACAGCTTGCTTAATATACACCTGTTGCAAAAGGAAAATTTTGTAGCAGCAATTTGAATTGACTTACTCTCGCCTAATTATTATTGGTGGTTTCAAAAAAGTGAGTACATTTTATTATTTTTAAATTAAACCCTGTCTAATCTTAAGTTTCAGTAATTTCATTACATGTTTTTTTTTTACATTCAGATATTCGCACCTACTTCCATTATGCCTCGACATAGAACATTGACGGGTCGGAGTGAGAGACAAAGAAGAAGGAATATATATTCGCGTGAAAGTCAAAATGATAATAGACCAAATGCAAATTTAAATAGTGTAAATAGTATAACATTGACGGGTCGGAGTGAGAGACAAAGAAGAAGGAATATATATTCGCGTGAAAGTCAAAATGATAATAGACCAAATGCAAATTTAAATAGTGTAAATAGTATACAAAATGATGAAATTATTTTGAGGGGTACATTTAAATGCGCACTGAATGTCATTCCAAGAAATTTTAATACTTTTGATTGTGGATTAATGCATTTACAATGCAGGTTTTGCAATGCAAAACATTTCGAATCTGAGGTCACTTTAGGTGAAAGGACTGCATTCACTTCATGTTGTCATAAGGGTAAAGCAATATTACCGGCCTTAAGTCAAAATGAATATTTTAAATCATTGTATGATGGACTTACTTCAAATGAACCTTCAATAAAAAGAAAGTCAACAAATTATTTTGAAAACATTCATAAATACAATTCATCATTTGCTATGGTTAGCTCAGAAGCTAAAATTTCGGATACAGTTACGCGTGGAGTGTATCATTTTAAAATACATGATGTTTTTTATCACAGATCAGGTCCAATGACTGCTGCATATTGTCGCTCACCATGTTATGCGCAATTATATTTTTATGATGTTGACACTGCTGTCAATTATAGATTACGTGAACACTATAATCAAACATGCAATAACAATATAGTGCGCGAAATCTCTCTTGAATTGGAACGCATTAATCCTTTCGTTCGGTCATTCATTGCAATGAAAGATCATTGTCAGAGAGTTGAAAATCAAAATAAAGAAATTTGTATGCTCATTAAAGTAAATCGTGATTTAGATCTACGCCGTTATAATGATGCAGTTCAAACTGATGTAGCAGTAATATTTAGTACAGTTGATGGTGAGCCACCCTTTGAACGAAATATGGTTTCGTTTTCAAAAGTTAATGGTACCATTAAAAATATCTCTGTTTTGGATTCATCATTGGACCCTTTAGCGTATCCATTACTTTTTCCAAATGGTGATACTGGGTGGCATATCAATATTTCTCATAATGTACCAACTACATCTAATTCAAGAGCGCCCAGAAATAAATTAACCCTGCTTCAGTATGCAGCCTATCGACTTGCAATTAGAGAAGATTTTAGCATGTTGCACCATTCACAAAAATTATTTCTGCAGTGGATAGTTGATATGTATGTGAGAATAGAGGGCACAAGGTTGCATTTCATTCGACAAAATCAAACAAGTCTTAGGTCTGAAGTTTACAACAATTTAACAGATTATTTAGAATTGAACCCCAATGCCAATAATGTTGGCTGTAGAGTAATTTTACCATCTTCATTCAATGGATCTGCAAGAAATATGTATCAGAATTATTTAGATGCAATGTCAATTGTACAACATTTTGGAAAGCCTTCTTTGTTTATTACAATGACTTGCAATCCAAGTTGGCCTGAAATAGTTAGCAATATTGGTGTAGGTGAGTCAGCTAATTTTCGACCTGATATTGTTGTGCGTGTATTCAAGTCCAAACTGAAAGCATTAATTGAGGGCCTTACACTAAAAAAAATCTTCGGTAAAGTTGAAGCACTCATTTATACAATTGAGTTTCAAAAGAGAGGATTGCCTCATGCTCACATTTTACTCTCTTTAAATGAGCAAGATAAAATTGTTAATGCTACCGATATTGATAAAGTTGTATCTGCGGAGATTCCTAACATTCAAACACATCCTACATTACATGAATATGTTGTAAAACACATGATGCATGGTCCATGCGATGTACTTAATCCAAATTCTGTACGTATGAGAGATGGAAAATGCACAAAAGATTATCCAAAACGATTTAATGAATTTACATGTGAATCATTAAATGGATATCCATTATACAGAAGGCGTGATAATGGTATTAATGCTGAAGTTCGCGGTAGTTGCCTCGACAATCGTTATGTTGTACCATACAATCCGTATTTACTTGCCAAATTTAATTGCCATATAAATGTTGAAGTATGCACTACAGTTAAAAGTGTTAAATACATTTATAAATACATGTATAAAGGCTATGACAGTGCATCTGTTGAATTAGGTTCAGAGAGAAATGAACCAGGTCAAGAAATAAAAATTGATGAAGTTAAAAATTTTTTAAATGGCCGTTATGTCGGATCAACTGAAGCTGTATGGCGCATCTATGAATTACCAATGCATTTTCAATCACATGTCATCGTTACACTTGACATTCATTTACCGCGTAGACAGAATGTTTACTTTCAAGAAGGGCAAGAACGTCAAGCAATTGAAAATGCAAGACAAACAAAATTATTAGCATTTTTTGAATTGAATCAATCAGATCCATCAGCGCATGAATATAAGATTTCATAACATATATAAAACTTTCACTTTTGAACTTACTATTCGTTGTCACTTTCCCAAACGTTTCAAGGTGATGTACTTCTTCTTCAGTGGGAGTATACTGAATGTCGATTACAGAATAACCGTTACGGAAATATCCGTTATTCTGTAATCGACATTCAGTATACTCCCACTGAAGAAGAGGTACATCACCTTGAAACGTTTGGGAAAGTGACAACGAATAGTAAGTTCAAAAGTGAAAGTTTTATATATATTATTAAATTAATAAGTGAATGAAGAGGATGAATCAACAAGATAATGAATATAAGTATATTGAAATCCTTTGCATTATGTGTGGGAAGATTCCCAAAAAAAATGGAAGAAGAGAAGGCGTGGAGGTGATAAAATCATTACACGCATATATATAGTATCACCAAAAGACATCGAACTTTTCCATTTACGATTGCTTTTATTACATGTCTGTGGTCCAAAATCATTTGAGGATGTTAGAACATACAATGGAATTATACACACTTCTTTTGTTGAAGCGTGCCATGCTCGTGGCATTGCTTCAAATGATAATGAATGGCACGAATGTTTAAATGAAGCAAAAGAATTACATTCACCAAAACAAATGCGAAATTTATTTGGTTACATTTGTGCATTAAATGTGCCAGCCAATGCATTGGCGTTATGGAATGAATTTAAAGTATATCTTAGTGTAGATTTTTTGAGAGATTACAACGAAGAAGTGTCCTTTAACACAGCTCTATTAGAAATTGAAGATATTTACTTACTTCTTACTTCTTCCTACAGGCGTCCAGCTTCAACTGTAGCCGATAGCCCGATGTCCATGGTAGATCATAGAAGCGATAGCCCAGTACTTCTTATTGCTCATGATTTCTTGCCATCCCGACACTTGCATCCTTAAGATATCCCTTGCGGCAATCGGGTAATGACATTGTATAAGTATATGTTCAAGGTTCTCCTCTCCGTCTTCACACAATAAGCATTGTGGCGTATCCATGAGATTGAACGTAAAGAGATATTCTTGGGTAACGATATGGCCGGTACGTGCCCTCGCAGCAAAAGCAGCTATAGGACGCGCTACTCCCTTGTAGATGTCTTCCTTGGCCAGCACAGGTTGTATTTGGTATAAGCTGCGACCTGTGGTTGCTGATTTCCAACTGTCCTCCCAAGAGCTCCTGAAGTGTCGGTCACCCGAGCTTCTGCACTGCAGCAGGGAGAACTTCTTTAGGTTAGTTGGATACATTGTGCACGCTTCCCTCGCGATCCCATCTGCTATTTCATTTCCGGGGACTCCACAGTGGGATGGAACCCATTGAAGGGTGATCATTTTTCCTTCATTGTGTAGCTGGAGGAATAGTTTCCTTATTTCATTAATACGAAAGAAGTACGCACTCGTGCCAGATTTTGATAGTGCTTCTAATGATGATTTGGAGTCAGTCAAGATACAGATGAGCTTTTGCTCAATGGAAAGACAGCAGGTTAATGCCGCGTTTATAGCCAATAATTCGGCGTCCATACTGGACTGTGCATTAGCTGGAATATAGTACCGTTCGCCATTACTCTGGTTGAAATACCCTGCACCTGACTTCTCGCTTTCGATGTCCACCGATCCATCTGTGAAGATCTTCATATGATTTTTATACTGCTCGTCAATCATCTCTAGTGTTTCTGCTCTAAGTATATCTGGATGACTCATTTTGCCGAATTTGTGTGGAAGATCCACGATCACTTTTATTCCCGGCCAGCTACGTGGCGGTTCATCGTACACAGGTGGAATTTGCTCCGGCACATTATACGATAACGTTGTCGACAGTATGTTCGTTTGATAGTTGAACGAATTTTTAATGCTTATCTGATTGGCACACAAGTTGTATAATGGGTGAGTTATTGGTAATGTATTGACTTTCAAATGTTTTGTCCACATTTGTCTTCTAATGTACATTTCGATCGGCTCAACACCTAAGTCAACTTGCATAGCAGCTATCGTGGTGGTTTTTGTACAACCCAGGCAAAGACGTAGTGCCGCTGATTGAATCGCCTGAATTTTGTTTATGTGGGTTTTTGCAGCTGAACCCCAAACTTCACAACAGTAAACAGCCTTCGACCTCATGAATGCAAGATAAAACATTTTCAGCGTTGAAGTGTCAGCGCCCCAGTTGCGACTGGCTACCGCTTTCAATGCGTTCAATCTTGGGGTACATGCCTTTATTACATATTCCACGTGTGCTGACCACCGAAGTTTTAGATCAAGAACCAACCCCAACAGTTTTGGATTTCTGTTATGCTGAAGTATTTCGTCTTGAAGGGTAAGGAGAGGCACATAGTTTGCGAGCTTATTACGTCTGGTGAAAAATGCGCATTCAGTTTTCTGGGTTGAAATCTTTAAAGACCATTTTTGACACCACCTGCTTATAACATTGAGGGCTAGCTGAATGGATTCCGTTGCTTTCTCGTGGTTGGTATCCGTCGCCCAAATGGTTTTATCATCCGCAAAAGTAACACTGTGTACATCAGGTGGAAGTTCATTTGAGATATCTCGTAAGGCAATGTTGAAAAGCGATGGACAGATTATTCCGCCCTGTGGTATTCCATTCTCTGTTCTGTGGCTCAAAGAGTTTGTGTCATTTACTACAGTTTCTATTTGGCGATTTTCAAGAAATTTTACTATGAACTGCAATAATCTTCCCCTAATCCCAATTTTCATACATTGTAGGGTGACTGTGGCATGTGGTATTTTGTCGAACGCGGCTTCAAAGTCAATCATGACCGCAACCGTGGACTTCTTGCATTCAAAGCCTTCGTAAACTTTATTTGTGAAGTATAGCAGGGCGTCCGTGGTACTTCGTTGAGGCCGAAATCCAAACTGATATTTGTCCAAAAGGTTTTGAGACTCCAACCTCCAAGTCAACCTTTTGTTGACTAGGCACTCCATTAATTTCCCAAAACAAGAAGTTAATGAGATGGGTCTGTAGGAGGCCAATTTCGATTCGTCCTTTCCAGGTTTTAATAAGGGAATAACACTGGCCGTTTTCCATTTTTGAGGGATTTCGCCTGTCTTCCAGATATCGTTAAATAGGTCCAAGATCTTCGTCAACATTTTGGGGGAACAGTTACTCAACATTTCGTTGTGGATGTTGTCCGAACCTGGAGCTGGGCGTTTAAGCTTTCCCACACAATCTGTTAGCTCCGCCAGTGTGAAAGGGACGTCATCGGGGTCCGCGCACCTATAGAGATGTTCCATTCGGCAAGACAGGAATTGCTCATCTCGGCTTAACTGTTTTGGCCATGAAATCTTGCGACCCGACCTATCCGAGAGGAATTTGCTGAAGGCTTCCGCTTTTAAGTCATCGTCCAGGAGGAGATTCCCGTTTGGTTGACTAATTGCATTTATCCTTTTTGAGGATTCTCCATTTGTTGCTCTGAACTTTTTCCATACTGTACTTGAAGGGGTGTTTGTGTTCATGGAGCTGACGAACTCCCTCCACGACCCTCGCTTAGCCTCAAGAATAGCTTTGCGGAGCATGGCATTGCATTTGTTGAACTGACTTCGGTTTACAGCTATTCTTGTTTTCTTCCATTTTTTCCGGGCGTTATTACGCGCTCTTCTCAGCTCCTGAAGCTCGTTGTTCCACCAGCTATTCATGTACTTGTGCTTGGCTTTTCCTGACTGTTTTGGGATACTTTTGTCGGCTGTGTTAATGATAATTGTTTCTATTTCCTCCAACGTAGCTATGTCTTGAGTTGGAATTTTTGTTGTTTCATCTTTGAAGGAATCCCAGTCCGCTTTCTTCATTTTATACCTGCTGTGTACTGTGGTGTTATTCCTTATCTGAGTGTTTCCCGCATCGAGTTCCAGGAAGACCGGGAAGTGGTCGCTACCAAGATCTTGTCCCACATGCCAGCCTACAACCTTCCCCCACATACCTGGAGTGACCATCGATAAATCCAGGGTACTGAGTGTACCTGTTGAGGCTGATTGGAACGTGGCTGTGTGATTTTTATTCAATAGAATTTGGTTGCTTCCTAACAGCCATTCATAGAGGATCTTTCCATTTCGATTTGATGAGCCACTGTTCCAAGTGTGATGTTTGCTGTTGAAGTCACCGACAATTACTGTTTTCTCTTCCGTCGGTAGCAACGTCAGTAGGTCTTCTTTCCGTAGTCCTTGCCCAGGTACATACACATTGTAGAGTGTAAAAGCCTCATTATTGCTAATTCTAATCCTCAGTTTTGCAACTTCCATTTTGGGGGTTACATCACCCTCAATACGCTCTACAGTCAGTGATTCATGGATTAGCGTCACTAAGCCTCCACCACTACGGTTTTCTCTCGATGCGTGATACATTTTGAAGCCACTAAATTTCGGGTGATAAGTTTCGATTTGTGGTAATGAAGCTTCTTGTATACACGCAATTTTCACTCTTTTCTCTTCCAAGATTTTTCTCAGCTCATCAGATTTATTTCGGAGCGACCTTGCATTCCAGTGCATGATAATAATACCATTCACCGTTTGTGATGTCATGTTGTTATTCCTCTTTAATTTCAGTTTCCTTTCTCTAAATGTTGTACCCAAAGATACATGCCCATTTTCATGTTTAGCTTTCATTTTAATTTCGCACATTAAAGTGTTTGCGAATGTTCTTGTCGGGCACCAAATTTCGTATCTTTTGAAAGCCCCCACACCTCTCTCTCTCATTATGAGAGCTTTGTCAATTCTGTATTTCAGCCGCATTGCTCTAATGCTTTGTCCTTTTAAATTCCATAATAAAACCTTAAGTCGGTCAGGATGTTCTCGTCTCACCAATGGTGAGACACGTCGAGAATCCTGAAAAGGACTGTTTGAGAGGCTCGTTTTGTTATTCGCTTCGTTCATGGGACTTTCACAAGGAAAGCTAATGCTGGTGTTCAGTTCACTGTAAACAGCTATCCAGGGGCAGGACGAGGACCAACCAACTCACCCCCGAAGATATTTTGAATGTTCATAATTTGTCATGTCAAGAACTTGGGTTACCAGTTCCCACGTATTCGCAGAGAACAGACGAAGCAAATGCTATTGATCCAATAGAACAAGAGTTTCTGTTTTGTGAGCATTATGAAACTGCAAATATTGAACAGCGTAATCTAATTGATCGTGTGATTCGTGAAGTTTTCCACCATGATACTGGATCTAATGTTTTTTGTTTAACCACTCATGCAGGTTGTGGAAAAACATTCACACAAACAGCAATCATTCACAAATTAAATTCGCTTAATCTTAGTTGCATTGCAACAGCGTTCAGTGGCATAGCTTCAACTCTATTACTTGGAGGTAGAACTTTACACAATGTGTTTAAATTGCCTATACCCATTTTGGAAAATTCTGTAGCGAATATTACCGCAAATAGTAGCTATGGACGTTACATAAATTCATCATCATTGATAATTATTGAAGACATTTCTATGTGCCCACTGCAAGTGTTGAAAATCATAGATAGATTATTGCAGGATCTATGCGATGAAAATGATAAACATACACCATTTGGAGTGAAAACGATACTTCTGTGCGGTGATTTTCGGCAAATCTTACCAGTTGTCCCACATGGATCACGTGCAACTTTAATTGAAAATTGTGTCACGAGTTGGCATAAACTTGTTTATTTTCATAAAGTAACGTTTACTCAAAATATGAGAGCCTTACCAAGTGAAATAGAATTTGTCGAATTCTTGAAAAAAATTGGTAATGATGAAGCCCCACAATTCCCTCAGTTTGGTGAAAATATTATTGAAATACCTCAGCAATTAATAGGAGATGAAAATAATATTATTAATGAGGTGTATGGAAATATTTCCGAAAACATACTCTCAGATAACGTATTGAAGTCAGTTATTTTAGCACCCAAAAATGATGATTGTACTTTTATTAATACTGATATACTTAATCGAATACCAGGTGAACACAAAACATATCATAGCTACGATAAAATAATTTGTGATGATGACAATGAAATCAATAACTATCCAGTAGAGTTTTTGAATTCTTTGACTATTAGTGGTTTTCCACCACATAAGTTAGTATTGAAAGTTAATTGCATCGTTTTACTGATCAGAAACTTAAATACAAAGGAAGCATTGGTCAATGGAACAAGAATGAGCATCAAGTGTATGCATCGTAATGCTATTGATTGCGAAGTTTTAACTGGAACCGCACACAATAAGAGAATTTTGATTCCACGTATAAATTTAACATATTCCGGTACTGTTTTACCATTCAACTTTCAAATAACTCAATTTCCAATTATACCTGCATCTGCGATGACAATAAATAAGTCTCAAGGACAAACATTAGAAAAAATTGGAATTTTATTGAGGCAGCCAGTTTTTACACATGGTCAATTGTACGTCGCAGCAAGTAGAGTTCGATCGTTCGATGGTTTGAGATTTTATATTTCCGAATATAATGGCCAAGGGCATTTAGCAAATGATGAAAGAGTTTTTACAAAAAACATCGTTTACACAGAAGTTCTGAATCATTAAATTCACTTTCAAACTATTTTAAGTTCAATGGACAACATTTATTTTTTTAACCGCCCGGTTTTTTGATTTAATGAAAAATATATGAAAAAATACGAGGCACGTATTTTTTATTTCATTTTTTATTTTGTATTAATTTTTTATTTTGTATTAATTTTTTATTTAAATTTTATATAATTCGAAAAAGATAGGCAAAATAACTGTGTAGCCTTGGCGAAACCTGGTCAGTATGGCAATAAAAAAACCCAAGGAAATGTCAAAAAACGCGTTATTGCTTTTTAAATATGGCTTAGCCAAGCTAAACCTCATTTTTCCTATCTTTCATATTTTTCAAATAACTCGAAAATTAATGCATAGAAAAAAAAATTAAAAATTATATAAGCTTTGTAGCAGATAATCTTCAAACTGTTTTCAAATTTTGTACCTTACCAAAAATGAAATGTAATCCACTGGAATTGAAAACAATGTATCTTATACTTCTATGAATGTCAAGTCTCATTTTTATTAGCGTTTGTTTGATTCAATAATACATGAAAAAATTAAAACTGACAATGAATTATATCAAAAAATAAATACGAATACAAGCTGTAATTGTGTTTTTTTTCAACTGTTACTAACATTAAATTTTAAATTTCATAGGTATTTCAGGGAATTAAGGCAAACAACACACGCTAATGACGTATTTGTACACGCTCGCAGCTGACATAATAGAACAAAATTCAAAAAAATTATATTCAATGATTATAGAGGTATACTCTTTGACAAAAGAACCTCAATAACGTTCAAACTTAAAAATTTAATGAATTACGGTCGAATTTCGACCACTGGGCGACCACTAGTATTTATTAATGGCCTTTTAAGTAGAGTATAATTTACTTAACCTTTTTATGGCTCTTGACCTAGGCTATAGTACAAATTTTTATAATATATTCTCTAGTTCAGACTTGGTTTTGCCCCATATAGTCCAAATTACAGAGGTTTTACTGCATGGGCAGTTGTTTGGTGCAGGCCTTAAAGTACGCTGTCATCAGGTCAGGATAAAAGGGTCTTTCAATATGAATGGGAGTTAGAAACAGGAAAACCATGAATATACAAATAACTGTGTGTCTTCATTTCCATAATATCAACACTGTGACAAAACTATAAAGTTTTTGAAAAATAACTTTGAGCATCATAAAAGTAAAGAGACTGGTCAAAAAATCTAGTTAAACTATCAGGATAATTTTCTTTGAAGAGGCAGAGAAACAGTGGATTTTTCAAGGAGCCAGTTAATCATAAAAATTGGATTCATCCTTTTTATACACAAAGGGAATTGACCATTTCGCTATATAATATAGGTGACATATAAATACAACAGCAAGTGGTTTTTAGTACTATTGTATGTCAAATATATCAAAGCCACTGATCTACATAATTAAATTCAAAAACAACAAACAATTTTTTGTTTAAATGAAATAAACTACTGCACGGCTCCATTAACACAAAATCCGGAGAGGGGAAGCGTAGCAGCACTGGCACTGCCAGTTGCGCGGGGTTTCAGTAAGTTCCCCTACGCTGCTTGACGTTTGTACAGTCAAAGTAAAACTCATACGCGACTAGAAAATTTAACGTCCAAAAATTAAAGTTAGAGCATTATAATACTTAAATTATACGCCTATGGTGTCAAAATTGTTATTCTACACCGTTTCAAAAATTATTAAATTACTTTGACCATAAACATAAACAATATGAGCAATAAACTCCATACTTTCAAGTTGTAAAACATAACTAGTCATGTCTCCATTGTTGATCAACATAAATGGATTATTGTTACTTCAGTTTGGAGCTTTAACATGTCACTAAGGCTATTCAATGTTTAATTTTTGTTGTACTCTTCATACATGTATAAAGTTATGTTACTTTTGCTCATGATTTTTTCGAATTACAACATGAAACGTTAGCTGGTATAGAAAGGTTTTGCTATTACAAATAGTAGTTCTATAAACGAGTGAAATTATGAGGAGCAAGTGAATTTAATTTCTGTTCAATTAGCAAGTTTCTAACGTGATATTGTGTATACCACGTTATAAACAAGATATCACGTTATAAACAGCCTTGGGAAAGCTCATTATAATTGTTAACTGATCAAAGTTAAAGTTACTGTCCAAACAAACTAACTAAGTTAAGTTATAGTTAATAGTTACAAAAACTAACTGATTAAAGTTAAAATAAAATTAACTAACTAAAAGTTAAACCATTTTTGGTTTGCTTTTTTTTTTGTTTTATTTTTATTAAGTACTTTGACGTTTGAAATAATTATAATCGGATTAAAATATGTAATTAATGAGTTTATAGAGAACTCTAATTATTCTTTAAAGTTATCACTGTATTATTCAATTTAGTATTTAATTTACAAATACGTGTTCTATAGTCGGAAACAGTGAATTACCTAGTTCTGATACTTCAGCACGTTACGAACAACAAAATCTTATATATTTTTTATTAACATATTTGTAGGCAACTTAAAACGCAATATAGACAAATAATAAGGCTTCATGAAATTGGCTCTCTCATTACAGACGCTGACGTGTCTTTCCAGGAGTGCTCAGTTTTCTATCAGTCGATTTTGACACTTTTACCTGTTCCCGTATCTTACAAATTGTGGTTTCTGACTTTCCTGTTGCAGCTACTGCTCGCTTTGTCGCGTTGTTTATTTGGTACTTATAACAACCACTGTTCTTTTCTTCATCAAAAAATTCAATAACTCGCCCAACTATTTGGCGTGCTTGGCTACGAATTGTAGGCCTTTCTTTATTACTTGTCATCTTTCAATTCTACAGTTAATGAATTTTAATTTCGGAGTTCATTATAAACTATTATTTAACTCTTGTATTGTCACGTTCTACACTGTTCTAAATTTTATATGTCGAGTGTGGTGTTAAAAGTCTCGAAATTACACTGTATAAAAAGTTCAAGTTTAAATACTTCCATCGGGTATACACGCCCAAATATTAATTACAGGCCTAACGCAAATCAACGCTCACAATACTCGTAGTTAATAAACATACATTCAAGTCACAAATTCTGTAACACGTACACGCACAAATATTAATTATACCGCAGATCAACGCTGCGATTAATTCAAATGACAAACTCTGTAACACGAACACGCACAAATATTAGCCTAGTACTTGTAACGCAAATCGACGCTCACGATATTCATAGATGGAAAACATACATTCAAATGACAGACTTTTGAGTATGACTGTAAACTGCTTGGTGGGGAGAGACGCGCTTGCGTGTTTGTCTTTGAACTCCCTTAGTTCACATTTTTTCTGCATGTTTTGTTGATGTTGTCAGGTATTAGGTATAACCAACAAAAGTTGAAAGTGCTGGACCAGTGTAACCAAACAACAAAAAATTAAAATGTTAATCAGGTAGTGTCATCTTTCATAGTATTAACAGGTCAAGATGTAATGCCATAGTTGTTCTATTGAGTTTCTGCTGTCATGCTCACCAGACTTTTTGGCCACAAATTCAGAAGAGATAAAATTCAGTGGCATTTACTTTTGTTCCTTGGCTGATGTATGATGTATGACGTATGATGAGTATTATAACTAACTCAATAATTAAATTACAATGTAACTAATTAAATTAATTAGTTACCACAGTACTGTGGGCCTGTACATGAACACCCGACGTTCAGAATTTTTATACCACTGATGATGGCAGCCATTGGAGCTGCGGAAACGTTTGGTTTTGTAATAAGCCATGGACCACGGCCAAACAGCCCGGATAACATGAATCATACATCTGACACCGGCCGTGAAAGCCTGAGGAATATTTTAATTAAATTAATAGATCATAAAATATGAAACTGCAAGAACTGACAAAAAAATAATGACTCAACCCAATACTAAAATATCGGTATGGAGAACCATACATGACTTCCAAAATGAAATATTTCCATAAAAACTACTTCTTTCCACTTATTGCTTCAGCCTTAACCACAGTACTGTGGTCACTAACGTATAACACCACTCGATTTTCACTGATGATGGCAGTCGACGGCAC
This sequence comes from Magicicada septendecula, assembly GCA_034769895.1. Classification (NCBI taxonomy): domain Eukaryota; kingdom Metazoa; phylum Arthropoda; class Insecta; order Hemiptera; family Cicadidae; genus Magicicada; species Magicicada septendecula. Next base: position 938,256,249 of record CM068367.1, on the reverse strand, counting down.
TGCGGCAACGTCTGTTTTGCAGAAAACACTGGACTACGGCCAAACAGCCGGGAAGAAATTTTAACAACAAACTACTACTTTGTTGCCGATAACGTAGTACACATATAAAAATTATCCCCTCCCCCTTCAACTATAATTTTCATTTATACAAAATTACCCCCACCCCGTTCAACTAGCCTCTTCATTTATAGATATTTCATCTATGTTTCTACAGTGGATTATTAAGATCTTCTTATAAGGTTACTTTAGTTATCAAAATTAAGTACTTTACTCTTGTTACAAAAAAAAGTTTCTGCTAAAATGCCCTTTCCCCGTAACCGATCTTCACCAAAATCAATAGGCCTTGAGTCCTCTACAACTCAGGCACATAATATGTAAAAAATTATTTGATTCTGTTTGAATTTACGTCAGTTATCGTTCGTCGTGAAAACATTTCTCTTGTTACAACATAAAATGTTGCAGGTAAACTACCCCTTTCCTTTAACCGATCTTCACAAAAATCAACAGGCCTTCAGGTCTTTTACAATTGAGGAAAGTATGCAAAACAATATTTGATTCTGTTTGAATGTGTGGCAGTTATCGTTCGTCATAGAAAAAATTAGCGTTGTTAAAACATAAAATGTTGCAGGTAAACTACCCATTTCCCTTAACCGATCTTCACCAAACTCAACAGGCATTGGGTTCTCTACAGCTCAGGAATTTGCGGCTGTTATCGTTTGCCATAGAAAATACCCTTGTTAAAACATGAAACGTTGCAGGTAAACTACCCCTTTCCCTTAACCGATCTTCACCAAAAACAATAGGACTTGAGAACTCTACAAACAAGGGCTGTATGCACAAATTTATTTGATTCTGTTTGAATTTGCGGCTGTTATCGTTTGCCATAGAAAATACCCTTGTTAAAACAAAAAACGTTGCAGGTAAACTACCCCTTTCCCTTAACCGATCTCCACCAAAAACAATAGGTCTTGAGAACTCTACTATTCAGAGTTGCATGCAAACAATCATTTGATTCTGTTTGAATTTGCGGCTGTTATCGTTTGCCATAGAAAATACCCTTGTTAAAACATAAAACGTTGCAGGTAAACTACCCCTTTCCCTTAACCGATCTTCACCAAAAACAATAAGTCTTGAGTACTCTACAAATCAGGGCTGTATGCAAAAAATTATTTGATTCTGTTTGAATTTGCGGCTGTTATCGTTTGCCATAGAAAAAAAATCTACAGACACAAGACACACACACACACACACATTTCAAAAATATCGGTATGGAGAACCATACATGACTTCCATATTCTAAGATTTATATTTAAAATCATTTTCAGCCAAACAGCCAGGCTGTGTCTTACCTGCCTTTTTATTGCTGTATTAAATGAAAAATATTATATTACATTAAAATGAAAAAATTATAATTTTATTGCCTGGCAACAAAATTATTTTATTTTTAACAATTACAATTGTTTCAAAAAGTTTAAATAAATTTTCAAGTACTTTACTCTTGTTAAAACGTAAAAGGTTGCAGGTAAACTACCCCTTCCCCTTAACCTATCTTCACCAAAATCGAAAGTCATTGAGACCTCTACAATTCAGGGACGTATGCAAAAAATTATTTGATTCTGTTTGAATTTGCGGCTGTTATCGTTTGCCATAGAAAATACGCTTGATAAAAAAACGTTGCAGGTAAACTACCCCTCCCCCTTAACCGATCTTCATCAAAAACAATAGGTCTTGAGTACTCTACAAATCACGGCTGTATGCAAAAAATTATTTGATTCTGTTTGAATTTCCGGCTGTTATCGTTTGCCATAGGAAATACCCTTGTTAAAACATAAAACGTTACAGGTAAACTACCCCTTTCCCTTAACCGATCTTCACCAAAAACAATAGGTCTTGAGAACTCTACAATTCAGGGCTGTATGCGAAACATTATTTGATTCTGTTTGAATTTGCGGCTGTTATAGTTTGCCAAAAAAAAAATTTCCCTTGATAAAAAAAAACCATTGCAGGTAAACTACCCCTTTCCCTCAACCGATCTTCACCAAAAACAATAGGTCGCGAGTACTCTACAAATCAGGGCTGTATGCAAAAAATTATTTGATTCTGTTTGAATTTGCGGCGGTTATCGTTTGCCATAGAAAAAAAATCTACAGACAGACACACACACAGACAGACAGACACACACATAGACACTTTTCGGAAAACGACTTTTTTTCATGTTTTGAGTGTAGTAGAATCAGAATCTGCAACAATCTCGAACACGATTTTTTTTGCCATCACCATACTTCCAATCCTTAAGGAATATGGAAGTAAAATGACTTTTTGCATGTTTTGAGGGTAGTACAATCAGAATCTTCAATAATCTCGAACACAATTTTTTTTGCCATCACCATACTTCCATTTCCTTATGGAACATGAAGTAAATATCGCTATGGAGAACCATATATGACTTCCATGTTCTAAAATTTATATTTTAAATAATTTTCAAAATGAAATATTTCCATAGAAACTACTTCTTTCTACTTACTGCTTCAGCCTTAACCACAGTACTGTGGTCAATAACGTATAGTATACCACCTCACGTTATCGCACTCGATTTTCACTGGTGATGGAAGTCGATGGCACTGCCGAAACGACTGGTTTTGCAGAAAACTTTGTTTGGTTCCAAACAGGACGGGAAGGAATTTTAACAACAAACTACTTCTTTGTTGCCGATAACGCAGTACATATATAAAAAATTATCCCCTCCCCCTACAACTATAATTTTCATTTATAGAAAATTACCCTCACACCGTTCAACTAGCCACTTCATTTATAGATATTTCATCTACGTTTCTACAGTGGATTATTAAGACCTTCTTATCAGGATACTTTATTTATCAAAATTAAGTACTTTACCCTTGTTACAAAAAAAAAAAAAGTTTCAGGTAAACTACTACCCTTTCCCCGTAACCGATCATCACCAATATCAATAGGCCTTGAGTCCTCTACAACTCAAGCAAATATGTAACAAATTATTTGATTCTGTTTGAATTTACGGCAGTTATCGTTCATGAAAAACGTTCTCTTGTTACAACATAAAATGTTGCAGGTAAACTACCCCTTTCCCTTACACGATATCCAACAAAATCAACAGGCCTTCAGTCTTTTACAATTGAGGAAAGTATGCAAAACAATATTTGATTCTGTTTGAATTTGCGGCAGTTATCGTTCGTCATAGAAACAATTACTCTTGTTAAAACATAAAATGTGGCAGGTAAACTACCCCTTTCCCTTAACCGATCTTCACAAAAATCCACAGGCCTTCAATCTTTTACAATTGAGGAAAGTATGCAAAACAATATTTGATTCTGTTTTAATGTGCGGCAGTTATCGTTCATCATAGAAAATAAACTACCCCTTTCCCTTAACCGATCTTCACCAAAAACGACAGGTCTTGGGTACTCTACAATTCAGGCCTGTATGCAAACAATTAGTTGATTCTCTTTGAATTTACGGCAGTTATCGTTCGTCATAGAAAACATACCCTTGTTAAAACATAAAACATTGCAGGTAAACTACCCCTTTTCCTTAACCGATCTTCAACAAAATCAACAGACCTTGAGTTCTGTATAATTCAAAAAGGTATGCAGAAGAGTAGTTGATTCTGTTTTAATGTACGGCAGTTATGGTTCGTCATAAAAAAAATTACCCTTGATAAAACATAAAATGTTGCTGGTAAACAACCCTATTCCCTTAACCGATCTTCACCAAAACCAACAGGTCTTGAGAACTCTACATTTCAGGGCTGTATGCAAAATATTATATGATTCTGTTTGAATTTTCGGCTGTTATCATTTGCCATATAAAATACCCTTGGTAAAAAAAAAAAACGTGTTGGGTAAACTACCCCTTTCCCTGAACTGATCTTCACCAAAAACAATAGGTCTTTAGTACTCAACAAAACAGGGCTGTATGCAAAAACGTATTTGATTCTGTTTGAATTTGCAGCTCTTATCGTTTGCCATAGAAAATACCCTTTTAAAACATAAAACGTTGCAGGTAAACTACCCCATTCCCTTTACCGATCTTCACAAAACACCAATACGTATTGAGAACTCTACAATACAGGGCTGTATGCAAAACATCATTTGATTCTGTTTGAATTTGCGGCTGTTATCGTTTACCATAGAAAAAATTACCCTTGGTAAAAAACCGTTTGCTGGTAAACTACCCCTTTTCCTTAACCGATCTTCACCAAAAACGATAGGTCTTGAGAACTCTACATTTCAGGGCTGTATGCAAAATATTATATGATTCTGTTTGAATTTGCGGCTGTTATCGTTTGCCATATAAAATACCCTTGATAAAACAAAAAACGTGTCAGGTAAACTACCCCTTTCCCTTTACCGATCTTCACCAACACCACTAGGTATTGAGAACTCTACAATACAGGGCTGTATGCAAAACATCATTTGATTCTGTTTGAATTTGCGGCTGTTATCGTTTACCATAGAAAAAATTACCCTTGATAAAAAACCGTTGCTGGTAAACTACCCCTTTCCCTTAACCGATCTTCACCAAAAACAATAGGTCTTTAGTACTCAACAAAACAGGGCTGTATGCAAAAACGTATTTGAGTCTGTTTGAATTTGCGGCTCTTATCGTTTGCCATACAAAATGCCCATTTAAAACATAAAACGTTGCAGGTAAACTACCCCTTTCCCGTAACCGATCGTCACCAACACCAATAGGTATTGAGAACTCTACAATACAGGGCTGTATGCACAACATCATTTGATTCTGTTTGAATTTGCGGCTGTTATCGTTTACCATACAAAAATATCGGTATGGAGAACCATACATGACTTCCATATTCTAAGATTTATATTTAAAATCATTTTCAGCCAAACAGCCAGGCTGTGTCTTACCTGCCTTTTTATTGCTGTATTAAATGAAAAATATTATATTACATTAAAATGAAAAAATTATAATTTTATTGCCTGGCAACAAAATTATTTTATTTTTAACAATTACCATTGTTTCAAAAAGTTTAAATAAATTTTCAAGTACTTTACTCTTGTTAAAACGTAAAAGGTTGCAGGTAAACTACCCCTTCCCCTTAACCGATCTTCACCAAAATCGAAAGTCATTGAGACCTCTACAATTCAGGGACGTATGCAAAAAATTATTTCATTCTGTTTGAATTTGCGGCTGTTATCGTTTGCCATAGAAAATACGCTTGATAAAAAAAGTTGCAGGTAAACTACCCCTTCCCCGTAACCGATCTTCACCAAAAACAATAGGTCTTGAGTACTCTACAAATCAGGGCTGTATGCAAAACATTATTTGATTCTGTTTGAATTTGCAGCTGTTATCGTTTGCCATAGAAAATACCCTTGTTAAAAAAACGTTGCAGGTAAACTACCCCTTTCCCTCAACCGATCTTCACCAAAAACAATAGGTCTTGAGAACTCTACAATTTAGGGCTGTATGCAAATAATCTTTTGATTCTGTTTGAATTTGCGGCTGTTATCGTTTGCCATAGGAAATACCCTTGTTAAAACATAAAACGTTACAGGTAAACTACCCCTTTCCCTTAACCGATCTTCACCAAAATCAACAGATCTTGAGAACTCTACAATTCAGGGCTGTATGCGAAACATTATTTGATTCTGTTTGAATTTGCGGCTGTTATCGTTTGCCAAACAAACAAAATTACCCTTGTTAAAAAAAAACCGTTGCAGGTAAACTACCCCTTTCCCTCAACCGATCTTCACCAAAAACAATAGGTCGCGAGTACTCTGCAAATCAGGGCTGTATGCAAAAAATTATTTGATTCTGTTTGAATTTGCGGCAGTTACCGTTTGCCATAGAAAAAAAATCTACAGACACACAGACAGACAGACAGACAGACAGACAGACAGACAGACAGAAGACAGGCAGACAAACAGACAGACACACACACGGACACTTTTCGGAAAACGACTTTTTTTCATGTTTTGAGTGTAGTAGAATCCGAATCTGCAATAATCTCGAACACGATTTTTTTTGCCATCACCATACTTCCATTCCTTAAGGAATATGGAAGTAAAATTACCCTTGATAAAAAACCGTTACAGGTAAACTACCCCGTTCCCTTAACCGATCTTCACCAAAAACGACAGGTCTTGAGAACTCTACAATTTAGGGTTGTATGCAAATTTTATATGATTTTGTGTGAATTTGCGGCTGTTATCGTTTGCCATAAAAAATACCCTTGATAAAACAAAAAACGTGGCAGGTAAACTACCCCTTTCCCTTAAATGATCTTCACCAAAAACAATAGGTCTTTAGTACTCAAGAAATCAGAGCTGTATGCAAAAATGTATTTGATTCTGTTTGAATTTGCGACTCTTATCGTTTGCCATAGAAAATACCCTTAAAAACATAAAACGTTGCAGGTAAACTACCCCTTTCCCTTAACCGATCTTCACCAAAAACAAAAGGTCTTGAGAACTCTACAATTCAGGGCAGTATGCAAAACATTATTTGATTATGTTTGAATTTGCGGCTGTTATCGTTTGCCATAGGAAATACCCTTGTTAAAACATAAAACGTTACAGGTAAACTACCCCTTTCCCTTAACCGATCTTCACCAAAATCAACAGATCTTGAGAACTCTACAATTCAGGGCTGTATGCGAAACATTATTTGATTCTGTTTGAATTTGCGGCTGTTATCGTTTGCCAAACAAACAAAATTACCCTTGCTAAAAAAAAACCGTTGCAGGTAAACTACCCCTTTCTCTCAACCGATCTTCACCAAAAACAATAGGTCGCGAGTACTCTGCAAATCAGGGCTGTATGCAAAAAATTATTTGATTCTGTTTGAATTTGCGGCAGTTATCGTTTGCCATAGAAAAAAAATCTACAGACACACAGACAGACACACAGACAGACAGACAGACAGAAGACAGACAGACAGACAGACAGACAGACAGACAGACAGACAGACAGACACACACAGACACTTTTTGGAAAACGACTTTTTTTCATGTTTTGAGTGTAGTAGAATCAGAATCTGCAATAATCTCGAACACGATTTTTTTTGCCATCACCATACTTCCATTCCTTAAGGAATATGGAAGTAAAATTACCCTTGATAAAAAACCGTTACAGGTAAACTACCCCTTTCCCTTAACCGATCTTCACCAAAAACGACAGGTCTTGAGAACTCTACAATTTAGGGTTGTATGCCAGTGGCGGCTTGTGGCTTCGAGGATTGGTGAAGCAGAATCGGTGGAAGGTCCCCCCCCCCTCCATAAATTATGTGAATATGTTTCTTCCTGTTTTGGAATCATTAATAACATATGGAGACAAAAGTAAAGTATGTTAATAAAATTTACAATTATAGTAGTTAAAAATAGTAAGTACTTACAGGCTTGCATTTTATTTCTTGAACACAAGGTCAATTCTCCTCTCTTTCAAATACGCAAACTTGTCGATAATGTCGTCATAAAATGGTTGTACATTAATTAATTCGTTTAACAGTTCCTTTTCTATGGAAATTTTTGATAAGCTAGTAAGTCTGTCCTCTGTCATTGTATTGCGCAGGTATGATTTTATTCTTTTTAAACTAGAAAAACTTCGTTCTACGGAAACGCTAGTGGATGGAATAGTTACTATTAAACAAAACAGTTTGTAAGCTTCTTTAAAGATGTTCCTGTTGTCAGCTAAAAGTTCCATAAAATTTAGTGGTTCCATTTGTCTGTATTGCTTATCCTCATAAATAAGCTGTAATTCGTTTTTCAGTCTTTGGAAATCGGTAAACAGATTAGGGTAGCACACCTTTAAGTTACTTAATGCATCCGTGGGAAAGTTTTCAGAATACGTTACGAACTTTGAAGTATCCATTAATGTAACAAACTGAAGCTTTTCCATATCATTAAAACGTGTGGTTATTTGTACTGAAAGGTTATCTAAAATTTCATAATACAGAATTTTGTATTTTTCAAAAAGTTGATCACGTGTGAGTGTAATTCTTTTCTTCAACTCATGGTATTCAGTTGGAATTGTTGTTTTTGAAGCAGCTAAATCGAAAATTTTAATAAATGCATCATCAGTTCTTTTGCTATTTATGAGTGTTTGAGTATTTTTAACTTGCGAGATACAGAAATTAATGTCAAATGACTTCTTTTGTAGCACATTGAAGAAAACATCCGTGGCTCCAAAAATATCATTAAAAATGACAACCAAAAGCGTAAATTTAAAATTAAATTTATTTAAGAAGCCATCACTCTGCCTAATTGATGTTTGATCATAATTTGAATCGTTCACAATTTTAGTGAATACTTCTTTTAATGAATCCCATTCGTTGTATATAGTATTCACAATTTTTGAATTAGACTTCCATCGCGTAATAACGGAAGTAGGGATTCGTTTTCCAACGACTGTGTCTACTGCGTAAGTTCGCTTAGCAGAACTGTAGAAAAAAGAGGGTAAACCGTTAACAGTCGCAAAAAATATCCGACATTTCGAAATGCTGTTGCAGCTTTGTTGTAGCACTAAATTCAAACGATGCGCCATGCAATGAACAAAAACCGCTTGTGGCACTACTTCTTTGATTTTTGCCTGAAGACCATTTAATTCTCCTGACATAACGCTTGCACCATCAAAACACTGGGTAATAAGTTTTGATTTATAGTCAAATTTTTCGAGGGACCTTGACACAACGTGAAACAGTGCGTCGGCAGTCCGACTGGAACTAACATCATAAAATCCCAAAAATCTTTCCACCAGCTTTCCTCCGGGAATAACGTATCTAATTATGATGCTACATTGAGATTTGTGGACAATGTCTGTGGAATCATCCACTTGAATTGAAAAAAATGTACTATCTTTTATTTCCTTTGCGATGTGCTCATCAATATATTGTGAAATGCAGTCAATTATTTCATTCTGAATAGTCTTAGAATTGCCGGCAAAGACGGGTGAGATTTTTTTATAGTGTTCTTGAATATCTACAGAGCTTATCGAAACGAAGGTTTCTAGCAGTTCTTTAAAATTTCCGCGATTAATAGATGATAACTCTTCGTGGTGACCGCGAAATGCTAATTCTTGTTTACCCAAGTAAAGAACTGCACGAATAGGAAGATGCATGAAACGTCTGTTAAGCCGAACGTTGTCATTGAAGAGTTTAATATACAACCTAGAATTTTCCTTCAAAGCATCCTCGATAGTACTTAAATTTTCTTTAATTTTGATAAACTCAATGCACAACGCATGTGCTCAGAAGAACCTTCATGTTTGGAAACAGCACGAGTAACGTTACCAAAATCATCAAAGCCGTTCTTATTCCACGCACTTGATTTAACACTAATAATTAAGCAGGGCATACAAAAAAGTTTATTTAAATAATAACTGCCACACAACCACTCGAACGTTGAATACCAATTTTGTTTAAAGTTGCGATTGTACACCTTGTCCTTTATTTTTGCAACCTTATTTACTTTCAATATAGACATAGGTTTTTCACAGCTTAAAAAGTCTTTCTTATCATCATTATTCCATCTTGAAAATGGTGTTTCTAATAAAACACATACAGGATCATATGAAGGAAACATTCTGTAAAAACTTCACACACCACGAACAACGAACAAAACAAACGCGCTGGATAGGTAAAGCACTGCATGTACACCACTGAGAAACAGCCACCGAAACTGCTTCACGTGTGTGGGGGGGAACACTGAGTACGGAATACGTTGTCATGGCAACCGTGATAAACCGAGCATTGTTAGTTACGTATTAACTGATGCAGCATTCCAGGTACAGAAAGCTGCTTCTACGATCTCAGCGCTTTCCGCCACCAGTAGGCTTGTATGTGATCGCAGCGAAGTTCAGCTTCTGTAACCTATTTCCATCGCTTGTAAATGTTATTTTAATTATTATACAGACGAAATTTAATTTAAAAAAATACTTCTAAACATAAAATTTACTAAAAATTGAAAATAATTTTGTGTAAAAAGAAACACATTGAACCAGTTATTTTAGGTGAAGCAGCGCTTCACCTGCGTCACCTGGCGAGCCGCCACTGTTGTATGCAAATTTTATATGATTTTGTGTGAATTTGCGGCTGTTATCGTTTGCCATAAAAAATAACCTTGATAAAACAAAAAACGTGGCAGGTAAACTACCCCTTTCCCTTAAACGATCTTCACCAAAAACAATAGGTCTTTAGTACTCAAGAAATCAGGGCTGTATGCAAAAATGTATTTGATTCTGTTTGAATTTGCGGCTCTTATCGTTTGCCATAGGAAAAACCCTTGTTAAAACATAAAACGTTACTGGTAAACTACCCCTTTCCCTTAACCGATCTTCACCAAAATCAACAGATCTTGAGAACTCTACAATTCAGGGCTGTATGCGAAACATTATTTTATTCTGTTTGAATTTGCGGCTGTTATCGTTTGCCAAACAAACAAAATTACCCTTGCTAAAAAAGAACTGTTGCAGGTAAACTACCCCTTTCCCTCAACCGATCTTCACCAAAAACAATAGGTCACGAGTACACTGCAAATCAGGGCTGCATGCAAAAAATTATTTGATTCTGTTTGAATTTACGTCAGTTATCGTTTGTCGTGGAAACATTTCTCTTGTTACAACATAAAATGTTGCAGGTAAACTACCCCTTTCCTTTAACCGATCTTCACAAAAATCAACAGGCCTTCAGGTCTTTTACAATTGAGGAAAGTATGCAAAACAATATTTGATTCTGTTTGAATGTGTGGCAGTTATCGTTCGTCATAGAAAAAATTAGCGTTGTTAAAACATAAAATGTTGCAGGTAAACTACCCATTTCCCTTAACCGATCTTCACCAAACTCAACAGGCATTGGGTTCTCTACAGCTCAGGAAGGTATGCAAAACATTATTTGATTCTGATTGAATTTACGGCAGTTATCATTCGTCATAGAAAAAATTACATATGTTAAAACATAAAACGTTGCAGGTAAACTACCCCTTTCCCTAAACCGATCTTCACCAAAAACAATATGTCTTGAGTACTCTACAAATCAGAGGTGTATGCAAAAAATTATTTGATTCTGTTTGAATTTGCGGCTGTTATCGTTTGCCATAGAAAATAGCCTTGTTAAAACATGAAACGTTGCAGGTAAACTACCCCTTTCCCTTAACCGATCTTCACCAAAAACAATAGGACTTGAGAACTCTACAAACAAGGGCTGTATGCACAAATTTATTTGATTCTGTTTGAATTTGCGGCTGTTATCGTTTGCCATAGAAAATACCCTTGTTAAAACAAAAAACGTTGCAGGTAAACTACCCCTTTCCCTTAACCGATCTCCACCAAAAACAATAGGTCTTGAGAACTCTACTATTCAGAGTTGCATGCAAACAATCATTTGATTCTGTTTGAATTTGCGGCTGTTATCGTTTGCCATAGAAAATACCCTTGTTAAAACATAAAACGTTGCAGGTAAACTACCCCTTTCCCTTAACCGATGTTCACCAAAAACAATAAGTCTTGAGTACTCTACAAATCAGGGCTGTATGCAAAAAATTATTTGATTATGTTTGAATTTGCGGCTGTTATCGTTTGCCATAGAAAAAAAATCTACAGACACAAGACACACACACACACACACACACACACACACACACATTTCAAAAATATCGGTATGGAGAACCATACATGACTTCCATATTCTAAGATTTATATTTAAAATCATTTTCAGCCAAACAGCCAGGCTGTGTCTTACCTGCCTTTTTATTCCTGTATTAAATGAAAAATATTATATTACATTAAAATGAAAAAATTATAATTTTATTGCCTGGCAACAAAATTATTTTATTTTTAACAATTACCATTGTTTCAAAAAGTTTAAATAAATTTTCAAGTACTTTACTCTTGTTAAAACGTAAAAGGTTGCAGGTAAACTACCCCTTCCCCTTAACCGATCTTCACCAAAATCGAAAGTCATTGAGACCTCTACAATTCAGGGACGTATGCAAAAAATTATTTGATTCTGTTTGAATTTGCGGCTGTTATCGTTTGCCATAGAAAATACGCTTGATAAAAAAACGTTGCAGGTAAACTACCTCTCCCCCTTAACCGATCTTCATCAAAAACAATAGGTCTTGAGTACTCTACAAATCACGGCTGTATGCAAAAAATTATTTGATTCTGTTTGAATTTGCGGCTGTTATCGTTTGCCATAGGAAATACCCTTGTTAAAACATAAAACGTTACAGGTAAACTACCCCTTTCCCTTAACCGATCTTCACCAAAAACAATAGGTCTTGAGAACTCTACAATTCAGGGCTGTATGCGAAACATTATTTGATTCTGTTTGAATTTGCGGCTGTTATAGTTTGCCAAAAAAAAATTTCCCTTGATAAAAAAAAACCATTGCAGGTAAACTACCCCTTTCCCTCAACCGATCTTCACCAAAAACAATAGGTCGCGAGTACTCTACAAATCAGGGCTGTATGCAAAAAATTATTTGATTCTGTTTGAATTTGCGGCGGTTATCGTTTGCCATAGAAAAAAAATCTACAGACAGACACACAGACACACACACAGACAGACAGACACACACACAGACACTTTTCGGAAAACGACTTTTTTTCATGTTTTGAGTGTAGTAGAATCAGAATTTGCAATAATCTCGAACACGATTTTTTTTGCCATCACCATACTTCCATTTCCTTATGGAACATGAAGTAAATATCGCTATGGAGAACCATACATGACTTCCATGTTCTAAAATTTATATTTTAAATAATTTTCAAAATGAAATATTTCCATAGAAACTACTTCTTTCTACTTACTGCTTCAGCCTTAACCACAGTACTGTGGTCAATAACGTATAGTATACCACCTCACGTTATCGCACTCGATTTTCACTGGTGATGGAAGTCGATGGCACTGCCGAAACGACTGGTTTTGCAGAAAACTTTGTTTGGTTCCAAACAGGACGGGAAGGAATTTTAACAACAAACTACTCCTTTGTTGCCGATAACGCAGTACATATATAAAAAATTATCCCCTCCCCCTACAACTATAATTTTCATTTATAGAAAATTACCCTCACACCGTTCAACTAGCCACTTCATTTATAGATATTTCATCTACGTTTCTACAGTGGATTATTAAGACCTTCTTATCAGGATACTTTATTTATCAAAATTAAGTACTTTACTCTTGTTACAAAAAAACAAAGTTTCAGGTAAACTACTACCCTTTCCCCGTAACCGATCATCACCAATATCAATAGGCCTTGAGTCCTCTACAACTCAAGCAAATATGTAACAAATTATTTGATTCTGTTTGAATTTACGGCAGTTATCGTTCATGAAAAACGTTCTCTTGTTACAACATAAAATGTGGCAGGTAAACTACCCCTTTCCCTTAACCGATCTTCACAAAAATCTACAGGCCTTCAATCTTTTACAATTGAGGAAAGTATGCAAAACAATATTTGATTCTGTTTTAATGTGCGGCAGTTATCGTTCATCATAGAAAATAAACTACCCCTTTCCCTTAACCGATCTTCACCAAAAACGACAGGTCTTGGGTACTCTACAATTCAGGCCTATATGCAAACAATTAGTTGATTCTCTTTGAATTTACGGCAGTTATCGTTCGTCATAGAAAACATACCCTTGTTAAAACATAAAACATTGCAGGTAAACTACCCCTTTCCCTTAACCGATCTTCAACAAAATCAACAGACCTTGAGTTCTGTATAATTCAAAAAGGTATGCAGAAGAGTAGTTGATTCTGTTTTAATGTACGGCAGTTATGGTTCGTCATAAAAAAAATTACCCTTGATAAAACATAAAATGTTGCTGGTAAACAACCCTATTCCCTTAACCGATCTTCACCAAAACCAACAGGTCTTGAGAACTCTACATTTCAGGGCTGTATGCAAAATATTATATGACTCTGTTTGAATTTTCGGCTGTTATCATTTGCCATATAAAATACCCTTGGTAAAACAAAAAACGTGTTGGGTAAACTACCCCTTTCCCTTAACCGATCTTCACCAAAAACAATAGGTCTTTAGTACTCAACAAAACAGGGCTGTATGCAAAAACGTATTTGATTCTGTTTGAATTTGCAGCTCTTATCGTTTGCCATAGAAAATACCCTTTTAAAACATAAAACGTTGCAGGTAAACTACCCCATTCCCTTTACCGATCTTCACAAAACACCAATACGTATTGAGAACTCTACAATACAGGGCTGTATGCAAAACATCATTTGATTCTTTTTGAATTTGCGGCTGTTATCGTTTACCATAGAAAAAATTACCCTTGATAAAAAACCGTTGCTGGTAAACTACCCCTTTCCCTTAACCGATCTTCACCAAAAACAATAGGTCTTTAGTACTCAACAAAACAGGGCTGTATGCAAAAACGTATTTGATTCTGTTTGAATTTGCGGCTCTTATCGTTTGCCATACAAAATGCCCTTTTAAAACATAAAACGTTGCAGGTAAACTACCCCTTTCCCTTAACCGATCGTCACCAACACCAATAGGTATTGAGAACTCTACAATACAGGGCTGTATGCACAACATCATTTGATTCTGTTTGAATTTGCGGCTGTTATCGTTTACCATACAAAAATATCGGTATGGAGAACCATACATGACTTCCATATTCTAAGATTTATATTTAAAATCATTTTCAGCCAAACAGCCAGGCTGTGTCTTACCTGCCTTTTTATTGCTGTATTAAATGAAAAATATTATATTACATTAAAATGAAAAAATTATAATTTTATTGCCTGGCAACAAAATTATTTTATTTTTAACAATTACCATTGTTTCAAAAAGTTTAAATAAATTTTCAAGTACTTTACTCTTGTTAAAACGTAAAAGGTTGCAGGTAAACTACCCCTTCCCCTTAACCGATCTTCACCAAAATCAAAGTCATTGAGACCTCTACAATTCAGGGACGTATGCAAAAAATTATTTCATTCTGTTTGAATTTGCGGCTGTTATCGTTTGCCATAGAAAATACGCTTGATAAAAAAACGTTGCAGGTAAACTACCCCTTCCCCGTAACCGATCTTCACCAAAAACAATAGGTTTTGAGTACTCTACAAATCAGGGCTGTATGCAAAACATTATTTGATTCTGTTTGAATTTGCGGCTG
The DNA here is from genome assembly GCA_034769895.1 of Magicicada septendecula. Classification (NCBI taxonomy): domain Eukaryota; kingdom Metazoa; phylum Arthropoda; class Insecta; order Hemiptera; family Cicadidae; genus Magicicada; species Magicicada septendecula. The sequence goes on along the minus strand of CM068367.1, from coordinate 938,241,110 downwards.
TTATCGTTTGCCATAGAAAATACCCTTGTTAAAAAAACGTTGCAGGTAAACTACCCCTTTCCCTCAACCGATCTTCACCAAAAACAATAGGTCTTGAGAACTCTACAATTTAGGGCTGTATGCAAATAATCTTTTGATTCTGTTTGAATTTGCGGCTGTTATCGTTTGCCATAGGAAATACCCTTGTTAAAACATAAAACGTTACTGGTAAACTACCCCTTTCCCTTAACCGATCTTCACCAAAATCAACAGATCTTGAGAACTCTACAATTCAGGGATGTATGCGAAACATTATTTGATTCTGTTTGAATTTGCGGCTGTTATCGTTTGCCAAACAAACAAAATTACCCTTGCTAAAAAAAAACCGTTGCAGGTAAACTACCCCTTTCCCTCAACCGATCTTCACCAAAAAACATAGGTCGCGAGTACTCTGCAAATCAGGGCTGTATGCAAAAAATTATTTGATTCTGTTTGAATTTGCGGCAGTTATCGTTTGCCATAGAAAAAAAATCTACAGACACACAGACAGACAGACAGACAGACAGACAGAAGACAGACAGACAGACAGACAGACAGACAGACACACACACACACAGACACTTTTCGGAAAACGACTTTTTTTCATGTTTTGAGTGTAGTAGAATCAGAATCTGCAATAATCTCGAACACGATTTTTTTTGCCATCACCATAATTCCATTCCTTAAGGAATATGGAAGTAAAATTACCCTTGATAAAAAACCGTTACAGGTAAACTACCCCTTTCCCTTAACCGATCTTCACCAAAAACGACAGGTCTTGAGAACTCTACAATTTAGGGTTGTATGCAAATTTTATATGATTTTGTGTGAATTTGCGGCTGTTATCGTTTGCCATAAAAAATACCCTTGATAAAACAAAAAACGTGGCAGGTAAACTACCCCTTTCCCTTAAACGATCTTCACCAAAAACAATAGGTCTTTAGTACTCAAGAAATCAGGGCTGTATGCAAAAATGTATTTGATTCTGTTTGAATTTGCGGCTCTTATCGTTTGCCATAGAAAATACTCTTAAAAACATAAAACGTTGCAGGTAAACTACCCCTTTCCCTTAACCGATCTTCACCAAAAACAAAAGGTCTTGAGAACTCTACAATTCAGGGCAGTATGCACAACATTATTTGATTATGTTTGAATTTGCGGCTGTTATCGTTTGCCATAGGAAATACCCTTGTTAAAACATAAAACGTTACTGGTAAACTACCCCTTTCCCTTAACCGATCTTCACCAAAAACAATAGGTCTTTAGTACTCAAGAAATCAGGGCTGTATGCAAAAATGTATTTGATTCTGTTTGAATTTGCGGCTCTTATCGTTTGCCATAGGAAAAACCCTTGTTAAAACATAAAACGTTACTGGTAAACTACCCCTTTCCCTTAACCGATCTTCACCAAAATCAACAGATCTTGAGAACTCTACAATTCAGGGCTGTATGCGAAACATTATTTTATTCTGTTTGAATTTGCGGCTGTTATCGTTTGCCAAACAAACAAAATTACCCTTGCTAAAAAAGAACTGTTGCAGGTAAACTACCCCTTTCCCTCAACCGATCTTCACCAAAAACAATAGGTCACGAGTACACTGCAAATCAGGGCTGCATGCAAAAAATTATTTGATTCTGTTTGAATTTACGTCAGTTATCGTTTGTCGTGGAAACATTTCTCTTGTTACAACATAAAATGTTGCAGGTAAACTACCCCTTTCCTTTAACCGATCTTCACAAAAATCAACAGGCCTTCAGGTCTTTTACAATTGAGGAAAGTATGCAAAACAATATTTGATTCTGTTTGAATGTGTGGCAGTTATCGTTCGTCATAGAAAAAATTAGCGTTGTTAAAACATAAAATGTTGCAGGTAAACTACCCATTTCCCTTAACCGATCTTCACCAAACTCAACAGGCATTGGGTTCTCTACAGCTCAGGAAGGTATGCAAAACATTATTTGATTCTGATTGAATTTACGGCAGTTATCATTCGTCATAGAAAAAATTACATATGTTAAAACATAAAACGTTGCAGGTAAACTACCCCTTTCCCTAAACCGATCTTCACCAAAAACAATATGTCTTGAGTACTCTACAAATCAGAGGTGTATGCAAAAAATTATTTGATTCTGTTTGAATTTGCGGCTGTTATCGTTTGCCATAGAAAATAGCCTTGTTAAAACATGAAACGTTGCAGGTAAACTACCCCTTTCCCTTAACCGATCTTCACCAAAAACAATAGGACTTGAGAACTCTACAAACAAGGGCTGTATGCACAAATTTATTTGATTCTGTTTGAATTTGCGGCTGTTATCGTTTGCCATAGAAAATACCCTTGTTAAAACAAAAAACGTTGCAGGTAAACTACCCCTTTCCCTTAACCGATCTCCACCAAAAACAATAGGTCTTGAGAACTCTACTATTCAGAGTTGCATGCAAACAATCATTTGATTCTGTTTGAATTTGCGGCTGTTATCGTTTGCCATAGAAAATACCCTTGTTAAAACATAAAACGTTGCAGGTAAACTACCCCTTTCCCTTAACCGATGTTCACCAAAAACAATAAGTCTTGAGTACTCTACAAATCAGGGCTGTATGCAAAAAATTATTTGATTATGTTTGAATTTGCGGCTGTTATCGTTTGCCATAGAAAAAAAATCTACAGACACAAGACACACACACACACACACACACACACACACACACACACATTTCAAAAATATCGGTATGGAGAACCATACATGACTTCCATATTCTAAGATTTATATTTAAAATCATTTTCAGCCAAACAGCCAGGCTGTGTCTTACCTGCCTTTTTATTCCTGTATTAAATGAAAAATATTATATTACATTAAAATGAAAAAATTATAATTTTATTGCCTGGCAACAAAATTATTTTATTTTTAACAATTACCATTGTTTCAAAAAGTTTAAATAAATTTTCAAGTACTTTACTCTTGTTAAAACGTAAAAGGTTGCAGGTAAACTACCCCTTCCCCTTAACCGATCTTCACCAAAATCGAAAGTCATTGAGACCTCTACAATTCAGGGACGTATGCAAAAAATTATTTGATTCTGTTTGAATTTGCGGCTGTTATCGTTTGCCATAGAAAATACGCTTGATAAAAAAACGTTGCAGGTAAACTACCTCTCCCCCTTAACCGATCTTCATCAAAAACAATAGGTCTTGAGTACTCTACAAATCACGGCTGTATGCAAAAAATTATTTGATTCTGTTTGAATTTGCGGCTGTTATCGTTTGCCATAGGAAATACCCTTGTTAAAACATAAAACGTTACAGGTAAACTACCCCTTTCCCTTAACCGATCTTCACCAAAAACAATAGGTCTTGAGAACTCTACAATTCAGGGCTGTATGCGAAACATTATTTGATTCTGTTTGAATTTGCGGCTGTTATAGTTTGCCAAAAAAAAATTTCCCTTGATAAAAAAAAACCATTGCAGGTAAACTACCCCTTTCCCTCAACCGATCTTCACCAAAAACAATAGGTCGCGAGTACTCTACAAATCAGGGCTGTATGCAAAAAATTATTTGATTCTGTTTGAATTTGCGGCGGTTATCGTTTGCCATAGAAAAAAAATCTACAGACAGACACACAGACACACACACAGACAGACAGACACACACACAGACACTTTTCGGAAAACGACTTTTTTTCATGTTTTGAGTGTAGTAGAATCAGAATTTGCAATAATCTCGAACACGATTTTTTTTGCCATCACCATACTTCCATTTCCTTATGGAACATGAAGTAAATATCGCTATGGAGAACCATACATGACTTCCATGTTCTAAAATTTATATTTTAAATAATTTTCAAAATGAAATATTTCCATAGAAACTACTTCTTTCTACTTACTGCTTCAGCCTTAACCACAGTACTGTGGTCAATAACGTATAGTATACCACCTCACGTTATCGCACTCGATTTTCACTGGTGATGGAAGTCGATGGCACTGCCGAAACGACTGGTTTTGCAGAAAACTTTGTTTGGTTCCAAACAGGACGGGAAGGAATTTTAACAACAAACTACTCCTTTGTTGCCGATAACGCAGTACATATATAAAAAATTATCCCCTCCCCCTACAACTATAATTTTCATTTATAGAAAATTACCCTCACACCGTTCAACTAGCCACTTCATTTATAGATATTTCATCTACGTTTCTACAGTGGATTATTAAGACCTTCTTATCAGGATACTTTATTTATCAAAATTAAGTACTTTACTCTTGTTACAAAAAAACAAAGTTTCAGGTAAACTACTACCCTTTCCCCGTAACCGATCATCACCAATATCAATAGGCCTTGAGTCCTCTACAACTCAAGCAAATATGTAACAAATTATTTGATTCTGTTTGAATTTACGGCAGTTATCGTTCATGAAAAACGTTCTCTTGTTACAACATAAAATGTGGCAGGTAAACTACCCCTTTCCCTTAACCGATCTTCACAAAAATCTACAGGCCTTCAATCTTTTACAATTGAGGAAAGTATGCAAAACAATATTTGATTCTGTTTTAATGTGCGGCAGTTATCGTTCATCATAGAAAATAAACTACCCCTTTCCCTTAACCGATCTTCACCAAAAACGACAGGTCTTGGGTACTCTACAATTCAGGCCTATATGCAAACAATTAGTTGATTCTCTTTGAATTTACGGCAGTTATCGTTCGTCATAGAAAACATACCCTTGTTAAAACATAAAACATTGCAGGTAAACTACCCCTTTCCCTTAACCGATCTTCAACAAAATCAACAGACCTTGAGTTCTGTATAATTCAAAAAGGTATGCAGAAGAGTAGTTGATTCTGTTTTAATGTACGGCAGTTATGGTTCGTCATAAAAAAAATTACCCTTGATAAAACATAAAATGTTGCTGGTAAACAACCCTATTCCCTTAACCGATCTTCACCAAAACCAACAGGTCTTGAGAACTCTACATTTCAGGGCTGTATGCAAAATATTATATGACTCTGTTTGAATTTTCGGCTGTTATCATTTGCCATATAAAATACCCTTGGTAAAACAAAAAACGTGTTGGGTAAACTACCCCTTTCCCTTAACCGATCTTCACCAAAAACAATAGGTCTTTAGTACTCAACAAAACAGGGCTGTATGCAAAAACGTATTTGATTCTGTTTGAATTTGCAGCTCTTATCGTTTGCCATAGAAAATACCCTTTTAAAACATAAAACGTTGCAGGTAAACTACCCCATTCCCTTTACCGATCTTCACAAAACACCAATACGTATTGAGAACTCTACAATACAGGGCTGTATGCAAAACATCATTTGATTCTTTTTGAATTTGCGGCTGTTATCGTTTACCATAGAAAAAATTACCCTTGATAAAAAACCGTTGCTGGTAAACTACCCCTTTCCCTTAACCGATCTTCACCAAAAACAATAGGTCTTTAGTACTCAACAAAACAGGGCTGTATGCAAAAACGTATTTGATTCTGTTTGAATTTGCGGCTCTTATCGTTTGCCATACAAAATGCCCTTTTAAAACATAAAACGTTGCAGGTAAACTACCCCTTTCCCTTAACCGATCGTCACCAACACCAATAGGTATTGAGAACTCTACAATACAGGGCTGTATGCACAACATCATTTGATTCTGTTTGAATTTGCGGCTGTTATCGTTTACCATACAAAAATATCGGTATGGAGAACCATACATGACTTCCATATTCTAAGATTTATATTTAAAATCATTTTCAGCCAAACAGCCAGGCTGTGTCTTACCTGCCTTTTTATTGCTGTATTAAATGAAAAATATTATATTACATTAAAATGAAAAAATTATAATTTTATTGCCTGGCAACAAAATTATTTTATTTTTAACAATTACCATTGTTTCAAAAAGTTTAAATAAATTTTCAAGTACTTTACTCTTGTTAAAACGTAAAAGGTTGCAGGTAAACTACCCCTTCCCCTTAACCGATCTTCACCAAAATCAAAGTCATTGAGACCTCTACAATTCAGGGACGTATGCAAAAAATTATTTCATTCTGTTTGAATTTGCGGCTGTTATCGTTTGCCATAGAAAATACGCTTGATAAAAAAACGTTGCAGGTAAACTACCCCTTCCCCGTAACCGATCTTCACCAAAAACAATAGGTTTTGAGTACTCTACAAATCAGGGCTGTATGCAAAACATTATTTGATTCTGTTTGAATTTGCGGCTGTTATCGTTTGCCATAGAAAATACCCTTGTTAAAAAAACGTTGCAGGTAAACTACCCCTTTCCCTCAACCGATCTTCACCAAAAACAATAGGTCTTGAGAACTCTACAATTTAGGGCTGTATGCAAATAATCTTTTGATTCTGTTTGAATTTGCGGCTGTTATCGTTTGCCATAGGAAATACCCTTGTTAAAACATAAAACGTTACTGGTAAACTACCCCTTTCCCTTAACCGATCTTCACCAAAATCAACAGATCTTGAGAACTCTACAATTCAGGGATGTATGCGAAACATTATTTGATTCTGTTTGAATTTGCGGCTGTTATCGTTTGCCAAACAAACAAAATTACCCTTGCTAAAAAAAAACCGTTGCAGGTAAACTACCCCTTTCCCTCAACCGATCTTCACCAAAAAACATAGGTCGCGAGTACTCTGCAAATCAGGGCTGTATGCAAAAAATTATTTGATTCTGTTTGAATTTGCGGCAGTTATCGTTTGCCATAGAAAAAAAATCTACAGACACACAGACAGACAGACAGACAGACAGACAGAAGACAGACAGACAGACAGACAGACAGACAGACACACACACACACAGACACTTTTCGGAAAACGACTTTTTTTCATGTTTTGAGTGTAGTAGAATCAGAATCTGCAATAATCTCGAACACGATTTTTTTTGCCATCACCATAATTCCATTCCTTAAGGAATATGGAAGTAAAATTACCCTTGATAAAAAACCGTTACAGGTAAACTACCCCTTTCCCTTAACCGATCTTCACCAAAAACGACAGGTCTTGAGAACTCTACAATTTAGGGTTGTATGCAAATTTTATATGATTTTGTGTGAATTTGCGGCTGTTATCGTTTGCCATAAAAAATACCCTTGATAAAACAAAAAACGTGGCAGGTAAACTACCCCTTTCCCTTAAACGATCTTCACCAAAAACAATAGGTCTTTAGTACTCAAGAAATCAGGGCTGTATGCAAAAATGTATTTGATTCTGTTTGAATTTGCGGCTCTTATCGTTTGCCATAGAAAATACTCTTAAAAACATAAAACGTTGCAGGTAAACTACCCCTTTCCCTTAACCGATCTTCACCAAAAACAAAAGGTCTTGAGAACTCTACAATTCAGGGCAGTATGCACAACATTATTTGATTATGTTTGAATTTGCGGCTGTTATCGTTTGCCATAGGAAATACCCTTGTTAAAACATAAAACGTTACTGGTAAACTACCCCTTTCCCTTAACCGATCTTCACCAAAATCAACAGATCTTGAGAACTCTACAATTCAGGGCTGTATGCGAAACATTATTTGATTCTGTTTGAATTTGCGGCTGTTATCGTTTGCCAAACAAACAAAATTACCCTTGCTAAAAAAAAACTGTTGCAGGTAAACTACCCCTTTCCCTCAACCGATCTTCACCAAAAACAATAGGTCACGAGCACTCTGCAAATCAGGGCTGCATGCAAAAAATTATTTGATTCTGTTTGAATTTACGGCAGTTATCATTTGCCATAGAAAAAAAAATCTACAGACACACAGACAGACAGACACACACACAGACAGACAGACAGACAGACACACACACAGACACTTTTTGGAAAACGACTTTTTTTCATGTTTTGAGTGTAGTAGAATCAGAATCTGCAATAATCTCGAACACGATTTTTTTTGCCATCACCATACTTCCATTCCTTAAGGAATATGGAAGTAAAATATCGGTATGGAGAACCATACATGACTTCCATATTCTAAGATTTATATTTAAAATCATTTTCAGCCAAACAGCCAGGCTGTGTCTTACCTGCCTTTTTATTGCTGTATTAAATGAAAAATATTATATTACATTAAAATGAAAAAATTATAATTTTATTGCCTGGCAACAAAATTATTTTATTTTTAACAATTACCATTGTTTCAAAAAGTTTAAATAAATTTTCAAGTACTTTACTCTTGTTAAAACGTAAAAGGTTGCAGGTAAACTACCCCTTCCCCTTAACCGATCTTCACCAAAATCGAAAGTCATTGAGACCTCTACAATTCAGGGACGTATGCAAAAAATTATTTGATTCTGTTTGAATTTGCGGTTGTTATCGTTTGCCATAGAAAATACGCTTGATAAAAAAACGTTGCAGGTAAACTACCCCTTCCCCTTAACCGATCTTCAACAAAAATAATAGGTCTTGAGTACTCTACAACTCAGGGCTGTATGCAAAACATTACTTGATTCTGTTTGAATTTGCGGCTGTTATCGTTTGCCATATAAAATACCCTTGTTAAAAAAACGCTACAGGTAAACTACCCCTTTCCCTCAACCGATCTTCACCAAAAACAATAGGTCTTGAGAACTCTACAATTTAGGTCTGTATGCAAATAATCTTTTGATTCTGTTTGAATTTGCAGCTGTTATCGTTTGCCATAGGAAATACCCTTGTTAAAACATAAAACGTTACAGGTAAACTACCCCTTTCCCTTAACCATCTTCACCAAAAACAATAGGTCTTGAGTACTCTACAAATCAGGGCTGTATGCAAAACATTATTTGATTCTGTTTGAATTTGTGGCTGTTATCGTTTGCCATAGAAAATACCCTTGTTAAAAAAACGTTGCAGGTAAACTACCCCTTTCCCTCAACCGATCTTCACCAAAAACAATAGGTCTTGAGAACTCTACAATTTAGGGCTGTATGCAAATAATCTTTTGATTCTGTTTGAATTTGCGGCTGTTATCGTTTGCCATAGGAAATACCCTTGTTAAAACATAAAACGTTACAGGTAAACTACCCCTTTCCCTTAACCGATCTTGAGAACTCTACAATTCAGGGCTGTATGCGAAACATTATTTGATTCTGTTTGAATTTGCGGCTGTTATCGTTTGCCAAACAAACATAATTACCCTTGCTAAAAAAAAAAAACAGTTGCAGGTAAACTACCCCTTTCCCTCAACCGATCTTCACCAAAAACAATAGGTCGCGAGTACTCTGCAAATCAGGGCTGCATGCAAAAAATTATTTGATTCTGTTTGAATTTGCGGCAGTTATCGTTTGCCATAGAAAAAAAATCTACAGACACACAGACAGACAGACACACACACAGACACTTTTCGGAAAACGACATTTTTTCATGTTTTGAGTGTAGTAGAATCAGAATCTGCAATAATCTCGAACACGATTTTTTTTGCCATCACCATACTTCCATTCCTTAAGGAATATGGAAGTAAAATTACCCTTGATAAAAAACCGTTGCAGGTAAACTACCCCTTTCCCTTAACCGATCTTCACCAAAAACGATAGGTCTTGAGAACTCTACAATTCAGGGCTGCTTGCAAAATATTATATGATTTTGTTTGAATTTACGGCTGTTATCGGTTGCCATACAAAATACCCTTGATAAAACCAAAAACGTGTCAGGTAAACTACCCCTTTCCCTTAACCGATCTTCACCAACACCAATAGGTATTGAGAACTCTACAATACAGGGTTGTATGCAAAACATCATTTGATTCTGTTCGAATTTGCGGGTGTTATCGTTTACCATAGAAAAAAATTACCCTTGATAAAAAACCGTTACAGGTAAACTACCCCTTTTCCTTAACCGATCTTCACCAAAAACGATAGGTCTTGAGAACTCTACAATTCAGATTGCATGCAAAATATTATATGATTTTGTTTGAATTTGCGGCTGTTATAGTTTGCCATAGAAAATACCCTGATAAAACAAAAAACGTGGCAGGTAAACTACCCCTTTACCTTAACCGATCTTCACCAAAAACAAAAGGTCTGAGAACTCTACAATTCAGGGCATTATGCAAAACATTATTTGATTATGTTTGAATTTGCGGCTGTTATCGTTTGCCATAGAAAATACCCTTGTTAAAACATAAAACGTTGCAGGTAAACTACCCCTTTCCCTTAACCGATCTTTACCAAAATCAACAGATCTTGAGAACTCTACAATTCAGGGCTGTATGCGAAACATTATTTGATTCTGTTTGAATTTGCAGCTGTTATCGTTTGCCAAACAAACAAAATTACCCTTGATTAAAAAAAACCGTTGCAGGTAAACTACCCCTTTCCCTCAACCGATCTTCACCAAAAACAATAGATCGCGAGTACTCTACAAATCAGGACTGTGTGCAAAAAATTATTTGATTCTGTTTGAATTTGCGGCTGTTATCGTTTGCCATAGAAAATATTGGTATGGAGAACCATACATGACTTCCATATTCTAAGATTTATATTTAAAATCATTTTCACCCAAACAGCCAGGCTGTGTCTTACCTGCCTTTTTATTGCTGTATTAAATGAAAAATATTATATAACATTAAAATGAAAAAATTATAATTTTATTGCTTGGCAACAAAATTATTTTATTTTTAACAATTACCAATGTTTCAAAAAGTTTAAATAAATTTTCAAGTACTTTACTCTTGTTAAAACGTAAAAGGTTGCAGGTAAACTACCCCTTCCCCTTAACCGATCTTCACCAAAATCGAAAGTCATTGAGACCTCTACAATTCAGGGACGTATGCAAAAAATTATTTGATTCTGTTTGTATTTGCGGTTGTTATCGTTTGCCATAGAAAATACGCTTGATAAACAAACGTTGCAGGTAAACTACCCCTTCCCCTTAACCGATCTTCACCAAAAACAATAGGTCTTGAGTACTCTACAAATCAGGGCTGTATGCAAAACATTATTTGATTCTGTTTGAATTTGCGGCTGTTATCGTTTGCCATATAAAATACCCTTGTTAAAAAAACGTTGCAGGTAAACTACCCCTTTCCCTCAACCGATCTTCACCAAAAACAATAGGTCTTGAGAACTCTACAATTTAGGGCTGTATGCAAATAATCTTTTGATTCTGTTTGAATTTGCGGCTGTTATCGTTTGCCATAGGAAATACCCTTGTTAAAACATAAAACGTTACAGGTAAACTACCCCTTTCCCTTAACCGATCTTCACCAAAAACAATAGGTCTTGAGTACTCTATAAATCAGGGCTGTATGCAAAACATTATTTGATTCTGTTTGAATTTGCGGCTGTTATCGTTTGCCATAGAAAATACCCTTGTTAAAAAAACGTTGCAGGTAAACTACCCCTTTCCCTCAACCGAACTTCACCAAAAACAATAGGTCTTGAGAACTCTACAATTTAGGGCTGTATGCAAATAATCTTTTGATTCTGTTTGAATTTGCGGCTGTTATCGTTTGCCATAGGAAATACCCTTGTTAAAACATAAAACGTTACAGGTAAACTACCCCTTTCCCTTAACCGATCTTCACCAAAATCAACAGATCTTGAGAACTCTACAATTCAGGGCTGTATGCGAAACATTATTTGATTCTGTTTGAATTTGCGGCTGTTATCGTTTGCCAAACAAACAAAATTACCCTTGCTAAAAAAAAACCGTTGCAGGTAAACTACCCCTTTCCCTCAACCGATCTTCACCAAAAACAATAGGTCGCGAGTACTCTGCAAATCAGGGCTGTATGCAAAAAATTATTTGATTCTGTTTGAATTTGCGGCAGTTATCGTTTGCCATAGAAAAAAAATCTACAAACACACAGACACACAGACAGACAGACAGACACACACACAGACACTTTTCGGAAAACGACTTTTTTTCATGTTTTGAGTGTAGTAGAATCAGAATCTGCAATAATCTAGAACACGATTTTTTTTGCCATCACCATACTTCCCATTCCTTAAGGAATATGGAAGTAAAAATCTACACACACACACACACTTTTCGAAAAATGACTTTTTTTCATGTTTTGAGTGTAGTACAATCATATTCTGCAATAATCTCGAACACGATTTTTTTGGCCATCACCATACTTCCATTTCATTAAGAAACATGGAAGTAAAATTAGCTTTGTTAAAACATAAAACGTTGCTGGTAAACTACTCCTTTCCCTTAACCGATCTTCAACAAAAACAACAGGTCTTGAGAACTCTACAATTCAGGGCTGTATGCAAAACAGTATTTGATTATGTTTGAATTTGCGGCTGTTATCGTTTGCCATAGAAAATAATTACCCTTGATTAAAAAAAAAAAGTTACCGGTAAACTACACCTTTCCCTTAACCGATCTTCACCAAAAACGACAGGTCTTGGGTACTCTACAATTCAGGCCTGTATGCAAACAATTATTTGATTCTGTTTGAATTTGCAGCTGTTATCGTTTGCCATAGAAACACCCTTGATAAAACAGAAAACGTTGCTGGTAAACTACCCTATTCCATTAACCGATCTTCACCAAAAACGATAGTCTTGAGAACTCTACATTTCAGGGCTGTATGCAAAATATTATATGATTCTGTTTGAATTTGCAGCTGTTATCGTTTGCCATATAAAATACCCTTGATAAAACAAAAAACGTGTCAGGTAAACTACCCCTTTCCCTTTACCGATCTTCACCAACACCAATAGGTATTGAGAACTCTACAATACAGGGCTGTATGCAAAACATCATTTGATTCTGTTTGAATTTGCGGCTGTTATCGTTTACCATAGAAAAAATTACCCTTAATAAAAAACCGTTGCTGGTAAACTACCCCTTTCCCTTAACCGATCTTCACCAAAAACAATAGGTCTTTAGTACTCAACAAAACAGGGCTGTATGCAAAAACGTATTTGATTCTGTTTGAATTTGCGGCTCTTATCGTTTGCCATACAAAATGCCCTTTTAAAACATAAAACGTTGCAGGTAAACTACCCCTTTCCCTTAACCGATCGTCACCAACACCAATAGGTATTGAGAACTCTACAATACAGGGCTGTATGCACAACATCATTTGATTCTGTTTGAATTTGCGGCTGTTATCGTTTACCATACAAAAATATCGGTATGGAGAACCATACATGACTTCCATATTCTAAGATTTATATTTAAAATCACTTTCAGCCAAACAGCCAGGCTGTGTCTTACCTGCCTTTTTATTGCTGTATTAAATGAAAAATATTATATTACATTAAAATGAAAAAATTATAATTTTATTGCCTGGCAACAAAATTATTTTATTTTTAACAATTACCATTGTTTCAAAAAGTTTAAATAAATTTTCAAGTACTTTACTCTTGTTAAAACGTAAAAGGTTGCAGGTAAACTACCCCTTCCCCTTAACCGATCTTCACCAAAAACAATAGGTTTTGAGTACTCTACAAATCAGGGCTGTATGCAAAACATTATTTGATTCTGTTTGAATTTGCGGCTGTTATCGTTTGCCATAGAAAATACCCTTGTTAAAAAAACGTTGCAGGTAAACTACCCCTTTCCCTCAACCGATCTTCACCAAAAACAATAGGTCTTGAGAACTCTACAATTTAGGGCTGTATGCAAATAATCTTTTGATTCTGTTTGAATTTGCGGCTGTTATCGTTTGCCATAGGAAATACCCTTGTTAAAACATAAAACGTTACTGGTAAACTACCCCTTTCCCTTAACCGATCTTCACCAAAATCAACAGATCTTGAGAACTCTACAATTCAGGGATGTATGCGAAACATTATTTGATTCTGTTTGAATTTGCGGCTGTTATCGTTTGCCAAACAAACAAAATTACCCTTGCTAAAAAAAAACCGTTGCAGGTAAACTACCCCTTTCCCTCAACCGATCTTCACCAAAAAACATAGGTCGCGAGTACTCTGCAAATCAGGGCTGTATGCAAAAAATTATTTGATTCTGTTTGAATTTGCGGCAGTTATCGTTTGCCATAGAAAAAAAATCTACAGACACACAGACAGACAGACAGACAGACACACACACACACACACAGACACTTTTCGGAAAACGACTTTTTTTCATGTTTTGAGTGTAGTAGAATCAGAATCTGCAATAATCTCGAACACGATTTTTTTTGCCATCACCATAATTCCATTCCTTAAGGAATATGGAAGTAAAATTGCCCTTGATAAAAAACCGTTACAGCTAAACTACCCCTTTCCCTTAACCGATCTTCACCAAAAACGACAGGTCTTGAGAACTCTACAATTTAGGGTTGTATGCAAATTTTATATGATTTTGTGTGAATTTGCGGCTGTTATCGTTTGCCATAAAAAATACCCTTGATAAAACAAAAAACGTGGCAGGTAAACTACCCCTTTCCCTTAAACGATCTTCACCAAAAACAATAGGTCTTTAGTACTCAAGAAATCAGGGCTGTATGCAAAAATGTATTTGATTCTGTTTGAATTTGCGGCTATTATCGTTTGCCATAGAAAATACTCTTAAAAACATAAAACGTTGCAGGTAAACTACCCCTTTCCCTTAACCGATCTTCACCAAAAACAAAAGGTCTTGAGAACTCTACAATTCAGGGCAGTATGCACAACATTATTTGATTATGTTTGAATTTGCGGCTGTTATCGTTTGCCATAGGAAATACCCTTGTTAAAACATAAAACGTTACTGGTAAACTACCCCTTTCCCTTAACCGATCTTCACCAAAATCAACAGATCTTGAGAACTCTACAATTCAGGGCTGTATGCGAAACATTATTTGATTCTGTTTGAATTTGCGGCTGTTATCGTTTGCCAAACAAACAAAATTACCCTTGCTAAAAAAAAACTGTTGCAGGTAAACTACCCCTTTCCCTCAACCGATCTTCACCAAAAACAATAGGTCACGAGCACTCTGCAAATCAGGGCTGCATGCAAAAAATTATTTGATTCTGTTTGAATTTACGGCAGTTATCATTTGCCATAGAAAAAAAAATCTACAGACACACAGACAGACAGACACACACACAGACAGACAGACAGACAGACACACACACAGACACTTTTTGGAAAACGACTTTTTTTCATGTTTTGAGTGTAGTAGAATCAGAATCTGCAATAATCTCGAACACGATTTTTTTTGCCATCACCATACTTCCATTCCTTAAGGAATATGGAAGTAAAATATCGGTATGGAGAACCATACATGACTTCCATATTCTAAGATTTATATTTAAAATCATTTTCAGCCAAACAGCCAGGCTGTGTCTTACCTGCCTTTTTATTGCTGTATTAAATGAAAAATATTATATTACATTAAAATGAAAAAATTATAATTTTATTGCCTGGCAACAAAATTATTTTATTTTTAACAATTACCATTGTTTCAAAAAGTTTAAATAAATTTTCAAGTACTTTACTCTTGTTAAAACGTAAAAGGTTGCAGGTAAACTACCCCTTCCCCTTAACCGATCTTCACCAAAATCGAAAGTCATTGAGACCTCTACAATTCAGGGACGTATGCAAAAAATTATTTGATTCTGTTTGAATTTGCGGTTGTTATCGTTTGCCATAGAAAATACGCTTGATAAAAAAACGTTGCAGGTAAACTACCCCTTCCCCTTAACCGATCTTCAACAAAAATAATAGGTCTTGAGTACTCTACAACTCAGGGCTGTATGCAAAACATTACTTGATTCTGTTTGAATTTGCGGCTGTTATCGTTTGCCATATAAAATACCCTTGTTAAAAAAACGCTACAGGTAAACTACCCCTTTCCCTCAACCGATCTTCACCAAAAACAATAGGTCTTGAGAACTCTACAATTTAGGTCTGTATGCAAATAATCTTTTGATTCTGTTTGAATTTGCAGCTGTTATCGTTTGCCATAGGAAATACCCTTGTTAAAACATAAAACGTTACAGGTAAACTACCCCTTTCCCTTAACCATCTTCACCAAAAACAATAGGTCTTGAGTACTCTACAAATCAGGGCTGTATGCAAAACATTATTTGATTCTGTTTGAATTTGTGGCTGTTATCGTTTGCCATAGAAAATACCCTTGTTAAAAAAACGTTGCAGGTAAACTACCCCTTTCCCTCAACCGATCTTCACCAAAAACAATAGGTCTTGAGAACTCTACAATTTAGGGCTGTATGCAAATAACCTTTTGATTCTGTTTGAATTTGCGGCTGTTATCGTTTGCCATAGGAAATACCCTTGTTAAAACATAAAACGTTACAGGTAAACTACCCCTTTCCCTTAACCGATCTTGAGAACTCTACAATTCAGAGCTGTATGCGAAACATTATTTGATTCTGTTTGAATTTGCGGCTGTTATCGTTTGCCAAACAAACAAAATTACCCTTGCTAAAAAAAAAAACAGTTGCAGGTAAACTACCCCTTTCCCTCAACCGATCTTCACCAAAAACAATAGGTCGCGAGTACTCTGCAAATCAGGGCTGCATGCAAAAAATTATTTGATTCTGTTTGAATTTGCGGCAGTTATCGTTTGCCATAGAAAAAAAATCTACAGACACACAGACAGACAGACACACACACAGACACTTTTCGGAAAACGACTTTTTTTCATGTTTTGAGTGTAGTAGAATCAGAATCTGCAATAATCTCGAACACGATTTTTTTTGCAATCACCATACTTCCATTCCTTAAGGAATATGGAAGTAAAATTACCCTTGATAAAAAACCGTTGCAGGTAAACTACCCCTTTCCCTTAACCGATCTTCACCAAAAACGATAGGTCTTGAGAACTCTACAATTCAGGGCTGCTTGCAAAATATTATATGATTTTGTTTGAATTTACGGCAGTTATCGGTTGCCATACAAAATACCCTTGATAAAACCAAAAACGTGTCAGGTAAACTACCCCTTTCCCTTAACCGATCTTCACCAACACCAATAGGTATTGAGAACTCTACAATACAGGGTTGTATGCAAAACATCATTTGATTCTGTTCGAATTTGCGGGTGTTATCGTTTACCATAGAAAAAAATTACCCTTGATAAAAAACCGTTACAGGTAAACTACCCCTTTTCCTTAACCGATCTTCACCAAAAACGATAGGTCTTGAGAACTCTACAATTCAGATTGCATGCAAAATATTATATGATTTTGTTTGAATTTGCAGCTGTTATAGTTTGCCATAGAAAATACCCTGATAAAACAAAAAACGTGGCAGGTAAACTACCCCTTTACCTTAACCGATCTTCACCAAAAACAAAAGGTCTGAGAACTCTACAATTCAGGACATTATGCAAAACATTATTTGATTATGTTTGAATTTGCGGCTGTTATCGTTTGCCATAGAAAATACCCTTGTTAAAACATAAAACGTTGCAGGTAAACTACCCCTTTCCCTTAACCGATCTTTACCAAAATCAACAGATCTTGAGAACTCTACAATTCAGGGCTGTATGCGAAACATTATTTGATTCTGTTTGAATTTGCAGCTGTTATCGTTTGCCAAACAAACAAAATTACCCTTGATTAAAAAAAACCGTTGCAGGTAAACTACCCCTTTCCCTCAACCGATCTTCACCAAAAAACATAGGTCGCGAGTACTCTGCAAATCAGGGCTGTATGCAAAAAATTATTTGATTCTGTTTGAATTTGCGGCTGTTATCGTTTGCCATATAAAATACCCTTGTTAAAAAAACGTTGCAGGTAAACTACCCCTTTCCCTCAACCGATCTTCACCAAAAACAATAGGTCTTGAGAACTCTACAATTTAGGGCTGTATGCAAATAATCTTTTGATTCTGTTTGAATTTGCGGCTGTTATCGTTTGCCATAGGATATACCCTTGTTAAAACATAAAACGTTACAGGTAAACTACCCCTTTCCCTTAACCGATCTTCACCAAAAACAATAGGTCTTGAGTACTCTATAAATCAGGGCTGTATGCAAAACATTATTTGATTCTGTTTGAATTTGCGGCTGTTATCGTTTGCCATAGAAAATACCCTTGTTAAAAAAACGTTGCAGGTAAACTACCCCTTTCCCTCAACCGAACTTCACCAAAAACAATAGGTCTTGAGAACTCTACAATTTAGGGCTGTATGCAAATAATCTTTTGATTCTGTTTGAATTTGCGGCTGTTATCGTTTGCCATAGGAAATACCCTTGTTAAAACATAAAACGTTACAGGTAAACTACCCCTTTCCCTTAACCGATCTTCACCAAAATCAACAGATCTTGAGAACTCTACAATTCAGGGCTGTATGCGAAACATTATTTGATTCTGTTTGAATTTGCGGCTGTTATCGTTTGCCAAACAAACAAAATTACCCTTGCTAAAAAAAAACCGTTGCAGGTAAACTACCCCTTTCCCTCAACCGATCTTCACCAAAAACAATAGGTCGCGAGTACTCTGCAAATCAGGGCTGTATGCAAAAAATTATTTGATTCTGTTTGAATTTGCGGCAGTTATCGTTTGCCATAGAAAAAAAATCTACAAACACACAGACACACAGACAGACACACACACAGACACTTTTCGGAAAACGACTTTTTTTCATGTTTTGAGTGTAGTAGAATCAGAATCTGCAATAATCTAGAACACGATTTTTTTTGCCATCACCATACTTCCCATTCCTTAAGGAATATGGAAGTAAAAATCTACACACACACACACACACACACTTTTCGAAAAATGACTTTTTTTCATGTTTTGAGTGTAGTACAATCATATTCTGCAATAATCTCGAACACGATTTTTTTGGCCATCACCATACTTCCATTTCATTAAGAAACATGGAAGTAAAATTAGCTTTGTTAAAACATAAAACGTTGCTGGTAAACTACTCCTTTCCCTTAACCGATCTTCAACAAAAACAACAGGTCTTGAGAACTCTACAATTCAGGGCTGTA